>JAKFHU010002080.1:26052500-28452500 GCA_023783475.1 Daubentonia madagascariensis
CCCCTTGGGAACAGTGGAAGTTTAAGTAACATATTTTTGAAATTATATAATTAGCTACCACTCAATCTGGGTTTTTTAGCACCTAATCTGCTATGGGCATTTAGCATATTTTTAATTATTTATTTGTCTTCTCTCCATATTTATTGCATCCTTATTGAATCTATATTTTAACCTATAACTATAGTTAGAGTTTTTATATTTGTATATGTGCCTACAAGCTGTTGGAATAGGCATATTTTAATGACTTTAATGAACCAATAAAATGTGTTTCTTACTTTTGCTGCCTCAACTGACCTTATTTTCTGCAATCATGACTGTTTTATTACTAATATTAATAATAATAATAATTGCTTTCTCCCTCACTCCAAAAAGGCAATGATAATATGAATGCTATATCATATTTTCAAAAATCCAGAAACATAGTTGAAATAAGTGAACAGTTCAAATACAATTTTGATTATCATTTCCTCAAAGTCTAAAAGCTCTTTGGAAATAAGGGTGAGTTATGTATCAATTTAGAAACAATCCTTGTTGTGTTTTCTTTATCCTCCAGAATCTTTGAGTGTAAACCCAATCCTTCTCTTTGTTCTCTGTTACAAAGACGTAGATCTTACCTTCCATGGAATCTTTCCATTTACAACTTCATTATTAATTTATATAACTCTAGAAATTTGTTAATATAATTCTAGTAATAGTTTAGCCTATTTATGCTTATATACATATGCTTATTCTTCTGTAGATTTCATTAGAACTTAGGGCTAAGGGCATGAGGAGTCTTTCACATTTCTAGTATTTATGTCATTCTTAGCATAGCACCTAAGAATTTATTTTATGTATTTATGATTTCTGAATGTAGAATCATAGTTTCTTTTCAAATTCTTTTCCAACACTTTTAAGACTTTATTTATTTATTTTTTTGTTCTTCTACCTCACCTAGAAGGCAGAGACAATACCTAATACAGAAAGTCTCCAATTTATAATGGTTTGACTTATGTTTTTAAACTTTACAGTCGTACAAAAATGATATGCATTCAGTAGAAATCCCTCACCAAGTACTCATACAACCAGTCTGTTTTTTACTTTCAATACAGTATTCAATAAATTACATGATTTGTTCAACACTTTATTATAAAATAGGATTTGTGTTAGATAATTTTGCCCAACTATAGGCTAAGTAAGTGTTCTGAGCACATTCAAGGTAGGCTACTCTAAGCTATGATGTTTGGTAGGCTGGGTGTATTAAATGCATTTTCGATTTATGATATTTTCAATTTATGATGGGTTTATCAGGACATAATCCCATTGTAAGTCAAGGAGCCTCTGTATTTCCATAATAATTAAGAAACTCTAACCCCACTTGGGAGTTGATTAACATGAGCTGCCTGCATGGAGATATTTATCTACTCAGTAGGAGAGTTTCCATAACAAAGCAGCTTCACTTCTATCAGATCAGAAATTCTGCCATTTGGGTGGATGGGGACAATGAACAATGAAGCAATGGAAATAGTTGGTGACAAACATTAGCTGCCACTGGTAAAGTGCCCTAAGATAAATGCTTAGGTGCCTTCTGCTAGTAGATGGCTAGATGATGATCTCTAAAAAGGAGAGAAGTTGTGACAACTGATTCTCCCCAGTGTCAACATTTTTGCAGTTACCCTCAAAACCATGAGTGTGTAAAATAATCTATTTATATTTATTGGATCCATATTCTGAGCCATATTAAAAATCAATTTTATCTTTCCTCCCTCACAATACAAATGCTCATATAATGTAAACACTAGTTTATACATCATATGCATAAAAATAATCTTAGTGAAGTTCCACAGCACAATACCTAATACATATGGTCCTCATCTTACAGTGGTTCAATTTATGATTTTTAGACTCCTTTCTTAATTTCCATTTTTAAGAGTGGCAATTATTCATAAATTCTTGTGACTCCCATAATATAAAGTGTGTATAGAAAGGAATACAAAATTGGAGATAATTGATTTATAGCAAAGACCTGAGGAGGTCTCAGAGGCCAGCCACACCTACAGCAAATAACAGCTTTGAGGCTTCACATTGCAAAGATTTGTTGCAAAGCAATACATAAAGTGTCTATACACAGACACACAGAACACTGCCATCCAAACATCTACCCCCAGACAAAATGAGATCTGAAGTATTTTTTTTTAATATTTAAACTAGAGATTGTAATAGTAGAAATGTGGCTTAGGGCTCAAAAAGGAATTAATTCTATAAAATAGAATGAGTGTTCCACTGGGTATTACAGAATAGTTGGTTTTTGTAAGGAAAAAAAAAATTTTTAAAGTGGATTGGTTAACATCAAGTTACTATAGGTCACTTTTCTTGGAAGGATTTAAGCAGAGGGAACTTGCTTATTACACTGACTCAGGTAGACTAGGTTCTTTCTGATTTATTACTGTGAATCTCCTGTTTTCAGGAAAAACTGGTCTGTTTGGGCATCCACCTGTTCTTTGCACTTAGAATTAGTGACTCTATTTTAGTTTGGTCTGGTCTGCTGGGGCCTAGTGCAGGAAGCTAGTTCAAAACAATGGCTTCCCATAAACTTTGTTTAACAACAGTCAGCCTATAAGTTTGGGAAATGCTCAGACTTCCTTGCCTATCTCACAAGGGGAATTCTAGTAGACAGGCATTAAGCACTTAGCCAGAGTTCAAACATTTCTCTATTGGATAAATTCAATAGGAACAGAGGAAAGATCTCCATATATCTGCTTTTATCTACCTAAACGGAAACTTGTTTGTCAGAAGGCCTCACTCGGGTACCTGATCCCATTTTTAGTCTCTCATTACTAAATATAAGAAAGACTAAGAATAAAAGCTATTTTAGAAGAGCTTTTAACTCAAGAAAGAGCCTAAAATACCTAAAGAACAAATGAAAGTAATAGAGTGAACAAAAGAAAGCTGTTGTTAGTATCCTTAGAGAAGGATGAGAAAGATATTTCCTCCACAAAACAAGTACAAGTTGCCATGCGTATTAGTTTTCTATTGTTATATAATAAATTACCACAAACTTGTGGCTTAAAAAAACACACCTTTATTATCTCACAGTATCTCTGCTCAGGGTCTCACAGGCTGCAGTCAGGTGCTGGCCAGGGATAGGGCCTCATCCAAGGCTCGGGCTCCACTTCCAATCAACTGTTTGGTGGCAGAGTTCACTTCCTTTGATTTAGGACTCAAGATCTCTGGTTGTTTGCTAGTTACAAGCTGGGAACTACTCTCATTTCCTGGAGGCCACCCACAGTTCCTTGCCAGGTATCCCTCAAAAGCAGTTTACAACATGAATGTCACTTTCCTCCAGGCCAACAGAAGCACAGCTCTCTGACTTCTGTCACTGACCTTTGGACTCCCTTTGAAGAGCTCAACTGATTATATCTGTCCTACCCAGTACATTCTCCCTTTTCATTCACTCAAAGCCTACTGATTAGTAGCCTTAATTGAATGTGCAAATTCCCTTATTCTTCACATAATGCAATATAATATAATAAAGGAAATGACATACCATAATATTCATAGTTTCCCCCATACTAGGGATAAATAAATACTAGGTAATTATTTAATTACATAGGGTATACATGAAGGACCAGGAGTCTTAGAGATCATCTTAGAATTCTGCCTAAAGACTTTGAAAGAAAAAATCAGACAACAAAAAATAATTCTTTAGGACATAAAATATACTTGCTGAGAAAATTGCAGTGGAAGCTTTGAAAAATGTTAAGGAAATAGAATGTTCAGACAGCAAGAGAGAAAGGGATACAGAGGAAAAAAACAAAACTATGAGCAAAAATTAAAAGACTTAGAGAAATTATATAAAAAAATTGAACATTTAAAAAATTGGAGGTCTATAGAGAACAGAGAAAATTCAGAGTAGACGAATATTAAAAAAATCAAGAGATTTCTCTGAAATAAAAATATATATGTCTAATAGAAAAGGCCTACCTAGTACCCAGAACAAAGAATAAAGACAGATCCACACCAAAGCACATCATTATAAGATTTTACTATAGGAAATGGAGAGAAATTCCTACACCCTAGAGATTTGAAAGAAACAAGTCATGAACAAAGGAGCAAGAATATTTTCTACAAGCAGCACTGAATGTTGAATGACATTGGAGTAACCATATAGAAGCTTAGTAACCATATAGAAGCATCTCCTACTACAGCTATTTTGGAGTCATAATTGAATTTCAGATACAGAAATACCTTGGAGATACTGTGGGTTCAGTTCTAGACCACCACAAAAAAGCAAATATCCCAATAAAGCAAGTCACAAATTTTTGGTTTCCCAATGCACACAAAAGTTATGCTTATACTATACTATATATAGTCTGTTAAGTGTGCAATAGCACTATGTCTAAAAAAATGTACAAGTCTTAATTAAACAATATTTTATTACTAAAAATGCTGATAGTAATATTTTTGTTGGTGGGGGTCTTACCTCTATGTCGATGGCTGCTGACTGATCAGCGTGGTGGTTACTGAAGGTTGCGGTGACTGGCAATTTCTTAAAAATAAGAGAACAATGAAGTTTGCCATATCAATTGACTCCTTTCATGAAATACTTCTCTGTTTGGTAGCGTGATGCTGTTTGGTAGTGTTTTATCCACAGCAAAACTTCTTACAAAATTGGAGTAAATCCTCTCAGAAACTCTGCTACTGCTTTATCAACTAAGTTTATGTTAATGTTTTAAAATCCTTTGTTATCCATTGTTATTTCAACAATGTACACAGCATCTTTACCAGGAGTGGATTGTACCCCAACAAACCACTTTCTTTGCTCATCCGTAAGAAGCAACACCTCATTCATTCTCATCCATTCAAGTTTTATCATAAGATGGCAGCAATTCAATCACATCTTCAGGCTTCACTCCTAATTCTAGTTTTAATTCTATTTCCACCACATTTGCAGTTCCTTCCTCCACTAAAGACTTAAACCTTTCAAAATCATCCATGAGGGCTGGAATCAACTTCTTCCAAACTCCTGTTAATGTTAATATTTTGACTTCCTCTTATGCATTACAAATGTTCTTAATGGCATCTAGAATGGTGAAGGCTTTCCAGAAGATTTTCAGTCTACTTTGCTCAGATTTATTAGAGGAATCACTATCTAAGGTAGCTATAGCCTTACAAAATGTATTTCTTAAATAATAATACTAGAGAGTCAAAATTATTCCTTGATCCATGAACTACAAAATGGATGTTGTATTAGCAGACATGAAAACATTAGTCTTGTACATTTCCATTAGAGCTCTTGGGTAACCAGGTGCATTGTCAATGAGCAATAATATTTTGAAAGAAATCTTTTTTTCTGAGCAGTAGGTCTCAACAGTGGGTTTCAAACATTCAGTAAGCCATGCTGTAAACAGATATGCTGTCAGCCAGGCTTTATTGTTCCATTGATAGAGCACAGGCAGAATAGATTTATGATAATTCTTAAGGGCTTTAGAATTTTCAGAATAGTAAATGAGTATTGACTTAAATTTAAAGCCACCAGCTGCAGTTAGCCCCTAACAAGAAAATAAGTTTATACTTTAGCATGTGAAGCTTTGAAGCCAGGCATTGACTTTCCTCTGTAGTTATGAAAGTCATATATGGCATCATCTTCCAATAGAAGGTTGTTTCATCTACAGTGAAAATCTGTTGTTTAGTATAGCATCACCTTTATCAATGATCTTAGCTAAATCTTCTGGATAACTTGCTGCAGCTTCTAAATCAGCACTAGCTGCTTCTTCACCTTGCACTTTTATGTTATGGAGATAGCTTCTTTTCTTAAACCTCATGAACTAATTTCTATGAGATTTAAACTTTTCTTCTGCAGCTTCTTCACTTCTCTCAGCCTTCATAGACTTGAAGAGAGTTGGTACCTTGCCCTGGATTAGGCTTTAGAATTTTGTAGCTGGTTTGATTTTTTATCTAGACCAATAAAACTTTTTCCATATCAGCAATAATGCTGTTTTACTTTCTTATCATTTGTGTGTTCCCTGGAGAAGCACTTTTCATTTCCTTCAGAACTTTTTCTTTGCATTCACAATCTGGCTAACTGTCTGGTACAAGAGACCTAGCTTTCCACCTATCTCAGCTTTCAACATGCTTTCCTCACTAAACTTAAGCATGTCTAGCTTTTGATTTAAAGTGAGAGATGTGCAACTTTTTCTTTCACTTGAACACACTTAGAGGCCATTGTAGGGCAATTAATTAGCCTAATTTCAAGATTGTTGTGTCTTGGGGAATAGAGAGGCCCTGAGGTATGGCTGGTTCATGGAGCAGTCAGAACACATACATTTATTGTCAAAGTTCACTGTCTTACATGGGTGTAGTTCATGGTGCCCCAAATTACAATAGTAACATCAAAGATTACTGATCACAGATCACCGTAACAGATATAATAATAATGAAACAAGTTTGAAATATTGCAAGAATTACTAAAATGTGACACAGAGACACCAAGTGAGCACATGCTGTTTGAAAAATGGTGCCGACAGACTTGCTTAACACAGGGTTGTCATAAACCCTCAATTTGTAAAAAATGCAAAACTGGGACGTGCAGTAAAGCAAAGCACATTAAAATGAGGTATACTTGTATTCTTTCACCAAAAAAAAAAAAACTGTTGCAATGTTTAGTTAAATAAACACAGGAAGCTAAGCTTTTAACATGACTTTTTTTTACCTCCACTATAAACCTAACAAATTGAAGTTTCTTGATTTCTAATTTTACCTAGTGCTAATTATTGTCTCAATTATTACTTAAAATTCATATATTTTTTATTAACTATATCAGATATAACCAATATTTGTAGTAGTTTGGACGTATTAAAGCATTATCACTTATATGATATTAGTTATCCTTCTGACAACCCTATAATAAAGGCAGAATAAATATTAATTATAAATAGTAAATATTAATTATATTTTAAGAAACTGAGGTTTATAGACATAAGTACATACCCAAAATCATGTTTTTCTTAGAACTAATATTCTGACAACATAGTGTCTCACCACACCATGCTTCTGCCTGTGTTATGATAGAATATTTTATTTGACTTCAGAATTTCCAAATCCAGTCCCACTTTCATACTCATAGTTTATTGTTTATCTAATTGACATTTTTCTTTCAAATATAGCACTGTGTATTCACCCACTATTATTGTTAAAGGCAATATCCTTGTTTTCTTATATAATCATAGATAAGAAATTAATTTTTAAAAATATACATGTATTAATAATGAGTTTGTAATTTTACTTCTACTTTGTCAAAAAAAACTGCATGAATTTATATTTACTCCAGAAAGTTTTTTCAGTGTATTAGAATGTATGCCATGCCTCTTAAAGGAAATGCCAACACTAAAATAATCCACACTCGAAAATCAAGAAAAGAGGAGGCAAACATTAGCTAATTGGCCATTCCACGGTCTTCCCATGCTCTATTTCAGAAGACTCCCACACCTCTCACCCTAGCCTCAGTATATTCCAGGACACTTGTATTGAGAGTTATTGCTTCTTCCTTTAGAAAGAGGTGAGATTAGGGGTTTCCTTTGGGCTCATTTTATCTTCTCAAACAAACCCATCTAGGACTAAAAAAAAAAAAAAGATGAGATGAGAAGTAGTCTCCAGCAGTGGAAAGAAAAGATGATGACTTCAGCAGAAAGGAAAAGTAGTTTACCCCTTCTCAGGCAAAATCATTGAGGGTTTAGGGTGGTCATAAAGGCATCCTAGCATCACACAGACAGCCAAACTATAAGCACATAGTGATTCCAAGATGGATCCCAGAAGATCAATTCCATTTATTGCATGAGAACTTAAGGGAGGAAGAATATGTAGCAAATCTGTTCAAGAAGTTCCCCCACACCTTCAGGCTCTATAAACTAGTTTCTAGATACAAAATACTTATATATCCAAAATTTGACATCGTGAAAGGAGTGGACTTGCCAACTTCATAAGGAACACATGAACTAATGTTGTTTTACTTTAATTAAATCTATTTAATATAATTCTGGCAATCATTCAATAATTCCTGTCCAGTGTCTCAGCTATTTCTAGGAGTGCTGAGAAAAGTGGAATATGCCAGCACAACCCTATTCTATGAGCTGATTACTAGGAAAATAGTTGCAAATAACAAATACAAATTGCACAAATGCTATCTAGAAAACTTTGTTTATCTGCTTGTTTGAAAGAAATTTGTTGTGTAGCTAAGAAGTATCAGGCATGGTACCTGACAGTTAAGTGTAATATCTGACCTCAAGAAGTTGGCTAAGGAAGAAGACAGAATTATAAATTAAACACTCCATTGGGATAAGTCATGAAAGTGGGTGACACTAGCTGCTAGGAAAGCTGGACACAACTACTCTTTTATGCTAGGGACATAAGAGTCATCCTAGTGGAAGTGGCCTTGAGCTGAAATTCTGAAGGTTAAATAAAAGTTAGCTTGATTCCAAATTGGTTGGAAGAGAGCAAAGTGAATAGCTGTTAGAATCTGTTTAGTGAGCACAACAGAAAGTCAATTAGCATAAAGCATACAACTAGCCTAGCTTAAAACAATAGCATTTTGTTTTGCTTTGTTTTGTTTTTACATAATAAACTCTCCTTAGGTAGGAAGCTTGAGGCTGGTGCAGCTGCTCAAGGAATTGATGAAAGATTCAGGCTCCTTTTAGCTTCCTGCTACACTAATCTTAGTGGGTGGCTTTTGTTCTTTTGGGCACAATATGGCTGTCTGGGCTGTGCCCAGACATCACGTTCCATTTTAGGCAGAAAGAAGGGGGCAAAGGGAAAGGGAAAAGGAACATGCCCATCTGTCTGTTATTAATTAGAAGAATAATAGCTTTTCCAGAATTCTTACCGAGGAGATTTTGGCTATTTTATCATGGGTGAAAACTTGATCACATGGCCACCTTTAAAGGCAAGAGAATCTAGAGAGGTGAGCATTTCTGTAATAACTTGGCACATTGCCTCACCAAACAAAAATGGGGTTGTAGTAACGAGAAGGAGGAAATAAATATTGTATTGGAAACTACCACCAGGATTTCACTTCTGAGATTATTTTTCCCTATTCTTCCCACTAAGTGCAACTAAAAACCTTGGGAAGTATATATAAAACAAAGATAAGAAGGTTATAAAAGGTGAAGAGAAGAAGGCAGACATGGTAGGTAATTGGGACTTGAAGAACAAAATGGTGGTGAGTCTTATAGATTTGATTTTTGCCTCACATGTCACAAACTTGGAGCTGAAGAAGCTTGCAACCTAGATATGTCAACAAGTCAACAAGTGCCAAGTAAACAAACAAAAAAAGCTACAACAAAATCCTTTAGTCAAAGGACCAGGAAAAGATCAGCCTAACAAGAAAAAATGTTTAAATGATACACACTCTGCTTCAGCTAAACACCACAGAAAAAAACTGTGACCCCACCCACATGCCAGCAAAGGCTAAGTAGGAAGTCAAGATTTCCAACCTAGTGAAGCTGTGAAGAGGTACTAACAAATCCCCTACTGGGTGATATAAAGAAGGCCCAGAAGGGAGCTGAAACTTCTGCTGGCCAGTATATACCCTCACCCTCCCACACCTCCCCCACCACCATCAATGGAAAGCCTGAATTTGTAATATCAACTCACACCACTCTCTGCTGGATTAGTGTCACAGTAGGTCTAGTGGAAAGTAATGACTTGCAATACCACCCAGGGTTAAGGCGACCTCCACCACAGTGTCAAAAAGAAACCACTTGATAAGCCAGAAATCCCATTTCCACCTGGAAATAAGGAGGAGCACCTTCGTCCTCTTGGTTCTCAATTGAGGCCAGTAGGAACCAAGGCTTCTACCTCCACCTACTGGTAATGAGACAGTGTCCCCTCCCCCTGTCTCCTGCTGTACTGCTATCAAGGAAAGCTAAAACAAAAGTTAAAACAAGATCAAGTGTCTTATAATATAAAATTGTCCAGATTTCAATAAAATAAATCACTCCTCATACCAAGAAGCAGGAAGATGTCAAACTAAATTTTAAAAAGACAACCAAAAGATGCCAGTACCACTGCCAAGAATACACAATGGGGAAAAGGCAGTCTCTTCTATAAATGGTACTGGGATAACTGGATATACGTATGCAGAACAATGAAATTGGACCCTTATTTTATTCCATATACAAAAATCAAGTGAAAATGGAGTAAAGACTTAATTGCAAAACCTGAAACTGTAAAACTACTGGAAGAAAACAGAGGGAGAGAAGAGGAGGGGAAAAATGGCAGTCTGATAGAGTTCTCCCACCTCACCGCTCCCAGGGAAGGAGGTGAAAAATGCCATCGGCTGCCTGTGCATGTGGACCGCTCACTCCTAAAACAGCATTGTGAATTACAGAGAAACAACATGGGACGCTCAGCCCAAGAAAACAGGTGACAAAATCTTTCACAAAGATTGGAGAGCACAGGGAGTGCAATAGAGCCCAGAGCGCGGGAAGGACGCACTCGTCAGGTCAGCGCAGCACAACCTGACCCCCAAGCGGTTACGCAGCTTCCCCACAGACGTCCCATCCACTCAATCAGGGACAAGCCCAGAGTTGGGGCAAAGCTATTGCCGGAGACAGCAGGCTCTGTGGAGAGGAAGCAATTGCGAAAGCCATACGGAACTCTCAGCTGCAACATACAGGGACTGCTCAGGGCCACATAGGGACTGGACAGAGATACAGCTTCCCGGGACAGTGCGCGGGAATCCGCAGGCCGGCACCGTGCCACTGGAAGTCAGCGGGGCCAGGCCCAGGAGATTAATGGAGACCAGTTCACGCCCTTATGGGCTGCTGGCAATTGCCTCCGCGGGACACAGGCCGGTTGAGAAAAGCTGCGTTCTTGGGCACGATCTGAGCCCTGCTGTGTGCCAGGCTGGTGGCAGCAGCCATCTTTAAAGCCTCCCACCCAGAGCTGTGAGCCGGCTCTCTAGCTCCACCCCGCCCCGGCCCGGGGGCTCATCCACTGGGGCGAGACAGGCTTTGTTTGCCCTTGGTGGCCAGGGACAGCTGCATCCGTGGGTAACAGGTGGGATTGAGATGGAAAAATAAAACTCACTGAAAACCTTTTACCTTGAAAGGAGAGGCTATAGCCCTGTTTATGTTAGATTGCTTAATCTGCTTCTGTAAGACTGCTTGTTAACCTCCTGGTCACAGGAATGCTTGAAAACTACAGCTGGTGCAAGAAAGATAACTGGTAACTGGTTAACGTGACCCAGCTTATGTTCCTGCACCAGCTCCCCCCCTGCAACTTTCTTATATGTATGCACTGCTCTGTACCCTTCCCCCTTATTCTAAAGTATAAAAGACAAGTTCCCCTGACCGAGGGTGCTCAGACTTTGGCAGAAGACCCCTCTGAGCTCCCCGGTGTTAATAGTTAATAAACCTGACCTCTCTGCATCCCCGTGTACCTCTCAGTGTTTCCTTGGACAGCGTGACTCTGGTTTTTGCTGTTACAGGATAAAATCCTGAAACTGTAGTGGCAGGGCCTTTGTGTACTGGAAACAGTTTGCAGCTCGTCCATCTGGTCCTGCTACCCCGGCTCTGGCCTCCGACGAGTCAGCTACGTGCTGGTCCTAGTGCCCTCTCTTCAGGTCCCAGCCCTCCTATACTCCAGAGATCGGACATTTTGAAGGTTGCTGGTTATAGTGAGTCATTTTATATAACTGCTGGTTTTCATGGCAACCGAATGCCTCAAGAGCCACAGGCTGAACCAGAGCAGCTCCCCATAATCCTGCCCACTTCATTAGGAAATTTCCCTCCATTCAAGAGTGCTTCCAGTGGCCACTATTCTCCCTGCTGTGGGAACACACCCCTGGCAGAGACTTCTGGGGAAAGAGATGCCCACCCACCTTGCCTTGGGGTCTAGTGGTGGAAAAGGGGTGCACAATTGGAGATCCCCCTATCAGCCAGTATCACGCAGAGACGCACATCAGAGGGACAGACACATGTGGCTAGATAAGCAACCTCTGATCTGTATAGAATTTTTCCAATTCAGCTCTCATCCTGCACCCAAAAGAAACTGTGTTTCTACCCACACCTCAGGAGGAGCAGGGTCAAAGTAACCCCTAGGAGCTACAAGGCCCCTCCCAAAGCTCAGGGCTTTAGCATACCCCAACTGGGGGATCAGAGTCTGCCACAGACATAACAGAATACCTAACTATTAGGGAGCTGTGGATTCATACCCTCAAGTGCAACCCACCAGCTTGGAGCTCAAGCTGGGAGGACAATCTCACTACACTCCACCGGGAAGAGGAGAAGACAACAGGTCAGAGGTAACCCAAGATCCACAAAACTTGCTAAAATACACCTAAGGAAATACATGCCACTACTCCTCTCCCTGGCTCTGCCAAGGAATGAACCTTGAGGGCCTGGAGACAGGGCCATAAACTAGCCCTAACACCCCCAGCTCTCGGCCAAGAGGCCACATGAGAAAAAACCAGTGAAAGAACACAGAAAACATGAGAAATCAGAGTGAAAAGTCACCCCCAAAAGAAATCATCAGTTCCTCAGCAATGGATACCAACCCAAATGAAATGGGTAGAATGACAGAAGAGGAATTTCGTTTATGGATTATAAGAAAGCTCAATGAAATTCAAGAGAAAATTGAATCCCAGCACAAAGAAACCACAAGAAAAATGCAAGAAATGAGTGAAAATTTGCCAAAGAAATAGAAGTATTACAGAAAAATCAAATAGAAATTCTAGAAATGAAAGAAGCATTCAAGGATCTACAAAACACAGTGGAAAGCCTTAAGAATAGGCTTTACCACACAGAGGAAAGAATTTCAGAGCTAGAAGACAACTCCTATGCACTAAATAAACCAGTCGAAGAGAAAGAACACAAAAACAAGAGGCATGAACAAAGCATACAAGAAATGTGGGATTATGTGAATAGGCCAAACATAAGGATCATAGGCATCCGTGAGGGAGAGGAAGAATATTAGCATGGGCTGGAAAATCTATCTGAAGGAATAATAGAGGAAAATTTCCATGGCCTAGCCAGAAATCTCTATATTCAAGTACAAGAAGCACACAGAACTCCTGGGAGACTCAACATGAAAAGGTGTTCACCACGCCACATAATTATTAGACTGACCAAAGTAAACACAAAAGAGGCGCTCCTCACAGCCGCAAGGCAAAAAGAGCAGGTAACCTACAAAGGGAAACTTATCAGATTAACTGCAGATTTCTCGGCTGAAACCTTACAAGCCAGAAGGGAATGGGGAGCCATTATCAGTCTCCTAAAACAAAACAAAGGCCATCCCAGAATTCTGTACCCTGCCAAAGTAAGCTTCTTATATGAGAGAGAAATAAAGACTTTTCCAGACAAGCAATCACTGATAGAGTTTGTGAAGTCCAGACCGGCCTTGCAAGAAGTGCTTAGACCTGCATTGTACACTAACCAGCACAACAGACACCCACCAGTGTAAACCTACGCCAAAGTTAAAACTCCAGAACCCAGATTTCACAATGACACAAGAGGTAAAACAGAAGACACTACCCAACAGAATAAACAGAAATCTACCTCAAATATCAATTCTCTCAATAAATGTGAATGGCTTGAATTGCCCATTAAAGAGACATAGGCTGCCTGAATGGATTAAAAAATACAAGCCAATTATCTGTTGTCTCCAGGAAACACACTTTACACAACAGGATGCATTCAGACTCAAGGTAAAAGGATGGAATATGATTTTCCAGGCTAATGGAAACCAAAAGAAATCCGGAGTAGCCGTCCTTATTTCAGATGATATAAACTTTAAAGCAACAAAAGTAAAGAAGGACAAAAATGGACACTATATAGTAGTGAAGGGAAAAATCTTACAAGAGGATTTAACAATCCTAAACATTTATGCACCCAACACAGGAGTGCCCAGATACAGAAGGCAAATACTGCTTGATCTAGACAACATAATAAATAGCAATGACATAATAGCAAGGGATCAACACCACACTGACAGAACAGGAAAGATCCTCCAAGCAGAAAATAAACAAAGAAACAAAGGACCCACACAGTACTCTAGAACATTTGGGGCTAACAGATATCTACAGAACACTCCACCCAAGTAACACTGAATATACATTCTTCTCATCAGCTTAAGGAACTTTCTCTAAAATTGACCACATCCTAGGCCACAAAACAGATCTAAACAAATTCAAAAAAATAGAAATCATACCATGTATCTTTTCAGACCACAGCAGAATAAAATTAGAAATCAATTCCAACAGAAACTCACATCTTCATCCAAAAACATGGAAATTAAACAATCTGTTGCTGAATGACTACTGGGTCAAGGAGGAGATTCAAATGGAAATCAAAAGATTCCTTGAACCAAACAATAATGGGGACACAAGTTATGAAAATCTGTGGGATACAGCAAAAGCAGTCCTGAGAGGAAAACTTATCGCCTTAAATGCCCACATCCAAATGACAGAAAGGTCACAAATCAGTAAACTAAGGAATCATCTTAAGGAAATGGAAAAGGAAGAGCAAAGCAATCCTAAAGCCAGCAGAAGAAAAGAAATAACCAAGATCAGAGGAGAATTAAATGATATCGAGAACAAAAGAATAATACAGAAGATTAATAAAATGAAAAGTTGGCTCTTTGAAAAGATAAACAATATAGACAGGCCACTTGCCAGGTTGACCAGAAGCAGAAACAAAAGAACTCTAATAAGCTCAATTAGCAATGAAAAAGGAGAGGTCACAAATGATATCATGGAAATACAAAACATCATCTTCAAATACTACAAAAATCTCTATGCTCAAAAACACGAAAACGTGGAGGAAATGGACAAATTTTTGGAAACATACTACCTCCCTAGGCTCAACCAGGAAGAAACAGAATTTCTAAACAGACCAATATCAAGCACCGAAATTGAACTAGTAATAAAAAAATCTTCCAACAAAAAAAAGTCTCGGACCAGATGGGTTCACACCTGAATTCTACTAAGCCTACAAAAAAGAACTGGTGCCTACACTGCAGAAATTATTTGAAAACATCCAGAGGGATGGAATCCTCCCAAACTCATTCTACAAAGCCAGTATCACCTTGATATGAAAGCCAGGGAAGCACACAAGAAAAGAAAACTACAGACCAATATCCCTTATCAATATAGATGCAAACATTCTCAATAAAATCCTAGCAAACCGAATTCAAATGTACATCAAAAAAATAATTCATCACGATCAGGTGGGCTTCATCCCCAAGATGCAAGGATGGTTCAACATACACAAATGTATAAATATAATTCACCACATAAATAAAAGCAAGAACAAAGATTATATGATCCTTTCAATAGATGCAGAAAAGCCTTTTGCCTTTTGACAAAATCCAGCATCCTTTTATGATAAGAACTCTTAACAATATAGGCATGGATTGCTCATACCTCAAAACTATTAAAGCCATATACGATAAACCCACGGCCAATATCACACTGAATGGGGAAAAACTGAAAGCATTCCCCCTTAAACTGGAATGAGACAAGGTTGTGCACTATCTCTACTTCTATTCAACATAGAGCTAGAAATCCTGGCCAGAGCAATCAGACAAGACAGAGGACGTCAGGGGCGTCCAAATGGGGGCAGAAGTGGTCAAACTTTCCTTATTCACAGACAATATGATATTATATCTAGAAAACCCCAAAGATTCAACCGAGAGTTTACTGGAATTGATAATTGAATTCAGCAATGTCTCAGGACACAACTCCATAGCCTTCATACATGCTAATAACAATCAAGCCAAGAAACAAATTAAAGACGCAATACCTTTTAACATTGCACCAAAGAAAATTAAATATTTAGGAACATATCTAACTAATGAGGTGAAAGACCTATATAGAGAGAATTATGAAACACTGAGAAAAGAAATTGCAGAGGATATAAACAGATGGAAAACCCTACCATGCTCATGGATAGGTAGAATCAACATTGTAAAAATGTCTTTGCTACCTAAAGTGATTTACAGAATCAATGCAGTTCCTATCAAAATACTAACATCATTTTTTGCTGATCTAGAAAAAATAATTCTACACTTCGTGTGGAACCAAGAAGACCCTGTCTAGCCAAAGCAATCTTAAGCAAAAAGAACAAATTGGGAGGCATCTATCTACCAGACTTCAAACTATACTACAAGGCTATAATAACTAAAATTGCATGGTACTGGCACAAAAACAGAGACGCAGACCAATGGAACAGGACTGAGAACCCAAATATAAAACCATCCTCATATGGTCATCTGATCTTTGACAAATTCCACAAAAACATACACTGGGGAAAATATTCCCTATTCAATAAATGGTGCTGGGAAAACTGGATGGCCATATGTAGAAGACTGAAACTGGACTCACACCACTCACCTCTCACAGAAATCAACTCACGATGGATAACAGATGTAAACCTAAGATGTGAAACCATAAGAATTCTTGAAGAAGACATTGGAAAAACTCTTTTGGACATTGGCCTAGGCAAAGAATTTATGAAGAAGACCCCCAAAGCAATCACAGCAGCAACAAAAATAAATAAATGGGACCTGATCAAATTAAAAAGCTTCTGCACAGCCAAGGAAACTATCACTAGAGTGAACAGACAACCTACAGAATGGGAGAAAATATTTGCATGCTACACATCTGATAAAGGGCTAATAACCAGAATCTATACAGAACTTAGGAAAATTAACAAGAAAAAATCAAACAACCCTATTAAAAAATGGGCAAAGGACATGAACAGAAACTTTTCCAAAGAAGACAGCATAATGGCCAGCAAACATATAAAAAAGTGCTCAACTTCTCTAATCATCAGGGAAATGCAAATCAAAACCACAATGAGATATCACTTAACTCCAGTGTGACTGGCTCATATCAAAAAGTCCCAAAACAACAAATGTTGGTGGGGATGTGGACAGATAGGAACACTCATACGCTGCTGGTGGGACTGCAAATTAGTACCACCTCTATGGAAACTAATATGGAGATACCTCAAAGAATTAAAAGTAGAACTACCATTTGATCCAGCAATCCCACTACTGGGTATTTACCCAAAGGAAGAAAAGACATTCCATAACAAAGGCATGTGCACACAAATGTTTATAGCAGCACAATTCACAATTGCAAAGATGTGGAAACAACCCAGGTGCCCATCAATACACGAGTGGATTAATAAAATGTGGTATATGTATACCATGGAGTATGACTCAGCAATAGAAAACAAAGGTGAATTAACACATCTGGTATTATCTTGGTTGGAGCTAGAGCCCATTCTTCGAAGCGAAGTGTCACAAGAATGGAAAAACAAGCACCACTGGTACTCACCATCAAATTGATACTAACTGATCTACACTTACATCACACAGGGCAATAATATTCATCAGAGTATGAGCAGGCGGGAGGGGGGTAGAGGGGATGGGAAAACTCTCACTGAATGGATGTGGGGAGCACAGTTTGGGGGATGTCCACGATTGTAGTTCTGACACGGGCAGAGCATGGGCAATATATAGCCAAAGTGTTGTACCCCCATAATATTCTGAAATTTAAAAAAAAAAAAGAAAGGGGAAAAAAAAGCAGAGGCAGAAAGCTCTATGACATTGCTCTGTGCAATGACTTTGTGGATATGACCCCAAAAGCACAGGCAACAAAATAAAAAATAGAGAAATGGGATTACATCAAACTAAAAAGCTTCTGCACAGCAAAGGAAATAACCAACAGAATGAAGAGACATGGGAGAAAATATTTGCAAGACATACATCTAATAAGGAATTTATATCAAAAATATATAAAATACTCAAACAACCCAATAATAAGAAAATAAGAAACATAATTTTAAAATGGACAAAGAATCTGAATAGACATTTCTGAAAAGCAGGGTGACTATTGTTAGCAATACTTTATTATAAATTTCCAAGTAACTAAAAGAAAGGACTTGAAATATTCACAAAACAAAGAAATAATAAATGTTTGAGCTGATGTATATCCTAATTACCCTGATTTGATCATTACATTTGGTATGCACGTATCAAAATATCACTTGAACCCCATAAATATGTAGAATTATTATGTATCAATTAAAAAAACAGAGATTAACAAGAAAAAAAGGTGCATGACTATAAATACAAAGACCACTAGTTATTCAGGCTCCAGAGACCATGCTCTTGACCACTGCAATTCTTGCTCACTTTTACCCAAGGAGGAAAAAAAAGTTCATTTCAAAAAAAGAAGCCACACAAATGGCCAACAAATATATGAAAAAATGCCCAATATCACTAATCATGAGGGAAATGTAAATTAAAACCATAGTGAAATATCACTTCACACCTGTTATAAGAGGCTATTATGAAAAAGACAAATAAAACAGATGTTACTAAGGATATGTAGAAAAGGGAACCTTAGTACATTGTTGTGGGAATGTACATTAGGACAGCCATTATGGAAATTAGTATAAAGTTCCTCAAAAAACTAAAAATAGAACTACCATGTGATCCAGTAATCTCACTGTTGAGTATGTATCCAAAGAAAAATGAAATCAGTATGTTGAAGAAATATCTGCACTCCTGTGTTCATTGCAGCATTATTCATTACAACCAAACATGGAATCAACCTAAGTGTCCATCAATCAATGGATAAATGCTGTTATTGTCTGAATGTTGGTGTCCCTTCAAACTTTAGTTTCACCCAGGCATGCAACTCCAGCCTGGGAAAGCAACAAGCATACAACTCCAGTCCCTGAGAGCTGGGGCTTGGGCTGCAACCAGCAAAGCTGTGGGGGCAGGGCCACGGTGCTGTGCCTCTCCCACCACTCTAATTTAGAAGCACATAACTTGTTTGATTTCACAGGTTCACAGCTAGAGAGGAATTTGCCTCAGGATAAATCATACCTTGAATCTCACCCACATCTGATTTAGATGATGTTTGGACAAGACTCTGGGCTTTAGACTTTTAAGTTGATGCTGGAACAAGAGTTTGGTGGCCATTGGAATGAAATAAATGTGATTTGCATGTAAGAAGAACATGGATTTGGTGAGGCAAGGGGAGGAGTGCTATGGTCTGAATGTTGGTGTCTCCCCAAAATTCATATGTTGTAACTTAATACCCAATGTGATAGTTTTAAGAGGTAGGGCCTTTAAGGAAGTGATTAAATTATGAGGGCTTTGCCCTTGCCCTTCCACCATGTAAGGACACAAAACAAATTATCATCTATGAGGAAAAGAACCTCACTAGACACCAAATCTGTTGGTGCCTTGATCTTAGACTTCATAGCCTCCAGAAATGTGAGTAATAGATTTTGGTTGTTTATAAATTACCTAGTATAAGGTATTTTGTTATAGCAGCTTGAATGGACCAAGACAAATGGATAAACAAAATGTGGCATATGCACACAAGGAAATACTATGCAGCCCTAAAAATAAAATCCTGTCAAATTTTATTATTTGCAACAATATGGATGAACCTGAAGGACATTACGGTATGTGAAATAAGCCAGGTGTACAAAAACAAATACTGCATAATCTTATATGTAAAAACTAAGAAAGTGGAATTCATAGAAGCGGAAAGTAGAATGGTGGTTACCAAGAGCTGAATTGTGTGGGGTGGGGGGAATTGGAAAGATATTGGTCAAAGAATACAAAAATTCAATTAGATATGAGGAATAAGTTCAAGAGATCTATTGTACAACATGGTATCTATAGTTAATAACAATGTATTGTATACTTAAAAATTGATAAGAAAGTAGATTTTAAGTGTTCTCACCACAAAAAAAGTGATAAGTATGTGAGGTAATGCATATATTAATTATCTGGATTGAGCCATTACACAATGTATACATATATCAAAACATCATATGTTGTACAGCATTAATATATACAATATTTATTTCTCAATTTAAAAAAATAAATAAATACATTTGCAATGAAAATAAATAAACTTTAAAATAAAAAAGCCAGCACCAAGATGACAAAGATGTTAGAATTTTCTAACAGATTTTGAAACAGCTATAATAAAAGTGATTAAATGAGCAATTACAAATATATGTGAAATAAATTTAAAAATATATAAAACCTCCTCAAAAAATAGAAGATATAAAAAAAAACCAAATGGAAATGTTGCAACTGAAAGCACAATAATTGAAATAAATAGTTCAGTAAATGGACTCAAAAGCACAAATTAAAAGATAGAGATTAGAAGAGTATATTTTTTTAAATGACCAAACTATATGCAGTCTACAAGAAATTCACTTCAAATACAAGGATGTAAGCAGATTGAAAATAAAAGAATGGCAAAAGCTAGATCATGTAAACATGAATCAGAGGAAAGCAGGAGTGGTTATTTAATATAAGACAAAATGGACTGTGAAAAAAAGAAAATTTACCAGAGACAGTAAGGGACATTATATAATGATAAAATGGTCAATCCAACAAGAAGACATACCAATCCTAAGTGTGTATGCAGCAACTACAAAATATATGAAGATGATGCAAACACTGATAGCACTGAAAGGAGAAAGAGACAAATGTAAAATTATATTTAAAGACTTTAACACCTTTCCTTAGCAATTGATAGAATAACTAAAAGGAAAATCAATGAGGATATAGAAAAACTGAACACTATCAAACAATAGATCTAATCTACATTTATAAAACCTTCCACCCAACAACAGCAGAATACACATTCTTTTTCAAATATCCATGGAACATAAACGAAGGTAGATTATATAGGCCATAAAACAAACCTCCACAAATTTAAAAGAAAAAGTATGTTTTCAACCATAATGGAATGACACTAGAAAGATAAGAAAATCTCTGGATATTTGGAAATGCTGGAATGCTGAAGAAAATATTACACAATTCCCATTATGCTTTCAACTTCTTAATCCAGAAGAATAATCTCCACACTACAAAATTAGAACAAATATCAACATTAACAAACTGAATCTCAAGATGCATTAGAGGATAGCAAGAAAATATCTAGTATGTCCTTAATGGTACCAGAGTGTAACTGATAGATGGATGGATGAATGGATAGATGGCTGGCTGGCTTTTACTCTTCCCACTGCACCACTACCTTACACTTATATGGTTTTTTCCCCCATTTGACTATGAATTCTCTGGAGAAAGACTTATAGGGAGAAATCTTCTCTTTCTTCTTTATACCAATGCCTTGAACATAGTGATCACTCAGAAATTATAATTGAGCTTAATGATTGATTAACTAACTGATAATTTGAATGAATTAGTTTATAGACACAGAGAATTCATTTATGAATTAACCAGTTAGAGTTGATCTCTGAAGCACTGCCATAAGTGTTTAATAAATTACTTTACTCTCAACTAATCTCTTTTCATAAAGGATACACATGTGAAATGAGTGGAAAATATAAACACAGGAAAAGAAGTCAATAAATGTGCCCAGCACAGGCATTTGTATTTAAACTTAATTTTTCCAACAGCCTGATCACACATGCAAAAATATGATCAGTCAACAATATTTTATCATTTAATGAAACAATATCACTGACCTCAGACTTAATATGATCAAATGATATAACTGCCAAATATAAGTGCATGATGATATGAGGATATGATCATAGTAGCTTATGGTTAGATAACAGGAAGTGATAGTCCCAGTATGCTTTGCTGGTCAGAGCATATGTGGAACATGGTGACATTTTTTGGTGCTTCATTTAAAGATATAAATTAATATATTTTAGTGTGTTTTAGAATAATGTGACCTGCACTGTAAAAGGTATTGAACTATATCATTTAAGTAATGGGTGAGAGAATTAGTGAGAAGGGAAATCCATGGGAAAATATGCTAATTATCTTTTATCACTTGAAGCTGGTCATATAAATAAGGGAGAAAATTCTGTAGGAGTGGAACTTTTAACAGCATGCTAGGAAGACACCGTTTGATTCAATATCAGGAAGAGTTCCTAATGGCTGTAGCATCTCAATAAGTGAACATGCTTCTCATGAGAAGTGATCACGCCATCATAGTTAATTAGGCCTTGGGAGAACATTAGCCAAGAGTGTTTGTTAAAGAAGAGATTCCTAGAGAGATTGGACCAGATGACTTCTGAAACCTTTTACAATTCTCAGATTCCGTAACTTGGTGCATCTAAGGCACAAACACTGGTGGATTTTCACCAATTCAACTGTATGGTTTTACTCAATCCTATTTGCCAGAATAATTTATATTTATCCTAAATTAAGATAAAAATCTACAACTTTTCAATTGAACAAAATTAATTGGGTCAATTGAGATTCAAATCTATGGCCTAGGTTTCATAAAAACAGTGTTCCAAATAACTCAACCAACAAGCCTTATATTTAAATGGGGCCATATTTATTATCCAATACTAATTGGCAACTAAGGCTCCAGTTTCAATGATAGTTGTCTATATAATTCCTGACAAGTCTAGCCTATTTGTATTTAAGAAAGAATAATTCTCTTTGAGAATGTTTTAGGAATAATAGTTTTCAAAGATTCATGGTTATATGAAAACAGTTTATTTTCTTAAATAAATATGGTAATGTATATAAATGAGTCAATATAGAAGGTAAGTCTTTTCAAATAATTCTTAGAATATATGATAAATAATAAAATAAAAGACAAGTTCATTTTTATGTTAATTATTATGCTTTACAGCAGAAAAATATTTGCCTTTATTTTAAAAATTAGGTGTTCCGAGAAAAGTAATTACACCTATAATTATGAGCAACAATGTGACTTGCACTGTTAACAACAATGACAAAAATGTGAGTCTAGAACATTCAGGACTCATTCTTCAATACCTGGCACCATTTAGGGCAATTATAACTGCTATATAAATATTGGTGAAATGAATGACATGAAATCTCACACACATTTTGTGACAATGTAGCATAGAGTTCCAATTTTCACTCCATTAAATCTGATTTTCAAGTTTGGCCTCTGGAATAACTGACTTAAAAGACCAGGGCCTCTGGGTGAACATTACTATTTATGCCTTGATAATAAAGAAATGTTAAATCATGTCTCATGATGCATAATGTGAAAAGAGACAATTGTGAAGATAAATAGCTTTAGGAGTTACCGCTTTTCTTAACATTTTTTAAGGGGAAACACTCAAGAAAAAAAGACTGAAGTAGGTGGCATTTAGCTTCAAGAAAATCATGATTCGTGACATTTTATTACTGAGGGACTCTGAAACTTGGATAACCACTCTCTGGTAAAGGAGTTATGTTCCTTATGAGGCCCTGGAGATAAATTCTCTAGGTTCTATAAGATTTGTAATGTATTTTGTGAAGTGTGTAAGTAAACCAATATTTTCCTCTTAAATCTTCAAATACAAGAAAGAAATATGCCTAATGAGGTTCTTTTGGATGTATAAGCAGAAGAGTTTAAAAGAATTGTAAGAAATAAATCAGGAAAGCAATATATGCTCACAAAATTGTTTTAAAAGAAAAGATGTCTTTTCTTTTAAAAGAAAAGAAAAGAAAAGATGTTTTAAAAGAAAAGAAAAGATCAGGAAAGCAATATATGCTCACAAAATTGTTTAAAAGAAAAGCATGAGACGCAGGATTTCTTCCATCTTCTTCCTTGAGAAAATTGCTTCATGCACTACTGACACATTGATTAGGTAAAGATGGAAGGAGACAAAAAGAAACGCCTTACTGCATTTGCTAAAAGTCACTGGAGTAACTGAACTCGGAGATAAGACATTTTAAAACTCCAGGCAATCTGGCTAGACGGGAAAGATCTAGATTGGAGGGGAGGAAATATATTATTGTGTAATACTCACCACATGGGCAACTTTGGGAAAAGTCACTTAATAGCCCCATGACCAGAATTATTCGGATAGAAGTAGTCAAAATGATTGCCACTACCGAGTGTGTCACTGCTGTGTTGGGCGCTTCACCCAGCTTCCTTTTCTAGTTTCAGGAACATAGGCACATCATTTACCTCCAGTCTTCAATTTTCTCACCTGAAGTAAGGTTAATGTTAGTTCTGTAGTTGTGAAAAATAAATGCAATAAGGTACTTAGCACTAAACATAATGCCTGACATATAATAAGCATTTTATAAATGTTTCCTGGTTATTATTAACTCCTCAATCCTAGCCTAAAGGTAGGTATTATTTAAGGATGGAGATACAGTGAAGTAATGGAACTGGGTGAGAAGCCAGAATCATCATACCTTTATGTAAATTTTGCAAACTGACTGACATGTTTTGTTTGGCAGACTATGTTTAGCCCAGAATGTTTTCATTTTCAGATTTTAAATTATTTCTCAGTGTATAAAAATAGATTTCACAAATTTTCATCTCCACCTTTCATTAAAAATGTGAAATATCTGAGAATATTAGGCTTGCCAACCCAAATGGTAACCCTCAGAGTTAAGTCAGAACTGCTCTTTTTATTAGATATTCTCAAGTTTGCTATAGTTTCCACTTTTACTATTATCTCCTCAACAATGAGAACAAAATAATTGCAATTTATCATGGTGTTTGCAAAATTGTGAACAACAGAATTATTTTTCTTAGAGTTTTCTCCACAAAGTTTACAAACCTGATCATACCCTCATTTTGTTTGAAATACATAGTTTCTCCTTTTATTTGAACTATCCAGTTCAATGAAATAAATGTTATTTCCTAGTGTGTGTCATTTCTTTGTATGTCATATTCCATTTCCCCTCTCTGGGTCTATTTCCTCTGCAAATATAAAACAATAAATAAAGCATACATACATATGTGTATACATGCATACATATTCTAACCAGTGGCATGCTGTGCTTAATGAATCCTAAATAGAAATGCTAATGAGTCTCAAAATATCATGCTGTTTGAATGTGCCCAACTTAGAGAGATGTTCCAAGTAAATTATTTTTAATGATCAAAAATATTCAACATTCCTTGTATATTTGAAGGAAGTATTTCCCTCTTTATACATTTTAAAAATCATACAAGTAATGCCTGAAGTAACTGGTCTAGAATTCTGTCTTCTTTAGGAAAAAGTAGACTATAATTCACTGGGCAGTGTGCACCTTGAAGAAATAAAGGATTCCTTAGGTTATGTAACATTTTCCATATGGGCAATACCATAACTAATTTTATTCATCTTATATTTTTGAAATTTTGCAGTAGGGAGTCAGATGTGAACCAATGCTCATGAACATTTATACACACACACAAACACAGAAAGAAAAGAAATGGATAAAAGTCACCCAAGATAATGGCAGCTTATTATATAAGCAGAGCACAGTGGAACATACTTGCTCACAGGCACACATTTCAGTGAGAGAGAATGTATGAATCTTTATTGAAGTCTTTAAAAAATGCTACAAACAAAAATTCACAGGTTTATTATTCTATTTAAATACACTCAACTTGACATTCCTTTTAGCATATAAAAATCTCAAAGAAAGCAAAAAGATTAAAAGGATAATACACAGTCAAGTCTAAAGCAAGTTATTCAAAATGATATTCATTCTTTAGATATATTTATTTTTCAATCTGAATTAAATATCTATAATGCACACCTCTAGTCATTGTGTAGACAAAACTATAGAAAGAATTTGGCACAGCAATTAAAAATAATTATTTCTCTGTGATCGTTAATTTTATGTGTCAACTTGACTGGACCACAAGGTGTCCAACATTTAGTCAAACATTATTCTGGATGTGTCTGAGAATGTTTCTTGGTGAGATTAACATTTGAGTAGAGAAATCTAAGACTGAGTAAAGTAGATTGGCCTCCCAAGTGAGGGTGGGCCTCATTCAGTCAACTGAAGACCAGAATAGAGCAAAATGACTGAGTAAGAGGGTACTTAGCCTTCCTGACAGCTTGAGCTAAGACATTGATCTCCTGCCTTCAGACTGGAATGTACACCATTGACTATTTGGGCTCTCAGGTCTTCAGACTTGGACCAAAATTTACACCATGTGTTTGCAGCTTGTCCCCTGCAAATCTTGGGACTCCTCAGCCTCCATAATCATTTGAGCCAATTTCTTATTGTATTTATTTGCCTGTGTATATTATATATGTATAAATTTATACTTATATATATAAGGATACATTTTATATACATATATGTACATAGTTAATCCTGTTTCTCTAGAGAATCCTAATACTTCAACCTACTTAAGGATTGCATAAAGTAAAATTAAATCATTTCCTTTGCATTGAAATCTCACAAAATTGTTGTAGATTTTCCTATAAGTCTTTCCAAGGTAGGAGGAGGGACAATGCTCTTAGTAAAATTATAGAGAGCATCAGAGTGAAGTCAGTTATATCTATATGTAAAACATTGTGAAGGTTAGAGAAATAGTATATCTTTACCCATGTTTTGTGCTCTCTGTATTCCTTAAATACTTTATTTGTTTGGAAAAAATTAAATGGGCTCCTCAAGGTTGCTACATAAGAGGTTACTCAAACTGAAATAGTTGTGGCTTCTGAAAGGATATTACTATTGTTCATTTTGTAATGGGAGGTAAATTTATCGAGGCAGAATCTCTCACATCCACACTCTTGACTAGAAACTTGGAGCTGATTTCAAAGATTGTTTATTTGAAATAAACAGGATCTGATCTGGTTTGAGATTAACAATATTTCTGGAATTGTATAATTTTATTTCCAAAGTGCCTTTCAATTCTACCACTTGATGTGATGTAACCTTGCCATCTCCTAAATTTTAAATCTTGGTTTTTCTATCCCTTGTAGATAAGGGATGATATATATATTATAATCTTAATTTTTCAAAGCATTAAATTACTATTAGGCAAATATCTATAGATAGATATATACTGATATTTTTCTAATAGATATTTGCCTAATAGTAATTTCATGCTTTGAAACATTTTTTTTACTTGCTAAAATATAACAACTAGGAACCATCATTTCTCCAATATGATCAGTCAGGCCACCATGATGTTACTTCTCTTAAAATCCATACTTAGATTCAATATCCCATGGTTTAGGTGAACTTGCCTTCACAAACAGAGTTTTTAGGACCCAGTGTATCTGTGTCATGCTGTCACTTAGCTTTAAGTACTCCAGCAATCAATTTCTAAAACAATACATTGGTGTGATTTCAATTTTTAATGGATGACCATAAAAAGTCCTTTCAGAAAAATTCCATTATTTGAATACTTTCATTATTCAGATTTCCAGATAAATGACCTTCTACAGAAGTTCTGTGTGATCCTCCTCATGAGCAGCCTTATTTCATTTTCCCCCTTCTCTCTTGCTTTCATGTCTCTCCAAAGCACCTTCCAAATCTTTCACCACTATTACCTTCTCCCTTCTCTTATTTCTAGCCTAATCAGGTCCCCCCAATTTGCTTTTTACCTGGCCCTCTCCCCTGCCCCATAAGTACCCTTCAATTTTTTAAAATACCATTTCCACATCTTTCACTTATTTGAAGCCTAATGTACCACATTTCTCCAAGAATATCATTACCCCCATCATAAAACAACTTCTCCTTCTGAAATTCATATAACTTAATCCACTCCCTTCTTTATCTAATTCACCCTTCAACCTCTAGGACACTCTGTTAAATTGTTCAGTGATTCATAGATGTGGCAAACAGATTGGGTTCTTGCTGCTGTTGTTGGTGGTGGTGATGAGAGGTGGCAGTGGTGATGGTGGTGTTGGAGATGATATTTAATTTTGTTTTTGTTTAACTCACAACTCTATTCCTGAACAACTTCTTAAAATCTTGGCTTCACAATTTTTTTTACCTCCACCAATGACTTTTATCATAATTACACTTCAACCTCCCTGTTATTTTCCTTTAACAACCCCAAACAATTGTATCTTTAAAACCTTGAATTCAGACCAAATCCTTTAGTCTTCATTATCTTCCTCCCTTGCTTCTTTGTCCTTTGTGTAATATCACAAAATAAAAAGATATCCTTACCACCTCTAAAATCCCTTAGACATTTTATCTTCTGCCATTCCCACATGACAACTCCTAGGTCAGGATATAACCCACTGTCTTTTTCTAATCTACTTCCACTATTAGATTGTCCAGCATTTCTAGAGTAGTAAAGACATCTCTTCTGAAGGCACAGTACTCACTCATACTGTGTCTTTAACTACTATTGGGCAGAGTTGTATTTGTATGTTGAATCTCTAATAATTACACTCAGCCTGTCATTCTAAACCTTTTTTAAGTCTCCTGAGCCCTTTTGCACTATGCTGTCCTCCAACTTAAAACAATTACCTCAAATCCTATTCAGCTGAGAAGATTGAAGCCATCTTTCATGAACTTCTTCATCTTTCCTCTTCAGTGACAACATTTTTCTGTATCTAAATCCTCCTTTATTTTTACACTACTGTCTCCGTGGCATGGTGTCCCATGGGGCCCAGAGGTTAGGAAACATATGGCTGAGAAGCCACCTCAGGTGGATTCTATTGGAGGGCTTGAGGCTCACACTGGTTTGCCCACATATCAGGCAAGGGATCTGAGATAAATCCACCTACAGAAGCTGTAAGGGGAATGGAGAGAGAAGAAAGTAGAGGTGAGGCATAGGGGAGGCTTCCCCCCATTTATGTAACAGGAAGGCAGGTACTAAAGCCTTTCAGAACTGGGGTGAGATGTAGTTAGGAAGGTCAGAGATATATTTGCTCTCCTCCTGGCACCCTATAAGCTGTAGGCCTCAGAATCAGGGCCTTCTTGGAACTCTGAGAGTCGAGTGTGTAGTTTCCCCATCTTTTGTAACTCACAGGATCTTTAGGGGGTTAGAAATCATGGAGTCTTTGCCCACAAGAGCCCATACCACAGATTAACATCCACTGGGGTCCTGGACCTTATAAGCAGGTTGTCATGGTCTAGTGTCCACGGCAGGACTTTGAAGTTATGCCCCAGTTCTTGGGCTCCTGGCTTGGAAGAATCGCAAGCTGGGCCCGCACGATGGAGAGAGATGACAGACACTCAGCAGGTATGCGTGAAGGATTTATTGGAAGTAGTGAAGTTATAGGATAGTACAGGGAAGGAAGCACAGATGTTTCCTAAGGGAAAACGGGTCTGTCCCCGCGAGTGGAGAAGATGCTAATTAACTCTAAACTTCCTCCTTTTATATGTTAGCAATTTATGTTGATGTAAAGGTTAGTAACAAGATTAGTCATAATCACCTATGACTATACGTCACAAGGTTTGGGGACTGAATTATACGTGTGATGGAGAAAGTCACCATTTAGGGTGTTTTTCTATTTTCTGATTGGTGGTCAGTGTTCCATGTTTAATTACCCCATTCTTTAAGACTGAAAGAACTGTTTCTCCTGGTTATTTTTCTGTAGCCATGTCCTCCTTATTGTTTTTCTATAAATGCTTTCTCCTTTCTGCTTTTCTAATTTCCATTACCTCTCACTTGTTTTTCTGTCCCTAACAAGGTCTTATGTATTGGGTGGAAATGAAGCCAATGTCCCAAGTTGGATGGAAGGAGTGGGTCAGTTAGGAGTCTTACCTTGCCTGCTTACTAAGGTGAGCCCCCAATGACATTAGGAAGCTAGTGCACTGCACCTCAGGGCCTCTGACTCCCTTCCTGGCCTCTCAAGGCTTTCAGACCTGACAGTAGGTCTCAGAGTGACTGGGTAATGGCAAAATTGAGTTGCCAGAGATTGGCCTGGGACAGCTAGGAGTCTGTTTCTCTGAACACTTTTAGGTGCTGTGGTTGGAGGGAGAAACTGAGAAGCTGGACAATTTTTCTTCCATATGGAGTTTAGCATGCTTTGTCTACTCCTTCATCTTTCATATTCATCAAGGTCCTGTATTAATATGTCCTCAAGTCCTCATTCTCTTCACTGCTGACACTTTCTCTTCTGACTACCAGAGTCCCTCCTCCTAAAAAATTGCCTACACCCCTTCTTGACTTCCTAACCCACCTGAGTTTCTGTCCGTTTCTACCAAAATTTTTAAGGGGTAATGTGTGCGTGTGCACATGCATATACACTCGAGTACTGTATATACAGAGACAATGAAACTGCCCTTTACAAATTAATAAAGGGGTGCAAGGCAAGAGCTGTGGTAAGGACCTACACTTTGCAAAGGCACAAGCATAGCTAACAATAATGATAATAACCAGCCACTGTCCCCTAGTTTGTTTTCCTATAATTGCTACTCAGGAGTCACATAGCTGACAGTCATAAAGATTCTTCCCCCATAGATAACATCATCCTTGTGAAACCTAAGGCTAGTTTTTGAGATATTGTCCAGGCATTGTCCAGATATTGCATTCTAGTGGATTGGCTGACCCACCCACACCAGTGGCCCATACCAAGAAACTGACTCCTCCGCTCAAGAACTGACTCAGCAAAGAAGACAATTTCTGCACCCCTATAGTTCTGCCCTGAACCCAGCCAATTAGCAGACCCAATTGCCTAGCCGTTTGCCTGCCAAACTATCTTTAAAAATCCTTTCTCCCAAATTCTGGGGTAGATGGATTTGAGAAATTCCTCCCATCTCCTCGCACAGTGCCTACAATATTAAACTCTTTCTCTGCTTTAACCCCTGCTATCTCAGCATATTGGCTTCCTCTGGAGCAGCTGGCAATGAACATGGTTGGGTTGTAACAATATATGGTATCTATGTCTATGTGCATACTTACTCATTCTACTTCTTCAACTGTAATTCACTTTTTAGCCACCCTCCCTTCATACTTCTACTTCTTATCAGTCCTCCCCTAGTTCAGGACCTTATTACCACTTTCGTAAACTATTTACTATTGCCTTCAGATCCTTTTTCGGCTAATATGTCTCACGTAAAACTGCCAGAATTATATTCTGTAAGCAAAGGCCATCATTTCAGTTATTTTTTTTTGTTTGTTTGCAAGTGACAGAAATACAACAGAAACTAGTTTAAGAAAAATTTGGGAATTTGCTTTATGAATCCTACAGTATGTTATTGGACCAAAACTAGGAATACATCTCAGCCTCCCAAAACAACTGAAACCAGGATATTTAAACAATATTAGAACACTTTGACTGTATATCAGCTATGTTCCCCTTACCAGGTTTGCTTGATTACTGTATTATCTCTTCATATGAGACTTCTACACTTTTCCAGGTCCCCATAGTATAAAACATGGTTTCATACATTTCTTGAGCTTAGTTGCTTTACTACCTGACATTCTTAGTTTTAGGTCAAATATAGGAAGAGATTCATGGGTCCAGTTTAGTGTCCACCCTTTGAATGAATCAAGAGTGACCTGGGACTGGGGCATTTTATAATGTGGTTGCTACAACTACAATAATGTATATAATGTTTTTACCAGAGGGGGAGGAGATAGGGACAGGTGATCTGAGAAGAAGATCTTCCAAAGGAGAAAGTTCAGACAGAAAAATCAATAGATCTTCAATACCTTTGTATTTACAAGACTTTTCACAGTGATCAACACATGGTAAGTATTCAATAAATACTGGTTTTCTTCTTTCTCTGTTCAAAGGTCTTTGGTGGCTTCAAATTACCTTCTCAGCCCTGCATATTTTTCTAACTTTTATGTAAGTTAGTCAGCTAGAGTAATGGGTTCTCTCTTTCTTAAACAAACCTAACACATATTAACATATTATCCTTTATATCCTGCCCCTCCTGTTGTCATCTGCTGAGCAACCACAGGTGGTTTCCTTAGCATAAGTTTCACAGCCAAATGGGGTTTTTTGCTAAAAGGCTGTGTGGCATGCTGGAAGGAGTCTGAATGAGTTTTGGAGTCCCAATGCCAGGATTTATAATCAAGTTCTACTAAATCATAGAACCAGGTAAGCCAAGTTTCCCTACAGTATAGTGGCAGCTACTTAACAGGGTTATTTCAGATATCAAGTTAGAGTGTTACAGCCTTATCAGGTTCACTGCCTGCTGCTCAAGAGGAAGCCAATACACTGAGACAGCAGGGGTTACAACAGAGAAAGAGTTTAATATCACAAGGGCCAAGAGAGGAGATGGATGGAATTTCTCAAATCCATCTACCCCAGAACTGGGCAGAAAGGGTTTTTAAAGATAGTTTGGCAGGCAAAGGGCTAGGCAATTGGGTCTGCTGATTGGCTGGGTTCAGGGTGGAATCATAGGGGTGTAAAAATTGTCTTCTTTGCTGAGTCAGTTCTTGGGTGGGGATTGTAAAACCAGTTGAGTTGGTTCCTTGTTATGGGCCACTGGTCTGGATGGGTCAGCCATTCCATTGGAATGCAGGGCCTGGAAGATATCTCAAAAACTAGCCTTAGGTTTTACAAGGGTGATGTTATCTATGGGAGAATGAAGAAAACTAGGAATCTTTATGATCATCAGCTATATGACTCCTAAGTAGTAAGCCATTATAGGAAAGCAAGCTAGGGAACAATGGCTGGTTTTATATATTTTTCATATATATATACATATATATATATATATATGTATACACACCACAGTTCCCACCCTGTAGCCCTGTATTAATTTTATAAAGAGCAATTTAAATAGGACTGTGAAAGGACATTGTAAATGTTCAAGTAGTATTCAAATGTTAGCTAGAGGCAGCAGGTTCCTAAGGTGAAATATGGCATAGCAGGAAAATCTTCAAAGAATTGGAAAATGGACTATAGGAAAAAAAGGTAAAGAATGTTAGTCAGAATACATACAATTCAAAATAATGGGAAAAAATAGGATTTTTTTCCTTCTGGGAAAAATAAATGGAATTTTAAAAATAGATACTATTTTTCCTCTCTTTTATTCAATGTAAAAAAGGTAGAAATATACCAATATTGCCATGAGAAGACCAAAAGGTAGTAATAAAAAATATGCTGACTCATCAGCTATGGCTCTAAGGAACATGGCAGCTTCCATCCTATTTGGGTTAGGCAAGAATGAAGGACTCAATCAATAATGAGTAATTATGAGTAATCCCATAGAGAAATCACAATACTAATAGCTGGAGCATTCAGGTCAAATCTCTTATCCTCTTGGGATCTTTGTTTCCTCATATGGATAAGAAGAAAGAGGGACTCAATAACCCATGATGTTTCTTCAAGGTCTAAATTGCTATTATAAGATCTTACTAGTAAAAGCAAGAATTCACTACCTGTACCGTGGTAGTCATGATTATAGTATGCACCACAGACAATTGCAGTTAAAATAATTTACCATAAGCATCTTAATAATTCACCAAATTATTATGAAATATCAGAGATATTCTTTGGAGTTTAGTTTTCTGTTGTTTTAGGTTTTATATTTTTTCCCTCTTTACTAAACTTCTGGTTTGTTGAGATAAAATTCTCTATTTATTTATTCAATGTTGTGCTAAAAAAAGTATTTCTCTTTCAGAAAAGCAAGGGGTACTTTAAAGATTTGCAGTTTAAAACATATTCAATTTCAAATATTAATTTTAGAAAATAAACATATAAATTGAACTTAACTTATATTTTTTAATTAGTAAATTCAATTTTCAATTAGAATCATTAAAATTTTTTTGTGGAATTACCTTTAATGGGGGCTTTATAGTCAAGCTATTTTCATTTTAATTACGATATTTTTTCTATATGATAAATGAGATGATTACAAAAGGAAAGTAATATTTTCAAAAAACATCTCAGAAAATGTAATACTACCAAATTATCATTGTCATAATGAGTCCCATCTCAAATCTATCTACTTAACCTCTGTAAAATTAAGGTGCTCATATTTTCATGTTTTGATATATATTTATGGTTTCTAAATAGAAATATGTTGTAATTTTAGAGAAGAAATATCTGTCTGTGTATTTTTTAGGACACAGTAAAGTGGAAATACACAACACATAATATGAATGTGGGTTGTTTTCTGTTTAATGAATAGTTTAATAAAGTATTATAGCTGTATTACTTTACATCTTTTCCAGTTATTTTTGAGAAACTGCCCAGAGTTACTTCAGAAAACCGCATTGTCTTTCACATGCCCTTATATAAATAAGACTTACATAGAATAACCCTTTGTATCCGAAAAGCAAAGAAAAATATTTGCTTTACCCTGTACTGGATTACCAGTAGACAGACAATACATGTATTTAGAGCACAAGGAAAACAGGAACAGCTATACACACACACACACACACACACGCATATACAACACATATATATAAAATAATTTAATATTTAATATATCAAAAATGGAACAAAACAAACCTCTCTTGTCCTTTCTCAGTTATGTTACTTTTCAATATTAAATGTGTGTATGGTAGAGAGGGAAATGAGACAGAAATATTTTCTGTGTCATATTCTAAGAACCTACTGACATTATTCTTAACCATCCTTCCTTTTAAGCATCCTTGTCCCATTCATTTCATTTTCTTCCTTCCTTGAAATATGAAAACTACAGTTTCATAAAATAAACTGTCAGAAAGAAAATCTATACATTATGCTTAGTCTTCAGAAGCCATTGAACACCATGTAAATGCAATAAGTACAGTTATAATCAACCAGAAGCAGCAGAAAATTTTCTCAGTGATCTGTGGTGATGACTTGTATTTTTCACAGATAAAAGAAGGGAAGATAATAGCGATTTTCTACCTGACATCATGGTGTTCATAGAACTCCCAGGTGACGATAATCCAATCCCAATAATGTTTTTGAAATGCAACTAGATAACCTCTGTTTATTTTTGTCTTATAAATTTGCATTTTGGAGTGATTATGGATACAGGAATGATAACTTCTGCTTCATGCATATGTTTCCCTTAAAAATAAGTGGGTTTTTTTTTTCCAAAGACTATAACAATTTACCGAGTAATGATGTTTTGCAAAATTGGCCTCCCCCCAATCCAAGGGGTACAATTGTTTAAGAGATTAAAATTTACTATTTAGATAGACTTAGTTAAAAAAAAAAAAGACTTCCTGATGATATCCAAGTATCTGCTAAAAAATTCAGTAGGGTGCTTGGCAGCAGGGAGCACACAAATAAATATTAAACATCTGAGAAGGCCAAACACTGGGCATAGCTTTCCTCATGTAATCTTTGCAACAACCCTCTGAAATTGTTATTATGGTCCGTATTTTACACCTAAGGAAACTGTGGCTCAATAATAAGTTCCCCAAACAGCAAGTGATAAAGCAAGAATTTACTTCAGATTTCTCTAGCTCTAAAATTTGAATTTGTTCACCAATACCACTATTTTTCCATTGTTCAAATTTGTACTACTAAAGTTTCAAAAAAAGAGAGAGGGAGAGAAAGAGAGAGAGAAAAAAACAGCAATATAGGATTACCAAACTGTCCTGTACAAAGTGTGGATATTAAAAATCAAATGTGCCATTTTTTTCTCTTCTTATGCTGAAAAATTATCAAAAAGCAACAAAGAGAAAAAAAAACAAACTTCATTTTCTGTAGAAGAAAGAGATAAATATAATCTCATATAATCTGCAGGTTCCAAATTAAATAAAATTGCTGACATTCAGTAGAAAGTGAAAAGAAGAAGAATGGAAAGATATAAGACCATGAAAGTATCAATAAAACTCAGAAAATACCAGCAAAAGTTCACTTCCTGTAGGTGACAGACTCACCATGAAATAGAAAAACTACAATTGCCTACTTCCAACAGAGATAGGGACTGGGGTTGGCAGTAGTGTATTATATCAGTACCTAATATATTAAACACTAGGTTGAGAGCCAGGAGCTTCTCATGACTCCAGAAAGTAAGAAATGATTTTAAAAAATGGGAAATATTTAAAAGGCACAGGAATGAGTGTAAAAGAGCTCTAGGTGGCCAAAGTTGGAACAACTTGAGCAAAAAAGTAAACAAAAATAGTTGTTTTATAATTCAAATAATAAAATAAGTAATATGAGTTTATACTTATATAAATAAACAAATGAACAAATAGAGAAGTAAGATTTCCCATTAATAAATGTAGAAAGAATGTTAAGAGAGTAGATCTCATATTAAGTGTCCTTACCACAAACAAACAAACAAATAAAAACAAGAGAACACAAGAAAATTTGGAGAGGTATTGGATGTGCCTATTACCTTGATTGTGGTGATGGTATCATGGGTGAATGTATATGTCCAAACTCATCAAATTGTATACACTAAATATGTGTAATTCTTTGTGTATCTATTATATTTCAATAAAGCTCTTAAGAAATAAATAAAGACACAAATATTTAAAAATTAGAAAAAGGAAGGAAGGAAAGGGAAAAAAGAAAAGAAAAGGAGAAACAGAAAATCATCATGAAAACACTACAGTAATAAATGCCATGGGCAAGCTTCACTAATAGGTGCTAGAATTCGTGGGCAAAGTTTAAGCAGAAACAAGACATTTGCATAGCCTTGGTTATCTTACTCCAAATATTTAGTAATTACAAAGGAAAAAGAAGTAACTTTATGATAGAGAATCCTAGAAGTCACCACTTTAGCCAAATGATCAATGTTAACATCACCGGTAGCCCATACTGACATAACTTATCCTCTAATATGGTGCACTAAGAAGGGCACATGGTCACATCTCCTCCTTACCATCCTTCCCAAAAATGCGTAATCTTAATCTAATCATAAGAAGACATTAGAGAAACCCAAACTGAAATACACTCTATAAAATCACTGGCTAATGTTCTTTGAAAATGTCAAGGTCGTGAAAGATAAGGAAAGACTGAGGAAATGTCACAGATGGGAGGAAACTAAGGAGACAAAAGAACAGAATAAGATGTGGAATTCCGTATAGAATCCTGGAACTTAAAAAGGACACTAATGCAAAAATTTGTTAAATTTAAGCAAGTTCTGTGCTTTAGTTATTAGCATTTGATCAAGGTTAATTTCTTAGTTTTGATAAATTTTCTATGGATATATAATACATTAACATAAGTACAAGCTGGGTGAAGAGTATATTGGAACTCTCTGTACTGTATTTGCAACTTTTCTGTAAGCCTAAAATTATCTAAAAAAAATCTTAGAATTTAAAGTAAAAGGAAATAAACATATTTATTATTCAGTTGGTGACACAATCATATGGATGGGAACTAATACAAGTGAATTCAAAATGCTAGTTGAATGTATTTAAATAATGGCTTTAGTAATCAAATTGTTGGTGGCAATATTATAATTGCTATTCTGAGATTGTTGCATAGTTAACACGGGATAAAGCAAATGAGAAATTGTTTGATATTCTAATTCTATCAACCCCAGTGTTCTTGACAGCTAGACTTTTCAGAATGGGAGAACAGAAAAAAGACGAAGAAGTTAAATACATATCCCTGTAGCCCTGAATTTGAGTTGAAAGTGTAAGTATGAATTCATGAGTATTTTACCATACATTTTTCTCATATTTATGCATGCTAAAATCTCTAGAAACAATGACTAGCCCAGCAGTAAAGAGCACTACTAGAATATAGAGTGAGGTCTCCAAATACTATTTCCCACTAAAAGGAATCAGGGATCCTTGCAGAAATGAATGATTCCATGTCTAGCACAGTAAATGTATAAGATATACCTAGAATAGATAGACATGCCAGATAGCAAGATGGGGCAATATGAATATCAATAAGAATAATAACTTCAATGTTTGGTAGCAGAGTAATAGAAGTTTTACAGCAGTGTATCTCCAGCAGGACATCTCCCTGTGAATGGCTTTCCACAGTAGCATATGGAGCAGGTTTCTAGCAAGTTTTACCAGCTCAGCACCACAGTGACTTCTATGCCATCCAATGAGCCTGTGACCTCCAATAAGGTCTGGATCTCAATTTGGGGTCTCTTCCTTGGGCATCTATCACAGCCCAAGGGGTAATAGCTGGTACTTATATCTACCAACACTATATTCTTTAAAGTTCTGTTTACTTCTTACTATCTAGTCCCTCATAATTCCAATGCACTGTTATAATCAATACATTTTTATATTAATATTTTCCTGTTCAAATTGCTATGTTGTTTCTGTTTCCTGATTAGGCCCTAGGAGGAAGTGAATGGTAGCATGAATGGGACCAGACTGGTCATGGGTAGATAACTGTTGGGACTGGGTGATAGCTACACATGGCTTTATTATACTCTTCTACTTTTGTGTATATTCAAAATTCCCCATAATAGAAAGACAGCTAAAAGCAGTTTTTAATTATTTTCTGTTAGGTACCATACGACCATTTAGACTGAGTCATAGAAAGAAAAGACTGTAAAGTGTTCTACTACCAAGTGAGTTAGTACCAAATTTACCAGAAAAAAAAGTTTAGTTTTTAGACTTATTATACATCAGAATTACAGATAAGGTATGGCAAACCTAAATATACATACATAGTAATTGAATTATTCAGAGACCCAGGAGAAACAAACTGCACACTCAAATCAGGGTCATTCAAGGAAAGCATAATAAAGAGAATATTTAGGAAGGCGAAAGAACTTGTAGATATTAACAGCAGAGCTGTTGTCACCCCAATGGCCCATAGATACGACAGTGAGGAGCTGTTATCAGAAATAGCTGTAGTGAAGGCTACCTTGAAAGATCAAAGAGAACAACAGTCTGTGGTGACCCCATAGGAGGTCTCTGACTTCACTCTCCTCCTTCCTTCAGGTTTATTGCTGAACCTAACGGGAAACCAGGTGGCAAGGAACCTGTTGATATGGTCTCTACAGGTCTTCCTGTCAGGCAGACATCAGAGTGGAAGAGGGTGGAGGGCACATCTGTAGAGTCAGAGAGAAGCTGTGACACAGAGGTACAGGGGTAAATACTCAAAAAATACTACTAATAAATTATATTGGGTTATCAAGAAAAGGGTGAGGAGAAAGAATAAGAAACACTAGACACATTGTTGTGCCTAGTAGCAAGATAATAAATTAGTGTCCAATGTAGTAGAAGATGAGAGTATTATGTAAATTTATAGAGAAAACCACTGAAACAAAAACACAATGTTTTTCCAATATCTGAAAAAATACACACCTTAAAGCAAGAAAAAATATTGCCAAATGACCTTTGACAAATATTGTAGTCACTTAGACACCTACTAGAAATATATGAGGACCTATTTTTCCCACAGCTATAAAAAAGTATGCTATAAAACTTGGATTTTTCTAAACTGATATGTAAAAAATAATATCTTAATGTAGCCTAGTCCATTTGCTCATCACAAACTTAAGATGCAAGGTATATCACATACAAAAATTCTATATGTTCTCGAATCTATTTGTGAATTTTCTATTCCATTTCGTTTGTCTGTCTATTCGTTTGTAAACATCAACTTATTATACAGAACTTTTAGTATGTTTTCGTATCTGGTAGAACTTGTTTTCCCAGACTGTTTATATTTTGGAGAGCTTTCCAAACTATTGCATTTTGATTATTTTTTTTATATGAACTTTAGCTTATCTAGATAAAAAAGAAGCCTGTTGGAATTTTTATTTACATGGGGTTAAGTTAAAAAATAACTTAGAGAAAAATGACATCTTATGATGGTTATGCCTTCAGAATATTGTTACAAATGTGTATAAATTTTTTAAATCCCCACTGCCAGGAATTTATCCTACAAATATGGTGCACATGTGTGAAATACCATAAATATAAGACTATTCATTGTGACATTGTTTGTTATAGCATGCCAAAAAACACCATAAACAAAGTCAAAAGGCATACGATACCATGGGAAAAATATTGACATCTCTTGGTATAGACAAAGGGTTAAACTCTCTAATATGTAATGATATTTCTATAAATTTCACCCAAAATCTCAATTACCCAATAAAAATGGGTAAAAGACATGAAGCACCAGTGCCCCCTCCACCCCAATTATATTCGTCAAGGTTTTTCAACGAAACAGACCAATAAGATATATACAGATATATAAGAGCGGCATTATTACGGGAATTGGCTTGTGCAATTATTGAGACTGAGAAATTATACAATATGTTGTCTGCAAGCTGGAGAACCAGGAAAGCGTGTAATGCAATTCAGTCTGAGTCTGAAGGTCTGAGAACCAGAGGAGCTGATGGTAAAACCCTCAGTTTAAGGCCAAAGGCCTGAGAACCTGGGGGCCACTGGTATAAGTCCTAGAGTCTGAAGGCCCAAGAACCTGGAGTTCTGATGTCTGAGGGCAGAAGAAGGTGGATGTTTTAGCTCCAGAAGAGGGAGTAAATTCACCTTTCCTCTGTCTTTTTGTTCTATCTGGCCTCACAATGAATTGTATGATGTCCACCCACATTGGTGAGGACAGATCTTTACTTAGTATCTTAGTTCAGATACTAATCTCTTCCAAAAATCCTCACAGACACACTTAGAAATAATGTGTTACCAGCTTTCTGCGTATCCCTTAACCCATTGAAATTAAAACCTAAAAATTAACCATCATACCAACCAAAAGTAAACAAATACAAATAGTCCTTAAACAAATGAAAACTTGCTTAAACTGACTCATAATGAAATAAATGCTAATTAAAACTACAATATATGATAGTATTAGAAAGTTTGACACCAAACTTTATTGGTGAGGCTGTGGGGAAACAGTCACTCTCATACATTGCTGGTGGTAGTACAAACTGGTATAAACTCAGTGGAGGGAAATTTTAAAATACGTGTCAAAATTATGAATAAAATACCATTTGATCCAATGATCCACTTCTGGGATGTATCATATGGATATATATGTACCATAAAAATATATATATATCTTTTTTAAAAACTTACAATAGCAATAAATTAGAAATAGCCCAAGTAGGCCATTACTTAATTAAAGTATGGTACTTTTCCATAATGCCATATTATGAGCTCTAAAAAGAAATGAGGAATCTTTCTATAAACTATATTGAGTTTTTACTAAGAACAAAAGGTGGCTATGTATGATAATTGCTCCAATCAATATGAAATACTTAGTTACAGATTTAACAAAACATGTACAGGATCCATATGCTACAAATTACAAAATGCTAGTGATAGAAAGAAAAGAAAATCTAAATAAATTTAGAGGCATATCATGTTCATGGATTGAAAGATTCAGTTTAGTAAAGATGTAACCTTCCCCAAAGTGATTCATAGATTTAATGCAATTTCTATTGAAATCCCAAGTTTTTTATAGACATGAACAAACTTATTCTTAAACTTCATGGAAAGGCAAAGGACCTAAAATAGCTAAAACTATTTGATAAAGAAGAATAAAAAGGAAAGAATCACTCTACCTAATGTTAAGGCTTGATATAAAACTACAGTATACAAGACAGTGTGACACTGGTAGAGGGATTGACACATATATCAATAGAACAGAATTGAGAACCCAAAAATCATGCCATGGAAGCATAGCCAACTGATTTCTTATAAAGGCATACAAGTGATTCAATAAAAGAAGGACAGATAGCCTTTTTAACAAATGATGTTTGAGTATTCGGACATTCATAAACAAACAAACAAAAAAAAACCTGAACCCTGACCTAAACCTCACACCTTAGGCAAAAATTAACTTAAATTGGGCCATGAATTTAAATATAAAACATAAAATTATAAAAAAATTAGAATAAATAATCTGAAGAAAATATTCAGAACCTAGAAGTAGAAGAGTTTTTAAACATGACACCAAAAACACAATCCATAAAAGAAAAATTGATAAAATGGGCCTAATCAAAATTAAAAATTTTACTCTGTTAAAGTCCATATGAAAAGGATAAAAAGATCGGCTACAAACAGGGTGAAAACATTTGTAAGCCATATATTAGAAAAATGTCTTATATCTATAGAATTTTCAAAATTCATCAGTAAAAAAATCCAATTATTAAATGGGCAAAGATATGAACAGACATTTCATGAAAGATGATATAAAAATAGCAAATAAGTACATGATAGCATCACTAGCCATTTGAAAATTTCAAATTCAAAGCACAATTAAATATCACTGCACACCTATCAGAATAGCTAGAAGAAAAAGTGATAATACCAAATGCTGGCAGTCTTACACTGTGGTGGGAATGTAAAATAGTACAACCACTCTGGAAATACTGTTCGGCAATTTATATTTGTGGAATGGCAATTTCTCATAAAACTGTTATACTTTGCTAACTTAAATGCTAAACTTTACCATTGTGGAAATGGCAATTTCTCATAAACCTAAACATACACGTACCATATGACCTAGCAATTATACTCTTAGGTATTTATCCCAGAACTCTGTACACAAATGTTCATAGATGCTGTATTTGTAATAGCCAAAAATTGAAAACAACTCAAATGTCCTTTAATAGGTGAATGATTAAACAAACTATGTTACATCTATATTGTGGAATACTATGCAGCAATGAGAAAAAACTAACTATTGATACATGCAACAACCCGGGTGAATCTCAAGGGGATTACACTGAGTGAAAAAGCCAATCTCAAAAGGTTACATGCTATATTATTCTATATACATATAACATTTTTGAAATAAAGGGTTGGAGATTGAGAATAGATTAGTGGTTGCTAGATTTCACCAATTTTACACACGTACATGTAAAACTGGTAAAATCTAAATAAACTTTGTAGAATGTACCAATGTCAATTTCCTGGTTTTGATATTGTACTACAGTTATATAACATGGTACCATTGGGCAGAAACTGGGCAAAGGATGCAAGGGACCTCCTCAAATATACTCCCTGTGCATTGGTAATTATTTCAAAATAGAATTTAATAAAAGGCATTGTGCATAACTGAATTATGCTATTGTTTTGTGAGAAAAGAAGAGAAGGGGAAAATTACATATTTGTTTTTGCTTATATATGCACAAAAGAACTCCAAAGGGATACTATTATAATAACAGTGGTTACCTGGGTGTGTGTGGGTTAGGGGAACCATAGTATGTGGGAGACAGTTGTGGAAAGGAATACCTTTTATATATTTGAGTCACATTAATCTATTCCTTATTCAAAAAAATTAAGTAATTATTATTGTAGGCATAAAAATCATTCTAATGACCATGTACTATCTCCAGTACTCATAAAAAAAGATAATTTAACACCAAAAATCTAAAATGACATAACTTTGGATTTAGGGTAAGTATTCAAATTTATTTAGTGCTACTTTATGAAAAACTTAATTTATCATTGCTATTTATCTTATTTCCTATTGACTTAGGGAAACTTGACCACTGTTCAACACTCTCAGAAAATGACAATGACTCTCAGAAAACACTGAATTAGCTCACACCTATTCCACCCAAGTGCCAAAATGAATCCATCACTTTTGATATGCAGTCCTGTAGTTTCAGCATATGCAAAGTATTGTTCTCTTAGACTTTAGAAAGAGAAAACAACAAAGGGATCCTTTAAATAACCTCCACAAACTGGAATAGAATATGCCTTTCTGTGCTTTGGTGTTCTTGGGAAATGGAATTGTGTGGTGCTATTTGTACATTTCCCAAAAATGAAAACAAAGAACAAGGAAAATGTAAATGCTAAAATTCAAAAGAGTTTTTGAAAATAGTCAAAAGGAAATGAGGGCCCTCAATAACAAATGCACAGGCAGCATTTAACCAAAATTTATTAATGCAGTCTATAGAGGTTAAATGTCAGCCACCACAGATGCTAGTGGAAATCAATAAATGCCTATGTGCACAGTGCCACTGTGATAGAAATACCTGCTTTTTATTTATCTGCTAGAGCAAAGAAAAGTGAAAGTTGGTACCTTAGGCCAATAAAATATTAGAGCTATCATAAGGTTATCACATTCAAAACTGCTGTATTTTGCTAACTTAAAGAGCCATTTCTCTATGTATCTAGACTTTATTTATCAGATATTGGATGAGAACAAAACTGAAGGAATCACATTACCTGACTTCAAATTATACTACGGTGCTGCATTAACCAAAACAGCATGATACTGACATAAAAACAGACATATACCCCAGTGAAAAAGAATAGAGAACCCAGAAATAAATTCACACATCTATAGTGAACTTATCTTTGACAAAGTTACTAAGAACATACATTAGAGAAAAGACAGTCTCTTCAATAAATGGTGCTGGGAAAACTGAATATCCATATGCAGAAGAATGAAACTAGACCCTTATCTCTTGCCATACACAAAAATCAAATCAAAATGAATTAAAGACATTGGGGAAATGCTTCAGGACATTGGTCTGGGCAAGGACTTCTTGAGTAATACCCCCAATGCATAGGCAACCAAAGCAAAATTGGACAAATGGGATCACATCAAGTTAAAAAGCTTCTGCACATCAAAGGAAACAGTCAACCAAGTGAGGAGATGACTCACAGAATGGAAGAAAATATTTGCAAACTACCCATCTGACAAGGGATTAATAACCAGAATACATAAGGAGCTCCAAAAAACTAAAAAAAAAATCCGATTAAAAAATGGGCAAAGGATCTGAATAGACATTTCTCAAAAGAAGACATACAAATGGCCAAAAAGTATAGTAAAAAATGCTGAACATCATTGGTTATCAGAGCAATGCAAATAAAAATTACCGTGAGGTATCATCATACCCCAGTTAAAATGGCTTTTATCAAAACGACAGTTAATAAGGAATGCTGGCAAGGATGTAGAGAAAGGGGAACCCTCGTACACTGTTGGAGGGAATGTAAATTAGTGCAACCACTATGGAGAACAGTGTGGAGGTGCCTCAAGAAACTACAACAATCCTAGAAATCCCACTTGTAGGTATATATTCAAAAGAAGAGGATTCAGTATGTCAAAAAGATATCTACACTCCCATGTTTATTGCAGTACTAGTCACAATAGCCAAGGAATCATCCTAGTGCCCATCAATGGGTGAATAGAAAAGGAAATTGTGGTATATACACAAAGGAATATCATATAGCCATAAAAATAATGAAATCCTGCCATTTGCAACAACATGGATGGAACTGGAGAACTTTATGTTAAGTGAAATAAACCAAGCACAGAAAGAGAAATCTCGCCTGTTCTCATTCATTTGTGGGAGCTAGATATTAACAGAACTGATCTCATGGAGACAGAGAGTAAAATGATGGTTACCAGAGGCTGGGAAGGGTAGTGGGGAAGGGGAAATAAAGTGGAGATGGTTAATGGACACAAAAATATAGTTAGATAGTTAGATATAATGAAGAATATTTGATAGCACAACAAAGTGACTCTAATCAATGATAAGTTATGATATACTTTAAAATAACTAAAAGAATGAAATTGGAATTTTCCTAACACAAAATAATGTTAAATGTCTGAGGTGATGGATACTCAAATTATGCTGATTTGATTAATATACATTTATGCCTGTATCAAAATATCACATGTACCCTATTAATATATACAACTATTATGTACCCATAATAATTAAAAATAAAAAATTAAAAATAAATACACTTTATATATAAAAGCTCATTTTAATATTATCTGCCCATGCATTTACTTTTTTCATTGCTTCTTTCAGTATGTTTACAAAGAAGTCATCAGTTTAGCCAATATTTATAGGAGAAAGGCACTGGCTTTAAGGAAAAATGAAAGCAAATATAAAAGTTCTAAATTAATGATTAAAAAATACACATGGGAACACACAGATGTGATAGCAATTTGACAATCTAGCACTATTAGAGAAAGTCAAATGTCTTGAATTTCAATGGAAGTAACCTAATGAGGACAGACTCCAGAGGCTCTGCACAAAGGAGAATATGTCTGGAAACCTGTCTCTCTTTGCACTTCCTGTGCTTCCATTGAGACCATCGTCATTAGTGATATGTCTTCCACATTTCTGAATATTCAAAGCAATTATTCAAAGAAAGATAATAGCTGACCTCTGCCCAGAACACCCACCACATTTTCTATATCTACTTATTGGTGGATAGATACTTAGGTTGATTCTATATGTTTGCTATTGTGAATAATGCTGCAACAAACATACCAGTGTAACCATCTTGAAGAAGAATATAGTGAAAACTTATTGAGTATCTTTATGGTTCAGCCCCTAGAACCTGTGCTAAGGCCAAGGAGATACAAAGATGAATAAATGATAGTCCATGTTCTTAAAAGAGTTCAATCTGCCTAAAGATATAGGCATAAAAGTAGAATTACAATATAAAGTAATCAGAGGCTTTAATAAGTTGTTATTAGAGCAAAGGAAATCAGTGACCCTTTCTGCCTAGATGGGTCACGCAGAATAGTTGCAACTTGGGCTGCATCATAGAAGATGAGTAGTCATTCCCAGGTCCAACAGCATTAGAGGAAGTAACACATATGTGCAGTTGGAAAATGGCACAAACATTTGAAGGACCAGGATGTTTAATATGTTTTGGCATAGGGTGTACAAGGAGGCACAGCTGGAGATAGGACTGTCAATAAGAATAGCAATACTACCTACATGTTTTTGAAAAGGTTCAAGGAAATAACACAGTTAAAATCATCAGTATGGTGCCTCATTAAGGAGTGAGTAAATGCAGGCATTTGTCCTGGAATAGAGGATTTGAGACTTTTGTTTACCCATAATTCCAAAAGAAGAAAAGTCTCCTGGTACGAAAATAAATCCACTCTTTATCAAATAAAATTTTTTGTTTGGGTATCCATATAATAGAAATAGCATGCACATTATACAAAGCTGTATTCAAAACTAGAGACTCCAGACAGCATCATCATCTGATGTTTTCAGTGAGAACCAATATACATGACATGGAGTTTAAGAAGTAATGAAGCAATCCAGTATTTAATTTAGAACTGGCCATGATACAAACTTCAGTTGCTTAGATAGCAAGTTGATTTTACAGAGAAGAGGTATGAGTTTGGTTCCTTCTTTTATTACTCATGACCAAAATCCTTAGGGAAATGACAAGATAATTTAATTCTCCACCACTCATTTGGGAGTGTCAATGATAAATGAACGGAAATATTGCTGCTCCTGTCCCACTGCTTTTCTTGTTAGTTCTCTCCTTTCCTTCTCCTGTACTTGTTTTGCCTTCTCTCCACTCAGCTCCAGAAAATAACTTGATATTGGAGCAATAAATCCTGTCACAATGAACCTAATATTCTGTCACAATCTTTCTCATTTTTTCCTTGTCTGTTGTTTTCCCCTAAAAAAATCTTCAATTTGGTACTTACATGGCAACTTCATATTTCTGCATAATTGAAAGCCAGCACTAATTGATCCAATTGTGTGTACTAGTCAGCACAAGAAAATGGTAATTTTCCTTTTCTTTGCATCGTGCAATCACCTAATAAGCAGCTCTAATGCTGGCTGTTGAATTACATAATAAACAAAATTTTCCCATCATTTAACATTTGTTCAAAGACTTAATGTTGTGGGTTCACAAGAGCACAAAGAAGAATAGAAATGTGCACTTATCCAGTGAATTCAATCAATGCAAACTGCAAATATAAATTAATTATTCAGGCTACCAAATGTTTTTTGCTGTTGTTGCTGTTGCTGTTATTGTTTTCACCTAAATTATTTGAAAAAGTTATGCCAGCCTTACATGGAAGTTAGCCTTTTGTTGACATAGATATGCCTAATAAAAATCCTTTTGTATTCTAATTGAAACATTACTTAAGTTATTTTACAAATGAGCAAAGGAAGACATTTAGAGTAGTTATGTTTGTCACCCAAATTTGAGGATTTAAGGGCTTCATTGAACAGAAGAGGGATCAGAAAACACTATTTTTTGGGCCAAAGTGAGGTCTTATGCCTGTAGGTTTTTACTGCCTCTACCTCTGCACCTAGGGAATCCCTCCCTCACATGGCACATCTGGGGACCCCATCAGGCTCTTCCTCACCATAATTCCCTTGTGTCAGGGAGTCAGCAGAAAGCACAGAACATCCAAGAACCAGAACAATGCCTTCCTTCTGGTAGGCCCTGCCCTCCCTGCCACTGACCCCAGAACTTGCCAAGCATACCTCCTGACTGCTTTAGGCTTTTCTCCTGTTCTGATTGAGTTCACCACAAGCTCATCCCTTTAGAAAAATCTTCCCTCACCACCCCGTGCAGAAGGGCATTTCTAGAAGAAAAAAAAGATCCCATGAGAGACCAATGTATTTGTGTTTGTTTTTAAAACAATGTATTTGTTTTAAATGCAAGTTTTGAAATTTGCATTTAAAATATTTAATGACAATAAAACTGCAATTGTGCAGAAAGCTTAGAAACTGAGGTTGTCCTTTTAACTTTGCTTTCTGTTGCTAACTGAAAGGTATTTGGCTCCTAAGTACCATTATCCTCAATTGTGACCCTTGCTACTGAAAGTCTTTCTAGAATGTATTAGTACACTTTTCTACTTGAGTAAGAAATATCATTTAGTTTTTTTTTGATAATTCAGCATGTTGCAATACCTTATTAGGAGCAGATAGGCAGTTTCTCTTTTAAGGTAACACATTGTTCTTTCACTTGTATGCTTTTAGCTAAAAGACTTCTAGGAAACCATACAGTTCAAAAATATTTTGTTGAAAATTGTCATGCATGGTAACATATTCATTTATTCGTTCATTCACACATTCATTTACTGAACGCTTATGGATCTCCTACCAAGTATGAGGCACTGTGTCAGGCCCTGGAATGCAATGGCAAATAACACTAGAACTGCTTAGAAAAGGAGAACTTGCAGGCTAAGTTCTCCTTCGTGCTCTGCTAAGATACTATTGAACTCTCTTGACAATCCACTTGTAGGCCTTCAGCATCACAGTCCACATGGTATATGGTAGAAAGACTTGCAAAGACAGAGTAAGAGAAGAGCCAAATATCTCAGTCTGGAAAACCAGAAAGGGTTTCTCAGAGTGATAGCAAGTGAAGTGGAACTTAAGATGTCCCAGACAAGGAGGGGGTTTTGGCATTTAACAACATTTTTCAATAACTCTACATTGTGGTACTCTTCATTAACAATGATTCTTATCTTTTTTTTCGACCAAGGGCCTTATAAAGAATCTAATAAAACCTCTTGTCATTACACTTATAAATGGTAAAAAAAGCAAATTGTATGTTGTGTATATTTTACTGCAGATAAAAAAAATTCCTGTCCAAGAAAAATATGTGAATGCACATAGACATAAATATGTCGATGCATGAAATATTTTTGGTTGTCTAGGGGAGAGGGGGGTTGCTATTGACATCTAGAGAGTAGAGACCTGGGGTGCTATTAAACATCTTGCATAGAACAACCCCCACAACAAAGGATTCTCTGACCAAAATCTCAATAGTGCCAAAGTTGTGAAACCCTTATCTATGCTAATCAAGCTGCTCAAACAATTTTCTATAGGGAAGGATTGGCCACCTTCAAAATTGAATATACAGAGAAAGAAGAAAAATGTAGAGATGCATCCATTTTAATACAAATAAATAATGTCGGGGGCGGGTGTTGGACTGGAAGCTTTACCAGTACATTTATTGTTGTCCTTTGTGGGAAAGACCAGACTTAACTAAAGTAAATTAGTAAATAAAAATATTATATAAGGCAGTGTTTAAACCCTTATTTTTGTTCTACTTTTGATCTAACATAGGTCATAGACATTATTTCATAAAGGCAAGGGTATCTCCTTTGTGGAACGAAAATAATCTGGCCAGTCCATCCGCCCTGTGGTGTTAGCCTGCAGCAGTTGCTATAGCAAATATCTGTGTTTTATGAATACCACGGAGTAACTCAAGCGGTCAAAAATGAAAACAGACTTGATTAAATGCAGACTAAGTGACCTTTAAAATTATTTCATTCCCTCTGGACAGTGTTTTGGGTTATTATGGACAAATATCTACTCGGTATGCACTTGTGATACCTGAGACTGCTTCCATACGAGGCCAGGAAAACACATTGCCATGTGTCTGACAGACTCTTCCCCTCTAGAAGTACACAGTGTACAGCTACCTTCAATGTGGAGAAATCCATAGTGATTATTAAGAAGTATAGCAGGATAGCTTATATGTGCTGGATTCTGTTTTTCTAGCTTAGTGTAGGAACATATTTACCACCTCAAATTAAATTCCTCCCTATAGATTTGAACGCCCATGGTATCTAAAAATCTTTTTAAAATCTTACAGAAACAGTATAAAATGCAAATATATTATTACCTGTAAGCTATAAAGTTTTGTCAATAACCTTTTAAATTTCACTCTTTCTCTAGGACCCTCACATGGCTGTTGTGACAAGCTACTCATTTTTGCCTAACTAGAAAGAAGATATACCTCAAAATTAGCCTTATCTTATCCCCTTATATTCAAAACCCACATTATTTCAATGTTCTGGGCTCAAATAATCTATAGCATGAACAAACTAATTCACATTAAGGTATAAATGGTGGCTAATGTAATGTGCAAAAACCTCAAAAAGTATTTGTAATTTAAAATAATCAAAATGATGACTCTTTAATTAATAAACATTAGGCAGGAAACAGGGTAATTTTTCTAGCATCTGTTGAATCACAGCATATAAACAGTTTCCAAATGGTATCAATAAAACTGGTTCCAATCTCACAAAGTTCTACATTTCTCACTTTTAATAATAAATGACATTTTAACTAACACTGAAGCATAGCATACAAATATCAGGCCTTAGGTCCTAAAGATAGGAAAGGAAACTGAAAGAGAAGAAAACTAAGGTTTACTGAGCAATTGCCTTGCTGCAAGACCTGTCTCGGGTATCTACACTTATACAATAATAATATAATCCTCTTAATCTTTTAAGATTTTCATATTAGTCCCATTTTAGAGGTAAGAAAACTGAGACTTATAGAGATTAAATAATTTTTCCCAAATCACATGCTAATAAGAAGAAAAACCAGGATTTTAAACAGCTCTGTTGACTCCAAATTCCATGATCTTTGGATAGACAATAGATATTTTTTTGAAATAAAATTGAACAGAGGGAAGCCAGCATCTGGTAAACACCTATTATGTTCTAAGTACTGCTTGGGCTAAGAACTGCCAGACCATAGCTTGTTTAATTCTCTTAATAAACTTGTGAATAAGGCCCTGTTTTCCCCACATTAACAGATGAAAAACCAGTGCTCAATGAGGTTAAGGTCACGCAACTGTCAAGTGGCAAATCGGGAATTTTAACAAAGGTCGGCCAGGGTTTGGATTCTAATTCCAAATTTGCTAAATTTTGTGTCCTGTATTTTTTTGTTTCACCTAAAAAGGAGTGATAAAAATCAAAGACATAGGACAAGAAGTATTTTGAGCAGAATTTTCTCCAAAACAAAGGGAGATTCTACAACCTTGCACACTCACTGTTGTGAGGTTTGTTACTTAATGAAAATGCAGCTTCTTTTATATTTAGTTTAAATATTTGAGTTTTATGTCAGTTTTGTGAATATGATAATTTTCTGTCCCTGGGATTTATTGGTTGTGTTGTTCGCGGTGCTGTTTTAGGGATTTTGGGGGAAATGTAGAAGGAAGAAGAAGGTAATTGAGGGCTCTTGACAAGAAGGGGCTGTGTTAATAAAAAACACAACTATAAAAACAGAAAAAAAATAAGCATTAATTAGAAGTTTTATCTGTACAATGTAAATATAACCATAGCATTTGCAAACATTTTGTTACTTGCTTGTGTTTACTTTTCACTTAGGAATTGACTTTCCACTCAGAAATTTGACATCATGTAAAAATAGACATAATGTCCTAAGTATTCAAGTTTTTGAGATATATATCCCTCAGTAACTTTCCATAAAAGGGAAATACCTCCTGCCATGCATTACTCATCACAGCAAAAAAACACTATATTTAATATTTCCATATTCTACAGCTTAAATATACATTTTTCTACATATGTAGAAAAATTCCCTTGGAAGAGGTCAGTGGGCATGGTGTGTGCCCTGGTTGGTCAAGGTTGGAGTCAGACAGAGCGGGGCAGAAATTTGGGAGCAGACCAAGAGGAAACCCCTGTTCCCAAGATACAATGTTGCACTTACAAATACATCCATAAAGTTCTATCCTACTTTAATGCTTCAGAAGAGAGCTTAGAAAACACTATTCTCAGACTAAGTGAAACAGACATAGTAATGTCATTCCCTTTCCAAGTCTGAATACAAATTATTCAACCAGGCTGTCGTCATAATTCTCTAACCTGAAGAACTGCATAAAATTGCTATAATATCTGATTTGTGATAATCATAAAATAATATAATAATAATAGAATACCTACCTCATGATAATGTTAGAATGATTAAATGGGGGGTCGTGGTTATTTAAAGTATGTAGCACAGAGTAAGTGCTTAATCATACTAGTTCCCTCCCCAACCTCTGCTCCTTTGAAAATAAAGCAGCTAAATTTCCAGTAATGTGTCTTTGCTGGAATCCAACTCCAAGCATCATAATTATACATGGAGGAGATGAAAGACTTTAAACTTTGTTTTGTAATGTAGAATAAAGACTTACTTGGACACTGACACTATTTATTTAACTTCAAACACAAGTAAAAAAAAATAAAATAAAGGATCCTTTCTGAAGTAGGCTTCTTTGATTCTTATTCCCATCCTAGGCTCAGGAAACTCAACAGTGTCTCTGGTATTACGGGTAGGTGTTGACCAACTGACAAACATTTCCCATAAGCAATTTTTTTCAATGAAAAAAAAAACTCATAAAAGTTTTGGGGAATAGAAAATGGGGAGAGGCTTTTTGTGAAATCAAAAAGTTGCTGGATCACTGCTCTAGGTATTACATCTCTAAAATACAATAAGAATAAAATATAATAGATGAAAAGCACATTGTCTTCAGCTTTGATTAAATGTTGCTTTTGTTTACAAAATATAAATATCTATACAATATATGAATATGTGTGTGTGTTTGTAAGTATGTGTTTGTGTGTGTTAACAAAAGAAATCCAAGTGGGCTTACTGAGTGAAGTAGATCATAAAGGAAGTTCTGCTTTTTGCCATATGTTGACAATTGTTATTTCTTTGTTTTACTTGTTTTATAATTTGTTTTGCATTTTAAAATTAATTTCTTTTTTTATAAAAGGCAAATCCCTTAGTTGGAAATTGTGTAAAAACAAAGAACTGAATCTGACAGTCATGCTTTGTTAATTAAGATCCAGAAGTGAGCTGTTTGTTTAAGGGTAGACTGAGGATTTAAAGCATCTGGGAGGAAGCATTTAAGGAGAAACATTTAACAGCTGCTAAAGCTGAGGTATGACTACCATGTAAACAAGACAATAAAACACAACCTATTGTACATTAAAAAGCACAGTTTTCTCATCTGCAAGTTACGTGTTGTTTTTGTTTTTGTTGATCTATATTAGGTTATTAAGTATGAAATGTCTGATTTCTTTAAGTACTAAGTTTGACAGTTGATATCGCTGACATTTCACTTTGACACATCCTGTTTTATTTTTATTGTGAAGGTACATCCTTAGTCTTTCAAACACATGTTTTGGCTTGTGATTTTTTTTTTTAGAGCGATATTTGTAAAATCATGGATAAGTCAAAAATTCGTGTTATTTTCCAATATGAGTTCCACCATGGAACCATTGCAGCACAGACAGTTCGAAACATTAACAAAGTGTCTGCGAAGGATGTGGCTAAAGAACACACAGCATGTGGATGGTTTGAGAAGTTTCGTTCTGGTGATTTTAATCTTGAAAATGAGCCACGTGGGCGACCTGAGACCAAGGTGGATAATAATGAGCTGGAACCTGCAGTGGAAGTGAATCCATCTCAACCTACACATGAATTAGCAGCAAGGTCTGATGTTACTTTTCCAACAATATTGGACCATTTGAAACAAATTGGCAAGGTAAAGAACCTGGATAGATGGGTTCCTCATGAATTAAACCAGTGTCAGAAAAGAAATAGTCTCGAAGCTTGCCTTTCTTTGCTGTTACAACATGACGGCAAACAATTTGTACACCGTATTGTTTTGTGTGATGAAAAATGGATTCTTTTTGACAATTGCAAGCATTCGGCACAATGGTTGGATAAAGATGAAGTGCCGAAACACAGTCCAAAACCAAATATTCATCCAAAAAAGTTAATGGTGTCTGTTTGGTGATCCAGTGCTGGTGTTATCCATTATTGCTTCATGAAACCTGGTCAATCGATTACGGCAGATGTCTACTGCAAGCAACTGGATGAAATGATGAGGCTGCTTGTGATTAAGCAGCTGAGATTGGTCAACAGAGACAGGCCAATCCTCTTGCAAGACAATGCTGGACCACATGTCCCACAAACAATGCTGCTCAAACTACAGAAGCTGGACTAGGAAACTCTCTGTCATCCACCATATTCACCAGACCTTGCACCAACTGACTACCACTTCTTCCAGACTTTGGACAACTTCTTGCAAGGAAAAATATTCAATTCTTAACAAGCTGTGGAAAACACCTTTCACAATTTTATCGCCAGTCACTCTCCAGGCTTCTTTGCTGCTGGCATAAACAAGCTACCGTTAAGATGGCAAAACTATGTGGATAGTTTAGGTGCATACTTTGATTAATCATACTGCTTCTTTTGTGAGATATAATAAACTACACCTTTGATTCAAAATTGGACATTTCATATTTAATGAAAAAATATATACATATATGTATATATCTTCTTTAAAAATGACCAATGCTCTATAACTAAGCTGTGTTTTCCTATAGATTCTTATTACTGGAAGTGTGATCCAGGGACCAGAATCATCAGCATCTCCTGTGAGCCTGTTAGGAATGCAGAATCTCTGATCCCTCCAGTGCAGACCTACTGAATCAGAATCTGCATTTTAACCAACTCCCAAGGTGATTCATATGCCCACTGTAAATTTTAAGAAGTGCTCCCATAAAAAACTAAAACCACTTGAATTCCCGTTTCATTCAAGGATGACTTTCACAACCACAGATCCTGTGTGTGCTAACTATTGTACTAAGAGCTTTACATATATATTTCAGTGGATCTCACCTCGGGCACATATTAGAATTACCTGGAGAGAAACTTTAAAATAAGAATATTAGGCCCTACTTCAGATAATATAATTTAATTAGTCTGAGACAGGGTTTGAGAAAATGTTTTTTTAAAGCTTCCCTGATAAATCATATGTGCAACCAAGGTTGAAAACAATTGCATTATCTCATTTAATTCTTACCCACAAACATAGAGGTATGTATTATTATATTTTAGAGTAACTTGCTCATGATTGCAAATCATGGATTTAAAGTCAGATCTTTCTAACTTTGAAGAATTTCTCTTGCATGTTATACCCACCAATGTGTTGGAGCCTTCATGCCAGTAGCTGGTTCCAAACTTCCCACTGTGTGGTTACCCCAACAACACACTCTGTGGGAAAGCCTAGAGGGATAGGACAAAAGAGTGGACTCAAGGCTAGGCAAGACTGAGATGGAAAGATGAAGAGCCATAAAACTGCTTCTCCACAAAAGTAGATCAGCTCAGTGCTGAACACACTGAGATTATCAATGAGCAAAAAATGGATCTATGAATTATAGGGGGGGCTGCATGTCTACACACACTATCACCAACTGGAGCAAGCAAACGGGCTTAGAAGAGACAAGAGTGTTTACAAAATTACCCTGGGCACAGCTCTCAGACAAGTAACTTACCCTTTGTAGACTGCTGTATCACTGCTGACCCATCACCAAATATGGCCACTATACTTGTGAGCAAGAGATATCCTGAAATCTGGTTACCCCAATAGGATGACCAGCCAGAGGCCAATGGATGGAATGTTTCCACAGAGTCAGGGAGGATGTGAGTCATCCCTTCCTGCATCATTTAAGCAAGCCATGTGTAGATTTTTAAAGCATTTACCATAAATGGATCTCTTCATCACCATCTGTTCACTTTTGGTACAGGAAATATTATAAGACCATTCTTGTTATATGGGTTTTCAGTTAGTAGTTTTGAAAAGGATTTCTCTGACCTTTTGAGATGTGTACAAATAAGTCAAAAGAAACGGGCATTTTCCTTTACAAATTTTACTTGGAATAGTGTTAAGTTATTCTCTTTGTCAGCTGGCCCAATTCCAGGGACTGTCTCTCTCTCAGGAAGCACTGAAAATCCTAGTATAATCCTAAAATGTAAATGTTGATTTTGAAAGCCTGATTTAACTGACAGATGTATGAAATGGCACATAGAAAACTCCCCACTGGGGATAATGAAAATGCTAGAGGGTGACAGTTATGCTATGGAAGAATGGCAATTATATAACCTAATTTGTTTTCTCATGTTATATGATCCATTTTCTGATAGAGAAATTTATTTTTTGTGATACATAAGATTGTACTCACATTTCTATATGCCTGTTTTTAAAAATAAATGTCAAAAGAAGGTCTGCCTTCTGGGAAAAACTGACATATAAGTATACCTCACTTCTGTGCAAAAAAGCAGGCACCTCTTTCAACGGTAAATGACAGATGTTCTACCTTTGAACTACGGATATATCAACCTCAAACCAATAAAAAACACAATGATGAGAACAATCATAGTGAAAGATGCTAAAGTAAATAATTACCTCCCTTTATTTTGAAATAAATGTTTTGTCTTCTAACCTCTGATTTCACTCAGTACCACATTAATAAAAGATCACACTGTTTTAAAATACTAAGATTTTAGCATTATTCCAGGACTAGAGCTGAATAAGAAAATAACTGAGTTTGCATATAGAAAGAAAAACTTTAGGTTTGCTTTAGGGATCCTCTGCCTGAATTTACAAGTTCTGAAAAATCTTCTATTTTAAATCAATGATAAACCCCCTCACCCTTGGCTCATGGATCTTTGTTTTCACTGAGCCTAGAGGAGTTAATACCACTTACAAAACGTCCAGGAAGAGGAATTTAGAGATCCTGAATGGTGAGCACCTGCACGCGCTAACAAATTAGAGGCACTCTGCCCCCTGGTGGACTGTTCCAGGGTGGGTTTTGAGGAGAGGTGCAGAAACCTCACTTCCCACATCTTTCCCCTACTAGCCTCTTCTCTTCTGAAAACTCTATTAGGTGCCCCAGTTGAAAGCTTTTGCCCCCACCAGTTGCACATTCATTTCAGTCAACAATTCCCTCTTATATAATGTAAGAACTTTCAGCTACATACTCAGCCCTTCATAGCTAATATGAGAACCATAAACATCTTTATTGGTTATCATGGTTTCATATGGGCAAGAAAAAAACAGACATGTGGAAAATGAGGTGCTGAGAAAAGATGTGGATAGGGCCAGGGACATTGGACTCTGGAAAGACAGAAATCTCTAGACAAGGAAGAGGAGGTGGAAGAGGGTTTAAAAGTAAATAAGAGGGTGCTACAGGAAACTAAATATTTAGCAACTTCTTGACCATTAGAGCCACTGCAAACCATCTCTTATGCTCCCTTTTGTCCTTTGGGCTGTGTGTCACCAGCCTAAAGGTTAATTGTAAAAGGCTGCAGACCCTCACTTCTAGTTTACTTCTAGTTTAGTTATGTTTCTCCCATTCAGACTAGTTTGGTCTTCCCCAGTCCAACCTCTCCCAAGTAGCCCTGTTTTTCTATGCTATGCATACCATGCATCCACAGAGGAGGCAATAGGAAATAATGGCTAAGAAGAGGTACCATCTGCTTAGAGCCAAAAAAGTGTCAGGCATCTTGGTAAGTGCTTAAAATGTATAGGCTCCAAGCCTTTGCAGCAACTTGTAAGTGAGGTGTTTGAGAAGAACTACCAGGTCTAAAATGCTTTATTTGCAATTCAAACCTAGAACTTTCTGACTCCAAAATCTGCCTTTCTGCCTACCTCACTGGTCTTCAGACAGGTTAATCTACTGCTCTCAGGTTTTCCCCAAGCCTGCTTCTAACCCAGTTCCTCCTTTTGTGTTTTAAGCATTATGCAGTACCTTAGAATCACACTACCTAGCCCATAAACTAAATGTTCCCTCTAAAAATGTTGATATGGAAAACTCTTGTGATAGTGACTCTGACTTACCCTCTTTGCAGAATGTGGGAACACAATCCATTTAACTCATTTTAGATTCTTTCTACAGATATAAACTGAATCCCCCAAATCAAGGCAGTACACCTCAGTCTGCCACAGTATCATTTACCATCAATTACTCTCTCATGAAGGTTCAAACTCCTAAACACAACCCCAGAATCCAATGAACCAGTCTTTCCATAATAATAGAACTACTACCAATGCTTTTTAGAACACAAATGGACTTTTATTTCATTATTTTTCTAAATTTCATTTCCAATTATACATTTGCTGAAAGGTGGGATACCAAAGGCAATTTTCAGTCACAGCAACTCCATCAAATACACATAATCTGAGATTTTACTGCTTGAGTGAATTATAGTTCTCTCAGCGTTTCCTGGTTGCAAAAGACAAAACTAAGATCACAGAGGGGAAAAGTGAAGGATATTGTTCTATAGAAAATTTGTTGAACTCAAGAAACATTCATGAGTGCAGTGTCCATTTTTAAAAAGGAAACTCTAAAATTCCTAGAAACACAAGACAATATTAGTATTATTGGATGAGTATACATTCATATATTTGTGTGAAAATTTGTGCAATTAAACAATATGGAAAATGTTATTTGTTACCACAGCCAATGAAAATATATTTTCATTTCTATGTAAGTTAAATATTTCCATCTCCCATTTTATGTTCTGCAAAAAAGCCATGTGTCTAGTTTATGAAATCAACTATGCTATAGGCAGCAGTAACTGAAAAGGAGCTTAACAGTCTTAAGTACATACCCCTGGGATGAATTATACATTTTGCATAATCATGTGCAATGCTGGATGATGATTCTAGATCTCTTATAACTACAAGGGTTTGCAAGCTTCTACTTCACACAATATGCTCCAAATCCAGTTAATACAGCCAAATAGTCAAGCAATAGTTTAGGTGGGTAATCTACAAAATAGCAAACAACCCACTTAACTACATTGATTGTGTTTTGCGAATATGAGGACACAATCATTGTAGGTGCCCTGTAAAGAAATCATTTGTAAGTGGCTATTTGTTTCAATTAATTTTTCCCCCTAAGGCTCTTTGAAGTTGACCTAATTGCCTCTTAGGCCCAAAGAAAACACAGTTGTATAGATAGAAAAACAACATATTAATAACAAAAAAACCCAAATACTGTGCTCTATGCACATTCCTCCATAGGAGAAATATCATAAAAAGCGGAAAAAAGAAACTTGGGGATCCAGCATAAGTATAGGCTTATCTAATGCCTAAAATTTTATCTCACTCCAGTGAGAGGTATAAATGTTGATCAAAATTCCTTTTACTTATCTTACGTGAGAACCTTTCAATAGTATATTTTCAAGAGTCATTACCCCAGAGTGAAGGTCTGCACAGAAGGCATGCAGTGTACTTCAGCTCAATACATCTATTGTCTGGCAATCCGTACTGGGGAGTTTCAAGCAGGGAGTGAATCCATTTTACAAAGACAACTTGCTCCAGCAGACAAAAGGTATCAAGTGCATAAAGCCCTCTGAAGAAAGGAATGTGAATCTTCTTTGGCATATCAAATGCTGCCCATACACATTATTTTTTTCTGTCCTGATAATCCTTCAGGGGTACTTCTTTTTATTAAGTTAATGATTTTGTTAATCTTTTAGTTTGTGATTTTACTCTGTATTGGGGAGCCCTCAAGACTGAATTTGAGATAGCAAGTAAGTATTGTTGAAATTTGAAAAGACAGATAAATTTAAATTATTCCAGATACTATATTAACATTGAGATGTCAGGTCAGTGACAAATTTACAAGGTTCAAAGGTTTGCCTATTTCCCAATAAACTGTTTTAAATCTGAGGTTGGTTTTATGAGTTACAAAGAAAACAGATTCAGTTTTATCTTCTCTAAGGTTTTCTAAAGTTCTTGCATGCCATTTTCTAGTAATCTTTGTTCCTGCCCAAACTTCAATAGCAAGGGAAAAGAAGTAAATCTATTTTTCTTTAATGTGTTTTTTAGGGCTCTTAATGCATTTTGAAGATTTCTGGAGAAGGGAGCTAGTTCTCTTGGTTATTTTATATGTTGGCACACAAAGGAATCACAGATGAGAAGGAGAGTGCAAATGACTATCAGAAAAAATTCTCATGCATTTAAAAATTTTTTTTACAAGTCAAAATATACATCCTCCTATTGCCCCCCATTCCTTAATTGTATAAGAACCATTCCTATTTCATCAGTCTACTTCACCTCTTACTGAATTGGATAAGGAATAAAGATACTTTTCTTGTTAAGGAACAGTATATACCCAATACTAATTCGTTTTACCCATTGCATTAGTAAGAAATATAGCAGCAGTTCAGGCTGAGTCACCCATCATACCCTCCATTTATGGGGATTTAGATGTAAAATTTAAATGACAGATACATGAAATTAGGAGAAAAAATAATGCAATCTGCAGACTTTGGCACTAGTACACATAATGTTTTGTTTGAGTTGTTAGACTTGTGGTTTGACAATTGCTAAACAGAAATTTAAAAATTACAAATCTGCAGAAAACAATCATAGCTATTGATTTTCAGTTTAATGATCCCCATCTCCCATTCCCACACCCCCACCCCCATATAGTTTCAATTATAATAAAAATAGAGATCTTAGCATCTGAATTTTGCTGTTAACACTTCAAGGTTTCTCTGTGCCATCCAAGCCACACATAAGGTTTGAAGCACCAAATCCACAAGTTCCTCCAACCAAGTTTAAATAAACAAAAACTGAAGACTGAAGGATGTCAAAGTAACTGTTCTTAAATCAAGCTGTAACACAAATGTTCTCTCCCAAACACAGGGTATTAAGCGTCTAGTTCAAGTACTGCCAGGCTGTATGTAGATCTGTCTCAGACAGGCTTCAGACAACAACTACAAGTACACTGGTTCTAGAGGGCATCATCCATGATACCAAAGCAGGGCAGGGATCCCCTTTCCAACATCAAGTTAAAAAAGTTGCAACCCCCTTTGTGATTGACTGCTTCAGGGTCACTGCGGAGCCCAAGGTTTGAGGAGAGGAAGTGAGCCTCCTCCTCAGCAGAGGAGCTCTACATTTAGTTTGAACAGTTATCCTTTCAGAGCTCTCTCTCACGACTATCCTGGCTTCTCAGGATCCATTGCCCTTGCCCAGGAGAGAGAGCCTCACTCTGACCCAGTAATCACTAAAGAAGATTCGACCTACCTGTGGAACCAGACCCAACTTGGTCCCCAAAGGTTGCTTAGGTAACCCCACTGCAATTGGCAAGTCAACTTGTGCACTTAAAGCGTATCAGTTTATGGAACGCTTGTTTAAAGTCCTCATTGGACATGGTATAGATGATGGGGTTGATGAGGGAGTTGAGATAGCCCAGCCACGTGAAGAAGTCAAAAATGGCTAGGTGGAACCAGCAGGCATCCTTGCAGATTGGCATCACCAGGGAGATAATGAAGAAGGGCAGCCAACACACAATAAATGCTCCCAAAATGATCCCCAGGGTCTTGGTGGCTTTGCGCTCCCTAGCGGCCATGAGTTTCTTCTTTTCCAACAGGGCATCGGAGACTCGCACTTTGACTTGGTTCACGTACACAGGAGACCCAGATTCGCTGGGCGCATCGGGAGCCCGCGAGTTAATAGAGGTGACCGAGGACGTGGATCCGGGGGAGTCGGTTATCAGCTGGGCTCGGGTCAGGCGCTTCCCTGTCCTGTTGGGCGTCTGTTTCAAAATCCGGGAGCGGGCTTCCACATAGATGCGGCCGTAGAGGGCGATGAGGAGCAGGGTGGGGAAGTAGAAAGCGCCCACCGTGGAGTAGACGGTGTAGAGGATGTGGTCGGTGTTCACCACGCACTCCGACACCTCCTCCTCGGCTTTGGCCTGACGCCAGAAGAAGGGCGGCAGCGAGATAGAGATGGAGAAGACCCACACCAGCGCGATCATGACCGCCGCCCTCTTGGGTGTCCTTTTAGCTGAGTATTCCACGGCGTCCGTGATGGCCCAGTAGCGGTCCAGGGCGATTACACAGAGGTGCAGAATGGAAGCAGTGCAACAAGTGATGTCCGACGACAGCCAGAAATCACAGACCACCTGGCCCAGTGTCCAGCGGCCGGTCACTGTGTACATGGTGCAGATGGGCATCACCAGTATGGACACGAGCAGGTCAGTGACCGCCAGGGAGGCGATCAGGTAGTTAGCCGGTGTGTGCAGTTTCCGGGTCCGGTACACCGTGGCGATCACAAAGGCATTGGAAAGCGTGGTGGCCAAGGTGATGAGCGCCAGCAGTATAACCAGCAGTACTTTCCAGGGCAGGGCGATGGAGTCCTGGTAAATGTAGCCCTCGGCGCTGCAGTTGTGGGAGGGAGCAGAGGAGAAGTTCGCTTGAGGAACCCCTGTCAGGGAGCCCGCGGGCGGCGGCGGGGTGCACTGAGCACCCGATTCCTTCATGGCTCTCCTTGCCCGGCCTTCGGAGCGCAGCTCTTAGGCATGGAGCAGACGGCGGAGAGGGCAGAAGGGCCTTAGAGATCACACGTTTGTCCCCGGTTGCTAGTCAGTTCTTTTAGTTCCACAATTACTACTCCGCCCAGGTTCCCAGCTAAAACTAGAGGTCAAGGGTGCGGCAGCCCAAGCAAGCAGGCGCGTCCTCTGCACTTCCAGCGCGCCTGGAGCTGCTGCCGCGTCTCTGGTTGCTTTTCTCCACGCCCCGTCTTAGTCCTGGGTTCCTAAGAACTGGCCCACGGAGCCTCACTCCAGCTCCCTGGAGGTGTCTAGTGGAGGAGGGTGAAATGTTGCTTGAGGAGAGGGTTTCGGCCAAGTGGGGTCTCTTACCCCGGTTGCTCGGGGCTGAGCCTCTCCTAACCCGGGCGCTCCTGGATCTGCAGACTGTCCGCAGGAGTTTCCTAGCTGTAGATCCCACTGCGAAGAGTCCTGGTCTTGCATTCCCGCCCCTCGCCCCAAGCTGGGGCACTTTTCTGAGGCGGTTGCGACTGCCAGAGCTGGGTGGAGTGAAGTCTGGGAGCCGCGCTGCGCCGCGCCTCGCGCTGGAGCTTTGCCCTCCCTCTCTTTTCACGCGCTGGCTACTCGGGTGAGCTGTCCCGCGGAGACGAGGCCACAAGAGTGGGGACTCGGGGGCTGGAGCTGCGGCTGCTCGCGCCGCGCCGCTGCCACCGCCACCCTGGTCCCATAAGCACCCCTTGGAGCCATGCCACTGGGCGCGCGAGTCTGGCGACCTGGTGCGGCACACCGGGAAGGGGCAGATGTCTGGGGGAGCTCGAGGGACGCGGCGCGAGCCAGCCCGATAGGAGCGTGTGAGCAGCTGAGCGGATGGGCTCCTTATATAGAGGGCAGGTCCAGTCCGCCGGAGCCGTGCAACTCGTGCGGTGCGGCGAGTGCGGACGTCTGCTCCCCATTACCTTCCCTTTTTCTCTCTCCCTCCTTCCTTTCCTCCCGCCCCGTTCCTTTCCTGGCCAAGGAAGCTCCCGCCAGGTCCTACCGCCTTCTCCCCACTTCTCACCCCTGGCCCCTCTGGAGACCCTGACAACTGCGTCTGGCCAGGAATGGGGATGATGTCGTCCTGTTTTTGCCTCTTTAGGCTTCAGAGCTGGCTGCGCGTTCAGCCAGTCAGACCCACGCCCTTAAGGCACGTTCACAGGCTTAGTCTCTGCATCCTGTATAAGGCTCCCACCTACCACTCCCTCCCACCCCTGCCCCAGGACTCAAGGGCTAGGTGGAGCAAGACACAATCTCTGACCTCTCCACTCCGGAATCTTACCCAGCCCTGGGGCCACACCCAGGTTAGAAGAGATATCAGTAATATCGCAGTGGAAGGAAAGGGCCAATATGTGCATTTTGTACATGGAACTTCAGGCTTCAAGTCATCCTTAACTCTTGGTACAATACAAACTAATTTTTCATCTAGTTTTAGAAATTTGTGATTTTCATTGGATCCCTCCCCTTTAAATGTGAGTCAATGAGAAAAAAAGAAAAAGCTGTTTGCAAAAATGTAAAAGTAACACAAACAGAAGCCAACTATGTGAAATTAAATCCTCTGCTCCACCCTCCTGCTCCAGTGCCTCTGGCAAACAGTTCCCAGTAAGCATGTCCCTTCTGAGAGCCTATCTAGAAAGGAGGTCATCACAATTCAAGAAAAAAATGGGCACTGGAGTTAGCATCATCAGTGTGTCTCCTTTGCCCTCAACAAATACATGGGGATATTAGTCAAAAGCAGCAGCAAGTGATACCTAGGTCCCATGACCCTGAGCAGATCCTCTGTCCTCAGTTTATCCTCCAACCCTAACAGAAACAAATGTAGGTTAGAAATACAAATGAGAAAGTTTAAAGAAAAGCACCAGGAAAGGACAATGTATTTTCAGCCCGGAGGACTCAGTGAACCCGGCTACGAATTCCTACAGTTTAGATCAGTGTTTGACACCTAGAATTTATCCAATAAAAACTACATTGTAATTGAATTTATCAAATTAAGCACAAGTGTATCTTAAAGAGACTCATTCAGTCTCAGAGCCAGAGATTATCTGATCCATCCATACAGTTTTAGAGGAAAAGTAATCCACATCCTTTGAAAGAAGAGCTTTTTACCCAAGGTGAGAGAGCCCAAACCCAAGTTCCCTTGATTCTCAGTTCTCTAAACCAGGCAGGTAGGCAGACAAAAAATAGAGTGCCTGCTCTATGGTGGGTATTTTTCTAGGCACCAGGGGTATGGAGGCCAAATGGAGTAGATCCAGATCCAGTTTTCCAGCAGTTTACATTCTAGAAAAGGCAGACACACAATAACTACATGAACAAGTAAATAATTAATACTGTATATTTTTCTATAGTGTTAAGTGTTATGAAGAAAATAACACACATCCATGCAATGACAGTGAGGGTACTCCTTTAACTGAAGTGGCAGCTCTCCAAGGACGTCCTCTAGATGTGGTCTGGGCTGCTGCAGCCACCCTGAGGATAAAACCACAGACTTCTCTTTTCTCTCCTCCAATCCTAGCGCCTAGCACTTCTGCAACCTTAAGCCTCATTTCTGCATTTTAAAAGGTCCTCCCATCCTCCCACCCCATCCACCTACTCCCTCCCAACCCCATCCACCTACCTAGACTTCTTTATTTTTCAAACTGCAGAGCTCTCTTAGAAACCACAGCCAAGGGAAGCAAAGCTAGCGAGCTTAAACCACTAGGTGGGGGCCTTCGCCAGGATGGAGGAATAGTGCGTGTGGTTGCGGGTGTGTCGGTATGGGTGTGGGTGTGGGTGGTGGGTGCCAGAAAACTATTTTTCTGATGTCTTAGGGGAGCTGGGAAAGATTAGAGAGAACTGTTGAAGGGATGAGAGGCGGGATAAGGCCGAGAAGGATGTTACTAGCTGCATGCAGCCTTTCCTTATTAAATTTCTGCTCCAGGAGCATGCAAAGGAGAAAACCACTTGTTTCCACGTAGGGTTTGGTTTTAGCGGTTTGGGGACCTGTGGCTTTCTCCAACCATGCTTCCGCTGATGCTTCGCGGAGTCCCAGACCCTGAGCACATTCTGCCATTTCTGGGCGGAGTTTGATTTTACCCTCTGAGTCTTTGGGTAAGAGTTGCATTGAACTCATCCAGCCCTCACACAGAGAGGATTTTGGCAGGGTTCAGCGGAGAATCACATTTCATTAAACGGGCTTTTGCATTTCACTCATTCCTTTCGCACTTTAAAACATATAAAATGTAGGTGTTTGCACATGGGCGCATATACGTGAAACATCAACAGAGCAGGGAACCCTAAAAGTCGCCTATGCCTGGATCACCCCTGTGGAGAAGCCCCAAGTAAGGTCCTTGCGCTGGGTTCACAGTCCCCAGAGGCGCCAGGAGGAAGGAACCCCCTCTCTAATTTGCGGAAAATTCTGCTTACACAGGCTCTGCATGAGGTGCAAGGAGGGAATAAGCCGGGGAGGGATATCGAGATGGGTGGGCTACCAGAGCGCAGCAAAAGTTAGTTGAGTGGAAATAAGCTCCTGTTGGAACACCGGGCACTAAAACTGCAAATTAATGTGCTCCCCTTATCAGTTCCAAGCGGGTGGACTCTTAGCAGAAGCTAAGTGGAGGACAACTCCAGAACTGAAATTTGTGATCACACACAAAGCCGGATATCACAGTGAGCTGGCTGCGGAGGAACTGGAGAAGAACCCACCCTCAAGGAGCCCTCCCCTATGCTGGTTGGCGGTGGTGGTGGTGGTGGTGCTGCTGCTGCTCAGGCTAGGAAGTTTAAAGCACAGTGCTAACTAGACCCGACACTGGAAGAGAAGCCAGATCCAGCTGAAGCAATGACAAGAGACACCCCAAAGAACTTGCTGCAGCCCAACTCTCTGCCTAGGCTGGCAGTCAGCTAGCTCTAGTCAGCCTTAGCCAGCCCTCATGCCTGGGTCTTGCTTTCAACATCCCTGGGTCTTGCTTTCAACATCCCTAGGGGTTTCCTACCAGAAAGTAACCCTTAAGAGACGACCAGGCACAAGAGCAAAAAAAGTTCTTCTGATTTTATCTTTGCTTTGCTGAAATAAAAAAGCTAGAACACTTATGCTTCTGTCACCTTGCTTCTTTGATATAGGAGAATGCAACCCTACACCCAACATCTCCATCTCCTGAAAACAAGCAGTCCCTAACCACAAAATGTGCAGACCTGATAAGCTATTTCTTTCAAGTCCTGCTTCCTCCATTTATGATGTCTTGGTTTTTTGGTTTTTGTTTTTAAATTCCCACCTGGGAAATGGGCAGCAGCAGACCACCAGTTCTGTACATCCTTGTGTGGTGGTAGTCCCTTTCTAAGTCCCTCTAGTACTTCTTCTGGTAATTATTCCTTAAAAAGTTTATTGGTAGCAATGAAAGTACAAGGTCTACCCAGTGCCTTGGCTCTTACCATCTTTTATGCTTTCCTTGATGAAACTATGAAAATATTCAGATAAATGAACATTTACATACATACATATACATAGCACTTTTACAGATAAATTCTGGGAATTTGCAGACCACATGTGGCCCACGTCCCCTTCCGTATCTATTGGTCCCACATTAGGCCTTTGACCTGGTATCTGCATCATGGTACTTATGTGCTGTCTGCTTTATTAGAAAATTTAAAGCCTTCTTAAATAATATAGGTAGGTGCTTTATTCTTTAAATGCTGGGCTGGTGTAATTTAATCCCTGAGAATTAGTAACTCTGCTACATGTCTATGTATGGATACAAATATTATGTAAGCCATATTTGTATTTAAGGAAGAATGTATAAAAAATCAGAACAAACATATGTAAGTTAGACATTTTCTAATGCCTGTCTCTGTAGTAATAGATGCTTTGCAACTTTCAACAGATGAACAGATACTTGCAACAAGTAGGTTACTGCTGGTTCAAAGCTAGCCCAGTTTTAACTAGGAGAAGAGCTAGCTAGCTCTCAATTAAGATCAAATCACATATTTCTTGTCTAAAGACCTAGGCCTTAGAAAATTTCTAACTTAAAGCTATTGTTAAGTAATGTAGGTAGAGGCTACATGGAGGATGGGGTGCTAAAATTTTATTCTTGGACAAAGAATGGGATTTGGCAATAATGAGAAATATTTGGATGGAAAAACGATGCCAATTAATCCATCAAACTTAGAAATAACTTGCTGTTTTAAGTTGGCAGTGTCATTAGCAGCTCTGTTCAGTATGAAGTCTCTCCTGAAAAGCCAAATCAAAGAATTTGATGGTGAAATTTGTCTTCCAGCCTAAGGAAAGAAGCAATAGAAATTCATAAAGAAAGGGCAAAACCCTTATTTTGCCAAAGAAAGGCAAACTTCTTTTCAAACCAGGAAAAATTGCATCACTCTGTGCAGTTAGTTCTGGTGTTACAAAGAAAACAAATCAAGCTGTGTTTTATTGCTTCTTCACCTGTAATTCATGAATAATAATCATTATCCTTTATTGAACACGATGTACTAAGCCATATGCTATGTGTTCCACATATATTCCTTCATTTAATTCTTATAACACTAGGAGTTGTCATTATCATCCTCATTTTCTGGATGAGGAAGTTGAGGCTTAGAGAATTTAAGTAATTTTGCCAATGTCAGACAGCTGGTAAGTGATAGAACCAATTTTCAAATCCAAGTCTCTCTAGTTTCAAGTTTTAACCCTTTACCAATATTCTACACTGAATCAGCCATGTGCTCAGCTTTGGCAGCTATTTTAACATACCTGCCTGTGACTTTATTTCCTCTGCCTGTGAGATGCCATCTCTGCTCACAGCTATTTAAGTCTCCAGAATAATCTTCCATTAGATGTCTTCAAATTTTCATGTGGGGGTGAGAGTAGGCTGCAGAAGGGGTGGTTGTGGTAAAAATCAGGTAGAAAACTGCACCATGATTATTTGTAGCTAGCTAATCATCATTTCAAAAGCAGTGTTGATAGATGATCATGTACTACATATGCTGATGTGCACAGCCCAAATGGAAACCATGCTAAGCTATTACCCCAAAACATTTTTGGCTTAATTACCTTCAAGGTGTGCTTTTATATTTTTATATCTCATCTTCTATTGTTTTCTTTTTCCTCTTTTCTCTTCTTCTCTGTTTCCTCATCATTAACACTTTCTCCAAACTCTGCTAGGCACACAAATATACATACTGAAAACAATTAATCAATTAAAGCTTTTTTAAATGTCTGGGTGGGATGTATTAAATACAGTGACATTCCCTGTTCTCCATATTTAGTCATGTTAATTTGAATGTTAGAAAAATAACCTAGAAAAATGTAACTGCTTTTCTTTTTTCCTGTGTGTGTGGAACTTAATTGACTTTTTTCTCCCCTATGGTTCAGCAACTTGCCAAAGAAAAAGAGGTTTATTTCTAGTGATAAAATTATTCAACCGAAGTTATTTAAAGGAAATCTTATCAACCACAAATTAGTAGTTTAGTATGTTCATTTACTAAGAACAATACAAAAACCAAGATGTAAACAAACCAAAAAAATCTAAATGCCAACATCCTAAAACTTTTGCATTTTATGCATAAAAGAGCTCCTCCTAGCCTCCTTTAGATCTTACTTCTTGCTTTATGTACAGTTATAATAGTTTGGCTATATGGTTTCCAAGGTCCCTAAAGATTAGAAGCATCACACAGAAATGGATGAGAAACTATGTCAGGTAAGCATGTTCAATGTAGCAAGATGCCATATCTGTCATCTTTATTGCAAAATAGGCAGGGAAATCCGGAGTAAACTTTTAAAAAGTAAAAGCCTGAAAGAATGACAATAACAGGCTGGGCGTGAGGGCTCACACCTGTAATCCCAGCAGTTTGGGAGTCCCAAGCAGGAAGATCACTTGATGCTATAAGTTCAAGATCAGCCTAGGCAACATAGGTGACCCTGTCTCTACAAAAAAATTTGAAAATTAGCCAGGCATGGTGACATGTGCCTGTAGTCCTAGCTACTTGGGAGGCTAAGGTGGCAGGATCACTTGAGCCCAGGAGTTCAAGGTTATAGTGAGCTATTATCACTCCACTGCACTCCAGCCTGGGCGATAGAGTGATAACTCAATTCTTAAAAAAAAAGAATAACAATAAGAACATTATTATTTGTGTTAAGGTATTTAATAACATGAAGTACATAGAATTAATTGAGACTTTTATTGAAAATGATGGAAAACCAATTTAATCATACTTAACAATAAAAGAGAGAATATATTTCAAGGAGATTGGGGCCCTGCAAAATCAAAAAAGGAATTGAAGTACCAAGCTTTGGACAAAGTAGGAATGCAGCTAACTGATCCTTAGGAAAAACAATCATTCTGGAAGACCAGCAGGACTCTCTCCATTTTCTGTTGGTTGCTATCTGCCTGTTGACTTCTTTCATCTATTTCACTATAGACAAGCTTTCTCCACATTGTTGAAAACACAGCCATTAACAGTTTTTGAGTTTACATCTTACAGCTTCAATCATATTTCAAAAATTAATCTGAATCAGTTCCAAGTTCAGGAATTCTGAGAAATGGGTTTTACTTCTGAGTGATATGTAGAAGGTCATGAAAGGTCAACATTCCCATAGTAACAACTGAAAAAGTTGTAAATTTTTAAAATCATATTTTAAAGTTTGAAGAGTCATGGAAGCAAGAGAAGAGTTAGAAAAACTAAAATTCCATAGAAGGAAAAGCATTTCCTAGGTGAGTTGATGATTACTGCCTGTTTTATTTTCTTAAGAGGTATTTGCTGATTCTGAGCATGGGTTGTGGATCAGATATGATCCTGGCAGAGGGATTCTACTGGGGAACAGAGAAACAAGTGGAGTTCTTGATAATCATCATTCAGTGTGACACATGGACATTTTCTGTGTGTTGCAGCTGAACAGGAGACTAGTAGAGTGGGTAAGAAAATTCTAACAGGCAGATTAAATTTCCCACAGTCTTGGAGTGCTTAGAACAAAAATTCCCTTTAAAGAGAAGAGGCCTATGTTAAACACATGACTGGTTTTCCCTTAAAGCGATTTGCAAGATTTTGAAGCAGCGTACAAGAGTAAAGCTCAAATCTTTAAAAACAGAACAGAATTTTGATGCTGAGGAGACCGAGACCTTCCAGGCTCTCAATTAAAGCAAGGCCCAAAGAGCAGTGTGAATCACAGATGGACTAAGTTTACTTACACATCAGCCTGACTCAGCTCAATCTATGACTAGTTGATATAGTCAGCTCTTCATGCATTCAGCCTGACAGAGGAAAGGATGAATACTGGCTGGGCAAAATAGTATCATTTGAAGCCTCTGCAGTCCTTTTACATACAATATCTAATTATGATAAAAAGCATGATATAGGCATAGTGACAATAAAATGTGACCAACAATAAAAAAAAACCTAGACAATAGAAACAAATTGATACATAATATCGATAGTAGGGTTTAGCATGAAAGAACTTTAAAATATACACAGTCCCTGACTACAGTGGTTCAGCTTAATGATTTTCAACTTTAAAATGGTAGAAAAATTATATCTACTCAATAGAAACCATCCTTCAAATTTTGAATTTTGACCTTTTCCCAGACTGATGATATGCAATATAGTAAGTGTTCTCAGCATGTTTAAGGTAGGCTAGGCTAAGCTATGAGGTTCAGTAGGTTAGGTATATTAAATGCATTTTGGACTTATGATATTTTCAACTTACCATGGGTTTATCAAGATGGAACCCTATCATAAGTTGAGGACCATCTGCAGCTATTATTAATATGCTAAAAAAAGGAAAAAATAGACTAAATAGATAAAAAGGTAGAACATTTCAACAGCAAATGGGAATCTTTAAAAGCAAAATCAAGTAGGTGCACTAGAAGTAAACATACAGTATTAGCACACCAGAAACAGCAGAAGACAGGACTAGTAACTTCACAAAGTCAAAAGAAAATGTCTAAACTGAAGCACAGAGAGAAGAAAAGTCGAAAGAAAAGAACAGAATGTAAGAGTGGGACTGAGTCAGTTAATCTGAAATAGCTGTACAAAAGGAGAGGAGTAAGAAAATGGGAAAGAAAAAGTACTTGAAGAGATAATTTCCAGAAATAATGAATATATCAAGCAAACACAGCACTGAAGAAACTCAAAGGATTCCAGCCAGAATAAACACAAAGAAAGCCACAGCTGAGCACATAATGATCAAACTGGTAAAAAAGCAATAGTGAAGAAAAAAATCATAAAATTACCAGAGAAAAAGAGATGTTAATTTCAAAGGAGCACCAGTAAAAAGGCTGAGATTGACTTGTTAAGAGAAACTATGAAAGTCAGGAGATAATGTATCTTATCTTATAATAACTCAAAGTTAAAAAAAAATCTGTCAACATAGAATTCTGTACGTACAGTTAATATCTTTAAAAATGGAGGTGAAATACAGACGTTTCAGCTAAACAAAAAGTGCGAGAGTTTGTTAACAGTAGAACAGGACTATTAGAAATAATAAAGAAGGTTGTTCAGGCTAAAAATAAATGATACCAAATGGAAGCACAGATTTAAAGACAGAATGAAGAGCGTGGAAGAGTGTAAACACATGAGGAAATACAAAAATAATGTTTTCTAGGGCCTATAACATATGTAGAAGTAAAATATATGACCACAATAACTCAAAGGGCTACCACCCAAAGTGAAGGGGAATAAACAGAGAGAACTGTAGTGAAATTATTGCATTTTTCAAGAAGTGATAAGGTTATTTGAGTTCAACAGAAATATGTAAGACTTGTTTCAAACAACATAAAACAAAATTTGATGGGACTAAAAGGAGTACTAGACAAGGTCACAATCAGATTTAGAGTTTTTAACACAATTTTCGTATTAGCTAATAAAATGATAAAACAAGCAGACAAAAAAAATTTAGTGAGACTATGAAAGATTTGAACATACTTAATCAATTTCAACTAAATAACCAGAAAACATTCTGTATCAACAGCTGCAAAATGTATATTCCCTTCAAAAGCATTTGCCCTTACAAACATAGAATATATGCCAGACATACAGCAAGTCTCAAGTGATTGATCCTTCTTCAAAAAGGGTATATAGATGACATATAAGCATATTAAACAATGTCAATGCCATTAACCATCAGCTAAATGCAAATTAAATCACTATAAGACACCAGTACACACCCATTAGAATGCCTAAAAAAAATGCTGTTAGTATCAATTACTGACAAAGATGCAGACCAACTGGAACTCTTGTTAGTTGGAATGCAAAATGACACAGCCACTTTGGACAAAAGTTTAGCAGATTTATTATAAAATAAAAATAAAATGTATATATATGATCCAGCAATTCCATTCCAAGTTATCTGCCCAAGAGAAATGAAATTTATGTTCACATAGAAAACTGTACATGAATGCTTATACTAGCTATATTCATAATTGCCAAAATTTGGAAACAAAACAGATGGCTTTCAACCAATGAATGAAAAAGCAAAGTTGTAGTACATCCATACAAAGGAATCTACTCGCAATAAGAAGAAATGAACTGTTGGTTCATGCAACAATATGGATGAAACTTAAATGTATTTTGCCAAGTGAAAGAAGACCTCAAATTGCATGATTCCATTTATGTAACACTCAGGAAAAGGCAAGACCATAGAGTTCCTATAGAGGAAAACAGTTGCCAATGGTTGCCAGTGGTTGGGGTGGGGGTGAGAATCTTTTGTGAAGGAGTAGCATAGGAAAACGTCTGGTGTGACGGAACTGCTTTCTATGACACAATAGTGATGCATTTTAATATATATAAATTTAAAGTGATCAACCAAGATATGAGGGAAAAGACTGCAACAAATAATTCTAATTGTATTACAGATAAATTAGATAACCACACTGAAAAAGATGGGGAAAAAAGTTGATGACCGGCTGGGCACGGTGGCTCATGCCTCTAATCCTAGCACTCTGGGAGGCCGATGTGGGAAGATCGCTTGAGGTGAGGAGTTCGAGACCAGCCTGAGCAAGAGTGAGACCCTGTCTCTACCAAAAATAGAAAAAATTAGCCGGGTGTGGTAGTGCGCACCTGTAGTACTAACTAGCTAGTGCAGAGGTTGAGGCAGGAGGATCCCTTGAGCCCAGGAATTTGAGGTTGCAGTGAGCTATGAAGATGCCATTGCACTCTAGCCCAGACAATAGAGTGAGACCCTGTCTCAAAAAAAAAAAAAGATGATGACCTACATAACTTTAGAAAACAATGTTCTGACTTAATACTGAAAGACTAAGGACAATAAAGAAACACGTACAGACGTGAACATCAGTTGATAAATTTGTTTCTCATGGGGAAAGGGTTAGGAATTCTGAAAGTACTGTTTTTGTATATTAGGGTTAAACAAATAAGTCAATACATTGTAAATAATGACAGGTTTCCTACTGTCAGAGAAAGAAGTTACAAACGAAAAAAGAGGAAGGGTAGAATGAACTCTGTGTTGCTGGACAGAAGTCCTAGTTATCAACGTAGATTCATGTTTTAAAAATATATATATCTAGATAAATAGATACTTAAATAAATGTGGGTGTAAGTTTGCATGAGTTATTATACATACATATATTTTTAGCTCTATCTACTGAGAAAGACAAAAAGCAGTAACCCCCACCATGAACATAGATGGCACCCAGATTTTGATTTCTAAATATTATATTATTCTTCAATTAAAAAAAAAAAAAGGTCTCATGGGAAGACTGGTTGACTACAGGGGTAGGGTAAGAAAAATTCAAGATAAATCTGAAGTATCTGTGATGACAGAAAAAATAGAAAGTGCTAAAAAAAGAAAGAGATAGAGGGAAGAGGTAAAAAATAAAAGTAAAAAAAAGAAAAAAGAAAAAGAAAGCAAGGATGGGGCATATCAAAAGCACAGAGAAGCCAACCTGAATGGCCAAAGTTGGAACAAATTGAACAATAAAATAAATAATGATAGTTTGGATTATAATGCAAATAATCAAAGAATAACCATGAGTCCATACTAACACAAATACATCAATGGGTAAATAAAATAAATGGGGGAAAAGTAACAAATCTTTCTTAAGAAAAAATTCCATTTAATAAAGGTAGAACAAATGATAGAAATAGGATATTACCACTAAAATGCCACAGAAATAATTGCTGCAGGTAAAATCCAGCAATGAATGCTAAAATTAGTGGACAAAAATGTATTCAAAAACAGGATATTTGCATAGTCTCAAAGTACTTCCCAGAATATCATTAGGAATTACAAAGAAATAAATAGTAAACTTAACCGTGGCGAGGCCTAGCAGACACCACCTTACTCAAGTGATCAAGGTGAGCCTCACTTCCATACATATGCATAAAAATTGATCAATTAGTATGTTACTTCAATATGTGCACATAAAAGTCGATCAATTAGTATCAATTTGATGGTGAGTACATGTGGTGCTTGTTTTTCTATTCTTGAGATAGTTCGCTTAGAAGAATGGGCTCCAGTTCCATCCAGGATAATACAAGAGGTGTCAGTTCACCGTTGTTTTTTGTGGTTGAGTAGTACTCCATGGTATACATATACCACATTTTTTATTTTTAATTTCACAACTTTATTAGGTTGGTTCCCGTGAATGAGATGCTAAGTACATATTTCTTAGTTGGCATATTAAAAGCAAACCCAAGCATATTAATTAAAGATAATTGAGTCAGATAGTGCTTTACACTTATTTTTGAAATCTTCCACTTCCTTAGAAACTTCACTCCATTTTTTTTTTTTTTTTACCTTTCTCTGATCGTTAAGCTCTTCTTCCTACAAACATGCTTGAGTCTTTTTGTAAAAAAAAGAAAAAATCCTCAGTGGCCCTCTAGTTATTGCTGTCTTTCCCCTTTCCACCAGTTTTTGAAAGAGCAGTTTATACCAGCTGTTTTTGCTTCTTTATCTCCCATTCATTCTTTGTTGTGCTGGAACATCAGGCTTCCATCTGAAGCACTCCACAGAAGGTGTTCTCACTAAAGTTACTAACGTCTCCCTGTTTTCCTAATCCAGTGACAATGTCTCACTTTGAATCTAACTTAACTTCTTTAGAGCAGTTAGTGCTTGAGTGTTGGTACTTCCCTCCCTTTGCCCAGTGACAGACTGTGCTCTTCTGCCTGGTTCTTTTTCAGCGACTGCTCCATCTCCTTTCACTGGCCACTGTCTCTCTGCTTGTGTCTTAAATGTTGTACTCCATTGTCAGCCCTCTTTTCTTGTAACTGTACACATTCTTCCTGGGACAGCAAATATTGTTAAGGCTTAAACTACCCTGCAAACCTCTATTTTCAGCTTAGATCTCTTTCTTCTTCTTTTTTTTTTAATTTCAGAATATTATGGGGGTACAACACTTTGGTTGTATGTATTGCCTATGCACTGCCCAAGTCAGATCTACAATCGTGGACAGCCCCCAAACTGTGTGTCCTGCACCCATTAGGTGTGTTTTCCCATCCCCTCCACCCCCCTCCTATCTGCCCGACCCCTGATGGATATTATTTCCATGTGTGCATATAAGTATTGATCAGTTAGTACCAATTTGATGGTGAGTACCAGTGGTGCTTGTTTTTCCATTCTTGTGATACTTTGCTTCGAAAAATGGGCTCTAGCTCCATCCAGGATAATACCAGATGTGTTAATTCACCATTGTTTTTTATTGCTGATTAATACTCCATGGTATACACATACCACATTTTATTAATCCACTCATGTATTGATGGGCACCTGGGTTGTTTCCACATCTTTGCAATTGTGAATTGTGCTGCTATAGATATTTGGGTGCAGGTGTCTTTTTATAGAATGTCTTTTTTTCCTTTGGGTAAAATACCCAGTAGTGGGATTAATGGATCAAATGGTAGTTTTACTTTTAGTTCTTTGAAGTATCTCCATACTACTTTCCATCGAGGTTGTACTAGTTTGCAGTCTCACCAGCAATGTATAAGTGTTCCTATCTCTCTGCATCCATGCCAACATTTGTTGTTTTGGGACTTTTTGATATAAGCCAATCTCACTGGAGTTAAGTGGTATCTCATTGTGGTTTTGATTTGCATTTCCCTGATGATTAGAGATGTTGAGCATTTTTTCATATGTTTCTTAGCCATTAGTCTATCTTCTTTTGAGAAGTTTCTATTCATGTCCTTTGCCCATTTTTTAATGGGGTTATTTGATTTGTTTTCTTGCTGATTTTCCTGAGTTCTATATAGATTCTAGTTATTCCTCCTTTGTTGGATGTATAGCATGCAAAAATTTTCTCCTATTTTGTAGGTTGTTTATTCACTCTAGCAATAGTTTCTTTGGCTGTGCAGAAGCTTCTTAATTTCATCAGGTCCCATTTGTTTATTTTTGTTGTTGCTGAGATTGCTTTTGGGGTTTTCTTCATAAATTCTTTGCCTAGGCCAATGTCTTTAAGTGTTTTTCTAAGATTTTATTCTAGAATTCTTATGATTTCATGTCTTAGGTTTAAGTCTGTTATCCATCATGAGTTGATTTTTGTGAGAGGTGAGAGATGAGGATCCTGTTTCAGTCTTCTACATGTGGCTATCCAATTTTCTGAGCACCATTTATTGACTAGGTATTCTTTTCCCCAGTGTATGTTTTTTTCTGCTTTGTCAAAAATAAGATGGCTATATGAGGATGGTTTATGTGTCAGGCAAGTGGGAGGGGGGAGGAGGGGATGGGTAAATTCACACTTAAGGGGTGCAGAGCGCACTCTCTGGGAGATGGGCACGCTTGTAGCTCTGACTAGGGCAGAGTAAAGACAATACATGTAACCTAAACATCTGTCCCCCCACAATACTCTGAAATAAATAAATTTAAAAAGAAACAAAGTAAGCAAAAAAAAAAAAAAAAGAAATACTTGATCTGTATTTATATTTCATAAAATTTACAGGTGCAAACATAGATTCACATCCCCAGCTTATTCCAAATGTACTTAAAAGTTTCCTAATAACTGAAGTATTAGTTTTTAAATTTAAATTTTGATTAAAATTTCATGTTAATTAAATTTTAAGTTAATTAAAATTAAATAAAATTCAAAAAAAAAAAAGGTGAGCCTCACTAGTAATAAGTCATGTGGTATGCCCTTTCCCCCATATTATGCTATAAGAAGGATATTTTACTTCTGTAATATTCTTACCACACAATCCATAACCACTGTATAAACATGGAAAAACATGGATACAAATCATTTGATGGACATTTTACAAAACATACGACCAGTATTCTTCAAATTATCAGGGTCATGAGTGATAAGGAGAGACTAAGGAGCTGTATAGTGTATAGAAGACCAAGGAAACATGCCACATGCCATAAATGCAATGTGAGATTCTGGATTAAATTCTGAAACAAGGCAGAGGTCATTAGTGAAAGACAGTACTGTACCAATGTTAATTTCTTAGTTGTGATAAAAGTTCCACAGTTATCTTAGATGTTAACATATGGGAAACTTGGTGAGTGTTCCATATAGGAATTCTACATACTATTTTTGAAAATCTTCCATAATTCTGAAATTATTTCAAATTTTTAAAAAGTTTTTACCTATGACAGTGTTTAAGGATTTAGGATGTTGGTTCAGGAGTAGCCATAAGACTTGTTAAAGAATATGTTTTATGTAGTTTTGATTTTTGAGCCATGTGAAGCCTTGGGATTTCATATTATATACATTAGGTCATTAAATACGAAATGTCCAATTTCTAATCAAAAGTGTAGTTTATTATATCTCACACAAGAAGCAGTATGATTAATCAAAGTATGCACCTAAACTATCCACAGTTTTGCCCTCTTAACGGTAGCCTGTTTACGCCAGCAGCAAAGAAGCCTGGAGAGGTAGTGGAGATGAAATTGCAAAAGGTGTTTTCCACAGCTTGTTGAGAATTGAATATTTTTCCTAGCAAGAAGTGGGTCCAAAGCCTGGAAGAAGTGGTAGTCAGTTGGTGCAAGGTCTGGTGAATACGGTGGATGACAGAGTTTCCAAGTCCAGCTTCTGTAGTTTGAGCAGCATTGTTTGTGTGACATGTGGTCCAGCATTGTCTTGCAAGAGGATTGGCCTGTCTTTATTGACCAATCTCAGCTGCTTCATCGTAAGCATCCTCACCATTTTGTCCAATTGGTTGCAGTACACATCCGCTGTAATCAATTGACTAGGTTTTATGAAGCTGTAGTAGATAATACCAGCACTGGACCACCAAACAGACACCATTAGCTTTTTTGGATGAATATTTGGTTTTGGACTGTGTTTCAGCACTTCATCTTTATCCAACCATTGTGCCAAACGCTTGTGATTGTCAAAAAGAATCCATTTTTCATCACATGTAGTAATATGGTGTAGAAATTGTTTGCCTTTATGTTGTGACAGCAAAGAAAGACAAGCTTCCAGATGATTTCTCTTCTGATACTCATTTAATTCATGCAGAACCCATCTATCCAGCTTCTTTACCTTACTGATTTGTTTCAAATGGTCCAATATTATTGGAATAGTGACATTAATTGCTGCTAATTCACACATAGCTTGAGATGGATTCGCTTCTACTACAGCTTTCAGCTCATCATTATCCACCTTGGTCTCAGGTTGCCCACGTGGCTCATTTTCAAGATTAAAATCATCAGAATGGAACTTCTCAAATGCGCATTCATTGGCCACATCATTCCCAAACACTTCATTAATATTTCGAACTGTCTGTGCTACATTGGTTCCACAACAGAACTCATATTTGAAAATAACACGAAATTTTGACTTATCCATGGTTTCACAAAAATTTCTCTAAAAAAATGTGAAAGATAATCAAAAGCCAAAATGTGTGTTTGAAAGACTGAGAATGTACTTCACAATAAAAATAAAACAAGAAGTGGCAAAAAAGTGAAAAGTCAGAGATTTCAACTGTCAAACTTAATACTTAAGGAAATCGGACATTTCATACTTAATAACCTGAAATAACATCAAAATGAAGCTGCTATTGTTTGTGAAGCACAAAAGTAAATAACCAAGTATACCAGTAATCATTTAAAAAGAATATGAATACCTTGCCTTAATTAGCCTCCTAATAAATTTTCAGTGTATGAGTCAGTGCCATTTTCTCTATCTTTCCTCTGCATCCATCAGAGACCTGTTCAAAATGGAAGGGAAAGAAGGATGGAGCCTGATTTTATGGCAGTCCTTCCCTGGAATAAAATATACTGTGAGCACATGAACTCTGAGCACATGAACTCTGAGCAGGAGAAAATTGATTGGATGCACATGACGGTCATAAAAACCTTTCAGTATTTATTTTCTAAAATTATATTTCCATGTTTAGCTGAATATCCAATTGTGAGCACAGGGTTTGGGGATGCAGATTTGCAATTATTTAACTGTACAGAATATTTAAATATTTTTTAAATTTGCATGTGCCATTGCATGCTAATTGTACTTTACTGTGTAAAGTTCTGATTTTAAAATTTGGCCATATTTTATAGTGAGGTTTTGCTGTTGATGAAGATACGTGACTACGTGCTCGGTGTCTCATCTGTGATGACAGCTGCTCTATGGCCCTGCCATCCAGCAGGCAATGATTTCTTTGTATTATATTTTTCTGTGCTTACTCTGACCATCTTAATTTATATGAATTTAAAATCAATTTGTGTATAAACGCCAATAAAAATAACTATGACACATTTTCCTATTTTATGCAATTACTCTATGTGCTTAGGGAAAACCTAGTACAATTGGACTTCCACATCCATGGGTTCCACATTCATGGATTCAACCAACCACAGATCAAAAATATTTAAAAACAAAAAACAATGAAAAATAACAGTCAACAATAAAAAATAATTAAAGTAAAAAGAATACAGTATAACAACTATTGACATAGCATTTACATTGTATTAGGTATTATGTAATGTAGAGATAATTTAAAGTATATGGGAGGATGTGCATACTATGCCACTTTATTTAAGGGCATTTTATTTGAGCATCCACAGATTTTGGTATCCACTGGATGTTCTGGAACCAATTCCCCATGGATACCAAGGGGCATCTGTATTCGTGAGAAAGCCTAAGTTTTATTTTTTTTATGCCAGGATAATTTATAGCCATGACATATAATGATTTGCTTCATGGACTTGCTAATGCCCACATCTAATTCTGCTCTCTCCATCAAGTTTGAGTATAAAGCTAAGTTCTATCAGCTCATTATAAAACTTGTCTAACCTTCCTCCCATGGATTTATAAAGAATGATTTCTGACACAAGAATGATGGAAGTATCTAAATGCTTCTTCTTGATCAGTACTTCTTTTCATACACAGTAAAGATTATTTGGTTGAATCATTCCCTCTGATATGTTCTTATTCTTACTCTAGATCAAATTGATGATTTCTCTTATTGGAAATTTTACTTTCCTTTAACATATTCAACTTCCTACTTTGTATTAGACTACATTTCAATATGTCTGGATCTCATGTCCTGATGGAGAGGCTTTTCTTTTCCCTGGATATTTTTGCATGGTGTTTTTGTTATTGTTGTTATATTTGTCTTTGTGTGTATGTGTATGTTAAATTCTTTGTTTCACTGAACAAGGATCTACAGATTAAGAATTCCTGAGTATTTTGAATCCCATATGCAAACTTGGTTGTCTTTTTGAAATGATATTTTACTAAGCTAGTATTATGATCAAGCTACAATTGTTGGATTTACAACAGAATACCTAATGATGCACTTTTATTTCATTTTAAATATTTGTGGTGGAACAATGTTTTACTATTTTTTGATCTAGATTCAGTGCTTCATGGGGCTCCAGGTGCTCTGGTCTCATACAGCCACCTGAGGGCTGAGAAATCACTGTCTTGTAGCATATCCCTTCCCTACACAGCTGTAATCCCTTCGCAGCACACTTTTGGGGATGCTCTGGTCATGAAGCCCTATCTATTAGTTAATTTTCAAACACTCATGGATGTTAGACATTTCCATGTTCCCTGTCGAAAGTCTCAGGTTCATTCCAGATGCCAGAAACAGCCCCAAACAATCAGAAGAGATGATCCTTTTGGAGCAGGGTCTTGCAGAGCCACTGCTGCACTGTGGAGAGATCCCAGGAGGCTGGCCCTAGACAAGGGGTCTGGGTGGCTGTGCTAAGAAAGAGGATCCTACTGATTGGGTTAGGTGAGAACTACAAACCAATGTGCAAGTATACCACATTTCATCCAATCTAAAAAGGTATCAGTGGTAAAATGAACCATTATTTTATATACCACTAAAAAAAATCACCAATTATATTGTTACAATATTTTCTCATCACTCAGAATTTTTACGTTATTCCATTGAAAGAGCTTTTGTAGACATTGAAAAATAAATTTTTATCATGTATCATTTTTATGCATACATAAAACAAGCAAAATTAATTGGTTAAGATATTTCTAAAATTTCTTTACATCAAAAATCTCATTCTTCTGAATCACTTTTCAACATAGTCATCAATTTTGTATTTTCCCACACAACATTATCATCTGTGTCTTCAAGAGCATGGCAAATACAACATTTTTTAAAAAGAATGCTCCACTATTTTCTCTGGTATTTTTTTTCCCAAGGCAATATTTCTCAAGATACATAAAAATATGTGGAACAAGTGACCACCGCATCACAACTTCTATCAGTAATTATAAAATACAGCCCTATTTCAGAAATGTTCAAGGTAGAAAAAATGTTCATCTTAGACATGATAAAATATGATAAGTTCAATATGTTTAACAGCTTGTATGACAGATCTGCTGATTATCAGCTTTGCCTGCATATTCTTTATAGCTGGTGTTTAAATAGACTATTTTGTGTGAGTATATCAGAATATTTCTCAAATATCAATAGCGCATATTCCATTCATAAATATTTACAACCTATAAGTGCTATTATGCTCATCTCAGAAATTTGGCAAAGATTAAAATTTCATTGTTTATCTGCCAGGAGCCAGAATGAATATTACAAATCAAGAGAAGTCAAATCTAATTTGTGAGTCTAATTCTGGTAATCTGACTGGATATGAGTAAATGGAAAAAAATCCAAATTTAACCCAATTAAAAGGCTATAACATAAGGAAAATAGAACTGTTGTTGTAAAAAACTAATACAATATTACAAAGTAGGATTATTTTTAAAAGAAAAAAATTTGAGAATTGCTAGATACATTCAAATAGCCTGAGCAACATAGTGAGCAACATAGTGTAGCAACATCATGTCTCTACAAAAAATAGAAAAAAAAATTAGCCAGGCATCATAGCGTATGACTGTCCTCCCAGCTACTTGGGAGGCTGAAGCAGGAGGATCGCTTCAGCCCTGGAGGTTGAGATTGCAGTGAGCTATGATGACGCCACTGCACTCTAGCCTGGGCAATAGAGAGAGACTTTGTCTCAAAAAAAAAAAGTGTAACAGCATGAAACTAAAACTAAGGGGTCAATGGAAGAAATTGTTTACTGTGAGCCAGTATTCTAAACAGATTTTTGAACAAGAAAAGAATGAAAGTAAGTATTATAATATCAATATGCAAGTCCATTCTAGAATTAAGAAAAGCAGTAATGATAAGGAATTTTGAATCAATGATAGAAACTACAATATTAAAAATATCATGGAATGTGGAGAAAGACAAGCAAGAGATAAAATAGAAAAAGATAAAGATCTACGGAGAAAGAAACCAGAAGACACAAAATAATCAATATATTAATGAAGAAAACAACAATCAATATATTAATGAAGAAAATAAGAAAATGCATACATATAACATCATAGCTTATCATGTTTGTTTGTTTTATTTTCAGGATGATGTTTTAAAATCTTACAAGAACTGATGCAGAAAAAAATAAAACAGATAACCTTCAATAAAGGGAAAAAGTCAGCAGCTAAATGTTTCTCTCATCTGCAATCCATCACCAGAAGATGATGAAGAAATGTTTGCAGAGTTTCAAGAGAATAAAGGCTTCAAAATCAGATTTCCATATCCAGCCTATTTACTATTCATGTGTAAAGGAAACAGGAAGACAGTCTTAGATATGCAAAAAGCTGTACATTAAAAAAAATCAAAACTCTATTCAACTGAAAAGTTTGGAAGGGTATGTGCCAGCATGTTAATCATTGATATTCTTTGGGTGGAGGGATTACAGACAATTTTCACTTCTTTATTTTCTATTGGATTGTTATTTTCATTTGAAATTAAGTAAGGATTGCTTTTACTTTTATAAATTAAAAAAACTATTTCTATTTTTAGAAGATATTCATTAGGCAACTTATAGCAATGTAGAAATTACAATACACAGTCCTAAACTCACAATTTATTCAATATTGCATAATATGTGTATTAAATGTAAGGGAAACAAATCTGTTCAAATTTAGCAGTTACTGAAAGTGCACTCTATTTTTTAAAAATAAAGTTCATCCAAGCTAAGACCTGCATGTCAAAACATAACTGAAGCCCTATTTATCATAAATACAAGATTTTACGTACAGATTATGCTGAAGTATCTGATTTGTAAGCTCTTTAACTCTCTTGAGGAAGTTTCCTCCATATCTGCAAATTGTAGCAAGTATATAGACATAACCTGGGGAAAATTAGGTTGGGCTTATCCTCAAACTTGGAAAACATACCAGAATGACAATGTATATTTTAGCCCTTAAAAGAATATTTAAACATGTTCAAATACATTAGATAATGTGCAAAACCCTGCTTGTAACCTGACTCAAATTTTAATATCTTTAGTGATTTTTGTTGTGCATGTATGGCTTTGCAATACTTTTTTAAAAATTGTATTTAGTAATAGTAACAAATCTCCTATGCACAGACTAGAAAATGTACAGACTAGAAAATGTTTTCAGATAGAGTAGAATAATTTAAACACTATAAATTTCACCAAAATTTCATGTTTATATTGACTACAAATTTGAGAAAAATGTATTATACCTCACAATAAAGACTAATATACTTCTTAGAAATAAAATATCAGCTTATTCTGAATTTCTAATTTTTACATATTGTATTTAAAAATCATAATATTTTATCTATATTTGAATGTCACATATCACCATAAATATTTCATACTTTTCAATCTCAAACCTGAAAAAAATTAGTTTTTAGAGAAAGCCTTTTCCTCCAGGTCACACTTAGCATGTTCTGGCCAATTTTGCTGATTTAACAATGTAGTTTAAACTTTAAATATTATTTGATAGTTGAATGTTAATATTTACTAACAAAATCAAGCAGAAATTCTAATGCTCTATGGCTATGTGAGGATGAGGTCATGATAGTTCATTTTCATACAACAGATTCAGGGCCAAGCACTGTTCTGGCCCCATAGTAGGAAATTCAGTAAATATTTGTATCATAAGTCAACAATAGCTATTCCAAAATGGAGCCAGGAACATAAATACATAATTCCTACTTTCATGACCTTTACGAAGGTTCTTTAAAACTTAATATAACCTGCCTCCTTAGTACAGAAGGCAATGTGTCAATCTCATAAAATTTATAAAATATTTCTCAATTGTCATTATAAATTTCCTTTGACATATGAAATCAATATATTACTCACTTTTGAATATTAGTTTTAATGTTTCCACATAATGTCTCCACATAAGTCTAAAGTCCTTCCATGGTTCACTGAAATGTTTTTGGTCTTATTTAAAAATATCATTATGTCTATTCTCCAGTTTAGATCAAAATATGGAGCTTGAATTACTATGTAATAATATCTATTCTCTTGAAGGGGGAAGGCAGAATGATGGAAGAAAGCCAGAGAAAATCAAGATATTTGGCTTATATTCAGTCTTAGGAATACATAATTTACTAGCTAATATCTACTTATTATCTGCATTCTCCCTTCTTCTTCATTAAGAGAAAACTGGTGATGTGCCCAGCTTAAAAATTGCATTTTCTCATCTGCTTTGTACAGAAATAGAGTAATATAAAAGCAGAAGTTCTTGGATAGGACTTCTGGGATATCCTGCTTTGTGATTTAGATGGATGGAGTCCCACAGCCATCTTGATAAATGAGGAAGACTTGAGCATGGAAGCCTCATGTTCAGGATGGTGAAGCAGAAAGACTGAAAGAGCCTAGATTCCAGATAATTGTGTGAAATTGCCATTCCAGACATGAACTGCCTACCTCCACACTTTAATTTTAGTAGGTCATTGGTATTTCCAGACTCTGAACTAGGAGCCAAACACAATTCCTAACTCACTAAAGATATAATCTTGACCCTTAATGAATACAGTATGATTATAGTCCAATCATAAAATGTTTCTGTTATCCTATTTTAAATGTTAGTCATAATGCTAACTGATCTTACAAGCCTTGTTTGAGATATAACTATTTACACATTTTCCTTCATTTCCCAAATAGTTTCTGAGCAGGCAGGCATTAGGGCCTTAGAAATCAGCAGTAAATATTTTAAAAACATTTATATTGAGTTAAGCCTCTAAATAATATTTAACTATGTCAAATAAGTCAATAATAAATTTTTTGGAAACATAATTAATAATTTTTGAACTTATATGTTTAATTTAATCACACAACTAAATAAATATGTTAAAGTTACCTAGAATTTTTCTCCTTTCAATAAAAATGCATATTTGAATATTAGGAGGGTTTTTTCTCTACAGTTATGAAAATTCACATTGTGTACTTCTTTTACTTTGGAGAAAGTTACAAGACTAACTCAGCAAATATATTCTCTTTGTTTTTGATTAAACAAGTATTTATTAAGGATCCTCACAGCCAAGAGATGTAAAAGGCCTGATTTTAGACTGAGGGAATTCATGACACTGTCTTCAAATTGTGTGAGAAAATTGTATGACATCTGTTCTAATTGTAAGTTTTAATTTTGCTCACTATATCAATTTTTTTCGTTAAGAATTGCCATTATAAATTCTATTTATTACTTCCTACTTCGGAAAAATTTGTGAAAACCCAAAACATGAACTGAAATCGTGAAAATGTGTGCTCGAGGCAATGCAACAGCATTATTCACCATCTAGAATCTTATCTTTATCTAGAAACTAAATCAAGAATGCTATCAACTGGGATTTTCTTTATAAGATTGAAAACAAAAATGCAAATACCAAGTTCTTCCTCCTACTTCAATTCAAAGCTTTGCCTAGAATTGAATCCATTACAAATGAAAAGCAGTGTTGAATAAATAGTGAAAATTACTTATTTTTGAGATCTTAGTAGAAATAAGTAAATTTTAAATTTTTGGCACAAAGCACAAGAGAATATTTTTGGGGTACATATAGACATCTAAATCAATACATCAAGTTTGTCTTGTTTTTAAAATATAGTCCAAAATAACACATGCATAAGTGTTTTATACTTTTATTCAAGATGTTAAAATCAAAATCACCTTTGAAAAATTATCAGTTATTTCTACAATAGGAAAAGATCCTTGGCTTGGCGTGACACCTGTCCTTTAAGATTGCAATAATTTTAGTCTTATACAACAAACACACTCTGTCACTTTAAATTAAAAAGAGTTTTCAATTTCAGGTGATCAGGAGGATTGACTCCCATCTCGATTAAATAGCTCATCTTTTGGCTAAAAAACATTGCTTTAATAATATTGTTTATTCTTAACTTTTTTGATTTCCAGTAAATATATGAGTTATCTGCTGTGGGTGGATATTAAATATCTGCTAGCAAACTCTTCAAAGTATAAAGCTTAGTTGGCATTAAAAAAGAAAAAAAATCTGCTCCTATTATTAGTCTTTCGGTTTTAAAGAGATTCCCACATAGTGCTCTATAGATTCATATTTGTACCTGTGTTGCATTTAGCAGTGTTGACTAGATGGCTTTAACATATTCAATTTTTATTTTATGGGAAAAAAAGCTCTTTGTGCAAAGCGTAAAAACATGTACATCAGATCATTTGACCAAAACAAAACATACACTTGATCCATTATCAATTCTTAAGGGAGAAAAAAAAAAATCAGGCGTCAGTTAAAAAGAAATATCAAAGATTAGAGGAAATTCATGACATTGTCTCCAAATTATAAATTGTATTAATTACTTTCTACCTGGGAAAGGGAATTAAAATTCTATAATTTTTAATTATAGAAATAAAAATAATGATAAAACTTTAAAAGTTTGCTGTTTATGTTATTTTTTATGGAAATCTGATGGAAATTCATAGCCATTATATGCCAAGTACAATCTGTAAATATTTTCTTTTTGCTTATTCTTGGAAGTATGTATGCTCATGTTTTCTGGGGAAAAATATTTCCTCTCATAAGAAACTGCTCAATTTATATGGAGAATATTTTTTACCTGCCCCCTTTTGCTCACAATGATGCATACTACACTATCTTCTTCATTAAGAGCCTTACTTGAACTTAAAAAAAAAAAATTTAGAATTAAAATGTTGCACTTTTCTCCCTCATCTTTTTAATATTGGATTTAAAGGTTGCCCTTGATCCTGTCTCTTTAAACTATGAATAAAATTGTTAACCTGCTTTTTAAAACCATTCACTATGCAAATTGGGGTGGATATAGTCCTTCAGAATTCAGCTGAGCTATTACAACAAAAACATGAATCAGAGGTGAGTACTTTGGTTAGCAATCAGGTTAAGAAATGTTTGCATGTAATAAGTAACCAGCTGTCAGCCACTTTTTTCCTTTACTAGAGACTGTATCTCATTTTCACTCATTTTACTAAAGCTTTTGTAGATTTTTCAATGCCTCCATATAAATGTATTTTCTCATAATTCAAATTTCATCCTGAAAGAATGAGAATCCCATACCAATTTAGAAGAATAGTTTTGCTTTTACCTTCTTGTTTTTTTTCCTCTGCCCTGTCTCATTTGGACTGAAATTAAGAAGAAAGAAAAACCCAAGTCCTGTTACTTCCCCTTCTCTATCACTTATGTAATCTGTTTTACTCCATTTGACTGAGAAAATGCACAAAAGGGAACACTCCAGTTCCGAACCAGTTCAAGGCCAAGAAACATTCTACTCCTGGACTGACTCCTCTGCTTCCCTTTTCCCAGGGGTTTTCAGATCACTGAGAGGATATCTATACCTATATTGATATATATGCTCCTGTAGCATGAATTTCATGCATACAAAACAGGTAAAGTTGGAACATTCATTAATAATGCAGAAAAGTCAGTGAAATTTCTGGGGGTCATTTTCCTTCTGTAAAAAGAACAGTCTGCAAATAAGTAATTAGTTAAGTTTCTTTCACCACTAACATCCCGTGGTACTTTGTTCAAAGTAGAGAATTAGAAAATTCATAAATTAGAATTATATTTGCGCCTTTTTGTTGAGGCTAATTATTTGCTTTAAGAAAGCATCTACCTTGATAATTAACCAATAAAATATTTGTAAATCATACTGTATGCTTAACAAAACGACATTCCATCCCATGGTTATGACAGCTAAGCTTCACAGTCTTCCTGAGGCAATGGAACACCCCTTCATGTGCTGATGCTCCACACCACCAGGAAATCTCTGGTGCTCACCAATGATGTGTCCTAATTGACACCCAGCACTAGTCTAAATAGTGGGCTTTCTTTAAGAGGCAACACATCTGAATTTCCTTCAATTTGGGGTCGCATATTAACAACTCTTTCATTCCTCTGGAAGTCACTAACTTTTTTCTTTCTCTTTTCTCTTTTTCCCTATTCTACTTTTCCAAAGAATGAACTCCAGTGCCCATTTGGTTTGCTAATATGCATTCTGATATTATAATCTTATTACATGAGCAATAATGCTCACAAAATCAATTCTTTTACTGAACAAGTATTTATTTTTTCCAGCTTTGTTTTGTATGTGCAAACCTTATGCAAAAATGCACTGACATGTCAGGCACAGTTCTTGCCTCCATGATCTTGCTGGATGCTAGGCGAGGCAGATGATTGCAATACTGTAGGATAAGTACCTGAACACATGGGAATACCTATCTAAAGGAAGAATCAATGTCTATCTTGTTTACTATTGTATTCCTGTTATAGTTTCCTAAAGCTGTCATTACAATTTAACACAAATTGGGTGGCTTAAAACAATAAAAAATTATTCTCTTGCAGTTCTGGAGGCCAGAAGTCTGAAATCAAGGTATAAGCAGGGTCATATTCCTTCTGAAGGCTCTAGAGGAGAATCTTTTCTTGCTTCTCCAGTTTCCAGTATCCCAGGTCTTCCTTGGCTTGTAGCAACATAACTCCAATGTCTGCCTCATTCACATAGACTTCTTTCCTGTGTGTGTCTCTGTGTCTTCTCTTCTTATAAAGACACCAGTCATGGGACTAAGACTCATCCTAATCAAGTATGACCTCATCTTAACTAATTACATAACAATGACCCTATTTCCAAATATAGTCACTTTCTGAGGTTCTAAGTAGACATAAATTTTTGAGACAGAGTATTCATTCAACCCACTACCTCTTAGACTATTTTTTAGAACTCATGCTCAGCATAGAACACATGGCAATGCTTAATAAATATCTGTTCAAAAAATGAATGGATCATTGAAGAAATAAAATTAATAAAGGTATTATGGGATCACATTTGAAGAACACTGACTCCAGTCTGGATCAGGTCAGAAAAGGCTTTCAGGAAAAAGTAACCTCTGAGCTAATGTCTTTAAGACTAATGAGAAGTAGGATAAAAGGAGCCATCAAGGGATGTGGACAAGAGGAAAGGTATGTCTGGCTGAATGGAAAGTATGTACACACACTCTGACCAAAAGGAAACATGGGATATTCAGGGAACTGCAATCTGGTTCGTGTGTCTGGAGTGCGGTACGACCAAGTGGAAGTGGTGAGGTCTTATCTGTGGGAGGTCTTGTAATGTTCTGTCTGTGCTCACATATCCATGTCATACAGACATAGGTAGCTTTTTACCTCTGGTCCCCCAGGAGCAACTCCTTAACAGTCCTAGAGTTAGAGATGAAAGGAACTTTGGCCCATTGGTTCTTAACGCTTAGAAAGATGATCAATCTCTTTGAGAATCTGATAAAAGCTGTGAACTCTCTCCTTAGAAAAATGCACATAGTCTCAAACATAGAAAATTTTGAAAATTTGAAATGTTGGGAAGTGTATGGATTCCATGATAATGATTCTAGTCAGACCGACAATGGCCAACTGTTCCTGAGAACTGTTTTTACCCAAAACCTGTGGCTCTAGGAAGGGACCTGTTGCATACTGAAATTCTGGGGAGAAGATAACACGCTATTGATAATTCTTGAGAGTCTGAAAAACTAGAGACGAAACTTTCTTAAGAAATTTAGAATTTAGGTGTTAGTTTATTCTGTAGTAGTATAGTGTTATTGTTTTCAAAATAATCTCTCTTGTCTATATTTGTAAAATGCATAATAAAAATAGAAACTACTTCACAGCTTTGTTGTAAGAGTTAAATAAGTTAATACAGGTACTTACCTGGACTGTGTACTCAGAAATGTTAGTTATGATGATGATGATGATGATCCTTATCACTATCATTTTTATCATTATCCTGAAATAGTAAAGCTTACACTAACAGGATCTAAACTCTGGGAACCCAAAACTACCAACATTTTCTTCATAGCCATGCAATCTGGTCTGAAGCTCAGTTGGCCTTTCACGTCTTCAGAATGTCCTGTGTCTGATGAAGATAGTGCCTTACTCTAAACCTTGCTCTAAAGCCTGGCAAAGACTGTTGACTAGGAGAGTTTAGCTCTGGCTCACTTCAAACCCATGAAATTGGGATAGAAATGGCCTGACTTAGAGCTCAGAACTGACATTAATTTAATCTGGGCTTCTTGTTCCTACACCATCTTCTGAAGTGTTTGTTGATGCTATGTCGTGGCTCCAGTGCTCTAGACTGTGCAGAGGAGATGGCTTCATACAACGTAGGGACTGGTCTGGTTCTGGTGTGCCAGAGGAATTCACTTCCTTCCCATCTTCTCCCCTTCCTTTCCCTCCTTTTCTATCTCCTCCATCTCTTTCTCTGCCTTCTCCTCTACCTTTGCCTCAGGACCTGGATCCTTAGGTCTAGTTATTCTATAGACTGCTGCACCTCAGGCAGCCCCTAGTCAATGACCCCGCCAACACACACACACCCCCCACCCAACAATTTCCCTCCAAATTTGCCATTTGCTGAGTCAAATCTCTGTTCTCAAGGCAAATCAACTCTTGGAACATAGAACTGAACTTCTTCCCACTTCACTGAAAATGGTGTACTTTGAAGGTCACAGGGATTCACTGGCTCTTTGCTATGTGAGATGTAGATGTAGTCCCATGAGTCATATTTAAGGGCTGGTCCTGAATGGGATGGTACAACATGTGGAGGAAGGATGGATGGTAGGCAGGCCCTTAGGGGACATTTATAAAAATGTTGCTTTGTTGTTCATCTGACCCCTCAACAAATGCTCTCTGGTAAACCCTCTTTGGGTAGAAGAAACTCTTTAGAAGCTACTGGCTTAGTGAAGCTGGTGACTGATGTGATTTAAAAATAATAATAATAATTTGGCATGATTGTAGAACTGGTCCAAATGTGTAGGCTAGTCCATCACCTTCTCCTCTGGCGGCTGTACAAGTGGCCATATCCTTCAGATACTGCAGTCACAGCCCTTCCATCACTATAGCACCATGTGATTCTCTTTGCCAACCTCCTTATATTCACCACTCAGGTCTCAGCAGAACTTCTTTGGACTCTCAAATATGCTCTTCTAGCATTTTCACTGGCATGCGAAGGTTATAGGAGCATATGGTTCTGGAAGTACAACAGACAATGCAAGATTCCAGACTAACTTTGTAAGGCCTACAGAACATTTGTTTCATGTTTGATATGTGAGGATCAAACATGGCAGATGTGGGTGATAGAGCTAGCAGGAAAGCAGAAGCAGACATCATGTCATAAACACAGAGCTACTCCTTCATTTGGTCCACTTTATTATCACCCTTGCTCTGAAGCCATTGTTTCTGCTGTAGACACTAAGTGATATGTTTACTATATCTACTCCTAGCCAAGTCCCCAAATATGCAGGGCTCCTATTAAGCTGCAATTCTAGGCTATTCATGTGAGAACCATCCCAGGAAATTGTATTCCTTCCACTCACTCTTGGTTGCCAGTCAGAACAAGGAAAGTAACTCTAGTTGTGAACCTACTATAAAGTAGGCACTAAACCCTTTCCATATGTCATTGAAACAACATAATCAGCTATTATCATCATTCTAGAGATAAGATATAGGATGTGACCAAGGTTACTCAGCTAGTAAGTAGCAGGGCTGAGATGCTAACATAGGTTTTTCTGACTCCAAAGCCTGGGATTTTATATTTTATCTGCTTTTAAATATATTTAGCTGTACTCTTAACTGCTCTGTGGCCACAAACGGCTAAATCTTAAGTCAATAATTGAATAAGACTTTAGAGAAGCCAACAAGCAGTCAGAAGACCCTAGTTCTATGCTTGATTTCTAAACCAACTATATAAATCTCATTAGACTAACTTGTGGTGCAGCTTCCCTCAGCCACTCTGGAATGGGGTCAGCCCTCAATTGCCAAGAACAATTAGAATTACCTTTGGTGTCATTCATAGAACAATAATCAACAGGGTAGATGCATCTGATTCCATTAATAATATTTTGCAAGTAAGAAAACAAAAATTACCTTTATTATTCTAAAGGTTATACTGTAAAAACTAATACAATAACTCAGAATTAGTGATTTTGTTTCTCCAGGAAGTAAAGGGACATGTTTATTTATAATAACATAGTATAGAACGGTAACTAAGGGATCAACCTGAAAATTAAATTCTTCTCTTTCATTCCCTGTTTCACAGACTGGAAAAAGAAACCCCAGAATAAGTGGAGGCTAACTATTAAAATCTATACCATAGCTCATCCCCTAGAAGTATGGTGAAGCATAATGGGATAAGTTATAAAAAGCATATTGAACTAATTAGGAAAAGGGTTTTGTTGTACATTTTTTTCTTATTATTAACTTGAGACCATGAACTGAAATGTGTTAATACATAAATAAAATATAATATATTTATATCTCAACACACCAGTTATAACATCAAACAGAGATCAGAGATGTAATATATAGAAATGAAAAATACCATATCCCTTTCCCTAGGTATTTAAGGATAACTTTTTTAATTCTCTATTAATATGGCACAAAACTATCCAGAAATTGAACAATGCATTTAAAATTGTTTTAATAATAGGGTAGAGAATTTTTAAATCCTGTTTTAAAAATTTGCTCACAGTTTTCAGTAAAATTATTTTTAATATTTGTATATTTGTATTGCAAATGTGGACACATATCTTTGGGTTATCTATTAAGCTAAGAGATATGTTCTATTTCTGACAAAGTTGAAGATGCTGTAAATATCTTCCTCATATTCAAAAGAGTGTCTCAATACTATGTGCTAATTTTTTAGTAGTAACCAATATTTCTGACTGTAACATAAAATGTGACTTATTGCTGATCTACTAAATGAATGCTTTCATTAATTATTTTTTACCTTTATAAACCTTTTATAATAGCTTGAGATGGTAACTTTTGTTTCTTTCCTCAGCATGTCCAGTTTGAAAAAGATCCAGATAAATAGGACTTGGATCCAAACCTTGGCTCTACCAGAGTGATCTTGGACAATTGCTTAGCATTTCTGATCCCTTTGTCTTGTCAGTAAAGTAGTGACACTAATGCCTACTACTTCAGAGCATTGTTGAGGGGATCAAATGAGGCAACAAATTTAAAACACTTAATGAGTGCCTGGCATTTAGTAGGCAAATACTAAATGTTTTCCTTTGCTTTCCACCTTTAGGCTTGCCCCTATGTCTTTCTATATAATAGGCCTTGTAGTCAGGCATTGTAAACAGCTGGAGTCTGCACATTCTTTCCAGTTATTTGTCTTCTCTTTTACCCTCCACTGGTTTTCTAAATATGAAATGAGCCTTGGTATTTTCCAGTTTTTTTATCTTCTCAATGATAAGAAATTGGTTTTCATTACGACTGTATTTTATGTGCCATTTTCCAATAATGTGTGAAGTTAACATTTTTTACTTCTATCATTACAAGATTTGTGATCCTTTGAAGTCCATTTATTTGACTTAGCCTCATGGATGCTTTTTCAAACTTCCCTTCCACCACGTTAGTAAGGATTGATAGCATTTCCTGTGCAGGGGGCTGTTCTGGTAGTCTCTGTCCACTGGGGTTGCTCAGGAAGCACTCTGTCTTTTTGACCAGAAGCATTTTTATATTAAGGTGACTAGTCTAACCAGGAAAAATCACTCTTTACTCACTTTTGAGGAGGCACTTTTTGAAGGGTTTTTTGTTTTGTTTTGTTTTAAAGTTTTTCAGATGTTCTGGTTTATAACAACAATATGTATTTCTCAGATTCTACATTAAAGTAGAAGAAGGAAGAATATGAGCAGCATGTTGTAAAAACTAAGAGTCTGTTTGTTGCTTACCTGCAGTCTTGTTATAAGGCTTAGGATACCACTACTTAATTACTCTTTTTAAAATTCCTTCTTCACCGTTCATTTACTATTACTGACCCTCACCTCTTGTGCTTAAGAAGGATCATGCCAATGGAAAACCTGATTAAAGTCCCAAAAGTCATTATCAGGTCTACCAATGACCTACATCAGGGGTTGGTAAACTGTAACTCATAAGTCAAGTCCAGCCCACTGCCTGTTCTGAAAAATAGTTTTATTGGAGCACAGCTATGACCATTCATTTACAGGCGTGTATAGCTGCTTTTGTACTATAGCAGCAGAGTTGAGTAGGTGTGACTGAGAACATAGAGACCTCCAATATCTAAAATATTTATTATCTGGACTTTTAGAAAAAAAGTTTGCTGACTCACAGTCTACATAATGAGATTGGAGAATGTTTCCTAATAGGGTGTTCAGAGATACAGAAGGTCTTTATGTGTTACTGAATCCCCTCCTGGAAATAGCTGTTATTGTGGACTTCAAAGCTCTAGGGTGTGGTATTGTTGACAGATCTGGGAGTAAGACCAAGTCACTCAGTCTCAACAAACAGTTCCACATAGTGGACAGTCAGTAAATATGACTTTTCTTTTTTTCTGTACAAGGAAGCTTTGTGTTGAAAATATTAATGTATAGGCTGGGTGTAGTGGCTTACACCTGTAATCCTAGTACGCTGGGAGGCTGAGGCAGGAAGATGGCTTGAGCTCAGGAATTTGAGACCAGCCTGACTCCCAAGCAAGAGTGAGACCCCATCTCTACTAAAAATAGAAACAATTAACCAGGCGTCGGGGCACGAGCCTGTAGTTCCAGCTACTCGGGAGGCTGAGGCAGGAGGATTGCTTGAGCCCAGGAGTTTTAGGTTGCTGTGAGCTAGGCTGATGCCATGACACTCTAGCCTGGGTGACAGAGCGAGACTCTGTCTCAAAAAAAAAAAAAGACAAAATATTAATGTATAAATCCTGCTGATGAGGTGATGAGAGAAGTTAAGTATTTAAGATGTTAGAGGCAGATTGTTCAGTACTTAACCTGAAATAAATCATTTTTGTAAGGTCTAGTGTTAATGTACTAGTGCATTTAATCAGTCTTCAGACATTTACTTAATAGTTAGCTTTCTGAAGGTGCTCCAGCTAAATTTATGTCAATTTTTTCTATCCTATTTTCTCATCATCCATTGTTATCCTAAAATACTTGTTATCTTTTATCTGTTTCTTGCTACCTTTATTGTATCTGTTTTCTAACATAATTGCCATCATTCCCACCTAAAACAGACCCCTATGTTACAATACTAGAAGAGCACCTCCACTTGAATTCATATTTATTCATCAAATAGATAAATGATAAATAAATAAATTAAGCTGTCACCCCAAAATTTCTTTGCTTCCCTTTTCTAAAATAAACGAGTTTGAAAAATACTGGAATTGTTGGTTTATTCCTTAACTCAAACATATGTTTCTCTGATTATACTTCTGAATTCAACTTATAAAATAGACTTCTCTGATGTATTTGGATACAACCAGGCATATCTATCATTTTAGCTGATTGATGAAGTCTTGACTAATTGAGGGACATTTAGTAAATCCCTAAATATAAAATTTAATAGTTAGAAAAAAATGGGAGAAAATAGTCTTTAAAAAAAAGCCTATTTGTTTTTGTTTATCCCTAGTAAAAAGATAAATGAGCCAATAGAGAGTGAATATCCTTATTCCACATGCTGGATGAAGGGCATAGTCACATTCCAGCATAATTCTCTACCCCAGGGAATGCACCTGAGCCATTTCTAATCTCTTTGATAAATGTTACTACAGCTCAAGTTTCAGAATCAACTGGGAAAAAATTTGAAGTGGGGCTTCTCCTGAAGCAGTGGCAGGTCTGTTCTAGACAGGGGTACATAGTAAATCAGAGTTTTCACATTTCATTGCCTGGAACTAACTCAAACTGTCAGTATGTAGCCAGGTGTAAATCATGCAGTTAAGATGGAGGATAGCAAACAACCCGAGCTGGAGTATTAGATACTGGAAAATAATTCGAAGATCAAGCTCTTTAGGAAATAATCAACTGAGAAAAATCAAAGTTAATGCCAATATTAAGAAGGTTATAATGCTAAGTACACAGATTATAATATTAAAATAAAGCCAAATAGTAATTAGGTTCCATAAAAAATAATAATTATAAAATTATTATAAATAATTATAAATGAGTGAATCTCATTTAATTTATTAATTTGATAAAAATAGTTGCTGGGTATGTGAGTTACCAAGGCTTCGAGATAAAAATAGTAAATATCATTCATATGAACATAAAATATCTGAATGTGTACTGGTAGCTGTAAGCCCTATTTGATTGAAAACTTACTTTGGTACAACCAATAATTAGATCTCTGCAACCTAGTGCGGGATCTACATTTATGTACTTTCTTAGGGGAAGGCTTATGAGTTTACCTGAGGGCAAAAATACATGCATTTCTCTCTTCTCACCTAGGTATACTTAATTTTTTCAATCTAAGGGAAACATTTAGAACTATAATGAGCCTTAGAATTCATCTAGTCCAAGCTTTTCACTTTAGAAATGAAGAAACTGAGGCCAGATTATGACCTGAATGACATACTGAGGAGGCAACATGGTATCTTCTAAACAATTTAGGATTGAATTCAGAGAGCTAGGGGTTTTAATCCTGCTCCACAAATTCAATTTTATTGATTTCTTTGTGCCTCAGTTTCTTCCTCTGTATGTGGCAAAATAAGAATATGAATTATTTTTTGTTTCTGCTGGGAGAGTTTATTTTTTCTAGCCCTGGGATCACCACTTCAAAATTTGAGCCTTGGAACTTCTATTTGTCCTGGAGTTAGTCATGAGATTAGATCAAGGAACAAACTCTTAGCTTTTTAGCTCAAAAGGCAAGGTCTAAGTACAAGACTGAAAAGATCTGAAAGTAGAAGTAGTTGGTAGCATAAGAGTGCAAGTTTTTTACTGGTTCTTCACTAGTGCTCCTCCACTTCCCTGCCCATTGTAAAAAGACCATGTGAGCTGAGGCATGAAAGGAGAATGGCAAAGTACGCGATCCAGCTTGGAAGTTGGTCTGTCTCCTCACTCTGCTATTTCTCTATCTTAGAGACATTTGAAGGACTCCTCCTGTCCTCTGTGAACTGAAGTGGTCAACAAATGTGCTGATGTCCCTGTAGTCATAATGGTGATAGAACAGAGATGCATCAGAGGTGAATGGGGCACAGCAAATGCTCTCCATCAGCCCCAGGTCTCCCACAGCCACATGAAAGAATAAGAGAACTACTAAACATTTTCTATGCCTTTGAGAACAGATTGAAGAGCTGGGTGCTGTGGGGAGGGCTATGCATAGGCCAGCACAACCAATGGAGACTAGAGGTCAAAACGAGGAAGATTCAGAGCTACCTGAGTTATCCCTGGGCATGATGTCCCAAGGTCAGACAGAATACTTGACACCTCTGTAGATGCAGCAGGTTTAGAAGCTAAAGATCAAAATAATTAAAATTCCACCAAGTGATGATTCTATACCTCTGTGATAGTAGAGATGAGGTCGCTCACATACTCTTTGCCAATGCTTAGTACATTTCTTAAAGACCCTTCCACATCTTGGGTCAACATCAGAGCTAGTGGCTTGCAATGGGCAGGAGAACAAACTGAGGTGCATGGTAAGTCACTGAACTTGCCTAAACTTACCTGAAAATGACTAGATTACATTACTTTATCAGACTGATTAGAAGGTTTGAATCAGAAATTAATAAGAGGCAAAGTTGGAGTTTTACTCATGTGAGTATTTGAGTGTAAAATAGGTACCATATTATTTTCCTAGTACTGTTGTAATAAATAACCACAATTTAGTGGCTTAAAAACAATACATACAACTTCATTCTTTTATAGTTCTGGAGGTCAGAAGTCCAAAATGGGTCTTGTGGGTTAAAATCAAGGGTTTGTAGGCTGCATTCTTTCTGGAGGTTCAAGAAAAAAATATGTTTCTAGGGGCTCCTGTATTCCTTGTCTGGGGATCCCTTTCTTCATCTTCAAAGACAGCAGTGTAAGAACTTCAAAACTTTTTGCCTAAACTTTTGCCTGCCTCTTTCATCTTTTTAGCACCCTTGGGATTATATTGAGTCTATCTGGATAATCCAGGATAATCTGTCTCATGATCCTTAATTTAATCACATCTGCAAAATCCCTTCTGCCATGTAAGGTAGCATATCCACAGGTTCTGGGGATTAAGATATGGACATTTTGGGGGGCCATTGTTCTGCCTACCATGTGTATGTGTGTATAAGAGAGAGAGAGAGAAAAGTAGTATGTGTCACAAGCAAGCATTCAATTTAAATATTCAAGTTTCCATCCTTCACATTAGCAGTTAGTTATTAAGACCACTTACTAAACCATGGGATTCTGGATTACTTTCTACTACATAAAAGATGCCCACCTTGGCTAGAAAAATGAATGTATAATACCTTTGCTGGGTAAAATATCAGAATTAGAGTATGATTCCTAAGAGGACTTTCACTGGATCCTTATAACTACCAATTTAAAAAAAAAGAAACACAAAACAAACAAGCAAAAAAAAAAAAACTAGATTCATCATTACATCAAGAAAAATGCCCAGCCCTCTTCACCCTGACATCTGAGTTCCTTCACTACCTGGTCCTAGCCTGTTTTCCTAACCTTTCTAACCCACTCTTTCCCTTCATTTCTCCATCCTGATGCAACAACCAGCTTTATTAACTTACTGCCATTCTTGAAAAAACACTTCCTGAATGGCTTTGTTCATGTTCTGCCCTCCACTTGAAAGGCCCTTTAAAAGCCCTCAAAACCTGACCATAGAACACCATCCTCATCTTTTAACTCTATAGCAAGACTTATTTCTTTCATGAGAGTTTCTGAGTTGCAGTACACCACAGATTGAATTAATTTCTCCTTCTCCAATTCATCCTTTATAGTATTTGTGCCCCTACTTTAGAGTTTTCCTTCATATACATTGGTTTTGTGTGTTACTTTCTCATGACATTGTGGGTTTCTGGAAGCCAGAGACACAGATTCAATCATCTTTATATCCCCTAATATGATGGAGAGAGGGTGAATATTTGTTGAATTGAGATGGAAGATGATGCGCTTAGGTTACCAAAAAAAAAAAAAAAGCCAGAAGAAATGAAAAAAAAATTCCCAGAAAAGAAAAAGTCAATACATTTTAATGAACAGAATATAAATATGAACATTCTGCTATTTATTAATACAGAAATTGGAGAGGAACATTTTCAACAAAAGTCACTTTGTTTCCAGTCCTTCAATTCTTAAAGTGATAAGGTAAATGCTATCTTTTTATGTTGGCAGATCCCAAATAAATAACTAAAACACCACTATAGTTCCGATGGAGGTTTTGATTCCATGCTTTAAAAATTAGTTTATATTGTTTCTCAAGTCACTATGCCCAGAGGCTTGTATTGAAGGATGCAATTTAAAAGAGATGTAAAACACAAATAAACCAATAAACCTACACCAGTGTGTAATAGGAGACAGATGAAAAAAGAATCTGCATCAGATGCCCTGCTGGTATATATGTATATGAAAGAGGAAAAATGCTTTGAACCAGAGGGCAGAGAGACACAACAATTGGTATTTGAGGAGTATAAGCATGGTCTGAACTATCCCCCAGGCTGCTGACAACTGTCACGCAGCCAATTAATGGGATTCTGTCTGATCCACTAGAAAAATTAGGCCCCTCAACCAGCCCAGGCACCATGGTGAAAGATTCCAAAACTATTGGAAATAAAATGGAGAGTGAAGATCACCTTTTTGAGGGGGTGATAAGTAAGCTTCATGCCAGTACCTGGTGATTAGTTTCCCAATTCTCTGTGTTGGAAAGAATCCTGGAGCCACATCCAGGGTCACTGAAAAAAAGTCCCATTGGAAAGACTCATGTTGGTAGGGCTGACAGGTAGCAGCACATGGGCCAGCTATTTATGAGTGAGGATCCAGGAGCTTGCAGACAGTCACATGGATGTTTATATTTGGCTCAAGGCACTCAGCTTTAAATTCCCATTATGGAATTTCTATACCTACACCATGTTGGGTCCAGGAACCACTAGGGAGTAGAACAGTAATCTATGATAGGAGGCCTCAAAGAATTTCATTCCAATCCGTTTCTAGAAGTTTATGTCTATGCCTTCCAACCAGAAACCCTGGCCTAGAGTGGACAACTACTTACATGGTGTGAGATACTACTTCCAAATGTGGCCTCCATGCAAACATCCAACAGCTTCAAAAGAAGTGAGACAGGGAACTGGCAGGTGCTTTAGGTACTGCTTTGGCATTGCTTTGGGGATTGCTGCAGCATTGCCTAACTGAGTCAGGAAGTCTCAAAACAATGTTTCAAATTTCCCTGATCCAATTACATGAGGCAGGGAAAGTTCCAACCGGTTAGACCCAAGATGGTGAAACACTGCCCTATTCATGAATATTCTTCCGCTTGTTGAAACTATAATTAAGCCATTGCTTAAACAGAAAGGCAACAGGAACCAGGGGGCTGGTTTGCTTCTGCAGGGAGAACTTGCCTCTGCTCTGTCTGTGGAGTAGTTTTTCTATAGTTTCTGAATAAATCTTACTTTCACTTTATACTGTCGGTTTGCTTCTGAATTCTTTCTCGTGTGAAGCCAAGGACCCACTTGGACTTCAAGTGGCTCCCAGCATTGAGAGTCACTTTCCTGTGTCAAAAAGACTTGATAACTTTAGAAAACATTTACATCTTGGATTCTCAGGTCAAACACTTTTTTCCATAGCTCTCTCTGTGTCTTTCAATGGAAAATACCAATACCAGTTTAGTTTTAGAATTATAAGTTGTCATTTTAACAAACATTTTAATACACTTTCAAATTTTATTCCCCTAAATTGTTTCCAATATTCTATAAACATAATTCTTCTGTCTCACTCTATGGACCTCACTAGGCTTTATCCAAGGCTACCTCCTCACACCATCCTGCACAACCCCAACACACACAGTTCATAAAATAATTACTGTCAGCCCGTGCAGTGGCTCATGCCTGTAATCCTGGCACTTTGGAAGGCCGAGGCGGGAGGTCAAGAGTTCAAGACCAGCCTGAGCAAGAGTGAGATCCCATCTCTACAAAAAATAGAAAAATAAGCTAGGACTAACTCTATTCAATAGAATAGAAATAGTAGCTAGTACTAATTCTATTATAGAATAGAAATAGTAGCTTGAAAAGTAACATCAGCAAACAGAAATAGCTAGAACTATTTCTATTCTACTATAGAATAGAATAGAAAAAGTAGCTAGGACTACAGGTGCATGGTGGCACACAACTGTAGTCCCAGCTACTCGGGAGGCTGAGGCATGAGGATTGCTTGAACCCAGGAGTTTGAGGTTACAGTGAGCTATGATGAAGCCACTGCATTCTAGCCCAGGTGACAGAGTGGGACTCTGTCTAAAATATAATAATAATTACTGTGGATAAAGTATTCCTCTATTAAAAGGTATTTTATATTCTCTTCATTTTCAAATATTTCATTAAGCAAACAGTTGTCTCAATTGATAATGAGGCTGATTCTCATAGGTGGCATATAACCACAAATTTTAAAAACTGGTGACATATTTGGTATAGTAATGGCAAAAACAATTTCTTCTAAAGAATGTAAGCAAATTATTATAAGACTAACTGGGCTTAGGCCATACAGGAAAAAAAAAAAAAGAAATAACAAAGCAAAAAGAATCACTAATGCTTGGGAAAGAACCCAGTACATTGTTTTGTGAGTTTGAAATATGTTGTAATAAATACACCTTAATTTATTGACAATGAGATTTTCAACTTAGACAGGAATGAGAAAAAAATTAAACAGACTTAGTTATGATGGCCATGACAGAAACAGTTGTGAAAACACATTTTATATAATCAATTCATATATGTTCTTTCCTATTTCATTGGCACAGAGGAGAAAACGCACTAATTAATAATACTGTACTTTCCTGAGAAAAGTTGAGGTCAATGATTAATTACATTTGGGAACAAACTGCCAAACACTTCATTGCTTTCATGTTTATCATATAATGGATATTGAAAAGACTATACATCAATGTCCATTTTAAACTATTAAATATACAAGAAAGAATTTCGTGTGAAAAATATAAGTATAAGCTATTGATTCCTCTCAAAAATATAAGGAACTAGGTTAAAATAGAGAGGAGAATACAATAGAATGTATATAATACTACAGCTAAGTTCATTTGGATGAAAAGTTGAAAATGTCCACAGAAACTCCATATCCCCACAGAATATCTCTTAGATTCCATCTTATTGACTAAAGCTTTGCTGCATGTTTTTGGGCAAGTCAATTATATTCTTGGATATAAATGCATTGAGTTAGGCATTATTTACCATAAGGGTTCTGAAGTACCTAAAAACTGTACAGGAATAATTAGGACCTTTGTGGCACCTAAGAACTTGCCTCTTTCTCACTCCAAGCTGCTTTGTTTTGGGCTATACAGATAGCCTCTAGCATGCTTGACATAAAAAATGATAATTTATTGCTCAAAGTCCCTCATGCTCCTCATGTCCTGTTTATTGAAACTGAGCCCCAGCATAGCTGCATACTCCATGCCTCACCCACATTTAAATGCTCAAACTACCAATATGACATAACCAATTTACAAACCATGATTGGACTTGAAAAGTAACATCAGCAAACAGAGACATAGGAAGGAGAAGAGGAATGGTAAGATCAATCTTTGCTGGCAGGAGAGAGGATTTTACCACTGACATTACATGGAACTGCCAGTGCACAGTGTTCTTGAAAAGCATTCTGACTTTTTGTCTGCTATATTATTGTTTTTGTATTCTCTACAGACACTATAGCCCTTTACTGCTCCCTCTGCCCCACTCCTACCCCTGCTCCCTTGCTCTTAGCCGACCACTGTCAGCATCTGTGTACCAGAAGAACCATTCTCATTTTCAACACTGTCATACTATATAGCTGTCTTACTTTAACTATTGAAGGAGAGGTAGCTTGTTTAGGCTAGGAAACATGAGTAAAGGGGAAAAGCTAATATAAGTGTGTATTGCTGAGGTCCCTGCTGTGGCAATGGAGACTCAAGTCCATTGACCTCCTGAGAAGTACACAGATGGCCTTCCAGAATTGTCCACCCCAATGGTAGGAGGTACAGTTTTTATCTACCAGCTTCTATACTTGTGAAGGCTTGCCCCAGGACAGTCATAACTCAGTCTATTGGGTTTCTTTTTCTTTTCCTTCTTTCTTTTCTTAAAATTTAGTATTAGTTGTTGTAGTAGCAATAGTAGTAGTTTGCCATTTTTGTCCATGCAGCTAAAACCAGACTTGGGCTAAAGGGATGTGATGTAAGGCAGTGGTTCCCAATGTTTTTGGCACTAGGGACCGGTTTCATGGAAGACAATTTTTCCATGGACGGGGGCAGGGGGGCGGGGAGGGCTGGTGTGAGAGGGGTTGGGAGGTGGGCAGATGGGGGAGCTCAGGTGGTGGTGTGCGGCCTGGTTCCTAACAGGCCACAGACTGGAACCAGGCCACGGACTGGGGGTTGGGGATCACAGATGTAAGGCACTATTCATCAGAGATCACTTTGATTTGGAATATTCATAATGCCTTACAGTTTTATAGTACTTTCTCAAATGTACTTACATTTAATTTTCACAGTAACACTATGGAGTTGATATTTTTATCATCACCATCATCATCATCATTCCTACTTTAGAGATGAGAATTGCTTGCCTCAAATCAACACAACTAATAATTTATAGAGCAATGACTTAAACTCATTTGCATTGCATTATTCATAGTTTCATCTTTCTATAGTATTTGTATTTTCTTTTTTAAAAGAAATAAGATGCATATTACATCTACCCTTGTCTGATATATCCACCATTTACAAGCATGCTGTTTGAATATTTAAAAAATAACTGAAGAAATTAGGGCTGTATTAATTTCTGGGCATTAATTGTAATAAAAATAAAGGCAAATAAAATATTCACCATGATAGGAGCTTTAGCTATGACTATACTATTCAACTGATTTGATTTTCCATGGTCATACTGCCCTCTGAATTGTAATGTGGTAGCCAACCTCTAAGACAGACTTCCAAGATTTTTGCATCCTGGCATTTAATGTTTCCCTCCCACACTGAATAGGCTGGTCTGGGTAACCAATAGAATATTGCAGAAAGGGGCGAGTGTGACTTATGAGGCACTATTGAAAATACATCGCTTTGCTCTCTATTAGATCACTTACTCTGGAGCAAGTCACCTGCTTTGAGGATACACAAGGAGCCCTATGGCTATGTCTCATGACAAGGAACTGAGGCCTCTGGCCAAGAACCAGCACCAACTTGCTGGAAATATGAGTGAGCCTGGAAATAAATCCTCCAGGGCCAGTAAAGCCTTTACATGACTGCAGCTTCATGAACCTGAACCAGAACCATCCAATAAAGCTATTCTCGTATTCCTGATCTACAGAAAATGTATAGGATAATAAATATGTATTTTTCTAATAGCACCACCAATCCTTCAATTTAGTTCGGTAAGCTTGTACAAATATTTCTTAGATGGTTATGTTCCAGGAACTATACTAAGCATTCCATACACAAACCTAAAGGCACTTGGTCTAGCAGAAAACAACTTATTTTAATAAAATGACATAAGTCATGGCTTGAATAAATTAAAGAAAAATAGATATTCATGTGTGCATAAGAGGAATAGCTGAAGCACCGTCCTAAATGTATGTAGTCTGCATAACTCTGAAAAGCAGGCTAAGAAAACTGCACAGGGAGACATTTTTCACCATTGTACACAGAGCAAACATCTCCAGGAGGCCTAGATCACTACACCTGTACTTGAATAACTTCATAAAACAAAATAATACATAACACATCTTGGGGATGGACAGAAGAAGAGCCTAAGACAAGCAGCGAAAGCTTTTTGATGATTTTAATAAGCAGATTCAAGTATTTCTGGGTGACAACAGGCCAAAAATGATAAAAAATGTATAAGTTTCTCACAGATGGCTTTGGGACTCATCAAGATCACCTGGAAACTCCTCAAAACACAGTGAGATGCACTCACTGGAGAGTTTGGTTCATATCGTGTCATAACTGGTATTAGTCTATGCAAATATCTCTAACTTAGTGCTATGGTGAAAGATGCCATGTGTTTATGAATATTAACAATGTGCCTAGCTCTGGACCACATGCTCTGGGGATGTGATACAAAAGAAAATCACAAGCTTATAATCTTTAAAAATGACCCACGCATTCACATAAGTCTGCAAGCTATTATGTAATCTGTTATATTGTGATATTATCTGCATATATGTAAGGAATAAAGTAAAAAGACTGCTAAAAGAGAAATAAAATGCAAAGCATAAGTAAAATGCAATACTTTGTGGGATATAGGTTTTTAGAGCTGATCTGGAAGTTCAATGTGATGAGATCCATTAAAGTGCTTTTTAAAAGTTAGGAAGAAACCCTACAAATGCAAAGTCACAGCAGGGGAGACAATAGCACATTTCTCTTATTTCTGTGTCCTTGCAATGCTTTGAACATTTCTAACCCTTTTAATTTGTATTTTATGTTTCTAACCTTTTGTTGCTATCACAGATCTGCTACAAGTTAAGTGGGGAAATGAGGATGTTTGAAATAGGGAAGCTAAGACATGGAAACCAATGATAAAAGAGAGACTCACAAAATGTGAGCATGAGGGCATTTGCCAGAAGACAGTAGTGGTTTTAGAAGCTTGATGCGGGGCAGTGACTTCCTTAAACTATTCTTCAGCTGCCTGTCCACAGAGCTGTGGTCTGACCAAGAAGATATAGTCAATGGCTTAGAAAGTCCCAAAAAGTAGAGGAAGTCTTTGGAATTTTCTTATGTCACATCCTACCAGAGGTTACCTTTCCCAACTATCTATAAGGCCCAAACTCAGCCAGATGATGTTCACTGACAGGGTTCTGGGGCACTGGCCTCGGGACAAAGACTAAAATTCTGGGCAATAGGAGAAAATGGAGGAAGGAAGAGTCATGGATGGTCTTCAGGCCAAGAAACTGTCCTAAGACAAACTAAATCATATTATTTGCAACACTCACCATGTGGTAAAATGCAAAGGGCTATTAATTCAAGTACTCAGAGATGGCACAAGTTAATTATGCTGGTATCTGACAGGTTGGTTTTGTTGATCCCTAAGACTTCTTTTACTTCCTAAACAATAGGGCTTCTAAAATGAACAGTTGGATGAAGAAATGAAAATAAAATTTTGACACAGGGTTTGACACAAACACAAGACTCTTGTAAGAGTCACTCTTGCAAAGAAATGTGATATTTCCTAAGAAAAGAAGCGGCATTATATTTTTTCCCTTTGGATCCTCATCAGTGAATGAGACACAAGACCAATTTGATCCTCTTCTGGTCTCATTTTGCTTACCTCTTTGGAGTTATATTTCCCTAGCTGCTTGTTTGCAACTAAAAATAAAATCTCTTAATTTTTCTTTTAAATAAACCTCTGGAAGTTTTAGGTCAGATTAGGTGGTGGAGGAATCCATGATGCTAAGGTTGCCACTCAGTGCCATCCTCATCAAAATAAATTATATAACTAAAGTCTCTCACATCTTGCTCCACTGTAGTTTCCTTCAGAGACTTCTCTCCAAATTACCAGAGTGGTTTTAGAAATTTGAACAAAAACTCATAAGTGTCACAATATCTTGCTAGAGGTCATGTGCTAATTAGTCATGTATTAGTATCATCCATTTTTTCTATATTCATTTTCCTTCTTGCCCCGTTGGTGTCCATCATCAACTTATTACTTACATTTTATCTCTAAGTGCATGCTTCATATTTTGAAATATTTCATAATAAAGGCCCACCAGCAGCTTCATTAACCACTGAAATGTTAATAAGCCATTTGATTCTATCTGATACGGATGGTTCCTTTAGTTTGGCTATTTTTGTTGAAGATTTTGAGCAAACGCCAGATCACTCTATATTCAGCAGTCTGACTTTAAATTCACATGAATCTTCTCAGCTGGAAAAGGGCACATGTGAAAACACAGTGCTGCACTCAGCCTCACAGTGTCCCACAACGGTCACAATGCATCTTAAACCCATCCTTATTTTCTCCCTAGAAAAACTTTCTGAAGAATCCACAGAACTATGTGGCCCTATCATATCTCAAGGACGAAGTTCTGGTAGCACTGGGATGGAAGTAGGAGGGTGAAGCCAGAGCCAGGAGGCAGCGGAGTACCAAGGAGCTAGTTGTCAGTGCCTAACCAGGGCAGCCCACATAGCCATGACTGGAGTCCAGAGCAGTGAACCAGCTACTGCAAGGAATGTCAACCAAACCTGAGCATAATACAAGCCTTGGAACAGATCAGAAGTAAAATTCAAGAGCCAAGGTGTCATGAAGGCAAGGATAAAGTTGGCATCTCCTGGAAAACCGGTATAAATTACTAGGCTACCTCTTAAGAACAAAAGGCCTCCCACATTTTCACTTACCAGGGTTGTCTTTATGCTACTTGGAATGTGCAATTCATTGTAGCCCAGCATCTGACACTCCCTCCACCAGTGTAAGAGCTTTCCTTAAGTCCTCAAGAAAACAGTCATCTCCTTTTAACAAGTTGCTATAGCCCCTTTCATTAATTCATTCCACAGATATTTGCTGAGGATTTACTATGTGACAGGCCAGTGCCATGTGCTGAAGGCAAAAGTGCAGGTGAAATAGACAGGATCCACTCATGCGTGAAGCCTAGAATCTATGAGGAAGACAGATGCTGCTCTAAATAAATAAAATTGAAAATGAGAACAGTAACCACTGCTGCCAAGGAGAGGTACATTGTACTGTAAGAGCTATACCTTGTTATGATACCTTAAGGGGATTATCTCTGGTCAAGGAAAACAGAAGAGGCTTCCTGGGAAATAGTTATTTCAGCCAAGATCTGCCAAAAAAATAAATGTTAACTAAGCACAGAGTACAGGGTAGAGTGTCTGGGCCCTGCAGTGGTCAAAGCTGGATCATGGTGATCAACTAAAACAAGTCTAGTGTGTTTGGAGCAGTGAAAACAATGGGGATGATGGTGAGTGACAAGTTTGGGCAGGAGTGAGATCCAGGGAGGGCCTCATAAGCCATGTTCAGGAGTTTCCTTTTCCTGCTAAGAGCAATGGGGAGCCACCAAAGGGTGTAGCATGAATGTCAGGCCACAAACAGAGTTGTGAAGAAAACATGTTATTTCTATAGTTTTCAGGACTTCATCTTAATGTCTATTTTAAGCCCATTCCCCCAGACAGTGAATACTTAATCACTATTAATTCCTGGTGGATTTAATCAGTGCAGTGTTCTTCAGTCAATACAAGGTTTGTTTATATCCCATCCCCAGAGTTGCACCCATTTTTCAGGGATTCTCTGTTATTAACTACATCTAGGGAAATGAATGTTGCTCTATCTTTCTTCATCACTAACCCATACATGTCATCATCACTGGTGCATCCAGCCTGGAGTCAAGTTATGAATGTCCCAAATGACCCAAAAGGGCAAGGAACAAGGGACAGAATGAAGGATAAAAATAGTATCCTGCTACAAATGATTCTTTTAAATTTGGCTGTTAATAACATAAGATTTTTCCCACAAAATAGATCAGTCTGAATGCTCTGCAGATAAAGGGAGAGAGAATAGACTGAATGCAAAGGAACCACATAGGATATTATAAATAATTTTAGGTTTATAGATGATAGTAGCTTGGACTAGGGTGGTGGGGATAAGATGGAGGTAAGGGTTCATAGGGTATTTATAGGATAACAATCACAGAGATTGATGAAATAGTTGGATATTGGATTAAAAGAGAGGTGACCCTTGGCTTTCTGATTTGCACAGCTAGATGCATACTGGTACCATTTACTGAGTGAGAGACCAGTGGAGGAAAATCTAGGGGAAGATCCTAAGTTGATTTTTGACATGTCAAGTTTGAGATATCTTTGAGACACCTTTGAGACACCTTTGAGACATGCAAGAGGATACTAAGTAAGTAGCTGGGCCTGTGTAATGGATGGAAGTTAACAGGAGAAGTCTGAGCTGAAAATATAAACGAATCAGACCCTTGCATGTAGATTCTATCTGAAGCAATAGGTATAGGTAAGACTGTTAAGAAGAAGAGTCTACAATGGGGAAATAATGCAGGGCTGAGCTCCCTCTCCTGTTTACTTTGGCACAAGTTTCCACTTGGTCAGTTCAAAGAAAAGTGAGTGCCCATGGCACACTGTATAAAACGTCAGTGCTTCACCACAGAACATAAAGTATCAACACCTCCTACTTCAGAATTCGCCTTCTGCCTACCTAGATTCCTTATCTATGTTTTAATTAGAGTGTTTATTCTCTTTTGTCTTATGTTTTGAGGCTTTTTTCACAGAGTTATTGACAGTGAACATCAGAGTTTGCTTTCGGTGTTGTCCTGTGCAGTGACAGTGTCCGGAAACATGACCTAGTCTACCAGGATTCCTGAGACAAAAATCCAAAATTGCTATCCCCCCTACAAAAGAAAATGGTAGGGCTTCTAATCTTATCTAGATAGAATAAGAGAAACAAGACCTGAAATAGTTAAACAACTTATCAATGACTTAAAAAAAAAAAAAAAAGGAACGTCTGTTCAATTATACATACTAGATAATGGAATTCAAGTCTCCACTCCCTATGTCCAAAGTTCAATTCACCTATCAAAATCTATCCTAGAAAAATAAATATATGCACATATGTTCCCAAAATAAATACAAATTATTTCTTTACAAATAAACGTGTGCCCAAATCCCAGAATTTCTGATAGAGTAGGAAGTGTGGACTTAGGAAGGATACAATAATTATTTAATAATTAATTAAATAACAAGCCCTAAAAAAACCCACAGTGTTGCATAAACAGTGAGATTTTTAGAAATTTTTACATTTTCCTTTCAACTATTTTTTGAACAAATGAGAAAAAGTGATAACCTCAAATTTAATGAAAACATGCTAAATACAGTTTTTAATTGTTAGCAAAAGGGATGAAAACAAGAATGAAAGGAGAAATAACAAATTTAACACTGGGTGACATTTTCAAATATATTTATATTGATTTATTTGCAAGTTTAAATATTTATATAAATTATACCTGAAATTAATTAAACTTATGGAATGCCCATGCTTCCATTTTCCAAAGATATAAAGGTAGGTTCTTTATATAGCATGTCTGAGAATATTCTCCCCTTCACTCTTTGGTCTACATGGAACACGGAAAGGATGGTGATTCCTAGATGTTATTGGGCTTGTGAATGAGGGGTAAACCATCTGCCCTCGCACTTCAATCACTTACCAGTTCATATATAGGGAACTATTGAGACCAATGCCGAGAATTATGGGGGAGAAAGTAGGGTCAGTGAAGCCCAAGTGCCAAAAGAGGATGTGTAAGGGTGAACCAAAGCCAAATGTTAGCATGTATACCAAAAAGCCTGGGAGGGAAGGGAGGTCAGTGGGTCTAAAGAATTCAGTGAAGGCCTCATAGAAGTATAGTTTAAACTTCCCTTTGAAAAAATGTTTAAGTGAAAAAAGAATGGAGATTGTTTTAAATGAAAGGAACTACATGAAGCAGGAATGACCACAATGATATTGGTGACTCAATTACAAAACAAAAACAATAAAAACCCAGCTCTACTGAAATAGAAGTTGACCTGAATTAGTTAGTAGGGATTAAGTTCTCAACAGATCAGAGCAGATTTAACTTCTTTAAATACAAAACTGTCAAAGGCAAAGAAAAATGTCATGACTGTATTTTTATTCCTATGTCAACAAAATTTCACTTTTTTTCCTACAGGCAACATATATCTTTGGACATATCTCAGTACCTAATCAAAATGTTTACATACAAACAGAGCTGAGACCACTATCAGGCACCCCAGGAAAGAGATGGGCTTTGGCCAGACCTCAGAGAAAAACACCAAATCCTTGCCCCTGACAGGCCCCCAGTGAGTTCTATCCAGAATGAAAAGCCTAACTTTCATGGACTCACCATGTACCATGCAGAGAGCGGAGGAGCTCCTTTGAAAAGGACAAAGAGTGCTGTGGATAATGGAAAATTTAGATATGCAGAAATAAGCCACAGATAGCGTCTGTTGTTTCTTTGTATGAACTAAAAGGCATGCTAGGATTTGGTATTATATAAAGGATGCTATACAAAACAGTTCCATCTAGACATAATGAGTCTTCTAGTCAGAAGAGGAGTCGGTTATTATGTTGCATGTTACTCTTATGATTTTTTAATTTCCATTTTTATTTACAGCTTGAATATGTGAGACATGGATAGTAGAGACTACTATTTCTCATAGTTTGAGATTTCTTTGAATTTATTTTAAAAATAGAACGCCCTCAGTTGTTATGGCTCCCTGGCTTTTGCAATTTAAATGAAAAACACTGAAAATAAAGATTTCTTAAGTCTAGACTGTAGTCATATTTATTTAATTGAGCTTTTTCTCATGCTTCTCTAAGCTAGACTGTTACACTTAGCAAAAAGCTTAGTAGTATAATTATAGTGCTATAAAAGATTTCCCTCCCCTTTTTTTCCCTAAACTAATATCCTCACCTGGTACATTTCAAGATACATCAATAAACTACACAATCTGATGACTATTGGGGATTTTGTTATACTTTAGAAAATCAGAAAAAAAAAATCTTTTTCAGATTACACTCCTTTAATTTTTTCTAGTGCTTAAAGGCAGTATCTCCAAAATTTTTGAAAATGCTAAATTATTTTGTAAAATCAGTTTTAATAGATAACCATGAATTATAAATAGATATAATATGTATTATACATAATACATATATCATAAAACAACTAAAATAATAAATATTATTTTCTGATAAAACCCAAAAATATTAACCTGCTTCAAAGTTTATACCTGGTTCTTTGTATACAAAGCTACAACCCAAAATATCCTCCTTCACTACTGAAAAATCACTAGATAATTACTTTTTATATTATTTGTATGTTTCTAAAGAGCATGCTCTTTCCTTAGGGGTTATTCTCTCCTGCTAACAGATGTGTTAATTGTCAACACTGCCAAGCTGTTTTTTGTTCCTATTGCTTAATCTTTTAAAATGTGTCTTCTCTAAAAATCTAGCCAGCTAAGTTTGTCTTCTGTGTACCACCTACTATCACATCATTCTCCCTTCCATATGAAGAGAATCCTTCCCAAGTTTCCATTTGTCTTCATACTCTCCTACAGATATTTTAGATTGAATTATATCTTTTTTTCCCTCAAACATAAAAGAACCTGCAAAACTGATTCTACCAGATACTTGTCTTTAATGCAAAATTATAGAATTCTCTTTTACATCTATCATAGTACCTCCTGAACAACAGTTAACAAGTAAATTTAAACTATTTATTTTATCTATTTTTTTTTTGAGGTACAATGTTCCTCATGATGACACAAGTAAACTTTAATATTCAGGGTTTCAAAGAAACTATAATTAAAAAAACTGTATTAGTTATATACCTACTTGCCATAATTTAAAGTATACATACTGATAAAATATTTTAACTTTTTATACCATCAGATGAATTTTATAATCTTCAATTTTATTTTTATCATTAAAGCAATCAAGCATTCAACATAATATTTTATATTTCACTAGAATATTTTTAATTAAGAAAATGTGGGTTAGCTTAAAGTGTTCTAATAATTTCCACAGTATGAATTTTATCAATAGAGTCAATCCATTTAAATTTAGTTCAACTTGTCACTCTTAAGTTTTTGACTTATTTAACTGGTGCCCAACAAATGGACAGTAGAAACTATATTTCAATATGAAACACCACATTGTGAAAATGAGAAAAAGACATGTTATGGCCAAAATTAAAGAGGTATACAATTGTCCCAATAAAATGAACTTAAAATGTCTAAACAGGTTTTAAATATAAAATAATAAATAATTAATCCCAGAATCCTTTGAACTTGAATTGATGTAGTCAACAGTTGATGTGTTTTATACAACTATAGTAAGCAGAATTTAATAGTTTTTCATTAATTATTTATAGAAATGAGCTCAAAAGCAGCTGTATTATATGTATATTAAATACTTTCTACTGAATGATCTTATCAAGATACTAACATGTTAAAAAAGAAAAAACATGTATTATAATGAAAATGCACTTTCTTCAAGATAGTAACATGCTATAATAAATAAAATAAATGGCTCAAAATGTATTCTCACCTTAGATAAGATTCTTACTCTTTCTACAAATACAGTCAACAAAATGACATTAGACATTTAAACACGTTTCTGGTGGCATAGGGCCCAACTGCTCAATTATGAAATATGTGTTTACTTCTACAGAGGTTAGTTTTAAAAATTAATTGATCACCAGTTATGTGCAGTAGTTAATATAGCAGGGAATAATTTTGGCTCATTGTTTGAGAGAAACACAATGATTTTTCTTAGTCTTAGCTTACATTATAGTCTTGGATCCACCAAAAAGATTCTTGATCTCCATTAGAAAGTCTTTTGTAGAGATGAAAATGTTTTCATATTAGTCTTCCTTAATCTTTTCTTTCTGGACATAGTATTGTAAACGCATAGTATTCTTTCCTCTAGCTAATGTCATTTCCTTGTCAGTTTATCTCTGCAACTCCTATCCTCCCAAGACTACTTGTTGCCCTCCAGCTTAAACATATACTTCTGAACGCTATCCTCAAATTTATCCACTGACTGGCCCAAGATATATACATGTGTAAATCTTTTCCATCCTCTGAATTGCAGATCAAAATCCACATTTTTTCAGAAGGATTTTAATGATGAATCCTAGATATTTTCAATCTACAAGTATAACCCCTGCTGTTCTAACTCAGTATCTATGTTTTTGCCACTCATATATTTGTTTCTTTTCCTCCTTGTTAACAAATTTCTTAAGAAATTATTAAGAAATATCCCTTAAATATATATCCAAAATTTGGAACTCTTAAGTGAGCATTACATTACTTGTTGGCTATCACTGTGAATGAAACATGGGTTTCATTCTGTTAAGCCTGGAAATTTACTAGAAACCAAAAGCAAGTTGTTGAAATTGGTTTCCTAGAATAAAAGAACTTGAGAGCAGTGAAAATGTGATAATATTTAATAGGCTAACTAGTTTAATACATGATCAAGTCCCTAAATTGTAATTTACAATCAAAACAGTTGGTGGCACCTTTGAAGCAGTTTTTTTGTTTGACTGTATCTATACTGCCTGCAAATTGTTAGACAATTACATTAATATACAAGGTCTTCATAATCACATTGGTTTAGATAGAATTTTCCGATGTTCATATGATCCTATTTTAATATAACATCTATTTATTATATACCATAAAAAGTAAAACAAAACAAAACAAAATCAGAACTATAGAAACTGTGCCCCCAAATAATAGTACTTATTACTCAGATATTTTTGCAATAGTTTTAGCTGATAAAAATTTTACTTCCTTCAAAAAGCAAATCAGGAGTGTCTTGGAAATGTTAATAGCATTTCTTACCCAGACACGGTATCAGACTCAATAGAGTAGGCATAACAATGTAAGAAGGGTTGAGAGATTATAAACAGCTATAAATGTCCCCAACCCTCTTAGATCCTCTTTCCCATTAGGCTGTTAATATGGCTTAAATTTCTTATCAGAGAAAGTTATTCTTTGGGTTAAAATATTGCAACTTAGTGTAATCCCTTTAAAGGGCAAATGTCCTTGAAAAGCGTAATACATTGAGGTTGATTCACTATTAACACCAAGACAGAAAGGGACTTTAGTTAGAATATAATCAGTGATTGCATAAATAGATTTTTGTGTAAAGTTTTATAACTTTTGTTGAGGCTGTTCAGGGATAATTAATCTCACTTTTTTCTGGAATGTGAAACCAAATGAGAGGTAGTTGCAAATATCTCACAGATGAAGAACAGACTTGATAAATTTGGACTGAGAATACAGCTTTGATCGGTAGGCAAAGTATACTTCCAAATACCCCAGGATTTTACCTACTTACTCCCCACTGTTCTGGAAGTTAAAACTAGGAGGAGCAGAGGGGAACGTACTATTCCCTTGGATGATGTACAATGTCAAAGATAAATAAAGCTATACACTAGTTAAGTTGATAAGGGCAGATTTTAATCAGTAATATACTACTGCAGTAGGGAAGAGGGTCCAGAGGCTCAATTTAGATTTGTACAGAGGTGACAGGTGATGAGGCATTTTAAAGGGAGAATGAGACAATAGGGAGGGGAAGGGGATTTGCAGGGGCTTGAGCAGAGTCAGGGAAGTTAAAAATTATAAAGGGTTGGTCAGTGTCAATGCTAATTAGGCCAACTAGGTCTGTTAGCTAGCCATGATGTATGTTAGGAATCCATCCCACCTCCACCACCACCACCAAACTAGGAGGCAGAGGCCCTATCCTTCCTGATGGTTACATTTCTAAGAATGGCTCTCCGGTCCTTGAGAAAGACTCTTGAGTTGTAGGGGATACATATACATCTCAAAGAGACAGAAAATGATTCACACTTGCAAAGCCTTTTTAGTAAGTGTTCTAAGAAAAGGAGGTCAAGAGTCTATCTCAGCTGTTGGCTAGAACACACAGTAAATTGTTGACAGCCCTGAGCTTTTCCAGATGAGAACTGAAAAGAGGACTAGGTTGTCCCAAGGACAAGCCCTGGGTTAGAGACCATGTGAAAGTTTGGTCAAGTCTCAGGAGTTTGAAGGGAGTGTATGTGCCCAGAGTTTTGGAAGTTCTCAGTAGCCCACAAAGAAAAAGCTCAGAAGGGGAGGGTTTGCGCAAGCCCTCTTAGGAGGGCAAATGTTTCTATTCTTTGGAGCCAAGCAGGGCTACTAGGAGGAGTAGGAACTGATCCCCCAGAGTAGTGGTTCCCAATCAGGATAATTTTGTCTCTAACAGAACATATAGCAATATCTACAGACATTTATTTTGCCATTTCTGAAGGAGGGGGGTACTACTAGTGGCATCCAGAAGGTAGAGGCTGGGGTGCTGCTAAACATCCTACAATGCACAAGACAGCCTCTCACAACAAGGAAGGTAGGGGAGGAGAGGGATAAAAACCTACCAATCGGGTACAATGTACACTATTCTGGTGACAGGTATACTGAAAACCCTGACTTCAGCATTAGACAATTCATCCATGTAATAAAAAACACTTGTATCCTCTAAATCTATTGAAATTAAAAAAAAAGTTCCACATGGGGGGAGCAGTGGAAAATTAAGTTGACTAAGTGGAGTCAGGACAAAATTAAAACCAGCTGAAAAGATATATACATATATACACACACATATATATATAAAATATGTATATTTGTATATGTATACATACACCCACACACATATTTATTATATGTAGAAGAAAAGAAGAATAATAGAAGGGGTTTTAATTTTAAAATGAGTAACATAATTAAGTCAGTGTTTGAGTAATATCTGTTAGGCAGTAGAATATAGAAGAATAGAATTCAATTTTGGGTCCAACCACCAACTAATCATGACCTATTTTTCATTAATTCCTTCACCACATATTTATTGAATGATAAATATTTGTGTGCCATGCACTTTGCTTGGGCTTGGGATACAGAGATACGCAACATAGACAAGACCTGGCACCCAGAAGTTTATAATCTAATTGGGAGGCAATAAGCCAGATAGTTACAAGTGCCATGAGAGATAGATGAGGTTACTTCAGACCTAGACAAGGATGCTAGGAATAGGATGAGAACACAGTAGATGATTACCAATGGAAGAAAAAGAAAAACAAAATTTCAAACTTGTATAAATGGACAAATATTTGCACATTGACAGAAAAAGGAAAGTGAGAAACAAGTCTGGTTCAAAATGGAAAATAAGTTCACTTTAGGACATATTGAATACGATGTGGTAGCAGCACAATTAATTTAGTGGAAAAGATATAAAAACAAAAAAAAAAAAGGAAAAACTATTTACCAGGACATATGCATGAGCTTCTGTGAGAAAAATGTAAAAACTTATCTTCAGTGAGTAAATTCTCTGCTATAAAATAGGAAAGCTGTGGTGTTAAATTGATTCTAATTTATACTATATTACAACTCTAAGGAGTTATTAAAATCTCCAGACTGTACTTTAGAATGAGCAAATTTTATCTGTCCCATATGACTTGTTTTTTAATTAACCAAATGATTACCCGCAAAGAAGACAGAATAAACCTGAATCAACAACCTGTAGCAACAAAGAAACCATTTCAATAGTGAATGGGTTTAGCAGGTAGGTTTTATGATTAAACCAAAGCCACAGAAGTTGTAAAGCCTCCTTGTTCCCATGTGTTAAAAGTAATTTTCTTCCAGGTAGCTGACTTCTTATTGTAGGTGAGAACTTGAAAATCAAGGAGAATATTTCCTGCTAAACCATGTAAAATGTTCCTGCCCTCTAAAAGCTGGCTTTCCTTCCAATACCTTTTTCTAACATTCAATACAAAGAAGTGTTGGATTCCATCTAAAGTCTTACAAATATCACTCAATTCTCATGCTGAGGTTGACTGCTAAAACTTCCACTGCGCTGTCCTGGGGTATTAAATAAGATGGGCTGCATATTAGATTTGCTTTTTACATATGTCTGAATAAACTAATGGAGAAACCACATCTCTTTCCTTTGCTACCACCAAATAGGGTGTGTGTGTGTACGTGTATCATTTATAATAGTTTACACTTATTGCTGCATTTGTGATCTGCCGCTAATCTTATCTCAGTTTTTTGCATGATGAACATCTTACTATTAGCTGCATGTCTGGTGAATTTATTTTATAGTTACATCTGTTAGGATTGGATTGACCTATAAGGTAACCAGCCATCTATATGTGGACTTTTGAGAAATAATATTCTGTTTTGTAAATAAAGAGAGAGAGAGAGAGCACTACAGAAGCATAACCATCTGCCTCCTGGCATCCAGAGCACTTGCCTGACCTGCTATTTGGAGGAAACACAATACACAGCAATATAGTCCTGCTGGAAGTCAATGTCACTTTAAAACCTACATGAAGAAACTCAACAGTAAGGAAGCCAAATTTTCCTCATAAATGGTAAATATTAATAGAACCAGAAAAACAAGTCTGCTAACATTTGCCAGAATTTTATCTCGAAAGGTTGCCTCACTGGAGGCAAAGCGACTATTGTCATCAGCTTCTAGCTAATTAAAGGAGACAACTTGCAGTTAGTCACACAATTTGCAACAGTGTGGGGATTTGGGTACAACTGCTAGATACCACCAAAAAAGCCTCAAATTCTTTACAATCCAAAATATAAGCAAGATAAAACATGCCTTTTAAATTATCAAGAGATGTGCATAGCTTAAAACAAACATGGTGCAAATACATAACTAAAAATGTCAGTTCTTCTCCATCTCTTAAAAGTATCTTTAACTAGATAAAAAACTATTGTTCCCAAAGACTTACTTTGACATCATTAGAGAAATATAACAATATTCAACAATCCATATTTATAAGATTTTCCAAAACGTCAAAAAGTAGTTATATGTCATTAGGTGCCAAGTTTTACGTTGGGTTGATGTTGCAAAAACATTTAATCTTTTGAACTAAGTCAAGAATGACCTTAGGTTTCAAATCCCATGCCAACTCAAACTGATTGGCAGTAGCTTCTAGAACAGTGTATTTTAAGAGAATTACACAATTGTTTCTGTGCTTAGTCAGAAATAGTGCCGTGACTGATTAGTCATGATTGCTGTGGGGATGGGAGGGACAGTGACTGCACCCATGCCATGAATTTGCCACACCAAGTTAAGGGAGTGGTTAAGAAGTTTGATAATTAGAGGAGTGTCATGGTAACATGAATGAGCAGTGATTACCAAATAATCACCAAAGTTCTAAAAGGTTCCTGTGTTCTGTGCAACCACCTCTATATTTCTGACTCGAGACTATTTGTCATATGAATCTTCTCAGAAACAACTGAGACAGCATTATACTAATGAAAAGTTTGTAAGTTTTATTGAGTACCTACCACGAGTCAAGTATTCAGCTAGATGTTGGAGACACATACACACAAACACAGACACACACACATATATGCATTTTAGGTTTCAAAGTCAGTGGCTCGAACACTACTTTTTTTAGTGGGTTGAGAATATTTCCATGATTTGGGGGTGATGAGATTAGATAATATGAGGTAAACATTTTGAAAAGAAACAACATGTAAATTAATCTGGAGTCTAAATATGGAGTATACTTCCATCCAACTCTCCTCAATGCCCTTCAAATGGGAAACCAGTGTCTATATCTAAAGGTTTGGGGTCAAAAGTATAGAAGCAGACAGATGCTACATCAGGGGAGAGAGGTCTATATTGACAAGCAGCTGCCACTGATTTTTTTAAGCCTCCAAAAACATGAACTAAACCATCCCATGACGTTAAGGGTATGTCCAAGTTGTTTTGGCTACATATCACACCAATGAAGGTGTGAATATCAGGAACAATTAAGGCAATGAAGCTAAAATTGTAAAGTTTTGTGCTGAATTTGGAAAGATAAGTAGTTTTGATCATTCATTTTGGTTTGAATTAGCTTTAAATATTGGCCTTATTTTTTTCATATAATCAGGAAAACTACTGGATCACTTCAATAGGATAAACTTATCTCTAATTTTTCATGCACTGCATTCCAAATTTTTTCTACAGTAGACTTTAAGTATCTATTATTGAAATCATATTTTAGACCATTTCAAGAAAGTTTGTAAACTATAGCACCTACTAAAATGTTATGAATTTTGTTTATAATAGTTATTCTTATTTGTTAGTGCTATATTGAAATAAGTTGACTCCTCCAGAATTATCAGAATTTTTTTTACATTTATTCTTATTAATAAGAGAAACTCTGAAGCTTCAATAAATTTTTGCATTCAAGGAATAAGAAAAAATAGGAAATAATTATGTCAAAATAGATAAGGTGTTTATTATTAAATTATAGATATGCTCATAAAAGATATAGATATAAATCACAGATAGTATGCCACTTATTTTTAAAAGATTTGTAGCAGAATTAATCTTTTTTAAAAACTGAGCTTTTAGAAGTGCTATAGATATGTGATAAGCAATACAAAACTAAAATCAACTTTATATTGATTATTAATGTACACACAATGTTGATATTATGTTGACCAAAACTGTGACATTTAAGGATGGAATTAATTTTCTTACCTGCAACTTTGCAGCTTCCACTGAACCTAACATGGTTCTGTCTGGTAATAACCGGCTCCCAAAAAACTACATTAAGAAACCAATGCTAAAGAATCAATAAGAAAAAAAACTTCTGGTTACAGCTACTATAATAAGACAAGTAAAGGAACTATCTTTTCTTTCCTGGGTCAATTGAGAATTGTTAAAGGTATGCTACAAAAGAGAGAGGAAAACAAAGGAAAAGTTAGAAATGTTTGTTTGTTTACTTATTTTAGAGATAGTATCTCCCTCTGTCACCAACTTGGAATGCACTGGCATAATCACAGCTCACTGCAACCTTGAACTCCTGGGCTCAAGCAATCCTCCTGCCTCAGCCTCCCAAGTAGCTAAGACTACAAGCACTTGCCACTATACCCAGCTAATTTTTAAAAAAATTTTTTATATTAGTAGAAACGGGGTCTCTCTATGTTGTCCAGGCTAATCTCGAACTGGCCTCAAGTGATCCTACCATTTTAGCCTCCCAAAGTGCTAGGATTACAGGTGTGACCAACTGCACCTGGCCAGAAATTTTTATTATAGAACACAAAATATATTTTCCAATGAGTAATGTACAGAATAATAATAATGAATTACATAATCTTAGAGCCCTGTTCTTAACGGAAATATTCTGATTTGTCAACTGTTTAAAAACATTTATTCAAGTATTAAATATTTAGCCTAGTTTATCTTGTAGACTTTAGATTTTTCTAAATAGTGAAAGCCAATACGCTTATAGTCATTTTAACTGAAATACGCAAATTCTGTTTGAAATAGTTTTTTCTATAAAGTATACTGTTTAAAATTTTTTTACTGCAGACATGCTATTTCTGTCATTTTAAGTTCTATTGATCACACTATATACCAATAATGTTCATAGAAAATGTATATACAGAATAGAACTTAAGGTAATATTCAATTCTGTATAATTTTAAAATGTTCTTCAATGGAAACATTTTTTTGAGTTTAAGGAAAGTAATTAACATATTACTCAGAAGCTACATATAATATGTGAAATGGAAATATATGTATTAATATATTGGGGGAGATCTATCAGTCTAATGGTTCAGATTGTTTCATCAGTTTATGAATCATATGTAAAATGGTGTTTATACTGGCTACATAGATAAGTAATTTATATATATATACATATATATATATATGATACTTTAGTATTAGCCTAATTCCCTTATAGAAAAAACACTTATCAAGCATGCCTAACAGGTTGTTGGCACTGATGACTACAATAATTTTTCCCATTGCTGCACCAAACTTCTTTGAAGTGTGGCTTTGTTGGTCCTCTAAGAGGAAGAGTCTATTTCCCTACCCCTGGAATTTGGACAGGCCTCTTATTTTGTGTTAACCAATAGAATATAAGAGGAGATCCCTTGGGGAAGTTCTAAGCCAAGGTCTCGAGAGGCACTGCAGCCTCTGCTGTCACTCTTTTGCAATGCTGCTATTACCATGTGAAGAATCCCAGTCTAGATTTCTTGTGATGAGAAAGAGTTGCCCAGCTTTCAGCCAAGCATATGACAAGGAACATCTTAGACTGCTCAGTTCTAGTGGAGTGGCTGCCTGAATGACTTCAGCTGAGATCAGCAAAACCACTAAGTTTGGCCCGGCCCAAACAATGACCCAAAGAAATGTGAGTAAATAAAATGGTTGCTGTTTCAAGCCACTGAATTTTAGGGTTGCTTGGGATTCAGAATGTGGTGTTGCCATACCATGTACCATATACAAAAATTAAATAAAAATTGATCATGGACCTAATTGTAAGAGCTGAAAATTATAAAACTTCTGGAAGAAAGCATGAAAAATCTTTGTGACGTTGGGTTAGGGAAAGATTTCTTAAATAGGAAAAAATAAATCATGAAGCATATAAAAATTGATAAAATAGATTTCATCAAACTTAAAGATGTTTGTAATTTCAGAGAGAATGTGAACAGACAAGCCAACAACTGGGAGAAAGTATGTGCAAAAATTTATATAATAAAAAGCTTGCATGGATAATATAGAAAGAATTCTTAATAATATTATATCAAAAAAACAGCTCAGTTAAAAAATGAGCAAAATATTTGAACACATGTTTCACACACATGCACAAAAATTTGCAAAGAAACAATAAACCCACAAAGAGATGGTCAACATCACTCATTACCAGGGAAATACAAATTACAACCACAGTGACATATCTCTACATACCCACTAGAATGTCTAAAATTTAAAAGACTAACACCACCCAGTGTTGAAAAGTATATGAATAACTGGAACGCACATACATTTCTGGTGGAATTGAAAATGGAGAGAGAGGACACTTGTAAAAATAGTTTAGCAGTTCCTTGCAAAGTTTAACACGTACTTGCCACTGACCCAGCGATCCCACTCCCAGGTACGTACTCAAGAGGAATAAGAATATTTCCATGGGAATGTTCATCAGAGCTTTATCAATAGCAGCCAAAACTTAAAAATACCAATTGTACAACAACTAGTGAAGAGATAAACAAATTGTGATATATTTATACTGTGGAATTTAACAATAGAAATGAATGAACTGATATATGCAAAACTATGAATAAATATCTAAAATATTATGATAGATGAAAGAAGCCAGAAACAAAGGACTGTAATATATGATAACATATAAAATCTGGAAAAGACAAAACTATAATAATAGAAACAACTCAACGGCTGCTTAGGTCCAGGAATTGGGAGAGGGGATTTTCTGGAAAGGATCATGAGAGACCATTTTTGCAGTGATGAAAATGTTCTACATCATCATTGTGGTGGCAGTTAGGAGCAAAACTCAACAAGTTGTGCCCTTAAATGAGTAAATTTTATTGTATGTAAATAATACCTCAATAAAGCTGGGTAAAATGGTAAAATTTTTATAAAGGAAGGAGAGAAGGAAGGAAGAAATGAGAGAAGAAAGGGAGGAAGGGAGGACGATCTGATGCTTAATAAACTTGTGGATCTGGCGATGATGCTCTCTGGACAGGAGGTTCTAAGTGTCAGTTGGGTGTTTCTAGCAGCATAGGATAAGTTACTTTGAGAGAGAGGAGATAAAGGAGAAATTATTTAGTTTGCAAATAGATTCTAGAGGATATACAGAAGGCAATGATGCACTGGATTGGAAAATAAAATTGTTTCTCAACCTCAATCTCTCCCTGGCTACAAAAGATTCTCAAAGTAATAAATGGCCTCAAGGTAAAGATTAAATCATGGGTATGTTTGTAAGATCCTTTGTTTAAGACTTCAGAAAGATATAAAGCAGTGTCAGGTAGTCCTTTTCAGCTAGGCAAAAGGGCATCTAAGTATCTTAATGAAAGAAGAGTCCTGTCTGGAAAAGAATTGTCAATGTGACCATTGTCTAACAGAGTTGACTATAATCTTATGCATAAGATTATTAACAATTTTTAAGGGATTCGTATCAGCTTTGACTAATCGGGACAGAGACCTTTCAAAATAAAAGATCTCCTGTTAAAAGTCCCATTACTTTCCACAGGCAGAAGGCAGACTGAGAACACAACTCAGCTATAAACATAAGCCATGTCATACTGAAAATGGTAGCTTTCTTATAAGGCAGAGCCAAGAACCAAGAGGGAAAAGTCATAGTGACCAATAGACTGAAGAACCATTGGAATAGAAATGGGTTCTAAATTTCTTGCTCAGCTAGATTTCAAAATTGATGTGGACAAGTAACTGTTATAAGCCTTCCATTACTTTCTTTTTTGTATGGGCATGCCTATTACAGTTATCCTGTTACTGTGTGACCATTTTATATCAAAAGTATATGGGTTGGAGGAGGGGAAGAGTGTAATTTGATTGTTTAGTATCCTCATCTCTGGATTAACAGAAGCCACACAGGAGAAGGTGCAGCCTCATCTATGAGGAGTCTGGCTTCTGGTTAAAATCTATGTGTGGTTTTCCAGGCCTGCTTGTGGGCAATTACAAAGGCTTCATCTGACAGGCCTCATGGGAAAAACTGCCCTTCCCACACTAGACTTGGTGCACAGCCAGTGTGTTACAGACGCTGAGGAGAGTTGCAGTTAAGGGCTCAAGCCCTCTGGTCAAAATGCTTTTATGCACATTTGCATTCCTTGCCTGGGCACCTTCATTCCTTGGTCTCTTTCTGGGGCCTTTGGCCTCTTTATGGGGGAAGGAGCAGGGAAAACCCTGAAGACACTTTCCTCAGTCCAACTGAGTACTCAGTACTTTCCCATTCCTAGCCTTACTTCCTCCCCCAGGTCCCTGGGTCCACAAAACTGCAGGGTCCTCATGTTCAGGACTCTCTCAACAGTGAGATGATCCCTATGTTTGTGCTGATCCACCTGACCCTCAACCAGTGCACCATCCCATGGGGAAAATGAAACAGATGAGTTGGCACTTTCTCTACTTGAGACTCTTGCTCCATGGTTACTTTCATTTTTGGCTTTTTGCTTTAATTAACTACTCCACCACCTTGCAGCTCATTTCTCTCTCTCTCTCTCTCTCTCTGTCTTTTCAGCTCAGCTGAGCTGCTGACAATCCACATCCAGACCTAACTCGGTTTATAAATCCCTCGACCTTGGGCCTGATACCTTAATGTAAGGAGATTTGTGAGAGGGGATAAATGTGTTTTGCATGTGAGGAGAAAAAGTAAAATTGTGGCCAGAGGGAAGACTGTTTACAAAAACAGGCACAATAATGTTTCACAACCTTGTATCTATGCAGTATGACTTTTCCACTCTTCCCATCAAAGTTTGGATTCAATATTCCCACTCCTGAAATCTGACCTGGCCTTGTGTCTTGCTTTGAGCAACAGAATGCAGCAGATGGTGGAGTGTGAGCCTAAGCCTTAAGAAACCTTACAGTGGCCACTTTTGCCCTCTGGAATCTTTGACAGCCTGATGTGAGGCTTTGTTCTAACACTAACAAGGGAAGTTGCCTGGTCTTTGCTGGTAAAGACTGAACAGGGAGAAGTGGGAGGGTAGGAAGCAGCAAAGAGAAAGGGAGAAACTGGGTGGGCCAGTTATCACGACGAACTTGAAGATGTTTTTGTGAATGTGGATGCAGAGAATGCTGGGCTGAGGATGACTGGTCAGAGCTCAGGCTTGCAAGATGTAGGGTGATATTGGCCATAATTTATGGCCCAGAAATCTAAGGCAGATAAATAGAAGGAACCAGATGGTGGGGCAAGGACCAAAGCAGGAACCTGTAAAATAATCAAACTAAAGCTTCATTACTGGAGCTGATTGCCAAAGGCAGTCATGGTCATGTCCTTTGTGAGTGATTGTGGGCTAGGAGTTTAGCGTCAGTAAGCTGAGGCTAATGACCCTAGAAGCCAAAGGAGTGGTACAGTTCACACAACACTGTTCATTCCAGCAGCAGCAAAATCGCTTTCTTGTGAGACATGTCATACTGATAATACTTATGAGTGACTTCATTCTTTTAAGCAGGCTACATAGTCTTGTGATCTCAAAGAGAGTACACTGATGTATAATTAGTCTTTCCATCACAGAATGCCCAAAACCAGACCTTAAAACCCACAGAGACATTAAAGAACCCAGAGAGTAGGTAAAAATGTGAAAATGTGAAAATTTAATATCCTGGCTAATAACTATATTGACAATGTTTAGATTACAGTAATCCCTGACTAAATATTTTTTAAAACTGAAAATATATTACAAATAATATGTAATACATGATTTTTATTAAATCAGGGATTATAATTATTCTATACTTATATTATTATAATCCCAGATTAAATTGAAATTCTGCAAATACTTGAAAGAATGATAAATAGATATACATATATAAGAGAATATTCAGTTTTTTTTAATCAATAGGGATTATTAGTGATCTTGTACCTTAGGGATTATTAAAGAAGAAGATAGGGATAGAGATACTCTGTACATTTAACATACATTATTAAATCTATAAGCATTCTTGATACCAGTGCAGAAAAAAAGTGAGAATGATAACTGCAAAGAGCTTGGGTTTTTCTCAGAGGGGACCTGGCATCTCCAGTGATCCCGCTACTCCAGACTGTAAAGAACAGTGAACTGTCACTTTTCATTTCTAGCTATTCAAAGTACCAGTCAGCTGCAAGGGCTGCCCAGCATCGTTCCCTCACCAAATTCTTAGTGATTGCCAAAAGAAGCATGATTCTTTAAGGAGAGGGAAAATATTTTAACTCAAACCCATGCCATTGAGGATTACTGTGTGCCTAAAAGATCAAACTGCTTTCCACATTATTTGCAAGGACTAAATCAAAAATGGGAAAAGTGAAGATGTGTATTCTTAGAATCATATGGATATTAAGGACACAAGGAATAAAGTTGTCTTTATCCAAAAGAAGGAAGACACTGAAGAATGAGAAATAGCATCCCCTCAACATATGGAAAGGAGCAGTGATGTGTCATGTGTAGAGTTATCTAAGACAGTGGTCCCCAACCTTTTTGGGACCAGGGACGGGTTTTATGGAAGACAATTTTTCCACGGACCGGGAGGGAGAGATGGTTTTGGGATGATTCAAGTGCATTAAATTTACTGTGCAGTCAAACCTCTCTGCTAATGACAATCTGTATTTACAGCTGCTCCCCAGGGCTAGCATCACCACCTCAGCTCCACCTCAGATCATCAGGCATTAGATTCTCATAAGCAGTGTGCAACCTAGATCCCTTGCATGCACAGTTTACAGTAGGGTTCGCCCTCCTATGAGAATCTAATCCCACTGCTGATCTGACAGGAGGCGGAGCTTATGCAATGATTTGAGGGATGGGGAGTGGCTGTAAATACAGCTTTGCTCCCTCCTTCCCTCTCCCTCCTGCTGTGCAGCCTGGTTCCTAACAGGCCATGAACTGGTACCATCCACGTCCAGGGGTTGGGGACCACAGCTCTAAGAGAGCACAGGCTAAATAGCACTGTATTGCATTGTATTGCAGGGAGTACCAGAAGTAAAATGCCCGGCAGACTTATAATGAAATAGTACTACATTTAAAAAAAATTTTAGTGGCTAAAAAAATGTCTTACAGAGACATACACATTTTTGTCTATTATAAAATAGGGCTATTTTTAACAGAAAATTCACTATGTTGAAAATCTGCATAAACTGTCAGGGGGAAAAAGTCTCTTTTTTGCAGCTACAAGATAGAAGTGGCTTGAAAGATAAGAACTTCTCTAGATATGGTCATTTGAGTTGATATTACTATAGAGACAACTTCTGATTAAGCCTTAGTCATAAATAGCATAAATATGACAGCCCACATAGAATGGTGGGGAAATTCTATTTTCTCAAGAATTTATTACCCAGGCACTTCATTTACTTCTCTATCTCTCCTGATAAACTCCTTGAGAGCATGGAGCATAATTCAGGTATCTTCATAACCTGAGTGCTCAGCAGAGTTTGGCCACAGAGAGCAGATGTGCAGTAAAATTTGAAAAAAAGGACCTGTTAATTCTCCATTTTTCCAGTGCATGTTGACTGATGACTGCAAAGAAGGTGTAACACAGCAACTGATTTTGTTAACTTTTAGTGGAGCTTGAAAAAGATTTTGTGATCAAGGAGATTGAAACTAATGGCTCTATAATGTGATTACACATTACATTTACCCAGGTACCCTTTCTCCTGTACTAGCATGAATATTTGTATGGTTTAAATCAACTAGTCCAGGCAGAATATTGTTCTCAAGACCACAATAATAGCCAAAGCACTTTTGAATGAGGATATGGCTCCTCACACAGAAGGAGTTCAAAAATCTTTCCAAGTGTCAGACTGGGTAACTGATATGAGGGCAGGGGTCCTAGTAACTCCTCTCATCAGTGTCTCCCCAATGCCTAACACAATGCCTGGCAAATAGTAGGTGGTCAAAGTATCTGCTTGGAATACCACATGGTAAATTCATTTGCTAGGGGAACATGAACATACCCAAGAATGAACTGGAAAGTTTTAAATATAAAACTTGGTCTAAAGTCCTTGTAGAAATAATGGCTCACTAGGTAGGCTATTAGCTCCTAAAGAGCAAGGCACAACTCATATATTTTGTATCTCTAGCATATAACACAGTGCCTGGCATATGGGAGCTACTCAAATATTTAGGGCATTAATAAATAAGGCACTATTCCAGACAGAATGAAGGCACAGTGTGGTAATCTCTCCTGTCATGATGCTCAGGTTGTTGTTGCTACTATTAAAGTGTGTGGGCAAAGACGACAACATATATTTTCTATCTCACTCTGTCAAAGTTCCATTTTCTATTTCTGCTCTCTTTTTTTCTTTGAGACTACCACTGTGCATGACTTATTTAGAACTAAAAGTTTTGAACATAAAGGCAGCCAACAAAAAAAAATCCAATTTCAAAGCTGTTTTAACCTTAAAGTTCTGTCACCTAATATTTATTCCAAGGATATGTGTTGTGATGGTTGTAAGGCACCACCAACCTCGAAAGTCAAAAGGGCCAAAAAGGATGGAATAAAGTGAATGAAGTAGAATAAAGAGAAATCTGGATTTTTCTCACTATTTCTTACCTTTCACCTTCTAAGCTTTTATGTTTAGAAGTATACCATCTGCCAGATAAGGTATGTTTGTCACCATACCAAAACTATGACCCAGAGAGCTCAAAGTGATTTGATCTAAGTGACTTAGTTGAAAAACACTGAAGGGAGATCTGGCTGATATCCAGTGCTATGTTACTTTACTCTGCCTTAGTGTCTGCATTCAAAAATAAAGATAATAAGTACTTCACCAGTAGTTTATGGGAAGCAAAAGAACCAAGAACCAGGATTCTGGTCACTAGTTCATTCTCCAGGTCAAATTTTCTTTTCTTTCTTTCAAAAAACAGATAGTAATGAACAGTCATACATGTTCTGTTCTAGAAATTGATTATTGTCACTGTTTCCAGGTAATGACCCGTGACAGGATGGAGGTCAGGCTCCTATATGATTGATCACAGCTGTGGTCTACATAGGTTGGATAATAGCAGTTCAACAGGTTTTAAACTCCAGAGGAATAAATTTCTTTTGCAGCCAGAAGACAAATATGTCAGAGTAGTTCTTTTTTCTCAGTACATTATCCTGAGCAATGTCTGACCAGTAGAAATGTGGGCTCCTTGGGGAGCTGGGAAGCCAAAACAAGTCTCACCTGGCATTTAATGCTTGTTTCTAAAGATATTCAGAGAGGATGTGAACATGTGTATGCACTGAGTTGGCAGTTTTCCTTACAGGTTAAAGTTATTAACAAAGTTGAGGTCAATTCTTGCGTGATGTCTTTGTCATATCCCAAAGGTGGCACGTGAAAAGAGACACGTATTTCCAAACAAAATTAAGGTATTGCTGAGATATAGAATCATTATAATCATTTCTGTTTGTCTTCTGGACTATTATATTTTTGGTGCCTCCATTAAAATTACTTTTTGTTCTACATGTATATCAAAATGTGTTTTTTTCTTATTTTTTAAGTTTTATAATTTATTTATCAAATAAACTTATTCATATGGGGATTTTTGTTGCTGGTTTTTGGGTTATTTTTAACCAAATACTACTAAAAGGAACAAAAAACCCTATCATTCCTATCCTATCACCTCCCTCTTCCCACCTCAGTGTCAATCCTATACCCACAAAATTTCTACTGTCAGGTCTTTTAGCTATTTCTCCCCACACTCCTGAAACCATCAAAGGTTCTAATAATGCCTGTCAATGGTTCTGATGTCCAGCAAAGGCAATACTTAGTTTCCACTTTGGGCACTAGCTAGTCCAACCAGACAGCCAGGCTGCTATGAATATTCTGAGCTTTGTCATGTTTTAGCAGAGACTTCAAGTGGGAAAAGTATCTTTACTTTCTTTTATGCTCTCATGCTCTGCAGTCTGGATTAAAGGTCAGGGTCAACTTGATCAAGATTTATTCTCTGCTGTCTGAGAAAAAATCTTGACTGACTCCAGGGAGGGAATTGGTCCCCCTATAGAGCACCATGGGAACCAGCTATGACCAAAGGCTTAAGTCAGTCCACCCTGATCTAGTGTTGGGGTGGTGGATCAGGACTGGGAGCCACTGTACCACCAAAACATTCAGTTGCAAATGTAAGGCTTGGTACCTGATCTTCTGATCACTCAAGGGGAGAAGCTTGTTCACCCCAACCAAGAAACATGAAGGGCAGAATAGGGAGAGAAGCTAAGATTCTACCATGTCATTCTGGATCCCAAGTCATGATCATACCAGGGGAAGGGAGGATGTTTCCCCAATCATGAGCATAAAAGGCCCACAGCCCAAGCTGAGCTCCATCTCCCAGAGTCTGACATCCAGCACTGCTAGATCTCTTTGTGCTGCTCCAGGGTATAATGGACAAGGGAGACCCCTCCCCCCACCACACACCTGTATAACTACTATCTGCAGAAGTTTACCCAGAAATATTGACTCAGGGGAGCTGGTGTGTGTGCTGTCGGATAATTAACTCTAATTGCTCATCATATGTTTTAAAGCACTTATACCTAATACTCTAAATGTCTTACTACTTTTTAGTTCTTTTACTCTACCTATATTGCACCCTTTCTCTTTGAATATTAAGATTTAGGAATGAGGACAGTCTGAGTGAAAGCCATCACGCTTTACACAACATCTTCCTGTTCCCTTCATCTGACTTTGTACCTAACTCCTCAGCCTTTACTCTGTGCCTTAGTGTGATGATAATGTTGATGATGATAATGATGATGAGTCAAGTAGATGATCGCATTCTTTGCTTTCAATAATAGTGCAGAATTAAGGTGATCTTTTCATAACTATATCATGAGTCCCCAGAATTTAAAAGGTAAAGGAACTTATGTGCTTTTTGGTGATGTTATTTAAGGGGAAATATATCATAGCTATAGCTCTTTTGTCTTCCAAGGTGTTTACATAGACCACAAAGAAATGAAGCACCAATTACTCTCAAAGATTGTGATTGTCAACAAGTGTATTGGTTTCATTAACAAAGAAGAGGTAAAAATATTACAGTTCTGAATATAGTTAAATTAAGCAAAAGAACTCACAAGCAAGATACTATGGTACAGTAAAGCAAAGATAGTACTGAGTGTGGTAAGACTTGGATTCAAATCATCAGTCTAGCTCAGCAATGTTATTAAATGTTATTCAAATGTTATTAAAATGCACCGGAGAAGGGAATGGTGTGGCAAGTGCTGCAGAGTATCACAAATAATTTGTTATTAATACAAATTAGTTATTAGCAGCTTGATGTTGTCATGTGACATGGTAATGTGTTATTAGTCATAATAAAGATACTAAGTTTTGGATGATGAGCTTTTTTATATAAATTAGAGTTGTTGTAAGTTTACTCTCTCATCATGCTAATTCACCTGTATGCTAATTTGACTTGTACCCAGTGAGATGAATTCTACTACCTGAACTCGACCTTTCTTCATGCCTGCAGAACAGACTTATATCACTATGAATTAATCATGATCAGTTGCTTCAAATGGGCCCCCATACTCCTAGGAATTTCTCTGGCCAACCCACTTTTCCTTTCCTCATAACTGACTATATCAAATCTTTATATTCTCTTCAAACCTCTACCCAGCCTGTTTCTCTTTCTCCCTAACCACCTACTTTCCAGAGAAAAGGAAGCCATGGGAGAGGCACTCCCTCTGTTTTCTATAGAAAGCCTGTAAAACTGCCTACATACATAAATATCTTCTCCTGTTATGTTAAAGGAGGCTTTCTTCCTCACATTTAAGTCTCACCCATCTGCCTGGTGTTTGCATTCCCTCTGCTTTTGCCTTTGCAGAAATGTTACACTATCAATTATCCATTCAACCACTTTTTCTCAGCTGAATCCTTGCCATCAACATACAACCATGATCAACTATCTTCTATTTTAAAAATAATTTTCCCTCGACTCCAAATCTACATCCAGCCATTACCCTTCCTCTTTTCAACTCCCTCTCACATCCAACTTCTTGAAAACGTTGTCTGTACTTGTTGTGCCACAACCTCCTAATAATGTAGCCAATTCCAAGTTTTATCTACACCCAGGAAGCCAACCATGCAGCTCTCAATAGCAATGATGTTCTCCACGTTGCAAAATGCAATGGCCAGAGTTTTCATTTCTGGACATGACGTAGTAACAAATATTGAACTTTACTTTCCACCCTAAACAACTAGAAAACTAGTGAAAATAAATGAAGAAACTATGTTCAGGCATTGTTTAATAGGTAGAATAGGACTCTTGTCCTAAAGAATAAGTAAACTAACCAGGTGAGCCCCACGTTGGACCCAGTTTTCTACATTCTCAAGCCAACAACAGTGAAGAGAGTTTGAGGGCAGGGAGAGAGCAGCTGTCTCACTCTGCATCCTTAAGATCTCGGCTCATATATCATTTCCTCAGGGAATTTTTGCATTCCCAGTCCAAGACAAGCTTCTTTTATTATACTTTCTCCTGGACTGTTTTCCTTACTTTAAGAACAGCTATCATAGTTTGTAATCATATTGATTAGTGAGATTACTTGTTTAATATTTTTACCCATTATTCCATAAGCTTCTGGAGAGTGGGATCATTCTGGTCCTGTTCACTGTTGTAAATTTACTTTTGTGCATAGTATTAGGTTTATAGTCTATGCAGAAGTGAATGGATAAATGAATGCATGGATGGATAAATAGATGGATGGATGCTTTTTTGAGTGGAAGTAGAATGTGTAGAGTTACAGCCGGTAAAATGAAAGCTGTACACAACCCACATCCTGTCTTATCTAGAGAGGAGCCCAGTGGAATCCTGACACATTTATGTTTCCATGTTACACATGGAAATTAATCAGTCCTTTAGTCTTAAAATTTTTTGAGAAGTATTTTTCTAACAGTAACCCAATTATTTTTATTTTGAGCATATTACTTAACTCTTTTGAAGCTTCAGTATTGTAATCTATAAAGTTAGAAGCTTAGAATAGTTTTCAAACATTGCTTTTGAATCAGAAAATATTTTGATGAAATAAAATCCTATGCTGAAGCCAAATTAATCAGATATTAGTAAAAGAAAATCTTTTTGTGGTAGAAGTGTGCCTATGTGTGTGTGTGTTTGTGTGTGTGTATCTCCTCTAATATTTTTTTCTTGGGGGGGAGGAGGCATGTGGGGATTGGTGGGGGAGCTAGACCCATGCAATCGATCACTACTAGGGTGTCTGTCATAGGACCCAATGTGGAAACCTTTGATCTAGATTATATTAATATTTATGATTTCTTCTAGATATGCAATTATTAGTCTGTAAAATGTGTCAACAACATTATTGTCTGATAAAAACAAACTAATTTTATAAGCTAAACACTTTTGCTGGTTTATTCCATCATGCATGCTTAGCATCATGTTCAGTGAACAAAATATCCCCTATACAGTCATTACAATGTCTTATTCAATAAACAGACATACAAATATTGTTAAGATGGCCTTTTCTTGGGAAAGTAAGTATCAATCTAAAAATATTTAGAATATAAGAGTATTCTATGGCTGGTAATGATGACATGTTATTTCCCTAGTGTATGTTTGAAGTAATGAAATGTTATCTTGAAAAATAGAAAAAATAAGTAAATGAATTATTTTCAAATGCTAAACTAATAGGGGTATAGAAAGTGAATTCAGATGATCTCTAAACTCTTGATTTCTTATGGAGAGGGAGGGAAGGTGTAGGGCTTTTGTCAAACTGAACTATTGCCTGTTCTCTACACATATTGTAAGTTTTCCCCATGCCACTTTTTTGTTCTATCTAGACTACTTCTCCACACTGATATATTATTTCTATAAGCCAAAACCCCACTCATTTTTCAAGGTCTAGCTGAAATACCACAATCACCATTGGCTTTCCTGAGTTACTAGTATTAGTCTTTCTTTGCTCTGAATTGTCATAGGCTCTTACTTACCTATGCTTTATAGCACTTATCAATTTCTAAATTTTAATATTATAATATTTTAATGTAATAACTTTTAATATAATAGTCTGTACGTATTTCTTATATCCTATATGAGCATAAAGCCATGTGATGGCAGGGACAATTTTTATAGGTACTTAATAATCATGCCGATAGAGTGCTTCCATCTGTTGCTTTTCTACCACTATAATGATATTCGTGATTATTTATTTAATGCCAATCTACTCCATCGACTATAAGCTGTATTTCAGCAGAAACAATACACATCTTATTCTCTAGTATATTGTTATAATTTAGCAAAATGCCAGGTACATAGTAGAAATTCAAAAATATATAGTGAGTAGATGAGTTAATAGAGACCCTAAGGTATTGAAAGATAATGAAATTCCTTCTGAATTCAAATTAAATAAATTTTAGTATGGCTTTACAATCAGAAATATATGTGTATATGTTAATTACTTGAAAAATGATTTTTCTTGTTGTATGTATAACTGGAATATTGAACAAGCAAATTTTCTATTTGTAGAGAGTAATAATCAGAAAGCATTCTTATTTTCATCTTCCACTGTCTCTTTAAAATTTATTCCTATGAGGGAGGGAGAGTATTTTCTCTGATCCATGGATGAAATTTTTGACAATCTCATGAGTTTTTTTTTAATCTTTCCTAGCTAATACAAAGACTTTCAGTCTTTTAAGTAGTAAAACTTACCCACTCCCCCTATTCGGAAATTAGAGTATTTAGTTAAATACAGTAATCAACAATTCAGTCTTCATCCACAGGTAAGACTTTTCCCCACTTCCCCAGGCCAGGCAAATTGCATACCACCTCAAAAGGGTATGGTCTTCTCTGATTCCCCACCTCATTTTCCTACCCTTTCTTCCCCATCTGGCTCCCGTTGCCAGGTCAAAGCTGGAAGGAAAAATGTGAAGGGGAGCAGGAAAGTTCTGACTTAAATGAACTGTACTAAAATAGCATTGTGGTCTGACAGATGTTTACAAATTTATTCATTTATTTATTGCTCATGCGTGTTTTTAAGGATTCTGCAGCAATTTCCCCTGAAAATGTTCAGTGGTGCTTCCTGTAACAAGGGAATGGTGACAAGGGAATGGCATTTCCTATGTTTCCCTTTGACTGCCACTCCCATTACTATCCTTGTTTTGAGGAGTATACTCCAGATTCTCTCAGTATAGGTCCCATCACCCTTTCAGATGATGCCCTTGGAAAGTATGCAAAATAGCAAAATAGCTCCGAGATGGCCTAGATATAGTCCATGAGAGAAACACATATTCTTTGCCTTTGTCATCAGAGAAAGTATATATGGTTCCCAATTTTGCATGCCTTTTGCCCTGATACCTCAGAACAATAAACACAGTCTCTCTCTATAAATTCCCAAGTGTAAGTCAAATTCTAGTCCATTGTGTCTATAAAATTGAGGAAATACCTATCACATTTAATTAATAATCCTTATCAAGCTTCTCTCTGCAGGCTTGAGGTAAGAGGAAAGCATACCTTCACCTCCACTTTGAACAAAATGGGTTGAGACACATAGGATAGCTTCTTCAAAGAAATTATCTTGTCAGAATCCCTTTTATATCCTCTGTGTGTAAATTATTTATTGCCCTAATAATGTACAACATTTTGCTTGTTGTATAACATGCTGCATTTCAATAACCTAATTTGGACTTGGTTGAGCTATTTACTCATATATCAGCTAGATTCACTCATATGTCTGCACTCAGCTCTGAGTTGGCCAATCTAGAATGGCCTCTGCTAAGGTGAACCAGATGTCTTAGATACTCTGAGTAGATGAGTAGATGAGTAGATGTCTACTACTCATGTATCATCCTCCGGCCAGCTAGCCCTGCCATGTTTTCGTAGCAGTGGCAGAGGACCAAAAGAGAGCATGCTCATGCATCATATTTTTCAACACCCCATTGACCAAAGCAAGTCACCTGGCCAAGCCACAGAATCAGAGTAGAAAAGCACTACAAAGATACACATCAAAGTATGTGGAAACAAAAGGGTGAAACATTGGGGCCATTAATGCAAGCAATCTCCTACAATCCATGTGGTGGAATAATCTAATCAATTCTTGGCCATAAGGTGTGTTGAAAAACTCACTTGAGAATATAGTTTCTAACGAATTTTGGCCTCAGTTGAAACTGAACCAGAAAAGTTCCACTTTAATTTATTGTTACAAATACATGCCTTCAATTTAGATAATTAGCCAATTCCTAAAGAATATAATTGGGAGGGGTTTTTTTTTTGTTTGTTTTTAAGAATGAACTTAAAGAATTTATTGACCTTAAGAATGTACAGTAAAAAATTTAGTTACTCTACCAATGTATGAATGGATGATGAGCTAATTACAACATATGGATAAATGAAGTTTCATATCATTGTAGTAAATACACAATTGGTGTATTATTAATCAGAGTACTTGGTTGCATTCAAGGGAAATCACTAAAATAAGGGGAGAATGAATTTTTTGGAATGACATGAGAGGGCTTACAGATCTGTGGCAAGGGTAGAAAAGCAGGGTCAGAATTTGGGCAGGGAAAGAATCAAGTCAATGTCCGAACATTCTGGCTAGGATTCTGCCATCAGCACTAAATCCTTAAAAACATCACCACAATGATTAATGTCACTATTTCCCTGCAAATTTGCATCAGTCATCAAGACTCAAAGTCCTGGGTGGAAGCATACAATGATGCACCTAAATCACATGTCTACACACTGGGTCTCAGAATTGGACAAGGGAGTAGCTGAGCCCTTAGGCTCACACACTGGGAGGACTGAAAAGATGTTTAAATGGTGAGAAATTATATTTTAAAAAGGAACATAAATTCTCACTATTGAATGCTACAGAAGACAGTAAACTTGAGATTCAATAGTCTGGAAAGGTGAAAGCAGGTATAACAAGGATATATAGGATGAGAAGAAAAATTGTTCAGGGAAATCATATATAAAATATAAAAAAAACACTTAGAAACAAAATAAAGAGATTTCAGCTCACAAACAAGTACTATTATGTAAAAAAAACCACACAATAAAATTCTGGCTCAATGTTTACAGAATCTTAGATTCAGGGACTAGATATTAAACAATAAACCCTTTTCCATATCTTTTGAGGAACTGATTTGTATTGAATGTCTGAGTTGAGAAATGGTTGGCACCAGTAAATACAAAGCAAAAAACCAAAACAAAACATGTGAGCAATAGCATACCCCGTAATTGATCATAACGAAATCAAATTGTGATAATGCCTAGGTCTAGGGAATGAAGTATTCAAGAATATCATTTTTTTCTGATAAGCTAAGGCTATTTAAGTATCTGGATTAAGGGAAAAGAATAAAATAAGCAAAGAAATTAACTATAGATCTGCTCAACTGATATTTATTTCTCACTTTGCCCCTGATCCAAGTCCTGAAAAATTGGTACATAGGCAGAGAAAGCATTAAAGAGGAAAAATGGTAAAATATCATTATTTAAAGGTTTTGAGCATTGCTCCATGACTCTTTGTCCATAACTGAACTTGCCTCTCTCATACTCATATGGGGAAAGAATTGCATAAGGTGGCATCTATTAAAATGTACTGAGGCTTTTACATTTGATCATGTCCCATTTATCTATTTTTATTGTTGCTGTGATTGCCTTTGAGGTCTTCTTCATAAATTCTTTGTCTAGGCCAATATCTAGAAGAGTTTTTCCGACATTTTCTTCTAGAATTCTTATGATTTCCTGCCTTATATTTAAGTCATTTATCCATCTTGAATTAACTTTTGTGAGTGGTAAGAGATATGGATACTTTCATTCTTCTGCCTGTGGCTATCCAATTTTCCCAACACCATTTATTGAATAGGGATTCTTTTCCATAGTGTATATTGTTGTCTGCTTTGTCAAAGATCAGTTGGATGTACGTGGGTGGTTTTATATCTGAGTTTTCTGTTCTGTTCCATTGGTCTATTTCCCTGTTTTTGTGCCAACACCATGCTGTTTTGGCTACTATAGCTTTGTAGTATAGTTAGAAGTCTGGTAATGTGATGTCTCCAGATTTGTTCCTTTTGCTTAAGATTGCTTTTGCTATTCGGGCTCTTTTCTGGTTCTAAATGAAGCATATAATTATTTTTTTCTAGATCTGTGAAATATGATGTTGGTATTTTAATGGGAATTGCATTAAATCTGTAAATCACTTTGGGTAGTATGGACATTTTAATGATATTGATTCTGCCGATCCATGACCATGGTGTGTTTTTCCATTTGTTTGTATAATCTACTATTTCTTTCCTTAGTGTTTCGTAGTTCTCTTTGTAGAGATCTTTCATCTCCTTGGTTAAGTATACCCCTAGTTATTTTATTTTCTTTGCAGCTATTATGAATGGTATTGAGTCTTGATTTGACTCTCAGCTTGACTGTTATTGGTGCATAGGAGTACTATTGATTTCTGTACATTGATTTTGTAACCTGAGACTTTTCAGAATTTATTTATCAATCCAGGAGTCTCTTGGTGGACTCTTGGGGTTTTCTAAATATAAGATCATTATCAGCAAAAAGCAATAGTTTGAATTCTTCTTTCCTGATTTGGATACCCTTAATTTCTTTCTCTTGCCCGACTGCTCTGGCTAGGACTTCCAGCACTATGTTGAATAGAAGTGGTGACAGTAGGCATCCTTGCCTTGTTCCAGTTTGTAGTGGGAATGTTTTCAGCTTTTCCCCATTTAGTATGATGGGTTTGGCTGTGGATTTGTCATATACGGCTTTTATAATTTGGAGAAATGTTCCTTCTGCACATCCAAGGAAATAATCAATAGAGCAAACTGACAACCTACACAATGGGAGAAAATATTTGCAAGCCATACATCTGATAAAGGGCTAATAACCAGAATCTACAAAGAACTCAAGCAAATCACCAAGAAAAAAATTAAACAACCCCATCAAAAGTGGGTAAAAGACATGGACAGAAGCTTTTCAAAAGAAGATAGACAAATGGCCAATAAACATATGAAAAAATGCTCAATGTCACTAATCATCAGGGAAATGCAAATTAAAACCACAATGAGATATCACCTTACCTCTGTTAGAATGGCATTTATTCAAAAGTCCAAAAATAACAGTTGCTGGCATGGATGCAGAGAAAAACAAACGCTTATACAATGTTGGTGGGACTGCAAATTAGTATAACCTCTATGGAAAACAGTATGAAGATACCTCAAAGAACTAAAAGTAGGCCTACCACTTGATCCAGCAATCCCACTACTGTGTATTTACCCAAAGGAAAAGCAATCATTTTATCAAAAGACACCAGTGCATGAATGTTTATTACAGCACAATTTACAATTGCAAAGATGTGGAATCAACCCAAGTGACCATCAATTCATGAGTGCATTAACAAAATGTGGTATATGTATACTATGGAATACATACTCAGCTGTGAAGAAGCATGACTTAATGCCTTTTGCAACTATTTGGATGGAACTGGAGACCATTATCCTAAGTGAAGTATCTTAAGAATGGAAACACAAACACCACATGTGCTCACTATTAAATTGGAACTAACCAATGAGCACACATGTGCATAGAGGGAAATAATACTTAATGGAAATCAAGCAGGGGGAGAGGGTAGGAGGGGATGAGTGAAAACCTACCTAATGGGTATAGTGAACACTATCTGGGTGATGGGCACACTTATAAGCATGACTCAAGCATTATATAATAAAAGTGATCTATGTAAGCAAAAATATTTGTACCCTTGTAATACTTTGAAATAATAATAATAAAAAAATACTGAGGATTCCAAGTGGTACATTCCAACCCCCCCATTTTCCTTTACTTTACTTGTGGAGATATGCTCAGGATGGTTTCTGAACTCATTTTGGGGTACTGGAAGTCATACCTTTTGCTTTTAAATAGTGGTCTGTGAGAATATACACTCTTAATGAAATAATGGATAGTGCTGCTTAAATTTTCTCTGACCCAAAAGTTTTAAATACAGGAAAAGTGTGAAAAGAAAAGTGAGAGAGGGAGGAGGAGAACATGGAACAAAAGGAGGAGGGACAGCAGTAGAAGAATTATAAACAGAAAGAACTGACCTATCCTTTATAAATGATGACTACAAGTGGTTGTGATAGGATGAAGGAGGACAGCATGAAGAATTGGTTTAAAAATAAATAGCTAAAAGCAACTGTGTGATGCAGCTAACATCATATATTACCTTGCGAAACTAATTGTATACACTTCTTCCCATCTCTGCCTTCTGAGATATCACATTGGTAGCATGAAATTGGCCATAGTAAGAGTATTTAAACCATGAAAATTGAGAAATGCTACAGATCAGGGCTTTTTTTCCTCCTCTTAGAGAGCCAGTAGTTAAATACTTATTAGAACACCAACAGTTACAAACCACAGAGTGGGAGGACCCCAAGAACAAGAATACTGGGAGCAGTGAGGGGCCTACACACCATCTGCTGATTGAGGCCTTTTTGTAGAAGAGATGCAAGTGGAACCAGGTGGCAGCAGCATGCAGAAGCTGTGAGGCCACTGATGGTGCCTGGGGTATTCAGGTTCATATTTAAGCCAAAGCAGTAATGATAATTACATACCTGGTTTAGAATTTCAATGAAATTTTGGTCAAAAGGCTCTAAAGTGATTCAGAATCTGGGCCTGCTGGTTGAACCTTATCTGAGAAGATAAGGATGTCACGAGCTGCTTTCAGTAATGTGTCTGGCCTCTCTGCATTTGAGAAGCCCTAGTGAACAGTGCTATTAAATATCATGCTGCATTGCAGCCTGAAGTTAAATATCATTTGGAAGTGAACAGAGGTAATAATGCTCTATCATGGCAAATACAAAATCTAGACAATTCTTGCTACAAAATGGTTACCAATAAAAAGTCACTGGTTAACCTCTTGAGATTATTTATAACAGCTACACATATGAAATCCTGTATGAATAAATCACAATTTTTACTCTGTCTTATAGGTCCATTACTGTTCACTTATAAAAATATCTTTCATAAAATAATTTTATGACTTACTCCCTAATCAACATCATTTTTATCAATTTCTTCATATTTTATTAACTATGTGGTTAATTTATTAAATGCTATCATAGTTAAAGTTATAGAGATAGTTTCATTTGCATTAAATAACCATGAGAAAATTATACAATTAAAACTATGTTTAAGTTTTATTTTCACTACATTGGAGAGTCAGCCTGCTTTAACTACCACAAGTACTTGGTTTCCTCCATCTCTTTTATTTCCTAATTCATGAATAGGGAGCAATCTTTATGTGTCCTTGATGAAATACCTTCAACAGAGATTAACCATGCCATATATCAATGACAGCTTTAACACTTTTTAACATCTACTAACTCTTGTTGGAATATTCCTGTATTTCTTATACATAACTTAGACATATTTATAAGATTTTTTTCACCATATATCAGAGAAAATGAACACATTGTTTAGGCAAAAACATAACACATGTGGTAGAATCAAATATATATCCATATATAATCTGTTTTCTCAATTAGGTTTAAAGTCCCTATCATGGAATGTATATTTTCTATTATATTCAAATAATTCTAGAATATTAGCTACATAAGACACTACAAATACTATAAAACCAAAACTACTTATCCTAAAGATGAAGAAACTGAGTTCCAGAGAAAATGGGGACCACAGAAATACAAGTCATGAGTTCCTGTTCTGCAGAAAACATGAACATTACATTTGAAAGAGAAAATACAAACCCAAAACAGGTAATACAAGATCCTTATTATATGCTTATAAATAAAGTCAACTACCTGACACAAACCTATAATTGACCATTGAAAGTTACTTTTGTTTCCCTCTCTCCTTAGGAAATTTTGAATAGAAACTTCCCCCCAAATTTGGAAAAATACTACATTAGGAGATGCTTTGCAGGATATAAGGAACTCACTAAAAATAACCTAGAATATTTTATAAAAGAATGGCACTGCATGAATATTGAATAGTTAACAAAAGTAAGTGTGATATTAAAAAGAATATAGAAAATACATAAAGAAAAATAAGAGTAAGAAAAAAACCAAATAAAAACACAATGTCGCTTACAACAACAAAATAGGACCAAAAAGACAGCATAATGTAAAAACGGGAAAACTGTCAAACATGTATTGTTTGAAAATAATTGCTAGAAGTAATTTTTTTTCACTTCTGGATGCCACGAAAAGCCAACCCAAAGAAGCCATTTATAAATGGAGGTTTAATGGATGAGCAGGAGTTAGGAATTGTAGGGAGTAGGGAGAGAAAACAAAGAAAAAAGTCTAGATGTTGAAGGGAATGTTTGAGAAACTGAAAGAAATTACATGGAAGAGCTAAGCTTGTGAGAAGGATCAGATTATACAGAGGATAAATCTTAAAAGTTCTCGGAAACTTTCAATTTACATCTTTTATTCTACAAAGTTCTACAAATTTTCTGTAATATTTAGTTTTTACATGTAGCTCTTTAATTCATTTTGTATTTATTTTGGTATCTGATACTAGGAATGAAGTTAACCTAATAATTTACAAATGAATAACAGTCAATTGTCTCAACCACATATGTTCAATGCATTATACACAGATTTGGGAAGATATTTTTATTATAAATTTCCTCAGTTTTTGCTTTTAGAAATTATTTTTTCCATTGATTTATTTGACTATTGATGTGCAAATATTGTATTTACTACTTTAAATGTATCACATATTTGATGAGTAGTAAGGCAAGTCAGTACTCATTGTTCTTCTTTTGCAAAACAAAATGCTATTCACAATCATTTTCTTTTACACACAAACGAGAATTAATGACAGTTCCATGAAAATAATATTTTCAGGATTTTAGTTTATATGAATATATTAACATATAAATTTCATTTTTCTCATCTTAGAAAATTGTAGATGTGTCCATTTATTCACGTTTTATTTTACACAGTTCAATATAATTTTATTGTTTTCTCCAAATAACTCTTAAACACATAATACTAGTTTTCTTCATATGTATTTATGGTTCTATAGCAATTGTGAATTGGATACTTAGGCCACAATATTTAAAGTTGGTTATTTTCAAAAAGTAGGAAAATATTAAGTAGCTTTTTATAGTATAGCATATTACAGAAAGTGCACAAATCATAAATGTTTAGTTTAATGAATTCTTACTAAGTCAACACACCCATATAACCACCACCATGATCAAGATACAGAATAGTACCCCAATCTCAAGTGTCACTCATAAGTTTTCCTAATCATTATTCCCACTGTGCTCCTTTCCTATTTCTTTTTTGGGGGGTGTAAATGCATGGGCACATGTGCAATTTTCTTACATTCATAGATTGCTTAGTGGTGAAGTCAGGGCTTTTAGCTTGTCTAGCACCCAGATAATGTAAATTGTATCCATTAAGTAATTTCTCATCATCCACCCCCCTCCCACCCCCTCACCCTTCTCAGCCACTATTTTGGTCATTTCACACTCTACCTCCATGTGTACACCTTATTTAGCTTCCACTTATAAGCGAGAACATGTGATATTTGTCTTTCTGTGTCTGAGTTGATTCACTTAAGGTAATGGCCTCCAGTTCCATCCACGTTGCTACAAAACATATGTTTCATTCTTTTTTTGTGGCTGAATAGTATTCCATTGTGTGTGTGTGTATATCACATTTTTGTTATCCAAATATCCATTGATAAACACGTCGATTGATTCCATATATTTGCTATGTGCTACAATAAACATACAATTGCAAGACACTTTTTGATATTATGATTTCTTTTCTTTGGGTAGCTACCCAGTAGTGGAATTGCTGGATTGAATGGTAGTTATATTTTTAGTTCTGTGAGAAATCTTCAGACTGTTTTCCATAGAGGTTGTTTACATTGCCACCAACAGCATATAAAAGTTTCCTTTTCTTTGCATCCTCACCAACATCTGCTGTTTTTTGTCTTTTTAATAGTGGCCACTCCGACTGGTATAAGATATCTCATTGTGGTTTTAATTTGTATTTCTCTGATGATTAGTGATGTTTAGCATTTTTTCATATGCCTGTTGGTCATTTGTATGTCTTCTTTTGAAAAATGCCTATTCATATTCTTTGCCCACTTTTTAATGGGGTTATTTGGTTTTTGTTGTTGGTTGATTTGTTTGAGTTCCTTGAATATTGTGGATATTTTTCCTCTGTCAGATGTATAGTTTTCAAATATTTTATCCCATTCTGCAGACTGTCCATTCACTCTGTTGATTATATCTTTAGCTGTGCCGAAGATTTTTAGTTTAATTAAGTCTTATTTGTCTATTTTTGTTTTTGTTACCTATGCTTTGAGGTCTTAGTCGTGAATTCTTTGTCTAGAATGATGTCTAGAGGGTTTTTCCTAAGTTTTCTTCTAGAATTTTTATAGCTTCAGGTCTTATATTTAAGTCTTTAATCCACCTTGAGTTGATTTTTATATATGGCAAGAGACAGGGGTCCAGTTTCATTCTTCTTCATATGGTAATCCAATTTTCCTAGCACCATTTATTGAAAAGACTGACTTTTCCCCAATGTATGTTCTTGACAACTTTGTCAAATATCAGTTGGCTATATATATGCAGCTTTATTTCTGGGTTCTCTATTCCGTTCCATTGATCTGTGAGTCTATCTAATACCATTATCATGTTGTTTTGGTTACTATAGCTTTGTTGTATAATTTGAAGTCAGGTAATGTGATGCCTCCAGCTTTGTTCTTTTTGCTTAGGACTGCTTTGGCTATTCAAGCTCTCTTTTGGATTCTCATATGAATCTTAGGATTTTTTTTTCCTAATCTTGTGAAAAATTACATTGGTATTTTGATAGGGATTGCCCTGAAACTGTTGATTTTTTTGGGAAGTAAGGTCATTTTAAGTATATTAATTCTTCCAATTGATGAGCAAGGGATGGGTTTCCATTTGTTTGTGTCATCTACAATTTCTTTCATCATTGTTTTGTAGTTTTACTTGTAGAGATTTTCACCTTGCTTAAATATATTCCTAAGTATTTTTTGTGGCTATTATAAACAAGATTGAGTTGTTGATTTGGTTCTCAGCTTGGTTGTTATTGGTGTATAGAAATGTTACTGATTTCTGTACAGTGGTTTTATATCCTGAGACTTTACTGAATTCATTTATTAAATATAGGAGTCTTTGGGGGAAATATTTAGTTTTTTCTAGGTCTAAGATCATATCATCAGTGATATCTTGTCCAATTTGTATACCTTTTATTTCTTTTTGTTGCCTGATTGCTCTGGCTAGTACTTCCAGTACTTGCTGAGTAGGAGTGGTGAAAGTGGGCATTTTTGCCTTGTTATTGCTCTTAGAGGGATTTTTTTTCAACTTTACTCTTCCTAGTATGATGTTAGCTGTGGGTTTGTCATATATGGCCTCCATTATTTTGAGATATGTTCTATCTGTTTCTAGTTTAAGTATTTTTATCATGAAGCGATGATGAATTTCATCAAATATTTTTGCTGCATCTATTGAGATGATCATATGATTTCTGTCCTTAAACATAAACTAATTATGTATGATGTATCTCATTTATTCATTTGCATATGTTGAGCCATCTTTGCATCTCTGGTAAAAAACCCACTGGATCATGGTGTATTACCTTTCTGATGTACCATTGGATTCAGTTTTCTAATATTTTGTTGAGAATTTTTCTATCTCTGTTCATCAGAAGTGTTGGTCTATAGTTTTTGTTACTGTTGTTTTTGAGTCCTTGTCTGGTTTTTGTATCAGGGGGATACTGGCCTCGGAGAATGAGTTAGGGAGACTTTACTCCTGAACTTTTGAAATAGTTTCAGGAGGATTGGAATTAGTTCTTATTTATATGTTTGGTTGAATTTGGCTGTGAATCCATCTGATTCTGGGCTTTTCTTCATTGGGAAATATTTTATTACTGATTCAATCTTGCTACTCATTATTGTTCTGCTCATGTTTGCTACTTCTTCCTGTTCAGACTTGGGAGTTTGAATGTTTCCAGGAATTCATCCATTTCCTGTAGGTTTTCTAATTTGTGAGCATATAGCTGTTTGTAATAGTGTCTGATGATCTTTTTTATTTCTATGGTATTAGTTGTAATGTCTCCTCTTTCTTTTCCTTCCTTCCTTCTTTCCTTTTTCCTTTCTTTTTCTTTTCACAAGGTCTCACTCTGTTGCCAGGGCTAGAGTGCAATGGCATCATCATAGCCTACTGCAACCTCAAATTCCTGGGCTCAAGCGATCCTCCTGCCTCAGCCTCCAGAGTAGCTGGGACTACGGGTACATACCACTACACCTGGCAGCTTTTTTTTTTAGAGGTGGGGTCTTTCTATGTTGCACAGGCTGGTCTTGAACTCCTAGCCTCAAGCAATCCTCCTACTGTGGCCTCCCAAAGTGCTAGGATTACAGGCATGAGCCATTGTGCCTGGCCCTTTTTCATTTCTGCTTCTGATTATTTGGATCTTCTCTCCTCTTTTCCTGGTTAGTCTAGCTAATGGTTCATCAATTTTGTTTATCTTTTCAAAGAACCAACTTTTTATTTCCTTGATCTTTTGTATTTTTTTGGTTTCTATTTCATTTAGTCCTGCTCTGATCTTTATTATTTCTTTTTTTTTTTTACACTTTCCTTTTTATTCAATTCATCCAGATTATAACTTTAACGGGATACTTTAGATCTTTAGATAATTTACACTAGTGAAACTTAGTTATGTGATAACAACTGTGCATTTTGTATTCCTAGCAACGTATAATTTGCAAAGATGGATTTTAAATGATGATCTGTTAGGAAGGTGAACCAAAGTAATTTAATTATTGGATTTTTTATAATGCTAAAGCTTATGCTAGTCTTTTCCTATTTCCTAATAGTGATACCTAAAATCCTGTTGATTTTTCCCCAAAGAGAACATGGAATGTTTTTGACATATTTTGACCAATAAAATAATGCTCTTGTTATTACTTAGTTGTGTAGATTTTATCCCAATTGTCAAAAATCCTAGGTAAATGGTTGAATTTTCTTAGAGCAATTAAGAAATATTTTTGCACTGAAAATAAAATGTGCCTCACTGGGCTTATTTATGATCAAGTTTTTAAATTTGTTTTTGACCAAAAAATAAGGTTTTAGTCTTCATAGCAATGGTTGGCTAACTTTTCCATAAGATACCAGTTAGTAGCTATGTATGGCTTTGCAAGTCATACAGTGTCTTTCTCAAACTAGTTTTTTTATTGAACTCTTAAATAGGAAGGTGTAGAAAGAGTGTCTATATTTCAGTGAAACATTTGAAAAGTCTCCCCATGATGTATATTTTTAAATTTCAAAATATTAAGGGGGTAAAAATTTTTTTGTTACATAGATAGCTTTTTATAATGCTTAAGTCATAGTTATTGGTGTGCCCATCACCTGAACAGTGTTCATTGTACCTGATAGGTGGGTTTTTATCCTCCCCTCCTTCCCGCCCCCCTTTTTGATTTCTAATGACTTTTACTTCTCTCTGTGCCCACGTGTGCCCACCATTTAGTTCTAAATTATTAAAGAGTACATGTGGTATTTGTTTTTCCATTCTTGAAATAGTTCACGTAGGATAATGGTCTCCAGTTCCATACAAATTGCTGTAAATGACATTGATTCATTTCTTTTTATGGCTGAGTAGTACACCATGGTATATATACCCCACATTTTGTTAATCCACTCATGAACTGATGGGCACCTGGGTTGATTTGACATCTTTACGATTGTGAATTTTGCTGCAATAAACATTCACGTGCTGGTGTCTTTTTGATAAAATTACTCCATTTCCTCTGGGTAGATACCCAATAGTAGGATTGCTGGATTGAATGGTAGGTCTACTTTTAGTTCTTTGAGGAATGTCCATACTGTTTTCCATAAAGGTTATACTAATTTGCAGTCCCACCAACAGTGTATAAGTGTTCCTTTCTCTCTGCATCTGTGTCAGCATCTATTGCTTTTGGACATTTTAGTAATAGCCAGTAATAGCCACAATGAGTGATACTTCATTGTGGTTTTAATATGCATTTCCTGATGATTAGTATTTTGAGCATTTTTTCATATGTTTGTTGGCCATTTGCCTATCTTCTTTTGAAAAGCTTCTGTTCATGTCTTTTGCCCACTTTTGAATGGGGTTGTTTTTTTTTTTCCTTGCTGATTTGTTTGAGTTCTTTGTTGATTCTGGATATTAGCCGTTTATTGGATGCATAGTTTGAGAATATTTTCTCACATTCTGTAGGTTGTCTATTTGCTCTGTTGATTACTTCCTTTGCTGTACAACAGCTTTTTAGTTCTGCTGCTTATTTTGGGTTTGATTTCTTCCTGCTTTTCTAGTTCCTTGAAGTGCAATGTTAGGTTGTTAGTATGTAATCTTTCTAATTCTTCATGTAGGCATTTAATTCTATAAACTACCCTATTACTACTGCCTTTTCTGTATCCCACAGGATTTAGTATGTTGTGTTCCCATTTTCAATTTTGTTTCAAAAAACAAAAATTTTTTTCAATTTTTTTTTTAATTTCCATCTTAATTTCTTCATTGACCTAGTGGTTGTTCAGAAGCATGTTGTTTAGCTTCCATGCATTTGTATAGTTTCCAAAATTCCTTTTGGTATTGCTATCTAGAATTATTCTACTGTGGTCTGAGAAGAAACTTGATATCGTTTCTACATTTTTAAATTTGTTGAGACTTGTTTTGTGGCTACATGGTCTATCTTAGAGAATGTTTTATGCAGTGAGAAGAATGTCTATTCTGCAGTTCAGGTGGGATACTCTGGAGATGTTTGTTAGGTCTATTTGCTTTAAAATCCAGTTTAAGTCCAATATTTCTTTTTCATTTTCTGTCTTGATGGTCCAATGCTATAAGTGGAGTGTTGATGTCCCCCATTATTATTGTATTGCTGTCTCTTTCTTTAGGTTGAGTAATATTTGTTTTGTGAATCTAGGTGCTCCGATGTTGGGTGCAGATATATTTAGGATTGTTATATTCTCTTGCTGAGTTGATCCTTTTATTGCTATATAATGACCTTGTCTTTTTTTTTTTTTTACTGTTTTTGATTTAAAGTTTTTTTTTTTAATCTGATATAAATATAGCTGCTACTGCTTGCTCTTGGATTTCATTTGTGTGGGATATCTTTTTCTACCCCTATACTTTCCAGTCTATATGTGTCTTTATAGTTAAGGTGAGTTTCTTGCAAGTAGCCTATAGTTGGATCATTTTTTTTAATCAATTCTGCCAGTCTTTATCTTAGTGAAGTATTTTGATATTTATATGTGAGTTTGTCTTCCTATCATATTGTTAATTGTTTTTTAGTTCTTTTATAAACTCTTTGTTTCTTTCTTTTTCTCTTTGTGGTTTGGTGGAATTCTCTAGTGTTGCCATTTGATTCCTTTCTCTTCCTTTGTATGTGATAGCTTTACCTGTGAGTTTTATACTTTCATGTGTTTTCATGATGGTGAATATTATCTTTTATTTACAAGTTTATGGTTCCATTGAACATTTCCTGTAGGGCCAGTCTAGTGGTGATGATTCTTTCAGCATTTGCCTGTCTGAGAAAGACTTCTCTTTCATTTATGAAGCCTTTTGCTGGATATAAAATTCTTGCCAGCAGTGTTTTTTTTTTTTTCTTTCTTTCAGCACTTTGAATATGCCATCCCATTCTCTTGTGGCATGTAATGATTTTGCTCAGAAGTCCACTGTTAGTCTGATGGAGTTTCTTCTGTAGGTGACTGGATGATCTTCTCTTGCTGATTTTAGAATTCTTTCTTTCACTGTGAATTTAGACAATCTGATTATAATGTTTTGCCAAAGTCATTTTTGCAATACATTTGCCTGGAAATCACTTGGCGTCCCCTATCTGGAGGCCAGATAAATCTCTTCCTAGACTTGGAAAGTTTTCATCATTTACTTTGTTAAAATTGTTTTCTAAACTTTTTGATCTCTCTTTCACCTCAGCAATACAAGTATTTCTTAAGTTTTGTCACTTTATGCAGTTCCAAAGTCTCAAAGACTTTGTTCATTCTTTTTTAGTCTTTTTTTCTTTATTTTTTGTCTGACTGGCTTATTTCAAAGACCTGTCTTCAGTTTCTAAGATACTTTCTTCTGCTTGCTCTAGTCTATTGTTGAAGCTTTCAAATGTATTTTGTAATTCCTTCAATGAATTTTTCAACTCAAGAATTTGTTTTTTTTTTTCTGTTAAGATACCTAACTCAATAAATTTCTCCTTCATATTCTGAGTTGATTTTCTGATTTCTTTGTATTTGTTTTCAGATTTCTCTTGTATCTCTTTGAGCTTATTAAAATCAATATTTTGAATTTTTTGTCTGGCATTTCAAGGATTTCTTTTTGGTTAGGATCTATTGCTAGAGAATTATAATATTATACTCCTCTGAGGGTGTTATATTACCTCACTTTTTCTTGCTTCCTTTATCTTTGCACTGATTTCTGGACATCTGGAGCAACAGTTATTTCTTCTTATTTTTGAATTTACTTTCATTGGGGGGGCACTTTTTTTTGAAGCTGTGACTAGACTATGATGTTGGTTGGATAGGGTTGTTTGGCTTTGCTTCTTGGTGTGTGCAGTGGTGAAGACTCTGTATGATTTCCTTGGCTATAAATAGCCTAAGTGGTATCTGTAGATTCCTTGGTGTGTTAGGGTGTGGTTTATTGATGGTGGCTGTGGTAAAGGTGTGCTGTGGACAGTAATACCTGCTGGGTCCTTCTTTAGGTTTCAGTCGAAGCATTTGCAGGCTAAGTGTGTTTATTCTTGTGACCTGGGGGAGCACATACTGGCACTTTTTTGGCAGTTCTGGGCAGGCTGATTCTTGGGCTTCTGAGTGGCTTTCTCAGATACCAGTTTTGGTAGCAGTGTACCATATGTGTGAGGAGGCTGTCATCCTCCTGGGTAGCTGGGGTGACATGGGCAATGGCAGTACAGTGGTCATTAGTTGCTCTTCCAGTTCCTGAGCACTGTGCTCTTTGTTAGCAGTTGTTGCAATGGGCTGTGCAGGCCAGCCTCCAGGCCAATAGGTGTCACTTGCAGGTAGAAGCTACCAAAAGTGGTAGTAATAGAATTTGTGCCTGACCTCTGTCCCCTGGGAGAAGTTCTTGGCTGTCTGAGGTGGTGCATTAGGTAGTAGAATACCCAGAAGCTTGGACCCTATACACTGTCTTGGAGGCAGGGGGAAAAGCCAGGTGGATCCATACCAGGCAAGTTTGCACTCAGGTCCCTAATCCATGCGTGCAAGCACAAGCTATGACTGGCGTATGGGACAGTATTCAGGCCCCCAGGGAAATTATTTGCTATTTCTTATTGCATCAAGTTTGGTAAGATATATATTTTTCAAAATTTTATTTTTCTATCCAAATTTTCAAATTTATTGGCATAAAATCGTTCAGTGTTCTCTTTTTACTCTTTAAATATCTGTATTACTTTACATTTTTTATCTTGGTAACATGTACCTTCTGTCATATTTCTTGATTAGTCTTTGATAGTTTATTCTCTAGTTCAATCATATTGATTCTTATCTCTACTGCTCTCTTCCTCTTACATTGTTTAAATTTAATTAGCTGCTATTTTCTTCACTTTTGAGATGGATTGTTAATCATTAATTTGCAGATTTTTTTCTCTAACATATGAGTTAAAGGTTATAAATATTTTTCTAATAGATAATTTAGCTCCATCCCACAAGTTTTGATATATGAAATTGAATTTTCATTTCGTGCAAAATATATCTTTTATCCTCTACTTTTTTTAAATAAACAGAGCATGGTCTCACTATATTGCCTAAGTTGGACTTGAACTCCTGGACTCAAACAATCCTTTTCCCTCAGCCACCCAAGTAGCTGGGACAACAGGCCACTGTGCCTGTAGTTCAATATATATTTTAAAATTTTTATTCTGATTTTTCCTTGACCCATAGATTACATAGAAGTGCATTATATTGTGATTACAGAATTGCTTTTTGAGGAAATTTATTGAGATTCTTCTTTGTGACTTAATATAGGATCAGTGTTGGTGACTATTTCAAGGGCTTCTAAAATGGCACATATCCTCTACTGGAAACAAAAGTATGTGTGTGTGTATACATGTATATATGTGTATATTTATATTTATACAAAGTTTAATTGTACCAATTGTTTTTAAGAGATGTGTACTAAAATTTTTAAGACTTTATCAAATTGTTTTTATATTTCTTAAAGTTGTTAGTCTATATATTTCCAAGCTATGTGGTTAGTTGCATTAAGGTTCATGATTGTTATATCTTCTTTTTGCAGTTGCCTTTTATCAATATGAAATATCCTTTTGTTTCACTCAATATTTTTGTGTTCAATCCATTTTGACTTATACAATGTAATATTTTTTCATCCCTTTGCATATTTTAATTTTAAAATATTTGCTAAATATATCTTTTTCTAGTCTTTATTTTTCAATTTCTCTGTTAATAGTGTATGATTGGATTTTTCAGTTTAACAATCTGAGGTTTGCGACATTTAATAGTAAAACAAATACACTGATATTAATTTACTATTGATTTTTTGTCTTATTTATTCTTTTTTTACAGTCTTAAACTAGAGACAGATATTTCTTCTTATTTTATGTTTTCTACTCCCCATTTCTTCTTTTTTTCTTTCTTGTCCTCTCTTAGACTGATCACATCTTATTTGTTATTTTTTCTTTAGTAGTATACAAAATACAAAACATATAAATATTTGTTTTATATTTTATATAGACATATATTCTTATTCTAGTGATGAGTTGTAGTTACTTAATCATATGCTTATTAAAATTTATCATTTTCACAAATGGCCAAAAACCGATTGATAGCTATATACCCATTTTTTAATTCTTTTTTATCATTTGGCTGGACTGTATCTGTTCATGAGTACTTCAAAAAAAGGTCATAAATATTCTCAGTTCTTACTTAAGGATAAACATCATTGTTTTGGGGTTCTAGTATTCAAATTTATTTTCTGTCAGAATATTGAAAATATTAGTGAAATGTCTTCCATCATACAATGTTGCTGAAATAGTAATGTGGTTCTAGGTTTTTTTCCCATTAATGTTTTTCTCCTTCTCAGTTTTGTCTTCTTTGTATTCATAGTACTCTGAAATGTGAAACACATACCATGATGAGTTTAGGTATTTTACTTTTACCTTTATTTTATCTATCTCTTTGAATCTTCAATCCAAGGCTTTAGGACTACTTTAGCCCTGAGATAGTTTTCTATTTTTTCTATTCTTCCAATACCCCATTCACAACCACCATCAAACACACACTTACACATCTTATGTTATTTATTTGTGGGACTTCTTTTAGATAGTCTAGAAACATTTTATTATATTAACTATGTCTTTTTCTTAAATCAAATTTTCCTCCCTTTATTTTGACCTGGGACAATCCTTACACTTGCTCTTCCAACTAACGTATTCATTCCTTAAGTTTATTTTTCATTTTATTCATCTCTTAAATTTTCATATTTTGAAGATTAGCTCTATGTCATCTGCTTCCCAATCTCATGTGAATGTGATATAATATTTCTAAGCATATTAATCACACTTATTTTAAAACTTTTTCTGCTTACTTTACTCCATTTCCCTAGGTTATAGATTTATTCCTGGGTTTGTTGCCTGCTTTTCATAAATCAATTTTTCTCAGAGCCTGGTAATTCTTTATTTTCTTCTAATCTTTATATCTCATAATTCCTATTTGCCTGTCTGTGGATGTAAATTATGAATGTGAGATTGTTTTTTTCTTTGATAGCAGCAGTGGTATGAGATGTGTGCAAGAAAAGATACATAATTAATTTGTTTCCTGTTTTTGTGGGTTCTATTTGCTTCCTGACGTTTGTGAATTGCTTGGCTGCTGCTCTGCATTTCAAGTTCTAGCTCCTACCTTCTCTGGCTTAGCATGGACTCAACATTTCTGCTATTTGCTGCTTGGCAAGAGAGGGGGAAGGTGTAGTATGCAAGAATTGAGGCCTGGATATAGTTTCACCTTTAACCTCTCAATTTTTGCCCTTGACTTCCCCCTACTCATCATCCTACTCCAGTATCATATATGTCTTTTGGGGAGGTTAATTTTTTAACTTCTTTGTCCGTCTGTCTAATCCCACTTAATACTTTTTTTGTCAAGAATTCTTCTTTTCATTTTGTCTTCCAGCATGCTTATAGATGTTTTTAATATACTTTCTATAATTTCAGGCTATTGAGATGAGTGGGAGATGTAAAATACGTACTCAGCCAGCCATCCTAATTGAAGACAAAGTCAAAAAGGGACAAAATTGATACCCTAATGCAGTTCTCTGACACAAACACTATTCTTGCCTCACTACACTATGTAATAACACTTAAAAGGCATGGTAAATATAAAATTGGTAACCAAATGGTAATTTAATCCTCCTGTTCTCACTGGATTAATTTTTCTATGTTTACTTAAAAGTAAACATATGACTTTTTTTAACCCTATGGGCAAGAGCTCCTTATGTAAAATCAGATCAATTATGAATTCACTTCATGCCTGTGAAGCTCCTTGGAGGCAAGACGGTTTAATTGCTAGCTTTGCCTTTTAATGTAAACAACAGAACCAATCAGCAATACACTTGTTAAACATACACAATAAAATTTATTTCTCTTTCTTTGCTATACATAAGGCTCGCTGAATATAAAATGACTTGCCTTTCATTATTTTGTGATTAAATCATTACTTCCATTAGCAGAGCAGAACTCCTATGCCATCAAAGCTTTTTTTAAAGTATGCAGCATATCTGATTCCAATCTGAAATAGTTTATACTGATATCACTTATTATTAGAATTATTGATTGGGTCAAAATTAAGGACAACCAAAACCTCAAAGCTTTCTACTTCATTTTGCTCTCTCTTCCTGACTTCTCTTTACCACCTGCCAAGGTTTACTAGGAGCCAGCTAAAACCACCATTAGGTTCACAGAAGTAACTTTTCAGGCACGAGGATCTGTGACATTTGGTATTTTAGCTAATAAGACAGAGGCATATTTGTGTATTTCTCTTTGATTGGATTTGTTCACACAAACACTTAATAAGCCTCTTTTAGAGAACAACCTGAGTCATTAGTATTAATATGTACCAGGGTATCATGTTACTTCTAGAAGTAATTTCTTTCCATTTGAAATAGGAATATGAAAATATTTCCCCTTAAATTAGTACCAGATCACACCTAGAGATGCCATCTGTTTCCCCAAAAAGCTTCTAGTATACTTTATTTTCTTTCTGCTTTTTTGTGCTATATTTTTGGAAGTCAATGTCTAATAAAAATGGTCCAAGAATAATTTTTCCTAGGGAACCACTGAAGCCAAATTTCCCTTGTAACACTTCTACCCAACAAAATAAAACATCAAATCTAGATTCTTTGTGATTCTGTTATGGTGCTTCTGGCCAAATATTCAAGTCATTAAAAGTATTTTACCAAGCAGTTCCTCAAAACAGGATTAAGATACCCCTGAGAGCAACTGGATAATCATGCCATTTTTTAACTTTCCAAGGGAGCAGTTTGTCTATTTAAAAACTTTGTCATAATTTGGCAGCAAGAAAATTTGCTCTTCAAGTATTATTCAAGATACACAGTCCTGATTTTAGCCAAATAAATATGGGAAATGCCAATCAAAATAAATTTAGCTTTGCCTAATGTATGGTGTGATCTAGGTAATAGCTTTCTGCTACTTGTGTGCTAGAGAATGTCACATGGGTGACAATATATTGATTCCCTCAGCACTTGGGTGTATTCAAGATTGGCCTGAAGCCCTAAAGACCCTATGCTTTTGACCTGCAGTCATACATTCTCATACCCCATCATGCCATACAAGTTGTTTCACTCCATGGGTTCATGACTGGGAAGCATTCATCTACATAACCACTAACAGGCAGAAGTCAACTCAAACTATATGGTTTCCCATATAGTTCCCATGGTATTAATGGTGAGAATTATGTCCATTTCTAAAACAGATCAAGAAAGTAGAGGGTGCTAATATTAACTGTCCAGTTGCTCTCTGCTTAACCAGAAAGACAGGGGGCTTAAGTGTGCAAAAATTTCAGTAATCCTATACTTTATCATTTCAACTTTTGAAAATAATTTTTTCACTTCTTAACTGCAAAAATAACCACTGATCTGGACATAGAGGCGCACCATCCTCAGATGGTGATATTATATCACAGTAAAACAATTCAAGTATTACTAAGAAAACTAGATGTTTTTAACCTGACACTTTTAAAATAAAAATTATTAAACATACTAACGTCACTCAAGTGAAGTTTTTTTTATAAGCAAGCTTTCAATTTTTGAAAAATACTTTAATAAAATTGGCTACTTTCTTATTAATACTTAATTTTTGAATTATCAGCTTTAACATATAATCTTATAGATCCTGATTAGAATATTCCATTATTACTTAATCTACTTACAAATTGAATTCTGAATCTGTTCCCAGTGGTTTGCCTTTTATCTTCTGTTTCACTAAGCATTAAAAGCCTCCGTTACATTTTTCTTATCTGTTGAGGCTAGGTCAGGGAGTAAACTATACTGCCTAGAACACAGTAGGGATTCAATAAACAGACTGACTCACTAACTAACTTATTTCCTTTTTGCTTGTTCTCTATAACAGCCCTGAAGACTCATTTTTTCCCGTTTAGCACAGAAATAGAACAACTAAACAACAAAGAAATAAAGAATACTCTACTAGAGAATTGACACTGCAAGGATAATTCCCTTCTAGTCCACCATCCTTCCTAGGATACATTATTACCCAATAAGAAAATGATTTCTTTTTCAGTAGGGTCTTTTTTGCCCCAGCTGGTCTAATTTTCTACAACCAGAGAATTGTTTGTCCATCAACTTGCCATTGCTGACAGTGGATTCAAATACAAACTGCCTCAAGTAAAGGCAATGCATCTCTTACAACATACCAGAATATTTTTGAACAGAAAATTGATGTAGGGTTTTACATGATTTCATCACAAGCTGCACCACTGAGAATTTCTTTGTGGTCAAGCTAGGTTATATCTGGGCTGTGAGAAACTGTAAGGTGGAATCATGGAGGAATGGAAAGATTAAGATGTAATTGAGTGAATATCCATCCTAAGGTAAATTACAAGACATTAACTGGGTCTCCAGCAATCTCAGGTGTCAAGAAATTTGAATGTAATTTGAAAATTAGGGTGAATATTTTGAATAGTGCCAAGGGAAACACAATTTATGGTTCTGAACATGAAAATAGTAATTAACCATAATACAATTCCTCAGTCTTTTAGGATAATAGAAAATTATTATTACTATACACATATAAGCTGACCTCTTGTTTCCCTCAATATCCTACCAATTGGAAGCAAGTGAGATATATAGGAGAACTCAATCTTGCTACAACATTCCAGGGAAAGAACACTGAAGTAATTCATTAATGCAATTAAGTATCCTTTAGAGCCTAAAAGAAAAGAAATAAGATCGCTTAAGTTAAGAACCAATATCTGCCACCATATCAAGGTGAGGGAAAGGATGAAGATACCCTCTTCTAATGGTACAAGGGAAAACAACAAAGTACAGCTGTATTTGCACCTGATAGTGAGGCTCTTGAAGGGAGGGATACTATAAATGCCCTCTTCCTCCATGCTTTTCTCAGAATCCTGCAAACAGAAAAGCCAGGAGTTCACATAGAGGAGATCTGCTCACACAGCACAATAAGGTCATTAACATTCATTGCGAGAACTAGACTGAGTCCTTCCAACTGCATCCAACTGGATCTGCGTACAAGAGTTGGGAGTCATTGCATGGTGTCAGAGAAAAAAATGGTTACTCTGGACTGCAGTTTTCTAGGTGGACATAGCATCTGAGAAGCTTGGCTTTCCTACAGGTCAGGAGTTAGACGGGATGTGATTTTTTAAAACAATTTCTATAGTGTAGGAGGAGTGCTGCCTATAAATCAAAAGCCTGAACTAAAGGAACTTCAGAGGATTGTTTTCAGTATTTCAGCTTTTCTATTGAGTAAACATGGAAAAAGACATAACATCTGTCATATTAAAAAAATATAATAAAGCAAGTGTTTCAGGTGTAGGGAAAAGGAGGAAAAGCTTGGGATACATTGCCTCTTAAAATCTGTGAGGCCAATTTTGATACAAGATGTGTGGATGAAATTGTGTCAGGGTCTTTTAAAAGAAGTTCCTCAAGGAAACTAGGCCGGTTGATATATGAAAAGGAACATGTAATTAATGATGACTAAAGTAGGAAGAGATAAAATATAAAATTTTAATAAGAAAAGTATCTGGAATGATTTAAAGCAAAAAAGCACTTGGAAAGAAAAAAAAAAGCAATTAAAAAAATATTTAAAGTATGCAAGCATATAGAAATGATCCAGACAGCACATGTCTAAATGTGTTAACTGAATTAGCTACAAAATGACCCTAATCACATGCTGATGAAAAGAGAATAAGAGTAGTGTTTTCAAAGTTAAAATGTGACAAATTATGTAAATATAAAGCTAGGTAATAAATATAGAGGAAAGATTTATGTAAACCTTATTTTAAATATTAAAAAACCATATTTTTAAAGGTATCATTATGGAAAAATAAATAAATAAAGGAAACATAGTGGCCTCAAATGCAACCATATTTATAGAAGAGAGTACTAAAGATAACACTCAACAGAAGTAGTGCTTCTGGAGCTCTTAAACCTGGGTATAAATTTTGTCAGGCCTCCCATCTTTCCCCATTTTTTTCTAGCCCACCCTTTCTCCTTCAAAGAACTGTTGGAGAGTAGTTGAGAATATTAGATTCAGGTATAGGGGAGCCACAGATACTGAGAAAATCTTTGGGAAAACACCTGAAAAGTATGTGTGTTATAATCAAATAAGTAGATATTTGGGGTTCAGATTTCTGAGATTCTGGTCCAATAGCCATTGTTACCAGTTGTGTAATCTTGAACATATCTATTCACCTCTGCGAGTTCCAGGTTTTGTCTTGTGTTGTTTTTGTCTCTATAAAATGATTGGAATTGGGCAAAATACTCTTCAATGTCATTTGTTCTGTGTTATGCATAGTATTATAATTTTTAAATCAAACTTGTCACACAAACCTTTGATGAGACAATTACAGAGGCATTATAAAGCATTTGCTAAAGCTTGCATGTACAGCAAAAAGCTGGAAAATTAAGGTGAAGAGTCCCATTTCCTAAATGTACTTTTAAAATGCTGAAATAAGTGTTAAAATGCATTTATTGTAGGAAACAACTCTGCCAATGGTCACAGAATATGTAATGTCTTGAATGTTTTCTACTTCTAACTTTTAGGACAGATTTAGAAGAGAGCAGATTTGGAAGAATTGTATGCATCAAAATCCTATCTGTCCAGAAGAATAAGTAATCTGAAAAAAAGGGAAGAAAGATCCTAAACTACCTATGGTCAAGCAGTTAAAATTGTTATTTGCTATTTCTACTTATTGGTCATTACATAACTATTAATATGCTGATTTTTATTCAGAGTGAATGTTACATAACGAAAGCTGGAAAGTTAGAAATCATGAACATTCATTTCTGTATAAAGGAGTATGCAAAAGGATTGAGCAAAAGCTTTTAGACATCTGCATAGGATATTGAAGTCATAAAGTTGACGAGATTTCAGAGAGAAGGAAAGAAAAGAGAACACAAAACTGGGCCTGGAGATACCTATTTTTAGGGTAAAGAAAGACATAGTTAGGCAAAAGGAAACATCAAGGAGTCTATACATACAGAAGGAGAAGGACTTTAACAAAGGAATGGTTAAGAAAATGAAGAGACACATGGAGATAAAAGGGAAGTCATCCACTTCAGTGGTATTTTCATGAATACAGTCAGAGATTTTCTTGCAGCCAGACCATCCTGACAAGACTCCCTCTTGTCTAGTAGAGGAAGGGTAAGGAGGCTACAGTTCACATTTCACCTTCTCTCATATTCACCCTAAACCTTACCCACTGTTCTCTTTGCTTTCTCTTCAAAAACCGAGGGAACTTACTTAAAAGACTGAGACACATACAGGTCCCTTTTAAACGAAGTGGTAGCAGCAGAAATAGCAGTGTTTACTAACCAGAGAAGAGACTTCAGGTAGAAGCTCCATGACACATCAGGCAGAAAGCAGTGGCACCAGAACAAAGGTCATGCTTCAGAGCCTAGATGACTGTTGGGCACTCTGTGAAACTTGGCTTGAGTCTTAGAACATCAATAGCAACACTTTCTTTACTTGTCCTGGCTTTTCCCCCATTTTGTAGCTTAGGCACAGGATCTCTCTGTCTGTGACTCTGTTTCTCAACCTCTCTCTCTCCCCACCTCTTCCCCTACACTTCCTACCTCTCTCTCCCCCCACCTCTTTCTCTCTCTCTCTCATCCTTATCAAAAAATGCTTTTTCACTCTTCTTTCCCCTCCCTTGCTCCACAGTCTCCTGAAAATGTAGGAAAAACTCTTCTAGATATTGGCCTAGGCAAAGAATTTACCACTGGTAATTACAGCAAAAAAAAAAAAAAAAATGGGTCTTGATTAAATTATAAAGCTTCTGCATAGCTAAGGAAATAATCAACAGAGCAAATAGACAACATACAGAATGGGAGAAAACATTCGCAAGCTATACATATGAGAAAGGGCTCATAACCAGAATCTATAAATAACTCAAGCAAATCAGCAAGAAAAACACTGAAAAGCTCTGTTAAAAAGTGGGCAAAAGACATGAGCAGAAGCTTTTCAAAAGAAGATCAACAAATGGCCAATAAACTTATGAAAAAATGCTCAACGTCACTAACAATCAGGGACATGCAAATTAAAACCACAATGACATATCACCTTACCCCTGTAAGAATAGCTTTTATTAAAAAGTCAAAAAACAATAGATGCTGGAATGGAAGCAGAGAGGAAGAAACTACACTGTTGATAGGACTGAAAATTAGTACAACCTCTATGGAAAACAGTATGGAGATTCCTTAAAGAACTAAAAGTAGACCAATCATTTGATCTAGCAATTCCACTACTGGGTATTTACCCAAAGGAAAAGAATCCATTTTATCAAAAAGATACCTGCACTTGAATGTTTATTGCAGCACAATTCACAATTGCAAAGAGGTAGAATCAACTCAAGTGCCCATCAATTCATAAGTGCATTAACATAGTGGTACATGTATACCATGGAATACTACTCACCCATGAAGATGGATGACTTAATGCCTTTTGCAACAATTTGGATGGAACTGGAGACCATTATCGCAAATGAACTATGAAAAGAATGGAAAAAACAAACACCACATGTGCTTGCTACTAAATTAGAACTAACCAATGAGCACACATGTGCACAGAGGGAAATAAAACTCACTGGAAGTCAAGAAGAGGGGAGGGGAAGGGGGAAGAGGGGATGAATGAAAAGCTACTTAATGGGTACAATGAACAGTATCTGGATGATAGGCACATTTATAGCCCTGACTCAAGCATTACAAAAGCGATCCATGTAACCAAATACATTTGTAGCCCCATAATGTTTTGAAATAAAAAAAAAAATGCTTTTTATTTTCCAACAAAGAGTTATAGGTGAACTTCACACTTTTGACCTCCTGATATGGGTCACCAACGTTAATTAAATATCCTACATAAAGAAAAGTCCTAAAAATTTTTACCTACCTCAGAGAACTATCAAAAAGTTGAAAATTTCAAGGATCAAGCAAAAGCTTTAATGTAGCAAACATTCACTTCCAAAAGAGAAAGGAATGCTTATACAATGTTGGTGGGACTGCAAATTAGTACAACCTCTATGGAAAACAGCATGGAGATTTCTCAAAGAACTAAAAGTAGACCTATCATTCGATCCAGCAATCCCACTACTTGGTATCTACCCAAAGGAAAAGAAGTCATTTTATCAAAAAGACACCTGCACTGGAATGTTTATTGCAGCACAATTGACAACTGCAAAGATGTGGAATCAACCCAAGTGTCCATCAATTCATGAGTAGATTAACAAAACATGATATATATATATATGTGTGTGTGTGTGTGTGTGTGTGTGTATATACATATATATTCATACCCCCAACACACACCATGGAGTACTACTCAGCCATAAAAAGAAATGAATCAATGCCTTTGCAGCGATTTTTTTTTTTTAATTTATTTTTTTAATTTCAGAATACCATGGGGGTACAACACTTTGGCCATACACATTGCCCCTGTTCTGCCCGTGTCAGAGCCACAGTCGTGGTCATCTCCCAAACTGTGCTCCCCACATCCATTCAGTGAGAGTTTTTACCATCCCTTCCACCCCCCTCCCACCCGCCCGCCCTCAGATGAATGTTATTGCCCTGTGTGATGTAAGTGTTCATCAGTTAGTACCAGTTTGATGGTGAGTACCAGTGGTGCTTGTTTTTCCAATCCTGTGACACTTCGCTTCGAAGAATGGGTTCTAGCTCCAACCAGGATAATACCAGATGTGTTAATTCACTGTTGTTCCTTATTGCTGAGTAATACTCCATGGTATACATATACCACATTTTATTGATCCACTCGTGTATTGATGGGCACCTGGGTTGTTTCCACATCTTTGCGATTGTGAATTGTGCTGCTATGAACATTCGAGAGCAGATGTCTTTATTATAAAATGTCTTTTTTTCTTTTGGATAAATACCCAGTAGTGGGATTGCTGGGTCAAATGGTAATTCTACTTTTAATTCTTTGAGGTATCTCCATATTCTTTTCCATAGAGGTTGTACTAATTTGCAGTCCCACCAGCAGTGTATGAGTGTTCCTATCTGTCCACATCCCCGCCAACATTTGTTATTTGGGGATTTTTTGATATAAGCCAATCTCACTGGAGTTAAGTGATATCTCATTGTGGTTTTGATTTGCATTTCCCTGATGATTAGAGAAGTTGAGCAATTTTTTATATGTTTGCTGGCCATTATTCTGTCTTCTTTGGAAAAGTTTCTGTTCATGTCCTTTGCCCATTTTTTAATAGGGTTGTTTGATTTTTTCTTGTTGATTTTCCTAAGTTCTGTATAGATTCTGGTTATCAGCCCTTTATCAGAGGTGTAGCATGCAAATATTTTCTCCCATTCTGTAGGTTGTCAGTTCACTCTAGTGATAGTTTCCTTGGCTGTGCAGAAGCTTTTCAATTTGATCAGGTCCCATGTATTTATTTTTGTTGCTGCTGTGATTGCTTTGGGGGTTGTCTTCATAAATTCTTTGCCTAGGCCAATGTCCATAAGAGTTTTTCCAATGTTTTCTTCGAGAATTCTTATGGTTTCATGTCTTAGGTTTAGATATGTTATCCATTGTAAGTTGATTTTTGTGAGAGGTGAGAGGTGTGGGTCCACTTTCAGTCTTCTACATATGGCCATCCAGTTTTCCCAGCACCATTTGTTGAATAGGGAATCTTTTCCCCAGTGTACATTTTTCTGGAATTTGTCAAAGATCAGGTGACTGTATGAGGTTGGTTTTATATTTGGGTTCTCAGTCCTGTTCCATTGGTCTACGTGTCTGTTCTTGTGCCAATACCATGCAGTTTTGGTTACTATAGCCTTGTAGTATAGTTTGAAGTCTGGTAGACAGATGCCTCCCAATTTGTTCTTTTTGCTTAAGATTGCTTTGGCTAGACGGGGTCTTCTCTGATTCCACACGAAGCGTAGAATTATTTTTTCTAGATCGGCAAAAAATGATGTTGGTATTTTGATAGGGATTGCATTGATTCTGTAGATTAATTTAGGTAGCAAAGCCATTTTTACTATGTTGACTCTGCCTATCCAAGAGCATGGTAGGGCTTTCCATCTATTTACATCCTCCCTTTGCAGCAATTTGAATGGAACTGGAGACCATTATTCTAAGTGAAGCATCTCAAGAATGGAAAACACCACATGTACTCTCTAATAATTTGGAACTAACTGATGGGCATACATGGGCACAGAAAGAAGTAAAAATCTTTGGAAATCAAGAAGGGGAAGGGGGTGGACAGGAAGGGAAAAAACCTACCCAACAGGTACACTATTGCAGTGATATGTACACTTAAAGCCCTGACTAAAACATTGTAAAATCTATCCATGTAACAGAAACATTTGTACCCCCTTAATATTTTGAAATTTTAAAATATTTGAAAATTTCATGGATCAAGCCAGAGCTTTAATACAGCAAAAATTCACATCTAAATTTTAATGATTTTTAAATAATCACAAGGTTCATCTTTAAAGCAAATAGTGTACCAGATGGTTCTTTGCTGGCACAAATTGTTCTCTATCTTTATAACAGGTTTCTGTAAGTGTCTTTGATTGACACCAACCAGTTGTGTTACAAAACAGTGTGATATCAGGTCAATCATGATGAAACTTGATAATGCCACATCAATAATGTGACATTTTATGCTGTAGTTTGGGACAAATTGCTGGAAGGGAAGACAGTAATACTTAGTAATGGATGAATATTCTAAACAAATGTTGGCTCATCACATTGTGGCCTTTGTTGACAATGTTCAAGTCTAATGGCATGATAACAATAACCCTCAAAATCTTTAATGGCTCTTAAATTGAGAAGTAAATACATCCCCTGATGTAGGATGTAACATGTCATGCTGTTTTCTTAAAAACCATTACATTATATAATATAATTTACTTAATTTCACATCAAATCATTAGACAAATTTGGATACATTTTCAGGGGTATATACGAGTCCTAAAGTACCACATGCCCTAAAACCACAATTAAAGGATTAGTAGAGCAGGAAAAATTGATCAGTATTTTGTAAGGAAGATTATTCAAATAAGCAAATCACCACACAAAATAAACAAAGCTGACCCACCCTGGTTGCATTAAGCAAAGCTTCTGTACTCTACTCTCTTTGTCTGTGATGGTCATGCCAGCCTAATCATAGTGGAAGCTGAAGGTTTGGCTTAGCCTCAGGAACCTCAGGAAATTTAAGCAGAAAAACAAGTCATAAAGGGCTTAGAATGATACAGGGACTGTCTGGCTTGCAGGAAACTTGATCCAGGAGTGGGTTAGGGTGATGCAAAGAGTGGAAGAAATGAGGTGTCAGGCAACTGACAGAGATGAACCATGATGGGAAACCAGAATTGTCTATTAGGGAATTTGATTAATTCTCTGACTTGTATAATGTGGACGCTCTTCCCTACCTATCCACTGAAATCTTCACTTAATTTCATATTTCTAGTTCATATGTTGAAGAAGTGGATCTATTTGAGGGATGGAACACTGTGCAATTTTGAGCCAAGTGACAGTAAAAACTAATGCCTCAATGGAAGCTTCATCTAACTTAGTTTCCTGCTTCTTTGCATGGACCAGTTGACTTGTTTTTCTCCAAATACATTGATAAAGATTCTTTGCTTGACCAAATTTTAGTCAGATTCCCTGAACTTTCTAGGCTCATCTGTGTACTTCATTGTAAAATTCAGTTTTAGCAAGAAGCCTGCTATGTCAGTTTAGCAAAAACCCTTCACCCTTGATATCTGATTGCTGCTGATATCTGATCAAGTTCTTCATCTTGCACCATCCCCCAGGTGATATCTTATCATACTGGCCTGTCTTCAGCAAGAATCCTATTAGGTCGGTTTAGCCAGAAACCTCCTTATCCCCGATGTTTCCTCTTAGTAATTTTCCATCTGTTGACCCCTCCCCTGCTCCCTGGATATAAATCCCATTTGCCCGTGTTGGATTAAAATCCCATGGCACTGGTCCCTATATCTATTGCAATGGTCCTTAATAAAGTCTACTTTACTGTGCTTTAACAAATGTCACTGAATAATTTTTTTTTTTATCAATACCCACCTATCTCCTGCTTTTGTGACTTTGATCTTCCTCTTCTCCTCACATAAACTAAATTTAGTATCTCTTCAAATATCATCTCAAATGCTGACTCCTTGATTAAGTTTGTTCTAATTTCCTAACTGGATTGGAGCTCTTCCTTCTTAAAATATACATAGCGTTGTTGTAAATGTATTTTTTGTGACACAAAATAATCTGGCTTCTATGCTAGCCAGTGTGGTGAGGAACTGTGTTTTATTTATCTTTATAGCCACTGAGGTGGTAGCCCAGCACTTAACAAATGTGAGTTAAAATACATTGAACAAAAGTGCTAGATTGTTAATAAGAAATACCAAAATTAGTGTCTTTTTGTCAGCCCTGCTTTAAATTTAAATATTTTAATTTAAATATTTAATCCATCTATGTTTTCATATCTCCTTGTGAGATAAATTTATTTTAATAATCCCTTCCAACTGTAGCAAGAGAGCAGATATTTCTTCAAAAGGAGAACATGCCTTTAGCTCTTATTTGCTATCTTTAGACAGGGCAGGAAGTGAAGTTCTCTGAAAACTCTGTATTGAAAGGCACAATTGATTATACATTAGCAAGCAGTATTTGTGGCTGTATTCTGTATTAGATCTTTGTTGGCATACAGGTTATTCTTTTTCAGCAATTGATTAGAGGAATATATTCAAAAGGTATATTATCTTTGACAAATGTTTTCTAAAAGAAGGAGTATTTTTTTGCTTTCTTTATTTTTGTTCTTTTAATTCCTTCCTTTGGAAACAGTTGACTGGGGACTACACTGAACTTGCACCTATATTATTTATTTTGTAGTTCACTGTCTTGACAGAGACACAGAAAATGTGTCTCACATGGTGTCCTGTATATTATCTACTTTCTTTTTCAGGCTTAGGCATCAGCAGGAGACAATAGTGATTGATTAGAGCCACAACAGCCTGTGAATTCCTCTTTCACAAAATTAATCTTTTTCTTTGCATGTGCAAACGCTGCCTTATATTAAATCTTTGCTACTACATGAAGGAAAAAAAAGCAGCAAAACCAGACTAGGTGAAATACCATATGCTGTGGACCAGAGCATGAAGGCTTATGCGTTTCAGTTTGGGCTATTTGCTGTGAAGATAACAAAATGTAACAGCCATTTACAAAGAAAGCACTATTTAAGAAAGTGAATTTGAATTAAACATGCTTGGAATCTACCACTTTTGCATACAAATAGGAAAAGGAGTATTACCTGCATGAAAATACAATTATTACTACAACTTCATTGCCATGGTCCTTCAGATTTTGTTTACTGGTAGCTGTTGGGGAAATTTTGATTTTCTTTAGGTAGAATTCCAAGTATTCTGAGAGACACAATGAAACAGAAGTGCATTGCTGAAAATGTGAATTTCTTTCCTCAACACATTAAATACATAGTCAGCACTAATGTACAGCCAAGTGTTTTTATCTCAAACACTATGTGACAAATATCAAAGTAAAAAACACATCTTTCAATCTATTGGAAATTTCTCCCTTTCACAAGGCTTCTTTTAGGTGATTTTGCCTTCAGAATTCCCTACTTCATGGTACCTAGTCAAAAGTGTCATAGCCATTCATTGAACACATATTTACTGAGCACCAATCATATGTCAGATAGTGTCCTAAGTACAAAAATAAGTAAGTAAAGACTCTGCCACTCAAGGTGTTCAGAAAAACAAAAAAAAAAAAGAAGAAATATACATAAATCATAATATTGAATCCAGTAATGGTGGGGTAGTATGAACTAAACTAAAATAAAAGGCTCCCCGCCCCCCACGACCATCGGCTGACTGAATGGACCCCCTCCTGGCCAAGAGGATATCCCAAAACTAAATTGTCTGCCACAGAGGAGGTCAGACATGCCTCACCATGCCCCCCTCCCTTCTTGGAGATATCCTTTGTAACTCATTAACAGGCCTAAGGCTATTCAAGACAAACCTGCAGGTCCTCAATTTACACAACAAATATATGTCCTGTGACTTGTCTCTTCCTTATCTAAAACATTCCAAGCCTTTAGACAAAGCTTCATTTTTTAACCAATTACAAGTCAAGGAGTCTTTAAACCCACCTATAACCTGTAAGCTCCTGCTTTGAGATGACCCGCCTTTTCGGGCCAAGCCAATGTAAGCCTTCCATGTATCGATTTATGACTCTACCTGTAATCCCTATCTCCCTAAAATATATAAAACCAAACTGTAACCCAACCACAAAGAGCCCACTTGCTCAAGGCTTCTTGGGTGTGGCTCTGGGTCATGGTCCTCAAATTTGGCTGAGAATAAACCTCTTTAAAATTATTTTACAGAGTTTGGATTCTTTTTCATCAACAGTAGCATGTTTTAGATGAATCCTCCTGTCTATAACAAATATTAACTCTTGATAAAATAGAAGAAGAACTGTCAATGGCAGTGTAAATGAAAGAAAAGCAGGCAAAATTGAGGGGAGTCCACATTTGAAAGAAGGGAACCATGCTATATTCTAGCTAGATTTAGATTATTTATCCCGAAGGATCTTTCTCAGTCTGTACAATGTGAGACAGATAAACTTAAGCAGAGAGATGGAGTATTATTGGCCTGAAGGTACATAAGCTGAAGTTTCTGAGTTGCCAGAGTAGCTGGGAACTGAAGGGAAAAAACTCAAAAAGGAAGCTCCACAGAGGGGAAAGCCCAAAATCTGCATATACACTCTCTTCAGTCCTTGGCTGATTGTTGAACTGCATGTGAAAAGGAAACTACAGCTGCCAAGGAAGAAAATGAGCACTGGAAGGCTAAAAGAACTTTGCAGAGATCTCAGTATTTGCTGCAAAGAAGACAAAGTTTAGAATTCAAATTTCAGTACACAGGTAGTCCCTGACATAAGATAGCTTAACTTACAATTTTCCACTTTATGATGGTACAAAAAGCAATATGCATTCAGTTAAAAATGTATTTTGAATTTTGATCCAAAATTTTTTATAATAACTTTATCATAAAGTTATAAGGCTTTGTGTTAGATGACTTTGCCCAATTGTAGGACAATACAAGTGTTCTGAGCACATTTAAGGCAGATTAGGCTAAGCTATGATGTTTGGTAGGATAGGTGTATTAAGTGTTTTTTTAGCTCACGACATTTTCAACTTATTATGGTTTTATCAGAACATAACCACATCATAAGTTGAGGAGCATCTGCATTAGAATTGTTCACATTTTTTATTGCAACTCCAGAAGAAGACATCTTAGGAATAAGAAATATGTTCCAGAACTAAGAAATTTGCCATAGGCCTAAAGACAAAACTGGAAAAATCTGACATAAACAAAGTCAAAAACCATGCTTCTAAAAGTTCAAAGTGATACATGGGTAATATAATAATCTACTAGAGAAAACTAAATTTTTATAGGCTTTATATGGTATCATCCACAATGTCTAGTATACAAACAAAAATTATTTTAAAAAATGAAGAAACAGAAAAATGTGACATATTGTCAAGAAAAAAATTGGCCAATATAAACAGACTCACAAACAATACTAATGTTGAATTTAGCAGAGAAGTACTTTTGAATCTTTATAATAGACATGCTAAAAATTAACAGGAAAAACAAATAAATATAATGGGAAAAGAAATGGGAATTTCAGAAAAGATGAAACTGTAAGAAAGAATGGAAATTATAAATATTAAAATATAACATTGAAATAAAAATGTAATTGAATAGAATTAATTATGTATTGGACACATAAAAAAACACCTGTGAACTTGAAAACAGGTCAAAAGAAATCAAACTGAATAAGAAAAAATAGAAAAAAAAACATTAATAGAGCCTTACTAAACTGTGGAAGAGGAACAAGCATTCTGACATACACAAAATTGAAGAAGAGAAGGAAAGGAGAGGCAGAGATGATGGAGGAAAAATAAATTATTTGTGGAAAAATTGGCTGAAAAGTTTTTGAAATCTGATCAATAAAACAGCAACTCACATGTGGTAGATGGTCTCCAAACTTCAGAAGACAAAACGACATGTCTGATGATGAAAATAACACTTGATGGGATTAACATTGCAGAACATTAGTGCACTTGAAGACAAAGCAAAAAAAAAAAAAAAAAACCTATCCAAAATGAAGCACAGAAAATAAATGTTAGAAAAAATATACAGAACCACTGTGCTCTGTGAGAAAACTTCCAAGTAGCCTAATATATGTGTAATTGGAATATTGATGGGGATGAGAGGCAGAACAGAAAAAGTATTTTAAAAGATAATGGCCAAATTTGTTTCCATATTTGATGAAACTTATAAACTCCCAAGCCCAAGAGGCTTAATGGAACCCAAGAACAAGGAACATGAAGAACACTACACCAAAGCACATCATCATCACATTGCTTAAAACCACTGATAAACAGAAAGGTATAAAAGCAGCCAAAGAGTAAAAACACATTAGATATAGATACACAAAGTTATCACAGCAGGTTTCTTGCAAGAAACAATACAAGCCAGAAGACAAAAGACCAACATCTTTAAAATGCTGATGAACAAAATCTGTCAAAGTAGAAATCTAAATCTAGTGAAAATGTTTAAAAAACAAAGGTGAAATAAGGTCTTTTTTCAAGCATACAAAAGAATTTATCGCCAGCAGACTTTCACTATAAAAAATATCGAAGTATGTTCTTCAGGCAGAAGGAAATGATACCAAATAGATATTTGCACGTACACAAAGGAATAAATAACCCTAGAAAGGGTAATATGTTTGTATACACAAAATATTTTCCTATTATTTACATATCTCTAAAGCAAATATAATAGCAATGTATTGTGGTGTTTAGGGCATATGCAGAAATAAAATGTATGACAAGAATAGAACAAAAGCCAGTAGGAAAGAAAAAGAAATACAATATCTTAAGTTTTTTATACTTTAAGTAAAATGATATAATATAACTTGAAGGTAGATGGTAATAGCTTAATACGTTTGCTATAAAACTTAAAGCAACCTCAAATACACACATACACTCTCACACACACACATACACACACACACACATATTAATAAACCAACTAAAGGGATAAAATGGAATCACAAAAATATTCAATTAAACCAAAAGAGGGCTGAGAAAGGGAAAAAAAGATCAAAGGACAGATGATAAAAGTAGAAAATAAATACCACATGGGAGATTTCTACCCTCACATATTAGTGAACAAATTAATTTTAAACTGTAAGCATTCCAATTAAAAAGCAGAAATTATGAGACTGGGGGGGTAAAAAGACAACTATAGGCTGCCTATAAAAAATCCACTATAAATATCAAGGCACACATAAGTTACAAGTAAAGGGATAGAAAAAAAATTGCCATATTAACACTCATAAAAAGAAGGTTGGAGTCATTTCTTGATAGAAAAAGATAGACAAACAGAATCCAAAGTAAGCATAAGAATGGAAATAATAAAGACCAAAGTGGAAATAAATAAAAGCCAGAAAAAACAGAGAAAATTAATGAAACTAAAAGGTATTTATTTATTTTTGGGGTCTATATCATTATACATTATATAATTCGTAAAAATCAAATCACTGTAATTGGAATACCCATGACTTTAAATATTTGTCTTTATTTTATACTAGAAACATTTGAATTATTCTCTTCTAGCTATTTGAAAATATATAATAGATTATTGTAAACTATAGTCACCCTACTGATCTATCAAACACTGTGCCTTATTTCTTTTATAAAATTATATATTTATACCCATTAATATTCCTCTTTTTATGCTTGCTGCCCCCCACCCTTCCCAGCCTCTGGTGACCACCAATCTACTCTCTTATCTTCCTGACATCTACTTTTTTAGCTCCAAAATATGAGTGAGATCACATGATATTTGTCTTTTTGTGCTTGGCTTATTTCACTTAACATAATGACCTCCAGTTTCACCCATGTTCAGCAAATGACAGAATTTCATTCTTTGTTAACGGCTGAATAATATTCCATTGTGTATATATACCACATTTTCCTTATCCATTCATCCACTGATGAGCACTTAGGTTGATTCCATATTTTGACTATTTTGAATCATGCTGCAATAAGCATGAGAAGGCAGACATCTCTTCAATATATTAATTTCCTTTCTTTCAGATACATATCCAGTAGTGGAACTGCTGGATCACACAGTAGTTCTATTTTGAGTTTTTTGAGGAATCTCCACATTGTTTTCCATAGGAGCTGTACTATTAATAGTTTACACTCCCACCAAAAGTATATGAGGGTTCCTTGTCAGCATCTGTTATTTCCTGTCTTTTTGGTAAAAGTCATTTCAACAGAGGCAAGATGATATCTCACTGTGGTTTTGATTTGTATTTCTCTGATTAGTGATATTGAGCATTTTTTTCATATACCTGTTTGCCATTTGTATGTCTTCTTTTGAGAAATGTCTACTAAGACCTTTTGACCATTTTTAATTATATTATTTATTTATTTACTTTTTTGCTATTGAGATGTTTGACTTCCTTATATATTTTGGTTATTAATCTTTTGTCAGATTGATAGTTTGCAAATATTTTCTCCCACTCTATGGGTTGGTTCTTCACTTTGTTGATTGTTTCCATTGGTGTGCAGAAGCTTTTTAGCTTGATGTAATCCCATTTGTCTATTTTTGCTTTGATTACATGTGCTTTTGAAGTTTTACATAAAAAATCTTTGCCCTGACCAATGTCCTGGAGCATTTCCCCAATGTCTTCTAGTAGTTTCACAGTTTTAGGTCTTAGATTTAAGTCTTTAATCAACTTTGATTTGATTTGTTTATATAGTGAGAGATAGGACTCCAGTTTCATTCTTCTGCATAGGGTTATCCAGTTTTCCCAGCACCATTTATTAAAGAGCTCCAGTGCTGGGTGCATAGATACTTATAATTGTCATATCCTCTTGCTGAATTAACCTCTTTATCATTAGATAGTGACCTTCTTTGTCTTCTCTTACAGTCTTTGATTTGTAGCCTATTTTATGTGATATGAGATAGTGACTCCTGGTCTTTTTTGGTTTCCAGTTGCATGGAATATCTTTTCCCACATTTTCACTTTCAATATATGCGTGTCTTTATAGGTGAAGTAGGTTTCTTTTGGCAGCATATAGATTGGTTTTGTTTCCTTATCCATTCAGCCACTCTTGCCTTTTAATTGCAGAATTTAGTCTTTTTATATTCAGTATTATTATCAATAAACAAGAATTACTACTGCCATGCTGTTGTTTATTTTCTGGTTATTTTGTAACAACTCTCATCCTTTCTTACTGTCTTCCTTTGTGATTAAGTGATTTTCTTTGGTAGTATCTTTTAATTTGGTGCCTTTTAAAGTGAATCTTTCATAGGTTTTTGCATTGAGGTTACCACAAGGCTTACAAGACAACATCTTACAGATAAAACAAGTTACTTTAAAGAGATGAAAATTCATCTTAGATCACAAAGAAAAGAATAGAACAAAAGAAAAAATGAAAAAAAATCTACACTTTAACTTCATCCTTCCCACATTTCAACTTTATATTGTCCCCATTTACATATTTTTATAACCTGTTTCTTAACAGGTTACTGTAACTATTACTGCTTAGGATAGATTTATTTTTTGGACTTCCTACTAGAGTTATGAGTGGAGTGCACACCACAATTACAGTATTAGAGTGTCTGGGTTTTTCCATGTACTTAATCTTATCAGTGGGCTTTATGCCTTCAAATATTTTCTTTTTTCATGTTAGTGTTTTATTCTTTCAGACTGAAGAACTCCCTTTAGCATTTTTATAAGATCGGTCTGGTGGTGGTGAATTCTCTCAGCTTTTGTTTATCTGGGAAAGAGTTTATATCTCTTTCACATTTGGAGGATAGATTTGCTGGATGGATACAATATTCTTGAATCCCAGGTTTTTGTTTAAACACTTTGAAAATTTCATCCAACGCCCTCCTGATCTATATGGTTTCCATTGACAAGTCTGTTGCCAGACTAATTGGAGCTTCTTTATATGTTATTTGCTTCTTTTCTCTTGCTGTTTTTAGGATCCTTTCTTTGTGCTTGACCTTTGCAAGTTTGACTGTTATATGCCATGGAGTTGTATTATTTGGGTAGAATCTGCTTTGCATTCTCTGACCTTCCTATACCTGGATATTTATCTCTTCCTTAAGTTTGGAAATTTTTCTGTTATTATTTTTTTGAACAAGCTTTCTACTTCTCACTCTTGCTGAACTTCTTCTTAAACACCAATAATTCTTAAATTTGATCTTCTGAAGTAATTTTCTTTATCTTGTAGGTGATCTTTGTTTCTGTTCATTCTTTTTTTCTCCTCTGACTGGGTATTTTCAAGTAGCCTGTCTTCAAGCTCACTGGTTCTTTCATCTGCTTGATCCATTCTGCTGATGAGTGCCTCTAGTGAATTTCTCATTTCAGCAAATGCTTTTATTAGTTTCAAGATTTTGTTCAATTGTTTTTTAAATTATTTTGATCTTATTGTTAAATTTCTGAATTGCTTTTCTGTGTTATCTTAGAAATCACTGAGTTTCCTTAAAAATGGCATTTTTGAATTCTTGGTTGGAGAGTTCACATGTTGCCCTCTTATTAGGGTCAGTCACTGGTTACTTGCCTTGCCTATTTGGGGAGGTCATGGTTCCCTGTTTGCTGTTGTTTCTTTTATAAGATTTATAAGATTTCAGGATATAAGATCAATTGCCTATAAAAATAAAAAAAATACAAAGTTCAAAAACAAACTGTATCAAATGAATGACAAGACAAGTCACATAATGGGAGAAAATATTTGCAAAAGACATATGTGATTAACAACTGTTATCCAAAATATACAAAAAATTCTTGAAGCTCAACAATAAGAAAACAAACAACCCAATTTAAAAATGGACAGAAGACATGAACAAACACCTCACCAAAAAATATACAAATTACAAATAAGCATAGGAAAGATGGGCCACATCAAACTTCTGGAGGAACATGCAAATTAAAATAACAATGAGATACCACTACATACCTATTATTATAGAATGGCCAAAATCCAGAACATTGACAACACCAAACACTGATGTGGATATGGAACAAGAACTCTCATTCATTTCCAGTGGGAATGCAAAATGATACAGCCACTTTTGAAGATAGTTTGGCAGTTTCTTACAAAACTAAACATACTGTTATCATGTAATCTAGCAGTCATACTCCTTGCTATTTATTTAAAGGATTTAAAAACTTGTGTCCACATGAAAACCTGCACAGCTATGTTTATAGTAGCTTTATTTATAATTGCCCAAATTTGAAAGCAACCAAGATGTCCTTCAATAGGTGACAATGGGATATTTTTCAGCACTAAAAAGCAATGAACTATCAAGCCATGAAAAGACATGAAGAAATCTTAAATGCATATTACTAAGTGAAAGAAGCCAATCTGAAAAGGCTAAATACTGTATGATTCCAACTATATGCTATTCTGGAAAAGGCAAAATTATGGAGACAGTAAAAAGATCACTGTTGCTAAGAGTTAGGAGTGAGAGAGGGATAAATAAGTGGCATACATATATTTAGGACAGTGAAACTATTCTATATGATACCATAATAGTGAATACATGTTATTCTATATTTGTTAAGACTCATAGAATGTGCAACACCAAGAATAAATAGTAATGTAAACTATGGACTTTGGGTGATAATGAAGTGTTAATGTAGGTGCATGGATTGTAACACAAACATGCCACTCTGACGTCTGATGTTGATAGTGGGAGTGGGGATTTGCACATGTGTTGGAGCAGAAAATAAAGCATGCATCTATTTTCCTATGCACCCAAAAGAAAATAAATCATGTATACACAAGAATAATTGTACATTAATTCTAATTTTAGCTTCATTTGAAGAGTTAATAACTGGAAACAACCAAAATGTGTAATAACAGATGAATGGATATACAAAGGTATTATACATATGCACCAGAATACTTCTCAGCAAGAAACAGGAAGAAAATATTGAGATAGGTAATAACAGAAAAAACTCAGAATGATTCTACTGAGTGAAAAATGTTAAACAAAAAATGTACATATTTTATGATTCTATGTACATAAAATTCTACAAAATGCAAAGTAATGCACAGTGACAGAAATCATATCAATGGTTGCTGAGGGTTGGGGAAGGGAAAGTGAAGGGCAGGGTGGGATTGCAAAAAGTCACAAGAAAACTTTTGGAGATAAGTGATATGCTCATTATCTTTACTATGGTAATGAGCATATCATGGTAATGATTTCACAAGTGTATGTGTATGTCAAAACTCATCAAATTTTACACTTTAAATATGTGCAATTTTAAAAACATATACAGAAATGACAATTCTAGAGGAAGCAGACCTCTCATACATTACTAGTAGAAGTATAAAATGGTTGGGAAAATTATTGAGCCTTTTTAATAAAATTAAACATGTACCTGCCCGTTGACTCAGTAATTCCACTACTAGTTATTTAATACCAACAAAAATGTGCATCCACAAACAGTCCTGTATAAGAATGTTCATAGAAGCATTATACATACTATCCAAAACCCTAAAAACAACTCAAATACACACAAGAGGTGAATGGATAAATAAATTATGTATTTATTTATCCATTCAATGTATTAAATGGAATATTTCTAAGTAATAAAAAATTAATGAACTATTGATAAACACAATAACAGGTAAGAATTTTAAAAATATTTTATTGATCAAAGAAGCCATAGATGAAGCAGTACATATTCTATGATTCTATTTATATGAAGTTTTAGAACAGGCCGAATTATGGTATGGTGACAGATATTAGAAAACTATGTCCCTCCAAGTGTATGGGAAGAGGGATTACCTGGAAAGAGGACAAAAAGGAAGTTTGGGGGCTAATAGACATGATCCAAATCATGATATAAGTAGTGGTTAAGCAGATGTATACATCTGTCAACAAGATTCATTAAACTCTGCATATAAGATCTGTGCATTTTATTGTATGTAAATTACATCTCAATAATAAAATGCTTCTAAAAATAAGATGTAGTATGATATCATAATACATGTATTATATCCAGGAACAAAAGAAGGGTCCACTTCACTCTGCCTAAGGGATGATTGGGGCAGAAAATGCTTCAGAGAAGAAACAATACCCAAGCTATGGGTTAAATAGGAATTTGCCAATAATGTAATTTGGGAAGAAAATTACCAAACAAAAGCATGAAGCTATAGGAGATCTCGGCCTGTTTGGGAAACAGATCTTGGCTTAAAAGAAAACAGCCATGACCAAGAGACAGGAGATAAATCTAGAAGGGTAGGCAAGGTTTAAGCCATGATAGGTCTTGTGCACTAAACTAATGCATTTTTACTTTGTATTATGTCTTGGAAGGTGAGTTAAGAATTGATTGAATGATAAAACCACAAGATAACTTTAGAAATTTTTTACCCTAAAACCATTATTTTACAGTCTCTGACTTTCATTTGCACCCTGACTATTTAGAGGGTTCTTTATAGAACGGTTACTGCTTCTGTAAATTTGGCCATTTGTGGCTATGTCTGGGGAAGAGGATGAAAGTTGTACAGACTAAGGAACAGCTCCTAAAATGGAGAAAAAATCCAGCTGGAAGATGCTCATAGAAACAATGATTTGACAACAATTTGATATGGCTGCATTTGGGGAGTATTTTCAGAAAGAAGAAAGTGATTTAAAGAGAGTACTCCTTTTTTTTTTTTTGCCATGAAGTTAGCATTGTAGGTCAAGCTTAGCAACAGTAGTTGAAATTGGAAATTCTCTCTTGGAAAGGAAGAGATAGTTGAAAGAGGAAGTTCTATGAATTAAGAAGATATTCAAGAGACAATTAACACTCTGAAAAGTAGCCAGGAAACCAGGATAGGACTCTAGCATCTCACAAGCATAGGGTAAGAGAAGCATCAAGTACAGCACTATGTGACAGTGGAGAAATCTAATAAGAAAGAACTTAAGTCTTTCCCTGAATCTGAGGATTGTTCATCGTCTTTCAGAATATTTCTTCTTCTGATTTTATCACTGCTGCGGCCTTTATTCTTTTTTTTTTCTTTACATTTCAGGAGTTACTCAATAGTTTACAAGGAGCTGTTACTTAAAATCTCTCAGCCTAACAACGCCCTTGAAAGCTAGGCACAACAAGTGGTATTAGTCTCATTTTATAATGAAGAAACAAATATAGTCCCTTTCTCTTCAATCCAGACCCTGGTACCTACAACAGACTTCCAAATGTCTCTCTCAAAAGTGTAAGTACTTTTCTCTCTCAAAAGTACTGTAGAAAGCAAAGAATAATAAACAGGTACCACAGCAGATCCTTCCAATATGCTGCCAGGTTCCAATGTACTTAAAATCTCATATTTTACCATAAAAATTATACTCCATAACCATATTAGTTACAGTGTTAAACTTTTTAAACTTTTACCCTTAATATCACACTCTACCAGATTTCGAACAAAATTGATGCTCCAGAAAGATATAATATTATTTTTTCACTTCCAGCCCACATGGCACATTGATGCCTATGCCAAAGAGTGAATTAGGAATCAATGGAATCTAAGTGTTCAAGTGCCCTTGTGCTCTGATTTCTGCTTTCTGCCCAGCCTCATCCACTGCCACATTCTCATTGCAATTTACACTCCCAAAATACAGTACTAGTTGTACCATCTTAAGCCTAGAAACTGAAACTCTAGAATTAATCTCAGAAATAAATGTTGGTTATTTCTAAATCTGACTGATTTTTTTGGTATAGGACTCTTATGGAATTGTCATGTGTGTTCCCAAGAAGCAGCAGGAAATAAAAAAACAAAGAAATCATTCAATTCCCCATAGTAAAAATCTCCTAATGGAAAGTCAAGATCATAAATGGAATATGTGACTGAAGCAATATGACAAGGGCTTCTATTATAAAAATTCTCTTAGCAATGCAATAGGGGCTTCTGTTTGCAAAAAATATCTCAGAATTCTCACTCTTTCATAATTTTATTTTGATTCCTCCTCCTCCTCCTCCTCCTCTTGGTTCTCTACTCTTCTTCTACTCCTTCTTTTTTAAAAGATTTTTAACTTAACAGTTTTTGATTTCATAAAATAAACATCTGTTTGGATGAAATATTTGGCATCATGTTTATGTCAGTTGTCAAAACTCAAACAGACTTGTCTGCTCTTTTATGAGATTATATGTATTTCCATCAAATTTATATTTAGTTATTTGGATAAAAGTTCATAGAATTTAACATGGAGTTCATTTTCTTCTAGGACCCTTAGAAAATGTTCTTCCCCAACATCTTTCCACAAGATCTCTTATGAGAGAACAGCTAAAAGCTACTTTACATTAATAAAATATTCTCAATTTTTTAACATTACTCAAAGTACTCTAAGACAGAGGTCCCCAACCTTTTTGGCACCAGGAACCGGTTTCATGGAAGACAATTTTTCCACAGACCGGGAGGGGGAGATGGTTTCGGGATGATTCAAGTGCATTACGTTTACTGTGCAGTCAAACCTCTCTGCTAATGATAATCTGTATTTGCAGCTGCTCCCCAGTGCTAGCATCACTGCCTCAGCTCCACCTCAGACCATCAGGCATTAGATTCTCATATAGAGCACACAACCTAGATCCCTCGTATGCGCAGTTTACAACAGGGTTTGCGCTCCTATGAGAATCTAATGCCGCTGCTGATATGACAGGAGGCAGAGCTTATGTGGTGATGCCAGTGATGGGGAGTGGCTGTAAATACAGATGAAGCTTCATTGGCTCACCTGCCACTCACCTCCTGCTGTGCAGCCCAGTTCCTAACAGGCCACAGACCTGTACTGGTCCGCAGCCCGGGGGTTGGGGATGGCATCTCTAAGGGCATATTTCAGTGTTGAAAGAGAATCAAAAACCTTTGCCAGGGGCTTCAATTCTATCCTGCAAAGGGAAAATTTGTGGCAATCCATAAATACCTTGGTATAAAGACAATCTACTACCAGAATTCACAGCTGACATCCCTTAGGTTAAGAGTTATCTACTTTTTATTACCTATAATTTTTCCAGTTTCTCGGGGCTGCCCACTGCAAAAGCAAAAGGTCCTTAATGAATATTTTCTTTAGCAGAAAATACCACATTGTTATTATGTTTGTATAAACAGTCAATTATCTTTTCAAGAGATTTGAACAATAATTTTAAAGTCATACACCCCCACACACACACCCATGTAGTTATCATTGCCAGAGCTCTTCCTTTCTACAGATCCATATTTCTAGGTGTTATCATTTTCCTTCTGCCTGAAGGATGACCTTTGACATTTCTTGTAGTGTACTGTTATCTGCAATCACTCCAGGTGGTTCTTTTTCTAGCTTTAGATAGTTTCCTCAAACACATGAGCTGATCACTATTCAGCTGAATACTCAAGGATGCCATCTGCAGATTTCCAGGGTTATCTCTCCATTCAGCTCTCTTCTCTTTGGTACTCTATCCTGAAAACTCTAGCCATCTTTTTCTCCCCCGACTCTCAGGTTCATCCCCATGTCTCAGAAATATACATCCTCATGTGAATTGCTCCTTCCATGTCTGCCTGAAGGCCACCTCCTCACAAGGCTCAGAAGCAAATCCAAATGCTTAGCCAAGTGACTAATATCTGAGTCTGACAACAAGCTATTCTCCCTATCCAGATTTTGACCCAGACTCTCCAACAAAACATACCCTTTTTTCCCTGTTTGTTATGGGTGGAATTGCACCTCCCCCTCACCAAAGAGATATGTTGAAGCCCTAACCTCCAATACCTCAGAGTATGACCTTATTTGGAAATAAATTCATTGAAGATATAATTAGTTAAGGTAAGGTCATACTGGAATAGAGTAAGCCGTTAATCCAGTATGACTGGTGTCCTTATAAGATGATGTGAAGACATAGGAAGAGCTCACTAATGAAGAAGCAGAGAGACACGGAGATAACACCACGTGACAAAAGATAGAAACAGAGACAGGGGTGATGAAATTTGTTGTGGCTCAGGAAGCAATATCCCAAAATATGGCGCTTTGACATGCTAAACTGAAAAAGAAGCCTCAAGGTTTCTCTTACCTTCCCTCCTCCTGACTTTCAATCCTCTGCCTCTCCCAAAGCACAGGATGAAGTTGTTCTCTGAAGGTCCCTTATCTGCCTAAAATGTGGACCTGCCAAATAACAAAACAATTATCTCTGGTCCCTTCCCTGAGTTTTCATTAACTGAAATAATATTACAGGAAGAAAGACTGAAGTCTGTCAACACACAAGGACAAACTTTTGTCACAAACAATTATCTGTTCTGTGGGCCCAACAGACTTTGTCCTAGGCCATTGTTTGTTCTTCAAGCTTATTGAATTTCCCTAAAAATCATTTACTACCTCCCTAAAATCACCCACACTTCCCCTATCCCCTAAGAAGAAGTGTATATAAGCATTGGTGCCCCATTGTGGGTGGGGTAATCACTCTGTGATTCACTGCCTCCCTCATGCACATTACTAAATTTGTATGCCTTTTCTCCTATAAATTTGCATTTTTTCAATTGATTCTCAGCAAACCTTCAGAGGGCAAAGGGGAAGTTTTCCCTTGGCCCCTATAAGCTGCAAGACAAGGAATGCCAAGGATTGCTGGCCACCACCAGAAGCTAGGCAAGAGGCAAGGAAAGATTCTGCTTAGTGTCTCAGAGGCAGCATGGCCCTGCTGACTCCTTGATTTTGAACTTCTACCCTCCAGAACTGTAAGAATAAATTTCTGTTGTTCTAAGCCATCCAGTTTGCAATTCTTTGTTAAGGTAACACTGAAAGACTAATTCACTGCCTAAAATGCTTATAGAAACTTGCTCTTTCAGTCCATACCCAAGACTACCAAATACTTACAGAAAAGTCTGAACCCAATTTGGGCCCAATCTAGATTCATGTAAAAGCAAGAAGAAAAAGTGCTTAACTTTGTCTAGGGGGACAATTCATAGAAAAATTTATTTTTAATCTGCACTTTACATTTTAGTCATATTTTGCCAACCAAAAAGGATTCAAGGCAGAGGAAATAACATGTATATTTTTTCCAATCTTTATTTCTTATAGTAATTCAGTTTAAATGATGATATCCATCAATAGTTTTTAAATTGTTACTTTTTTTCTTTTACTTCTATAGAGTAAATTTAACCTGTCTTTCATTTGGACATGGAGACTTTTTTCATATAAGAACAATTGATCAGGCTGGATAATCACAGTTTAGATAATATTAACAGAATATTAGAAACTGCAATACTCCATATTGAAAACACAGATTGATCATGCATCTGACAAAAAGAGCCTACAATAAAAACCAAGTGGCAGTAAATTCTATACATTTGAATTACATACATAGATCTAAGACTAATAATCCCTCAAAATACCATCATCATTTATAGCAGAGATAATTTTTGTTATTTTATTTTCTTGGTTTTTAGAGAAAGTACTTTTACTAGTACATATTAATGTAATATTTTTAAAAATTTTACACTGACATAACAAACCAAATAATACAGAAAACTACTAACAATATAATGTATCTATTGCAATCAATAGGCTCCTCCTGCCCTTGGGAATAAAAGATTATTGAATTTTTTCCTCTATTGTTCCTGTCTTAGTATGAAAATAAACTGAGTAGAGCTTTCCTTCCATACGCAGAGATCTTATAACTACAGGACTTGAGGTTTATTGTAGGTGGATTGATAATGTTTCCCTATGAAAATATCTAAGGCCACATTAACTTTGGAGTTCTGCTAGTTTAATGATTGTTCCAACATCATAGTTAGTATCAAAATTTATTTATATCTAGCTTTGCCAATCCCCAGGTGAGTTCTCCATTATCTCTCTCAAAATCAGTATATTCTGCCTGCTTATACATTAACTTCATATATTTTAACAGTTCAGGGATTCATAGCACCTTTAAAATATAAATTGAAGGGAAATATATCAGTGTTGATGTAGATATTTACATGGCCTAGTACTCTTAAATACAAAAACTTTTGAAGTTTTGCCTAGACTAGTTTACAAATGATGTTCTATAGAGCTTTGGGATTCCTGAAAGGATCTGAAATGGTTCCCTAAGCACATTTGAATTAGAAAAATAAGAATGTACCTATAGCATCATTCGAATTAAGATACTACATTATACGAGGAGAAGAAGCACTCACTATGGGATGGGGGCAGCTATTTAAATGTGTGCTGCTGATATTGCAACACCTTTTAAGATGAGCAAGTGGCTATGAAAACTTAGTAACATTGTCTGATGTTACAGTTTGCAGCAGATTCCAAAATCTCCATCTAACTTTCTTGATTAATTAGCTTGAAAAGAGAGATTATGTGAAATTTTAAAAATTTTGGATATTCAATATATCTCTCCATTTTGTTTTCTTTTTCCATAATATGTTCAAGCAGATAAGTATAACAAATAATATTATCTATTTATTTGTGAAACACTGGACTACGTTTTACAAATATATATACACATATGTAAACTACACTGATAATTGTTTGAGCCATTTTTAATAAACCATCAAATAACTTCACAGAAATATAGCAATATCAGAAGAAAATGAAGGACTTAGATTCACATAAAAGCTGTTGCTAAAATGCGTTCAGTCCCTGAATGCTGTATAGACATGGAGAAACAGTTAAGAAGGTGACCACATCTTTCAAAAGAGCACTGAATAATATCATACAAAACTGAAGATTTTATGAGGACATTTTTCATTCTTTACAAGAATATGGGTAGTACATTTTAGAATTCACTTTTTAATGACATCATTCATTAGCTATCCTGAAGCAAGATGCTGCCAAGGCTATTAAAAAAAAAATCTTTCCTTTTCTGATAAAGAATATCTAAGAGCTAAATATCTTTGAATGATTACATGGCCATAGTAGCTATCATATTGCTGGTATTTTAATACGATAACTGAACTGAACTTGATAATGCAGGATTTGAAATGTTTTTGCACTTACAACAGAAGATAAAATGTCAGTAATAAAACTGAAAGTTAAATATGGGACTCAATGGGCAAAACTAAATAAATTTGTCTATTTGGAGAGACTATCTGCCAGTCAGGCACTGAGGGTGCTGAGGGTTTTTAATGGTCACATTAAACATCTTATAATGGCATACACCTTTTATTAGTTTTTGTCAACAACAAAGATTTACACTTGTTGAGGAATGAGTTGTTGTCACCTTCTGGATTTAAGTCTGACTCACTAAGGGATTCACTAAATAATTAGACATGTTAGTGATTCAAGTTTGAAATAATAATTTTGTTATATTCCTTCTACTCCCTGCTCCACTTTAAGTTTCTTCACCAGCTTAATTGAGAACATTTTTGTTCTTGATAGTTTCCGTAGCAACTGAGCTTTATAAAACAGGATTTTACTACAAAAAACAAACTATAAAAAAAGAAAAAAGTATAAAAAATTTTTTACAAATAGGATTTTATTTGATGCTTTCTGTTTTTTAATCATAAATATAATTTTAATAAAAACTAGTCAATTAGGAAACAAATTATTTACATGATGTGATTTTAGTTTTGATGTAATATTCAAACATATACAACTTATGTAGACAGAATGATATTTATATGTATATTAAAGGAATAAAGACAATGCTTCACAATGCTAAGAATTGTCTGAGTAGTATGTTAATGAAATTTAAAATTTTTTTCTATATAAATTGCTATATTTTCCAAATTCCTTTTACTATTTTTTCATCCATTAAGGCATAATTGAAAAATAAAAATTATACATATTTATGGTGTGCAATGTGATGTTTTGATATATGTGAATAGTATGAAATGGTTAAATTAAGCTATTAACATACTCATGCTTTTAAAGCAAACGCATACACTCATTCACTCACACACACACACAGAACTAACAGTTTAAATGTTCAGGTTACTATAAATCTTCAAGTGTGTCATTTGAAGAATTTGGATTTCTCAGACGAGTTGTATCGTTTTTATTGATTGATAGGTAATTTTGATAAATTTAGACTTATAAACTTCATTTATAATTATAAAGTACGATAAGTAATAGATACTGCACATATTAAACTTCAAAAGAATAGCATTTCTATTATATTTAACTACTGCTTACTCTGGCCCAGCAAAGATAGCATTCCAACCTTCCCAGGAAAATGATTATATAGATAGGTACCTTTTCCTTTAAAAAACAAATGTCTGACAGATGAATCCTAGTTATTCCCAAATCAAAATCCAGTTTCTACCATACATTATCTTAACATATTCTTTAGCTCTGTATCTTTTGCCCTGACTTTTAATATAACTGAAAAACCCCTGTCATAGATTAGACTTCAGAATGAAATCTTATGACTTCTCTAAGCTTCATCTTCTTAAAGCTAGACAAAGTAAATCTCTTTAAATTTCTATTACAGAGGTTGTTTCACAGTAAATAGTTCTACAGTGAGTAAGGGAAATCAAAATCTTTTGTCACTAATGACCTTTTGTAGAAAAGCCGGCCCAGCGCTGAAAATTAGACAAAAACCTAGCATCCCCACACCGGGCCTGATCAGAAGAGATAAGCATGATGGCCTGTTATCTATATAAACTAGATGAAAGGGAAGGGATCATAGATTATTCTTACACTGCTCTATGCAGGAAATGGCAGAAAGGACTGAAAATTGTGTTAGACTTAATATTTCCAGATCCATTAATTTAAAAAGTCTGGATTAGGAGGCATTTTCTTCAATTGGATCTCAGGAACATATAACTTCATCTTAGGGGCGTTTTTAAATTCTCTTCAGGGCTTCCTCAAAGAATTTTCTCTTAAGAACTTTTGAGAAACTCAAGAGCTCTACATCTCTAAGCTAATACAGCACCATAAAGATTTCTATTCTCTCATGTCTGCAACACAGGAGAAAAAAAATCCTTTCAAAACCTTTTTACAAATATGATATCCTTCGTTTAAATCAGATGTAGTGATTTTGCCTCTCAGGTTCAAAATTTCAGTTTTTGTTCAGTGTTAAATCTAATTATTGTAGTTTCAAGGTGCTCATTTCTCACAAACATCTTTTTTTTTCCTACTGTTAGAATTTTTGAGGGTTTCTCTGTCATTTTTACTCTTTTTTTTTATTTCTTTAAATGGCTTTGATAACCTCAATTAAAAGCTAGAGGTTTTAGCTACTAATGCTTTCAGTAACATTGTAGCAGATTTTCAAATTTCTGAGTAATGATGATTCCTTATTTTGCATAATTAGTACAGATGCAGTGAGTTGAACTAAATCACTCCTAATAAATTTATATTTCTGGATTGAAAATTCTCATATATAATGTAAGAACACATTGGCATTTCATTTGCTAGAAAACTGAGAACAGATTTTTCTTTTCAAATTTTGTTTTGATTTTAATTACATAGCACACTCTCTCAATACGCAGAGAAAAAAATACTATAAACTCATACACGTAATACACACATACATGTAGAGGGTTAGATAAGTAAGGTAGTAAAACCTAATATAGTTCTGAAAAAATATTTAAATAATAATCTACCATTCAACCTTAACAGAGAACATTTTTAGACTCTAGAGCGTTTTATGTGTCTACCTGACTCATTCAGCATGTTGACAATAAAAGTAGACATAATGATTCATTCTATTACTCTATTTAATAGAATTATTACTACTATATTGTAAAACCTGATCACTATTGAGAGTGAAAGAGATTCTTATCAACAATGCACTAAGAGAACAGAAATAAACCAGAACTATCCTAGTGGAGAGCTGGAAACCTTTACATCCAGTACTGTAGTCATGAATAAAATTTTAATTTTCCTCATGTAATTCAATAGTTAAATTTTACCAGCCTAATGTTTAAATCTATATAAATCCATAATACTTCATTATCAAGAAATAATACACATATACACTGTGTATATGTGTATGTATATATATTTTATATAGAAAGATATTCTGTGTGCATATACTATTTTTCACATACCTTAGGGATTATTACTAATAGTTATCATTTGAAATACCCTAATCCAGGTATGGATATTTAGAAGTTGAAAGATTCTATTCTTTCATTTTATGCCAACATTTCAGAGTACCTACTACAAGTGCTTCCACTACTATTATCTTTAATTAATAGTAGTAGATTGGAAATGGAAGGATGTAGAGCAGAAAGAGATGGAAAGGAGGAATTACAAAGGGCAGAAGGAAACTTTTTGGGGTGATGGATATGTTCACTGTCTTGACTGTGGTGATGGTTTCACAGATATATGCATATATCAAAATGTATCAGATTTTACACTTTAAATATGTGCATTCCACTGTACGTGTCTCAATCATGCTAATTTTTTATAAAAATTTGGTTTGGGTTTTTCTGCTTTTGAATTTTATATAAATGAAATCATATTGAAAGAATTATTTTGTGACTTGCTTCCTTCATTCTGCATTATCTTTTGACATTGACTCTGTTGATTAATTGGAGGTAATTTATGTATATAATGTATTATAATACATTTATCAATTTTGCTGTTGATGAACATTCAGGCTCCTTCTAGTCTTTGTCCATGGTGGACAATGCTGTTTACACACTCATGTGCTTGTCTCCTGGTACACATTTGAAAGCGTTTCCCTGGGATAGATTTCTAGGAGTGAAATGTAGGACATTTGCATGTTTAATTTTTCTAGGGAATGCCAAACTACTTTCCAACATGGTTGTTCCAATTTACACTACTAGCAGTAGTGAATGCTCTTCCAGTCCACAAACTGGACAACACATACATAATATGATCCAATTTTTTAATAGCTGCCAATCTGATGTATACTATTGTTTTAGTTCATGCTACCATAACTAATATACCATAGGCTGGGTGGCTTAAAAACAGAAATTTATTTTCTCAGAATTCTAGAAGATAGAAGTCCTAGATCAGGGCGCCAGCATGGTCAGGTTCTGGTAAGGACTCTCTTCCTGGCTTGCAGATAGCCACCTTGTTGCTATGCCCTTACATGATGTTTCCTGAGTATGTACACTTGGAGAGAGAGAGAGAGATCACTCTCTCTCTTCTCATAAGGCTACTAAGTCCATCATGGGAGATCCCTGCTTGTGACTTGATCTAACCCTAATTACTTCCCCAAACCCTGATCACCAAATACCATCACATTGGAGGTTAAGACTTCAATATGTAAATTTTGGGAGCTACGATATTATACTATGGTTTCAGTTACTAATCACCTAATTACTAAAGAGGTTGGACATCTCTTTTATATGATTAAGGGCACTTTTTTGCCTTTGCTATAAAATGTTTGATCATATCTTTTGTCCTTTTTTAATTGAAATGTTTATATTTTTCTAATTGATTCATAGGTATAATGTACATATTCTGAATTTATTTCTTTGTTGGCTATTTATGTTTTAAATATATTTTAGTTTGTGGTTTATATCTTCACTCTCTTCATACTAATTTTATATGTAGAATATTTTAATTTTAATAAGTCAAATTAATAATTTTTAGGATGTTTTTAAAAGATTGGTGGCTTTTTAAAGTATTCCTTTATTCCCTAGGATAAATTTATAAAAGTATTAGTGTATGTTATTTTTCAAAAATCTTATATGTTTTCATTTAATACAATGGGAATCATGTTTTTGTTTGTTGATTTGTTTAAATTAATAACTGGTCAACATGGTTTCTTGCCAACGATAATAGCTAGGGTTATGACCAGAATAAATGTTGGGCAGTCAATTGGAAAAATGAAAATATCTTTTTAAAAAAATATTTATTTCATTAATTCAAATCACATTTCATATTCCACATAAAATGTTTAGTGTATTTTTTAAAATTTCAGAATATTATGGGGGTACAAATGTTTTGGTTACATGAATTGCTTTTATACAGTTTGAGTCAAAGTTATAAATGTGTCCATCACATAGATAGTGTGCATTGTACCTGTTAGGTGTAAATTTACCCAACCTTTCCTCCTCCCTCCCACCTGCTTGATTTCTGCTGAATTTTACTAACATATGTGTGCATGAGTGTTGATTTATTGGTTCCAATTTAGTAGTGAGTACACGTAGTGTTTGTTTTTCCATTCTTGGGATATTTCACTTAAAAGGATGGTCTTCAATACCAACTAGGTTGTTAAAAAGGTATTAGTTCACCATTTTTTTTATGGCTAAGTAGAGTACTCCATGATATACACATACCACAATTTATTAATCCATTCATGTATTGATGGGCTCTTGGGTTGTTTCCACATCTTTGTGATTGTGAATTGTGCTGCTATAAACATTTGAGTGCAAGTGCCTTTTTAATAGTATGTCTTTTTTTCCTTTGGGTAAATACCCAGTAGTGGGATTGACGGATCAAATGGTAGGTCTACTTTCAGTTCTTTGACGTATCTCCATACTATTTTCCACAGAGGTTGTACTAGTTTGCAGTCCCACGAACAGTGTATGAATGTTCCTATCTCTCTGCATCCACACCAACATCTGTTGTTTTGGGACTTTTCGATAAAAGCCATTCTCACCAGAGTTAGGTGATATCTCATTGTGGTTTTGATTTGTATTTCCCTGATGATTAGAGATGTTGAGAGCATTTTTTCATATGTTTATTGGCCATTAGTCTATCTTCTCTTGAAAAGCTTCTGTTCATGTCTTTTACCCACTTTCAACAGGGTTTTTTGATATTTTCTTGCTGATGTGCTGAGTTCTTTGTAGATTCTGGTTATTACCCTTTATCAGATATATAGAATGCAAATATTTTCTCCCATTCTGTAGGTTGCCTATTCGCTCTACTGATTGTTTCCTTGGCTGTACAGAAGGTTTTTAATTTAATCAGGTACAATTTATTTATTTTTGTTGCTGCTGTGATTGCCTTTGAGGTCTTCTTCATAAATTCTTTGCCTATGCTGATATCTGTGAGAGTTTTCCAACTTCTTCTGAAATTCGTATAGTGTCATGCCTTAGGTTTAAGTCTGTTATCCATTGTGAATTAATTTTTGTGAGTGGTGAGAGGTGTGGATCCTGTTTCAGTCTTCTACATGTGGCTATCCAATTTTCCCAGCACCATTTATTGAATAGGGTTTCTTTTCCCCAGTGTATGTTTTTGTCTGCTTTGTCAAAGATCAGATGGTAATATGAGGACGGTTTTATATCTGGGTTCTCTGTTCTGATCCATTGATCTAGGTGTCTGTTCTTGTGCCAGTACTGTTTTGGTTACTATAGTCTTGTAGTATAGCTTGAAACTGCTACCAACTTAGACCTCCTGATTTGTTATTTTTGCTTAAGGTTGCTTAGGCTATTCAGGGTCTTTTCTGGTTCCATACAAAGCATAGAATTAGGTTTTCTAGATCTGCAAAAAATGACATTGGTATTTTAATGGGGATAGCATTGAATCTGTAAATCATTTGGGGTAGTATAGACATTTTAACAATGTTCATTCTGCTGACCCATGAGCATGATATGTTTTTCCATTTGTTAACATCCTTTGGGATTTGCTTCCTCAGTGTTTCGTAGTTCTCCCTGTAGAGGTCTTTAACCTCCTTAGGTAAATATATTCCTAGGTATTTTATTTTCTTTGTTGCCATTGTGAAAGGTATTGCGTCTTTGATTTGATTCTCACCCTGACTGTTGTTGGCGTATAGGAATGCTACTGATTTGTGTACACTGATTTTGTAACCTGAGACTTTGCTGAATTTATTTATCAATTCCAGGAGTCTGTTGTCAGAATTTTTGGAGTTTTCTAGACATAAGAACATATCATCAGCAAAGAATGACAGTTTGATATCTTCTTACCTCATTTGGATACCCCTGATTTCCTTCTCTTGTCTAATTGCTCTGGCTAGGATTTCCAGCACTATATTGAACAGAAGTGGTGACAGTGGGCAACCCTGTGTGGTTCTAGTTCTAAGCAAGAAAGCTTTCAATTTTTCCCCATTCAGTACGATGTGGGCTGTGGGTCTGTCGTATATGGCTTTTATAATATTGAGGTATGTCCCATCTATGCCTATTTTTTAAGAGTTCTTATCATAAAAGGGTGCTGAATTTTTTCAAATGCTTTTCCTGCATCTACTTAAAGGATCATATGGTCTTTGTTTTTTCTTCTATTATGGGGAATCATCCTTGCATCTCTGGATGAAGCCCACTTAATTGTGGTCGATTATTTTTTTTTTTTTTGATGTGCAGCTGAATTCAGTTTGCTAGTATTTTATTGAGAATTTTTGCATATATATTCATAAGATATATTAGTCTGTAGTGTTCTTTTTTTGTTGTGTCCTTTCCTGGCTTTGGTATCAAGGTGATATTGGCTTTGTAGAACAAGTTGGGGGGGGCGGATTCCTTCCTTCTCTATGTTATAATTTCTGCAGTACAAGTACCTGTTCTTCTTTGTAGGTCTGGTAAAATTTGGTTGTGAAACCATATGGTCTGGGACTTTTTTTGTTGGGAGATTTTTTATTGATACTTCAATTTCCTTACTTGATATTGGTCTGGTCAGGAGTTCTATTTCTTCCTGACTGAGCCTAGGGAGGTTGTGTGTTTCCAATAATTTATCCATTTTCTCAATGTTTTGAAGTTTATGTGCATAGATATTTTTATAGTATTCAGAAATGATATTTTGTATTACTATGATATCAGTTGTAATTTCTCCTTTTTCATTTCTGATTGAGCTTATTAGGGTCCTTTCTTTTCTGTTTCTGGTTAATTTAGTGAGAGGCCTGTTGATTTTATTTATCTTTTCAAGGAACTAACTTTTTGTTTCATTAATCTTCTGTATAATTCTTTTGTTATCAATTTCATTTAGTTCTGCTATGACCTTAGTTATTTCTTTTCTTCTGCTGGGTTTGGATTGGTTTGCTCTTCCTTTTCCAATTCCTTGAGACGATTCATAAGATTGTAGATTTGTGATCTTTCTGTCTTTTGGATGTAGGCATTTATGGCTATGAATTTTCCTTTTATGAGCACTTTTGCTGAATCCCACAGATTTTGATAATCTGTGTCCCCTTTTGTCATTTAGTTCAAAGAATTGTTTGATTTCCATCTTAATTTCCTTGTTGACCCAAGAATCATTCAGTGGTAGGTTATTTAATTTCCTTGACTTTGTGGGGAGTTGTGTTTCTGTTGGAATTGATTTCTAATTTTATTCGACTGTGGTCTGAGAAGATACATGGTAAAATTTCTATTTTTTTAAATTTGTTGAGACATGTTTTGTGGCCTAGGATGTGATCAGTCTTAGAGAATGTTCCATGAGCTGATGAGGAGAACATATATATAGTAGTTTTTGGGTAAAATGTTCTATAAGTGTCTGTTAGGCCCATTTGTTATAGAGTTCCATTTAAGTCCATTGTTTCTTTACTTATTTTCTGCTTGGAGGATCTGTCCGGTTCTTTCAGTGGGGCATTGAAGTCCCTATCTATTACAATGCTGTTGTTTATCATTTCGTTTAGATCAAGTAGGGTTTGCTTTATGAATCTGGGCATGACTGTGTCAGGTCCATAAATGTTTAGGATTGTTATATCTTCTTGCTGAATTGTTTATGGCGCCTGCCGTCCCAGCATGGGTCTGTGGGGGCAGGAAATGCCCCCGGAGTGCTGGAAGCCTGTTGCCCTGTCCACAAGAAGATCCCAGCTCACTGGTGGCAGCAACCTCTGGGTTCATGTGGGCAGAAAGTCTCTCCAGCAGCTTGGGAACCCACTGACTATCAGAAATGTGGGGGAAGAAGAAGCAAACTACTCCACCTACTCTTCTCGCTGGACTCCAAGCCTCTTAGGTGCTGATCTTTGCCGACACCTTATTCCTTCTTGCTGTGCTCTGCAACTTCTTCCCATGGAATCTCCTGAAGGTTCTGGCACCCTTCCTTCAGACCTACATCCAATCTATATTTGTCTGCTTGTTCATTTTTTCTCTTTCATCTAAAACTTCTCCTTTTTGCTGAGATGTTCTGGCAGCTGGTGTCTCAGGTCAGCCATCTTGCCTAGGACAAAAAGATCTTTAATCCTTGATGATGTCACTGAATTCCTAAATAAACCTTGGAACCACTTATTTTATGACTTCTTGCTATATGAGATAATAATGTTCTTACTGTATAAGCCACTGTTTTTTTTTCTACCTTTATTGAGGTGTGATTGACTAATAAAAATTGTACACATTTAGGGTGTGAAATGTGATGCTGTGAGATATATATATATATATTTAATACATACACTGTGAAGTGATTACCACAGTCAAGCTAATTAACACATCCATCACCTCACAGGTACCATTTCTGAACTCACAGTAACAGAGAGTACAACAGTGGTTACAAAGGGCTGAAGGCAGGGGGAAAGGGGAGATATTGATCAAAGGATGCAAACCTTTAGTTGTAAGATGAGTATGTACTGGAAACCTAATGTACAATATGGTGACTATGATTAATAATAATGTATTGTATACTGGAAATTATCTAAATAGTAGATCTCAAGTGTTCTCACCATACACACGCACATACACACATGCACACAATGGTAAATGAGCCACTCTGGTCTGGTTATGCTTTTACTTGCTGCTAAACTCTTGCTATTTGATAAAAGGTGCTACAACTACCTGGGCACTTTTTCCTTAGCAAGATTTTTGGAGAACAGTGCAGAAAAGTCAGGACAATATAGCACAACACTGATCCAACTGGCTTTTATCTTTGTTAGTGAAGTTAGCATGATGCCTTTATTGTTTACTAATTATAACAGTTGCCTTCTTTGTGTTGAGGATCCTACTCTGATAATAAGACAACAGGGTTCACAAGAGAAGAAAAAATTTGTACGTTTTTGTTGAAAACAAGACACAGTTTCAGTATTGGACACAGCCCTCACCTTTGGCTTAGCAACCTCTTCAAACAGCTCTCCTGAAACAGCCTTAATGTTAGTGGCTGGCAGGGCCTGAGAGAGATTTAATGCACTGTTAGTAGTACACGTGGTGCCATTCTAAGAACGCCACACTTGGCAGAACATTACTGCAACTAAAGGGCCATATTAATGTCTTATGAGGCTGTAAACTTGTTGAAAATGCACCTGAATTCTCAGAGGTAAGGAAATGAAGTTGTAAGTAAGCCTGGGGCAAGTGTTTAGCTTTGCAGTTTATTTTCTGTTTAACAATAATGGGGGAAGGAGTAGTAAACTCCTATTACTTACAATTCATGGAACAGTCCACTTATACCTTAGGTTGGCAACTTTAGGAAGATGAAGCTGTTTGTATCTTTATACGCAAGAGAGTGATTCTCAAGATCTGGACTGTAAAGATTTGACGGTGTGAGGCGCCAGACCATTTAGAGAAGCCCATTATGTGCAATTTGTTACAATTAATATGAAAGCCTAAGATTTCTCCAAAAGCACCTCCTAGGGTTAGCAGTGAATGGATTGATAATTTACAGATTTTGTTGATTAGGTTAACCAGAACATAAGGCATTATGACTAGCAGTCACCAATTATTATGCTTAATGGGTATAACAAAAGTCTCCCATTTTCCAGTAAAATAGCCTCTTTGGCTTGACCTTTGAAACCCTGAATCACTTTCTGTTCAGTTCCTTTTCTAGGATGTGACCTCCAAATAGAATTTTTTCATTAGCACAGTTTTGTGGAAAAGTCCTATACAAAAAGAGATACCCACTTTAGAAGCAGGGATGCAGACCAGAACACAGGCTATATTGGGGAGTCAGGAGCCCTGGGACCTAGGCCTATGGTGAGTTTAGGTAAATTATTATCTGTGCCTCATTTTCCTTATCTGTTCCCTAATAGGAAAAGTTGAACTAGGTTTCCTCTACAAAATCATATGTGTTCACTTCTTTAGTTCTGAATTCTTCAAACCCATAATTTTATTCTGCCTTTATAGTGCTCAGGACATTCCCTCTTGTCATCATCACCTTTACAAATCCTATTAAACAACTAACAAAATCTTATCTCTCTTAGAAAATGTTTCTTAGTTTTCATAAAAATGTTGGAACTCAAAATCTTGTTACAGCCAAAAATCTGAGTATGTTTGTGTATGTTTTGGTTAGATAACCGAGAAGAAACTAGAGCCTATGAACTGGCTTCTAAAGTGAGTACATCAGTCTATCTTCCACAGCCACGTATACAATATTATGTGAGAGGAATTGGGTACAAAACAAGTGTGAGGAAGGGTCCTGGGAAGGTTCCATAATAATATTATAGAAGCAAAGGGGCCATGGTCAGCTGGTATGGCAACTTGGAGATGTGCACTCATATCCCTGCAAGAGAGAACTTTGGGAAGACTGAACACAGTGGGGGTCCAACAGAAGATTTCTTTAATGGGAAATCTTTGCTCTGGGGAAAATTCATTCATATTCATTCATACCCTGTGCATATGCCTGTGACAATCACATACCCCAAAGGCTGCTCAGTGCAAATATGTGCCCTTATTGATCTAAAGGCTTTATTCAGTCACAAGAGCACACTCAGACATGCACAGGACAAGCTGAAAGTGACAAAGAGTCAATGCCCTCAAAAGCAGCAATAAGGGACAGGAAGTTTGTGGATAAAAGCCATGTTCCCCACTCTGAGTTAGAGGGGAGGTGAATAACCCTAAATTGTGTACCATACTTTTCTCAGAGTTCCCTAGAGTATATAAATTCTAGCTGCCCATAGTAGTAACTGGCTTGATTATACATACTTTATATTGACTTCCTTCTCCTCCCTATCTTACTGCCTTACTCATCTTCTAGTTTATCAGATAAACTACTTGTACTTGAATCCTTGTCTTAAGGTCAACTTTTAGGGAAACACAAACCAAGACAACTGGCTTGGGCTTGATATCCCAGGCAAGACCCTAAATAATGAACTTTTCCTTGAATCTCCATGCGCATCCATCTTCCAAAACCTCCCTTGTAAAACCTCTATCATGATTACATTTAACTCATGAAGTTGAAATTATCTGTTTATACCTTTAGGGCTGGGCTCTGCATTTTTTAAAAATCCTCATCATTTAGTATTTTCCTGACATAAAGAAGCATCCAATAAATATTTGTTGAGTAAATTAATAAATGAAGAACAAGAATAAAGAAATTCTTGGAGAGCAGAGATTCTCACCATTGCATTCACTTGGTACTGTGCCCTACACATAAGAAGACACTTGATAAATATCTATTGATGGAATTAATAATTGAATAAGTTTGGTGATAACTGGCTCAGAGGTTAAAGTTGAAGACTTAGGAGTGGATGAATTCTTTGTAGAAGTGCATAATCAACACCAAAAAAAGAATATTGGTATCGGATGAAGTAATTTTGTAGCAAGAGGACTACAGTTGAAGCATTTGAAAGGAAGAAGTATGAAATATAAACTCTAACGACAGAATTTCCTATAATTTCCTTGAAAAGAACATGAGTCAAAAATCAGGGAGATGTATAAAGGAATCAATATGCAATAGTGAGTATTCAATGTCACTTCAAAATCAGGCATTTTAGACAAAGGCAGCTAGGTTCAGATATAATGTTTGGAAAATTAACTAGAATTAGCTTCATGAAGGATACTTTGCACTTGAAATTTACTTGAAATTGTTTTTTAAAGTTAGTTTCACTGTAATTATGTGACTTACCAATCATAGGTTTTCTTAAAAAATAAGTGTCATTAAGTTTGGGACAGGTCATATTTTTGCAGTCATATACTTTTCATTTCATCATTTAAAAAGGGATTTAGAAGAATTATACAAATCCCCCTATTCCCTTCACTAGCCCAAAGTATAATGAATCAAAATCATAAGTTTATTAAAAGTTTCTACTGAAAATCCAAAAGTAAATTTTCACGATTTTTTTTGTGGTTTTGTGTTTTGGTAACCATTTAAAATCGAAATAATTCAAGGAGAATATATGATTTTGAATTTGAGTTAACTTTATATACCTTTAAAATGTATTTACAGAATCAAGTCCTTTAAAAACCTACAGTTTTTAAAAACTGTAAAAAGTTTAACTATGGAAGATATAACAATAGGGCTAGTGCTACATTATAGGCATCATATGAGAATAATACACACTAAATACTTTCTGTCTGTTTACTCTTAACAAAGATTTATTAAGATAAAGATTTCATGTCATGAATCCCAGGGAAAGCCAGACATCAGTGACACTGACTCTTGATGCAGGCAAAAAAATCAATCTGAAAAGACTGCTTGCTGTTTAAGCTACTTGCCTGCCTATTTCAGACTCCATAATAAATCTTTGTTTTTGTCCAAGAATTCTCATACCCAATGAAAGCCTCTAATAGCTGTATATTTGGGTAAATGGCAATTGTAGCCTTCCCCAAGGCAATCCTCAATAATGTGAACTCTGTTATGGTATTTTGCAAGTGTTAATTCTCAAGAAGGCTGGGCACAGAAAAAAACCTAAATATCACACGTATTCACTTTATGGCTTCAAATGCATTGATACCCATTTATGCAAAGTTATTAGAAACCATTACATATTAAATAGAAAGTAATAGATCTATTAAGATTTCTCACTGTTAAAATATAGATACTAGATTATACATCTTTTAGAAATGTGAAATTCCAAGAGAAATTTTTTGGAAAGGAAAGTCAGCTTTCCTGAGTCTACATCAATCCAACCTTCTTCCTGCTATTCACAACCAAAATATAAATGCATAATATGAAATGAAAATAAAAATGCATCATCTTATTTTATCTCCCTTTCCCCTCTAGCTATTTATTTTACTTAATTTTTTTAGATAAAGGCTCACCTTGTGGAAAGTTTTTTCTGCAAGTTAACACTGTTGTTTATATTATTGCCTGCTCATCTACCACTCTCATCACAATATAAGACAATAATAAATTTAGAATATGAGAAAATGACCAATAACTTATTGAGATGGTCTACACTAAAGAATAGTTGAGTTAGGTTTTACATAACTTCAACCAAGTACCATTCCTTTTAGATTAAACAATCACATAGATTTAATACTGATGTTGGAAGAGAGTTTAGAAACTGATTTTCACATCTTCAATTCACAGATGAGAAACCTGAGCCTCATAAAGTTTAAAAGGATCAGGCAAAGGTCATATTGCAAGTTAATGGTAAAGCACACAGAACCCAAGTTCGCTGCCTCTTATGTCAAGAAATCTTTTCCTTATAAAATCATTTTGAATTCTCAGCTTCTCTTACATTTTGTGTTATATGTTTTGGCTCCCATGATTAATATTTTCAGAAAAATGATTTTATATAATATTTCATCAATAAAACTTTAATGTGATGCTGACACAGATTTTTTTTCCCTACAAGTCTGATTAACAAATTTTATTGAGCAATTTCTCTATGCTAAGCACTATTCTAAGTTATGAGAATATAAAAGTGAACAAAACAAAAATTCCTGCTCTCATTGGAGCATACAATCTAAATTACATATTACAATTTATAATTGTCAATTACACCTTGGTCAATGAAATCGTGTCTTTGGTTAGAATTGTTTTAGACAAGGAGTTTAGGACATTTCTAAAAATACTCTCTGAAAGACAAGAGCAGCAGTGGTTATTCTAGTTTCAGGAGCAGAATTACAGTGCACAGAGAAGGGAATATAGCAAGCAAAACGTATGATAAATAGAGGTAGAACTTTCCATAATGCCAAGCCTGTGAGAAGACATAGTTCTCACTAACTTACATAAAAATTGATAAATAAAATTGACATTTATTCAGCACATGACTTCTATCCCTGACATCTTGTTCGCTATTTAATTACAAACACCTAGAACTGTATATACCACATAATAGTCGCTCAACAAATATCCTGGAAATTTAAGAATGGATAATGTAAACTAGATACCATGCTAGATTCCAGAGATACAGAGGTGAATAACGTATGGTCCCACCTTGTTAGAAGTTCATAATCTCATAAACGTTCAGAAACATAATGTTTATTAAATGCCTTCTATTGATCAAACACTGTGCCAAGCACTACACTGGGGATAAAAAAATGAATAAAACATAATCCTCTCAGGGAGTTTATCTAAATTCTAGTAGAAATTAGAACATTACTATTTTTACAATAAATATTTTGAGGCAATGGAACAGATTCTACTTTTCATTGGGGGAGTAAGAAAAATTTTCAACCCTCATGAATGGGAATAGTGACCCCAGAAAGCTAGCTTCCACATTCCACCATGTGAGTATACATCAAAAAGGTGCCATTTATGAACCACAAAGCAGAAAATAAAAATCTCCTGGCACCTTGATCTTGAACTTCCCAGCCTCTAGAACTATAAAAACAAATTTCTGTTGTTTATAAGTTACCAGTTTATGGCATTTTGTTATAGCAGCCTGAACAAAGATATAGGACATTACAATTTCTTAGTTTTTCCTCCTTTTTTTGACTGAGATACTTCTCATAAAACTTTTTGAAGCTCTTCTTCCTCTAGATCTTTAAAGAAATTCCCTTTTCTCTCTTTTACTTTTTTGCTATACTATCTTCCAAAGCGATCTCATGGCTATAAATAGAATCTACATAAGAACAACTTCAAAATGTTTATCTCCAGCTCTGAGATCTTTTGATCTCCCAGAACTCCAGAATTAAAAAGAAGTGCCTATTCTACATCATTGATTAGATGCTTAGTCAACATCACAAATTTAATGGGACCAACCAGAAATACTAATTCCTCTTCAACCCCCAGCCTACTCTGCCTTAATCTTCCCTCTCTCATGATGTGATATAACCCTTCCTCACCCCTCCATTCTCATTCAAGCCTGATCCCTAGGATTTATCCTTAATTACTCAGTTGTCCTAGATATTCATATCTAATTTCTAACTAAATTCTGTTGTGTCAATCTCCAAAACAATTCCTGAATGTCTCCATCTCTCTCCCTCTCATGGTCCAAGTCTCAATAACCTATTCTGTAGACTACTGCAATTGTCTCCTTCCCTCCTATAATCTTCTTAACAAAGAGAAGTCAGAGAAATGTTTTAAAAATAATAGTATGATCTTATCAGTCCACACCTTGCTTAAAAGCAATAATTATACTTGAAATTAAAATCTAAACTCATTATCTTGGCTTTCAAAAACAATCTAGAGGTCTACAGTAAACACCCCACAAATATTTGTCAAATAAATGAATGAATCAGCTATTACATTTTACTGTAGATCCTTTTAGGGTTTTTTCTATGCATAATATAGCAATTTAAAAAATTTGAATCCACTGTTTTGATTTAATTGATTCATCAGACATCTCAAAATCTGCTAATAACACAGCTAGACTCTTGGGAAATAGGGCTCTATATCCCCTCTTTCAAGGAGCTTAACATTTAGATAGGGTAAAAAGACATCACATATCACAATCTAGAAGTTATTTTTTTATAGAATATATCATTGTATCAAATGAGTTGTCATAGGACAGTTTTAATCAAGTTCCAAAGGAGAAAATATAAGATTTATAGAATTTCAAAGAAGGGAGTGTTCTCAGTGAACCAGATGAATGATGAAGTACTGGCTTAATGTTGGGATGGATAGAAAGGGAAGTTATATGACAACAGAGGACAGAAGAGTAAGGAAGTAAGGTGAGAGAAGTAGGGTGGGGATGCATAGTGAAAGATACTCAATACCAGAATGAGCTGCCTGGACTTAATAGGTAGTCAGTAAGGAAGGCTTCTAAGAAGGAAGTGGCATAATAAAAGTGGTCATAAGGAAGATAAATCTGGCAGCAATAACATACAGAATGAAACAGAAGAAGAGGTATTGGAGGCAAGAGGAACAGTTGGGAAAGTTTCTATAAAGAGCCAAGCATGAGACAAGAAATGCTTAGACTAGGATAGTACTAATGCTAAGAACAGAGATTATGGGAGGAAGTTCCTGAAATTGATGTCAGTTTACATCATTAATTTTATCTGATTTTTAAATTTTGTGACAATCTTACAAAGGTCATGGATAGCATTTTGATTATTTTCATTTCAATGTGAAAATCAAAAAGCTTTAAATGACAGCAATAATTAAAAGGCAAATTTAACATGAGTGACATAATTATTGAAAATTAACTTGAAATCTTTGTTCCAGTGATCAGTCTACACAAAAAAATTTTGAATTTTTATGTTTCAAAATAGGACAGGTATACAAAGCTAAATATCACATTTCTTCCCTTGTATTATCTAAAATGAGAGGAAAAATAGTCACAAAATCATTTATTGAGTGTATTAAGTTTACCTCAAATAGACTCTGAAATTTACAAATTACCAAAATATAAAACATACAAACTTTGTGTTTATTTCCTGCCCTGAAATACAGCTTAATATGTGATTTAACCCAGAGGAAACTGAAGGGAAGGCAAAGAATCAGTTTTAAATCAACCAACAGTACAGCAACTCTCCTTAAAAATTATTTTGCATTAGTACGTGGAATGGTTTAGAAAAATGATTAATGTACACTATTGCTCTATAAAGTCTTCAGTCTTATGAGGTTCTTATGAATAAATTATCATTCAACTTTAGCCTTCTTTACAAAAATACTTACAACAAAATCAGGGCATAAACCAAGAACTATATTAGGTCCAGAATATGAGTAAAAGATAACCATTCTTCTTCTCACCTTGATTAGTCTCGCATATTTTATGCATACTTTCAAGATAAATGAGTACCAAAAATGACAGACCATATAAATTGCCTTTTTCAGTTGTACTCTTTTTGCCTGCCATGAGCCTATGGAGATATTTGAGAAATGAGACATCAATTTTTATGAGAACACAGAAGAGGGTTACTTTGTTACAAGGAAGTCCTAGACATTGTCATTCTAAGACTGAACAATCTTTAGGAAAGATAGAAGTCTCTTGAGTTTTGTATATGGTTGAGGACTATACAAAAATAAAGCTAAAAACCTTGGCTGAACTCTGCAAAATGAATGTCATTATTTTTTCAGGTATTGGTTTGTTTTCAGCTGGATCTAAAAAGAACTCAATTTATATTCACAAATCATATAATTTAAATTTGGGGGTACCGAGATGAAAAGGAATTGCTACCAAGCATGATATTTGTCTACAAGCTACTAATTCCATAGCTGTTCCCTCATGCAGAGAGCAACTTCAAGATGACAAAAATTAGCAGAAATTCAGGAGAAACTTTTTTCATTTTACACACTTACTTTGTTTTTACTTTTAAGTATTATTGATATCTGTCCAGGACTATTTAAATCCTACTCTATCTAGAGGCAGATTAAATAATATTATAAGAGACATTTTTACTTTTAGGATATTAGAATTTTAGAGCTCCAGATATATAGAAATGATATGATCCAACTCTTTCATGAAAAAAATAAAGTCCCTAGAAGTTAACTATCTTGCTCGAGGTCAAACAGGTAGCTGGTAATGAAGTCAGACCAAAATACTTCAATCTTGTTATGAACAAACTATTATATCAGCAACTCTCTTCTTTTTAAAAAATCAGTAACTATGAGTATGTAATTGAAGTAATAACTTAGCTTCTACCTCATTAAATATGCATATATAAAATAAAACCATTTTCAATATTTAAATGATCTTACATTGTAATATCACCTAGTCAGAGTACCACTAAAATCTGTGAAGTCTTAAAACCCTGTTTATCATAAAAATAGCCTCCATAAAAATCTCTCATAAAATTCTGTATAAATAAGACATATGACACAAATATTTGATTATATTTCCTAAGTACCCTGAAAATGATGTTAAAATTTAATTAAAAATATATGTAATTACTCTCCATACATCCTAACAAAATGAAACAAGATGCTGATAATACACAAAGAAAAATGTATTGCTATTTTCCTTCTATGGCTTCTTAAGACTGTCAAGGCAGGTTAGTAGAAAATTTCCATGGTCTGGGAGGCTGAACTTCTGGCTTTATAAGAATTGTTCATTCTCCTCTCATTTTAATATTTTCTACCAAATTAAAGGAGTACTTTGGTACTTATGGTGGAGATATATTAACACAGGCACATATGAACTAGTAAAGCACTGGGCTTCAATCTCAGGAAAAAAAGAATTATAGTTAAAAAGTATAACACAAAAATCTGTTTATGAGAGGCTAGCATGCTGCTGCAAGCAACCTAAAGAGAATGGTGTCCGTAAGCTCCCTTTAGTCAGCCTGCAGAAAACAGAAACATGGTTGTAATCGCTAAATAATACAAATAACCAAACATGTTTATTTCCGACATGATTCTGTTTTACTCTTCCAGTGAATGCCTATTATTCTTTGAGATCACATATGCAAATATATTTAACATAGGGTCTGGTCAATAAAATCAGGTTTTCTTCTCATGATATTATAGGAGATAGAGATGAAGATTCGTAAAGTTTTACCTAAACAGTACCAGAAAACTACAGAAATACTCTCTAGAACATAAAACTACAAGCTGTGAAGGAAGCTCAAATAATTGGGCTAACATTCATTTCCTGTACTGATGAACTGGTAATCACTGGAAGAGAAGAAATCCATGTTTCACTCCACACTAAAAGTACACTGAATGAAATGGGAAGTCATTGCTATGAAAACTTCACTCCCACTCTTCTCATTGCTGAACGATGTCATCCTGCTTTCCCTGACAACTCCTGAGCATTGTACTAGAAGGTCCAGGTTCTCTTTCTTTTTCTATTCTCCTTCCAACCCTTTTTTTCAATTGTCTCTGCTCTTTCTAAATGTGAAGCAGTGTGAATGGAGTGTAGTATATACCTGATGATTTTTACCTGCCCATTTCTCTTAGCCTATTCAGGACATTTCAGTCTTCTTTGCAAACTATCTCTTGTCCACACGTAGTACTTACCAGTTAGGTTGGCATGACCCTATGCCCCATTCTTTCTAACACCCCTTATCCACCCCTGCCTCACTCCAGGAATGGGCCTGTGGCCCAAATTGGCCAATCAGTATATTTCATCTCTCTGGAAACAATAAGAGGTCAGGGATACATGTGTGACTTGACTGCTGAAATTATTGACAAAAGAGGGCTGTCACTTTGTTGGTAGGGTATAGCTGTGAAAATGTCAGCATGGAGCTGCTAGTAGACATTTCACTATAAGGAAAGAGCTTTTCTTCATGATAGTGAAGCCACATGCAAGAAATAAAAATTCAGGAAGAGAAGAAGAATCCTGGTAACATAATGTGAGCACCTGGAATCCTGGACTTTTTTCAGTTATGTCAGCAAATAGATTTTTGTTTTGATTTAACTTGTTTGAGTTGGGCCTCTGTTATTTGGAGAAGTATAAGTTTTGAGAACTACACTTTTCTTCTCTAGATTTCATCTTAAGTGCAATTCAGGTTCCTACTCATATAGCAAATTCTGAATCATGTCACATAGCCACTCCTCCAACAGGAATGAATCGGTCAAATGTGTCTAGCTTTAAGCATCTCTTAATATATACTGTCTTTTGAGGGGTACAGTGGTTTGTGCCAACATATTTTTGAAAAGAACAGACCTAATCACTGAGTGGTGAATAATACATTATTAATAATTTCCTTAGTCACTAAACTTGTTATTTCATTATTTGCTCCATATTTTGATACTATCTGAAAATGAACCCACAAATCAGTTACCTAATAAAACTCTAATTTAAGCTAACAAAGACCTAAAATAAAGTTGATGTACAAATTTAGTCAAATGGATTGATGGTATGTAAGTTTTCAATATAGAATTTCAGAAATTGCTGGAGGTAAAGAGTTTGAGGGACATTATAAACCAGGTATTATAGTTATATTATTTATTCATTTCCTTACTCAGTGCTAAGAAAAGATTTTGTGACTTGAAACACTGAGCAAAATTTCTGCCCTAGACTATTGTGCTTAAGAAAATAAAGGGCACAAAAAGAATGTTGAATACATGTACTATGTAAATACACAGTTATTTTGTGTTTGCTTAGAAGAAAATGAAAAAAACTTATTCACGCCACAGAAATTGAAGCTTTAATGTTTCATTTTTCTGAAAATGGAAAACTTCATTTTCTTGTCATTTTTTACACAAGAAATTTTATAAAACGTATATTTAAAAGCAATGTGATACATAGTGTACATAGAAAAAATAATTCATTCTGTTTTGTTAGAAATGTTGTTTATCTTTTCTAGGCAGCAGCTTTTTTAGTCTGTAATGGAATCCATAGGATTCATGATTCTTTATCACCTTAAAGGAGTTTTTTTTTTTTCTTTCTCTCTCTTTCTCTAAATCCTATAGAAAGATTTATTTATTGAATCCTCATTCTGAGATAAAAATTAAAGATGCCATATATATATATACACATATATATATATATAGCAACTTACATAAAACAAATTATAAAAAGTATATCCATCATATAATCTTTATCCCTTGTGAATTAGGAAATTATATTATTGGCCTCAACTGGATTTTTTTTCTGTTGTACCAAATGATAGTCATTGATGACTGTGGTCAAGTAGTTTCAGTGGTATATAACAGAATGATAACATTTTGTTAGGTATTGAACAAATATTTATAGAGAACCTGCTATATGCCAGGCACTGTTCTACACTATGGGTTCACAGCAGTGAACAATCAAAATCCCATCCTAAAGGATCTTATTTATTAGTAGAGGAAGACAGACAATAAACAAATAAAAATTATATAAAATTAGATAATGAGTGCTATGGAGAAATATAAAGCAGAATAAGAGGTGTGATGGTTAACTTTACATGTCAACTTGGCTAGGCTATGTTACCTGAGTTTTGGCCAAACACCAGTTTAGATATGGCTGTGAAGGTATTTTTTTTTTTAGATGTGATGTGATTTAATCAATAGATTTTGAATAAAGCAGATTACCCATGAGATTGGATAATGTGAGCCATATCCAATTAGTTGAAGATCTTAAGATAAAAAAAACTGAGGTCCCCAGAGGAAGAATGAATTTTGCCTCTGGACTGCCTTTGAATTCATAATAGCAATAACTCTGCTCTGTGTCTCCAGATTGCCAGGCTACCTTGTTGATTTCAGACTACCACCCCCCACAATCACATGAGCCAATTCCTTAAAATCTCTCTCAAGACCAGAGACGGGAGACAGAGAGAGACAAAGAAATTGATTTTATTTGTTATATTTCTCTGGAGAATCCTAATTAATAATATAAGAGGGATGGGAAGGGCAATGGTAAGAAAGAGAAAATTAAATATTTAGGAACATATCTAACTAAGGAGGTCAAAGACCTATATAGAGAGAATTACGAAACACTGATAAAAGAAATTGCAGAGGATGTAAACAGATAGAAAACCTTACCATGTTCTTGGATAAGCAGAATCAACATTGCAAAAATGGCTTTGCTACCTAAAGTGATTTACAGAATCAATGCAGTCCCTATCAAAATACCAACATCATTTTTTGCTGATCTAGAAAAAATAATTCTACACTTCGTGTGGAACCAGAGAAGACCCCGTCTAGCCAAAGCAATCTTAAGCAAAAAGAACAAATTGGGAGGCATCTATCTACCAGACTTCAAACTATACTACAAGGCTATAGTGACCAAAACTGCATGGTATTGGCACAAAAACAGAGATGTAGACCAATGGAACAGGACTGAGAACCCAAATATAAAACCAACCTCATACAGTCACCTGATCTTTGACAAATTCCAGAAAAACGTACACTGGGGAAAAGATTCCCTGTTCAATAAATGGTGCTGGGAAAACTGGATGGCCCTATGTAGAAGACTGAAAATGGACCCACACCTCTCACCTCTCACAAAAATCAACTCATAATGGATAACAGATTTAAACCTAAGACGTGAAACCGTAAGAATTCTTGAAGAAAACGTTGGAAAAATTCTTATGGACATTGGCCTAGGCAAAGAATTTATGAAGAAGACCCCCAAAGCAATCACAGCAGCAACAAAAATAATTACATGGGACCTGATCAAATTGAAAAGCTTCTGCACAGCCAAGGAAACCATCACTAGAGTCAACAGACAACCTACAGAATAGGAGAAAATATTTGCATGCTACACATTGATAAAGGACTGATAACCAGAATCTATACAGAACTTAGGAAAATCAACAAGAAAAAATCAAACAACCCTATTAAAAAATGGGCAAAGGACATGAACAGAAACTTTTCCAAAGAAGACAGCATAATGACCAGCAAACATATAAAAAAGTGCTCAACTTCTCTAATCATCAGGGAAATGCAAATCAAAACCACAATGAGATATCACTTAACTCCAGTGAGATTGGCTCATATCAAAAAATCCCCAAACAGCAAATGTTGGCAGGGATGGTGACAGATAGGAACACTCATACACTGCTGGTGGGACTGCAAATTAGTACAACCTCTATGGAAAGTAATATGGAGATACCTCAAAGAATTAAAAGTAGAATTACCATTTGACCCAGCAATCCCATTACTGGGTATTTACCCAAAGGAAAAAAAGACATTCTATAATAAAGACATCTGCTCGCGAATGTTTATAGCAGCACAATTCACAATTGCAAAGATGTGGAAACAACCCAGGTGCCCATCAATACACGAGTGGATTAATAAAATGTGGTATATGTATACCATGGAGTATTACTCAGCAATAAGGAACAATGTGAATTAACACATCTGGTATTATCCTGGTTGGAGCTAGAACCCATTCTTCAAAGCGAAGTGTCACAGGAATGGAAAAACAAGCACCACTGGTACTCACCATCAAATTGGTACTAACTGATCAACACCTACATCACACAGGGCAATAATATTCATCAGGGGGCGGGCAGGAGGGAGGGGGGTGGAGGGGATGGGAAAAACTCTCACTGAATGGATGCGAGGAGCACAGTTTGGGGGATGACCACGATTGTAGCTCCGACGCGGGCAGTGCATGGGCAATATATATAGCCAAAGTGTTGTACCCCCATAATATTCTGAAATAAAAAAATAAAAAAGAAAAAAAAAAGAAAGAGATTGCTATTTTTACATCAGGTAAAAAAGATTGATAAGTGGTATTTCAGTAAAGACCTACAGGAAATGAGAGGGCTAGCCACAAGGTCATCTAAAGGAATGAGTCCAAAAGTGGGAACTTTGTCCAGACTGGACAGGTAGGGAATAAATAAAAAGAAAGAAAAGAAAGGAAGGAAGGAAGGAGAAAGCAGGAATGGCAATGCACAGGCCCTGAGGCAGGAACAATTTCAATGTGATCAAAACAGCAAGTAGCCAGTGTGGCTGAAGAGGAATGAACTAGCTAGAGAGAATAGTCCAAGATGAGGTCAGAGTGGTCAGGGGAGGAGCCAATTTTAAAGGTCCTTAGAGTCTAATGGCTTTTACTTTGAGGAAAATGGTAAGTCACAAATAGGTGTTTTTCAGCAGAGAAGTAACATGGTCTGACTCCTGTGATTAAAGAATAAATCTGACTGCCATGTTGAGGGACAATTGCAACAATCTAGATGAGGGATGATGGTGAAGTGGATTAGGGTGGTATTAGTAGAGGTGGTGACCAGAGTTAGTTTCTGGATAAATTCTGTAAAAGGAGCAAAGAATATTATCAGATGCAGAGTGTGAGAGAGAGAAAGTCAGTTTCTGACGTGAACAACATGGAATAATGGAGTTACTATTGACTGAGCTTGGGAATGTTGGAGGAAGAAAAGTAGGCATGAGTAGAGATATCCACTGTTTGTTTGGTCGTGTTTAAGTCTGAGATGCTGTTTATTCATCCAAGTAGCTGTATGGAGTAGGCTGCTAGAGGTGCTCTCTGACTTGAGGGGTAATGGTTTATGAATCATTTGGTTAAAGATCCTAGTTTTCAACCTTGATATTACCACCTCATAGAGGGCATTTTGAAAACGCATGGACCAATGGACAGAATTTTGGTTGTCACAGTGGCAAGGCGGCGTTAATTGGCATTTAAAGAGCAGAGGCCAAGGATTCTAGGATTCTCACAATGCACAGGGCAGTTCTGAACAACTACTGAATTGTCCTAGATCTTCCATAATTCTTGAATGTCCTGCTGGAGTCAATTTCAGCAAGGTTAACAATTTTTTTTGATATGTTGTGATATGTTGAGGAATGTGACTATTATGCAAATCAACATTATATTCTGCTTTGCTTTGTTCTGAGCTTTCCAAGAGTTTTTAATTTCAGAAAATCATGTGATCAACAGCATCATCACTACTGATATTTGAGATAACAACGCACTAGCCCCTAAATACTGGTCTGCTTTTACAGTTGTCATATTCAAATATATAGTTTCAACTCTCCTTTAAATGTACTTAGAAGTAAATACTATTAAATTAATGGAGATACATAAAATACAAGGATCTTATTACATATAATTAATGAATGTTATAAAATATTTCAACTTGCTTCTATCCTTTGCATTTTAAAATTTTTGTAGCACCATAATAAGAAATCTATATTGTGAAATTACTTATTAAAATTTTTAGTGAATCACTGCTTCTTTTTTAATTTATTCTCTATTACTAGTTGCCTATCAAAGATTGTGATTTCCAAGATCTTATTAAATTTTAGAGGCATGTAGTAGAATTCTAGGTAAAGATGTATTTTATGTGATAACATATACATAAGATAAAGAATACTTTTGAGACAATATTTATATAAATATGCCCCAAGTCATTTGTTATAGTATCAGAGTATCATATATTCTCATTTCTATCATTTCAATAGTCTACAGTTTGACTTGAAATCATTCTTACTTCAATTAAATTTATTTACCTCTTTCCTCACCACAGAGCAATAATACAGGTCTTTTTCATTGTCTTTTTCTAACTATAGATTTTACTTTAGTGCCCAATAAAAATCTTTATTTGTTGGTACTTCTGGTACAATATTACTTCTGATCTTTTTCTTCATCTTATAGCCAAATTTATAAATCACTGCAAGCTTCATTATGTGTTTTAGGGTAGTCAAGCCTGTGCACTGTATGATGAAATATGTATTATTTTATTATATTTCCTTTTATTTTTACTTTATATTACAGTTATAGCATTATATTGACTTTTATTAATTATTTGTTTTGGTAGGTTATATTACCTAGACTAAATTTTAGGATAGAAATATGGATGTATTCTCATCTATTTGTTATAAAATGCCACGTAGCATTTGACAAAAATTAGAACGCTCGACTTAGGGAATAAGTTGCTATATTGGTCAGGGTTCTAAAGAGAAATGGAACCAACAGGACATATATAGAGAGAGAAAATGATTCATTTAAAGGAATTGGCTCATGTAATGTTGGAGACTAGCATGTTCCAAATGTACAGGCTGGGCAATCAGGCTGGAGGGCAGAGAAGAGCTGATTCTGCTTTCTGCAGTTCAAGTCTGAAAGCTGTCTCTAGCAGAATTCCTTTTTGTTTGGGGAAGGTCAATCTTTTTTTCAATTCAGGTCTTCAACTGATTGGATGAGACCCACCCACATCAGGGAGAGCAATTTGCTTTATTCAAAGTCCACTGATTTAAATTGCATCCAAAAACATCATCACAGGAACATCTAAAATAATGTTTAACCAAATATCTGGGCATTGTGGTTCAGCCAAGTTGACACATAAAATCAACCAGCACAGTTGCATATGTCAGGCATAGGGTAAGATGGGCAGTGACCTATGTAGCTTGATATGTGAAATGCTAGACAGGGCTGTACCGTATAAAAGTGTTTTCCATATAGAAGTTTCCAAATTAGCGAAATCTCACCACTAGAGAAAGAATTATGTTGAATATGTTAAATAATTTATTATAAAAGTGAATAGAAAATATTTTTTTAAATACTTGGAATATTTTTTAAAAAGAACTTTGGCTTTATTACCATGACAGCCATACCTGTTTTACTTTTTTTTATATGTTTTAAATATTTTATATCTTGTCGTTGTAAAGAAAGAATTATAAATGGAATTGAAGCTCTCTTTCTAAAGCACTCTAATCTTATTTACTTCTGTTCCCCCAAAATCTTGTATTTTAACACATGTGCATGTATCTTTAAAAAATATTCAGTTTGGGATAGTTTTGGACTTCATGGGAATGTGAAAATACAGCAGATATTCTTCTATAATTTAATTTCACATGATTTTTAAATTTACTTTAAATGGATATGCATTTATGGTACATAACATGTTTTGATATGTGTATACATTGTGGAATGGCTAAATCAAACTAATCAACTTATGCATTACCTCACAAACACATCATTTTTTTTGTAGTGAGAACATTTAAAATCTATTCTGTTAGCAATTTTCAAGTATACAATGCAGTGTTATTAACTATGGTCACCATGTTGTAAATGAATTTCTTAATTGTATTCCTCCTAATTAAAAATTTGTATCCTTTTAACATCTCCACAATTCCTCCCCATCCCCTTCATCCCCCAGCCTCTGGCAATGACCATTCTACCCTCTGCTTCTATGAGTTCCTCTTTTTATAGATTCCACATATTAGGGAGATCATGAGGTATTTGTCCTTCTGCACCTGGTTTATTCCACTTAACAAAATGTGATCCAGGTTCATCCATGTTGTTGCAAATGATAAGATTTCCTTCTTTTTTAATGCTAAATGGTATTCTATTGCATTTATATGCCACATTTTATTTATTAGTTCATTCATTGATGCACACTTAGGTTGATTCCATAACTAGGATATTGTGAATAATTCTTCAGTGAACAGGGGAGTGCATGTATCTTTTTGATATACTGATTTCATTTCTTTTGTATATATAACCAGCAGTGATACTGCCGGATCATGTAGTAGATCTATTTTTAATATTTTGCTGAATCTCCACACTATTTTTCATAATGGCTATGAAATGTACTAATTTACAATCCCACCCAACAGTTTAAAAGGGTTCCCTTTTCTCCCCATTCTCACGAACACTTATCTTTCATCTTTTTTATAAATGCTATTCTAGCATCTAGGTGTAAGGCGACATTTCATTGTAGTTTTAATTGGCATTTTCCTGATGATTAGTGATGTTGAGCATTTTTTCAAATACCTACTGGCCATTGTATATCATCTTTTGAGAAATGTCTATTTAGACACTTTGCTCATTTTATAATTTATAGTCCCTCAGAAGCAGAAGAGGTTCAGAGAGCACTGCCAAGCTGCATGAGCAGCAAGCTTTTATAGGTTGAATATGGAAGCAAAGTAGAGAGATCATCCAGTTGGCTAGAGGTAGGCTTTTGTCATATTTAGGCATGGCATGATAAGGCATTTGCCTTACTTGGCTGTCTAATGGTAAGTACCTAGCTGTAAAACCAATTGACTAGCTGACAGTTTGTAATTGGCTGAGGCTCCTTTTCTTTTTGTTAAGTCAGTTGCAAGAGATGCTTCCAAGTTATGTTCTAGCATGTAAGAGCTCTGGTCACAGGGAAAACCTCAAACTAATGGCCTCATAGTAATGTTGCTTTAACATTGGTTTGAGTTTGTTACGCATTTGGATTTTAATCCCTTATCAAATGTATGATTTGAAAGTATTTTCTCTCTTTCCATAGGTTGTCTCTCCACTCTGTTGCTTGGTCCACTTTATGTGTAGAGCTTTCCAGTTTGCTGCAATCTCATTTATCTATTTTTGCTTTTGTTGCTTGTGCTTCCGTGGTTATTTAAAAGAAAAATCATGCCGAGACAAAGGTCATGGAGCTTTTCTCCTGTGTTTTCTTCTAGTACTTTTATAGTTTCAGGTCTTAAATGTAAATATTTAATACATTTTGAATTGATTTTTGTATATCTAGTGAGATAAGGGTCTAATTTCATTCTTGTCCATGTGGATATCCAGTTTTCCAGCACCATTTATTGAAAAGACTGTCATTGCCCCATTGTTTTTGGCATTTTTGACAAAAATCAATTGACTATAAATGCATGGATTTATTTCTGGAATCTCTATTCTATTCCATTGGACTAGTTGTCTATTTTACTGAGAGTACACTGTTTTGATTACAACAGCAGAACAGTATACTTCAAAATCAGTCAGTGTGATGCCTCCAGCTTTGCTCCTTTTTATCAATATTACTTCAGCTATTCGGGGTCCTTTGTGGTTCCATACTGATTTTAGGATTATTTTTTTTATTTCTACGAAAAATGACATTGGAATTTTGATAGGGATTGCATTGAATCTGCAGATTTCTTTGAGTGGTAGAGATATTTTAACAATATTAATTCTTCCAATCCATAAATTTTCATTTATTTGTGCCTTTTCAATTTCCTTCAACAATGTTTTACAGTTTTCAATGTACAGGTCTTTTACCTCCTTGGTTAAATTTATTCATACATATTTTTTGTAGCTATTGTAAATGGAATTGTTCTCTTGATTTCTTTTTTAGTTAATTTGTTGTTAGTATAGAGAAACATTGCTAATTTGTGTATGTTGATTTTGCATCTTGCAACTTTACTGAATTCTTTATTAGTGTTAACAGTTTCCTAGTTGAGTCATTAGGGTTTTCTATGTATATGATCATGTCACCTGTGACAGAGATAGTTTTATTTTTTCCTTGCTAATTGGGATGCCTTTCATTTCTTTCTCTTGCCTAATTGCTCAGGCTAGGATTTTCAGTACTATGTTGAATAGAAGTGGTGAGAGTGGACATCCTTGTCTTTTCCTTGATCTTAGGGGAACAGCTTTCAAATTTCCACCATTGAGTAAAATGTTAGCTGTGGGCTTGTCATAAACAGCCTTTAATGTGTTGATGTATATTCCTTAATACCTAATTTGTTGAGAGTTTTTATCATGAAATGCTGTTGAATTTTGTTAAATGCTTTTTCTCCCTCTATTAGGATGATCATATACTTTTTGTCTTTCATGTTGTTAATGGGGTTAACATGTTTATTGATTTATGTATGTTGAATTATCCTTTCATCCCAGGGATATATATCCCTCTTTATCATGGTAAACGATCCTTTCAGTGTTCCTTTGAATTCAGTTTGTTAGTTTTTGGTGAGGATTTTTGGATCTATTTTCATCAGGGATATTGACCTATAATTTTCTTTTCTTGTAGTGTCCTTGTCTGACTTTGATGTCATAGTAATGCTGGCCTCATAAAATGAGTTTTGAAGTATTCTCTCCTTTTCAAATTTTTGGAAAAGTTTGAGGACTAGTATTAGTTCTTTAAATGTTTGGCAGAATTCAGTAATGATGCTATCAGGTCCTGGGCTTCGGGCTTAGTTTGTTCTTCTTTTTCTAATTCCTTCAGCTTTTGTTTATCTAGGAAAGTCTATCTCTCCTTCATTTCTGAAACACAGCATTCTTGGTTGGCAGGTTTGTTTGTTTCCTACAGCACTTTGAATATATCATCCCACTCGCTCCTGTCCTGCACAGTTTCTGCCAAGAAATCCACTAATATTGAAATTCCCTTATGTGTGATATGCTACTTTTCTCTTGCTGCTTTTAGGATCCCCTATTTGTATTTGATGTTTGACAGTTTGGTTATAATATGTCTAGGTATAGACCTGTTTGTATTGAATCTAATTGGAGACCTTTGACTTCCTGTACCTGGAGATTTATATCTGTTTCCAGATTTGAGGAGGTTTTTTTAGCTATTATTCCTTTAAATCAGCTTTCTACCCCTTTGTCTTTCTCTTGTCCTTATTTACCTTTTATAATGCAAAAGGTAGTTCTCTTGATGTTGTCCCATAAATCCCATAATCTTTCTTTATTGCTTTTGTTTTTTTTCTCTGAATGCATAATTTCAAATAAGCTTTTGAGTTGATATATTCTTTTTACTGCTTAATCAATTCTGATGTTGATGCTCTCTATTGAATTTTTCATTTATTTCATTGTATTTTTCTGCTCCAAATTTGTTTTCCTATGATTTAAATCTGTTAGATTTATAATTTTGTTGATTTACATGTTTTCCTGATTTAATTGAGTCTTTTCTCTGTATTTTATTGATGTTCACTAAACTTCCTTAAAAAAATTATTTTCAATTAATTGCCAGGCAGTTCATAGATATCCATTTCTTTGGTGTCAGGTTGTGTTTTTTGATGGTGATATGTCTCTTTGGTTTTTCATGTTTCTTATTGCTTTATATTGACATCTACACATTTGGTGGAACAGTCTTCCTTTCCAGACTTTACAGGCTGGTTTTGATAGTGAAAGACCTTCCTCTATGGGGGGAGCGGGGGTTTGAGATGGTGTTGGCTGGGTGAGGAACATTGGTTCTGGCACCAGTAAGGATGTAGCAGCGTAGTCTCTGTGCAGCACTGTATACTGAATTTGGTATTGAGGAAGATTTTAAATATCTTCAGTAACCAATTTTGTGGATTTCACAGTGGTGGTGAAGGATGTTGGGGTCTTTGGTGATGATGGCTACTAAGGTCCTTCTGATGTCTTTTTAGCCCACTGGGGAAGTTGTGGTAAAGGAGTCTGGCTTGAAGGCCTACTTGTGGTGGTGGTAGTACCAGTGATGAGTCACACCCATGGTGGGGCCACAGAGCTGAGGACTAAAGCCTGTAGATGCACTGAGGGACTACAGTTTTGAGATCTAAAGTGGTAATGGCACAGGTGCCTGGGATGCAGGCATCCTCTTTTGAGTTGTTAACTGTCTATAAGGTATTGGATGCTGAGGATAAAAACATGGGCATGTCTATAGATACAGTGGCTCTGGGTCTAGGAATTAACGCCTAGCTTTCTATGATGGATGGCTCAACTAGTGACTGAAGTGTGGGCCCTGTAGTCCCATGGTATGAATGTGTTCCTCAAAATTCATGTGTTGGAAATTTAATTCTCAATGCAACAGTGTTGGGAGATGGGGACTCTTTGGAGGTAAACTTGGTCATGAGGGCCCTGCTTTCATAAATAGATTAATGCTGCTACAAAAATGGCTTGTGAGAGTTGGTTTGCTCTTTCTTTTTTCTGCCTTCTGCCATGTGAGGATGCAGCAAGAAGGCCCATATTATATGCCAGCACCATGATCTTAGACTTTCCCAAACCCGGAATTGTGAAAAAAAAATTCTTTTATAAATTACCTAGTCTGGGGTCTGGGATATCTTCTTATAGCTGCACAAACACACTAAGACACACAGAGAGACCTTGGCTCCAGTGCCTAGAATGTGAGCTAGACTGATAGATTAAATCCATTTTAATTTTTTTAGACACTTAATAAGTTTTTAAGTGATTGTTCTTGAGATCAAGTTTTACTCCTAAGTATTAATTTATGTGCATCTCACAAACTTTTCTATCTACACACTCAGGTCAAATTATTCATAATTTCCTCTATAATCTTCCCATTAATCTATTAGTTATTTGTAAATGAGGGTTTGTTGTTGTTTTGTTTTGTTTCCATATGATGGCTTTGTTCGACTCTCCTTTTAGGTTGGCTTATTATATAATTGCAAATTGCTCCAATAATACATTCTTCATGAAATGGATGATTTTAATTTTTTTAGAATTCCCTAGTTACTATTGTTTAAAAAATTTCATATTAATTAACTATGAACAAATATCAATGTTTTATTTCAACTTTGTCATAAAGAAAGAAGCCTCTAAGCAGGCCAATGTATAATTTTCCCTTGGGAAAAGACATTTTATATGAAAAAAATGTAGTGACATAATTAAGTTTAGATTGGGTCACAAAATAAATAGAATGTCTGTATAATGATTATAATACTTATAGCTGGACTGGATAAAAGGATTTCTCTTCAGATGGACAGTTGTCTGGGTAAGGTTCCCATAAGGGGCTCCTAAACTCACTAAAGTTATCAAGCATTGTATAAGAAATGTTAATTTATACCCAGAAAGAGTAGCTGATGTAATCAGACTTAAAGCTATGTCCCAGCTTAGGTTTGATACAATATTATCTTTCTTAATATGTACACAGTAAACCTTATCAAAATTATACTCTTTTCACTTAATTTATGATTAATTTGGCCTATTCCTGTTCTCCCTCCACTCCCACCTCCCACCAATACTGGCTAATTGGGAATGAGGATGGGAAAAGACAATGACTAAATATCTAATCCAGTTGTAGCTTATTTTGATCAAAAATTGTGAACGGTCTCTTCAGGAAGTGATCAGTCTCTGTCGGATAAAGATTCTTTTTTTTTTTTCAGATAACCTCCTCACTCCTCCTCCTTCTCACGGTAATATGGTGTGGTGTTTTTAAAGTATTTCTGCAAATTCTACAATATTCTTCCCATAATCAAGGTTGTGTCTATGTCCTCATCACTTGAACTTGGCTCAGCCATTGTGCCTAGGCAAATAGACAAATATAATTGAGGTGGAAGCAATGCTGCATGACTTCTGAGGCTAGATTACAACAGGCCAGGCAGTTTGTTTAACTAGGAACACTTGTGTTCAGCTGCCATGTAACAAGTCCATTACCCAAAGGCCATCATGAGGAAAGACTACATGTAAATGAAGAAGCCTTCAGGATGACTCCAGCCACCTCTGATTATAACTGTATGAGAAACTCCAAGTGAGAACTGTCTGAGTCCAGATTCTTGAGCAAACTAAATAATTGTTACAGTTTTATTGATGTGGCTTATTTTGCAGCAATAGATAACCAGAACAGATAGTATAAGGTTAAATGGGAGGAGGCAATAAAGTGTCCTGGAGCTATTAGGGAGAAAAGATGCAACTACTTTGATAGTGTTCCTTTGGAATGTACTACCTGGTAATGTCCCCATTCTCTTTCCACCTAACATACTACGCATCCTCCCCCATCTCCCTTCATGTACCAAAACTTGGAGATGGAAAATTGAGATATGGAGGAATCAAATAATATGGAACAACATTTCTCAAGATAATAAGCTAGACTGCAAGGCTACTTTTCTACTGTATAAAATTATTCTGAGAGAGGGCCAAGATGGTGGACTAGAAACAGCCTGCACAACACTGCTCTCCTGGAGAGGATCAAAAGCGGCAATTAGATATCCACCTTTGGATGGATTGAGCAAGAACACTGGAAATCCATGGAGAGGAGGCAGGAGTGAAGTGAAGAAGAGAGAAGTGGGCTAAACTGCTCAGCAAGACTGAAAGTACTTAGTGAAGATGCCCACATGTGGGGAAGGACCAGAGGAGAGAATCCCAGCCTCCACGTTTCCCCTGAGGATTTGCAACGGAGCAGCAGGAGGGCCCTTCCACTGTAGCAGGCCAACGGACTGGTGTAGATACCTGGCTGAAGGCTGTGCAGCTACACTGCTCTGGAGAGAAGGCACAGCTGGCTTATGAGCCCTGGGAGCTGCAGCTGGCACCATGTGACATCCCAATCCCAGAACACTACTTCTGCCAGGGCTCTGGTCTATAAATGCTGTCTCTCCCATGCCCCAGCTGGGCGAGCAGGGAGCGGGGATTCCTGGTGCTCGTGTGCACCCAGTGGGCAGGTGATGTGCACCCTCACCAGTGCTGCTGCTGGGGGACCTGAGCAAAGCAGGATACCACAGGCCTGATGCCCACTGCTGTGGCCTGGGTGATCCTGCTTAACCACATCTCCTACAGGACGTGGGCAGAGCACATTCCCATAGCCCTTAGCACCCACCACCCACTGTCAGGGCAACTGGACCTATGCTGCCACCACCAACTGGGAGGCTCCAATCAGTGTGAGAACCAGTGAAGACATTGCCTTAAGATCTGGGTGGACTGCACACCACAGACCCTTACTGACACATGCAGGCACCCCGAACTATGTGCCCTGCACATGCCCTGCACCGTCAGCTCACCTGGCACTATGGCTGCTCTAGCCCGAGTATGTGAGTGATGCACCCCATGGACCTACTCCATCCCATGCAGATACCCTGCCCTATGGGCCCACTCTGTCCTGCTCCACCAGGTAGGACTGCTCCACCCAGCACTTGCACCGTGACCCGTGGGCCAGCTCCACACCAGGGGCCTGTTCTGCCCAACAGGCTCTCTCCACCCTGAGGGCCTGCTAAGCCCTGTGCTCCTACCATGCCCTTACATGTGCCTTGCTCCACCTGCACACCTAGCACCTCGGCATCCCAGGCCCATGTGCATGTCGGTTGCTCCTGGCAGATTTCCTCTGCTTGTGTGCATGTCCTGTCCCATGGGCGAGCCTCACCTCTCACGTGTGCCTTGCACCACAGACTGGACCTGTCACAATGGCCTGGTGACTACCAAAGGGGAACAGAGGAGATGCAGCAGCAGCAGAGCAGCAGTGTTAAAGGTTCACAGTGTATCCACCACTCTCCTGCCTGGTCAAGCTTCTAGAGTATTACCAAAGCATACCATTCAGTGACTGATCCCTGTCTTCACCAAGAAACAGAGGTCCCAGCAGAGGAGAACAGGTGTACTGTATCTACTATCTGTCTTGAGCTGAGAGAAGAGGCCCCAGATAAGAAGGAACCAGCATAAAAACTCTGGCAACATGAAAAACAGGCTGTCTCCACACCTCTAAAAGATCAAAGTTGCTCTCCAGTAATGAACTCTAACCAAAAGGATATTGTTGAAATGACAGATATGGAATTCAGATTATGGATGGCAAGTAAGATTAATGGAATTGAGGAGATGGTAGAAAACCATCGCAAAGAACCTCCCCCTACCAAAAAAATAATTCAAGACATGAATGAAAAATTCACTAGAGACAGATAACATTACAAAAGAGATAAAAGAACTTAAAGAAATGAAAGAGAAAATTAGTGAATTTCAAAATACAGCAGAAAGCTTTAATAACAGACTAGAAAAGGCAGAAGAATTTCAGAACTTGAAGAAAAGGATTTCAAAGTAAACTATTCAGTAAAAAATGTAGAAAAAAAGAATAAATAAGCATGAACAATCACTGTAAGATATATGGAATTATGTAAAGCAAGCTAATATAAAAATTATAGGTATCCCTGAGGGAGAAGAAAAAGCAACAAGGATGGAAAACCTATTTGACAGAATAATTAGGGAAAAGTTCCCTGGTATTGCTAGAGATTTAGATATCCAGATACAAGATTGTCATCAAACATCTGGAAAATTCATAGCAAATAGGAAATCACCAAGACACATAGTCATCAGCCTGGCCAAAGTCAAAATAAAGGAGAAAATACTACAAGCTGCAAGAAAAAAGCAACAAGTTACTTACAAAGGAAAACTCATCAGACTAACAGCAGAACTCTCAGCAGAGACCTTTCAAGCAAGAAGGGATTGGGGTCTCATTTTTAATCTTCTTAAACAGAATAACTGACAGCCAATAAGTTTGTATCCTGCAAAACTAAGTTTCATAAGTGAAGGAGAAATAATGTCTTTCCCAGACAAGCAAACATTAAGGGAATTTGTCACTACTAGACTTGCCCCACAGGAAATGCTTAAAAGTGCTGTATACATGGAACAGAGCAATAAGCATCCACTGTGTAAAAACAACTGAAGGCCAAAGCTCACAACTCTTATAAAATAGTAACACAAGGGAGCAAACAAAGCAACTAGGTATAATTCAACATGATGAACAGAACAGTATTTCACATATCAATACTAACATTGAACATAAACAGTGTTACTGTTCCATTTAAAAGGTATTGACTGGATGAATGGATTAAATAAACACACCCCAAGTATGTGCTGTATCCTCAAAACCCATCTAACTTGCAAGGATGTTCACAGACTCAAGGTAAAGGGATAGCAAAAGATATTCCACAGAAACAGAAATGAAAAGCAAACAGGAATATCTATTCTCATATCAAATAAAATAGACTTTAAATCAACAATGGTAAAAAGAGACAAAGATGGTCATTATATTAAAAAAAAGGGTACAATTCACCATGAGGATATAACGATACTAAATATATATACACCTAATACAGGAGCTACCATATTCATAAAACAAATTCTACTAGATCTGAGCAAAGAAATAAATAGTAGTACCATAATTGCTGGGGACTTCAATATTCCACTAACAGAGCTGGACAGATGATCAAGGAAGAAGATCAACAAAGACACACTGGACTTAAATGGGACTCTAGAACAAATGGACCTAACAGACATCTACAGAACATTCTACCCCAGAGTTGCAGAATATACATTCTTCTCATCAGCACATGGAACATTTCCCAAGGTAGATCATATGATAGCCCATAAAACAATTCTCAGCAAATTCAGAAAAATCAAAATCATTCCATATATATTCGCAGGTCACAGTGGACTAAAACTAGAAATCAATTCCAAGAGGAACTCTCAAATATATACAAAGTAATGGATATTAAAAAATCTGCTATTGAATGATCCTTGGGTCAATGATGAAATGAAGATGGAAATCAAAAGATTTTTCCAACTGCATAAAAAACATGATACAAGCATCTAAAAATCTATGGGAAACAGTTAAAGCAGTGTTAAGAGGGGCATTCATAGCCTTAAATGCTTACATCAAAAATACAGAAAGATCACATATTAACAACCTAATATCACACCTCAAGGAAATAGAAAAAGAACAAACCAAACCCAAAGATAGCAGAAGAAAAGAAATAACAAAGCTCACAGCAGAACTAAATGAAATGGAAGCCAAAAAAAGTAATTAAATAAAAATTAAAAAATACAAAGGATCAACAATAAAAAACATTGGTTCTTTGAAAAGATAAATAAAATTGATAGACCTCTACCTAGATTAATCAGAAATAGAAGAGAAAGGACTTAAACAAGCTCAATCAGAAATGAAAAAGGAGACAATACCAAAGATATCACAGAAATAAAAAATATCATCCATAATGATTATGAAAATCTCTACACACATAAACTAGAATATCTAGAGGGAATGGATAAAAAACCCAGGAAAGGATACAACAATAAAATAATACAACAGACCAATATGCCTTATAAACATAGAAGCAAAAATCTTCAACAAAACACTAGAAAACCCAATTCAACAGCACATCAAATAATATAATAATAATGATAATAATAATCCACCTTGGTCAAGTGGGACTCATACGAGGGAAGCAAGGATGTTCAATATACACAAATCAAAAAATGTGGTTCACCACATAAACAGAAGCAAAAACAAAGACCATATGATCATCTCCATAGATGCAGAAAAATATTCAATAATATCCAGCATCCTTTCATGAAAAAACCATCAACAATCTAGGCATAGAAGGAACATACCTCAACATAATGAAAGCCATACATGACAAATCCACAGCAAGCATCATACTGAATGGGGAAAAGTTGAAAGTATTTCCCCATAGAACTGAAACAAGACAAAGATGCCCACTGTCACCACTTCTATTCAACATAATACTGAAAGTCTAGCAGACCAATCAGGCAAGAGAAAGAAATAAAGGGCATCCAGATGGGGAAAGAGAAGGTCAAATTATCCCTGTTTGCCAATGATATGATCTTATACCTAGAAAACCCTAAAAACTCCATGAAAAGACTACTAGAATTGATAAATAAATTCAGTAAAGTTTCAAGTTACAAAATTAATGTACAAAAATTAATAACATTTTTATACACTAATAACAGTCAAATAGAGACATAGACCAATGGAATAGAACAGAGAAACAAGATATAAAACCATCCACATACAGCCAACTGATATTTGACAAAGCAGACAACAATATATACTGGGGAAAAGAAGCCATATTCAATAAACGGTGCTGGAGAACTAGATAGCCAAAGGCAGAAGAATGAAACAGGATCCATATCTCTCACCACTCACAAAAATTAATTCAAGATGGATAAATGACTTAAACATAAGGCATGAAACCATAATAACTCTTGAAGAAAATGTATGAAAAACTCTTCTAGATATCAGCCTAGGCAAAGAATTTATGAAAAAGATCCCAATGGCAATCACAGCAACAACAAAAATAAATAAATAGGACTTGATTAAATTAAAAGGCTCTGCACAGCTAAGGAAATAATCAACAGAGCTAAGGAAAATAATCAACAGAACAAACAGACAACCTACAGAATGGAAGAAAATATTTGTAAGCTATATATCTGATAAAGGGCTAATAACCAGAACCTATAAAGAACTCAAGCAATTCAGCAAGAAAAAAAACAAACAACCCCATTAAAAAGTGGGCAAAGGACATGAACAGAAGCTCTTCAAAAGAAGATAGACAAATGGCCAATAAACATATGAAAAAATGCCCAATGTCACTAATAATCAGGGAAATTCAAATTAAAACTGCAATGAATATCACCTTACACCAGTTAGGATGGCTTTTATTAAAAAGTCCCAAAACAATAAATACTGGCATGGATGCAGAGAGAAAGGAATGCTTATACAGAGTTGGTGGGACTGCAAATTAGTACAACCTCCATGGAAAACAGTATGGAGAATCCTCAAAAACTAAAAGTAGATCAGCCATTCCATCCAGCAACCCAACAACTGGGTATTTACCCAAAGGAAAAGAAGTCATTTTATCAAAAAGGTACTTGCCCTTGAATGTTTATTGCAGCACAATTCACAACTGCAAAGATGCGGAATCAACCCAAGTGCCCATTAATTCATGAATGCATTAACAAAATGTGGTATATGTATACCATGGAGTACTACTCAGCCAAAGAAAGGATGAATTAATGCCTTTGGCAACAATTTGGATGGAACTGGAGACCATTATCCTAAGTGAAGTACCAAAAGAATGGAAAAACAAACACCACATGTACTTGCTATTAAATTGGAACTAACCAATGATCACACATGTGCAAAGAGGAAAGAAAAACTCAGTGGAAATCAAGCAGCGGGGAGTAGGGAGAAGGAGATGAACCTTGAGTATACTTAACCAAGGAGGTGAAATCTCTAAAAGGAGAACTACAAAATACTGATGAAAGAATTCATAGATGACACAAACAAATGGAAAAACATGTGATGCTCATGGATTGGAAGAATCAGCATTGCTAAAATGGCCATACTGCCCAAAGTGATTTACAGCATCAATGCAATTTCCATCAAAATTCCATCATCATTTTTCATGGATCTAGAAAAATAATTCCAACCTTCATATGGGACCAAAACAGAACCCAAATAGCCAAAATAATCCTAAGCAAAAAGAAGTAAAATGGATGCATCACATTACCTGACTTCAAATTATACTTACAAGGGTATGGTAACCAAAACAGCATGATACTGGTATAAAGGTAGGCACAGACCCAATGCAACATAAAAGAGAACCCAGAAATACAATCATGTAGCTATAAACAACTGATGTCTGACAAAGTAAACAAAAACATACACTGGAGAAAGGACTCCCTATTCAACAAATGATGCTGGGAAAACCAGATAGCCACATGCAGAAAAATGAAACTGTATCCCTATTTCTTACCATATGTAAAAATTAACTCAAGATGATTAACAACTTAAATGTAAGACCTTAAACCATAAAATTTCTAGAAGAAAATGTAGGAAAAAGTCTTCTAGACATTGGCCTAGGCAAAGAATTTATGAATAACTCCCCCAAAGCAAATACAGCAACAACAAAAATAAATAAATGGGATTTAATTAAACTAAAAAGTTTCTGCACAGTAAAGGAAATAATCAACAGAATAAATAGACAACCCAGGAATGGGAGAAAATATTTGCAAACTATACATCCAACAAAGGGCCAATATCCAGAATCTACAAAGAACTCAAACAAATTAGCAAGAAAAACATAAATAACCCCAAGAAAAACTGGGCAAAAGACATAAACAGACCCTTCTCAAAAGAAGATAAACAAATAGCAAACAAACATATGAAAATACGCTCAACATCACTACCTATCTGGAAAATGCAAATTAAAACCACAATGAGATACTACCTTACCCCATCAGAATCTCGATTATTAAAAAGTTAAAGAATAATAGATGTTGGTGCAATTGTGTTGAAAAAGGAATGCTTATGCACTGTTGGTAGGAATGTAAATTTGTACAATTGCTATGGAAAGCAGTATGGAGATTCTTCAAAGAACTAAAAGTAGATCTACCATTCAATCCAGCAATCCCACTTCAAAATATCTGCCAAAAGGAATAGAAGTCATTTTATAAAAAGATATATGCACCTGCATATTTATCACAGCACAATTCACAATTGCAATGATGTGGAGTCAACTTAATTTCCCATCAACTGATGAGTGGATAAAGAAAATGTAGTGTATGTGTATACACACACACACACACACACACACACACCATGGAGTACTACTCAGCCATAAAAAGGAATGAAATAATGTCTTTTGCAGGAACTTGGGTGGAACTGGAGACCATTATCCCAAATGAAGCATCTCAGGAATGGAAAAACAGGTACTGCATGTTCTCACTAATAAGTGGGGGCTAAACAAAAGACATATATGTTCGTAAAAAGCTGTAATGGACATTGGAATCTAAGAAAGGGGGAGAATGGGGGAATGAGAGAAAAATCAACCTATGGAGTACAATGTACACTATTTTGGTGATGGGTACACTGAAAACCCTGACTTTAGCATGATACAATTCATCCATGAAACAAAAAACACTTGTACCCCCTTAAATTTTTGAAATAATAGAATTACACAAAACATGTCAAAACAAATAAATAAAAGCAAACTTTTGTGGGGCTAAATAAAAATTAAAAAATAAAAATACTTTGAGTTGTAGATGCTATTTACCTCTTTCTCATGGCAATCCTCCATAACAAATTCTCATCTCCAACCACTACCACCATCTCTGTCCCAAAACCCACAAGAGAATGCCAGGGGTAAACTGTTGGGGGGGGTCATTACTTTAGAAAGCAAAAAACATATTAGCATTTTAAATCATAGCCCTTGTTATGCAGGCCCTATATTAATGGTCCTGGGCAACCACTCTGCAATGACATTGGGGATATTGCCAATCTATCACACCAAGCTACTGGAATAGCTTGGCCCAGTGGATGCCTCAGGCAGTGTCTCCTTTTTCCTGCTTCTCTATATCCTGGCTTCATTCCTGCCTCTGCAAGCCAGCAGCTTCATTTAAATTACAGCATCAGGCAAAGTCAGCTGCAAGTTTTTTCTGACCTTTTTAGAGTATAAGGATACCACGCAACTCTTTTTTTCAAGAAATAAGACTGACTTAATCCTTGGCCTTGCCTGAGAATTTTTTTATTTATTTAAATTTAGGTATACACGCAATAAAGTGCACAGATCTTAAGGCTACATCTCAATAAAGTTTTACATATATAGCTACCCCGGAACCACCACCCAGATCAGGATGTAGGTTATTTCTAGCCACTACGAGACTTCCTAGTGCACCTTGTCAGTCAATATCACCCACAAAGGTAAACATTATTTTAATTTCTACAATTGTAGATTAGTTTGGCCTGATCTACTTCATGTAAATGAAATACTATTCTTTGGCTTCTTTAATTCAACATTATGTCTGCAATCTATACATACTGTTGCACTGTAGCTGTGTGGTATTCGATTATATGAGTATACTACAATGTATCCATTTGAGTGTTGATAGATACTTTAATTGTTTCCAGTTTTAGACTGGAGAACTTTTTTGGTGTTAAAATATACATAACATAAAATTTACCATTTTATCCATTTTAAATGTATAGTTCAATAACATAAGTATATTCACATTGTAGTGGAACCATTACCACTATCCATCTCCAGAGCTTTTTCATCCTCTCAAACTAAAACTCCACACCCATTAGGCAATAATTCCCTATTCCCCTCTCCCATCAGCCCCTGGTAACCACCCTTCTACTTGGTTTCTATGAACTTGACTACTCTATGTGCCTGATATAATATTTAGGAATCATACAATATTTGTTCTTTTGTGACCGGTTTATTTCACTTAGCATAATGTCTTCAAGGTTCATTAACATTGTCACACATATCAGAATTTCCTCCCTTTTTAAGGCTGAGTAACATTCAGTGTGTATGTATATTCTACATTTTGTTTATCCATTCATCTTTCCATGGACACTTGGGTTGATTCCTTCTTTTTGCTACTGTGAATAATGCTGATATGAACATGGTTACACAACTATCTGTTCAAGTCCTTCTCTACTTTTGATTCTTTTGTGTATACAAATAGACAGATCATATGGTAATTCCATGTTTAATTTTGTGAGGAATGGCCATACTGTTTTCCAGAGACTGTACCATTTTACATTTCCATCAGCAATGCACAAGGGTTCTGATTTCTCCACATCCTTGCCAACATCTGTTATTTTCCATTACAATGGCCATCCTAATGGGTATGAGGTGGTATCTTATTATCATTTTGATTTGCATTACCTAATTATCAGTGATGTTGAGCATCTTTTCATGTGCTTATTGACTATTAATATCTTCTTTGGAGAAATATCAGTTCAAGTCCTTTGCCTATTTTTTCCTCGGCTTCTTTGGTTGTTGTTATTGAGCATGGAGACTTTTTAATCCCTATTTTTCTGCAAGGGTAGAATTCTTCCTCACCTCTGTTTATTTCTGTACTTATAACAGAGCAGCCCACATACCTCTGTAGGTTTCTTCTCATTTCTTATCTATGAAAATATTTATCTTATGTGAAACAAGAAATGCATTTTTTATGATCTCTTTTCATTTGTTATACATTATTGTTATATACTTGGAACAGAGAAAGAACCTGAGATTATAAACTGAGAATATGAGGTGAATCACAATTCTTTCCTTTTTTCACACATACAGTTTTTGAGGGTTTGGAAAATATATTTTTAATCATATAATTATTTATTGTGGTCACTTTAAAAATATTTGCATAACTAAAGACAAAAGAAATAAACAACCAATACGTGAATGTGAATACTTTTAAGTGAGCACCATACTATCGTTCCAGAGAGATCAGTATATGAGACAGCACTGGACATGTAGCAGAGATGTCCAGATGGGGAAGTGGGGAGTGGTCACAGATAAAACACATCTTCTTCACAAATATTCAAACTATTTTTGACCAAAAAGCTTTAAGGCATGGTTCCTCAACCTTGGTATTACTGATATTTTGGATTAGATATTTCTTTGCTGTGAGGGGCTATCCTATGCATTGTAGGAGATTAAGCAACATCTCTGGTCTTAACCTGCTAGTTCCCAGTAGCACCCCTCTTCCCCCAGTCATAGCAATCAAAAATGTTTCCAGATATTGCCAAGTGTATCAAGGGAGTAAAATTTTCGTTGACTGAGAACTACTGCTTTAGGGATGTGTTACTTTGGGATGTGATATATTACTTAGTGTTATCCCTCAGTAGAGAAAGTGGGTTCCTATGGCCAACATTATATCACATTGGGGTCATAATAAAATGTAGGGTATACAGGATTTAAACCACACAGACCTTTGGATGCTAGACACCACTGTAACTTTACTCAACCATGTTGCCCTCTACTATTTTTTTCTTTTATTAATAAAAAGAAGGATAGTATTACTGTGTAACAACTCTATACACACATGGAGAAAGTAGGCTCAGATTAAAGAAAAGATCTAGAGAAAACACTTGCTCAAATCAAATAGGATTTTCTTATCTAAAAGATACATAAGTAAGTCAGTATGATAAGCATAAATGCCAGATAAACACCACCATCCAGGGCAAAGGTAGATGCTTCACCCTGGAGGTAGGGTTGGGGACAGATGGTGGTGGTGGAACTGGTGAGAGGGTGCATATCTAGGGATGGTCATCCAGTGAGAAAGTGAGGTAGCATCAGAACTTCAGGAGGCCGAAGTGTTCTCTATAGGTACAGCTTTATATATATAAGACGGAGATCATCCTACAAATAGCCTTGCCTGAAAACATGCTGGAATTCTTTTTCTTGAGCCAGATGTTCCTCATCAATTCTAAAATTATTTAATGCGTAATATGCAATGAAGTTTGAGTGAAATTCTCATAATTTATTATCAGCCTCCCTAGACTAACAGAGCCTTATCCAAGTAGATTCAAGAACTCCTAGGTGTAGAACCAGAATAATGGAAGTTTAATTAGAAGTCTCTGGAAGTAATGCTAACAGACCTTTGACTAGTATAGGGTCTATCCTGCAATTGCAGTTGTCCAAAGGTTTGCTTTGAAAATTAAGTGGAATTAAATGAAACAGTGCAAGGAAAGATATTGACACACAGGGGCTCAATGAAAGGTAGTATTTTAGTCTGTTTTCTGTTGCTTATAACAGAATACCTGAAACTGGGTAATTTATAAAGAAAAGAAATTTATTTCTTACAGTTACGGAGGCATCTGGTAAGCACCTTTTTACTGGTGAGGACTCTCTGAAGGGTCCCAAGGTGGCAAAAGGTATCACATGGCAAGGGGACCAAGTATGCTAACATGCTAGCTTAGGTCTCTCTTCTTCTTCTTATAAAGCCACCAGCTCCACTCTCATGATAACCTATTAATCCATTACCCTATTAATCTATTAATCCACGAATGGCTTAATCTATTCATGAGGGCAGGGCCCTCATGCTCCAATCACCTCTTAAAGGCGCCACCTCTCAATACTGCCACATTGGGGATTCAATTTCAACATGAGTTTTGGAAGAAACAAATATTCAAACCATAACAAGTTGTGTTGTTATTATCATCATTACTGTTATAATTGTGTTGCTGTCTGGTAGCACAACGTAAACATTTAACACTGAACTCACTGGTGGTAATAGGGCCCCACAATTGACTTTCTAGCCCGGGTGGTAGCAACGATTTTATAGAAGATCAGAAATTAGGTCTCCTGGCTGCCTCTAGATGAGAATATTCAATGGATTATTCCTACTTAAAAGTCTTTTAATATTAATCCAGTTAAGAAATCGTTGGAGTATAAGAAAATCTAGATCGATTTAAGCATCACAGCAAGATTAAGACTAAAAGAAATAGAAAAACCCTTTAGGCCTTTACAAAAGACTTTCAGAAACACATGTATTCTGGTAAGGTCAATGATTTTGTTTTTAATATATTCCTATGGCCACTAAATTTCTTAAAGTGAATTTTTGAAAATTTTTAGACAGAACTAGTTTGAGAAACTTGGAGAAAAGGATTCAGTTTTTCTTTACTCAGCATTTTAGTTCTGCAGTTTGGGAAACTCAAAGAATGAAAGGTTGTATAAAAAGTCACATTTTATTTTTAAAGGATTATAGCTATAGTTAAAAGTACTGTATGTTTATTTTGTGTAAACCAAGCTAATTAACAGGACATAATTTGTTCTATAGTTACAAGTACTGTGTGCTTACTCTGTATAAACTGGGCTAATTAGCAGTAAGTGATTTACAACTTTTTCTCTAGAAGTTGCTAATAAATGTTAAGGAAAACCATTTAACTTAAGCTTCATATATCACTTGTAAATTTTAAGATTATCTTTATTACCTTTCTTGTTAATTGGTCACAAACTAAAAATAGCAAACTGTCATAAAACCAGAAAAAAAACTAAGAAATTATGACATTTCTTAATTTAATTGTGTTAATGAGCCATCTGAATCATAAACTAATTTTGTTAAAGCATAGATAAGATTGGTATGATTTGGCAATCTATATTCTAAGAACCTGGAAAAGAGGAAAATTAAGAGTGTCATGTGGGAAATAATTATGAATTGGTCCATAATGGAATAAAGCAGAGATATGCGAAGTCACTGAATGCTACCTACTGGGTCCCAGGCCAAAGGAAGCCTAAAGAAAAATGTCATTTGGAAGGAGGGTGAAAAAGAGGCGAGGAAAGCTGAAAAAGAGGTGAGGTGAAGAGACTGCACTGGCTGCACGCAGCCTATCATTGCCCAAATGTGGGATGCCCAGGCCCAATTCATCTGGCATCTCTGTTCTTATGGCATAAGTGTTCCTATTTTCAAGGTTATTATATATTCTATCACCAAGTGTACAATTCCTGTTTCTAATCCCCTTTTCTCTAATTTCATATTCACCAAGCCACTATTTGATTATAATCACGTATTCTAAGCATGGAGGAAAAAGTGGGAATCATGTCAGTGTGAACATTTCAACTCTAGCAATAATTGTAAATTAATAAGTTGTCATTCTCTCATACACATTATATCTTGTAAATCTGAGTAACATAGTCTTGCCCCTAAAAGGTGTATGACTCTTCAAAGGCTGATAGATCAAATTTCAAATCATGCATAGCAGTGATCTAGTCTCCAATTTGTGATAGATTCATCAAGACCAACGCCACTTTTTAATGTCTCTGGCAGCCACCAACTTGTTTCCCTAGGTGACAACCACCTCTCTGACTTCTTTAATAGTATATTGGTAGTGTACATCAAAGCAATCTATAAACAAGGAGGCATATTGTTATTACTCTGAATTCATGATTATCAATTGCAATTTGGCCCTCGAGACTGCCAGATACTCTGTCATGCTTCTCTAATCAGATCATTCTCCCCATCTCTACAGAAAATATTTCCCATTGTCTTCACTCCCCAGAAACACCATGCCCCGACGCCATCAATCACTTTCAGTGAAAACCTTCCCTCATACTCTCCAGCAAAAACAGAAAACATCAGTCATTTACTCTCTCATCTCCCATCACTTAATCTACAAATTTATCTGCACCTTCAAGTATTTCAGGGGAACTGATTATCTATTTCAATCTCAGAGGTGCAAGTCTTTCTACCAGGGGTCAAATCTATCATATGTTCTTGGATTCAGTCCCGATTTATATTCTTAGAGATTTTGTTCCGTCAATTATCTTGTCTCCCTTGTGTCAACCTCTGATGACTCTACTGGGCCTTTCTTATTAATATTAAAATATATTCTCTCTCAATTTAAAAAAAATACAAATGAATAAAAATGAATTAATTAACAAACTTATGTCAGAACCCCATATTCCCTATCAAGCCACACTCCTATTTTTCTTCTTGCCTTCACAGCCAAGCTTCTCCAAAGAGTTGACTTTGTATGTCATTATTCTCTGCTTCCTCATCCTCCATTTATGCCTCAACTTTTTCCATTGCAACACCTCCATTAAAAGCTCATCTTCTAAAGTCATCACTGAATTCAACGTTCTGTTTAATGGAAACTATTTTTATTTTCTATTTATCTGTTTTTTGGAGACAAGATCTCATTCTATAGCCTGAGCATGAGGGCAGAGGTGCCATCATAGCTCACTGCAACCTCAAACTCCCTGGCTCAGGCAATCCTCTTGCCTCAGCCTCCCAAGTAGCTGGGACTACAGGCTGGAATACACCATGCCCAGCTAATTTTTCTAGTTTTCACAGAAACAGGGTCTCACTATGTTGTTCAGGCTAGTCTCGAACTCCTAACCTCAAGCATTCCTCCTGCCTCAGACTCCCAAAGTGCTAGGATTACAGTCATGAGCCACTGTGCCTTCCCTTTCTATTTTTTTTAATTGTAAGGAATGTTTCACCCTTTTAAACAGCTGATAAACCTCTTCTTAAAACATTCTTTCCTTTGCTGTTGTTACTCTCCATTCTCTTACATCTCTGGCCCCTGTTTTCATTCTCCTTTGGGGTTTCTTCTTTTCCATTAATATTTAGAAAGCAAACCAAGGGAGATGGGGCTTAAAGTCTGAATTAGCTGAGATAAATTCCAATCATCAGCAACTGAATGGAAGTTACGGCAATTCTCTTAGGAGTGGAAGGACGAGCTCTTTACAACGAATTTTGAACATGTTAACTTTTGAGATGCCTGTGAAACACCAAAGGGAGAGGACCAGTAGGCACACTGGAAAAGGAATTGGAGTTCAGAAAGTAGAATGAAGATGGGCAAGTTTAAGAGTTTTCTGCTTGTAGATAGGGTTGAAAGCCTGAAATTAATAATATCACCCAGGAAATTAGTGAATAGTAAAGAGATGCATAGTAAGCGCACGGTGGTGCATAGTGAGATGCCTGGTACCAAGTCCCGAGGCAGTCCAAAATACAAGATTTTGTAGATGGTATTTAGAAACTGGAAATGGATAAGATCACCTAGGGAAAATGTAGATATTCTAAAGATAAAGAAGGCCGGGAACAAGTACTGGGCCCAGTAAATTTTAAGGGATGAATAGAAAAGGAGGGTCTCGCAAGGAGACTGAGAGAGAATGGCCAGTGAGATGTAAACACATCTGGGGGACTGTAGCTTCAAGGACAAGACAAGAAAGTGTTTTGTTGAAGGAAAGAAAGGAAAAAGAAAGGAAGGAGACAGAGAAAAAGAAGGAAGACGGAGGAAGAAAGAATGTGTCATGGTTTGATTTGTCTCCCCAAAAAAATACAATGAAATTGAGATCCCTCCTACAGTGTGTCCTAATCCAATTAGGTCCTTATAAGAAGTGTCCTTGGAAGAAGAAAGTCTGGAGAGATAGACACAGAGGGAAGACAGCCACGTGAAAAAGGAGGCAGAAATTAGAGTGATAGAGGTATAAGCCAAGGACCTCCATGGATTGCCAGTGACCACCAGAGACTTGCAAGAGGCAAGGTAGGATTCCTCCCTAGAGCCTAAAGAGGGATCACAGCCCTGCCCAACAACTTGATTCAAACTTCTGGCCTCCCAGAACTAAGAGAGAATAAATTTCTGTCCTTTTAAGCCACCAAGTTTGTCAGCATTAGGAAACCAATATAGGTATGGAGGAATCCTGATGTATAATTAAAAGATTCTCAAGTTGGTATTTGCAATGGATTCACATTAACATAAAATTTTTCTCTTTCTTTTGCAGGGAGAAATAGGAGACTTTATACTCCATTTCTTCTATACTGTCAGGTATCCTACGTTTTCTACTCATTAACTTTCTTCCAAAGACTTTGGAATCTCTTATGTTTTGTGTGAATTTTGAAGTAGAAATTTCTGCCTTGTATCCTTGAAACAAGACTCATATTTCAAAGTAAACTAAGTAAGTAACACAGGGGAATGCGAGCACGAACTCTGTGTATTCTCTAGGTACTGAACACATTTTATTTTCCTTTTGCACATCATTCTTGCCATGTTTCACAGACTTTTATAAAGACCCATGCTTTTTGAAAGTGCCCAAGAAGCATTAAAGTATGAAATGATTTTATAGAAAATAACAATAATTATGGCTTTCTTTGATATTGCCTCTCAATTTCCACATCCAGGAGGAACCAAAATTATGTATAGTCACAGAAATGACTGGTTCTGAATATGAATACTAGCAAAAAACATGATTTACTTTAAAAGGTTTACATCAAGAGCAATAGTCATTTTCAAATGTACTATGTGTTTCTGATTATAAATTAAATGCATGCCCATTAGATGCAATTTGGAAATCCAGACAAGAACAGAAAAGAAAATGATGATCATTCACAGTTCCTACTGCTCAAAATAAATTCCTATTAACACTGAAGTGTGTTTCTAGTATTATCTATGCATGTAAATTTTAACACAGTTTTGTCATGTTGTATGTTCACTTTGTAGTACTGCTTTTCACTTATTGCATTCTAAGAATTTTTCCATATCACAAAAAGCTGTTTAAACATTTAAAATTGTGCAATAATATTCTATGATTTAGGGCTCTCATATTTAACTACTCTCTATTATAACACTTGCAAGTTTTTTTACATTCTTAAAAATGCCACGATGAGCATACATAGGTATATTGGTGCCTAGATGTTCAATATTTCTTTAGATGTGGAATTACTGCATCAATAATAATAATAAGTTGAAAGATAAGTATTTTAGCATTAAAATAAAAAGCAAAGATGAATGAATAACTAGCATTTTGATAAACAAAGCAAATGCATGTGTTCTAAAGGTTTTTATGAACCAATGTTCACCATTAGCTCTCATTAAGGAATTTCTGCACAAACAGCTAAAATCCCAGTATACCCACCCACAATGCAAGACAGAAAACCCTGGAATCCATGGGCACTAACTGATGAAATACTGTAAACTTACATTAATTTAGGAAATACCACTACAAATGAAATTTCTCAGGAGCCTGCCACTAAAATTACAATTGAAATTGGCTTTCATTTCTCTTGCTTCCAGAGTGAGCCACTCTGGTGAGATAACGAAATTATCTGTGCAGAAGCAGCTATGGATATGTGTATACAATTACACTATGAATGTTCATTTACATTGAGGTATGTTTTTAACTATATTCCCTGAGTGGATTGTTTTGCAAATGATGTCAGTTGTTCTATTTGAACATGATGAATGACCTTAGGCAAATCACTTCACAGTTTAGTTTCCTATGTTTAAAACAAGTAAGGTAATGACTTGGGGGAGAGGGGACAAATGTAAAAAAATGTGAAAGTATAGACTTATTTTTAAAGTTATCATTATTAGCATCATAAACAAATAACTGATTATAATAATTTGAATATTTTGGATTGCCAGTTCTTGCAAATTTTATCTACTGTAATACTAAATTCTAAATTATGGTTTCTGATCTCCCCCCCATACAAATTTTTACATAAATGTGGAGAAAGTGCCAATAATGTATCAGTTTTACTTGAAGTTCATAAAATCTTTATGTAAAAAAAATCACTGAAGCAGTACTATGGGGATATTACATTCTGGGCTGCTGTTAATATCTTGTGTGGAATATTGGAATAGTCGACAAATATGGCATATCAAATCCATAATCATTGCTGAAAGGTTTGTCAGAGTGTTTTTCCCCAACAATCTAATAAAGTTGACCATAAAAGGCTAAATTCATAAAATACAAGAGAACTGACTTTCCAGTCCCTGTACAAATATTTTTTATACAATTTTAGTAGTTTGCTTTCAATCTAAAATGATAAAATATCTGATCTTTGGAAATTTTATTTAAGATGACAAGATTTAGCACAAACTAGAATCCATAGGCTAAGAAATGTCTTTTGCAGAAAACTTTGATAACTGATGCAACTTGATTGACATAAATGTAAAAAGAATCTATATGCTAGCAAACAGACATAATCTCTTTTTTTAAAAAAAATTAACTAAATAAGAAAGAATTCTTTTTATGGCAACTATTATATTACTAGTACTTTTAAATCTTTTACTCTCCTTAGGTGTTGCATTGTTTTAGAAAGGTCTTTTGAAACAAATTTAATAAATAGTCATCCCAACTATTCTGATTTAAAGTATTCTGACTTAAATTATGACAAATTTTAAAGTTCTTTTCTAGAACCTTTGTCTTTTTTTCCTTTTAAAAAAATACCACCAGAGTTTTTGTCACCCTCTACTATTCTCCCATTCTCTTCTTTTTCTGACATCTCTAATCTGGATGCTTATTTTTCACAGTTGATCTTTTAAACTTAAGTTTTTAAACTCAATCTTTTAAATGTTAGCTTGTAATTTTCTGACACATGCTTTGCTGTAATGGCAATTGTACATATCCCACATTAATTCTACCCTTATAGATTTGACCTGTTCTTCCTCCAGCTATCATATGATAAGGTTGTATTTCTAACTGTCCATAATGAAAAAAAAAATCCACTCAGTTCCTCTTCTCATCCTTCCCACCCATTATTGCTACTGGCTTCAAGCAAGCAAATCAGGAGCAACCTTTGATCATTTTTCTTTCATCTTACTTGGCTAAATTTACTTTTCGCTTCAGGAGACTTCTGAAATTTATCCCTTTCTCCACGAAGCTATTACTGGGAAAACTTCACATGTATTTTAATGTTACCATTTTGGTTCTTGCAAATTTCTCCTTCATGGTATATATCCCATCAAACTTCAGCATGAACAAAATATCTGTAAAAATATTTTTTCTCATTAAAATAATCATTTAATTCATTCCTTCAGTCTTTCAGATTGCATAACTATTGAATTTTTTTCATTCTTAAGTTCTTTTCAATTGTACTTCCACCATTCATTTTTTCCTAATCAATTTCTTTGTTGGTTTTGTTTTTCACTCAGTATGTATCCCATTTACTCTCCTCATGCCTACTTACTTATTCCTATTGAGGCACATTCTAAGATAAAGAAGATGGATAAATTTTCCCCACCAAGTTTTGTTTCCAAATAACCAATAATTCACCTAAATATGACCAAAAATGGACCAGATAATTTTTGAAGCCTAAGTATTCTTTACTCACCTTTAAGCAAACTGTAATGTTTTTTAACTTAGTGTTTTTTTAAAACCTCTGGCATTACACTTTATTCTATATTCTCACTTGCCTAGCACCCTACTACAAAGTATGCTCTTTTAACCTTTAAACTGTGTTGTATATAAAAATTATTTTTTCAGTTAGTCTGTTGGGATCACAAGAATGTACCTGCCCATAGAAATGATTATTAGAAAGAATGTTAGGTTCCCTAAGGTGAATCTAAAAATATTCTTATTTCATATGTGACGTAGCTAAACAATGGTATTATTATTATTACTGTACCTAATTTTATGACAATATTTCTCAGAAAAAGTACATTTCTTTAGTTTCAATATGTATACAAGAACCCATCTCCCCTTGCCATGTTCTTGGTAATAAGACTTCTCCTTTCCCAATACTGGCTGGGTGAACTTTAACAAGATATTTAACCTCTCTACCCTTCAGTGTCTTCACTTTCAAAATGAAGAATAAAAATAGTACCTATTTAATAAGATTATTGTGAAAATTAAATTAGGGAATACATGTAAAGGGCTAGCACAGATGCAAGAGATTTTCTGGAGGCATCTGGGAAAGTTCTTTATTGTTGTTATTATTATTATTATTTTTTCTTTTGTGAGACAGTCTCTCACTCAATCGCTCAGGCTAGAGTGCAGTGCCATCATCATAGCTCACTGCAACTCGCTGATTATTTTTAAGTGGAAAGAAGTCAACTTCTCCCTCACTGGCCTTGAACAAGAACCTATATAGCCCTTGTTTCTGACAGCCAACTTCTAACCACAAACTGGCTGAAGATGACACTGGAGATAGAATAAAGAGACGGGAAGAACCTGGTTCCTTGAAGACATTGTTCAGCTGCTGAATCAAACCTGAAATCCACTCTAGTTGTGGACATCCTGTTATGTAAATTTATATATTTGTTCCACTTTGAGTTGAGGTTTTTGTTGGTTTAAAATAAATATCAACAAAGAATTTGGTGAGTTATAGAACTTTTGAGGAGCAGGAGTGCCATAGACTATAGATGCAGTGATCAAAAGACAGTCGAAGTCAAATGCGAGCCCCACTGATACCTGTACTACTGTCAAGTCTAGGGACCCCTGGAGGTCAGTGCAGGCAGCCTCACCTTCTGGATCTGGCCCTCTGAGTCTGGTGGGGAGGGGAGACAGAATTGAAATACTTAGAAAAAAATAAATCAGCAGTGCAGTAATATGAGAATATATTATTTTACTAAAAGTAGTCTAAGCCTAATACACTCTATGGTTCTGAGAGATGTTGATGGGACTCAGGAATAAGAGTCTGGGACTGGTTTCTCCTTGTTCTTATAAATGAGAAAACTTCATTGCTAGAATTATAGACAAAAAGATGAATAGAGGATTTGGGGCACATTTGGCAAGAAAGAATTATTGCTATAATTCTAGTGGATGAAGCTCTCCATTTAAGCTTTTGTCAATAAACCATAGAGAAATGGACATTACCCTCAAAGAATAAATATTGCTTAATTTAAAAATAATTGCATACTGGTATTTATAGTAGGGCATAGGAGGGTAATTCTTGAATACATATTTTGCAATATCTTTATTAGCAAGATAAATTTTTTCAAATATGTAGTGTTTAAAATCTGCAGACCTTTACAAATTTATTAAATATCTATTAAGTAACATAGGTTTCAGGGAACGTGGACAGGGAATAGGCATGATATTACCATTGCCTGTTGGCTTGAAGGTTTGTTTCCTTTGGAGTTTGGTAGCTTTCCACAACCTTTTCATCTCAAAGCACGCAGTTTAAATATAATGAATATTGGTGGCATGAATAAATAAGGGGGATTATCCTGCATAATGTCTAGAAAACTAGGTATTGTTGTACCATTTAAAAATGGATAATTCTTTTTTTACATTTTGTGACAGGAAATAAATGACTATATAAATTTTGCAAGACTATTCCCTTTATTACTGATATTAACAAGGCCAGTATTTACTCTCTTGTCATGTAGGTGTGAACCAAAATTATTTACCCTGGTGTTTTACCTTTAAGATAACGAAATCTCCTCACTTAATGTCGAATCAAGAAAAGATGTGTATGACTATGTGCCCTAGTTCAGCTTAATTTCTGAGCTGCTGTATTTTTCATAGCTCCCCCTGGCTCCTAACTCTGCTCCAACTCCTTGTCAAGGCCCTGCTCCTGCTTTTGGCCATTGACCCTCCATGGCTCTGACTCTTACTTTGAGTTGGAGGACTTGTGTTCAGACTTGCATCTCAGCATTTCTTGTTCCTGGTATAATTAGGTAGGTCCTCTAGGTGGATTAAGCCTGTCTGGCCTTTATGTTGGCCATAATATGCCGAAGTCAGGGAATCTATGCTTTTCCTTTATTCTTCTAGAGTAACAGTTTCCGAAATTTCGTTAAAAGCCTAAGTTCCTGTAAATAACCTTTAATTCTTTTCATCATTAATTTAAAAATAGCCATATTTTTATTGGTGAAAATTAGCTTAAGCAACAGACTGGTGACACAGATAATAAGTGTTTATAATTATGTGTATAAATAGCTAAAAAAACTTAGTCATTATATTAATTACACATAAAAACTCCAAATAAATATGCATCATGTAGTCATTTTGCTAGTAGTTCAGAGACTGCAGGTAAGGAACACTGACTGCTTTTGAGAGACATTTATTCCTCCTCTCCCCAAAAAATAAGGGTAATATTTGCACAGAGCAATTAATTTCAATGCATGAATATGGGATATGAAAATATAGGGTGCAATTATACATCAAATTGGTGCTAGGAATAAAAGCAACCCCTGTTGCTACAATTTGATATCATTTGCCTTGAACTTGATTGAGATTTTTCTTTAGATAAAACAAAGTCTGGAAGATTTGGGGTACTGAGAGTTCAATTCTTTGAAAGGTTGAACGTGTCTTTTTTTTTTTTTCTTTTACTAATGTCTAACATAGTGCCATATATTAAACTTATAACTATTTGTTGAATCAGTGAATAAAAAGGATTATAAAGTGAGAATCAAAAGAGAGAATACACATGTGAGGCAATAGAACTTGAAAAAAAGGATGGGGAAGGGGCTAGTTTTCAGACTCCAATGTAGTGTCACATCTATTCGCACATCATAAGCTGCTTGCATCCAAGCATGTCTTTGGTAAAAAGATTATAGATGCATGCGTTGAAATTTTAAAAAATCAAATATAATATATTTCTATTATAAGGAGACAGGAAACATTTGATAGCAGAAAAATCATTTGACCTAATTCAAAACTGTAATTTTTCTTTGTTTTTACTTTAAAGTTTCTCTTTTCATGCTTTATTCAAAAATAGACTCCCTATAAAGTGTGCAGTGTTTTTGGTAACTATGTTCAAGGTCTTTGCTATATTGAGCAAAGGTGATTCTCTTTATCTTTCCTGGAGCTGAGCCAGTGGTAATAATATATTTTATTTTGAAAAAAGAAATTCAAAAAAATTTGGATGGAGTCATTCAAATCATTTATTATTGAAAATTCAGGAACATTAAATTGTCTCAGCAATTTTTTTGATTTCTGCTAGAAAATGTATTCTGAGATGAATATTTTCTGAATTATTTTTCCCTTGTATCCTTGGCTTCCTTTTCTACATATAATGGATAAATTCTGTGTAAGCCTTTTCACTTTTACTGTAAAAAGGCAGCCAAACAGCCAAATAGAATTGATTCAAACAGAATTGTACTCTTTTGTTCACATTCCAATTTTGAAGAGGGAATACTGTGTGAAGAAAGTACATTTCCTATTAATTCCTCTTTTGACAAGCCAATATGAGCATGTGCTGGGAATGGAAACTCATATAATATCATAAAAGCAGCATATCTACATGATTATTAAATTTATTAAAGTGTATAAAGTGCTTATAACAACACCTTGCCACAGAGTTTGTGCTCTATGGATTTGAAAACTAAAAATATAGACATAGTAGCAAAGTTATGGATGTATGGTAATAAGAGGCCTAAATTTTAAAGAATAACTATAAATTTCTGAGCCTGTGATATACTAATTACGTAAGAAAATATTTTCATTGCTTTTTACTTGATTCTGGAGGAAATAAAAACAAATTACTATGTTATAGTATTTATTTTTACTTCCATGTAAATAGGAATTTTTATTATTTTTTAATCTTTAGAAAATCATTAGGTCTCTAAATTTTGTTCCCAGAGGAAAGAATGCCTCAGCTCAACTCATATTCATTGATGCTAACCAGCAGCTCCTTTCCTTCAATCAGTCATTAATGGGAACTCTGGAGACCAGCGGTTCACAAAAGTTAGTTGCATAAGAACTACACGAGGGCTTCTTTCATTGTAGTTTCCCAGGCTCAGACTCTCAGATTTTTACTTAGAAGGCTAAAAACAGGCCCTGGGATATGACAGTTTGATAAGCCTTGTCAGGTATTCATCATTCATGGGGTTTCTAACAGTATAGAACATTATTGTCATCATCCTTTGACAGATGAGGCAATATGGAAACCAAGAGATGTGAAATTACAGGATTGAAGGTAGCACAGCTAATTGTTTAAATGCTGAAAGAGGCATGCTGAATACAGCTAGTTTTCTTTGCAAAATTAGAATTTAAATAGAAATGCAAGGCTATTGACAGGAGAGTGGTTAATATGGGTCTAGTTTTAAAATTTCTCTAAATAGCCTCTCAACCTTAAATAGGACATTATTTTTATTCTTTGCTTTGTTCTTCAATCTACTCTAGTTATTCTGAACTTTGTTTTGTATATTTTAGTTCCATTTAGTAAACATTTACTAACTACTTACAATGTGCAAGTCACCATCCTTAAAATATACATTCATTTTATCTCCTATCTTTATATTTTAATGGAAACATTTTTCTTTGAGTATATTTTTATCTTTCATTACAGCTCAAAACAAATGAGAAAATTATACCTTATCTAATTTGATATAAGAAACAAGTGACCATTTAATTATATTTCATATTTAACAATCTTTATATTTTTAGATTGATGAAGTAAATTAATTAGCTACTTAGGTTACATAAAACCTTAATGTGTTGAGTTATACATTTTTAACATAGCAAATTTTCTGTTCATAGTTATAATATGCTTCTGGCAATAATTTTTGAAGTACAGAACATTTGTAGCTAATTTTCTCTTCTGCTGTTCTGTTCTAAATTTAGAAATATCTCAAATACAAATTTCTAAATTAAGTTGGGGCTTATGGACATAATACACAAAACCCACTATTGAATGTATTTCTTAGAAAAGAAGGTGAATATACAATCATAGATGGCCTACAGATAGGGATGATGCTGTCTACTTTTTCCTCTAATACACGTACACCCTGACACATACTTATACACTGTCGATGGCTCTAATAGACAAGTATCACAGTCATTCTGCAGGAAGTCTTGAGTATAGTAAGGAAATTAATATGTCTTATTGATCTTTAATAATTATTAACATATTGGACGTTTTCCATGTACCATACTCTTTTCTATGTAGTTTAAGGGAATTACTCTCATTTAATTTTCACAACAACCCTATTATAATCTTAATTTTATAGATATGAAAACTGAGACTTGGGGAGGTTAAGTAACTTTTCCAGCTGACACAGTTAATAAGTGGCAAAGCTAGCATTTGAGTTGAAGAAATCTGATTCTAGAATTTGCAGTTTTAATCACAATGCTGAAGTATAAGGCTGCAGACCTTTGTAACTTGTAAATAACTCATTTAGAGGCATGGATTTCAAGAAGGGTTTTCTATACTTCCCTTACTATTCCCACTGAGCATTTCTGTCTTATCATTCATGTTCTAAAGACATTTGGACAAGAATTAATAAAATCAAAAGAGAATAAACTAGTCCTTAATATCACAGCTTTCTTCTATCAGCTTCCTTAATCTCCACTTCTATTTAGTATTATTTTTCATAAATATCCTGATTGATTTTCTTAAATTTACATGAGGAATCATCACATTTTACTTCATCAAAATATTTCAAATGGAAATTAGATGTTTTAAAAGAAAGAACACTTACTTGGAACAACACATTCAAATACTAATATTTCCACAGCTTGGATTTGAAAAGTAGTTTCCAGAATATTCTTAATCCTTCTTAATTCTAAGACACATGCATAAATATTTCAATTACCATTTTCCTGTTTTTTTATTCCTTTCATCTATAGAGATGCTTAAAGAAAAGCTGTGTAACAGGGATCATAGCCAAGGCTGGTACACTATGTCCCTCAAAACTGGAAAAGATCATTTTGGATGTCAGAGGCTTCTTTTAGTAATGCATGAAGACACAGCAACTCTATGAAGTGTTAGAACAGGAACAATTTATAAATGACACAGCTAAACATATTTAGCTCTTCCAAATATGTTTTCACATTGTTGTTACATCTGGTCCATTAATATGCCCTATCAAACCAAGAAACAAAAAAAAAAAAAAAGGAAAAGATTTGCTTGAGGATAGATTTAAAAGGAAGAGCAAGAAAAGGATGATGATAATAAGCTTCTGAAGAGTTTACCATGAAATGTAAGGAAAGCACTCACCTCCAGCGGGATTTTGAAATTTGTTTATCTGGAGGTGGCATCAGATAGTATAAAAAGCAATTCTCAATAGAGTAGCATTCCTAAAAGATAATCAAATAGTGAAATAATTGAGGACAAAGAACTTTAGTTATGTAAAGATACACTATCAGACACCCAGTTTTAACTATTAAAATGAATTATTATTTATGAACAAAAGCTACTGATTTTCAGCCTAAGAAGAATAATTTGAAAGAACAGGTAAGAATTAGAATAAATAAGAATACTATAATTTCTGATGAGCATACAAGAGCCTAAAGATTCTTTCACAATAAATAATTGGAGATAACTTTTGCAGCAGGGAGTTGAGTAGTAGGTAAGAAAATGAAAATTTAGGTATCAATAGTCTATCAGCACAGCTCAGCTGATTTTGATAACATATATGAGGATATGAATTAAAAAATACATAGTTTTTTTTTTGTTTCAAAGAGACAATTTAAAAGAGATCCTTTGATACTTATCCTGGTATATGAGGCCCCGTTAGACTTGGCATCTGGGGCTGGGCACTTCCTTCCCAAAACCCTCTTCATCCTCTCATGGCCTAACTTTACTTGTCTTATCAGAATTCAATTTCACATTACCTCTTCCAAAAAGCCACTCCTGACTTCCTCCCTCCAACTGAGTCGGTTATGCATTCCCATGTTTCCCATGGCACCCAGTGGTGGCCCTACTAAAACACAAGCTACACTGTATTTCTTGTTATCTCCTCTGTGTTCCCCAAGAGAGTTCTTTAGTTGCAATTCCTATATTGATGGTTCACTATTTTGAATGGCACCTCACAAGTGTGCACAATCAGCATTTCAATATGGGCCACTAAGAAATGAATACAGGGTTTTCAGTGTCCCCAAAGCCCTATGGCACAACATTAAGGCAGCTTGATGTTTGCAATTGATAAACCAAAACACCCAAAGATTAGTAACAAATTGAAATGCACTTAAATTCCACATACAATCACCATTATAAATTTATTGATTTTTTTCATAATATGGCCCTATGTGTCATTTTTTTAAACATGGAGTGTGGAAATACTTTTTTTTCCTGGAAATATAGCAGAATATGTAGAGGCTTTGAAGAAGGATAAAAAGACAACTGCAGAAATTTGAAGCAAATTGAAAATTAGTAATATTGTCTTGGGCACAATTAGAATTTCAGGGCAGAGAGGAATTTCTGAGCCTACCTTGCTCAAATACTTTATTTTACAGAGAGGTAAAGTGATTTTTCTCAAGGTTACAGTGCAATAAATGCCAGAACACAGATTAAATCCCAGGTGCTCTTACTCTAAACCCAATACATTTTCCCGGATATCACAGCCCCTTCAACAGTGTAAGTAGAAACAGCATGTTCCTGGCTCAGAGTTAGCAATAGGAGCAATACATATTTATTGCTTTATATAGTGTACACGCAGAAAAAAATGTCTGTTGCCATTTATGATGCAAATTTCTTCCACTCTAATAAGGAAATACCACTAGAATTAAATGAATAACTCTTTGCATGAGATCATCTGGAAGAAGGTATATAAATGAATGCTGGCTAACCAGTAGAACATACAAGGATATAGTTTTAGGGTTTAATTAGTCTCCACAGTCTGTCATGAGATTGTGTTTCACTTAACCTTGAAGGTGGATTATCAGAATTAGGTGTTCTGAGCTGGACCAAAGTCATTTAATCTCAGTGCATGTGTGCGTGTGTGTGTTTGGAGGGGGGATGTAGAGGATAGGGAGAGGAGAAGATGGGATTTTGTTTTAGCTGGAGGAAATACACCTGAGGCCAGAAAGTTACTACTCAGAGTAAAGGGTGGTCAGAAATGGGTTAGAGTTTGACTTTGCTACTTAAAATGCCTGGGTGACTGTGGGAATGCTAACTTCTGTAAATAGTTAATGAAGGAAATATAAAATAAGAATACTTACTTCATAGAGTTGTTGTGAGGTTCATACCGTATGAGGTTTACGTAGTCCTTAACAAAGAGTGAGACATCAATAAAGGATAGATATTGTTGTTACTTGTCATTGTCTTCACAAATCAGGTTTGCAGCTTAAACAGTGCCTAGGGTTGAGGTCTATATGCAAATAAACACCTACCAAACAGAAGATGAAGCAGAAAAATAATTAATAAAACTTGTTTTCAACATATCCCAACTGTGTGGATTCTTTTCTTTCTCTTCCCTCTTGCTGTATAGTATACAAATAGAAAAGTAACACTGCTGGTTATTCAAACTTCTCTCCAAATAAATATTGGATTTTAGATAATCTTAAAACAGCTCTTTAAAATTTATATTTTGAGAGCACAATGAAGTAAGAAAGTTATTTTGGATGCTTGTGATGATTGTTCTATCTATATTGTACCTTTCTACAATAAATTTTACTTGGAAAAGACTGTGCTCAAAGGCAATTGTTTTCTATGTGATTTTTTAGTTGCAATGCATGGAAGAGGGTTGGGAAAGGTTTACTGCAAAGGTTGTGTTGCTTTGGTAAATCCAAATTCATTCATGAACTCTTGTTACTGAGAATAAAAAGAATTGAGAGTTTGTTATGAAAAATAGTGGTCCATGCTTACTTGCTGATGTGCAGAGAAAACACAGCAATATATACTATAGTAATCTATTTACTATTATATTTGGAGTTGCTAAAAAAAAAAAAATCACTATGCAGAGGAGGTAGGAACTCAGGCAAAAGTAATAGCTAACATTTATTTAAAACTTAGTATGTTCCAGACACTGTCTGAGGTGCTATGTACAAATTATATCACTTAATATAAGTACAATTATTATCATCTCCATTTTATAAATTAGGAACATGAAATTATAAAAGTCAAGCAATTTACGCTGGGTCACTTGCTAGTAAGAAGCAAAACTAGGAGCCTAATCCAGGCCATTTTAGTTCAGAGATCATGCTCATACTATACTATATGCCTGCTATCAAAGTGAAAAAAAAAAAAGACAAATTCATCTCAACCAAGGATAAAACAGATGCAATGCTAGGTAAAAGAATATGATGAGAGTTAGGCTTTTCTCTATCCCTCAGTATTTTTAATACCAATCTTTCTATTTTAGACAGTTTACATGTCCTACTGAGCCACAGACTGCAGTATCAACATAGACCCACACTCTTGCGCTAATAGATTTGCCACTACTCTGGTTTTTTCTCCCTTGAAAATGATTGCTGAGTTTTTTTCCCAAAATAATATCAATATTCCTTTATTTAACATAATATTTATCTCAAGTGTTTAACAAAGATTAATATTTCCATTAAATAGGACCGAACAATTGTCACTTTACAAATTTCCCCATCATTAAATCAATTTTGTTTGCATTTTTCTTAATATTGATCTTACCAGCATTGAGTTCTGAATATTTCTTGATATTTCTGCCTAATTCCTATATTTCCTTCATTTAAATGGAATGCTTTAAAAGTACATCTCCTTTATAGTACCTCTTTTGCCTTGCCTTTCTTCGTTATCTGCTCTTTCAGAAAGTCACAATGGATTCTACAGTAGCTGAGCAAGCTCTTTCATCTCCCTGGAAGGTTTTACTATGTGTGTCTCTAAAGCCCCTTTCCAAATTAATATGCCTTGGTCAAGTCCAGCATTAACCCAAGCTGCTTTTTTACTTGGTATCTTAATAGAGCACCTTTCTTCTTTCCTAATAGACCTAAAATGTCTTCTATGGTGTTTGTATGTTAATGGTTTAATCTAATTTTTTTGGTATGCTTTTCCATCAATTCAGTTGGCAAAACTGTGAAACTTTTCATACAAAAAGATCACAAAATTCACTAATGTGCTGTTCTGGGAAAAAAATGTTAAATACTGAGCTTAAAAATATACAAATTAGGAAGAAATATTCATATGGCAAAGACTTATTTACTTCACAATTTTTATTTTTCATTATGTTTTTTCTAGAGGTCTAACATTCTCTGTACATCCAATATATAAATTTCAAATAAAATATTTTGAAAATTCTTCACAAATATAAGTAGGCAAAGTAATATACTTTAATTTGGGAAATAATTCTTTTGACAGTGTGTGATTTTAGGTATATTTAAAAGAGACATAATTCATGGTTCTAAACCCTTTCCTCAACTATTTTATCAATCTACTTGTCTACAATTATAAACTTTAAGCTTCAAAGTTAAGTACTTTAAAAACATATATTTCTTAGTTTTTCATACATTAACTGTAGTTTAGTAGTCTTAAACACTTGTAAAGTTTTATGGATTTTGCTCTTTTTAAGCAAAGATGCCAGCCATATTGACAAAGGTTGGAAAAAAGTTGCAAGATGGCATCTGGAGTATGCTAAAAATTATATAAATGACATTCTAAATTACTAATTTTGTGTCGATAGCAATTGCATTGTTGAAGATAATAATACGCAGGATTCTGTGGCATAATGTTAATTCTAACAACCATGGGTTCATAATTTGTTGAAAATTATGTAGGCTACTATAGTGTCTGAAGAAAATATGGCCAATAGAACCATTAGTGATGACCAATATGAATATGAGACAAAAGCAGGTGTGAAAGTTATCAGGCAGAAGACTGACCAAGGGACTGAGAAGCAATTAATCAAAATACATAAAAGAGTTATAGAGCTAGGTGCCTCAGATACCATAGAGTATATTAAGGCACTAGTGGATAGAACACTCCAAATAGAGAGCTTTTAAGACTGGAATTAAAGAGCAGCAGCTAAAGAGAGACAGAGCTGGCTTCCTGGATACACCGAGTGAAGGGGCTAAGTTTATGCACTTTGGAGTAAGATTGAGTGGGGTGGAAGTTCTAACTCCACTATTTACAAGCTGAACGTCCTATCAATCTGAGTCAGTTTCTGTATTGTAAAATAAGGATTAAAAACAGTACTTGTCCAATAAGGATTTTGTGAAGATTAATTAAATCAGGTACTCCACGATTATCTGGCACAGTTAGTGTATTCAGTATTTGCTAATTATTATTAATCATCATGCTTGACAGTAAAATTTGGCTCCCTTACTAGGCTGCAAGATCATTGAGAACAGGGGCTTTCTTACTTATATTTAGTACCTAACATAATAAATGTTTCTTGAACTGCTAAATTGAACACAGACTTAATTTTTTTCTGTGTAAAAAAATTGTGTTGGCCTAGAAATTATTGATGACATTTCTCTGTTTTGTGATAGAACAGTTTACTACCATTTTCATAATTTTGTATTACAAAATAATATAAATTGGTTTAATTTTTTAAAAAATAATGTTTTATGCATTAGGCATTTTTTAAAATAATTCACATTTCTATTTGGCATTTTATCAGGTATTCTGTTATGATTAAACTAGTGTTACCAAAAGCTTAGCACTTGTCCTCGAGGTTGCATCAGAATAATGAGAACAATTGGTTTGAAGGGAAGGAAAGAGAAGTTTATTACTTTGCAGGCAAAGAAGGAAAATGGCAGACTTATCATCTCAAAAATCCAAATTCAGCCTTTAAGAGAGATCAGCTTTTAAAGAGAGGGCCTCAGTTCAATGGCTATTCTCCTTAATGATTCAAATGTGCCATCTCCCCTGAAGACAAATCGCACGGTCGCGACCCTCCCCCTGGGAGGCCACCCAGACTTACAAAATGGAGCGACAGTTCATCGTGCTATCTTAGTAACACAAAACAACTGATTCTTCCTCCCTCCTGACCACTCCCCCAAGTATGCGGCTCATTTCAAAAAGGTGGGGAAACTTAAAGACAGAAGACAGTAAATTTTTTTTTTTTTATTCAGGCCATTCCCTCTGTTATTCCCCACTTGAATGTTAGGCTTCATATCATCGGAAGGGAACTACTGTTTACACTAGCTTCTTAGAAATCCCTAGTTTGGTTTTTTTTTTTTTTAAGGACAGAGTCCTCTCACCCAGGTTGGCTGTTGTGCGATCATAGCTCACTGTAACCTCCAACTCCTGGGCTCAAGTGATTCTCCCACCTCTGACTCCCAAAGTGCTGGGATTACAGGTGTGAGTCACCATGCCCATGAGAGTTCTTAGAATTGTTCCTTGATCACATTTTTGTACTTATTTTATCTATTTTACTATTTATGGTTTATTATTAAATGGCTAATAATAACATTTGCTTCGAACCTAGTTTTATAATTTACACGGGGTGAACATTTCTTCTGCTATTCTTATTTGGCTCTGAAAATTCATACATAGGTAGTATTAATAATTTTCTTTTCTAATATATAGAGTGACATTTAATGAATTTGCTATCATGAAACTATGACATGAGAGAAGCATGATTTGGTAAGACATTCTCTTCTGCCTATCTGCTTAAGTTCTATTCAAATCCTCTGCATTTAAATGCAATGAATAACAGAAGAGCTAAAAGACCTTAAGTGCACCTTTGCACATCTTTGCCTTCTTCTGTTCTTTATAAATTCCTTTAGAAAAGTGGTTTGGACCATGGCCCACATAGCTGGCCTATGACATTTTTAGAAAAGTAGTTTTTAACAGGCACAAAATTAAATGCTTTAAGTACGTAGAAGCCATTCATTTCTTTATTCAACAAACATGTATTGATTACCTAAAATGTATTCCCAGCAGAAATGAGGGAGACAAAAACTAGCACAAAAACTGGTACAAATTCATGAAAGTTATACTCTGCTATACACTTTTGTAAAATCCATAACCACCTCATCTTCAGACGTTCAAAGAAAATTGTAAATGCTAACTTAGGCTAATAGATACCTACCTAAGGCTTGATTAGAAAGGATAAGGTTTTGTTAAAACTGAGTCGGCAGCTTCCCATAGGATTTCAATGATTGCACTGTATTTTGGTAGTTTGTTTACCCATTTATTTTAATTACCAGACTGGGCACTTACATATGGCAAAAATCATTCCTCTCTCTGTGCCTGGCACATAATATGAGTTCAATTCAATTTGCTTAATGAATGAATGAGTAGAATTGAAATGGAATTGCACACATGCAGCAACACAGGGCAACTCGGCTACATTTCCCCTATTTGACTCTTAATTTTCTTTGTGACAGATGAACTGTGATGATCGGATTTTACATTTCTCAATAAGAATTGCAAATACAGTAAACCATTAATTTAGAGTTCAAGATAATTCAATCTTTGTTTACCTGAAATTTACCTCTGCATGATTAATGATGAATGATACATTAATATTAAGCAATTTACAACAGACTTAAAATCATTGACTTTCTTTAATGGGCAGGTGGTTAGAGCAATGATGCTTAACATTTTAAACAAATTTACAATAACTGGATGCAAATGGATGTCTTAATATCATGTATTTAGTAAAGCAAGCCACACAGACCTCTAGAAATGCTTGGTATTTTATTCTATAAATATATGTTGAGACTTTTACCCAATAGCAACCAAGAATTGTGTGTAATACTGGAGACTACAGAGAATCTACCTTCAGGATTCTTAGAATCCAGTTGAGATTCTAATATATGAAAGCATTTTAGAATGACAAAGGTTAAAAATATGATGACTAATAACATAGACTAAAATACAACGTGAAAGGTAGAAAGGTCAGAAAAATCTCTTTATAATAATCACAATTTCTTGCAAGAGATAACAATTTAATTTCACAATTGGAAAAAGAAAAAATGTTTTATAATTCATCTTTTCATCAGTTCTTGAAGTCCCCCCTTTCCCGTCTTGCTCCCTCATTAGAATCAAGGCATCTATTTCCGTGAGAAGTCTCTCCGTGCATTTTTTTTTTTTTTTCTTCTTTTTCGTCAAGACCTCAATCTTACCTTCAGGCTTGCAAACCCCAGGGGGCGCACTCCTGAGGACATCTCCTTTGCAGAGCCCAATTAAGAACGCCATGTCTCCAGAGCCCAGTCCCCCCAGCTGATTGGGCTCCTCTGAATTGCTGGCGGCCCTCTCCCTGGGCTGGCTCTGGAGCTGGCTTCTCGGAGCCAGCAGCCAACCCAGGCCGACGGGCCAGTGGGCCGCAGGGCCTCTTCTGAGGCTTGTAGTCCCCGGGGGTGGCCAGCCCCGGGCGCTGCCTGGGGTTTCTGCTCTCCGGCTCTGGTACTCAACTGCGTGGCCGGACTCAGAATCCCGCCGCTGGGGGAATGGCGGAGAGCGCCTGCCCCAGCGCCTCCTTGCCCGCCTGAGGGCGCCCTCCGGCCTGCGGGAGCCCTGAGGGTGGGTGGGCCGGCCCTGCGCAGCCTTCCGGAGCGCCGCCCTCCCCGGCGCGCGGGCCTGGCTTCCCGCCCCCACCGAGCACGCGTGCCTTTCACGTGCCCTGGGTTTAGACCTGTGCTCGCGATATTCGCAGGGGCGTGTGCGGTTCCACACGCGGCTGGGCGATTGTATTAACCTAATTCATTTGATTGCATCTGCAGTGGAGCTACTGAAGCATCGGCCCACAAGTGTGTGGATTTTTCTGGTATGTTCCACGCTCTGAGCATGTTTAAACCTGGCTTGACCACCAAAATGGTTTCTGAGGCTTCTTGGAGAAGGAGAGGCCTGCGTTTTGAGGCCATGGGTGGGGATTGGCCAATCCGTTTTCTGAGATCTTTTACCAAGCGCCCGCTCTCTTGGAGGAACTGTGTAAATTGCTGTCGGTGTCAAAGGTGGAACAGACGTGGTATCCTCTCTCAAGGACTCACACACTTGTGTTAGCGAGGGATAGGTAGATATCTAAGAAACATTAAGGGTAAACGGTGAAATTGTATAAGAAGGATCAGATAAAGAGGTGTGGGACGTGGGGGTTCGACAGAGAAGCTTCTTGGAGGAGGTGGCTGTTTAAGGAGGGAGAAGAAACAGATATTTGGGAAATAGGGGCAGGAGTGGGGAATACGTTTCAAACGAAAGGATTAGTAAAAGGCAAGAAGCCAGTCATGTATGGAGGAAACAATGTTTTAATGTGTCTGGACTGTCCAAAGGGGCAGGAAATAAGTCTGGAGAATTGTCTTGGACTGAAAGGCTTTGAATAGCTTCATAGTCTCAAATTGCAGAGACATGTTTTGGATTTGAATTCCATCAGGACACGCAGATGATAAAGCAATGTGCAGTTCTTTAATATTCATAAAATGCACATAATATAAAAAAATACATGGACTCTTCATGAACAGAATATATTGTTCAATAGCAATATTTGTGTGAAATTCAATACACACACATTGGTCACTTTTAGGGGGCTTATTTGTATTGCTTTATTTTCTATTTAAAATCGAGAGATTTACAGTGTATTATGTGACTGCAATGAAATTCAGTCCCTTCACAGCGATTTGTGAGGTGCTATCCACTATTCTACTTATTTTTATTTGCGAAGACTTACTGCTTCAGAAGAGTTTTAGATCAAATGCAATAAAAAGCATGTATAATCTGGATGACTTTCAGGGCAGGGTAATGGACCACAAATGACATAATTCAGATGTAAAATTAGGAAGTGAAGTCAGAAGCACAAATTGACTCTATGATTTTTATTCTTTTTTCAGGAATGACAATCTGAATATCAGTATTTAGAGTCAACTTTCTAAAAACTTGTTAAAACTTAGAAAATGTTACCTTATACTGTGTTTTAGTATATATAAGGATGTTAGAAGTCCAGTGGATGTTGTAGTGAAGATCAGAGAGAATATTTTAACTCTTTCATAGGGCATGTGTATGTTATGTGTACATTAAACTCTGCTGTACCAAGATGCTTGAAGCTGAAGGTCAGAGCCATAATTTAACAGAGCCAGTTAAGTTAGGCCAGGTTGCTTTGGAGCATTATTGAGGTAAACATACATATGTTTGTATTGTGGAGAATAGATAAGAGGGAGTTGAGAGATTAGTTAGAAGGCTGATGCAGTCATAAAGTCATAAGGACAAGACATATTGATGCTTTGAAGAAAAAGTAGACACGTTTTTAGATATATTATAAGAAGATAATCAAAGGAATAGTGCTGCTAAAGTCAGAGCAAAGTGTTTCAGGAAGGGAGGAGTGGTTGTCAGGATTGGATGCTGCTGAAAAGTAGAATCCCCAGGGCTTTTGCCTTGAGGTTTGGCAATTATGATGTCATTTGTGACCTTGGTAAGAACAGCTAGGTCAGGTGGGGGTGTTGGAGAGATTTTTTGTTTTTTGGTTTTTTTTCTTTTTTAAAACTGGGAGCAACCCGAGCATGATTATATAGTGAAAGGTAGAAGTCGGTGTAGGGGAAGAGATTAAAAGGGCAGAGAAGAGATGGTTGGTGGAAAAGGTACAAGGGTTTGGTGTGCAATTAGTGCATATTCTTAGAACATATTTATAGCATATAAGGACAAGAAGACATTGGCCATATTTTTAAGGAGCATTATCACAGATTAACCAGAGTTTCTGATGTGCCAGCAGAGTGCTAGGATCCAGCTTGCTTATTCATCCATTCATTTGTTGGGTCACCCACTTTTTAAGAGCTCATTGCATGTTAGCCCCAGGGATTTCTACTCTAAACAGGCAGGGAAGGGGCTCAGTAGGGTTCACTTACCTCTGAGGGACATAGACATTGAACACCTGATTAAATAAGGAATTTAATTGTGCTAAATGATAGGAAAGAAGAGTAGAGTGTGGAATGTTCAGAGCACCTGCTATCACAAGGAACTGACATGACCTGAGGGTATCAGGGAAGGCATTTTCAAGAATAGAATGTTTAAGATGGTACCTAAAAGAGATCTCTTTTGTTACCAAGTCAGCCATCCCTCCCCCATGCTGCCTTCTCCTACCCTGTTATCATCTCAGTCCTGGTTTTGTGTTCACTGTTGGGCTCTAGCTCCACTCTTGAGCACCTGAAATGTATTTTGCCAATAGGTTGGTCAGGTGGGAAAACTTTCAGGAACTAAGGCTTTGCAAGGATATTTCTCAAGCCAGTTATTGCTGCATTGTGGTTACTAAATGTCAACTAAGTGGCCATTTAATTTTATTCATGCTACATTGATTCCCCTTAGAGAAAGAAAAGGGTTTTGGGAAGGGCAAATCGATGGTCAGTCACAGCCACCACTGACTTAGCCTCTTAACGTCCTTTGGAGGAACCACAGTGAGCACAGGGCCTGTCACTTCTTATTAGGAATTTTTGGTAACAGCCAATGAAGGGTAGTCTTTTTTTCTTTCATTTTAAATTTTAATGCTCTCTGGGTCAAGTGATTGGGGAATAAGCATCCACTCATGTATCTTCAGGGAAGTGAAGGTACTACTGCTGCTATGATTTTGCATTTAAATAGCACTTGAATGTTGGCTAAGTGCTTTTACAATCAATTTTATTATTCAATTTAAAAGATAGCCTAAAATCACCCCATCAAATTTTGTTTGGTATGATTTAGAGAAAAGGATTTTTTTCTTAAAAATGGGCCCTCTATGATGTGGAAGAACTCTGATCAATCACAAGACTAGATATAATACAAAGCAATGTTAATATCATCTGAAGAAAGTAAGCTGTTACTAAGTAGTATCCAGTGAATACTTTTTGTTACCTGATTTTACAATAAAAGGAAAAAAAACCCAAAACTTACAACATTAAAAATACACCCTTATAGGAAGCCAACCTTCACATTATATGGTTTGTAACTAGGGAACCCAGGGATGTTTTATAAGTGACAGTATGTGTCTTTTTATATACCATCCTTAAAGTATTAGGTTTTTATTTAGAGCAAGGGTTAGCAAACTTTTTCTGTTCAATGCCAGAAAAAATAGATTTTTATTCAATAGAGTAAATATTTCAGGCTCTGCAGGCCATACCTGTTTCTGTCGCAAGTACTCAACTCTGAAGTTGTAGTGCAAAAGCAATGACAAGTAAACGAATGGGTATGGCTGTTTCAATAAAACACAGTTTATAGAAACAGGCCACCCAGATTTAGCTTGTAGTCCACAGTCTGCCAGCATCTGATTTACAGCACCTCTGAGATTCCTTACTGAACAGGAAATATTATAGATTGGAATGATTGACAGCTGAAAGAACTGTGAAGGCAGAGACAGACTTGTCTTATTTTATCCCCATGTCTAGCACAGTGCCTGACAAATAGGAGATAATCAAACATATCTGTTCAACAAAGGAGTAAGTAGCAAGGATATCTGATGGAAAATTACCTAAGATAGGCTGGATGGTTCTATATTCAGATTTTTCGGTTCTATGATATGTGCAGTACTACAATTTTGGGTGGAGCAAATACAATTGGCTCTCCTTATGTGCCAGTTCTGCATCCAGAGATTCAAACAACCATGGATTAAAAATATTCAAAAAATAAAAACGATAAAAATAATACAAATTAAAAAATATAATATGACAACTATTTATATAGCATTTACATTGTTTTATGTATTATAAGTAATCTAGAGATGATTTAAAGTATATAGGAGTAGGTGTGTAGGGTGTATGCAAATACTGCTCCAATCTATATAAGGAACTTGAGCATCTGCAGCTTTTGGTATCTGTGGAGTGTGGAGAAGGGAGGGTCCTGGAACCAATCCCCTGTGGATGCCTACTGTGGGTAAGACTACTATGCATGTCACTAAAGGATGACTGTACTGCAATTGGGTACTTAGTTCAGAGAACAAATCCAGCGAAGATGCCTGAAGAATGAAAAAGAGCCAGTGAAATAAAATGATGGTACGAAGCAAGAGGTCTGTGAATCTCCACCAGTAAAAATGCAAATCGCATCTATGGAAGGGAGGTGAGAGAAAATATATGCCAACCTCTCACCTAGTTTAGGGCTTTCATTGTTTGTCCTCAGTTTTATGTAGCTTTGTTATCATTTGTCCTACCTATCTTCCTCTGGATCAATATTCTCCCCATACCTGTCCATCGTGCAGGTCCCTGCTACCCTCTGCAATCCTGAGGGAAAAAGTCACAGCTTCTGTTGGGGGTCTCTCCTCACAGGCTCGCTCTCTCAGTTTTGGTAACTGCTCCTCTCTCGCATACCTTTAGGCCTAAGGGAGTGAAGGATGATGCCCCTGTTCCATTGCTGTTATTACTAGACCCTGGGTCATTGTGTTACCCCCTTAGGTTGCTCACTCTTTTAAAAACAGTCTCTTTATTATACTTTCCTCACAGCCAAATTGAGACACCATCAGCTTTCTGCCTGGACCCTGATGGTCATAGTAGTCATACCGCTTTTTCAAAGACATTGTTTTATGTCATTAAATGACTTTTAATTTCACTGTCTTCTACTTCTTATAATCGTAGCATCTCAGGGTGAAAGTGGTCCTGGAAGGTGATTCATTCAGAGTTTGAGTACATTCTACCACATCCCTTTCCTACCCCACTGTACTTGAATACCTTCCATGACAGGGAACTCACTACTCCTAAAGCATTCTCATATATCTTTAGACACATATGACTGACTGCCATCTGCTGTCCTTGTAGTGTTCACTGGGGCTTTGTAGAATGAGTGTAATTTATATTTTATTCCCCTGTTCTTGAGACAGCAGGTTTTTTAGTTTCTTTACCATCTCTGTCTGTTTAAAGCAGAGTGCTTAGAACAGAATCTCTCTTTGCATGTTTTGTCTGATCATGCTGAGTTGAGCATGAGCAGGATAACCTTACCTTGAAGGCTTACTACCTCCAATGAATGTGACAAGGATTGACCTCTCCTCTTCCCTTATTTGTAAATTTAAGGGAAAAATATGCTCTTAGCCCCCCCCCCCTTATACTCTCTCTACCTCTGCATTTTTAAGTGTCATATATCATATGAACTGTTGTCTTTGATGAGGGCTTTTATCCTTCTGTTATTGGACTTATCTATGTTTAAAGTTCTATCAGAAAGGTAAAATAGTTTACAAATTGCAGATTTTAGAGGGTTGTGTCTATTATCCCATTATTTTTTCCTGAAAATATCAAAAGTATACTAATCTTTTTATTACTTTAGGAGGCACTATTTAGAGTATTTTACTTAACTTTTTATTTAGGTTTCAGTTGTGAACAGCAGACATCATAGGCTCATAGATTTTTGGTATCTGGTTCTGGGATTTTTTTCTGGAATTTGACTCTGTGCTTATGTCTATTATTATATACACTGCATTTTTGAAATATAGCAAAATATATTGAAATATTTTTTGGTTGATAATCAAATTGACTTTAAGGAAGTGTTCTGAAGTAGTTTCTTAAGTATGCCATTTATTTAAGTCAATTTTTATAATGAAAGTTGAATTTATTTTTTAATAGGTCTCCAAAATATCTGTCAGCTTCTTTAATTTTTCCTTCTGATTTACTCTGTGAGTTCATTCTCCATTTCATTTTTGATTACATTGCTTTCGCCATGGCAAAACTCCGGAAAATAAATCCTCTTGTATTTATTGTGTGCTTTAGTTTAATCTGGATGAATAGAAGAATGAAAACAACCCATTAGAAAGTAATTTTGATTGTTGGAGAGAGAGATGTGACTTTCTTAATCTTTGATATAATTGTTAGAAAATATATTTCAAAGGCTGCTTATTGCTTACTTCTTTTCCTGACTTTCTTCTATTTTCATGAATATCTGGTTCTTGCAAGATTTAAAAAAACAAAACAGCATATATGTGATTCTTTTAAAATTCTCAAAAATAGGTTTTACAAAAGCTGATTGTCTATAATCCTTTTCTTTTTATGTCTTAGAACAATGGTAGGGGAAAGCTACTTTCTCTTCTGAACTGTTTGTGGACTTTATCTATTATTCATGCACTAGTTTGTATTTTATATTTTTTCTGTTTGTCTCTCCCAGTAGATTAAAAGCTCCTGAGGGAGGGGGCATCCTTAGCTCCAGTGCCTGGCACAACCAATAAATGGGGCTGAATGTTTGCTGACGGAATATTAGTTTCTTATGATAATTTGCATTTTTATAACAGTGCACAAAACACGTAGTTCTCAAGAGGTTGTTGCTTCCTAAAAAAATATTTCTCTTATAGAAATAGCTGTAAATAATCCACTCTAATACAGATTGTTTATGGTCTTTTAATTTTAAAAAAGTCACTCACTATCCATTATCTATCACTTACTTGATGATTACTAAGCACTATTTTAATTAGGTAACAAATAGGTTTCAAAAATTATAAATATTTCCAATAAACCCTCTTCATCAAAATCAGTTTCCCAAAACCAAAGTTGTCTTACTTTAATGATGCATGAATGCAAATAACTGTAGCATAATCGTAGATAGCCAATGAAGCAACTGCTTCAGCTCAGAGACTCTGGCAGTACATTTCATACTAGACTGCTGCTGTAAAAATCTTTAGTGGTAAATAATAGACAAATTCCCAATTTCCCAGACTTCCAAAAATATAGCTACTGCATAAGATCCCTGAAAAAGGCACTGATTCCAACTACATGGCCAGGAGCTAGATTCTTCAATTATTAACATGCCTAACCTCATTTTCATCACTCATTGATAAAAAGCTAAGGTTCAGTAAGGAATTAAGTAAACAACTTCAGAGAATAGTTCAAGTGGTCTGAATACATATTTTATCACCATTATTTTGTACATTTTGTCCTTTCCAGTAATTTTAGTAGGGTTTCTAACTGGGTCCATCACTTCATCGACCGAACATTGAAATCATGTTCCAGTCTTTCATCACCTGCCCTCTCTCTTTCCAATCTGGAAGCAAGGCGTGCCATTTTACAAATATATGTTAGAGCTTCCTGTATTCTCTTTGCACACTGTCAGCACCCTACCGTCGTTCTCCTGCCGGCCCTTCTTCACTGTGTGAAGTTCCCTAGCTCCTTCCTACTCAGCTTAATCCTCTTCTTAAAACGCCACTTGGATTATTTCAATCATCTGCTCTGAAGGCTGCACCATCTTCCAGCCATTCATTGTAGGAAGTTCAGACTCTTCTGACTGATTTTCAAGGCCCCGATTTCCCTACCCTATTCCTTTAATTCCTTAAAATACCATATTCTTTAGTCAAGGAGATCATGCACTGTCCCGTGAATATGTATGTCATTATCTGGTGTCTGCTCTGTATACCACATTTGAAACACTCTTTTGTCCCCTCTTTGTCTCTCTGAGTTCTACTCATCTTTCAGACATTTCAAGTCCACTCCAGAAGTCCTTCCTCCTCCTGTTCACACTAACCCACACTAGTCCCTTTCCCTGCTCCCTTAATGGGTGTGTAGTCAGGCCTATGTGGAGGCATAGGCTTTGGAGGCAGTGGGCTTGGGATTGAATCATGGCCAAATAGTAGTCTCAAGTGGATCAAGCATTGCAGTGTTTACTATGTGCTTGAAAGAGTTCATAGGGATCACATGTCAACTAACTTTGTCTCCTCAGCAAGTTTCTAAGTTAGCTACTATTTTGATTCCCATTTTACAGATGAGCAAACTGAGGCACAGAGAGGTTGAGTAATCTCTGCATGAGGTCACACAGCCAATAAGGGGCAGAGCTAGGAAGGCTGGTTCCCCTGCTCTCTTAGCTCCTATGCAGTTCTTGCCTTTTCAAGACGTTTTTGAAATTATTTTTAATGGGAATTTCAGAGGTTGATTGATATGCAGTATTACTCTCTCCTGTCTCACTGGGGAGTCTTTAGAAAAGAAACTCCTTTGTGTATGAGTGCTTATGGAGTTAACCGTGCCTATATGCCTACGTGTGTGTGTGTGTGTGTGTGTGTTGCTGTGGTGGTAGACTGAGATGGTCATCAAGGAAGGCACAAGATGACCACAGGGCAGTTGAGGGAGGCCCCACCCTATCCAGGTTATATTATTTCCTACTTCCAAACCCAGAAACAATATTATGGAAAGAACATTTACAGAAAGGTGAATATTAAAAACACAGTTTTACCACTTGTTAACTGGGTAGACTTTAGAAAGCTACCCTCTCTGAACTTTAATTTCCTTAGTTCTAAACAGTGATACTAAATTCTATATCACATAATTATTAAATGAGGTAATAAAATGAAGTAATTAAATGAGGAAATGAATGTAAAGTGAATGCACAGTGTCCAGTGTGCAGAGGTGTCCAAGAGATGTTTGTTATCTTTCCTTTTGAGACTCACCACGCTCCATACTCCAGCCAGCCTCATGGTTTTTCTCATCCCACTGATGCCTTTTCCATTGCCCGTGTGACCTAGCCAGGCCCTCATTTCCATATCGATAAATTTTCCTAATTTCTCCTATCTTCCCTTACATACCATCTTCTTCATGAAGCTTTCTGTGATCCCTTACCTGGAATTAATCATTTCTTTCTGTGAACTATTTCACTTCCAATCCCTTATCGTTTGTCATTCATGTATAATATGGCTTAATCTTTCCCACTGAGCTGAAAGCTAGAAATAACACAAAGAAGAAGACACAGTGCATGCCTCTGATAAGCTTATTCACTGTCTAGCAGAGGAGAGAGACCCCCAAACGGCTGTTGATATTACTTTGTGATAAAAAGTCTCCAAGAGTGCTGTGGAAATGCAGACAAGGGAGTAGTTAATAGAGCCAGGGTGAGGAAGGAGGGACAGTTGAACTGGACTTTGAAGGGTGAGAATCTCCAGGGAAGGATGTGTTCGTCAGAGAGTGGCTATCAGGGACAAAGGCTGACAATTGTGAGAGCATGTAGTTGGTTGGGGAAACAGCAAGAGTCCTCTGTAGCCAGACTGTCCATGGGCAGCAGAGAGAAGTGAAGCTAGAAGGGTAACAGTGCTTTTAGTCCTCAGCAGAATCAGTTGCATGGCTGTAGCTGTAGCTTAAAAGCAACTTGGGGAAAATAAAAGGTTTTTAGTTGTTTCTCCATTATGTCAGAACTGAACTATTATGGAGACCTGATTGTTCAGCAACCTAATATTATTTGGTGTGGAATCAAGAAAAAGGTTCAAGGGTTGTAACTCATTATGTTTTATTGTGTTTGTCACCAAATATGAGGTTTACTACTGGGTATCACTGGAGAGAGATTTTTGACAAAAAGGAGAATCATCAAAGGAGACTGCCAGAATGAAAAGGAACCTCAATATGATGATATGAGAAACGGGGAATGATGTAAGGGGAAGAGCGTGAATGTCTGTTCAAATCCTTGAAGGGTGATTTGAGAAAGTGGACTTTATTCTGTTTTACTTTAAAGGGAAGACCTGAAATTAATAAGCAAAAGGTATAGAGTATCTGGAAGGACTTTCTAACAGCTCATTGTTAGGTAATCAAACTTTTGATGAAGGTTTGGTTGGCCTCCTGACCCTGTCCTTGGGTGACAGACTAGATTGTCCCTTCTGATGCCAAGTTCTAAAGAGTTCATAACATACAGAATATTGAACATAGTTTTGGTATTAAATACATTTTATTGTACTTGAAATATATTGAAATAGATTATCTGTGCCAAAATATATTAATTTAATGGATTCACGTGGCAGGGAATATAGAAAGATCGAAAGTTTGGGGTCAAATCAAATCTTCATTTCCTACTTTCTGAGCCTCTATTTGCATATTGACAAAGCAGAGATAATAACAATTACATCATAGGATTATTAGGAGGATCAATTACGATGGAGATAGATTCATACATATACTATTGTATCATAAAAATACTGTTTTTGAAAGTAATCTTTTCTGTAATCTATCATACTATGACTTTCTAAAGGCAATGAGCATCCCATTGTAGAAATAAAACATAGTGATAGCTTATGTGTTTTTCTGAAGTGCAGAAAAACACATATCATTCTGGTCCATTCCTAAAGGTTTTCTCTATGAATAATAAATGTCAGCTTATCCAGAGTGACAGGAGTGATGACAAATTAATCTAAAATTGTCAACTCACTCTTCACCATCTAGAAGCATCTCCAGACTTCAGCATACAGATGCAACTTTCTGTATTTATTGCCCCTTCATTTTCTGTTAATACAGACACAAATGTATAAAATATTTGCCCCGGATAAGAAATATCTGGAATCATTTTACTTATTAAGAATTAATTTAAAAGTAACTGTTGGCTTTCTATTTTAGCTCCCTTATTTTGAAGAGGAACGCTTGTCTGTATCTTTGTGTATACATACACATGTACATTGAGTTCTTGCATACATACACACACACACACACACACACACACACATATCCATCAAACACACAGTTGCAGATTGTTAGGTATTTCTCATGCTGAAAAACTCTGACTTTTTAATAGTTGTTTCAACTAAGAAAATGTTGATTTTTCTTTCATAAGTTTTAAATTGGTACCTCAGATGCTTAAAAGATGAACTTTCTGCATCATCTTTTGCAGAATAATGCAGGTGATAAAAAAGGCATAATATGAAATGATTATGCTAAGAAAACTATTTAAGGATTTATTATTGTTAGTGTTAGTGTTATGTTGTAATTGACTATGCTATAAGACTTCAGCTTTGGACATTGACCTCTTGTTGCTGAGTAAAAGAGTAAAAGCAGAGAGAAACAAATCTGCACATATTTTATATATACACATTTTATACACATGCTCCTAAATACACATATCTGTATCATAGCAGCTAGACTTTGCAAGTTCTCACTATGTACCAGGCACTGTTAAGTCCTTGATGTGGATTATCTCATTTAATACTCACAACAACCCTATGACATAGCTTCTGTGATTAACCTAATTTTTCACGTAAGGAAACTGGGGCTTACAGAGGTAAAGTAAAGAAAGTTTATAAGTGGTGGAGCCTGAATTTTAACCAAGCTGTCTGACTGCACAGCTGGAACTTTTAACTGCCACATGACACTGCCTGGGTGCTTATGAAGTCATGGACTCAGAATTGGAAAAGACATTGGTGAATAGGTGTAGCTTTTGCATCAGTGCTGAAATCTGTCCTCATCTCAGATGGCCATTCAGCCTCTGCTTGAGTAACTGCAGTAATTGGAACTTCATAAATTCACAGTACAGACCATTCCATTGTTGGACAGCTCCTATCACTAGATTCTTACTCATCTATTTATTGAAAATTTGTCTACTTGTAATCTGCATATATTGGTTCTAGTTCTGCTTTCTGGAGAAATATTGAATAGCTCTCTTCTCTCTTCTACACGGCAGGCTTTCAAATGTTGTGTTCCTTTAATTCTTCTCTTTATTCAGCATCTCTGTGTGGTTTTCACACAGCTCACCATTACTGTCACCCTTTCTGACAGTCGAGTTTATTAGTTGTTTCTGACAAGATGCAATACATAGAATTGAACACAGCAATGAGGCAGTTGGTGCAACAGAAAAACTTCTGGAACGAGCCATAACACCTAGGTTAAGATCTCAATACTGCTGCCTACTATGTGACTTTAGGCAAGTGGCAACACAGCTGAGCCTCAGATCCTCTTCTGTAACAGGGACATAAGACAACCCTAATACACAGCTTTGTTATAGGATCGTATATGATGGTGCTTGGGAAAGTACTCTGTGTATCACAGCCCCTGCCTTAGGCCTCTTAACTTCCCTCTCGTTGGCCTACTTTTTCATGGTTTCCACATCAGCATAGCTTGTTCCTTTGCTTTGCTTTGCATCTTTGCTCAATAGTCACCTGCTAATTCAGGACTTTCCTAACCACTGTATTTAAAATTGCCAACAATCCTTTATCTTCTATCTTCATCTCACTTACATCTGTATTCTCAGCTGTGTTTATCATAATCTGAATTACATATATTTTACTTGTTTGTTTTGTGACTCCTCCCATTAGAATGAAAACAACAAAAGCTCAATAATTTATCTCTCTTCATCACTGTTGTGCTCTCAGTACACAGCAGGTGATCAGCAAATACTTGTTAAATAAAAGAATGAACTGCCATGATATTTATGTTTCTGATATAGTTTGGCCATCAAAAAGCACAATGAAATGCTTCCCATTTTTTTTTTAACAGAAGTACAGTTGGCAAATATATGAATAGTTCTTTTAATATTTCAGTTTCATACATTTATTGGTCAGGTAATTTCTTTAAACTCCAAGAATGTTTTCTGATTAAAATACTTATCAAAGTTGGACTCCTTGGGGTTAAATATCATAATTCTAAAATTCTGAAATGTTAGTTAAAAGGAAGAAAAATGTAGTTTATCATTGATTTCATTTTCTAATGACTCAAGGTCACAGTTTTGTGGGTAAATGCATCCAAGTTTTTATTTTAAAGTAACAAATCATTGCATTTCCTATTTATGAACTCATTTTAGCCCATAACCATCTTGATTTATTATTTCTGATTTACAGTATATCTTAGGGATATAAAACCTTTGTTCCAAGTGGTTGCAGCCCATGCTAATTGACTGTTTCCATGTTAATATGGTTTTATGGAGCTGGTAGATGAAGGGGAGTGAACAGGGTAAGGAAGGCAGAAATTCAGATGTGTTAAGGGCCTACAAATAGGAAATTAAGTAGGGCCAGAGGGGTGCTAGGATCTCAACTTTCCTTCCAGCATGAGCAGAGTCTTGGAAACATACTACCTGCTTAGATAGAGTTCTCAGAAAAACCTCATTCATCTACTTAAAGGGAGTTGTGTGGTTAAGATCACTCAGTGTAGAGAGTGCCGAATTTCTAGACTGATTTATGTCTTTTGTGGTTTAGTGACATGCATGTCAAACTAGCTGGCTGTCTAGTCTTAATGGACGAAAACAACAGAAATCAGCAGAACATCTGATTGTAATAGGTGATCTGTCTGCTGGCAGGTGGAAGAGGGAAGAATTTCCTCACAGCTGGAAAAAGTGTCTTTGGGAAATAGGAAAGAAAATAAAAAGATACACTTTCCTTACCCAAGAGAGTTGACTTTAGACCTATGAATTATTGACACATGTTTTTTTGTTGTTGAATGTTTGCACATCCACCCTGATCAAACAATGTTGTCAGCAGTTAGTGCTGTGTCAAATTGTTCTGAATTTAAATCTGCAGAATCATGTTTTATCAGAGTGTCTGAAAAATCCCACAGATGTTTATTTAAACTTAATTTTAATTTTCTCTGAAATATATTTTAATCACAAGGGGGCTTTCAGCAGAATGCTATAAATCTTATCATTGCTAAATACCAAAGCATTGTAAATGTACTTGGCATGGTAGAATAATGACCAATTGAATGAATTGTTCATTTACATTCTGTTTTAAATTGAAGTGGTAGGGTATGTATATTTTAGAAGAATCTGTATTTGTGATGGATGTATGAAAGTGTTTTTCATTTTATAAAATATATTAGAATTAAAATTATTTCAGCAGGAATATCAGGGATACAAGGTCAGTGCAAAATTTAATTAATAACAGCAATCATGATAGATGTTTTATAATAAACAATTACCATTGCTAGGGGAGTGAACATTTGGGCACAGAATTGACTAATTGTTTTTCTAGTTACACAAAAGCTGCATTTGGGATTCAAGCATACTGATTGGGTGTCAAGGAAGATATTAATCAATGTAATGGTTAAACTAATAAAGGTAAGGAGAGCACAAAATGAGGAATTATCTGGTTTCCAAGACTCATTTCTTTCTTCCAAATAAATAGTAGTGTAATAGCATAGCTGTAATGGTAGAAGTAGTACTAGTACTAGTAGTGATAATATTAAGTTCTTACCATGTGGCTGGAGTGAGATGCAGAGACTTCTCTGAGTCATTCAGCTGGCAAAGGGCAGAGCTAGATTCAGCCTGCTGGCCCTCTGTTCTGAAGTCTGGGGCTTAGTCCCTTTGCTTCCCAATTCGATTGAGACGTATCTACTTATTCAGATCCTCTTGGGGGTGTTGGTGGAGGAATAAAGAAGGAGAAGATGACATCACCTCTGACCCCTAAGGAACTTAATCCTATTGTTAGCAGCTCCGAGTGGAGGTTTTTCCAAGTTCTTGGTGATCACTGGGAAAGGAATTTTAGGATACACCATGTAGGCCAAAGTAAGCAGCTTCTTTTATTGAAAGTGAAAGTATGCTCTCTCAAGAGTAAGAGGGGGCAGGCTCGAAAAGAGCAGCTGCCCCATAGGATGTGGTTTTTGGTCTTTTGAGGTCTTACTAATTAAGGGGAGGAATATTCAAGACTAAGGGGTTGGCTTTTACTAATAATTTGGGTATTAAGTCCTAGAATCGCATTCCCTCCCATTTTTATACTTTATGTAGTTGTCTTGGAACTGTTATGGTGATTTCAAGGGCAGAGAAATTTTAAAACCACAATGTAAAATGATACTAGAATTAGCCAAAGTTCATGTAAGGTGGCAGAGATAGCTAACAAGCCAGTTGAAGCCCCTCTAGTTAGCTTCTGCTTGAGGGTTGTTTACTTGAACACCTGTACCCAATATTCAAGCCCCTGTATCTAGTCTAAGCCCTATCTCTTAGTCTCCTACTCTAAGACTATGGGAGGAAAAGACAAAAGCAGGTGGTGATTGGTTCAGGTGATAAGTACTCCAACAAGAGTTGAGAGAAGGGAAAATCACTATGGGCTGAAATGTTTAGCGAAGACTTCCTGACATAGGCTTATGCTTTCCTTAAGTGCTGAGTAAATTTCTTGCCACAACGAATTACTCAGGTTCTGATGAGAATTTTATAAATGGTACCCTAATAAGGTGCCATGTTTGTGTTGAAAGGGGTTTTTGGATGCTTTAAAAAAAAACAGTTCAAAATGTGTAACTTTTGATATTGTAGTTCACATATGAAAACAGATATAATGTATTGCTCATCCTTTCTAAAATGTGAAAGCAAATAATTTTAGATTATTAATGGTGTCTTCTGTGTATATACATAGGAGCGACAGAGTTGAGAGACGTGTTTTAGGTAGAACTGAAAGGTAGTGTTCTACAAAAGATTGAGCAGTGCTTTAAAAAGACAACTTTCTGCATTTTTTTGGTAACACTCTGAGTAAATCCTTCTTTCAGCAGTTGGGTTGGGCTTGACTATATTAACTATGTGAATTCTTTATTTAAATGCTATCTTTGGGCCCTTGATTTTAAATCACATCTAAGATCATTTAGTTATTCTAAAAGAAAATAACATCTTTAAGACGTATATATTATAATCTATTAAGACATTAAAAAAGCATAAAGAAATACAGTCATGTGCCACATAATGTTGTTTTGGTTAATGGCGGCCTGTACAAACAACGCTGGTCCCATGTCCCATAAGATTATAATACTGTATTTTTACTCTACCTTTTCTATGTGTAAATATGTTTAAATAAACAAATACTTACCACTGTGGTACAATTGCCTATAGTATTCCGTACAGTAACATGCTGTACAAGTTTATAGCCTAGGAGCAATAAGCTATACCGTACAGCCTAAGTGTGTAGTAGGCTATGCCATTGAGGTTTGTGTAAGTATACCCTGTGATGTTGGCATAAGGATGAAATTACCTACTGATGTATTGCTCAGGACATATCCCTGTTGTTAAGCAACAAACACCAGTGTACCCACTTCCCAGCTTTTAAAAAATAGATCTTTACAAGGCAGAAGAAACTTTTCTTTCTGATTACAACTCCTCCTTCCCCTGCAGAAGTAATCATAGTGCTAAATTTGGGATATACCACCCCCTGCATTTCTTCATTAGATATATTTCTAAGCTATATATATACACACACACATATATGTATATATATATAGCATTCTTTTTATTAATTGCATAAAATTACATGCACTTTTAATAGCTTGCTTTTTTTTAAACTATGAAATTCATTTTTATGTATGTAACTCTAGTTTGTTCATTTGTCATTGCTTAGTAGTATTTGTTTACATGAATACACCTCAATTTTAGTTATTCTATCCACAGATATGCAATTTGTAATTTTTATTACAGACAATGGAGTTGTGAACAGTTTTGAATATGCCTTTTTGTGTATATTTGTGACAGTCTCTTCATATGTTTATGTACCATTTTCTTACCTTTTCTGTGAATTTTATTCATATATTTTGCCCATTTTTAATGGATTATCTTTTCTTTATTATTTTATAGACATTCTTTAGATATTATGAATGTGTACCCTTTATTGAATATATGTGTTGCATGGGTTGTGGCTTAGCTTTTTACTTTTTCATAGTATCTTTTGATGAATAGGAGTTTTAAATTTTAATGCAGTAAAATGTATCATTTTTCCCCTTTATCATTTAAATGTGTACAATGTGCTATATAAGTCTTCCATACTGAGAGAATGAAATTTAATTTAAAAGTGCTTCTTAAAGCATTTCAGATGCTAAAGATAAAAATATTAAGCATGACCGCTTTTTTAAAAAATTAGAAGTCAAAATTGGCTCACACTGAGTTAAAATATCTTTTATCAGTACCGGTTTTCTTGAAGCAGAGCCCACTATTGTACCATGACTACTGTATATATAAATTTTCTGTTCAAACTCAATGCTTTCATTTGTAAATATGAGAGTTTGGTGGGGGGGAACAATAGATAAAACATCAGTTTTCACAGAATTCTGATTATCAGTGGATTTATTAATAAAAAAATTTATTTACAGAAAAGTTTTTATTCACACATGTGCATATTCCTTGCTGTACAGAAAGCTCATAGTAACTGTAAGTACCATAGTAATGGGCCATTGCTACCTATAATGAAGGAAGAAAGAGAGGCTTTGGATACAATTTTAGCAGAGTGATACTGAGGTGTTTCATTGTTATAGCTGTTCTCATGGCCATTTCAAGCTTCTCTGCTTATTTATCATTATCTTTTTTTGGATAAGTTTGATCTTAGTTGCCCAATGATTTAATGCCCTCAGTTATACAATCATGGTCTAGCCAGGGCAGATAGAGCTTATCAACCACACAGGACAGAAGCTGAAGTGACTTTGGCTTGGGTGGTCAATGTCCAGAATTCCTGAAATCCTGTTGTACTTCCTACAACCACTTACAACTACAGGACTTATAAGGAGAGATCCTCATAAAAACCATGGATTCATTTCTTGATATGTCTTCATATATCCATCATTGTGTCCTTAATTATTTGTTTAATCTCAATTTTTATAGTCACTATTCATAAATTATACCTGCACTTTACTATGAAATAGTTTTAATTGTGTAATGACTTACCATTAATAATAAAAGTTAAATAACCACTGGATTTCAAAGGAGGATGGAAAACCCCAATGAGGTCTTCAGTAAGGTTCCCAAGTATATTTACGTGCTTCGTAGTAAAGCAGTGATATGGATGGACACTGGTGTCAGGCATTCCAGACATCATCTTTCTTACCAACCCATTGAGTATGAGTTTAAGAGCTTTTGGGTAGGGGAGCCTAAAGATTAGGATGATCCCATGAGTGTCATCCTTTGTACTCTGGCTTTGATTAGTCTCTTATCAGATTGAATTATGCTTAATTTTTTCTTTTCTCTCCCCATCATCCCCCCTCTCCATCTTTATGAACTTTTTCTTTAAAAAAAGGAAGGAATATGTCTAATTTACCTTTTTCTGGTCAGGTTTTAGCACAGTTTTGGCCTCAACTGTGGTATGCACACAGTATGTTTGTGGAACTGAATTGCTCTCACAGAGTTGCCATACACCACACAGAATGGTCATTAGAATGATGCACATATGCTTCGTCTTTGTAGGCAAAAATATAAGGTTAATGGCCTATAGAGTGGTAAATTATTTGGGTTTATGGTTGAGATGTTTACATTACTTCAGTCCTTTTATGCTAGAAAAGTTCTATGAGAAATATTATTAGGTTTATAATTACCTTTGAATTAAGTTAACAATTGATGGATACCAAATTGTTTTAAAATATTTATGTTGACATTTTTCCTACTGCAAAAGTAAATTTATATTATTTTGCCTCAGTCACTTTCATGGCTTCAATCTCCACCTGCACAATTTCTCAATGTCTATTTCTTTTCTGAACTCCAGTTCAGAAACTCCATTTTCCCAATTGCTTAGTATAGTTCCACTGTGCTGCCACACAATTACTTCAAAAGCATGTAGCACTATCTGCCCTTCCTTCCAGTCTCTTTTGTCTCTGACTTTACTTTCTCAGTTTCTGTTATCACCATCTAGACAGTTGTGCAAGCTAGAAGCTTAGGTGTCATTCTTGATGTCTTTCCTTTCCTAGTATAATGTATCTAATGGATCACAAAGTTCGTTTGATTCTACTTCAGATATGCCTTTCCTGTCCTGACACTTCTTTGCTATCGCTTGGTCCATGCCTTGTCACTTCTCAGGCAGAAGTGGGGTTATGCCAGTATTTTCTTAGATGGCCTCTCAATTTTGGCCCCTCTACCTCACCACATGTCCTCACCTCAGCCTCAGTAACAGTTATCTTTGAAAAGCCCAGATATGAGCCCTGAGCCTACCTATACATAATCTCCTGTAATGATATGGGGAAAATATCTTTAGCAGAAGAATTCTTTCATCTAGCAAAGATATGTTTTTATTATGAGAATATTTAGGTAAGCTCCTTCAGTTGAATGGATTATCACGCATGAGTGACAGGAGATGTTACTTAAGCAACCTCACCAAGGAAAGTGCTATTAGAGCCAGATGGGGAGACTGAACAACTGGGCTTTGGCTATATCTCAGTGGTAGGCCTAACAGGCAGAGCTGAATTAGCCAAGAGGGCATTTGCCAGGTTGGAGGCATGGGGTGGGTGTATGAGGCAAGCAGGAAGGGATGGGGGTGTGCTATCAATCTAGGTAGAGACAGATCAATAGAATTGAAGAGTCTGGCAGCTGGAGCATAGTTTGGAAGTTCAGTTTGATTAAGAGCTTAGACTCTCCAGTGAGACTGTCTGAGTTCAGATCCCAGCTCTGTCACTTGCCTAGCTAAAGACTGTGCTTAACTTCTGTAACTTGTATTCCTGAACAGTCAGGGAGAGTAATAATGTCTACTTCATCTTAATGTTTTTAAAGGATAAAGTGAGTTATTGCAGGTAAAGAGTGTCAGACACATAAGAAACACTCACTAAATGTTAGCCATTATCATTTCTTCAGTTGGGAAGAATAAAGGGCCGCTTAATGTAGATTTTTACAAAGTTGGGCTTTGTAGAATGTGACAGAATCTCCCTTCCTGTTCTCAATAGTTTAGTCAAATCTGTATAGTTCAAATTGTAAGTTGACTGGATTTTTTTGTGCAACAAAGTGGTGGGTTCAGCCTCAAGGTGGGTGTGTATCAACAACTAAGGTACCTAGAGGAGGCTTGGTGTGTGGGGATTTCAGAGTGTGCCTGCATGATATGCAGGAAAGAAAATGTACTTTGATATTAGATCTGGGCTACATGATTAAGGATGAGTTTTTAAAATATTTTGGGATTTCAGGTTTCCAATCTGTTTAAATTAAAAAAAAATAGGGTAGAAAGGGGTGTAAGGTAGAAATAGTTATTAATACTTTACAAGATTATTGTGAGATATATGATGAAACTACCTGAAATATGAGTGTTTCCCATTACTTGTTTTTTCTTTTTTTAGGGCTACAAGTCATAAAAGTTTTGAATTGGACTATTGTTTAGATAAAGTAATTATAATCTTTCAAAAGTAATATTATTTCTAGGAATAGAGTAGGATGGTGGTTCTAAGCTTAGTCCCCAGACCAGCAGCATCAGTATCACCTGGAAATGCGTAAGCAATGCAAATTCTCCAGCTAACACCAGACCTACTAAATCAGAAACTCTGGTGGAGGAGCATAGAAATTTATGTTTGATGAGCTGTCCTGGTGATTCCAAGGCAGTCCCAAGTGTGAGGTCCATTGGAGTAGGCTAAAGTAGGGGGAAGCACTGATTCTCTCGTTTTTTTGGACTGCTTTGTCTTCTCTGCATTCATGAAGAGCCACATGTCCATGGATTGCCTTTCCATCCATTGTCTTTTCTTAGCCTTTTCTTCTCAGATGTTTTGCCCACAGTGGCGTGGTGGCCACATGTGATCAAAACAAAGTGCAAGTAGAGAAGCACTTCATGTTCCCTTCCTTTTTTTTTTTTTTAATTGGTTTAATCTTTCATCATGTTCTTCCTTTAAAGGATTCGCGCTGTTACTTACTGTTATATTGAAAACATTGGCACTTTTGGCCTTCAGACAGTTTGCTTTCACACACGTGCAGATCAGTAGCCACAACGTTCAAGGAACCCTACTGTAGATTTCAGAGTTCTTTCTCTGTACAGTTCCCTCCTCTGTGGCAGTCCATTCTGACAAATTCTTGTATCTCCAGCCTCTACGCACTCTGATCTCTGACCTCACCCTGACAGTCAGGCCCTATTTGGGTTCCACGTCTCTATACTGTGGCCTGGAAACTGCCTTCAGCTGATAAAGCTGGTGCGGTTGTGGGGCTCACCTTGTTGGTGTCCCTTATCTAGGGAATCATAGTCTTGCACTGCTTTCTGACCACTCTAACTCTAAACACTGTTGTTTTGTATTTTTGTTTTTGTTTTCTAGTTGTTTAAGATGGGAGTGTAAATATGGTCCTTTTAAACTCCATTTTGGTTAGAAACCCCCTACTTTATTGATGTAAAATTTACATACAATGAAATGGAAAATACTAAGTGTACCACTGATGGCTCTAATAAATGCATACACCTGCATATCCCAGCTCCATATCAAGATACGTAACATTATCTCACCCCAGAAAATCCCTTCATTCTGCTTCTCAGTCAGCTCCTTTATACATCTCCTAGAAGAGACGTTATTCTGATTTTTTTTGCCATTGATTATTTTGTCTGTTTTAGAAATTCATTTAAATAGAAACTTAAAGTATGTACATGTTTGTCTTTATTTTTCATTTGGTATAATTTTTGAGATTCATTCACAGTGTTGAGTACATCAGTAGTTCATTTCTTCTATATATCTTCCAATTACACTTTTGATTTTTTATTTGTCCCCAATTTTATTTAGGTATGTGTTTACTTTCCAAATATTTGGGGGATTTCTTAGACATTTTTAATATTTTTCTTGTGATTAGAGAACATATTATGTAAAATTTGTCTTTTGAAATTTATTGAGTATTATTTTGTCCCAGCATATGATCTGTCTTTTCAAAAGTCCCACATGAACTTGAAAAGAATACGTATGCATTCTGCATTTATAAAGTATAGTGTTCTATAAACGCCAGTCACATCAAGAAGGTTGGTAGTGTTTTTTAGATCTTCTAAATCATCATTATCATCATCATCATTATTCAAGGTCTAGTTCTTTTATCAATAACTGAAAGAAACATGTTAAAATCATCAGATATGATTGTGGATTTGTCTTCCTTTCCTTTAAGTTCTTTCAGTTTTTGCTTCACGTATTTTAAAGTTCTATTATTATGTGCATACACATTTAGGATTGTCAATCTTCCTGATGATTTGATCTTTTTTTATCATTTTGAAATGTTCCTTTATATCTCTGGTAATATTTTCTTGTCATGAAGTTTTTTTGTCTAATATTAGTGTAGCCTTACTAGATTTCTTATGTTTACTGTTTGCATTTTCAGTTATATTGAGCCCATATTTGTCTGAAAATAGTAAATCACCTTAGCCTACATGATTGCAATTTAGCCCTTTAGATACAAATCAAATAATTTAAGTAGAACACCTTGGTAAAAGTTTTCTTTTGATATAAACTGCCACATAGACTGTATGTGTAAATTAATGATTTTCCTTTATTTTCTCTATTCCAGTAAGATTTGTAAGGGGGTGAAAATCAACTCATAATTTTCTTGTAGTGACTAAAATGACAAATAGATTTAGACACAAAAACTCTGATATGTTAAGGACATGAATTTCTTTTAATGAATGGACTACTTTGAGAAATTTCTATGGTTTTAAAAAAATGACTTTATTACCCTAGAGTTGAATTGAACCACTGATGCAGCTAAGGCTAGTTCCTATTGCTTGAGTATTTCATTTACTAGATGAAATAGATTGATACTATTATCAATAAAAGACCTCTTCCATCATTATAAGATAGCATGATAAAAAAGATTCTAGAGATACTTAATACAAATGGCATTATTAAAAAATAAGTTTTCTATGCTGCTGCTATTCTTCCTATACCTTGTATGAGAACCAAGGCTTAGACCTGGCTGTGATGTCATCATGATGCCAGTTCTTGACCGCCATGAATTCGTTTGAGTTGGTAATCTTAGGTTGGTCAGATCTAAATTTTGAGGGGGAAAGCAAGTTCTAATGAGTAGGTGAAGCATGAAGTTTGGAAAGTTTGGTATATAGTTATGCCCCCCACAACTAAATTTAAGTCAATGATAAACTGCATATACCATGGTGGTCCCATAAGATTATAATGGAGCTGAAACATTCCTATGTCCTAGTGACATAGTAGGCATCATAAGGTCATAGCACAATGCATTGCTCCCATGTTTGTGGTGATGCTGGTGTAAATAAACCTATTATGCTGCCAGTCATGTACAAGTATAGAATGTACAATTCTGTATAGTATGTAATACTTGATAATGATAACAAATGACTGCTATTGGTTTATGTATTCACTATACTATACTTTTTATTATTATTTTAGAATGTATTCCTTCTACTTAATTAAAAAAAGTTAACTGCAAAACAGCCTGAGGTAAGTTCATGAGGAGGTATTCCAGAAGAAGGCATTGTTATCAAAGGAGATGATAGCTCTATGCATGTTGTTGCCCCTGAAGACCTTCTAGCAGGACAAGATGTGGAGGTTGAAGACAGTGATATTGGTGATTTTGACTCTGGGTAGGCCTAGGCTAATATATGTGTTTGTGTCTTAGTTTTTAACAAAAAAAGTTTAAAAAGTAAAAAAGAAAAATAAACAATTTTTTAAAATAGAAAAAAAGCTCATATAATAAGGATATAAAGGAAGAAAAATTTTGTATAGCTGCACAATGTATTTTTGTTCTATGCTAAATGTCATTACTAAAGAGTCCAAAAGTTAAAAAAAATTTAAAAGTTTTTAAAGTAAAAAAGTTATAGTAAGCTAATTTATTATTGAAGAAAGAAAAATATTTTAAAATAAATTTAGTGTAGTCTAAGTGTACAGTGTTTATAAAGTCTGCTATAGTATGCAGTAATATTATAGGCCTTCACATTCACTCAACACCCATTCATTGACTCACCCACAGCAACTTCCAGTCATCTAAGATCCATTCATGGTAAGTGCCCTATACAGGTATACCACTTTTTATTTTTATACTATATTTTCACTGTACCTTTTCTATGTTTAGATACACAAATACTTACCATTGTGTTACAGTTGCATACAGTATTCATTACAGTAACATGCTGTACAAGTTTGTAGCCTAGGAGCAATAGGCTATACCATATAGCGTAGGTGTGTAGTAGGCTATACCATCTAGGTTTGTGTAAGTACCCTCTATGATACTTACCCATCGATGAAATCACCTAAGGATGTATTTCTCAGAAGATACCTCCATCATTAAGGGATACATGACTGTACTTGTATATTCATCTCGGTGATTTAAGGAATGTTCAGCCTATGTCCTTCAGTTTCTTGCTTTACTGTCTTGCCTAGGAAGAGGAGACAACAGTTGTTAGGCTGCTGAATTTCTGACTCTTTTGACCTTGAATAGTTCCTCATATAAGGGGAAAGGTAGTTACTGGTTACAATGATGGGAGGAGAGCCAATTTCTCTTCTGAATATACTCCCCTGGTGCCCGTGGACTTATGTCTTCTGCTGTTTTTTGTTGCCCTAGGGGTACTGCATTTTTGAAATGGCCTACAGCATCTTCTGGTATGATTTTGTTGGCTAGGGGTTGTAGTGAGACTCAGTGGGGTAGGAGGGTAATTAGCATGGATCCTGTGAATTGAAGGGTTCTTAGTGGAGAAGAGTGACTTCAGTGGTGTGAAAGTAGGTTGAGTGTGTTACTCTTTGATTTTGGAGGATATACACCCACAGAGCCAAGAAATGAGAGGGCCAGTCCTGAGTGATGGTTTACCCACATCAAGAGCTGTATTGCCTCCGTGTGTTTGTTGTCTGGAGCAAGTTGAGGGACTGAATTTAAAGGGGCAAAAATGCAAATGATATCATATGGCAGAAGATACATAGAATTGAAGTGCTCTATATTTGTGAAATAATCCCTCTCTCTTAGTAGGCTATTTTAAGCTAGTGAAAGTAGAACTCTAATCTATTGTTTTTTAAAATGCAAAGCGAAGTAGACAATAAAAGAAGTATTAGATTTGCTTGTAAAATGAAGCCCTAGGAGAAGCCGTGACACATTGTCATTTGCTCTCTGCAATTTGTAATGTTCTCCTTGGTGAGATTTAAATGAGTGAGACTGATGAGAAATAGGACACTTTATTGGTTAAAAATTAACCTTAAAGAAAATATGTCTGTGGGACTGTGTTTACTTGCGTTCATATCTTCAGTGTCCTCAGAATTGAAGTCTAAGAAGGCATTGCATACTAGCAGTTAGAAAAAAAAATCTGTTTCCTAATGTGTCATTTACAAAAATGAGACTTCTTTAGATAGGGCCATTTACCTTTTTCAGGGGACTTTTTGCCTCATCATTTCCCTACTTAAGTCTTCTGTTTCCCTTGAAGCTCAGGCTCTGGCACAGCTGGTCCCCAGAAGCTGGCTGTATCTCCCCTAGGATTGGTGGAACCTCTCTCAGTTGTCTCTTCTGGTTGTTTCTTTGGCTTCTGGCTTCATCTTATAGTCTTCATTTTATGACGTGTAATTTTTTTAACCTCCAGAGTATATATAGTCTTATAAAGAATTCATATTTGTGGAGTTTATGGAATTGAGTATGTAATTCAATAGACTTTCTAATATACCCTATGAGCAATATGTTTATTTTTGTGATAAGGATTATGTCCATATCAGTGTGAAATACCAGTGTAACCAGGAAACACTTATAGTTCTTCCAAAATATTTTTATTAATAAAAATATGTTAATAGTAAATATCTTCTCTTTCTCCTTTAATGGATTTACATAGTAGAAGATGATTGCTAATTGCACCATGTATACATGACTATGCATCTCTGAATCACTGTCCATTTTGCTAACATATAAAATGTGTGTGATGCATTTTTCCCATGTGAAATTCTGCCAGAATCCAGAGAAAAGATTTTTCCTATGACAAAATAAAGAAGCAATGAGAAATCAAAAGACAGGCTGTTGGGGTGTGGGAGGGAATTGAAAATACAGTATTCAGAGACTGTAGACAATTAAAATCTATGATTAGTTAACTCTTTTTCATTAAGAGGAAAATGATAGATTGTTGGCCTGTTTTGATGGGAATGAAACAGAAAGAAAAAAAGCCAGTACCCTTTTATCTTTGCAAACCTCCTGTCATACACAGACTCTCTGCTGGAAAGTCTTCTAAGGTCCCCCTTAATAATTAAGGTAGAGAAATTTGAAATCTTGAGTAACTCCTGATTCTTTTATGTAAAATTTCACATGATGTTAATCTGCTTAGTACATTACAGTACAGTATGTGCTGAAACTATAACAATAATTAGGGAATTTGTCAGCTTTATATAATCCAAAAATTATATGTTAGACCTTGTCCAAACTTTACTGAAACTAAATATTTCAAAAATCTTGTAATATCTTACTGGTCTGTCATAGCGAGCTCTGCTGCACCCCAGACTGGCATTTGATAAAGGCTTACTTCACCATCATGGTACGTGGGAACTTCCTCCTGCACTCACACTTTGCCATATCATACGTATCGTATTCATCTCAGTGATTTATGGAATGTTCAGCCAGTGTCCTTCAGTTTCTTGCTTTACTGGCAAGGCAGGACTCACATGAGATAAACATCTAGCCTTCTCCCTTATAGCTTACCCTCTGACCTAAAACTGCATATGAACTAGATTTTATCTTTCTTATGTTTTCTTTACTCAAAAATTATTTTGGTGAAAGTTTAAGAGTATACTGTAGAAAGGAGTAGCTTGGAGGGAGTACACTCACTGGAAATAGTCAAGAAAGGATGCACCCTTGAGTGAAGAGAGACAGAGCTGACCTTCAGGTTAACTAAGTTTCCCTCCTAACCCATCCTCTAATGCCATTCTGCTAGTGTGTAATTGACAAAGGCTTACTGATGAGAGCCAGGGTTAAGAGCTGGCCCAGTAGCCGTGTGATTGTATGATCTATATTGACATATGCATTCATTCATTTGCTCATTTAAGTATTCAGTAGAGTGCCTACTATGAGCCAGTCAGTATTCCTGGCATTAGGGATACAGTGGATAGTAGCTTGCTGCTTCCTCATATAGGAAAGTTTTCTGCCACAACTCCAAAATCCATTGTGTCCTTTGAATTTGTGGAAAGAACACCAAACATGTCTGGATGAAGGGGCATGCATCACTTGTGGGCCATGGAAATGTCTGAAGTCAGCAGGCTTACTGGAATCTGGGAAACCTGTTCAAGAAGGTAGATTAGAGAAACTAGGAGGCAAGAATTTTCATTCTATTGACTGTGATTCCTCATTTTGAGAGCACTTTGACAGTTTAAAATTTCTGTTAAAATTATGTCGAATGTGCTATTCTTTCATTCTTACCCTCCCCCTCTACTCCCAAACTGTTGTTGAATTGATGGTGTATTTTATGGTTGAAGATGTCTCAGAATTGAGGAGGTAAGCACTGCAGGCTGAGCTTCTTATCATACTCACAGAATGATTGGTGTAGAACTCTGTACTTCATAAAATATCCTTCTTTATTTTTCTTTTTTCCCCCCCAGCTGAAAACCTTCTATTTATTTGTTCATTTTTCCAACTTTAGTAAGGTATAATAGAAAAAAAAAATTGTATATATATAGTATATTACAGTATACAATTGGTGTTCTGATATATGTATACATTGTGAAATGATTAAATCAAGCAAATTAACCTGTCTCCTCACATACTTTTTCTTATGGTGAGAACATTTAAGATCTACTCTCTTAGCAATTTTCAAACATTCAACACATTGTTATTAACCATAGTTACCATGTTATACCTTGATCTTCAGAACTTATTCATTCAGGCTAAGTGAAACTTCATACCCTTTAACTAATATATCCTCATTCCATCTGTCTCCCCGCCCCCACCCACCTGGCAGCCAACATTCTACTCTCTGTTTCTGTTAATTAGACTGTTTTAGATTCCACATGTAAGTGAGAGCATGCAGAATTTCTCTCTCTGTGCCTGGCTTATTTAGCATAATGTCCTCTAGGTTCATCCATGTTGACAAATGACAGGATTTCCTTCTTTTTTAAGGCTGAATAATATTCTATTGTGCATACATACCACACTTTCTTTATCCTTTCATCTACTGATGGACACATAGGTTGATCCACATTTTGTCTATTGTGACTAATGCTGCAGTAAACATAGGTGTGCAGATATTTCTTTGACACACTGATTTCATTTCCTTTGGATATATACCCAGAAGTGGGATTGCTAGTTCATATGGTAGTTCCATTTTTAATATTTTGAGGAACCTCCATACTGTTTTCTATACAGGCTGTACTAATTTACGTTCCCACCAACAGTGTACAAAGATTCACTTTTTTCCACATCCTGGCCAACACTTGTTATCTTTTCTCTTTTTCATAATAGGCTTTCTAACAGGTATGAGGTGATATTTCATTGTAATTTTAATCGGTATTTCCCTGATGATAAGTGATGTTGAACATTTTTTTTAATATGCCTGTTTGGCTATTTGTATGTCGTTTTTTTGAGAAATGTCTATTCACACCCTTTCCCCTTTTTAAAATTGAGTTATTTGTTTTCTTCCTTTTTAGTTTTTTGAGTTCCTTATGCATTTTGTATATTAACCCTTATCAGATGTATGGTCTGAAACTATTTTTTCGTATTTCATAGGTTGTTCCTTCACTCTGTTGATGTTTCCTTTGCTGTGCAGAAGATTTTTGGTTTGATGCAATCCTACTTGTCTATTTTTACTTTTGTTGCCTGTGCTTCTGGGGTCGCATCCAAAATGTCTTTGCTAAGACCAATGTCATGCAGCTTTTTTCCTGTTTTCTTCTAGTAGTTTTACAGTTTCATGTCTTATGTTTAAGTCCATAATCCATTTTGAGTTGATTTTTTGTGTATTGTGTGAGATAAGGGTCCAGTTTTACTTTTCCGCGTGTTCTATAATTTTACTACTTTGAAAAATGTAGAATAGGGACGATTTCTGTAGGATTGGTACTAAGACATTCTTCATATCTTATGTGTTATGTTTTTACATGTTTATTCTGAAAAATTTGGGACCTATAGAAAAGTATAAACAAGAAAATAATATCATTTAGACTTCTTTAACTCATAATCAATGGTTGTTTTTATTCTGGTGAATAAATCTGTCTTCTCTTCTCCTCCTGCTCCCTTTCCCTCCTTCTCTTTTTCTTTTTTTCCCCTCTCTCTCTCCGTCCTTCTCCCCTTTAATCTCCTGTTAAATATCCAGAGATTCCAGGTCTCTTAGGGACAAAAGTGAGTGCTGCTGCAATTCACCACACCCACCCATGGACTTTCAGAGAGGCTCCTGGGAGATCTGCATGCACAGTAAGGCTCAGGTCATGTCACCCCCACCTGTCCAGTCAAAGTGGTTCCATGGTGATGCCTGAGCCACAAGGGAGTTCCCAATCCGGGCACTGTAAAACAAGAGGCAGACCATAACCAGGACCTCTCTTTTGGCCCCTTCCTTTTGCTCTCCCTTTGCTGCAACAATGGGTCTGGTTGTCATCTGTGGCATAGCTCTGTAAACCTATATCTTGCTCTTGCTCTATAATCCTATCTTTCTCTCCTCAATAAACCTCATTTTTGTGTTTACCTTACTTTGGTGTGTCTGGTCATTTTTCAACCATGGGTGTGCCAAGAACTGACATTTCAGACTAAAACCTGACATATTTATAGATTTTTTTTTTCAAATTTGCAATTTTACTGCATTTTCTATTTTATGTTTTACTCTGCATTTAACATCATGTGGGAAATATTTTCCTACAATTTAAAATATTTTCAAAAACATTTTCATTTAAATTATGTGATATGTCACAATTTAATCTATATTATTAGATGTTTAGGCTGGTTACAGGTTTTTTTAACTGGCAATTGTAAATAATCCTATAAATCATTTATGGGCATAGACTTTTTTATGCAACTCTGATCTTTTATTAAGATAAAATCTCGGAACTCGTATTGCTGGGACAAAAGGGAATAAATATTTTGAAGGTGTTTGATACATATTAGGAAAATATTCTCCTGAATGGTTATCCAATTTAAACTCCCACCAGTCTTGTATGGGAATGATCCTATTCTTCATAGAAATTTCATCAGTGATCTTGGAGATGAACTAACTTTAGAATTTGGCATTATAATTCAAAACACTTTTGACAGTTCAGAAAATTGGCTAGTTGATAGCAAATTAAAGTTAAATAAGGGAAAATGAGGGCAGGAAAAATATTGCAGATAAAAGTTGCCAAAATAGTGTTTGTGGAATTGTTGTTTCTGTATGCGTTGCCTGAAGGAAAGCCCAGGGTCTTTGGGAATGTGACTAGATTTTTCTGCAGCTTCATGGGGGACTTTGTTATGCTAAGGATTGCTCCCAAATGCAAAGAAAAAGAAATCCCGTTGGAACTACTGCTCTGTTTTAAAAAGACTTAAATTTCTATATTTTAAGCTTTTAAGAATTCAAAGGCACTATGTACCTTTTGGGGGAACATTAAATGATCATTTTAATTATTTACTGTAATTATTTGAGCATAAATTGAATTTAAAAAGACTTTCTGAAAGTTACTACTGATTTTTCCTCAGTTAAGCAGAGAATATATTTGGGAAGCTGGGGTGTTTTCTAATAGCAACAACCAACTATCTGATTCTCTGTACAACAACTAGGCATTACACAATTCAATTTAATTCTGACACTAACTACCTGGAATTGGCATCAGACTCTACAGGCTCAAGGACTCAGTTCTACAACACTACCCTCACTTCAAATGCCAGTTGCAAGCACTGGGTCTGCAGGTTACTTGCACTCTATCTGACGTGGCTATAAAGTCAGAGGTTTCCCAAACCCCCCTCATCAGTTTTGATAATTTGCTAAAATAACTCACAGAATTCAGGGAAGCACTCTACTTATTACCAGTTTACTATAAAGGGTGCAACTCAGGAACAGCCAAGTGGCAGAGATGCATAAGGCTGCTTATGGGGGGGAAGTACACAGAGCTTCCACACCCTCTCTGGGTATACCACCCTTCTAACATCTTAATGTGTTCTCCAACCCAGAAGCTCTCTGAACCCCATTGTTTAGGGTTTTCTATCATGGTTTCATCAGGAAAGCATAATCCATTATTAACTCAGTCTGTAGTCCCTCTTTCTTTCCTGAAAGTTCCAAGTTTTTGATTATGGTTTGGTCTTTCTGGCAGCCAGTTCCTGTCCTGAAGCTGTCTAGGGGCCTGCTGAGATTTAACCTCATTAGAACAAAAGAATCGCCTCCCACTCAGGAAATTTTAAGGGACTTAGGAGCTTGTGTGGGGAACTGGGGACAAAAGCTAAATATATATTTTTTAAGTCACAGAAGCTCATTTTTCTTCCATGAAATATTAGGGGAAACAGAATTATCTTTATTTTGCAAATTACACTTTGAGAATAGGAATGTTATCCTAAAATTAAAAAGGCATATATTTATAAACATACACACACACAACATGAAGAAGCAGTTTAAAAAACCTGGTTCTGTTTGGTTGTATGTTTTGGTTCTATGTGTGTTTTGAATGTGATTTATACCCCACAAGTCTGTGCTAAACATCTTTATTAGCAATCATTTCTGTTCATTTGTGTTATAATTCTAATTAATGTTCAGACAAGTGACGCTGATATGATTACAATCTAGAGGAATTTTATAATTTGAACTTTTTTCTGTAACTGATATTCAACATGGTTTTAAGACTATTAACAAATCATATACAATGACTTAAAAATCAGAACATTTAATTAATCAGCTTGTTTAAATGAATTAATTAAATATCTCTGCAGTATGACAGGGAGTTTCCTGTGGTTTTTTTTTTATCCAAAGAACTTTGTCCTTTTGTGCTAATAAATTGTTTTCTAGCTTTTCTTTTTAGCCTAAGATTCCCACCATTCATAATTGAATGTGAGATTCTTTCCTAACTGAAGCACCTTTGAATAGATTGCAATTTTTTTTTTTTAATTAGTACTGTTGTATATACTAGTGGACTGACTTCTTGACTTCTTCGTGGGTCCCAAAAACCATGTGTCTTTGCTCTGCACACAGGATCTTCTTTAAAAGTAATGAGCATCAGAGTCCACTGCTCCCATCACTGACTATAGATGGAGGATTAACCAGAGAGTAAAATGGTTGTTGAAAAAGCTAAAATAAGTGGATCTATAATTCTATTTGGTTTTTCCATATTCACAGTATCTAGTCCTTTGTGTATTCTACAGCTGTGAAAATACAAAGCTGTGTGCATTGATTTTGGAAATCTATTTATTTTCCTTATAAATTTTTTTGATTATAATTTGATATGTGTTTGTTGCAGATAATGAAAAAAATAAGAAATGAAGATCAGATAAAAATTACCAATAATTCTACAGTTAGAGATAAATTTTATTTTTTATATTTCCGATTTTTCATATAATTGGGGCCTACTGTACATATGATTTTGTGTTCTCATTTGTTTTCCTCAGCATATCATTAACAATTTCCCATGCTAATAAAAAAATCTATGAAAATCCAATTTTTAATGACTAATATTCATTTTCATAGTCATACCATTATTTACTTAACTATTGGTTAGTCACAGTTTTCAGTATTACAAATAATGCTGTGATGAACATATTGTATACAGATTTTCATGTTCATTATTGATTATAATAAAACATCATTATGGTACCTGTTAGATTGTATATTATCAGTGCTAAATTATAGGACATCAGATAGTTATACATTGGCATGAGTGGGAATAAATCTGAGAAGATTTTATATTGTGGTTTATGAGTTGTTTTTTGAAAGGTGCACAACCAGGGCTTTGGCAGCTATAAAAAAGTCAAGGCATCACAAGTAGGAAAAATTTGTGAGCAGAGATGTGAACGGGAATGAGCCTGGGCTGTGTGTATCCCTTTGACTGAATGTGGTCCAACCACAGTGGAAGGATAGGCTTGAGAAACTGAAAGAAATAAAGTTTGAAATGTGGGATGAAGAATTTGGAATTGTGTTAGTACGATATATGTGGCAACCAAAAATCCTGAGTTTTCTGGACCATTTTTCATTAATTATTTATTAAAAATTTTTACTTAGCACATTTTATGTGAAAAGCCCTCATGATAATGTAATGAAGCATGGTGGAGGCCACAGGGGATTATGCTTCAGTAGGGATGATGGTATTAAACTAATGAATGCAGTGGTCTGCCATGTTGTTCCCATAAGTGTGTTTATATTATGAGACTATGACATAGTGTTGGTTTAGAAAAGTATGTTCATGGTGGCATTTGAAAATCTTTGGAAACACAGAATCAGAATAGACTCACAACTTAAATGATGCAAATATTTAAAAGATTGTTCCCCATGTAGATTGGAGGGGACTGCTTAGAGTCAGGAATAGCAGTTAAAGACCCATTAAGGAATGTAAGACTTAGCAGAAGTCATATATATATATTTATATTTATATTTATATTAATATTAATATTTATTTACAACACTCCCTTAGAGATTCTCCTGATGTGTGTGTCTGGTTAGAAATAACTAAATGAATACTGTGTGATTTTTCCATCCCTAAAAATTGTCAAGCTGCTAAACCTACTATTTTGAATCTTAAAATATTTAATATGCATGTGTATGCAGTTTTTTTCTGTATATTTTTCTCATACTGTTTTCAGTTTCTGAGATTTTTTTTCTATTACTTGGTGACAAGTTTTATTACAAACTTATTAATTAGTGTTACTCCACAAAATCAATTTGGAGCAAATGAAATGTACTGCAAACATAAGGAATTTCTGTAACTTTTTTTTCTTATTAAATGATAGGGACAAAAGCCACAATGGATGTTCAAAAATGGTATGTGAGAACTTCAAAGCTGGCTCTGGCCTTGGCAATTATCCGCTCAAAACCAGCAGACAAAAGCAGCAGGGAATACACAGAGCACCTTGCAATGATGGTGTCTGAGCAGGAGTCAAAGTGGAGATCAAAAGTCGAAGCCTTGGAAGCTGAAGTTCTGCAATTACGTCAAAATCTTCTTCTGAGCAAAATTTGTTCAGGATCGTATAAGAGTGGTGAGTATATGAAATTGCCTTTTGGTAATGTATCAAACTGTTTTATTTCAGCTGCACAATTATGTAGAAATTTAATACCAAAACATAAAATTGTTTAATTTCCTTGAAAACTAGGCTGCTTCTTTTTGCCCTATATAAAGACTTTTTTAAATTTCTAATCATTCATTAAAAGTTTATTATCACTTTCTAAGAATGAGGCTACTTTGGACTTTGGAGAGAATGAAGTTAGAGAATGAAAATAGTCTAGATGTGAATGCAATAATGTTTTAAGCTTACTAGAGAAATTTATTTTAAAATCTCATTATTCAACTTTATTATCTTACTATATATTTCATTTTGCTTTTATATTTAATACTTCACCTAGAAGACATATATCAATACCAGCCAGCTATAGGCCAGGCATGTGGTGGGTGATGAGGACCCAAAAACACATAAAAGGAGGTGCTGTCCTCACCATTAGGTACTTACCATTCTAGGAAGGAAAATAGACTTACAAATAATTAACTTAGTTGTGATACATGCTATAATAGAGAGATTGACAAAATAAAGAGGAGGAAGCCATTCATTCTGCCTAGGTTTTGGGAATCAGAAGGTGCTTAATAAGTATTTGTTGAATAGAAGTGGAATGTAGAGGATGTTTTGGCTATAGTGGTGATTTGAGGCAGGGAGGCCAGTTTTAAAAGCTTTGACCAAGGCCTATATGAAGAATAATGAGTTGAACTAGGTCTATGATAGTGAGAACTAAAAGGAGAGACATTTATAAATGATTTTAGAGTAGACATTTCAGATATTTGTGAATCATTCAGAGAGTGGTTAAGGGAGATGGAGGTATTTAGGATAATTGTGATTTCCATCCTAGTTTACTAAATGGATTGCAATACTTTGAGTTCAGATAGAGACACAGAAATGAGCTTATCAGATAAAATGTTGAGTCCAGGTTTGTCTGACTGTAGGCTAATCCTTGGAATATACGAGGATTACAAAGAAGGAAGGTGGAAGTATGGTCCTAAAATTCAGAGGGGATGAGCAGGATCGATCTATAGACACACACTTAGGATTTTTGGCGTTTAAATCATAGTTTAAGTTAGAGATGTAATTGAAACTCACAAGGAGAGCAGAGCTGTGGCTGCGGTGGGAAACCTGCAGATCCCAACATCCCAGGGATGGACAGAGGAAAAAGAGGCATTATCGCATTAGGAGTGTGCGGGATTAATACACACATACATGCTGTGGGTTTTAGGGGACTCACTACCTTTATTTTTGGGAATTATCAGAAAAACCTGATAAATACATAGTGTTACTAAAATCTCATTATTGCATGAGCAAAAATAGTGTTACACAATTTATAGCCACATTTTGATCTCTCTAAAGTCCTAGTTAATGGGCTCTTTGAGTACACCCAGTAAATGAATGGCAAACATAACCAATTTTTCTTCTTTTTTTTCTGTGCAGTTATACAATTAATATAATGTCACCAATGTAAAAATTTCCAGGAACCTTAAACTGTGACTATCATAAACATCCATGATGTCAAAACTGTTGTTTATCATCAAGGGTCGATTTATAATACTGATATAGTGTGCATGCTATTTGTTTGTAACATGAGTGTGCTTAACACTGAGAGCCTAGGTTATAACTTATTTTTATACTGAACATTTTCACTTACAGTGCCTGTGAGAGAAATTTTCAAGAATCGTATAATTAAAATCAATTTTACTCGCAGCAGGAGTTGCAGGTAAAGTGTTTCAGTGCAGATGTTTGGAAGTAATCTATTTCTCCATCTGTTAGCTTCAACTTCAAAAATGAGGAATAAATGGATAGATTCAGATGAATGGAGCTACTGTCAAAGGAGACAGAAAAAATGCAAGAAAGGGGAGTATTAGATTGATAGGAAAATAAAGGAAGAACATAGCAGTTATTTAAAGATGTACAATTTGAAAGATGAGCATGCCTTGCTCTAAGAAAACTCCATACCTGAAAATCAAAACTATAGTATAGATGTATTTATATTACTAAATACTTCTTTCTGGAATTTTCAGGGTTGCTTTACATGTGCAACTGTTCTTACGTGTTAAGAGACAGCAGGCCCTCAATAAATGTTGAATTGAATGATTCTTGACAGATTGAAAGGCTGGGGAACTTAATTCGCAGCATCAACTCTTCATTGAAGCAACTGAGCAACCCCAAATTAAATAAAGCAGAGCTGAAATGGCAAAGTAAAAAATAAGGAAGTATGATGTGGTTTATACAGCATTTCAGGAACTCACCTATTTCTTTCCTCTGATTTATTTTTCTACAGCTGCTTAAAGAGGACTATATCTCTTTGTTGTATTTGGTAAGGTACTAGACCATACAGAGAAGGGATGGATAGAACTTGATTGTAGAATTATGCCACATTTTTATTTGACTTAGATGCTGATTAGTATTTTAAAGAAGGAAGGAAGGAAGAGAAGTCCAGATACCCAGTGACACATTTCAGTGATGTGTGGCAGACGTGGTTAGTTGTCTACTCAACAGCCAACTAACTCACTTCTGTGCTAGTAAAGTACTCCAGTTTTGTTTGGGTAGAAATGTGCTCATGTTTAGTCAGTTAATTCATAAAAGGCTTAGACCTGTTTTGCCAGTATTGATACAACATTGAGCAAGGGGCCTAATTCTGGCCAATGAAAGCTAAAAACCAATCTTCTGAGCTTTTGATCAAGTTTTGCCTGTTTAGATGAAGAGATGGAGGACCATGAAAGAGAGCAGTTGGTAAAACATTTTACCTCAAGCCCTTGTTTCCTGTGTGGGCTACTACCACATGAAGATACGATACCTGAACCTGTGGTAACCATTTTGCAACTATGAGGCAGTATTGAAAAATTAATGCCAACATGCTAAGGATGGTGAAGTAGGAAGATGAGAAGAGCCTGGGTCCTTGTTGACCTTGCTGGGTGGCTAAAGCAATTCTAGGATTACTTTATTAGGCAAACAATAGTTTGTCATTGTTATCAGGTATTCTGTTCCTTGTATCTGAGCACTTCCTAACTTATATGGTAGGGAGGGGGTGGAGGGTCATGAATGGATTAGAATGCTGCTTTCTTTCCCAAGAATCACATTGTTTTGGCTATAGCAGTAATTTAAGGCAGGGAGACCAGGAATGTGACTGTAGGTGAGGTCATTGGGGGTAACCTGGACAGATGCTATTGTGTTAAGTAAACGGTAATTTGGCATTTGCAGGAGGGAAGAGAATGAATGAAGTGTCAGGTATGTGCTTTTTCCCCTACAGCTTTAAGTACTTAATGTCTTCAAAAATGATAGATATGCTGCTGGGTGAACAATTGGCTAAGAGAGAAAAGACGGTAAGAGAAAATCAAATTAATCCATTGCTTTACATGTTTAGTTAGTAAATGTTCATTGAGTGCTTGTATAGAGTGCTTGGGGTGGTGATGGAGCGTGGGGCGGTATGCAGGGCACTACAATTAGTTATGGTTGAACTTAGCTCTTCTAAGTTTTGGGTTCTGGGAAACAACCAACCCAATCAGATGCTTTGGGAGCATCCCGGCCCTTCTAGCTGACATTGCTTAAGCTTGTCCCCCACCCCTCTTCACTGCCTTTTACCTGGGGGATTGAATCCTCAGTGCTCAATTCCTGCTTCACATTCTGTGTGAGTCTGGATTCAGGAAACAGTTTTTAGCTACACTGGTGACCACAAGGGAATGGAAGAGGAGCTGGATATCATAGCTGCCTCATCTACACACTGCCAGACCCAGAGTGGAGTTTACCTGAGATTCCTGCCTGCCATTTTCCTGGCCCCAGCCCTCTCAGCCTCTGTCCTATCTCTTTGTTCTTCTTATCCTGTTCCAGACCATGTACTGAGGAAACATTGCAAATAACTGACTTATTGACACAACTGTGAAGCTCAGCATTTATAAGTTGTGGCATTCACTGTTTTACAGATGCTGAAGGAGCATGCAAAATTAATGCATAAGCATTTTATTCTCAGTTTTCATATAAGCTCTCATGATATAAATTGCCAGATGTAATAAAGATGAAAATTGGTTTAAATTTTCAGTTGACTTAAAACATACATGCATAATGTACATAAATACAAGAGGATGCATCCTTAATTTAATAGAGATTGTAATGAGAGGCTCTATAATAATTTAAAGTGAATTTGTGATTATGCATTAGATATGTTTTACTCATTATATAAAATTGAATTAGTCTTTCGATATTAGAGACAATCAACATACAAAGAAATTAAAAATTAAAAAGCTCATAATATGAAATGGCTTTAACAGTGACAAGGCAACCATTTAGAAATATGAACAACTTAATTATCATAATATAAGCTGGCTCTGGTAGGAATGATATGCAGAGATAAGGAGTTAGAAGGACCAAACAAGTACTGGTACAAGGAACTAGGGCTGAAAAAAGCTATGGAGCTTCAGAGGCTGGGCCTAGGTGTGGGCATTCTTTAATAGGCAGCATTCCCCATAGAAATCTTTATTCTTCCCAAATCTCTTCCTAGTACCACGCTCTGAATCTTATTGCACGATACAGCCATCTTCTTTGCCTAAGCTGGGTTCCAGGAAAGTATGTTGGTTTTTCAGGTAATCCCCAAATTAGGTGGACTTTACTTTCTGTGTATCTGTAGAATCCCTGCACTTCTCTCCATTCCTGATGCCACTTCCTTGTTCTCACTTTATTTATCCCAATTGGACTATAAGTCTTTAGTTGTAGTCTTGCTGCTTTCCAGTCTAGATTGCAGCCCAGTCTCAATTCTTCTCATTTACTATAGGTCCAAAGGCCTTAAACTGGACTATAAGATTCACCAGAATTTGGTGCTTGCTTATCTCTCCAGGCCAACCTCTCACCACTATGTTCTTCACATTCTGCACTGTGACACACTAAATTTCCTTTACTTAAATCTACCTTGTTCTCACTTAGCTCTAGGATTTTACACATTTTGTTTCTCTCTGTAGGATATGTTCTTCCCTCCTTTTGGTCTGGCTGTGTACTATTCTTTTTTTCTGATGCAGTTTTAATATCTCTTCTGCCTTCGCTGGCTACCTCCCTAGACTAGATTAGTTTCTCCTGCTGTGGGTCTCCATAATATTCTGTTCTTTTCACAGCAAAAGTTAGCTAAATTACAATTGTTTAAGCAATCTGTTTTCCCTGTGGGACTTAAACTCCATGCTTGCAGAGATTGTGTCTATTTTCATCACCACTGTATTCCTATAGTTAGCACAGTGCCTGTGATGGAGGAGGTGCTAGGTGGATATTTGTTGGATAAAAAAGTTTAGACATGGTCTATGTGAGTGTTGATACTTGGAACAAAATGGCCTTGCTAATCTGTAGCTTCTGTAGATCTGCCAAGCACCTATAGCAGTGGAAGTAGGAAATAGAGAGCAAGATCCAACATCCTAGGGAAGGAGACCCACTAAGGTAAGAAGAGTATCAGGTCTCTTACCTTTAAGGGAGCCATGTATGTATATAGTGGTTTAATCAGAACAGAATAAGTGAATAATTACAATGTTAGCTTCCTGTCAATGCAACAAAAGCTAAAACTATTCAAACTACTTTTGCATTCCTAGTTTGCTCAGTGTGCTTTTTTTGAATAGTTTGACCCTGTAGCAAATTTTAATATAGTCCTTAATTTGGATTATATTTATTTTTGACAGGTTTTGTCTGTCTTTTAAATGCCCATCTGTTTTTTTAATTTTAAGATTCTGCTAGAAATTCAAATGTACCATGAGGATTCTGGACTTAATATTTTGATCCTAGACATTCTGAAATTTATTTTTTTTAGAATAAATTCAATGTACAGTGAATAAAATCCAGGTAGATAGCTCTGGACTTTAGGCTGGGAAAATGTTTAGTATAATATCAATCCCATTGTCAAAGCAAGAAGGAAATCAATCAGATAAACAGAATAAATGGGGCAGGTCTGAGATTCTGCATTTCTGATAAGCTTCCAGGTGATGTCAGTGCTATTTGACTAGCAAGGGACTGTGGACCTTTTTTAAGGAGGTTGGCTGTGAGGGGAAGAAAATAAGATAGGTTGGTAGTTGGGGAGAGTGCAAGGGGTGGGACTACATGCTAGTACCCTGATGGAAAGGAATTAGCAGAGAGGAAAAAAGTGGAAGATACAGAAGAAAGAGAATAACAGAGGAATTGTAACTGGCTCAGGGCCTTAAACTGAGAAGAAATACAGAGCATAAGTGGAAAGAGCGGTCCTGAACCTCAAGAATAGGCCAGCATTTCTTTTCTGAGACTCTTTTGAAGGTAGGCATAGGTACCCCTTTATTTGTGTTTTTGATGAGTTCATTTCAGGCAGCTCTTCAAGGAGCTATCCTTTAAAGTTCACTTTCTTCTCCCTCCTCCCTCAGTGTCCCTTTTTTCCAACTGCCTTTGGATTTTCATTCTTGTACTTCTTTCCATGGTGCTTCAATTCTTGTCTAAGAAATCATCCTCACCTCTTGCATTGATTATAGATAAAGAAATGAGGAAAGCATAGTTAAGTAACTTATCTAAGGTTAAATAGGTAGCAAATGGAGTGAGGTTCTTGTAGAATCCTAGAATAATGCCTTTCTAGTACTTTAAGCTAGTTCCTTAAATCTGTGGTTCTCCAAGTGAGGTCCCCATCAGCTGCATCAGCATCTGGTGGGAAGTTGATAAAAATGCAAATTCTCAGATTCCCACACCTTAATTGAATCAGAAATTCTGTGAATGGGACCTAGCAGTCTTTGGCTTAACAGGCCCTCCAGGTGATTCTGATGAATAGTGCACTACATTTATTGTACAGTCAAACCTCTCTGCTAATGATAATCTGTATTTCCAGCTGCTCCCCAGCACTAGCATCACCACCTCAGCTCCACCTCAGATCATCAGGCATTAGATTCTCATAAGGAGAGTGCAACCTACATCCCTCCCTCCCATGCGCAGTTTACAGTAGAGTTCGTGCTCCTGTGAGAGTCTAATGCCACCACTACTCTGACAGGAGTCGGAACTTATGTGGTGATGCAAGCGAGGAGGAGCGGCTGTAAATACAGATGAAGCTTCACTTCCTCGCCTGCCACTCACCTCCTGCTGTGCAGCCCCATTCCTAACAGGCCAAGGACTGATACCAGTCTGCAGCCCAGAGGTTGGGAACCTCAGCTTTAAAGTCCGCAATAAAAAGATTGCATCCAGGAAGCTGGTTCTTATGTTTTAAAAAGCTGTGCTCTAAAAGTTCCTCATTACCTTCTTTAAATAACAAGTCCCATGAAGAACAAAGACTAGGTTACTTTTGTGTCCTCTCATGGTGCTGGATTCAGTGAATTCTTATACTCAGTAGTTTCTCAAAGACATTTCTGGGCTTTATATATAAATTTTCATCTCTGATTAAGCTTGTAAATACAAAGTAGCAGAAATTATTTTTATGAGGTAAAGCAAGTTTTTCTCTGTAAATTAATGCATATGTTAACATTTTACATCAATTTGACAAATATCACTTGGTGAGAAAGTAACTGGTAAAAATTTAAATAATGCTTCTTATCCTTCTACATACTTTTTACAGTACTTGGAGTTTTCTAATTTATCAATAAAATAGAATATGCAGAATTTAGGCACCTTCCTCTTGCCCTTTGTTATTCTAATAATTGCAAATACTTTTTCCCGTGAAATTTAGTATAACTTGTTCATTCCTTTCTGTAAAACAATATTTTTGACAGAATGAACTTACTCTTTGACCCAGTTTATACAAATTAGATGCCATTTTGTATATTTTAATACTTAAATTTGTTAATAATTGTGCTCTTAATACCTCCAAAGTTATTTTTACCTGTGTGTTTTTATGAAGTGTTTATCCTCTTCTGATTATTTTTTATTCTGTGAACCACAAGGCATTTCATCATATCGGTAATTTCCAAACAGGAGTTTGTACAAAATAGGCCAAGTCCATGCTGGTGGGCTGCTTTTGTGGCTGCACAGCTCTCTCATGTCTGACAGGATGAGAGATGTAGCAGGAGCTAGACCCAGAGAACTGTGTGCCTCAGTTATCTGTACTTTTCCAGTCCCTCTGAAACGTCTCTTTAAGGAATTGCCTTGTCCGTGCACAGTCTTCTGTCCAGGTGAACACAGTGACGACAAACTTAGGTGCTCATTTAACTTTTTAGCAGTAATGCCATATGAATCGAAGCCTTTTGTACCTGCAGGTCTGTGTTGGTGGTGAGGAGTTCCCATAGGTATGAAAAAAAAGTACCATTAATGAGATTTGCAACTTTAATTTTTAAAATTTATTTTTTGAAAGACTTTCTGAAAATCTTTGCCTTTTTAGTGTTGGTAAACAGAAAGCTAGAGTTCCAGGTAGTGGCTCTTAATCCTGTCTCTACATTACAATCATCTGGGGAGCTATTAAAAGTTCTGGTGCCCAGGAATATCCCAGACCAGTACCATCAGAATTTCTGGGGTTTGGACCAATACATCAGCATTCTTTCACAGTCTTTAGGTTATTCCAAAATACAACCAAGATTGAGAACCACTAGTTTAAAGTGAACTTTTATTTTCTGTATTCAACCCCAATGCTCTTATTGCCAGTTTTCATTATTAAGCTCACTTTATTTTAATCTCTTTATTTTACTTGGATATTCTCTGAAGTACACTGCAGTTCTTTATTAGAAAGAATGTAACCACCAGTCTGCACTCTGCTTCTATGAGGTCAACATTTTTAGATTCCACATATATGTGAGATCATGTGGTATTTGTCTTTTAGGGGCTGAGGGAAGGAGGAGAGCGGTCAGATGTTGGTTAAAGGGTTTCACATAGGGTGAATAAATTTGGGGGATCTATTGTACAGCATAGTGTCTATAGTTAATAATGTGTTGTATCCATGAAAATTGCTAAGAAAGTAGAGATTAAATGTTCTCACCACAAAAAAATGCTAAGTATGTGAGGTGATGGATATGTCAACTAGCTTGATTAAATCATTTCACAGTGTATACATATATCCAAACATCATGTTATATGCTGAAAATATATACAATTTTTGTCAATTATACCTTAATAAAGTTGGGAAAAAAGAAAGCATCGAGGACACATGGGCCCTTTGGGGGGGGATGTATCTGACTGTAGATTTTCCTACACAAATTAACTCTAACTGTGAGACTTGAGAGCATAGATGATACTGTTGAAGGCGTAGTGGGTCTGTGGACCACTGGAGTTGTCTTTGTGCACATTTGGATGTGCTGGTGACATGGCTGGTTTTGGAGTAGGGCTTTTGGGGCTTCCTTGAGTGAATAGTAAAAATAGCAATTGTGAAAGAAAACTAGCATTTATTCCAACTCCTATTTTTATTCTGTAAGGGTAAATTTTCCTCCAGCCTCAAAATCAATATTATAAGGTACACCTTTTTAAAATTAGGGAATAGTTGTATTTCTGCTCTTCCTTCAGTATTATTTTTTGTTATATAGTGTGTAGCTTATTGAACAATTTGCAGTATATCTTTGAAATGGAACTCCTTATGGTATTGCCATGATTCCTATAGTGTTGAGTCCTTAAATTAATAGTAATACTCAGCAGCCAATGAGTAGTTAAAATGCCTCTTCAGAAAGGGGCAAGTAGCATTTCTTCCATTGGTTCATGTTATAGGTGACGTCTATATAAGCTACCTATAAAATCTTATCGACAATACATTGGAACATTTCTAAGACACCCTATATCAGTTGATGCAGGGGTGCTTTTTATTGCATGATTTATAAGTAAATAATTAAGACAGTACTTAGTTTATATATATATATATGTGTGTGTGTATATATATTTACACACACACAACTACATAGATGTTAGTTAAAATTATACTAAAATCTTGTGGCAGCATTGTCTTAATTCACAAATTCTGATTTTAGTACCATTAACAAACAACTTTCCCAAGAATTCCCAGCTGTTAAATTTACTTAAATAATTAGGACATTATCTTTTAGATAATTCTGTAGTACATGCTTTTTTTCTCTAACTAATGAGAACTTTTATATTTATTGGAAGATAGTAAACACTCAGTTTTTATGGCATGAATATCATGGATTTATATGTTTACCAGAAAACATCTTGGAAGTAAATGGAAGTGATGTGATTAACATCCACTCTGACCATACGTTTGAATAAGGAAAAGGGCAAAGCCTGTAATACCATGCTTAATATAAAACACTTGAAGACACTGATGAATGATCATCAAGGTTTAGCACCCAGTAGGTGCTCAATGATTAATTTGGGAATGAGCATGCATAAGTGAATAAAGAAAGAACCAACAGAGGGAGAGGAGGTATTGATGGAGGAAAAGGGTTGCTGAAGACAAATTCTGGAGGCAGAGGGCTTATTGGAAAGAGCATGGAGGAGTTAGATGAATCTGGATTGAATCTCAGATCTACCAACACCAGCTCAGTTCTTTTGAGCAAGTCGCTTACCTCCCATGACACTCACTCTCTACCTCTGCAAAATAAGGATGACAGTGATGAGGATAATGGGGGCAGTGGTGAGGTTTAATGGGCAATGTGTGGCATGATGCTTCCTGTCACAGAGGCAGCAAATAAATATTAGTTTCCTTCCCCCTGGGCTGTGATAGTCTGATGGGAATTTCCATCGATTCCTTAGCAGGAGAAGAACCTAAGAATTTTTATTTATTTTTATTTATTTATTTTTTTGAATTGAGAATTTTATGGTTTAATTCTGTCTTGCAAAGATCTGGATCTAACTGTTTTAGCAGATTGTATCAGTGGGAAAGGGAGGACAAAGATTTGTGTGATTGTATCAGTGGGAAAGATTGTATCAGTGGGAAAGGGAGGACAAAGTGTTGTGTGAGTTTTCTCCTTCCAGTAGTAAAATTGAATGATGAGCATCATTGCCACATTCTCAAGTTCTAGTCCACTAGCAAAAGTGGAAGATCCTCAGTGTGTTACAGGTCTGATGGTCTACTTCTCTTGGGAGTAAATTGACCAGAAAATTTTGTAGAAATTCAGCTGCTGTATTGTTCAGTTATTTTGAGAGTTACACTGATGGAACTTGATTTTCATCTCTATATTGTTATAAAAAAGTTCGAATACGATTTCTATTCTTTTATTCTAATTTCTCAAATATATAATTTTTAGTGTTCTTCCCCTTCCACAATGAGCCTTATGATTTCTCTCATCTGTAAAACAGCCTTTCTATTTGACTGTTTCAGGGGCCCCCTATAATAGGTTGTCTGCCACCGTTTTTTGCCTCTACAATTTTTTCTAAGACACAGTTTAAGATCATGTTTTAAACAGTGAATAGATTTCCATTGTCTAGGAATAGATTTCATTCAAGGCCCTCTGCATTGTGAACCCAGACTCTCCTTTCAGCCCCATATCACACTTGTGCATTCCCTCTCCTTCAGCTCTACCTTCTTGGAGCTATTGCCTGTGCCCTTGTCTGTGCTCCTTCCTGGTATGAAAGACTTCCCTAATGAGAACACTGTGATCTCTCAGCACTCATACAATATCAAATCTTTCTGGCTTTTCCCTCATTTGAACTAATTCCTCTGTGCCTCTATAGCATACCACCTGGACCTGTTTGACACTAATGCTTTTTGCCTTGTAGTAGAGTTAGTTGTTGACATACTCTTTTCTGAGTTCCCTGATGGTAGCAGGACATGGCTTATTTATCATTTGGGTCTTTTTAGCCTTTATGCCAGTACCGTTATGTTGTAACACCCAACATGGATTTGATGAGTTAAATTCAATACAGTATAAGGTATGTGAAATTATTTATTAGAATATATTTAGTTTGGTTTATTTTTTTCTGGAAAATTGTGTGTTAATTTTATTTTTTAATGGTACATTTTTACAATGAGTGATAGATGAATGAACCATAATATTAAAACTGTGCTGTAATAATTTTTAACTAGGTATGGAAAGCAAAAACCCTGAGATTGGATTTTATTTTCAGGACCACCACAATAATAAAAATCAGTGAAAATGAGTTCTGCTTGGTTAGAAATAATGTATCTTCAGAAACTTGACTTTGAATTCTCCTTTTTTTACTACGCACGTGAATATATTTTATTCATAATTGACAGTTAGTGATTGACTACTAAGCTCTCTTTGGCTGTACCTCTTTTTCAGAATTAAGAATATTTTTATTTTGTTCCCTTATGTTAGAGAATAGACTCTGCACAATCAAGCATATGATTTTTGGCCATATCCCTAATGTTCTTACAGAGTTGTCATTTGGGGTTTTACTGGCAGATAGACTATAATTAAAAAAAGAATGTCAACTATGGAAATGCATATGTCTCCAGACTGCAGCCTGTGAATGATTCTGGTCTTCATAATAAGCCAGTAATTAGTTCATATACTTATGGCATATGATAAGCTATTATATCATCCTTAAAATATTTTATTTCACAGTGAAATCAAAGGCATCTAATTCCTAGATTCAATATTGGCCAATTGCAGACTTTTTCTATTTCTGGATAGTCTGTCTGTCTAAGGGTGTTACCAATATTTTCAAATAGTTTTGTAAGTTTTTAAAGAAAAGAATAATCTATGTGATTTCATAATGACATCTTTTCACCTTGGAGCTTTCATAATACTTTTTGAATTTTTTATAGATTTAGAGAGTACAAGTGCAGTTTTATTACATGGATATATTGCATCATAATACCTTTTTAAATAAGGTCATTATAACATTCATTTAGCAGAAATTACTCAAGTGCCTATCTTGTGCCTGACACCATGCTAAGTGCTTTAGGATGCACTAGGATGACAGATATGATGCTTTCTCTTTGGGGTTTACAGTCAAAGGCAGGGGGCAAATGGTTAACATATAATAGTTTCTTTGGGAGCTCATTTCAGGGGAATCTGATCTGATCTAGAATTTTAGAAAAGATTTGAGGAGGAGTATTTAAATTAAAATCTGAAGATTGAGTAGTAGTCAGTTAGGATAGGTGAGTTTTCAAGGAGTGGGAGAGGGTTCTAGATTAAAGAAATAACACAAAGTGTGCAGGTGAATATGGCTAGAGGAGTGGTTTTCACACTTGGCTGCACATTAGAATTACCTGAAGAGCTTGAAAAAAATCCAATGCATAGATCTCATTCTGATGGAGGCTATATATACTTAGAAAACTGTTATGGATGTTATGGAGATATTTCAGTAGATGAATGACACAATAAGATTTATAATTGGAAAGGTCACCAGGGTCCAGCATGACATAGATTGGCCAGGGGTGAGGATGAATATGCAGAGACCAGTTAACCAGTTAAGAGGTCATTGCTTGGGCAAGGGTGATGGTAAACAATGGTGAGAATAAAAGTTGGCAAAAGAAAAGGAGAAAAGGTTAATTAGGTAGGAGAATCCTGGGGAAGGTGATATCACTCATAAACCAAGTGAAGAAAATATTTTGAGAATGAGGAAATGCATGAAAAGAGATGTCAAGCAAGGTAGAAACTGATGACTGTCCATTAAATAAAGTGGCCAGGAGGTCACTTGCTCACTGGGAACTTTGCTGAGAGAAGTAGCATACATATGGAAGACCCAAACACATGAGATAGGCAGCGAGTTTCACGGAATATCACTGGAAAAGGAACTGTGGGCATGTGGTTAGAAAACGTTTCAGAGAAGAGAGAGCATGTGAGCAGGGTCTTGAAGAAAGCATAGAACTTCAATAAACAGGGGTTTATACAACCCAGGAAGGGAAGGACATTTCGAGGTTTGGATGTGGTGTGTCCAGGGCAAAAAATAGGATTGTTCTTATGGAGTTTGGATTTTATCAGTCCAATAATAGGAAAATTTTAAAGGGTTGTGGACCAGAGCTGGTATGAAATCCAGCAGTAGTGTATTGGATGTAGGAGAGAGGAAGAAACTAAAGGCAGGAAAGCCTGGTAGGAGAAGATGGCAGTATTCTAAGCATGATCAGAAAAACGTGGGCTAGGATGCAAGCAAGTGGAATGAAAAGATTCCAGTGTGGTGCATTTTGAAACAAACAAAAATAATACAGCTTACTGAATAATCAACTAGCAGTAGTAGAAAATACAAAGAGACTACTCAAAGGGGATTTAAGATTTTGAAATTGGTTTGAAGAAAAAACTTTTTATCCAACAGTGATGTATGCATATGCTATTTAATCATTTTTCAGATCTAAAAATATTCCACATTTTGGGAGGGAAAGAGGGCATGAATTTAAATGAGCCAACATTTTATAATTTCTTTTTGGTACTCGCAAGATCTATTGTCAGACTTCTCTTGGGGTTACACCTCCACGTATAAGGGAGAGGATCTCTAAGATGCGAGTGGTGATTCTGAGCCCTGCTGGGTCAATGAGGGTCAGAACAGAGTACCCCCATCTGGATCAACAGAACTTAAGGGAACTCCCAGCACCCCGGGAGGACAATAGGTAAATACATCAAGATCCTGAAAGGCATTAATAGGATGACTGGTGTGTAGTATGGTTTATATTATAATCTTTAGCACTTGGGAGAAACATTACCATTAGTCACCAGAATTGAAGATTAAAGGGGATTTTATGAATATTTTATGTATCCTAGGACTGTGAGGTTATTTCCTTGGAGAAGCCTATGTTATTTGAAGATGTACCTTTAGCAGTTACCTGGGGACAGTCTGAACCCTTATTGATTCCAAAACAAATAAGAAATGGATATTGGAAAGTAGTATTGTCCAGTGTGATCGTATTTTAAGGGATGCTAGTAAAATACAGTGAGAACCATGACTGTCTGAATTTTGTGTTTCCTTTTCCTCTGTTTCATAGAAAGCAATTTCCTTGGTATCTGTGATTGTCAGTAAGGTTTTAGAAAAAAATTGATTCTAGTCTTGCATAGTGAATGTTTTGATAGCTTTTAAACAAAGCCTACACTTCATGGACTTGTTTTAATATGTCAGATGTAAAAAAATAAAATCTTGAAGCCAGAGCCCGTAAACCATAAGCCTATATAAGGCAGGCTTTAAAAAATATTCTGGTCAGAGTAAAGCTGTATCCCTAGAGGGTACAGCTCAGGCTTGGGGCATCCCCGTAGGAGTTTCTTCATTGAGATTGCTGTCTGTTTGATCTAAACAGATGTACATAAGTTAGACAAAAATGTGCTTGGCTCCATATCAGGTAAATCAGTGGCCACATACAGGCAAAGCCTGCAATTGTAGATTTACAGGTTGCATGGCACCTAGTAAGACGGATGTGATTTAGAGAGTGGAATTGAAAGGTGAACGAATTGGAGGGTGAATTAAGATTGGAGATTTCTTGTTATGCTAGTTCAGGTGTGGTATAATATATAATTTAGGCAATGTTTGTGGGTTAGAGGATTACAAGTAACTAAAAGCTAAAAAAAATTCAATATAATACTGAGTATATTCTAAAATAGCCAAAATTATTAACAGGTACCTAAATATATGATATTGGATCAGTACTGTGCTTGACTCTCAAGATTGGAAAAGGAAAAAGAAGAAAAAGTCTACTTACTGCCCATTGAGAGCTTATGGTCAGGGTGGAGAGGCATGATCTCCTGAAAAAGTCACATGTAAAAATACTACATGTGATGTATATAGTTTTGTCTTAGGTTATATTCATGTTGATTTGTTCGTTGATTAATTGATTCGTTTCTTTATTCAACCAAAACACTTTGATTTCTGGAGGTTTAGTGGTGAACAAGACAGGTAATAGAATTTATATTCCCATGGAGGAGATAGGCGTTAAAAAGTAAACCTACAAACGAGAAGAGTTCCAAGAGTGTTAAAAACTGTGAAGAAAATAAACCAGGTTGAAGTCATGGAGTACCTAGGGATGGGGCAGAGCTGCTCATTTTGGCTGGATAGTCAGTAAGCCCTCATTCATAAGGGAGTGTTTGAGCTAACTCCTGAAGAAGTGGAGACATCCAAGTGGCCCCGAGGCAGGAACATTCAGTGAGCATAAACAGTCCAGTGTGGCTGTGGAGCAGAGTAAGGAACAGAGGGTTGAGGGAATGAGGCCAGAGAGAAGGCAAGAGCATAGCTTATGTAGGGCTTGTTCTAGTGGGTAGGACTTTCAATACAGTGGGAATCCTTTGGTAAGCATTAATCAGAAGTTTTACACTTCTTCTGGCTGCCGTGTGGAGAATGGGTTGTAAGTGAGAGTGGAAGCAGGACTTCCGGGTAGGAGTCTCAGGCTGTGGTCCATAAGGGAAGTGATGATGGCTTAGGATAAGGTGGGATAGGACAGCTAGAATACGTAAGGCTCTCTTTTTTGCAAAATAGAAAGTAAGTGGTAAAGGCAAGCCCTGAAAAGGCAGCAGAGTGCCAGTTGAACTTTGAAAAATTAAACAGAAATTAACATGAACTCATACGAAATAGGAAGACATTCTGAGAGTCACAAAGGTGAGAATGGAGATGGCATAAATGAAGCATAGCCCATATCTCCACTATCCAAAGAATAGCAGAGTAAACATAAATTAATATTAATATAGTGGTTCTCAGGCTGGAATCATCAGGTAGCTTTAAAAACTTCTAGCATCTGGGTTCTGTCCCCAGAGTTTCTGATATATTTGGCATGGGGTGTGGGCTAGTATTGGCATTTAAAAAAAACCTAAGTAACTCTAATGTGGAGGCAAGGTTGAAACCAGAGATGTAAGATCTTTCATTATAAGTTCTTGTAACTTAGAGGCTTTGAGTCTAGCAAGAAACAGGTAAAGCAGGTTGAATGAATGAGTTTGAAAGTAGAGCAAAGCAGTTCTTTTTAGCCTTTCTCAATTATTCACCCTCTTTTTATTCAGTATACGTAGGGTAAAAACAATGTTGAAAATAAGGAGAGAGAAGACAATCCCCTGAAATGTTTATTTGAAAGAGAGAAGTTCTTGGAGCCTTCCCTTGGAAACACTGAATGCCTGTGCTTGAGAACACTTAATTTTAGTATTTTCCCCTTATGATGATATAAGTTAGGGAAATATTGCAGTGGGTAAAAGATCTCAGTGCATCTGATTTTTGATAAAGAGAGCAAAGAAGACACATCTTGTAGAAATGAATGTTAACCCCAGTTGCCTAGCAGGGGAGTCTCAGGGGACCAAGCTAGACTAAAGGTAATATCCCAGGAACATAGATGTGAGCTATTGGAACTCTGTGGCCAAGAGCTGAGATCAAAGCAGTGGCTTCAATGGCTTGGGGGGAAAGAAAATCAGGCAAATTCTCTTGGAAAGAGGCTTGTTCAAGGAGAGATTGGAGATCTGTGGAATATCAGCAGGAAAGGTAGTTGAGACTAGATTGTGAAGACAGTTGTGTGGTTTGGCATGCAGTAGTATTGGGGGGGCACTGAATTGGGTTTATTGCTGACTTCGGTAATTTTATTGTTTTAACCAATTCTTCATGGTGTTCTTCATGATAAACGGAAGTTATGCAGGTGGATTCATTGGTTCATTCTGTGTATCTCCATGACTTTGACCTTATTCAATAGGGCTATGATATTGGCATTGCAGTTTCTTTTTTTCCCAACCTGACACTTCCTGTTTGTTAGGACATGGAGCTAAGACTATGCTTTTTACCTATACTGCAAGTTTTTGCTCATAAATAATGGAATCCAAACAGAGAGAGTTCTTATGAACCCTAGTTTTACCCTACTAAATCTTTTCCTTTAGAGAAATTCTTTTGTTCATTTATTCAGTCCCTTTTTATTCAGTATCTGTAGGGTACAAACAGTGTGGAGAATACAGAGACATAAGGTTTAAGCCCTGCGCATAGAATCACACAGTCTGGTGGGAGTAAGATTATATCATAATTATACTCAATGAGACTGTAGTCCGGAGAAAGATACTAGCGTTATGAGGAGAAAGGGAGAGTGATTATTTTGTCTTAGAGAACAGGACTTTTAACAGTCTTTTGGGAGGAGGAAGTTGCTTCCCTTGAAGGATGGGTAGGATTTAGAGAACTAGGATATTTCAGGCAAGAGGGAACAGTGTAAAGTATAGATACAGGAATCTATTGGCAAATGTTTTAATTTGTGGAATATAGAGCATGAAGGGGTGTTCTGGAAAAATAAGATGAAAAAGTAGATTGGAGACTATTAAGAAGAGGTGTGACAGTCAGTGGAAAACACACTTTATTCTGTAGGCAGCAAGGGGCTTTTGGAGATTTTCCAGCAAGAAAATAGAAGTGAAACTTAACATTTATTGGATGTGTGCTGTGCATATGCCAGCCAGTGCATTTCACATAAGTTATTCCTTTAGGTGATCAGAGGGCTAAGGTTATTTAGGCAGAGTAATTTGGCTTCAGTGTTTAGAATTGTTTGGGAGAAGGAGGAGATTGGAGACAGGAATATCACTGTCATAGCTCAGGTCTTATATGTAATTGCATTGGCCTGGAAATAAAAAAGGTGATGATATTTAAAAAAAGGTTTTTAGTTGTGAAATAAATATTTACTGAGCTCTTATGCAACATTAAAGGCTCTGAGATATGGTAGTATATCATGACATTCGGGTCTCTCAAGAAGGATACATTGTTCAGGGCCAGGACAGAGTATACCAGTAGGAAATTATCAGGCAGTGATGGTGATAGAGAATTTTTTTCTTTTGTTTTTGTGGTTTTTGTTATTGTTATTTATTTATTTATTTTTGTTTCAAAATATTAAGGGGGTACAGATGTTTTTGATAACATGGCTTGAGTCAGGGCTATAAATGTGCCCGTCACCCGAATAGTGTTCATGGTACCCACTAGATAGGTTTTTTTCCCTTCCCCTCCTCCTCCCCCACTTGATTTCCAATGACTTTTACTTTCCTCTGTGTACTTGTGTACCCATCGGTCAGTTCCAGTTTATTAGCAAGTATATGTGCTATTTGTTTTTCCATTTTTGAGATACTTTGCTTAGGATAATGGTCTCCAGTTCCTTCCAAATTGCTGCAAAAGGCATTAATTCATCCTTTCATATGGCTGAGTAGTGCTTCATGGTATATATGCATATACCACATTTTATTAATCCACTCATGAATTGATGGACACTTGGGTTGATTCCACATATTTGCAATTGTCAATTGTGCTGTAATAAACGTTCGGGTGCAAGTGTCTTTTTTGATAAAATGACTTATTTTCCTTTGGGTAGATACCCAGTAGTGGCATTGCTGAATCGAATGGTAGGTCTACTTTTAGTTCTTTGAAAAATCTCCATTTTGGTAGGGGTTGTACTAATTTGCAGTCCCGCAAACAGTGTATAAGTGTTCCTTTCTCTCTGAATTCACACCAGCATCTATTGTTTTTGGACTTTTTAATAAAAGCCATTCTAACAGAAGTAAGGTGATATCTCATTGTGGTTTTAATTTGCATTTCTCTGATTATTAGTGATGTTGAACATTTTTTCATATATTTGTTGGCCATTTGTCTATCTTCTTTTGAAAAACTTCTGTTCATGTCTTTTGCCTACTTTTTAATGGGGTTGTTAATTTCTTTCTTGCTGATTTGTTTGAGTTCTTTGTAGATTCTAGTTGTTAGCCCTTTATCGGATGTGTAGATTGTGAATATTTTCTCCCATTCTATAGGTTGTCTGTTTACTCTGTTGATTATTTCCTTAGCTGTGCAGAAGCTTTTTAATGTAATTAAGTCCCATTTATTTATTTTTGTTGCTGCTGTAATTGCCATTGGGGTCTTAGTCATAAATTCTTCGCCTACACCAGTGTCTAGAAGAGTTTTTCCTACATTAGCTTCTATTATTCTTATGGATTCGTGCCTTACATTTAAGACTTTTATCCATCTTGAATTAATTTTTGTGTGTGGCGAGAGATATGGGTCCTGTTTTATTCTTCTGCATGTGGCTATCCAATGTTCCCAGCACTGTTTGTTGAATAGGGCTTTTTTCCCCCAGGGTGCATTGTTGTCTGCTTGGTCATTGATGAGTTGGCTATACGTAGATGGTTATATATCTGGGTTCTCTGTTCTGTTCTATTGGTCTGTGTCTCTATTTTTGTACCATTACTTTGCTATTTTGGTTACTATAGCCTTGTAGTATAGTTTGAAGTATGGCAATGTGATGCCTTCAGCTTTGTTCTTTTTGCTTAGGATGGCTTTGGCTGTTTAAGCTCTTTTCTGCTTCCAAAAAAAGTGTAGAATTAGTTTTTCTGGATCTGTGAAATATTCCGTTGGTATTTTGAAAGGGTTGGCATTGAATCTGTAAATGACTTTGGGTAGTATGGACATTTTAACAATGTTGATTCTACTGATCCATGAGCATGATATGTTTCTCCATTTGTTTGTGTCATCTGCAATTTCTTTCCTCAGTATTTTGTAGTTCTCCTTGTAAAAATCTTTCACCTCCTTGGTTAAGTACATTCCTAGGTATTTTTTTGTGTGTGTAGGTATTGTGAATGTTATTGAGTCTTTGATTTGACTTTCAGTTTTACTGTTACTGGTATATGGAAATGCTACTGATTTGTGTACATTGATTTTGTATCCTGAGACTTTGCTGAATTTATTTTCAATTCCAGGAGTCTCTTGATGGAGTTCTTGGGGTTTTCTAGATACAAGATCATATCATCAGCAAAACACAATAGTTTGACCTCCTCTTTCCCCATATGGATACCCTTCATTTCTTTCTCTTGCCTGATGCTCTGGCTCGGACTTCCAGCACTGTGATGAATGGAAGCGGTGACAGTGGGGTCCCTTGTCTTGTTCCAGTTCTTAGTGGGAATGCTTTCAACATTTCCCCATTCAGTATGATGTTGGCTGTGGGTTTGTCATATATAGTTTTTATAATTTTGAGATATGTTCCTTCTATGCCTAGTTTGTTGAGGGTTTTTATCATGAAAGTGTGCTTGATTTTGTTGAATGCTTTTTCTGCATCTATTAAGATGGTCGTATGGTCTTTGTTTTTGCTTCTGTTTATGTGGTGAATCACATTTATTGATTTACATATGTTGAACCATCCTTGCATCCCTGGGGTTGAACCCCACTTGGTCATGGTGGATTATTTTTTTGATGTGTTGTTCAATTAGGTTTGCTAGTATTTTATTGAGGATTTTTGCATCTGTGTTCATAAGGGGTATTGGTGTGTAGTTTTCTTTTATTGTTGTGTCCTTTCCTAGCTTTGATATGAAGGTGATACTGGCTTCATAGAGTGAGTTGGGGAGGATTCCATCCTTCTCAATTTTATGGAATAATTTCTGCAGTATGGGTACTAGTTCTTATTTGTAGGTCTGGTAAAATTTGGCCATGAATCCATCAGGTCTGGGGCTTATTTTTGTTGGAAGATTTTTTATTACTGCGTCAATCTCACTGCACATTATTGGTCTGTTCAGGAGTTCTATTTCTTCTTGATTGTGTCTCGGAAGGTCTTGTGTTTCCAGGAATTTGTCCATTTCTTCTACGTTGTCTAGTTTATGTACGTAGAGACTTTTGTAGTATTCATGGATGATATTTTGTATTTCTGTGCTATCAGTTGTAATATCTCCTTTTTCATTTCTGATTGAGGTTATATGGGTTCTTTCTCTTCTATTCCTGGTTAATCTAGCAAGAAGTGTGTCAATCTTGTTTATCTTTTCAAAGAACCAACTTTTTGTTTCAGTGACCTTTTGTATTATTTTTTTGTTTTCCATTTCATTTAGTTCTGCTCTGACTTTTCTTATTTGTTTTCTTCTGCTGGCTTTGGGTTTGGTTTGCTCTTCCTTTTCTAGTTCCTTGAGATGTGATATTAGGTTGGTAATTTGTGATCTTTATGAATTTTGGATGTGGGCATTTATGGGTATGAATTTTCACCTTAGGTATGCTTTTGCTGTGTCCCATATATTTTGATAGCTTCTTTCTCCTTTGTCATTCAGTTCAAAGAATCTTTTGATTTCCATCTTAATTTCATTGTTGATCCAATAATCATTCAGTAGCAGTTTGTTTAATTTCCATGACTTTGTGTAGCATTGAGTGTTACTCTTAGAATTGGTTTCTAGTTTCAACCCACTGTTCTCTGAGAAGACATATGGTACGTTTTCGATTTTTAAAAATTTGTTGAGACATGCTTTGTGCCCTAAGATATCATCAGTCTTGGAGAATGTCCCATGTGCTGCTGAGAAGAATGTATATTCAGTAATTTGGGGGTAGAATGTTCTATAAATATCTGTTAGGTCCATTTGTTCTAGAGTCCCATTTAAGTCCAGTGTTTCTTTATTTGTGTTCTGCTTTGATGATATGTTCAGCTCTGATAGTGGGGTGTTGAAGTCCCCTGCAATTATGATGCTATTATTTATTTCCCTGCTTAGCTGTACTAGAATTTGTTTTATGTGTCTGGGAGCTCCTGTGTTGGGTGCATATATATTTAAGATTGTTTTTTTCGTTTGTTTGTTTTTTATTTTTTATTTTTATTTATTTATTTATTTTTTTGAATTTAGCTATTTCTTTTTTTTTTTAATTTCAGAATGTTATGGGGGTACAACACTTTGGCTATATATATTGCCCACACACTGCCCATGTCAGAGCTACAATCGTGGTCATCCCCCAAACTGTGCTCCCCACATCCATTCAGTGAGAGTTTTCCCATCCCCTCCACCCCCCTCCCGCCTGCCCTCCGCCTGATGAATATTATTGCCCTGTGTGATGTAAGTGTTGATCAGTTAGTACCAATTTGATGGTGAGTACCCATGGTGCTTGTTTTTCCATTCTTGTGACACTTCGCTTTGAAGAATGGGCTCTAGCTCCAACCAGGATAATACCAGATGTGTTAATTCACCATTGCTTTTTATTACTGAGTAATACTCTATGGTATACATATACCACATTTTATTAATCCACTCGTGTATTGATGGGCACCTGGGTTGTTTCCACATCTTTGCAGTTGTGAATTGTGCTGCTACAGACATTCGCGTGCAGATGTCTTTATTGTACAATGTCTTTTTTTCCTTTGGGTAAATACCCAGTAGTGGGATTGCTGGGTCAAATGGTAATTCTACTTTTAATTCTTTGAGTTATCTCCATATTACTTTCCATAGAGGTTGTACTACTTTGCAGTCCCACCAGCAGTATATGAGTGTTCCTACCTGTCCGCATCCCCACCAACATTTGCTGTTTGGGGCTTTTTTGATATGAGCCAATCTCACTGGAGTTAAGTGATATCTCATTGTGGTTTTGATTTGCATTTCCCTGATGATTAGAGAAGTTGAGCAATTTTTTATGTTTGCTGGCCATTATTCTGTCTTCTTTTGAAAAGTTTCTGTTCATGTCCTTTGCCCATTTTTTAATAGGGTTGTTTGATTTTTTCTTGTTGATTTTCCTAAGTTCTGTATAGATTCTGGTTATCAGCCCTTTATCAGAGGTGTAGCATGCAAATATTTTCTCCCATTCTGTAGGTTGTCTGTTCACTCTAGTGATAGTTTCCTTGGCTGTGCAGAAGCTTTTTAATTTGATCAGGTCCCATGTATTTATTTTGGTTGCTGCTGTGATTGCTTTGGGGGGCTTCTTCATATATTCTTTGCCTAGGCCAATGTCCATAAGAGTTTTTCCAACGTTTTCTTTGAGATCTTCTTGTTGAATTTCTCTCTTTACCATTATATAATGACTATTTTGTCTTTCTTTACCTTTGTTGATTTGAAGTCAGTTTTGCCTGATATGAGAATGGCTACACCTGCTCTCTTTTCGTTTCTATTTGTGTGGAATATTTTTTTTTTGCAATCTTTCACTTTGAGCCTGTGTGCATCCTTGTTGTTTAGATGTGTCTCCTGGAGGCAGCAGATACTTGAGCTGTTTTTTTTTTCATCTGTTCAGCCAGCCTATGTCTTTTGAGTGGTGCATTCAAGCCATTAATATTAAGAGATAGAATTGACATGTGTGATGATTTTCTGTTCATCATATTGGGCAGTACGTTGTTACTTTGTTTTTCTTCCTGTGCCTTTTTTTTTAATAGGAGTTGTGAGCATTAGCTATTTTGGGTGCTTTTATACTGGTGGGTATCTGTTGGGCCGATTTGTATATAATGCAGTTCTGAGTCTTTCCTTCAAAGAAGGTCTGGTCATGAAAAATTCCCTCAGTGTTTGCTTGTCTGGAAAAGACTTTATTTCTCCATCAGTTGTGAAGCTTAGTTTTCAGGATACAAAATTCTAGCTTGGCAGTTATTCTGCTTAAGAAGATTAAAGATCGGGCCCTTCTGCCTTCTGGCTTGTAAGGTTCCTGCTGAGAAGTCTTCTGTTAGCCTGATGGGTTTTCCCTTGTAGTTCAGTTTTTGCTTACATCTAGCTGCTTATAGAATTTTCTCTTTCATTTTCACTTTTGCCAGGTTGATTACTATGTGTCTTGGAGATGTCCTATTTGCTATGAAACTTCCCGGTATTCAATGACCATCTTTTATATGGATATCTGGATCTCTGGTGATACCAGGGAAGTTTTCCTCAGTAATTCCCTCAAATAGATTTTCCATGCTTTTAGCTCTTTCTTCTTCTACCTCAGGGATACCTCTAATTTGTATATTAGTTCACTTCGCATAGTCCCATATCTCTCTAAGTGATTGCTCTACCTATTTGGTTCTCCTCTGCCTCTTTAAATGCCTGGGTTAGCTCGAGAGCCTTGTCTTCAAGTTCTAAATCCTTTCTTCTCCTTGGTTTAATCTGTTGCTGAAACTTTCTGCTGTGTTTTGAAATTACCTAAATGACTTTCATTTCTTTAAGTTCTATTATATTCTTTCTTATGTTGTCTAGTTCTTAATGACTTTTTCATTAATTTCCTGAAATAGTTTTTTGGCTTCTTTTTGTTGGTTTTCAACTTTCTCCTCAATTCCATTCATCTTATTTGCCATCCATATTCTGAATTACATTTCTGTCATTTCGAAAATTTCCTTGTAGCCGGAGTTTACTACTGTAGCTCCATTGTGATCCCTTGGGGGTATTGATCTATTTTGATTTTTTTTTATGTTGCCAGGGTTCTTTTGCTTGTTTCTTCTCATCTGAAACCTCTTTCCTCAACTCAGGGCTAATAGGTTTGCAGGGTACCTGTTCCTTGCTGGGAAATCTCCTGCTTGATTAGAAGGGGAGGTCCCTAGATGGTGCTTTTCTTTCCCCCCCATTCTGGAATTTTGGGGTGGCAGAGGAGGGGCGTGAGTAATAGAAGTTTGTAATGTAGCTGTTCTGATTTGTTCTGTTCACCTGTGATTGCCTCTGCTCAAGCCTGTGCTGAATGCTGTTTTTGCTGGGTGTTGGGTTGTTCACCAGGCAGTTGTAGGATGTTCGAATTGGGAGCTGGGCGAGATCCTCTTCACTGAGGCTGGTGTTGTGTGGATTGCTCTACCCAGGGTCTCCCCACAAAGGTGACAGTAGCAGCTGGCTGAGGCTATCTAAACAGTTGTCATGGGTTCGTGGTCTGTGGGCATTTGCTTGAACCAGGTCATGGTGTACTGGTGGCTCAAGGCTGGAGGTCCCTTATGGGACATTGAATTTTGGAGCAAGTCCTCCAACCCTGCGGCAGTGGTAGAGGCTCCTGGGTGAGGTCTTGGAGTCCAGGTGCAGCGCTGGAGTCTTTGGGTGGTGTCCCAGGCCTGATGGTAGCTCTGGAGGCACAGAGGCAGAGCTTCAGGCTCTGGCATGAGGGCCTTAGAGCTGGGACGGGGGAGGACCCTCAAGCAGGGCTTCTGAGCAGGTCTCTGATCCGACCAGGAGAGCAGGGGCAGGGCCAAGCAGGCAGGAGGCAGTTGGAGCCTAAAGGGCGGTGTCAGGGCCAAGCAAGTTGCAAGCTGTTCTGTAGGCTTGGGGAGTCGCCGATACCAAGTCACATGGGCAGAGGTCGGTTCTAATGGCCTAGGGACCCTGGAGTTCTCCCCACCCCACCCCACCCCACCCAGGACCTGCCATAGCAGTCACCCAAAGTCTCCCAGGTCGGAGCCTGCTATGCCCCGGTCAGTTCCCATCCTCAGATCCCTTTGCACTATAGGGGAGGAGTTCTTGGCTTCCAGTCATAGGGTACAGCTCAAGGGAGCCTCCAATTAGTCCACTTCCCCCCCAGCCCTGTGCTGAGTTGAAGTGCACCCAAGAGCTCAGGATGGCTTTAGCTGCTGCCCAATCCCCACCACACCTGTTGCCTGGTGCAGCGACTCCGCACAGACTCCAGACAGGTCCCCAGTCTGACCAGGTTGAGGTCTATGGCAGTGGAGGGAGCCTTCTCACAACTTGCACAGTGCCAACAGGGTGAGCGTGGCGCCCCAGCACTCTATCCTCCTATTCCTCCCTATGTGTACTTTGATTTTGTTAAATATACTGCCTCGTCACATTTTCCCCCCACACTGAGTGTCCCTCATTACTTCTCTGTGATTTCACAGTGTTCTTTCATAGAAGAGTGATCCATATGTAGGAAGCTGCCTGCAATTTTCACGTCTTTCCTTTAGAGCGGTGTGATAGGCAGGCTGCTTTTAGTCTGCGATTTTTTCTTCCCTGTGATAGAGGATTAAGACAGGATGATATGACAGAGACTTATCTGGTGGATTCTTTAGACTAGGTAGTCAGGAAGACCTCTCTGAAGAAGTGACATTTAAAGAGATACTTGAATGATAAGGAAGAAACAGCCTTGAGAAAATTGGGGGTGGGGGTGGGGAGTGCATCCCATGCAGAGGGAAACTTTAATGCAAAGGTGCTAAAATGGGAACACAGTGATTCCAAGGAATATAAGGGAGAGGCAGGGTCAATATGATTTGTCAGTGGAATGTATACGGGGGTCAGTGAATGAGTCATAGTTGACTTCCAGTTTTCAAACCTTGGAGGCTAGAGGGTAGTAGCATTTCTGTCAGGAAATTGTGCAGCGTGTAAGTGAAGATGGTGATTCGTTTTGGACAAATGAGGTTTCAGATGCAGAGGTCAAATCATGTTGAGATAGTAGTATGCAAAGAAACCCAGTGACTTGAGCTTGAGACAGGAGTCAGGATTGGAGATACAGATTGGAGAGTCATCTGCCTAAAGGCATTATTTGAGGCTGTGGGAAAATTGAGGACATCTAGGAAGCTGGAACAGGGGGAGAAAACCAAAGGCACAATGAGGAAGGTTTGCATTGGGGAGCTAGAGGATGGCTTGGGAGGGAAAGCAACAACCAGGAAGTCCAGAGTTTGAGCACCTAAAGGCAGGAGGAGTTGTATTGTCAAATAGTCTAGAACTGTGCTGACCCACAAATATGCTGTTTTGTTTTGTGAAGCTCATGTGGTGAAGAAAATTCAGTTAAGACACATTGTTCCATTAGCTTATAATTTCATGCATTTGATATCATCTCTTTTGGTATATTCAAAGTTAGAATAGTGATACAGATTGCTAGGATAGGATTAAATGTGATTGAAGCCTTTTCTTTGTCAGCATTTCTCAAACATACTTTGCAATGTGCTAAATCATCCTCCTAAAGGCAGAAGTCAGTTGCTTTAAAGTGAAACACTGTCATATCAAAAGATGAATTAAGTATTTAAAAATAGCGTTTCTTGCTTGAACAACAGGTAGTGTAAACATTACTTTTAAATTGTTTAATGTATCAATACATGTAAATGATTATTAATGTTAGGAAATCACAGTTGGTAGTGACAAATTATATATACCTGTGATGATACGTCAGTATATTTGAAGAGATGTCATTTGATTTCACCTTTTGTTTTTATATATTCAACAAGTATTCAGACCAGCAACTATATGGGAGGGCAGGCATCAAGCAACAGAATTACCCACAATGTAAACTCTGTGTCTGCCCTCAAGAATCTCTCCTTTCCAATAGAGAGTCACTAATACATTCAAAACAGGTTAATGAGTATAGCAATAGAAGTATGTGTAAGGAACAAGATAGCCCAAGCAAAGAGTGATTTTCTCAGCCTAGGGACAGCAGATTAGGTTTCACAAAGGATTTGAAGCAGGGTTTGAAGAATTAGTACATCTCTGGGTTATAGTATAAGAACATACTAGGTGGGGAACAACTTTTGCAAATGCACAGTTGTGTGAATTATGTAGCATGCTTTGGTGAACTGTAAATAGTTTAATATTGTTTGCACGTAAGTAAGGGTGAGGGTAGAGGTAAGGCTGGAGAAGTAGGTAGGGGCCATACAGTGAAAGGCTTTGTGGGGCAAACTGAGGAACTTGGAGGACTCTATCCTGTAAAATAAGGGAAGCTTCTGCAAGATTTTAAGGACAGAATTGCCATGATCAAACTAGTATTTTAGCAAGGTGACTCTTAGGCCAGTCCAGAATGTGGCCTAGAGGAGGACAAAACCAGAGGCAGGTAGGTCATCTAGGTGAGGAGATTGAGTTAATCAGTTCAAGAAATGATAATGGTGTGAACTAAAGTGATGGAAGGAACTAGGGAAGGGTAGATTCAGCTGCATGTGTTGTGATGACTAATTTTATGTGTCAATTTGACAGGGCTGTGGAGTGCCCAGATATTTGGTCAAACATCATTCTGTATGTTTGTGAATGTATTTTTGTATGAGATTATTTGAATGCATAGACTGGGTAAAGCACATTGCCCTCCTTAATGTGGGTTGGTGTCATCCAATCAGTTGAAGGCCTGAGCAGAACAAAAAGGCTAACCCTTCCTTATGTAAGGGGGACCTCCTCCTGCCTGAATGCCTTGAGCTGGGGCATGTTTTTTTCCTGCTTTCACACTCAAACTGAAACATCAGCTCTTCTTGGGTCTTGAGCCTGCTGGTTTTTGGACTGAAACTTACACCATTGGCTTTCCTGGGTTTCCAGCTTTCTGACTACAGATCTTGGAACTTCTCAGCCTCCATAATTGCTTGAGTCAATTGTTCAAGTCAATTTCTTATAATAAATCTCTCTCTCTCTCTCTCTCTCTGTCTCTCTGTCTCTCTGTCTCTCTGTGTCTTTCTCTTTCTCTCTCTCTCTCTCTCTCTCTTTCTCTCTATATATATATATATATATATATGTAATTCTGTTTCTCTGAAAAACCCTGACTAATGCATGTGTAGAAGATAGCATCGTTGTGACATGTTGTTTCACTGTATGTGGAGAATAGAAGAGAGAAAGGAGCCAAGGATGATCCTTCACCCTGGACCTAGTGACAGGAGAGATAGTCATGATGTTAGTAGAGACAGATGATTAGTAGGACAAATGCAAATTGTGTATTTGTGTGTATGGTGCAGGAAGATGATTTGTTCAGTTTTATAAACATAAAGTATGTGCTTTCAGGGAGTACAGTAAAAGATACCCTTTAGACAGTTGGTTCTACAGGTTTAGTTTTATAGATAAGGTAAGAACTGCAGAATAAATAAGAAAAGGCATCAAGACTTGATGTGGATGTGAATATTTTTGAGGGCAGCTTAAAATAAACAGATTTATTGTTGATCCTGAGGTGGCCATTTCTAGGGCAGGATGTTTAATAGGCGGATCCCAGCTCTATTTTGACTATGCTCGAGATCCACTCTGAAGTGGTTAATGGGTTCAAGATGGACCTTAAAAAGTGAAAGAAAATGGAAGGGTTAAGGGCTCAGCAAAATGGAATAGAAAACCTGTGGCCTCTAATGTGTGAAAGGAACATAGAATATTGCAGATGGAATCTGTAAGTTTTGTTTTTTATAACTTTTAATTGATATCTTATTTCACATACTTTTGTATAATGATTTCACACTTTAGTGTAATTTAGATTTCTGATATCAATAATTATTTAATGATAATAGATAATATTTATTAAACACTTGAGAAGTGTTAGACTGTGCTTGATCAGGGTGGGTATGTGTGTATTTTACCTCTATTAAATCTAATGACAAACAGGTAGGTCATGTCCAATAAGTTGAAGAGACATTGCAACCCTCAAGCCCTTCAGACAAATAAGAAGTTAAGAGAGAAGCATCATTTGACTCTTGCTTTACTTTATTCCCTTCTGGAAAAATAGGAATTACAGAGAGTTGCAGTAGAATGGTTTCATTTTCTTTTCTGTCCTTTGAGCATGTTTCTTTGTTAGCCACACTTTGAGATCTATGTTGAAATCATCTAAATAAACGAGTAGAATCTAATTGTAGTTATGGAAGACTTATTGAAAAGGACAGGGGTATATTACTATTTCCATGCTATATATGACTCAAACAAGGATGGATATTTTTAAATCTTTTATTTATGAATAAATATTTATGACTTTTGTCAGAGATTGTAACCCCTTAACAGTATCACTGAAAATATTTAATTACTTCTAAGGATTTTTTTTTCTGTTTTTCTTTTCCATTTCATAAGGACATGTATATCACAGTTACACTTGCCCACTACTATTTACCTTATTAGGTGGTGAATGGTTTCGAATATGGGAACATCGGTTTCCAGTGTAAATGTTTGTAGTCATCAAAGTTTTCATCATTGAGGACAGATAGGAGAGGAAGTAAATTAGTTATGAGTTACAAGAAGTAGTATATGCTATGAAAGAGCATATTGGCTTTTTGTCAGCTGATTTTCTGAGGTATTTTAAATATTTATTGCAATAACCATATTCTCTCTCTCTCCCTCCTTCCCTTCCTCCCTCTCTGATCTTTCTTATCCATCTATGTAATTGTTGTGGTTTGGTGTAAGTTGCCAAGGAGTTTATCCTGCTTTATTATAAATATTAAAGATGAGAGAAGTTCTGTCATAGCCAGCAGCAAGTTGTAGCACTTAGCATTTCTCCCAAGAAGGTGTCTTCAACAGATGCTATTGTTCAGTGAAAGGACTACAAAGATGACAAGAGACAGGGTCTCTGCCTTTAAAGAGCTCATAAACAAGTAGTTAACATGTAGAAATTGTTGAACACTATAATGGAAATGTACAGAAGCTGATGTGGAAGCGCGTGGGTTCACTTGCTCACCTTGTGGCTTTTCTAAGGTCTCTTAATCAAGTTGAGCCTACATTTCCTTATCGGTAAATTAGGGATCATAATAACATATCTTCCAGGGTTGTGAACATCGGTTGAATTATTTGATAAAACTACTTTGTAAAATGAAATATGAATATAATATTATTTTATTTAATAGTTTGACTTTAATATTATAAGTCATATTGTATGAGATCTCAACATGGTCCCCCATTGTGGAGTTGATACATTCCTTTATGGCACTGAGAGGGGATTCCTGTCTGTGTGTTTTTCCATATTGGCATCTCCAACATATGCCCTCATCATACTTTTCTTAGTAGGTAAAAATAAAGCAGCCAAGAAGAAATGTGCTCACTTTTGTGTATTTCTGTCCTCATAGCATACATGGGTAGAACTACTCCCTTCAAATTTGTACCTGTCATGCATGAAGGAGATGAGATGGCGTGGTTGTGGTTTGCCCAAAGGCACGTCAGTGATGAGTGAAAAGAAGAAACCAGAAACCAGCGTTTTTCTTCCCAATTTATTAATTGGTAGAAATCATTTTATGAGTTTTCCTTGAAATCATCATCCATGAAATTCAGCTTACCTTGATGGAAATTTGAGTAGCTTAATGAAATTATTATTATTTTTTTTTGGTGGAGAACCATTTTGACTTCTATGTAAGAAAAATACAATTTTCCTGAATAATTACTGTAGTTCCTCTCCCCTTTTATTTTTGTGAAGAATGAAATGGATGTTTTGAGAAGAAGTCATTTAAAATATTTATCCTTACTCATAAAAAAGAATCTGTTTACTTAAAATGATCAGGCTGTCTAGCTAGCTGTTTTAGTATAAAAGTAGTTGCATGCAGTTAAACGCTTTGCTGATAGGTCATTGTTTTGGTTACCACCACATTTTTTAACTTTCTGCAGTATCTCCCTAAGCATAGAATATAGAGATTGTAGTGATAATTCACAAGCACGTATCTGCACATTTGTAGTGGTTATAGTAGGCACTTGTTAAATGAGTGAACTCTAAAGCTTAATCCTCTGATTCTACTTCATCGGCTTCTTAGTTTTACTGAAGGATAAAAAAGCAACAAATTAGATAGATTTACAAATACCTAAATATTTGAAGAAGATAGCAAATGTTGCTATCACCATTCTTCTTATGCCCCGATTAACTGGTTTACTCCCTGTCCCCACCTTAAAGAAAATATGACCATCAAGTGAGATCTCCTTTAAATTCCTTTATGCCAGTGGTAGTTTTCCACATCCCTATACATTTTCACCCTTTTTCCTTCAGCCTCAGGGGAAAAAAATTTACTTCCAACCCATCCACTGGGGTCCTTGACTCAGTCTCCCACCTTCTCCAGGGCCATGTCTTACCTGCCATTCTGATCTCATATCTCTAACCTTTGCTTCTCCATTGTTTGTTCTTCTTTGTCTATAATTGCGCATTTCTCCCAGTTTTTCATGCCACATTTGTCTGCAGTTACTATCCATTTTATTCTCTCCTAATCCGAGTCCTCAGAAAAGTTGCCTTTCTTCACTTAATTTGTTCCCATTCACTCTCTCATCTGCTAACCTGAACAATTGACCAAAGTTGCTATGGATAGAGCTGCTATGGATAAGATCACTGGTGGTGTTTTAAGTAGCAATTCCAAGAGATATTTTTTCAGCCTTTTATTTTCATTGGATTTCTCTACTACATGTAATTCTCCATTTCCTTGACTTTCATGACACAGTCATTTTTATTCTTCTTATATCTCTTTGTTTCTTCTCTGTCTTCTTAATGACTGTTCTTTCTCTACCCATCGATATTCTTTCAAATGTCGATGCTCATCCCGATCCCTCTTTGATCCTATTTTATTCACTGTCCATACTCTCCCAGAGTTATCATAGCCTTTTTCATATTTTCTACCACCTACACACTGATGACTCCTTTTCCCCACTCTTAGGCCCATGTGACCAATTTCTAGGTGAACATCTCTGCCTAGATTTTCTCCAACTGCTTCAGAGTTCACATGACCTAACCTGAGCTTCTTACAGTCTTTCCTAAGCCAGTTCTCTCTGTCTTTTTTACCATGTCAGTTGATAGCACCATCATCCACCCAGTCGCCTGACTCAGAACTATGAGATGCATTTATTCCTACGTCTACTTCATTGCCCACATCCAGTCAATAAGCTGGCTTCCAGATTACATTTTGATATTTTGTGTTTATTTCCCCAGTCAATCCCTTCCTTTCTCTTCCACTGCAGCTGCTTGGTTCATTTCTCTTATCACCTGGTATTAGGACTAGTAGAGGTGATATTTAATTGATACCTCAATGCTTCATCATGTTCTCCTCAAATCAGCCCTTCCTGTAGCCAACAGAGTAATCTATCAAATGAAAATTAAACTGTTTCACTGTACTGCATTATACCTTTTAGTGCCTCATTACTGCTCCCATTGCTGACAGCAATATTTCTCATATTTCATGGATATATGTAGGTGCTTTAGAATGTTCAATGAGAATTTTTTAATTTGGTTTGGCATTTTACTGATAATAATTTTAAAAACAACCACCACTTTTTGTTTATGATGGTTGTCTGTCAAAGAATGACCTGAAGTTACGAGGTTTAGCTTTAAATGCAGTATTTCTCAGCCAATATTAGAAGATTCTAGAGGTTATAGACATAGTTTCAGGGATTTATATGAGAGATATATACATATATATGTATATATAGATATACACATATATATATAAATGGAGGGATATAGATATGATCTGTATATATTTATATTTGTATGTCATGTATTATGTGTGTGTATAATTTTTCCAAAGGGATCTTACATTATTTAAGTTGGAAATTCACTCTACACTCTACAAGGTAAATTCTAAGTTTCTTAATATGTCTTATAAGATCTTTTATGATCTGCCCTCTACTATTCCTCTGTGTTAATCTCTTTCCTTATACTTTCTATGAAAGCAGCATCAAACTATTACTTGTGGGTCACCACATACACAGTGCTATTATTTTTCTTATTACATCTATGTTTTTTCACTTACCCCTTACATGTATAGAATATTCTTGCCGTTTTCCATAATTCTAACTTTGACTTTGAACTCCCACTTTATAAGTAGTTCCAACATCACCTCTTCTAGGATGCACTAATATAACCAGGCTGGGCTGTTCATTGGTCTTTCTATTTTCATAGTGCCCTAAACAGATCTCTAATTCTGGATTATGCCTTATTACTTTGTAGTTACCTACTTGAATCTTTACCAGACTGTGACCTCCTTCAGGTCTTGTGGCTTTCTCCTCTATATCTTCCAAACATGACACATAGTTGAATGAGAGATAGTGACCTGAAAATACATGGATGAATCACCTTTGCTTTCTACCTGTGAAGATAAAGATCTTTTTCTACCGTCAGCCTAAGCAATTTCTTTCACAGTTTTTCCTTTACTAAGTTTTATACTACTGCTTGTTAAATGTTTATGTATTTAATGTATTTACATGCTTCACTTAGTATTTTAAGTTAGAAAAATCAGTGTCTAATTTTTATATGAAGAAATTTCAGCTACAGGAAGGTAACAATTCTATTCCTTTCTATTTCAGGAAACCTGTCTTCCCAGTTGCAGGCTCAGGAACCTAGAAGTTCTGAAAATACATTAACTCCGATGGAAGATTCTGGGTGTGATTTATCAAATGAGCAAAGAACTGAATCTTTAGAGCTGTCCCAGCATTTTGTGGAGAGTTGTACCCCCATACCCTTTCCACCATTGCCTCTTGTGAAAAGACCCTGTGCTACCCTGGAAAATCCTCTGTCTTCTCACATGAAATTTTTGCAACATCTACTTGAACTGAAGAACTTGACAGAATCAGGTAGTTTGAAAACAGACTTAACCTATTTTGAAAAAGACTCTTCCACAGTCTCTGATTCTGTTATTCAGTTGCTGGATGGCCTGATCACTTTTTACCATAATCCTAAACTTCCTTTTTCAAGCTTCTGGACAGAAGCTATTGATACTTTAGCTAGACTGATCAGTGATTATAACTTATCTAATTATATTCTTAAAAAGTGTTCCAAGAAGTTGGAAGAATTTGAGAAAACTCTACTACAGATTATTTTAGGGAACAACAATATAAATCGGGTAAGTAATAAATCTCTCCTATTCGTGAAACAAGATGTCAGTAATTTTAGTGAACAATTCACTTTGGATAATATCTTTTGTTGTCCTTTAGCCTTGTGGCTCAAAGAGTCTTTCTTTGATCCTTCTTTTGCAGCTTTCTGCAGCTCTTATCTGTTGTCATGACTCTACCTCTGGTCTCTGATTGCTACAGCATAGTTCTCTCCATAGATGTCTCTGCTTCAAGTTTGTGCTTCTCTGCTTTGAATTACTTTCCCTGTTTTTTTTTTTTTTAATCAGTATTCTTGGATTCTTCTCTTCTTATGTTTTCGTCTGCCTATATTTACTTCCTACTGCTCAAAAAGTCTCAGTGCTTTGCAGAAAACCACTAACATTTAAGGCTTTCCAAACTATAACTTTGGTGAGTGTTAAGTTCCTCATGATGGACTGCTTGTACTGTATTGAATTTGCTCTTTTTCTGGCATTGACTAGTGAATGCCTTGGGGTCAAAGAATATTTGTCTTTTCTTTTGGACTTTCTTTTGTAAGTGGCAAATGCCCCTCTACAGATATGAGTTAATTGAATAAATTAGCTAAGGAACACATACTGTAAAGTTTTATTATAGTTTTCCCTTATTTATTTAACATGGTCTAGAAAGGTTGACTCAGGGATTCTTTTTTAACAAGTGACATTGAGGTAACCTGAAATTGTTTTGTTGTTTGGCTCTTGAGACATGGTAGACAGTTTCTTTTTCATATTACTGTCTTCTTATTTCTGTCTTCTTTACTGTCTGATCCTTTGTTTGGGAAACTCCAAATGCCTTGACATTTTAATCCTTTTTAATTGACCACTAAAAATATCACGGAGGAGACTAAAAGGTCTATCTAATTTATTCACTATGTTTCACTGTACAAAAAAAGTAGTTGGACTTTGTTTCTTTGGATACATTATTGTTAAGTGTTTCTTCTCACTGCCATGATCTAACATTCATTGTTTTTGTACATTGAAGGCTTTATCTGAATTTTCAAAACTCTGATAAAATTTGAACGGATGAACTAATTTGTTGCACGTATATCTGTTCTTTCCTTCTCTATTAAGGTATGATTTGATCAATATTTTAGAAAACCTCATGATTAAGCTTTTGGCATTTGTGAAAGATATCAAATTTCCTGCCTGGAAAATTGAAATCTTTTTCTGCTGGACATGGTAAATCAGAAATTAAATATCAGAATTTCTGTAGTTGTATCTGAGATATAAGATCTGTTTCTTAACCATCAATATCTCAAGTACTTAATATTCTTTAATCATTCTGTTTATAGATTTTTGCTTTCTTCTTTTAAAACCACTTTAAACAGGCTTTATGTGACTTGGAACCTTGCAGATAATGGCATTTGTATACCTTATCAGAGTTATCAGATGATGCAAATATTTCTCAGTATAGTCTTTCCCTACTTCAGTATTGGAGGTTGATATGACTTATACCTGTACAAGACTAGCCTTGGGAATTGTATGGAAGTAGGAGAATGTGTAGATGAAACTTGTGGTAGTATAGATGTTTCTGAAGTGTGTATTTTCCCTACCATTTGCCATTGTGTCAGCTATTGCTGAGTAGTTGGTCAGCAGTAGAAGGAGTGAGTGAATGGCTTTTTTAGAGAGGTTATCGCTGCATTCAGAGAAAGTGGATCATAAAATTGTTCACTACATTTGCAATTAGGATTGTGATTCATAAATAAATTTTCATGGCATTCTTTCTGGGGATTTTTTTTCCTCCCGAGCAAAAGCATCTTAGACTAAACCAAATTTTTGCCATTATTGTCCCCATCCTCCTTATCATTTTTACCATCATGATCATCATCCAGATATGTTCACAGAGCTTCTTTTTTTAATTGGAAATATACACTTATGCTTGGTATTTATAAATGCTTTCCTATCTTTTTTAGCTTTCCTTGAACAAAGTAAAGTCTCAAGAAAGAATGTATTCTGACACAAAATACTGGATAACTCCTATTATTGAATTTTTTTATTGAGACTAAACTTGATAGGGTAAAACAAAATACTATAGTTTAGAAAAAATTTACTTCTTCCAAATAACTTTTTTTCCATAGATTGGAAGGGTTTAATTAAATTTTATTGCTTAAAAACTTGATCCCTGCTATTAATTTCATAAAGTGAACTTATGTTACAGCAATGTGGAAGGAAAAGGTGTGGTATGAATACTTTAATACTCTGACAAAGGAATTTTATGTATGTATAATTCATGTATAGCCAGGTTTTAAATACAATACAGTCTTCAAAAACAAGTTCTCAATAAGTTCAGTTGTAAAATTCTTCTGATCATACTCAGTTTTTCTTTAATAATCATTAAGAACTTGGTATCTTTCAAAATCTTGAGGTCATCATTGTGAATATCAATTGTCAGAGCTTTATATATTGAAGAGGTAGGCATTTGAAATGAGATACCATAGGAATTGTTTTGAGAAATTCCCTAATATTAGCTTGGTTGAAATTATTGATAAGTTTAGGAAAAAGTATATTATTTGTGCTTTCTAAGATATGGATAAATCCTATTTATTTGTGCTATTTTAGTAACTTTACATTATATTTATTAAGTGACAAGTAATTTAGGAATTTTTATTTCAATCCTATGTCTGTTTGATATTTTTAAAGTTAACCATTAGTGTGGGACTGGAAGGTTTAGTCTACAATGACATATTATTAAAATGTAGAAGATATGTGTCTAAAAACCATATGGCTTATAGGAGTCTGCACTAGGCTTGCTACAGGGGGCCTGGGGAACAATATTGACTTAACTTGGGATTGAGCTCTCCTCTATTTGCAGGCCTCAGTATGACACTTTCACCACTAACATCGGCACTTGCTTGGGGTCAGGAATGTGTTTAACTTTTAGGTCTTTAATGCCTCTGTTTGACTGACATTCTGACCTTTCCTGTATTTCCAGACTTCAAATTGTGTTTATTTACATGATTAGAAACAAGAGCTAATCCTAGCATTGTATTGCCACCTATTTCTTTACAGGCCATCATTATATGATACTATGATACTATCATGATATTGTCATAGAATTTTAATACCAGAATGGTTATGATTATATTTAGATTTTGCAAGAGTATTTTTGTTTTAAAATTTTTATTTATTTTTAAGAGATGGGAATGATAAATATTAAGCTTAGTATCAAAATATAGTTATCATTGAGCTTTTAGATATTTAGCATATGTTGCTAAGTCTTAGTCATATAATAAATATAGTAGTGAGTTACATAGAGAGTTTTTCCTCTGATTTCTGATCCTTTTAAGCCATAAAACAACTGTTAGACATATTAGCTGTGAAATTGAAAAAAAGTGACTGCCAAGTTGACATTAAATTAAAATCTTTTATTTATATAGTAGACAGAATAATGGTCCCCTCAGAGATTTCCACATGTGAATCTCTGAAACCTGTGAACATGTTATGTTACATGACAAGGGGGAGATTAAGGTTGCTAATCAGATAATCTTGGGTTGGTGAGATTATCCTGGACTACTCTGATAGGCCCAGTATACTCATAAAGATCCTTAGAAGTGAAATAGGGAAACAAGAGAGTCAGTGTCCAAATCAGAGAGAAATTTGAAGATGCTACACTGCTGGCTGTGAAGGTAGAGGAAGGGACCATGAGCCAAAGAATGCAAGCTGGAGAAGCCAAGTAAATGCATTCTTCCCTGGAGCCTCCAGAAGGATTACAGGCCATGCTGTTGAGTTGTTTGAATTCCTTATGTATTTTGTATAGTAACCCCTTATCAGATATAAGGTTTGGGAATATTTTCTCCCATTCCATAGATTTCCTTTTCACTGTTAAGTGTTTCCTTTGCTGTGAAGAAACTTTTTAGTTTGATGTAATCCCATTTATCTATTTTTGCTTTTGTCAACTGTGCTTTTGGTGTCATATCCAAAAAATCGTTGCCCAGACCAATGTCAAGAAGATTTTTCCCTGTGTTACCTTCTAGTAGTCCTACATTTTCAGATATTACATTTAAGTCTTTACTCCATTTTGTGTTGATTTTTGTGTATGGTGTGAGATAAAGGTCCAACTCATCCTTCTGCATGTGTATATCCAGTTTTCCCAAGACTGTTTATTGATGAAACTGTCCTTTCTCCACTTTGTATTCTTGGCACCCTTGTGGAAGATAGGTTGACCATGGATAAATGGATTTGTTTCTGGGCCTTCTATTCTTTTCCATTGGTCTATATGTCTTTTTGTTTTTTAATGCTAGTACCACACTGTTTTGATTACTGTGGCTTTGTGATGTATTTTAAAATCAGGAAATGTTATACAACCAGCTTTGTTCTTCTTGCCTAAGATTGTCTTGGCTATTTGGGATATTTTGTGATTTCATATGAATTGTAGGATTATTTTTTCTATTTTTTAAATAATGCCATTGGGATTTTGATAGGGATTGCATTGAATCTGTAGATCACATTGGCAGTATAGTCATTTCAACAATATTAACATTTCCTATCTATGAACGTGGGATATCTTTCCATTTATCTGTGTCTTTTAAAATTTCCTTTATCAATGTTTTATAATTTTTAGTGTACAGGTCTTTCACCTCTTTGGTGAAGTTTATTCCTAAGTATTTTATTATTTTTGTTGTTATTGTGAATGGGATTATTTCTTAATTTACTTTTTGGATAATTTGTTGTTGTGTATAGAAATGAGATAGATTTTTGTATGTTAATTTTGTATCCTGTAACTTCACTGAATTTTTTAATCAGGTATAACAGTGTCTTGGTTGAGTCTTTAAGGTTTCCTACATATATATGTATGGTATCTGCAAACAGATGATTTTACTTTCTCCTTTCCAATTTGGATGCCTTTTGTTTCTTTTTCTTTTCTAATTGCTTTGGCTAGGACTTCCAGGACTATGTTGAAAGGAAGTGGCAAGATGGGGCATCCTTGTCTCGTACCAGATCTAGAGGGAAAGATTTCAGTTCTTCTCCATTGATTATGATGTTAGCTATGGGCTTATCATGTGTGGCCTTTATCATGTTGAGAAGAGATAATTCTATCCCTATTTTGTTGAGAATTTTAGTCATGAATGGGTGTTGAAGTTTGTCAAATGCCTTTTCTGCATCTATTGAGATGATCATTTATGGTTTTTTTCCCTTTCACTTTGTTATCACTTTGTACCACGTTAATTAATTTGCATATGTTGAACCATTCTTGCATCCCTGGGATAAATGCCACTTGGTCAAAGTGTATGATCCTTTTAATGTGCTGTTGAATTTGGTTTGCTAGCATTTTATTAATGACCTTTATATCTGTGGTTATCAGGGATAGTATCCTGTAGTTTTCTTTCACTGTAGACTGTTTTCCTGGTTTTGGTATTAGGATGATCCTGGCCTCATAAAATGAGGAAGTGTTCCCTCTTCTACTTTTAGGAAGAGTTTAAGAAAGGATAATATTAATTCTTTGAACATTTGGTAGAATTCACCTGTGAAGCCATCAGTTCTTTGTTGGGAGATGTTTGATTATGGATTGAATCTCCTCATTTGTTATTGGTCTGTTCAGGCTTTCTATTTCTTCCTGATTCAGTTTCAGTAAGTTGTATGTTTCTAGGAATTTATCCATTTTTATAGGTTATCCAGTTTGTTGAAACATAATTGTCCATAATAATCCCTTGTGGTCCATTTTATGTCTGAAGTATCTGTTGTAATGTCTCCTCTTTCATTTCAGATTATATTCATTTGAATCTTCTTTCTCTTTTTCTTAGTCTATCTAAGGGTTTTTCAATTCTTTTTTTTTATATTTTCAAGAAAAACAACTCTTAGATTAGTTGATTTTTTTCTGTTGTTTCTTTTTTCTCTATTTCTTTATTTTTTGCTCTAATCTTTATTATTTTCTTCCTTCTGCTAATTTTGGGCTTAGTTTATTCTTTCTAGCAGACTTTAATACCTCAATTACAATAATGCATAGACTATCCAGAAAGAAATATCAATAAAGAAACAGCTGACTCGAACAAAGACTGTAGACCAAGTGGATTTAACTGACATACACAGAACTTTCCACTCAACGACATAAGAATACACATTCTTCTCAAGTGTACACGGAATATCTTCAGGATAAATCATATTTTTGATCACAAAACAAGCGTTAACAACTTTAGGAGGTCAAAATCATTCCAGGTATTTTTTCTGACCACAATGGAATGAAACTAGAATTCAACAACGATAAATAAAATGGGAAAATTTATGATGTGTGGAAACTGAACATACATTCTTGAACAACCTTTGGGTCAAAGAGGAAATCAAAGGGAATTTCAAAGTATCTCAAGACAATTGAAAAATGAAAGCAGACATTACCAAAACCTATGGGATGCAGTAAAAGCAGTGATAAGAAGGAAGTTTATAGGGATAAATGCCCTACATTAAAAAAGAAGGATTTCAAGTAAACAAATGTTTTTAGCACAGAGATTAATAGCTTACATTTAGAATCCCAAAAATTTTATTTACTAGCTGAGACCCTAGACAAGTTAACTAACCTCCAAGTGTCACATCTGTAAAATGGAAATAATAAATGTGACCACTTCATAGGGCTTTTGGGAATTTTCAATGAGAAAATGCAAATGAAGTTCTTAGCATAATATCTGCCATCATATAAGCATTTAATAAATGTTTCTCATTGATACTTTTCAATGCTGACATCTTTGTGCATAGCAGCACAAAGAGGTATTTTTTAACTGAAAATAAAACAATGAAAATAAGTGACAAGTTATATTTCATATACCCCCATACACTTAATTACCGCCAGCTGATTTCCTTAGCAGCTGCACTTACTGATGTCAGGACATTCCCGAAGTGACTCCAGATATCAGGTAGTAGTTGGGTATCATCACTTGGTGTTTCTATCTTTCCACAGCCACAGCTTCCTGGTGACTGATAATCTTAGTGGGGCATCATGGATTTTTTTTTCTTTCTGTTTTAATTTTGGAAAATACTCTATAAATAACTATTTGTATGTGATGGTTTTACTTACTCTTTGCACCAATTGCTTCCTGTAGAGCTGCATTATTTGCATCTCTAATCTAGGATTTTATAGTTGATGATTCCCTCCTATTCTGTCATGTTTCCTTAGATCCCATGATTTTTGCTTAGATCATTTAAGGCAGTTTATGGATACATCTGAAGATAGGGTTTATAAAATCAGGTTTTTTTCCCATCAGTGTATATTCCTTAGTTGTATCTTGGAACTCATTCATGCCATAATTGTATTGACCAGTAAAACATTGACTTTTTTTGTTCTACGTTTCTCTGCTGCAAGTTAGGACATCATTTCAGTAGTAATACAGGTTTTTGTTCCTGTACTGACTTTCCAAAAAAGCCTTATCCCCTAAGATTTTTGTTTTTGTCAAAAGTGTTCATCAGTTACTTAAAGTTTGTCTCAAGGATTTTTATTTCTTCTTATTTATTTATTTATTTATTTTTGAGACAGAGTCTCACTCTGTCGCCCAGGCTAGAGTGCCGTGGCTTCAGCCTAGCTCACAGCAACCTCAAACTCCTGGGCTCAAGCGATCCTCCTGTCTGAGCCTCCCAAATAGCTGGAATTACAGGCACGTGCCACCACACCTGGCTAATTTTTCTATTTTTGGTAGAGATGGGATCTCACTTTTGCTCAGGCTGGTCTTGAACTCCTCAGCTCAAGTGATCCCCCTGCCTCAGCCTCCCAGAGTGCTAGGATTACAGGTGTGAGCTACCACGCCCCGCCTGTCTCAAGGATTTTTAAGGCTACTCCTAGTCTGCTTTGTTTTAGGACATTCCTTGGGAAATATAAGTAAAGTCTAAGGTTAAGGCTCCATGACCCATTTCATCCTTGTGCAGAGCTGCGTTTAAAAGAAGAAAGAAAGAAGAAAAATCTGAGCTAATGTTCCTGCAGTTTTACTTTAATTTGATAAGCACTTACTGAAACAGTTGGATCACAGACTAAAATATTAATACTCCTTTCGATCACTAAATAAGTATATAAATCAAATATTTCCTGGATTTTCAAAGTAGGGTTTAACTTTCATTGCTCATGCAGAGGAAGGAGGAACAGACAGAACAGAACTTTGTTCAATTTACTTTCAAAGTATACTATATATTTCAATATCTCTTCCTAAGATAACTAATAGTAATCTACCTTCATATTATAGTTTATAGTTTGTAAAACACTTTCACGTGGAGTTTATTATCTGTTCTGACAACAACTCTGTGTCATGGTTATTATACTGTCTTCAGTTTATAGATGAAAAAATTGAGATCAGGCAGGTTAAAGGACTCATTGAAAGTCATTAACCAGTAATAGAAGACCTAGGTCTCATACCTAGGTATATGACCACAATTTTTGTTCTCTTTCTATGATACCATATTTCTATCATTATATTTTGAAATGTTCTATACATTCTTTCCTAAATGCAAAAGAAATAAACTGACTTTAGTTTATGAGTTAAAAGATATTCATTGGAAATAAAAGACCTTAGTAATATTTCTCTCAATTTTGAAGGAGAATATTTTTGCCTGGGTAAGTTGCTGTACTTTATTCTGTGCAAAGATTTATGTTTATAGAGGCAAAAAGAAAAAAAAATTCTGCTCTGTGATACAATATAAGATCACCTGTTCCTTGTTTTTTTTTTATTGGCTATAAATAACAAACAGTGTGTTGGAAACTTTATAATTACATATAAAGCCACATAACTTTAGTTTCTAATTGTAAGTTATGTAGCTTTGCTTGTGTCTACATAAAAAATAAAAATATCTTCCTCTCTGTTTTAACAAGTATTGTGAAATACATTTTAAATTTTTAAGAAGCTTTAACAATGAGATTTTGAAGCTATTATATTTTAGTTTTTTTTTTTTCCATTGAGTTCAAAATCTGCTTTAAGTACCCCCAAAGGTTGAAAAACCTCAAATCATAGCTATCAAATGCAAGGCTTGGATAAATCAAACATTTCTGTGAATACGAAATTGCTTCTCATTTATTTGTAGGATAATGGTTTTAAAGCAGGACGTTTTACTTTAAGTGTACAGCGATTAACCATTAACAAATTTAATTGTTTTTTTCCCTGGTACTCTTTCAGTACCTCACAGGAAGCATTGGACTGTTTATGTGCTAGGTACTTTCATAGACCCTGGATATACTGTAGTGGACTGATGAGACAGAGTCCCTGCCAAAAGGAACTAACAATCCAGGTAGACATTGAATAAATGAACATATAAACGTAAAAGACATAGCAGGTATGAAAAAAGAAATGAACAGGGTACAATGAGAGAAAATAAAGGGAAAATCTAATTTAGATTGTTGGAAAACAAAAGGCCTAATGCAGGAAGTGGATTTTAAATAGGATGAGAGGAGGCAGTTAGGTAGGTAAAGATTTGGAGTGAGATCTTTTGAGACAGTGGTCATAGCATATATGCCTGAGCCAGTATATATTTGAATACTTTAAAAGAGGCACTGTGCTCAGGTTCAGAGAGAGAAGGGCAGAGAGCTACATAACGAGTTTGGAAAAATATAGACTGTAATGTGTACTGTATTAGTTTTCTACAGATACTGTAACCAATTACCACAAACTTGGTGGCTTAAAACAACAGAAATGTGTTCTCCCACAGTTCTGAGGCCAGAAATCTTAAATAAAGGTATAGACAGCCACACTGCCTCCTGAGCACATGAGACTCTTTCTGTGCTTTTTACAGCTTCTGGGGGTTGCTGGCATTTCTTGGCTTGTGGCTGCCATCTCTCTCTGCTCCACCTTCACATCATGTTCTTTACCATGTGTCTAATCTCCCTCTGCCTCTCTCTTACGTAAGGATATTTGTGATGGCATTTAGAGACCACATGTACAATTCAGGACTATCTCTTCATCTCAAGGTCCTTAATCATATTTGCAAAGAAACTTTTCCTAAATAAAGTGGTAACAATCTCAGGTTCCAGAGACTTGATATGGATATCTTTTGGGGGCCGTATTTTTTGCCTACTACACCTACCCAGTATTCGTTTTCTCTCTTAGGCTTCTGTCCCTTTCTTCACATAGGCCGTGTACCTATCCCCATAGTTCCTTGGTTTAAGGATAATCCTATCTCATCTCCCTGGCCAGAAATAGAAATATGATGCATTTCAACTAATGAAGCCCCAGGAGAGGCTTCTTCCAGACTTCTGGGAAAGTTTCTCCGTATTCTCTGGGAGATTCTGACAGACAAATCTTTATCTCTTCCTCTGCATCCTGTCTTGTGAAGATGCAATGCTGGTCCTCTTACAGTTAGCTTGCTGCTATCTTAAGGGTTAAGCAGCCACATAAAGGAGGATAAAGCCTGGAGAATCATAGTAAATCCAAACCAGAGCCAGGTTAAGTCAGCCCTAAAGCCTACTCAGGTTCTGAATTTACAATAATATGAGTCAGTGCATTTTATTTGCATTTAAGGTGATTTGAATTGGGTTTCCTGCAACTTATAGCACAAAACCTTAACTGCCTAGCCCTAGGCCATGGCATGGAGTTTGGGTTTTATTTGATATGACATGGGAAGTCATTGATTATTTTAGGTTTTAAAACCTCATTTGGGAAAACATCAGGGTAATTTATTAGAGAGGGATAAGAAGTAGAGAAACAATTTAGCCTATGTAGTAGTTCAGGCGAGCATGGATAGCGGCTTACCTGGGTGTTGTAAGTAGAAATGGAAATAGCTGTACATATCTAAAATATACTGAAGGATGTATATACTGGAAGACTTTTCATTAAAGTTGGTAGATTGAGGCCACACATCTAATCTGGCTCCTACCTTGATTAAGGTAATAGTAAATTGATTTTTTTAAAGGCATAACATATGGGGAAAATAGGACACTGGACAATAGCAATGAAATATTAGAAGATAGAAAGGACTTGACTATTGGTAAATGCCTTAGCAGATCCAAGAAAACAGAATCATAAAGGAGAATTTGAGAAAGCTATTAACCAATTTAATTTACACAGTAGAATCTGCCAAAGACTCAGAAATTAGCTCTAGTAGTTACCTATGGAAAAGAGAATGGAAGCGAGGTGCTAGACTATAAAATAAGGAGGTTTGGTCAAAAGTGTGCTTTGGAAGCACTTAAGAACCTTAGAACCCCTTTTCTACCTCACATGGCAGGGGAATTGCCCTCCCACAACCAGAAAAAGAGTGAAGATTTATTCTCTGGAAGTAAAAAAAATACATAAAATTGACCATATCAAGAGGAAAGATATGAATGTACTGATATCAAATATTCCCTAAAGAAATAGAGCAGCCAGATCACCCTACACTAAAGCTTATGATGCACTAGCCCCACTCACAAACCAAGAGCTTCTAGTCAGCTTTTAGTCTTTGCTCTTAAATGCAAGCATACAATCAGGATTATTAGATTCTGAGGAAAAAAATCTAATAAGGAAAATCAGATCCTGAAAATAACATGGGGGAACCAGAGAGCAGGCAGAGATGCAAAACTTAAATTTACAATACATACATGTTTGTGTGTGTGTGTATTTTAATATTTTCAGAAAGATAGCATGTTTTGCAACCATAAATAAAGTGCTTTAAAATTTTCAAGGGATTTTTTAGAAACTCCTTAAAATTAAAAACATCATGAAAACACCTAATTTATGTAAAAGTTTGGAAGGCAGGGAAATCTCCCAGAAAGTAGAGGAAAAGTAAAATAAAAATATGGGACCAAAAGAAAGAAAATTAGAGGTACTAACGTAAAGTACAACATTTGACTAATAGGAGTTCCAGAAAGAAGGGACAGAGAACACAGGAGAAAATCATCTAATACATAATTTAAGAGATTTCCTAAAAATTTCATCAAACTTAAATGCAATCAAAACCTGCATTTTTAGATTAAAAGCATTTTATATTGAAGTGCCCAATACTTGGAGGAAAATAGACTTATATAATACTAAGGCCATCACTATGAAATTCCAGAATACTGGGACAAAGAAGACTATATTATTCTAGAGAGAAGAGAAAAACAACTACTATAGTTCTCAAGCAAAATATCACAAATACAAATACTTCAGATTTTTCAAAGCCACAGTGGAAAAATTGGGAACAATGAACCCTTCCCAAATATTTTTCAAGAAATTTATTTCCAGCCCAATTTTGTACCTTGGTCAAACTATAAGTGTAAGAGTAATTTGAATATATTTTCAGGCATATTATGTCTCAGGATATACCTCCCATGCACATTTTCTCAGGGTGTTACTGGATAATAATCTCCAATAAAATGAGCTAGTAAGCCAAGATAAAAAGCATGAGATATAGGAAACTAAAGAAATAGCATAGATGATGCTGAAAGAAGACTTCAGGATAATAGCTGTACTCTCGGCCATGAGAGCAACCATTCTGGATTGGAGTAAAACAGATTTCAGGAATTAAGAAAATGAAATTGATAGAATACATAGTATATATGAATATCTTGAGGGAAGATAAGATAATTGGTATTTGGGGGTGAATTTTTATTAAGTGCATAAAAAATTAGGCTAGTGAAAAAAATGAGATAATGATTAACAACAGGAAAAATGTACAGAAAAGGAAAAAATATATAGTATTTTACCTGGCTTGGCTGTGTGTAGTATTTATGTAGTTATAAGAATCTAAATATTGAGCAGTGATCTAGTCAAAATTATGGATAAAAAAGTGTGTTGGGGAGAGAGAAAGGGAGAGAGAGAGGAAGGGAAGGAGGGAGAGAGGAAGATAAGGGAGATAAGTGCAGGGCAAAAAAAGTCAAATCTTAAGTGTCCATAGTGACAAATCAATATTTTTTTAAAGTATGTCATTTAGAATAATGCAGGTAAATACCAAAAGAATCAAATAGAAGAATTTCAAATGGGAGTGATGGTGGAAAGGGGTAGGATACCACTATGTATGGAGTAAATGCTGTAAAACTATCTTACAGTATATGTCTTAACCACTTTAATACAAATGAAAACCAAAAAAACTAAGTGTTAGGGTAAGAATCTAAAGGATTTGAGTATAGATTTGATATGGGGGTGAGGGAGAAGTAAGCACCAACGGTATTCCTAGTTCTGGTCATTAACTACTGGATGCATAGAGGTGCCATTTACCGATACAAGGAGGCCTGGAGGAGGAATGGGCTGGGGGAAGGGAGGGGAGTTCAGATTCCCTTTCAGACATATTAAGTTTTATGATTATAAGATGACTGTATGGCAGATAAGCAAAGCAAGGCAGTGTCTTTATCAATCTGGAGCTCAAAGGAGAGAACTGGCCTGGAGATAAATTTAGTCTTTGACATCATATAAAGTATTTTCAAAGCTATGGAAAAACAAATTACAAACAGAAAGAGAGGAGGGCCTAGTACTGAGCCCTGAGGGGTGCCAGCATTTAGTGCACAGGTGGAGATGAAGAAGCCTGCAAAGAAGTTAAAGAATTAGGGAACTGATCAATATGGAAAAAATTAGGGAAGTATTGTCATGGAAGTCAACAGAGGAGATTATTTCAAAAAGAAGGGAATAGTCAGCCTTGTTGCATGTTACTCAAAGGTTCGATAAGGTAAGAACTGAAAGTTGTTTCAAGTCATAGTATTTCATACTATTAATACTTTTCATACTTTTAATATGTAATTGTGATACCAGGTGGTGTAGTAGTATAGTTATAAATTTGCTGAAGATATTCTCAAATTTTAATGTGCTGGTGGTCCTATTGCTACTTGCATATAAGCAGCTTAATTTTCTGAGTTAATGCAGGGGAAGCATAGTATAGATAACCAAAACAATAATTTAAAATTATATGTTCGTTTAAAATACTTTATCATATTTGTTTTTTATAGCAGAAAATATTTTTTTATTTCAGCATTTTATTTACACAGTAATTTGCCTGGGTATAAATTTTGTGATAAAAATGTTTAAAAACTGTATTTTGAAATAATTGTAGATTCACAGGAAGTTGCAAGAACATACAGGGATATCCCATATCCCTTTCACCCAGTTTTTCCCAATGGCAACGTCTTTCCTAAGTACAGTATAATATCAAAACCAGGAAATTGATATTGGCACAATCTACAGACCTTATTCAGATTTTGACTGTTTTATATGCACTTGTGTATATGTGTTTGTATGTGTTTATTGTTCTTTCTGTTACTAGGGAGTGGAAAGATGTTATGACATTTTTACCACAGCTGTGTTTTAATTGTTGTTAATAAATTTCCAGGTTTCTGCGTTTCCATTTCTCAGTTATCTCTGTCAAAATGTTATTTCATTCCCCCTTAGATCCATACTTTAGTTCAGAAACTCTTAGAAACAAACAGCAGAAGATCATGGCATCAAGATGGCTATAGCTGTTCATGTTCATCTGGAGAATTCTTAACACTTTAAAACAAACAATATTCCATCCTGATGAAACATCTGGGATTGTCTTGAGATGACATAATAGCTGTTTGAAATTCTTGGGAATGCCTGGGAGTCATAATTTTAGTTAGGGGTCACCTAATAGGAATGTGTACTAGAAAAGAATAGATATCTTAGAGAAGTTGCAAGGAATGGGTGGATACTCCTTCAGATCAACTTAAGAAAAAGCAGGGTATCACAAGGAAGAATCAGACTGGCTTGGCAGGCTGCCCACTGGCAGCTGTGGGGACAGGCTACTTTTTTGACCCCCTCATGTTTTCTCTCTTCAAGTTATATGGGTATTAAGCTACTAATTAATCTACTGTTTATCTTTTCTCTATATCATGATCTTTTAATTCCCCCATACTTAAAACTAAGTTAAGAGCCTAGCACAGTCCTTAACATTTTATAGTCTAATTGAATTAAATAATTCTAATATAGTCTTATTGACTTGAATAGTTGAATGATGAGTGAGTAACTAATGTCCCATCTGTTAAAAGTGTATGTCAAGATCATCATGCCAAAATCATCAAATATGCTCCACTATGCCATATATGTGATGATTAATATTTATATATAGAATTTACTCTTAAAATAAGGTAAAGCATGGTAAAATTAATCTGACACTAATATATTTACTGATATTTCATATGATAATTAGGTATTGCTTTTTAGAGCTAAATGGACATCTGCTTCCCTCTTCTTTGTTATTTTTCTAATGCCTGTGATCTGTCCACATTAGTATAGTTAGATTTCCCAAATATTGTATTATTCTCCTCCAAAGAATGTGAATGCTTGACCCTATATACATTATAACCTTGCTACTAAAAATGTGGTCCAGGGACCAGCCACGTTGGCATCACCTGGAAGCTTATTATAAATATCAAATCTCAAGCCCCATCTCAGGTCTATGGAATCCAATTCTGTATTTTAATAAGATCCCCAGATAATTCATATACACATTAAATTTTGAGGAGCAATGCATTAAAAGACAGATTTTGATTCTAATTCTTTGCTCATTATGGTCCACATTATTGGGTTCTTGCTATGTCCTTTGCATGTATTATTTAATCCTTATAACCCAGGAAAGATATTTTATTGTCTCTATTATACAGGTGAGGAAACAGGCATAAAGAGGTAAAATAACTTTCCCATAAGCCCAGCTAAGCATACCTTTGCTGTAACCCAGGCAGGTTTACTCAGGAGGCTTTGTTCTGAAGACAGTTGCTGCCTTCCCAAAGCTATAGATTCCTTACTTCCAGCCTTCCAGCCCCTAATAGCCCGGGGCCCAGTACTCTACCAGTGTCTGTCCTCTAATCTCCAAGAACTCTTTCTTCTTCTTACCCTAACTCAGTAAGTCTTTAATAAGAATATTCACCTTCCCTCTGCCCCATCTCTGACATGGTTACCCACACAGGTTTTAGTGCCAAGTGTGTGGATTATGTGCCTGCTGTGCAGCAGCTCTGAGGAGGCACATGTCATTGGGACTGTGAATGGAGAAAGAAAAGGAAATGCTATGAATTTAGCCTGAATTCTGTCATTTAGAATTTCTGTAGGAAATGAAAGTCAAACTTTTGGTTAGGATTAAGGAAGAGATGAGAGAACAGGGGAAAATCTGAGTCCCTTTTGTCTAGGTACCCTAAAACAGTGAAAGTAGATGAATCTTCACTATCAGCCTAAGACATTATGTGACTTTAGACATAAGGAAAAGGATCTCTGTCTCTGAAAGATGTCATCTTTATCTACTCAAAGCTTTTAAAGCAGCTTTATTGAGTTATTATTAATATAATAAACCACACATACTTAAATATAGAATTTGTTAAGTTTTCATCTACTCAGTTTTGTCTTAATTTCTTTACACAGTCTTATACCACAAAATACAAAAAATGAAAGTATTTGGGATAATTTATTCTGGTATGGTTAAGATTTTGGCCAGATGACATTGAATCTTTTTATATGTTAATAAGGAAAGAGGTCTAGAAGAGAGAAGTCACAGATTGCTTTCAAAGGGAATGGGGGTGCAGCTGAGATAGGAATAATAAGATTGGGGCCACTTCTCTAATTTTACAATTTAACCTGTTTATTGTCATTTGTAAACAAAGGGGTTGTTGTATATAGCTATGATTACCAGAATCACAGCCATTGCCTATACATGGTTTGCACATAGGATAAAACATTAAATGTGAGTTTTGAGTGAATAACTAATTGAACATATGTAAAGTTGCTTACTATTTTTAATCAAAGGCCTAGCAACTTCAAATTTACAGCAGTCTTTGGCTGAGTAAATATGACATAAAAAGTAACAGGCTACCATTTAAACTGAGTTTATTTCTCCTTAGAGCTTTTGCCTGAAATTCAGAAGGGGTCATTGTATTTCTTTGTAAATCTTTTGTTTTTCCCTGCTCCTTATGTTTGTGGTCAGCTGCAACTTTGTTTAACCCTCTGCACTCTTAAGGGAAACCATGGTAGACATTTTTGTCTGGGAAACAGAAGAACTGATCTTTTCCTACATATCCCAGTGACCACTATTTGAAAGATGATCCCTATTTCCTAGTAATTGCAAATCCAATGAATTTAAGCTTATCTAAGAGAAAGGAGTTGGTTAGATGAATTGGAATGCAGGTGAGCTTATTATATGATAGACATAAGACATATACCTCAGGATACAAAAGGGGCAAATGGCAAAATAACTTAAAAAAAAAAAGCCTTTCTTCATGAGAAACAGCTTGTTTTACTTTCCATATGTGTTCAATTTTATTTCCATGGGTCTTATTTAAAACCAAGAAAAATGTAATAAAGCTGACCTCTCTACATGACTATAAGAATTTCAATGCTACTAGAAATTGTAGGAAATATAACAATAATATGTATTCCATTCCTGGCATTGTAAATAATTGAAACCAGGACATGCTCAGAAAGGTCTCTTAATTCCTTTCACCAGTAGTTTTACTTTGTGTTGTGGAAGTGAGTTATTCTGAAATATAGGATTAGTTTTTGTCCAAAGTAAGAGGCTTTTTAAAACAATTTTAGCCACTTTTATGAATATTTCTGATATTTTATTATAAGCAGTTTTTCATAAGAAAGAATATTAGGTTGAACAAAATGCTAGGAATTAAATGTTGCCAGTTTGATCTTTTTATTATTTTGGAACAAAGCAAATCAAATCAGAACATTTAACACTAGTACATGCTACATTTAAAATAAGATTTGTATATGTGTATTTATAAATATATGTTTACTAATGCTTAGTTTTGATCTTAAGCCAGGAGATGTATTTCCTACAAAATAATACTGAAAATTATTTTTATAGGAAACTAATCTTAAATAATTCAGTTAAGAGAAATCAAGTTGGACAAGGTTACAGAGAACTGCAGTGTAGAATTCTCCTTCAGATTATTTCTGCTAACTGACATGGAATTAGCAGTGGTCCTCAGTCTGTTTTTGTTTTTTTTTTTTAAATAGTGATGCATAAATCCTTGCCAGACCCATTCAATCTCTTGGTATCTGAAGTTTCTAAACCTTTCACAGGTGATTCTAATGCTCAGTGTTGATTGAGAACCACTGTGCTGGAGAGGCAACTGATTTCAAAATACTCATCTCTTAGTAAGTAAAAGGACAGGCTTTCCCTTTTTTTTATGATTTGGTGTGGGCACTACTGAAGTTTTCAGATGCTGGAAGTTTTCAGATGCTAGAATGAGCACATCAATATGATGTTTGTGTGTCCTCTAGTTTAAGCTGTTACTGAGGAGACACTGTGAGCTGAGCAGCCATCACATACTGGCTGTTTTGGCAAATATTAGGTTGACATAACCTGACTCAGCAACCGGAAGAGACTTTCTGCTCAGGGACAAATGCTATTTAAAAACAGACTAATGTATCTCTCTGATGCATTTCAAATCTGTGAACATGAGGCTTCATTCTCCTCAAATTAATTAAATACCAAGGGAATCAATTCTGAAGAAGTACTGTCCATTTTTAGGTGTAAGAGTGTCAATTAAAGCTGGCAGAGAAACAGTTCAATCACAGGGGTTATTAAGAAGCTCTTTTAAAATTTGCAGTCTGGTAAGTAACAGCAAATAACTGGATGCTGAGCCTTGTTATATGTAAATGTTAAATTAAATTGACATGCCCTAGGTGGGTTATTCAGAATACCATATTTGCTGAAATAATTTCTCCTTTTATACTCCATGATAAATGGAAAAAAAGATATACATGGCTATTTGGGTCCTGTTTGGTTGCCACCCTAGGGAACCTTTATGATCCCTCTATTTCTCCCAGAAAGAGCAACTTTCCCAGAGTTCCCAAGAAATCCGTTGCAGAGCACATAGCATACTCAAGGAAAGAGGCTCATTAAAAGCTTCCCATACCCCCCCTTCCCATCCCACTTACCTTTGTGACATAACACGCTGGTGCTAAAATTTCTCTATAAGATAAACATTTGAGCTAAGATAGTATAGAACTCAGGAAATTGCTAGGGATTTGGATTAGGAAATGAAAGAGTTTTTCACTTACAAGACAGTTACATACCCTCTCTGAGACTGCATTTTATCATTTGAAAATGGATTAGAGGAGGACAAAATGATGTCTGTGGAGATACTTTGTAAATTTGTGAAACTTTATGAAAATACTATTTTATTGTTAAATGCAGCTTTCCCTGGAGTGAGAGATGATACATCAAGGACACATTCATCATTAAAATCCTTGTAAAGATTCATATCAAAGCAATTCCCAAGTATATATCACTGCTTGGGGATAACAGGCCTAATTTGGTATATAGAGGGATCATATTTTCCATATTTACAATCAACTCTTGGGAATAGAGAAAGACATAGCAAGAAGAGTAAGAGGGAATTGAGGGTAGGACATATACTGGACATTTCTCATATTTCATTATCTTCCCTTCATTCCTATCTGACTGTGCTACATGATTCTGTAAAAGAAATACTGAGAATGTAAAAGCAAAAACAAGACATGTTGGAGATTGTATATGCATGTGCCACTGGGCATTTGCTAATTTATTTTTATGTGAATGTGGGAAAAATGACTGGCATTGAATTTGGGGACAGGGCAGGTAGGTGAGTAGAGTGTTTAATTTACTTCTCTTTGTAAGGAAGCTTTTTGTCCAAGGGTAAGACTAACCAAGCAAATACAGCTTGGAGGAAATGGATTAGGAAAAAGGGAAGAAAAAAGCATTTAGATAGCAGAAAATTGAGCAAGGAGCTGCCATTCTCCCTCCTATAGTTGGATATAAATAATCATCAGCTTTGTTGGTTTGACCAGAGTCCCTAATCTTCACTGGATATTAGAATTACCTAGATAGCTCCCATCAGATTTACAGTATTACAATCTTGGATGGTACCTGTGGCATATTTAGTTTTGAGTGAATGCCACAGAAACGTCTGAAGCATAATCAGTGCTTTATCTTGTTTCTGCCTTTGACCCTCTCTGACTTAACATGACTAAATGTCTCTTCAGGTATCCATTATTTCTGATTAAAAGCAGAAAAATATGAGAAAAAATTATGGAATGAGAATCATTTGATTAAACTATTTCTACAATGTTCTTTTTTTATTTCAGAATTTTACGGGGTACACACGTTTGGTAACATAATCTGCTTTTGTACAGTTTAAGTGAAATTTATAAATGTGCCCTTCACCCAGCTAGTGTGCATTGTACCCATTAGTTGTGAGTTTACCCATCCACTCCTCCCCCCTCTCACCTACTTGATTTCCATTGAGTTTTACTTCCATATGTACACATACCTGTTGATCGATTAGTTACAATTTACTACTGAGTACATATGCTGTTTGTTATTCCATTCTTACAATACTTCACTTAGAAGAATGGTCTCCAGAATGGCTGCTCACTATCCAGGCTTCTTCACTGCTGGCATAAACAAGCTACCATTAAGATGACAAAACTGTGTCAATAGTGTAGGCACGTATTTTGATAAATTGTACTGCTTCTTGATGGAGATATAACAAACTACACTTTTGATTTGAAGTCATACATTTATTATTTAATGACTAATAATTTTTGTGAGTGGTGAGAGGTGTGGATCCTGTTTTAGTCTTCTACATGTGGATAACCAATTTTCCCAGCACCATTTATTGAGTAGGGTTTCTTTACCCCAGTGTATGCTTTTGTCTGCTTTTTCAAAGATCAGATGGCAATATGAGGATGGTTTCATATCTGGGTTCTCTGTTATGGTCCATAAATCTATGTTTCTAGTTTTATGCCAGTACCATGCTCTTTTGGTTACTGTAGCCTTATAGGATAGCTTGAACTCTGATAAAATGATGGCTCCCAATTTGTTCTTATTACGAAAGGTTGCATTGGCTATTCAGGTTCTTTTCTGGTTCCATACGAAGCATAGAACTATTTTTTTCTAGATCTGCAAAAAATGACATTGATATTTTGATGGGGATTACGTTAAATCTGTAAATCACTTGGGGGGTATAGACATTTTAATAATGTTTATTCTGCTGATCCATGAGAAAGATATGTTTTTCCATCTGTTCACATGCTTGGCAATTTCTTACCTCAGTGTTTCGTAGTTCTCCCTATGGAGGTCTTTCACCTCCTTAAATATATTCCTAGGTATTTTATTTTCTTTGTTGGTATTGTGTCTTTGATTTGATTCTCAGCTTGACTGTTGTTGGTGTATATGAAAACTACTGATTTGTGTACATTGATTTTGTAACCTGAGACTTTGGTGAATTTACTTATCAATTCCATGAGTCTCTTGATTGAATCTTTGGGGTTTTCTAGATATAAGATCATATCATCAGCAAAGAGTGATAATTTTACCTCTTCCACCCCCTTTTGGATACCCTTGATTTCTTTTTCTTGTCTGAATGCTCTGGCTAGGACTTCCAGCACTATGTTGAATAGAAGTGGTGATAGTGGGAAACCTTGTCTGGTTCCAGTTCTAAGCGGGAATGCTTTCAATTTTTCCCCATTCAGTACGACGTTGGCTGTGTGTTTGTTGTATATGGCTTTTATGATTTTGAGGTATGTCACATCTATGCCTATTTTATTAAGCATTCTTATCATAAAAGGGTGCGGAATTTTGTCAAATGCTGTTTCTGTGTCTATTGAGAGGATCATATGGTCTTTGTATTTGCTTCTATTTATGTGGTGAATTATATTTATAGAGTTGCATGTGTTGAACCATCCTTGCATCTCTGGAATGAAGCCCAGTTAGTTGTGGCAAATTATGTTTTTAATGTACTGCTGAATTCACTTTGCTAAGATTTTACTGAGAATTTTTGCATCTATATTCATAAGGGATATTGGTCTCCAGTTTTCTTTTTTTGTTGTATCCTTTCCTGGCTTTGGTATCAAGGTGATATTGGCTTCATAGAATGAGTTGGGGAGGATTCCTTCCTTCTCAATGTTATGCAATAATTTCTGTAGTATAGGTACCAGTTCTTTGTAGGTTTGGTAAAATTCAGGCATGAAACCATCTGGTCCGGGACTTGGTTTTGTCGGAAGGTTTTTTATTGCTGCTTCATTTTTTGTGCTTGCTATTGGCCTATTCAGAAGTTCTGTTTCGTCCTGATTGAGCCTGTGGAGGTTGTGTGTTTCCAAGAATTTCCCCATTCCCTCCATGTTTTCAAGTTTATGAGGATAGATTTTTTTTATAGTATTCAGAGATTATGTTTTGTATTTTTGTAATATCAGTTGTTATTTCTCCTTTTGCATTTCTGATTGAGCTTATTAGAGTCCTTTTTTTTCTGTTTCTGGTTAATCTATTGAAAGGTCTATACATTTTGTTTTCAGAAAACCAACTTTTTGGTACATTAATCTTCCATATAATTCTTTTATTATCAATTTCATTTAGTTCTGCTATGACCTTAGTTATTTCTTTTTCTGCTGGGTTTGGGTTTGGTTTGCTATTCCTTTTCTAACTCCTTGAGATGATTCATTATATTATTGATTCATGATCTTTCTGTCTTTTTGATGTAGGTATTTAAGGCTACGAGTTTTCCTCTCAGTACTGCTTTTGCTGTATCCCACAGATTTCGGTAACTTGTGTCCCCATGATCATTTACTTTGAGGAATCTTTTGATTTCCATCTATCTCCTCCTTGACCCAACTATCATTCAGCAATAGCTTGTTTAGTTTCCATGATTTTGTGTAGAGATGAGTGTTTCTGTTCGAGTTGATTTCTAATTTTATTCTACTGTAGTCTGAGAAGATGCATGGCCTAATTTCTGTTTTTTTAAAATGTGTTGAGACATGTTTTGTGGCCTAGGATGTGATCAGTCTTAGAGAATGTTCCGTGAGGTGATGAGAAGGAAGAACGTATATTCAGTAGTTTTTGGGTAAAATGTTCTGTAAATGTCTGTTAGGCCCATTTGTTGTAGAGTTCTGGTCAAGTTCATTGTTTCTTTGCTTCTGCTCTATTTTCAGGATCTGTTGAGTTCTGTCAGTGTGGTGTTGAAGTCCCTGGCTTATCATTTTATTTAGATCAAGTAGGATTTGCTTTGCGAATCTTGGATCCCCTGTGTTTGGTGCATGAATATTTAAGATTGTTGAGTGTTCTTGTTGAATTGTTACCCTCACCATTATATGTCTCTTGAGTGGGAAATTCAAGCCATTCACATTTTTTGAAATAATTGATATGTGGGGTGGATTTCTGTTCATTGTGTTGGGAAGATCCTATTGCTTTCTTTTACCTCTTGAGCCATTATGGTATCTGGGCTCTGAACTTTAGCTTTTGGATGATTTTATACTTGTGGGTGTCTATTGTACTGATCCATGTATAATGCAGTTCCGAGTACTTCCTGCAGAGCAGGTCTGGTCTTCACAAATTCCCTCAGTGGTTGCTTGTCTGAGAAAGTCTTTATTTCTCCCTGATATAAGAAACTTAGTTTTGAAGGATACAAACTTCTAGGCTGGGCATTATTGTTTTAGAAGACTGAGGATGGGTCCCCAGTCCCTTATGGCTTTTAAGGTTTCAGTTGAAAAGTCTGCGGTAAGTCTGATAGGTTTTCCTTTGTAAGTGAGCTGCTGTTTTCTCCTGACTGCTCATAGGAGTGCCTCTTTCATGTTTACTTTGGCCAGCCTAATGACTATGTGTCCTAATGATTGTCTCTTTATAATAACTCACCCAGAGGTCCTGTGTGCTTCTTATACCTGGATATCCAGATTTCTAGCAAGGCCAGGGAAGTTTTCTGCAATTATTCCCTCAAATAAATTATCTAACCCTCGTGTATTCTGTTCTTTGCCCTCAGGGATGCCTATGATTGTTATGTTTGGCCTCTTTACCTAATCCCACATTTCTTGTAGGCTTTATTTGTTCCCCTTATTTCTCTGTTCTTTCTCTTTGACTGATTTGTTTAGCTCATAGGTGTTATCTTCAAGCTATGATATTCTTTCTTCTGTCTTACCTAGCTTATTCTTAAAGCTTTCTACTGTGTTTTGTAATTCCTTGAATGAATTTTTCATTTCCAGAATTTGTTTGGTTTTTCTTTAATACTTAGATTTCTTTAGAGAATTTTTCATTTGTTTCCTGCATTGTTTTTGTGGCTTCATTTTGTTTTGTTTCTATTTTCTCTTGTATTTCATTGAGCTTTCTTACAATCCATATTTGAAATTCTTCATCTGCCATTTTAACCATTTCATTTAGGTTGGTATCCATTGGTAAAGAGCTATTGATTTTTTGGGGGGAGGGGTTTCCTATTGTACTGATTTTTCGTATTTCTGTAGTTCTTTCGCTGATTCCTTCTCATCTGGCCTCTTAATCAAGAGTTGGGGGTGCTAGAGCTGGCTTATGGCCCTGTCTGTGAGTTCCCAAAGATTGATCCCTGTCTGTGCCAGGGAGAGGAGTGCTGGTCCTGAGTTGCTTTTGGGGTGTTTTAGCAGGTTTGATGAACCTCTCAGGTTACCTCTGACCCATTTACTTCACCTCTTCCCAATAGAGTGTAGTGAGTTTGGTCCCCCAGCTTAATCTCCAGGCTGGTTGATTGTACTTGTGGGTATGATTCTGCTACTCTCATATTGCTTGAATTGGAAGGTACTATGTTTAGCTATGGGATTATCCCCTCTGTCACTGATTGTAGTTTGTATGGATGAGCCAGCTGCTGAGGTAATCTTTTGTGCCTGTGGTAGGCTCTGGTCCTCCAGGTAGTTCATATGAATGCCCCAAACTTTGGGAGGGACCTGTAGCTTCTGGAGGGTTGCCTGTTCCCTACCCACTTTGAGATGTGGGGAGGAGCAAGACACATCTTGGCTGGAATGTGAGAGCATGAGGGGCTTTGCTAAGCCTCAGCAGTGCTCAGAGGTTGCTTTTCTGCCTGCTAGAGGAAGCTGATGATGTGGAGTTCAGGGCAATTTCTCCAAGCCCGGAGAGCTGCTTCTGAGGGGAGGGGCCTAATCATGTAATTGCGAAGGTCCAAGCCAGGATTTTTCTGTCCCTGTCCACTAGCCCAGTTTCTGTGCCTATAGTGAGTGTTCTTTATGAAAAATTATCCCTCTGGGGGAAAATTCACTAAAGAAAAATAAAATAGTGGGTAAAGAAGTTTTTATTAGGAATATATGAATCAACCAAATTTTAAGTGATTGTCATAGTGACAGCTGAAACTGAGCAAGTTCATGTATGATTAATTCATTATTAACAGGTTTTCATTAAGAGAAAATTATAAACATAGTAACTTGGAATGTAGAATATATAGATTAATGTATATTGAAAAAATTATTAGTAACTTTCTTAAAAGAATCCAAGTAGATATCTTCTATGTTCATAAAAACTCCAACATTGCTGTAAGTAGAGGTACTATATATTCAATTATAAGCATTCCAATTTTAAAATTAAAAAATAGTATATGGATGTCAAATAGAATTCCTTATATACAGCATTTTACTGGAGGTTCTAGGAAATGTGATAAGATAAGTCAAAAAAATAAGTAATAAGGCATAGAAGGGAAGAAGTAAAACTGTTCCTATTTGTAGTTAATGTGATTAATGTATATAGTAAATCCAGAAGAACCTTAAAATGATAGGTTAAAAATCATTTCTGTTAAAAATAACAGAACTGAACAGAGTTTTACATGTAAAAGCATTATTCCAGTTCAAAGCTTTTTATACCACTAATGACCAATTAGAAAATTGGATAGGAAAAATTCCCATTGACGATAGCAACAACAACAAAAAAAACTTAAGAATAAGTGTAAAGAGTGTAAGTATGATCTCTGTGGGGAAAAAAATAACATTAGCAAAGGAAGTAAAGGAATTAAATGGACAACTATACCATGTTGATAAATATAAAAATAAGTTGTGAGAGCAGTCCTGCCTGCATAGGGAGCTGCTGGGAGACCCATCCATCTGTATTGATGGGGCAAGCTTGACAACCATGGACCCACAGAAGATCCTGAAATGACTCTGTGTCTTGGCTCCAGCGCTTCTCAAATGTGGACTGAGAGCAGTTTTGCTCACCCAAGGACATGGAGGGAGATACAAGGTAGACATGTTCTCAAGGCCTCAGCTACAATCTGAAGTCCTTACTGCCTATCAGAGAAACAGCCAGTGACCCAGTGGGAATGCTTCCAGGGACACAAAGGAAGCCACATTTGTCTGTGTACCTGGAAACAAGCATGCTACTTGCAGACCAAGAAGCTGACTCTCATTCTAGTGATAGCCCTACTGACCCAAGGTCCTGAAGGAACTTGGGTTTACCTAAGGACCATATAGTATCCAAGCCTGCTTGAGCCCCTGATAACAGTCCCACCAACCTCAGACCCCACTGCATACCCAGCAACAGTCATGTGATCTGGCTTCAACCTCACTGGACCACAATTGCATTGGCAACTTCCTCAGCCCAGGTATCCAACATGAGAAGGCCTTTATTGACAGAAATCAGTCTAAAAAGACTGGAAAAGATGTTTGCTCCTTCAAATGCACAGACACCAGTGCAAGGCAACACAGATGATGAAGAGTCAAATAATCATGACACCAACAAGCAAATTAATAAGGCTCTACTAAGCCATCTCAAAGAAATGGAGATCTACAAATTGCCTGAAAAATATTTCAAAATAATAAGTTCAGTAAGATGCAAGAAATCACAGATAGACAACTATGTTAAATTAGGAAAACAATGCGTGAACAAAATTAGAGCTTAAAAAAGAAATAGAAACAATAAAAAAGAATAAACAAATCCTGGCAGCAGGGAAGAACACAATGACAGAACTGAAAATTTCAATAGAGATTTTCAGTGGCAGTCTCAATCATACAGAAAAAGAATTAGCAAACTCAAAGACAAGTCATTTAAAATAAGCAAAACAGAGGGGAAAAAAGTGAAACAAAAGAATAAAAAAGTTTGAAGAAGGTATAAGGAATCTATGGGACACCATCAGCTTACAGATATGTAAATTATAGGAGTGCCGGAGGGGGGGAAGATAGAGAGAAAGGGAAAAAAAGATTATTTAGAGAAACAATAAAACCTTCCCAAATCCTGGAAGGGAGATCAAGATTCATGAAGCTCAAAGAACTCCAAGCCACATCAACCCAAAGATAACTATTCCAAGACACATTATCAAATTGTCAAAAGTTAAGGACAAAGAGAGGATCTTTCCTTTTATCAGTTTTATTTATTTAACTTGTTAAATTAAAAAATAAAAATTGTATATATTTATCATATGTAACATGGTATTTTAAAATATGTATACATTGTAGAACGGCTAAATCAAGATAATTGAGATATGTATTACCTCACGTACTTATTGCTTTTTTTTTGTGGGGAGAGCACATTTTTTTTTTAACTTGGCTAAAGTGCATTTTTTTAAATTTCAGAATATTATGGGAGTACAAACACTTTGGTTACTTATATTGCCTATGCACTGCCCAAGTCAGAGCTACAATCATGAATATCCCCCAGACAGTGTGCCCTGCGCCCATCAGGTGTGAGTTTTCCCATCCCCTCCACCTCCCCCCCCGCCCGACCCCTGATGAATATTATTTCCATGTGTGCACATAAGTATTGATCAGTTAGTATCAATTTGATGGTGAGTACCAGTGGTGCTTGTTTTTCCATTCTTATGATACTTCGCTATGAAGAACAGGCTCTAGCTCCATCCAGGATGACCACATGTGTTAATTCACTGTGTTTTTTTCTTGCTGAGTAATACTCCATGGTATACATACACCATTTTTTATTAATCTACTCATGTATTGATGGGCACTTGGGTTGTTTCCACATCTTTGCAATTGTGAATTATGCTGCCATAAACATTTGAGTGCAGATGTCTTTATTACAGAACGTCTTTTTATTTCCTTTGGGTAAATACCCAGTAGTGGGATTGCTGGATCAAATGATAGTTCTACTTTTAGTTCTTTGAGTTATCTCCATATTACTTTCCATAGAGGTTGTACTAATTTGCAGTCCCACCAGCAGTGTATGAGTGTTCCTATTGGTCCGCATCCCTGCCAATATTTGTTGTTTTGGCACTTTTGGATATAAGCCAATCTCACTGGAATTAAGTGATATCTCATTGTGGTTTTGATTTGCATTTCCCTGATGATTAGAGAAGTTGAACACTTTTTTATATGTTTGCTGGCCATTATTCTGTCTTCTTTTGAAAAGTTTCTGTTCATGTCCTTTGCCCACTTATTAATAGCATTGTTTGATTTTTTTTCTTGTTGATTTTCCTAAGTTCTGTATAGATTCTGGTTATCAGCCCTTTATCAGAGGTGTAGCATGCAAATATTTTCTCCCATTCTGTAGGTTGTCTGTTCACTCTAGTGATAGTTTCCTTGGCTGTGCAGAAGCTTTTCAATTTGATCAGGTCCCATGTATTTATTTTTGTTGCTGCTGTGATTGCTTTGGGGGTCTTCTTCATAAATTCTTTGCCTAGGCCAATGTCCATAAGAGTTTTTCCAACGTTTTCTTTGAGAATTCTTATGGTTTCATGTCTTAGGTTTAGATCTGTTATCCATTGTGAATTGATTTTTGTGAGAGGTGAGAGGTGTGGATCTAGTTTCAGTCTTCTGTATGTGGCTATCCAGTTTTACCAGCACTATTTATTGAATAGGGATTCTTTTCCCAAGTGTATGTTTTTGTGGAATTTGTCAAAGATGACAGTATGAGGATAGTTTTATATCTGGGTTCCTAGTCTTGTTCCATTGGTCTATGTCTGTGTTCTTGTGCCAGTACCATGCTGTTTTGGTTCCTATAGCCTTGTAGTATAGTTTGAAGTCTGGTAGATTGATGCCTCCCAATTTGTTCTTTTTACTTAAGATTGCCGTGGATAGATGGGGTTTCTCTGGTTCCACATAAAGCATAGAATTATTTTTTCTAGATCTGCAAAGAATGATGTCGGTATATTGATATGGACTGAATAGATTCTGTAAATCACTTTAAGTAGTATAGACATTTTAACAATGTTCATTCTACCTATCCAAGAGCATGGTAGGGTTTTCCATCTGTTTACATCCTCTGCAATTTCTTTTCTCAGTGTTTCATAATTCTCTCTATATAGGTCTTTCATCTCCTTAGTTAGATATGTTTCTAAATATTTAATTATCTTTGGTGCTATTGTGAAAGGTATTGTGTCGTTGATTTGTTTCTTGGCTCAACTGTTATTATTGTATATGAAGGCTACTGATTTTTGTGTGTTTATTTCTATCCTGAGACTTTGTTGAATTCATTTATCAATTCCAGTAATCTTCTGGTTGAATCTTTGGGGTTTTCTAGATATAATGTCATATCATCAGCAAAGAGTGAAAGTTTGATCACTTCTGCCCCTATTTGGACCCCCCTGATTCCTCTCTCTTGTCTAATTGCTCTCTCAAGGACTTCCAGCACTATGTTGAATAGTAGTGGAATTAGTGGGCAGCCTTGTCTGGTTCCAATTTTAAGGGGGAATGCTTTCAATTTTTCACCATTCAGTATGATATTGTCTGTGGGTTTATTGTGTACAGCTTTAATTATTTTGAGGTATAAGCCATCTATGCCTATATTGTTAAGAGTTCTTATCATGAAAGTTTGCTGAATTTTGTCAAAAGGCTTTTCTGCATCTACTGAGAGGATCATTACTTCTTGCTTTTATTTATGTGGTGAACTACATTTATAGATTTGTGTATGTTGAACCATCCCTGCATCTCGGGGATGAAGCCCACCTGATCATGATAAATTTTTTTTTTTATGTACATTTGAATTCGGTTGCTAGGATTTTATTGAGAATTTTTGCATCTATATTCACAAGGGATATTGGTCTATAGTTTTCTTTTCTTACTGTGTCCATTCCTGGCTTTGGTATCGAGGTGATAATTGGCTTCATAGAATGAGTTTGGGAGGATTCCATCTTTCTCAATGTTATGGAATAATTTCTGCAGTTTAGGCACCAGTTCTTCTTTGTAGGTTTGGTAGAATTCAGGCACAACCTATGTGGTCCAGGACTGTTTTTTATTGGAAAATTTTTTATTACTGCTTCAATTTTGGTGCTTGATATCGTTCGGTTCAGGAATTCTATATCTTCCTGATTGAGCCTAGGGAGGTAGTGTGTTTCTAAGAATTTGTCCATTTCTTCCACGGTTTAATTGTTTTTGGGCATAGAGATTTTTGTAATATTCTAAGATGATGTTTTGTATTTCCGTGATATCATTTGTCACCTCTCCTTTTTCATATCTAATTAAGCTTATTAGAGTCCTTGCCTTTCTCCCTCTGGTCAACCTAGCAAGTGGCCTATTTTGTTTATCTTTTCAAAGAACCAACTTTTTGTTTTATTAATCTTCTGTATAGATCTTTTGTTCTCAATTTCATTTAATTCTGCTGTGATATTGGTTATTTCTTTTCTTCTGCTGGGTTTAGGGTTGGTTTGCTCTTCCTTTTCCATTTCCTAAAGAGGATTCACTAGTTTACTGATTTGTGAACTTTCTGTCTTTTGGATGTGAGCATTAAGGTGATGAGTTTTCCTCTCAGGACTGCTTTTGCTGTATCACACAGATTTTAAAAACTTGTGTCCCCATTATAATTTAGTTTGAGAAATCATTTGATTTCCATCTGAACCCCTCTTGACCCACTAGTCATTCAGCAATAGTTTGTTTAATTTCTCCATTTTTGGATAGAGATGTGTGTTTCTGTTGGAATTGATTTCTAATTTTAGTCTGTGTGCTCTGAAAAGATACATGGTATGATTTCTATTTTTTTGAATTTGTTGAGATCTGTTTTGTGGCCTACGGTGTGATCAATTTTAGAGAAAGTTCCATGAGCTGATGAGAAGAATGTATATTCAGTGTTACTTGGGTGGAGTGTTGTATAGATGCCTGTTAGGCCCAAATGTTGTAGAGTCATGTTTAGGTCCATTGTTCCTTTGCTTATTTTCTGTATGGAGTATTTGTCCAGTTCTGCCAGTGGGGTGTTGACTTCCCCGGCTATTATTGCATTGTCATTTATTATGTTGTCTAGATCAAGCAGTATTTGCTTTATGTATCTGGGCACTCCTGTGTTGCATGCATAAATATTTCGGATTGTTAACTCTTCTTCTAAGATTTTTCCCTTCACCACTATATAGTGACCATCTCTGTCTTTCTTTACTTTTGTTGCTTTAAGTTTAATATCTGATATGAGAATGGCTACCCCAGATTTCTTTGTTTTCCATTTGCCTGGAAAATTGTATTCGCTCACCTTGAGTCTGAACGAGTCCTTGTGTGTAGGATGCATTTCCTGGAGACAGCAGATACTTGGCTTGTATTTTTTGATCCATTCAGCCAGCCTGTATCTCTTTAATGAGCAATTCAAGCTATTCACATTTATTGAGAGAATTGATATTTGGGGTGAATTTCTGTTCATCCTGTTGGGTATACTCTTGTTTTGTTTTACCTCTTGAGCTGTTGTGATATCTGGGTTCTGGACTTTTAGCTTTGGGGTAGTTTTACACTGGTGGGTGTCTGTTGTTCTGGATAGTGTACAGTGTAGGTCTAAGTACTTCTTGCAGAGCAGATCTGGTCTTCGCAAATTCCATCAGTGATTGCTTGTGTGGAAGTGTCTTTATTTCTCCCTCAGATAATAAGCTTAGTTTTGAAGGATAAAGAATTCTGGGTTGGCCATTATTTTGTTTTAAAAGACTGACGTGGGTCTCCAGTCCCTTCTGGCTTGTGAGGTTTCAGTTGAGAAATCTGCAGTTAATCTATTAGGTTTCCCTTTGTAAGTTACCTGCTGTTTTCGCATTACTGTTGGAAGCAGTGCCTCTTTTATGTTTACTTTGGCCACCCTGATAATTATGTGGCATGGTGAATGCCTTTTCACATTGAGTCTCCCAGGAGTCCTGTGTCTTCTTGTACTTGGATATCGAGATTTCTGGCTAGGCCATGGAAATTTTCCTCTGTTGTTCCTTCAAATAGATTTTCCAGCCCATGGGACTTTTCTTCCTCTCCCTCAGGGATGCCTATGATTCTTATGTTTGGCCTCTTTCATAGTCCCACATTTTTTGTGTGCTTTGTTCATGTCTGTTGTTTTTGTGTTCTTTCTCTTTGACTGATTTGTTTAGCACATGGGAGTTATCTTCCAGCTCTGAGATTCTTTCCTCTGCGTGATCCTGCCTATTCTTAAGGCTTTCCACTGTGTTTTGTAGATCCTTGAATGCCTCTTTCATTTCTTGAATTCCTGTTTGGTTTATCCATAATACTTCTGTTTCTTTAGAAAATTTTTCATTCATTTCTTGCATTTTCATTGTGGTTTCTTTGACTTGGGATTCAGTTTTCTCTTGAATTTGACTGAGCTTTCTTATAATCCATAGATGAAATTCCTCTTCTGTCATTCTACCCATTTCATTTGAGTTGGTATCCGTTGCTGAGGAACTGATGGTTTCTTTTGGGGGTGACTTTTTGCTGTGATTTTTCATGTTTCCTGAGTTCTTTCACTGATTCTTTCTCATCTGGCCTCAGTTGAGAGGTGGGGGTGTTAGGGCTAGTTTATGGCCCTGTCTCCAAGCCCCCAAGGATTATTCCTTGGTGGAGCCAGGGAGAGGAGTACTGGTTTGTATTGCTTTATGTGTATTTTAGCAAGTTTGGTGGACCTCTTGGGTTACCTCTGGCCTGTTGTCGTCATATCTTCCCGTTGGAGTGTAGTGATTTTGTTCTCCCAGCTTGAGCTCTAAGCTGGTGGATTGTACTTGAGGGTACGAATCCACTGCTCCCTAATAGCTTGAAATGGAAGGCAATATTTTTAGCTGTGGGGTTGTTCTCACTGTCATTGGTTGTAGTTTGTGTGGAGTAGCCAGTTACTTAGGTATTCTGTTGTGCCCGTGGCAGGCTCTGGTCCCCCAGGTGGGGTATACAAAAACCCCAGGCTTTGGGAGAGACCTTGTAGCACACCAGGATTACTTTTACGCTGCTCCCCATGAAGTGGGGAAAGGAGCAAAATAGGTTGTGACTACATTGTAAGAGCTAGATTGGGTAAATTCTATACAGCTCAAAGGTTGCTTATCCAGCTGCTAGTGGGGGCTGCTGTTGTGGGGTTCAGAGCTGTCTCTCGCCGGGCTCGCATGGCTGCTTCTGATGGGAGGGGCCAGCTGGTGGGATTGCTGAGGTCTCTAGCCGGGTTTTTTCTTCCCTGTTCACAGTCTTGGGCACTTTTCCCTCCCGACCACTTGTGGTCTGTCAAGTTTTTCCACAGTTTGTGTATCTGGCCCTCTGATGTGCGTCTCCACATGTCACTGGCTGATAGGAGTATCTCCAATTGTGCACCCTTTTCCACCACTATACCCCAAGGCGATGAGAGTGGGCATCTCTATCTCCGCCAGGGGGATGTTCCCACCAGGGGGAATAGTGGCAGCTGGAGGCACTCTAAGATCGAGCAAAATTCCCTAATAAAGTGGGCAGTATTCGGGGGAGCTGCTCTGGTTCATCCTGTGGCGCTTGAGGCATTCGGTTGCCATGAGAACTGGTACTTATACAAAATGAGTCACTATGGCAAGCAACCTTCAAAATAGCTGATTTCTGGAGTACAGGAGGGCTGGGACCTGAAGAGTGGGCACTAGGACCAGCATGTAGCAGGCACATAGGAGGCCAGAGCCGTGGAGGGAGGCAGGACCAGATGGACGGGCTGCAAACTGTTTCCAATACACAAAGGTCCCACCGATACAGATCAGGGACCTTATCCCACCTGGAACCCACAGAGGCAGCTGTCCATGGCCACCAACGGCATAACCTGTCACACCCAGGCAGAAGAGCTCCCGGGCCAGAAGTGGAGTGAAGCTAGAGAACTATCTAACAGTAAGCTCCAGGCGGGAGACTTTAAAGATGGCTGCCGACTGCCAGTTTAGTGGACAGCAGATCACGCCGTGAATGCAGCTCTTCTCAATCGGCCTGGGTCCCATGGAGGCAATTGCCGGCAGTCCCTAAGGGTATGTCCCATTGTTCTCCATTCAACTCCCGTGCCCTGGTCCTGCTGACTTCCAGTGGTAAGGTGCCTGTCCCCGGATTCCTGCATTCTGTCCCGGGAAGCTGTATCTAAGCCCAGTTTCTGAGCAGTCCCTATACAGTGCACCCACGAGTTCCACGTGGCTCCCACATTTGGTTCCTCTCCACAGTGCCTGCTGTCTCGAGCAACAACTTTGCACCAACTCTGGGGTTGTCCCTGACTGAGTGGATGGGAAGTCTGTGGGGATGGTGCATGACCACCTGTAGGTCAGGTTGCACTGTGCTACCTGGCAAGCACATCATTCCTGCGCTCTGGTCTCTATTGTATTCCCATTCTCTGATGTTTGTGAATGTATCTCCCAATCACCTGTTTTGTTGGGCTGAGTGTCCCACGATGTTTCTCTGTAAATTCACAATGCTGTTTTCGGAGTGAGCAATCCGTATGCAGGCAGCCGATAGCATTTTTCAACTCCTTCCTTACAATAGATCTCTTGAACTTATTCTTCCTAACTGAAAATTTGACCAACCTTTGACCAATGTCTCCCCCACCCTATCACTCCCCCAACCCTGCCCCTGATAACCACCATTGTACTCTTTACTTCTGTGAGTTCAGCTTTTTTAGATTCCAGATATAAGTGAGATTATGAGGTATTTATCTATGTTGGGCTTATTTCACTTAACATAATGTCCTATCAGTTCTTTCATGTTTTCACAAATGACAGAATTTCCTTATTTTTTTAAGACTGAAATGTATTCCATTGTGTATGTATACCATATTTTCTTTATTCATTTATCTGTTAATGGACACTTAGGTTGATTCCATATCTTGGATGTTGTGAATAAGGCTTCAGTGAACATGGGCGAATAGCTATCTTTTCAACATACTGATTTCATTTCCTTTGGATATGTGCTCAGTAGTGGGGTTGGTGAATCATATGGTAGTTCTACTTTTATTTTTTTGAACAGCCTCCATAATATGTTCTATACTGTTCTATTTACATCCCCCCCAGTAGTGTGCAAGGGTTTCCTTTCTCCACATCCTCACTAGAACTTGTTAACTTTGGCTTTTTGATAATAGCCATTCTTAAGTTGAATTTTTCTGATCATTAGTGATTTTGAGCACATTTTAAATACATCTGTTGGCCATTTGTGTATCTTCTTTTGAGAAATGTTTATTCAGGTCCTTTGCTCATTTATAAATAATATTATTGGTTTTATTGCTATTAAGTATTTGATCTGATATATGGTTGTCAGCTGTTTTTTCGCCATTCCATAGGTTGTCTCTTAACTCTTTTGCTCATTTCCTTGGTTGTACAGAAGCTTTTCAGTTTGATACAATACCACTTGTTTATTTTTGCTCTTGTTGCCTGTGCTTTTGGATCATATTCATAAAATCATTACCCAGACTAATGTAATGGGGCATTTCTCATATTTTTTTCCTAGTAGTTTTATATTTTCATGTCTCATGTTTAAGTCTTTAGTCTATTTTGAGTTGATTTTTGTATATGGCATAAGATAGGTTTTTTATTTCTTTCTTCTGCATGTGGATATCCATTTTTCCCTACACCATTTATTTAAGAGATGGTCTTTTCCTTATGGTATGTTCTTGGCAGCATTATTGAAAATCAATTGATTATACATGCATGGATTTATTTCTGAACTCACTATTAAAGAGAGAATCTTGAAAGTAGTAATAGTGACTCATTATATGAAAGGGAACATCCATAAGGCTACCAGTGGATTTCTCAGTGGAAACATTGCAAACCAGAAGGGAGTGGGATTATATATTCAAAGTGTTGAAAGAAAAAATTATCAACCAAGAATACTATATCCTGCAAATCTGTCCTTAAGAAATGAGGGGAGATAAAGGCATTTCCAAACAAAGAAAAGCTGAAGGAGTTCATTACCATAAGACCTGCCTTACAAGAAATGCTAGAGGAAGTTCTTTGAGTTGAAATGAAAGGACATTAAATAACAATATGAAAACATGAAATCATAAAACTCCCTAATAAAGGTAAATATATAGTCAAGTTCAGAATACTTTAATACTGTAATAGTGGTATGTAAATAACTTTTAACTCTAGTATAAAAGTTAAAAAGACAAAACTGTTAAATATAGTGGCAATAATTTGTTAAAGGATACACAATATGAAATGATGTAAAGTTTGACATCAACAGCATAAAATGAGGTGGGGGAGAAGTAAAAGGGTAGTTTTTGTATGTGATTTAAGTTATTATCAGCTTAAAATAGAATGTTATAAATATGATGTTTTATGTAAGCTCCATGGTAACCACAAATAAGAAACCTCTAGTAGGTACAGAAAAAATAAAAAAATCAAAGCATACCACTGCAAGAAATCAACAAATCATAAGGAGTACATCAAGAGAGGAAGAAATGGGCAAAGAAATTACAAAACAGTCAAGAAACAATGAACAAAATGGCAATAGTAAGTCCTTACCTATCAGTAACTACTTTTCATGTAATTGGATTAAAACTCTTTAATCAGTAAACACAGAGTGGTCAAATGGATAAACAAACAATAAAAAGATTCAACTCCATTCTACCTACAAGAGACTCACTTCAGCCTTAAGGACACACATAGGCTAAAAGTAAATGGAAAGAAAAAGATATTTCATGTAAATAATAACCAAAAGAGCTTAGGGGTAGCAATGCTTATATGAGACAAAATAGTTTTTAAGTTAAAAACTGTCACAAGAGATCTAAATGTCACTATTAAAGGTGTCATTTCATCCAAGAAGACGTAACAGTTGTAATCATATATGAACCCAACATCAGAGCATCTAAATAAATAAAGCAAATATTAATAGAACTGAAGGGAAAAATAGACAACAATTACATGATAGTAGGGGGCTTCACAGCCCTACTTTCAACAGCAGATGTATCATTCAGAAAGAAAATCAATGAAAAATAAAGACTCAAATAACACTACATATCAGATGGACCAAAAAGACATATACAGAGTATTTCATCCAACAGCAGCAGAATACACATACTTTCCAAGCCCACAGAGAACTTTCCCCAGGAGAAACCATATGTTGATCCACAAAATAAGTTTTAAATTTAAGACGGATGGAATCATCTCCCATATTTTCTGACCACAATGGCATAAAACTACAAATCAATACCTGGAGGAATCTTGGAACATTCACAAATATTTGCAAGTTAAATAAAAATTTTAAATAACTTGTGAGTCAAAGAAAAAAGCAAAATTGAAATAAAAAATATATTGAGATGAACAAAAAGGAAAAAAAAACATAGCATAACTTATAAGATCCAGTAAAAACAGTTTTAACAACCAAATTAATAGTGATAAATGCCTACCTTAAAAATAAAAAAGATCTTAAACAACCTAAGTTCATACCTCAAGAACTAGAAAAAGAAGAACTAAGCTCAAAGGCAGCAAAAGAAAGAAAATATGAATAATGATTAGAGAAGAAATAAATGAAATAGAAACTAGAAAGACAATAGACTCATCTATAAAAATCCTCTGACTTCCCTGTCACCTACAATCTTACTTCTTGCTCATGCTTCATGGAGTGTGGAGAGAGACCCAAACTGACCAAAAGTCATGCTGTTTCCTCTGTTAGAGACAGTCTACCTAGACCTAAGGATTTTCTACTCACCCTTAATTTAGTTTAGCCACCCCCACACATACCCTCCCCATGAAAATTGAAAAGATCAACAAAACTAAGAGTTGCTCTTTTGAAAAGCTAAACAAGCTTGACAGACCTTTAGCTAGACTAAAGAAAAGGAGAGGATTCAAATAAATAATATTATAAATGAAAGAGGAGACCTTACAACTGATACAACAAAAATACAAAGGCTCATAATACTACTATGAACAATTATATGCCAACAAATTGGATAACCTAGATGAAATGGATAAATTCCTAGAAACATACAACCTATCAATACTGAATCATGAAGAAATAGAAAATCTTAGCATAGCAATAATGATTAAGGAGATTATATCAGTAATAAAAAAATCCTCCCAACAAAGAAAAGCCCAGGTCCAGATGGCTTCACAGGTGAATTCTACCAAGGATTTAAAGTAGAATTAATGTCAGTCCTTCTTAAACATTTGCACAAGATTGAAGAGAAGTGAAGACTTCCAAACTTATTTTATGAGGCTGGTGTTACCCTAATACCAAAGCCAGACAAGGGCACTACCAGAAAAGAAAATTACAGGCCAATATTATTGATGAACATATTAATAGATGTAAAAATTCTCAGAAACATAATAGCAAATCAAATACAACAGCACATTAAAAGGATTATATACTATGATCATGTGGGATTTATCTCTGGGATGAAAGTGTGGTTCAACATATGCTAATCAATAAATGTGTTACACCTCATTAACAGAATGAAGTATAAAGATCATATAATTACCTCAACAGATGCAGAAAAGCATTTAAAAAATTCAATATCCTATCTTAATAAAAATTCTCTGCAAGTTATATATAGAAAGAATGTACTTTAATACAAGAAAGGCCATATATGACAAGCCCATAGCCAACATCATACTCAGTGGTGAAAAGCTGAAAGCTTTTTCTCAAAGTCAAGAATAAGAAATAGGTGCCCACTCTCAACACTTCTATTCAACATAGTGGTGGAAGTGCTAGCCATAGCAATTAGGCAAGAAAGAGAAATAAAAGCTCTTCAAATTGGAAAGGAAGGAGTTAAATATAGGCAAAAAGCTCCTTAACATTGGTCTTGGCAATGATTTTTTCTGGATATGACACCAAATGCACAGGCAACAAAAGCAAAAGTAAAGAACATCATCAACTTAAAAAGCTTATGAACAGCTAAGGAAACAATCAGTAGAATGAAAAAGCAACCTATGGAATGGGAGAAAATATTTGCAAACCATATATCTGATAAAGGATATATGGGATAAAGCATAAGGAACTCACACAACTCAATAGCAAAAAAGTAAATAACCTGAGTAAAAAATGGGCAAAGGAACTCAATAGATATTTCCCAAAAGAGGCCAACAGGTATATAAAAAGTTGTTCAACTTAACTAATCATTAGGGAAATGCAAATAAAAACCACAATGAGTTATTATTTCACACCTGTTGGGATTGCTATTATCAAATGGTGGCAAGGATCTGAAGAAAAGGCAACCCTTGTACACTGTTAGAGGGAATGTAAATTGGTATAGTCATTATGGAAAATAGTATGGAGGTTCCTCAAAAAATTAAAAATAGAACTACAATACTGTCTAACAATCCATGAAATCAGTATCTCAAAGAGATATATGTACTCCCATGTTCATTGCAGCCTTATTTACAATAGCCAATGTATAGCAGCCAAGATACGGTAACATGTTAAGTGTTCATCAATGGATGAATGTATATAGGAAATGTATCCAATACACACATACATACATAAATACAATGGAATATTTATTATTTAGCCATAAGAAAGAATTAAATCTTATCAGTTGCTATAACATGGATGAAGCTGGATGACAAAATGCCAAATGAAATAGGCCAGACATAGCAAAAAGGCAAATATTGTATGATTTCACATGTGGAATCTAAAACCGTTGAACTCATAAAAGGAGAGAGTAGATTGGTGGTTGCCAGGGCCTGAGGGTGGGGGAAATGGGCAGATGTTGGTCAAAGGATATATAAACTTTCATTTATGTGATAAACAAATTCTGTGTATCTAAGGTACAGCATAGTGACTGTAGTTCACAATGCTGTACTGTTTATTTAAAATTTGATGAGAGCAGTTTTTAAGTGTCCTCATTGCCCACCCCCCCTCAACAAAGTGGTAACTATAGTTGGTGAAATGTGTTAATTAATTTGACTGGTAATCAGTACACAATCTATATATATATCAAATTATCACATTGTACATCATAAATATGTACTATTTTTGTCAAATAGTTTGAAATAAGAAAATTTTTAAAATATGGTAAATATATCAAATTTTACCAAATTGATCTGTAAATTCAAGTAATCAAAGTAGAGTAACTTTTCAATTCTGGGAGCAGGGATTTGGACATAGAAGCCTGATCTTAACATTTATGTAGAAAATCAAATAGCCAAGAATACCCAAGCAATGTTGAAGGACAAGTTGAGAAGATATGTACCACAAAATGAGAAGAATTTCTATAAAATTTTGTAATTAAGATTGTATCATATATCTTATATATTTTTATATTTATTGTTAAAATAGATGTTCTCATGTTTTGGTAATGAAACCTGTTCATTATTGCATTTTCTTTCAAATTAACACTGTTTTTCTGGCTCTCTTTAAGTAGATACATTGCTTTGAATTTTTTTTAATGTATTTTCTATTTTATGGTCTGTTTCCCTTGCTAAACTGATAAAGTAGTAGCAAAAGTAGTTCTACCTATGAGGTAGTTACCTGAGGTAACTAATCTGTAATTCATGACATTGACATTTCATGAGCTAAGAAAGTTTGTGCGTAGAGTCAGATTTGGAGATAGTCATGTCTTTGATGTTGTTTTATTATTATTTCATAGCATTAATGTTTATATGAAAGGGTAGAGTTTGGTGAAAATTTGTGTTCTATGAACTGGTTAGTAAATTCTTAAATGATACCAGTGAAAAAGTTTGGAAGCTAAAACCTACTCCTGGTAATGGTGGCTAAATGAGGTCAAGCAACTGCTCTCTGCAGAAAACAAGCCTAAATTTGGTGAAGAAACATTAACTAACACATTCAAGGAGATCAATGAATCCTAAATAGGATAAACACAAGTAGAAACACACATAGACACAAAATAGTAAACTACTGAGAGCAAAGTCAAAGATAAAAATCTTTAAAACAGCAAGAAAAGAAAGACACCATTAATAAAGTGAATATCTGGCTTCTCATCAAAAACGGTCAAGACATGAAGGCACTGGAGTGATATATTCAAAGTGTTGAAAGAAAAATAAACTGGCAACCAAAAATTGTATATGCAGCAAATAGCTCTACCTTTTAAAAATGAGGGTAAAATAAGGACATTTCTTGATAAAGAAAAATGGAGGGAATTTGTTTCTAACAGATCTGCACTTCAAAAAATACTAACGGCAATTCTTCAGGCCAAAAGGAAATGGCTACAGATGGGTAACTTGGATCCATAAGAGAAATAAAGAATACTGGAAGGGGCAAATATGCGAGGAAATATTTTGTTTTCTTTTTTCGTCTATTAATTTTTTTAAAAACAACCAAATAACTCAATAAAGAAAGACTCTCTCACATATACACGTATATGTGCGGAACACTATATTGGGTTTATAACATAAAATCATATAACAGTAATAGCACAGGATGGGAGAAATGAAGCTAAACTAGAATAAGTTTACTTTATTTTACTGGTAATAAGTTAGTCCTAACTTGAAGGAGATTATGGTAAGTTTAAGATTCATATTGTAATACCTACTACAACTACTAAAAACTAGCTCAAATAAATACAACTAAAAAATCAACAGATAAATGTAAAATGTATACATTTGTGTGAAACAAAAAATTCAGTAAAGAATGAACAGTGGAACAAAAAATAAATGAGAAAAATTTGAATCAAAAAGAAAAATGGCAGGCCTAAATCCCAACATATCAATAGTTAATCAAATAATTTAATATTTATAAATAGTATTTTTAATAAATAAAATTTATTGTATATTTACTTAATTTGTTATTTAATAATTAAAATATATAAAACGTGAAGAAATAAGAATTCTAATTAAAGGACATGTCATATCGGATTAAAAAGGAACTTCTAAGTATATACTCTCTAAAAGTGAGGCACTTTAAATTCAAAGACAACAATAGGTTTAATGTAAAAGGTTGGGAAAAGGTACAGCATGCTAACAGTAAGCATAAGAGAGCAAGAATAGGTACATTAATATCAAGCAAAATTGGCTTTAAGAAATGAATAATACTATAGAAAAAGAGGGACATTTCATAATGATAAAAATATCAGTACATCAGAAAGATATAACCTTTATAATGTATATGCACCTAACAACAGAGCCACACAACTGACACAATTCAAAGGCATAATAGATAATTTAATATGCATCCTGCAAAGAATAGAAAAAAATAGGTAAGGACATCAAACATCACCAACCAAATTGACTTAACTGCCGTACAGAAAATTCCAGCCAACAACAGCAATATGCACATTCGTTTTAAGTATACATGTAACATTTGTGAAAATAGTCCATATGCTAGACCATGAAAGTACTTGCTTATGTAGTTTGAAAGGAGAATTATTCATAATAGATCCAATTTGGTAACAGCCCAAATGTACATTAGCCTGTGAATGAATAAACAATTTGTTGTCCATTCACACAGTGTACATACTTTCCTTATCTCCCCAGAATTTAGTTTTGGGAAAAGGACAGTTAACATCTTCTTTTTAGAGTTGAACTACAAACTAAATTCTTCCTGTAGTTAGCTGGCCTAAATGCAGAGCTAAGCAGAAGTTTTTAACCTAAAGGATATTACTGCAGTGAGTCAGAAGTAAAATGGAGCTGGCCATGCTAAGCCACCCTTCCACTGTTACAATTTCCCCATTGTCAAGGATTCATTCCATAATCTTGTGGAATTGGGGCAACAGGGCATCATCTCTCATCTGGCTACTTCCTTCTGGGTGATAGACTAACAAGAACAAGGGCAGTCTCATTAGCAATAATGTTTAAAGTGTTAGATAAATTTCTCAGTACATGTTGATGGGCAGCTATACCCAAACAAGGAAGGAGGGAGTAGCCGAAGAAGTTACCTTTCTGCATCGGGAGGCCCTCTGGGAGATCAAGAGCCTCTCTGGTAAATAATTTTAGGGAACTGGTCCAATGGGCAACCTCTGATCTTTTATGGACTGAAAAAGGGGATCACTGTGAGTCCCATGAGGCATAATCCCTGAAGATTTACATTATGCTGGGTGAAGCCCATGGGTCTTTGTCCCACCTGTGTACAAAAATATATCCCAGAGGGGCACAAAACCCTTGAAAGGATTCCATCTGCAACCAACTCATTGAAATAATCATCCTGATTAATTCCTTGGCTTATCGACCTCTTAGTTCTAGTTCTATCATAGTTAAAGTTATAAATGGGAAGAGGCTATAAATTGTTGGGATTAAAGGCTTTTCATAGATTAGGAGGGATCCCCATAGCCGTATCATTTTCTGGGGTGATACATCTAAAAAAACATATAGGGGGTTTAGTCTGAGAATGCTCAGATATAATTCTTACTCTATACAGGACTTGGGTAGAAGTGAACAGGAGCAGACAGAGAAGTGTTCCATGCCAGTTGCTGTTAATAGCTGAAAAGGTTGCACCCATGTCCACTGCAGAGTCAGTCAGTTTGTTCCCCACTGTCAAAGGTGCGTGGGGCTCCTGTGGGGAAATCAGAATTGGGGGCTGGGCCTGCATCCTGCATGTTGTAATACCATTATCTGAGTTCTTGTATCTATAGTTTTAGAGCAGCACCTTAATCCTTGCGTGGCTTGGCCATAGGTTCTGTTTATAATTTGGTATCTTATTGTCACATGGAGTCTGTTGTAACAGTCTTATGATCTCTATTTTAACATTAATGGTAAAGTCCAAAAGGGATGGGGTATAATGAGGCTTGTCTGACCTCCCTTCGCTCATGGCTAGGAACTCAGTTTTAAGGTTTTTCTGGGGTCCCTTTGCCCAAGAATGGGTCTGTTCAGTTGTGGTGGTGCTTAGTATTTTATTTTAGTTTATATTCCCCTTTTTGGCTGAGATTTACCAGAGGCAGCATTGATGGCCAAAACTTTTATTTTGTCCCATCATTGCCAGGTTGGTGTGGCTCCCTGTCCCAGTTCCATCCTATCCTTTGGTGGGACCTTTATGGGCAAAGGACTTAAAGTCAAAAGACTTATAGCCAATTAAATGTGCTATGACAGATGGGGATGGAGGTGGATAGACACTCTTCAACACTTTAAAAGCTTTTAAGCAACATAAAAGAAAAAAAATGCCAAAAGCAAGGTCACAAAATTAACTTAGCTATAAGCATTAAGCTACTGTAATCTTGGTTTTAGTTGCAGACTTGTAGGAGTTTGTTATATAAAACATAAACATTTTGTTAAAGCCATTTGAGCCTAAGGAGGCTGATAAATTTTTATCATATTTCTATCTATATAAACCCCATAACTGGGAACAACAGTAAAGAAGGTTCTGTCATCAGGTATCTTGATATCCTCTTGGTAATTCTCTTCTACGTCTATGGGAAGAGGGAAATTCTTTATGGTTGGGATGGATGGAAAGGGGCCACATAATAGCCCAGGAGGCAAAGTCCCTCAATCTGCCAGTTGTTTAGGCATACATGAGCCATCCTTGATTTGAAAGATTTGAACTAATTTCATCCTTCAAAACGAGCCCTTACAATCTCATATGCCCACCTCTTCTGAGATAGTCCCTGGGCCTAGAGGGAGGTTGTTTATATAGTTTTAGCAGCAGCATCTTGGTAAGGGAAAACAGATTGGGCCCCGTGTGATCGAATAGTTTTCAAATTCTGGAGATACTAGGTAGAGAGAGAGAAAAGTAAACTTTGCTATTCATAAGTCCTGTCTAGTTCTGGCAACGACAGGAAAAGGAGCTTACAGCTAGCTAAACATTCAAACTATCCAGTATCAAGGTATAGAACAACTTATATCAAGCAAAATTATTAAATGAGTCTTAATGTCTTTGAATACAGGCCTAGTCCTTTGCCTCATGAAAGTAGTTCATTATGATTATTGCCTTCTCTTGGGTCTGAACATAAGGCTTTGGTTACCTTGAGTTTGGTGTTAGATATTGGCATCGATGTCTAAGATTTAGCAGGAGTCAGTGCCTTTTTCAGATTGGTTATGTATACCTAGGAGTTAAAGCCCTGTAACATAACAGCACAAGGATTAATTAACAATATTTGATAAGGACCTTTCTAACAGGGCTGGAGGTGGTGATACTAGAGTTCATGACCGAAGTAGAAGCTATAAAAAGACTTCACAATGTAGTGGTGATTAATTTTTATAAATCTGGTAAGCCCCAGCAATAAGTCTAAGTTAGGATTTGATATTGAGGATTTTTTCAATGATGTTAAAAGGCTTAAAATGCTTGATCAAAACTGAATCACAGGCTGTTGTAAAATAATAGTAATTCATTTAACCAAGAGTGATAATCAAGACTTCAAAAGCAATACAGAAAATTACATGGATGTAAAAACCTTAACTTTTTTAAAGCCCAATTTTCCTAAGTAATCAAAACTTAATAAAGACAATATAAGACAACATAGGCATTATCTTGATAAAACAGAAAATCTTTGTTTCTGAGGCCACTTATCAAAAGGCAATGAAAAGCCTTCTGTATTGTGATTGCTTCTCCTTATGGGAAACCCATTTAGACAACCTGGAAGTCAAACCTGATGAAAAGGGTACTTGAATTAATCAGACATAAGAAAAATGTGTCCAGGGTCTTGAGTGAATATTATATTATAAAGGAAACAAGAAACTAGAAAACTAGTACCTTGAGCCGGGGAATACGTGACTCTTAGTAAAAAGCATAAGAAGTTTTTTGACCTCATTGAACAATTCAGGCATATCAAGAAGCTAAGAATATAGAACCAAGTTATACTGGAGGAAAAACATTGATATTGATTTTTACTCCTTTAAGATAAACATTTCAGTGTCAGGCCATAACAGACTTAGAACTGGAGGGGGAAAAAGTTACAGGAGCAGAAAAAAATGGTTGAAGGAGAGGGTTATCATCTCAGGCTTCTCAAGGGAAGGAAAAGCTGAAAGCAGCAAGACATAGCAAAAGTTGAACTTCTGAGCTATAAATCTGAGAAGTTCCAAAAGAAGCAGGTTATAGAATTAGAATCAAAACTTTTTGCAATTTCATTAAAAGCAAAACAATACTTTGAGAAACCTTGTTGTTTTAACCCACAATTTTTCCCTCTTAATTATAGCCATCTTGATCACATACAAAATTCCTTCATAAGTTCTCTTTCACGAACCTTATCACAACTTAAACGATCTGTGGCATGCTTGAACTTTCTGTTTTGTCCTAAATTTTCCCTTTCCTAAATAATCAGTCATTTTGTTTTAGGACAAAAATCTACCATAGAAGGTTCTTTTTTATACCGTATTATTCTCTTTTTAACGTTCCTTATTAAAAAATATATCTTCAATCTATAACTTTCTTCATATCTCTCTCCCTACTTTCTGGTTCCTTTCTATCTTTTTTAATAAATAACCTTTAAATTACCTCAAAATTAGACAAAATTATTCTTTTTCTCAATAAGAACACATTTTATGCCTCTTTTGTAATTTTTCTTATTAAAACACATCTTATTCTTTGGTACACTTTATATGTGCCATCACATATATTCGCTATAATTCTTATTCTTAGTAACTTTAAATTTTAGTGAAAACCTAAGAAGCAGGAAATTGTAAATTTTCTGTCATATTATCAGTATTTTATAGATGAAAACTATTTATAAATTTCAGAAAACATGTTTTCTTATAACATAATTTTTCTGTTAATTGGAAATAACCCAGACATTTAATGAGTATCTATTATTTAATGTAACAAAACTTTAAGATTACAAATCACATGAAAAATTCACCTGGAAGTATTTATGTCATTTTAGTCAATTTTTTCATTTTTAGCAGTTTATCTAGATTACTTATGAAAACTGAGGTATTATACGAAGCTAGTCATCACTTTAAGTTATTTCTGTTAACCATTTTTATAGCCTGTGAATATTAGCTCTTCATCTAAGTATGAACCTTAAAGTTAAATATATGGGTATTTTGCCAATAACTCAGAAGATTCAGCTGTTTTCATTAAATCAACAATATTAAATTAGTCTTACTTATCAAAAAATCACACAAAGATCATTCTGCTTTTGGCTGGGTTCATAGTTGCATAGTTTTTATGTCAAACCCTGATACCTTAAAACATGTAGCAGAGGCAAAACATAAAATTGACAAGTAAACCTAGGCAAAAATGTATGCTGACAATTTTGAAGACATTTTTAATTTTTTATCAATAATTTTAAAACTATATTTATTAAAGATTACTGAAATCACATGAACTTAAAAAGCATTTGGCCTAAATTGATTTATGAGCACGTCTTTGTAAGCCAATTTTGTACCATGTACGCACAACATATAACATAATATGTGTACATACATGTAAATAAATGACCTTTTTTAATTTACTAACTCAACATATTTACTGAACATCTACATTGTGCCAGATGGTGAACTAGATGGCTGGTGAAAAAATAAAGAAAACAACTGTGGCACATTATAAGTGTAGAGTTAAGTAGTGGAGAATACAGGGTTGGGATTTACTTAGTTTATTTAAGGAGGTTGTTGTGACTTTTCCAAAAATAGTTGAGTGAAGTGGTTTGGATAGAAACATACTGGAGTAGTTTGAGTAATGCATGCAGTAGTTTTATTTTTGAACCGATGGGTTGTGATTTCTTTCTATGTGAATTTCCTTCATTAAAAACCTACTGATTATTAATGACTCATAGATAGGGTTGTCTTATATTCAATTTTTAGAATTCTTTCACTTCTGTTCACTTAATTGATTTTTAACTCTGAATGGTTAACAGCAAAAGTATCATTATCCCTATTTTATAGTTAGTGATACTAGAATTCGTAGAGGCTAGCGGATTTTCATAGAGTCACAGAGTCTGGTAGAAGGTGGAATGAGGCTGAGAACCCTGTCTTTTCACATATGCGCTACTAGTCTTTGCATCAAGTCAAGCTGATATACTAAGGATTAATATTAGGGAAGGTTTAAATATCTTTTATCAAATTGAAATAATCATAATGTTGCATTTGGAGTTATCAGATGAAATACAATATTTGAGACATGCTTGTGCTAAAAAATAATTTGTTGTTTTTCTGAAATTCAAATTAATTGTGTTTCCTGTATTTTTTTCCTGTATTTTAATTTGCTAAGTGTGGCAGCTTCAGTTGTATAGTTGAATGAGATTTTCAGCTTTCTTTACAGTCTGTGATAAGAAAAAAAAAAAAATCCCCTAATACCACATGCGGTTGGCAACACTAGAAATATAAGACCTGCCAAATATAACACCTATGTTGATGTGCATAACTAAATGAATTTAAGTTAAAGTAAGCTAAATCAATACATGCTGAACAAGTCTGGCTTGTATATGTTGCCTACCATCAGGTGCAGAATCTCATTAATGTCCACCAAATCTTCCCAGGTGAGAAGAGACATGACAAGATAGTTTTAATGAGTGTAGAGGTGTTCTTGGCAGATGGTCTAGCATTTTCTGGTGCCAAATAGCAAAAATCTATAGTTAACACCTGAATGGATTTCCAAATCTTCCTCCAGGCCACCTGTTGGGAACTCTGGAAGCCTGGGTCTGGCCTCAGAATTGTAAAAGTTCTGGAAAAAAAGGAATAGGAGCAATTTGTCCCAGTTTCCCATGATTAGACACTGATCTCGAGGCCAGGTATTGCCCAGAGAAGGCACCTTTTACAGTATGATCATACAAGTAAAACTGTGAGCTCTGCAAGAAGTGATGAAGGCATCTGCCTGGTGTTAGAGAATAAACGGTAAAGGCAATTTAGTCAATAAATTTCTCAAGCATTTGTTTGAACATAAGTGTTAATATTAAACTTACACTAAATCCCTAGGCTATATTTTTATAACATGAAAAGTAATTAAAACTCAGATTTTGAGGGGCTTTTTAATATTTGGCTAGACCCTTGCTATTAAAAGAAAAATACATGTCATCCTTATTCTGAATTCTTACTAATTAAAGGTAAATAAATAGGTCACAACATATAGAAGGAAGTGTTCACAAATAAAATGTGCTTTTTCAGGGATACAAGCAGCAGTATCTATCCTTGTTTGTATTTTGTATTTTGAATGTTGTAAATTATACCTTTTTATATTGTAAGTATCCAGGGTCTGTCTTCAAATTAGTGCATTTGAATATATCTTCTTGATTAGATCTCTTGCTGTGAGCAGGAGAAGGAAAAAATCTATCTCTAAAAATCAGAACTGCTTATATTGAGCTTGATTGCACAATTGGATATTTAAGGGTATTTAATTAAAACTCAGTTGTACTCTAATTTTCTTTTAACAATTGATTAAAGCTGTGTAAATACATATCCAACTCATCATTCTGTTGTTTATAGATGCATGTCTAGTATTGGAAAACAAATTTGTTTAAGGGTACACATGTATTTGGTAGTTTGGCATGTTGTTGACAACACAGACTCTAGTATCAAATTGTCATGTGGTCTGGGTTTGAGTCCTGGCTTCACCATTTATTTGCTCTATGACCTTGGGAAAGTCCTTCACCTCTCTGAGCCAGTTAATGGTGGTTTGATTTTGAGTATTGAAAATCAAATCATGCTTCTGTGATCAAAACTACATTAAAAGATGATTTTCTTTTTCTGCCATTTCTTTTTAACCACAGTTGGTATTAAACTTTTTCACTCATGGTTCTGGAAGAGAACTGTTTCTATTTGCTTATGTCTGCTTATTCTTAAAATATCAGTGGACCTACTTGTATATTTTATTTTTAATGTGTATCCAAATGATAACTTTTAATAATGATATTTTTGACTGGATTAAAAAGTGGGACTAGAAACTCTCCTTACTTTGGGATTTTTAAATATGGGAAGATTTTTCATAAGACTTTCAGTTTAAGTTGTTGAAACCCACTATCCAAAAACAACCAGAATATACCTCCAATGAAAGTTAGGTGTGTTTAGCTTGTTGAAGATCAACCCAGAGGAAACTTAGGAGTATCTTAGCAAAGAGGAGTTGGGAGGAGCTTTTTATGTAGGGTTTAGGCTTATGCTGCATGACTCTAAGGAGAAATTAGGAAGTGGGAACTGGCTGTAGATTTGGTTACTGTCAGGAAGCTAGGGACAGTTTAGCAAATGAATATTTTAGTAATCTTTGTTCAGGAGTCTGGAGGAAAAAAGAAGAGCCCAAAATTCACTGTTAAGAAAGCAATCATGCAATAGGAGGAATTGTTAGTCATTTTTGCAGCTATGCTACAGCCTGGCTACATCCTATTAGAAAATTGTTTACATTCTGTTATAAACATCATGGTCTGATTGGCTGCTGGGTTTGTTTTCAGTTTCTCTAAGTGTACTCTTGCCTGTATATATATTTATCATAAGGATTGTGTCCTGGGCCCACTGTACCAAATAGTGGGAGTTCATTTCTTTCTTTTAAGTCTCTTATGACTATTGCTTAGGCCTGAATGGCCCCTTGGTGTTACTTTTTTTTTTACTTTTTGACAAACTTCCACCATATCCATTAGCCTGCGCGGGATAGGCTGCAGAGTGGGGTGCCCTGTCTCCAAAGTTGAGTTGCCCTCTCTACCTCCAATCAAGGCAGTCAGCTAGGCTTTATTTTGAGGGTTGTTTTGCTAATCACTATGAGGAGCCACTGGATGATGTTGAAGTCAGGGCTTTCAATGTGCCTATCACCTGTGTTCATTGTACCCAATAGGTAAGTTTTTTATCCCTCACTTCCTTTTCATCCTGTCCCCTTCTTAGTTTCCAATATCCTTTATGTCTCTTTGTAACATTGCTTAGGTCCCACTTATTAGTGAGAACATGTGGTGTTTATTTTTCCATTCTTGAGATACTTCACTTTGGATAATGGCCCCCAGTTCCATCCAAGTTGCTGCAAAAGACATTGTTTCATTCCTTTTTATGGCTGAGTACTACTCCATGGGGGGGTGTGTGTGTGTGTATAGATACACCACATTTTCTTAATCCATTCATGAATTGATGGGCACTTAGGTTGATTCCGTATCTTTGAAACTGTGAATTATGCTGCAATAAAGATTCAGGTGCAGGCTTCTTTTTTATAAAATGATTTATTTTCCTTTGGGAAAGGAAATTGCCACTGAGCAGTGGAATTGGTGGATCAAATGGTAGGTCTACTCTTAGTTCTTTGATGAATATCCATACTGTTTTCCACAGGGGTTATACTACTTTGCAGTCCCACCAACAGTGTGTCAGTGTTCCTTTTTCACTGCATCCACACCAGCATCTGTTGTTTTTTGACTTTTTAATAATGGTGATTCTGACCGGGGTAAGGTGTTATCTCATTGTGGTTTTAATTTGCATTTCCCTGATGATTAGTGATGATATACATTTTTTAATATGTTTGTGGGCCATTTGTCTAACTTCTTTTAAAAAAATTCTGTGCATATCTTTTGCCCATTTTTTATGGGGCTGTATGTTTTTTAATTGCTGATTTGTTTGAGTTCTTTGTAGATTCTGGATATTAGTCTTTTGTTGAATGTATAGTTTGTGAATATTTTCTCCCATTCTGTAGGGTGTCTGTTTACTCTGTTGATTATTTCCTTTGTTGTGCAGGAGCTTTTAAATTTAATTAAATTTCATTTAATTTTTGTTGTTCCGTATTTGCCTTTGGGGTCTTAGTCATAAATTCTTTTCTTGGCCTCTGTCTGGAAGAGTTTTTCCTACATTTTCTTCTGTAATTTTTATGGTTTCATGCCTTAGATTTAAGTTTTTAATCCATCTTGAATTAATTTTTGTATATAGTGAGAGATAAGGGTCTTGCTTCATTCTTCTACATGTTAACAGTTAAGCTGAGGTCAAATCAAGGAGTCAATACCATTTATAATAGCTACAGAGAACATAAAATACTTAGAAATATACTTTACCAAGGAGGCAAAAGATCTCTATAAGGAAAACTGTAAAACACTGATGAAAGAAATCATAGATGACACAAACAAATGGAAAAACATCCTGTGCTTATGGATTGGTATAGAACCAACATTGTTAAAATGTCCATACTGCCCAAAGTGATTTAGAGATTCAATGCAATTTCCATCAAAATACCAATATCTTATTTGACAGACCTAGAAAAACTAATCCTAAGCTTCATTTGGAACAACAAAAAAAAAAGCACAAATAGCCAAAGTAATCTTAAGCAAAAAAGAACAAATCTGGAGGCATCACATTACTTGACTTCAAGTTATACTACAAAACTAGAGTAACCAAAATAGTATGTTACTGGTATAAAAATACTGGTATTTTTTACTGGCATAAAAGTAGAGACATAGACCAATGAAACAGAATAGAGAACCCAGAAATAAAACCACATAGCTGTGACCAACTGATTTTCAACAATGCAGACAACAATATACCCTGAGGAAAGGATGCCCTATTCGATAAGTGGTGCTGGGATAATTAATTGTTATATATTTTAACGTTGTCACCTTGATCCTTACATGACCTCTGCATGTGGAATCAAGAGAGATGATAAATAATTGAACATTTGGAAGATGCTTTTCTTCATTTTAGCTGTTTTCATGATGAGACGAAACCCTGTTTGGTGAACATAAGTAGAGCAGTTAGTTTAAAACTAGCTGATTCATTATAAAAATACTAGATTGAGATACCTAAAATGAACATGTGTCAAAAGGATAGTATCAAAATTAAAGAGATTCTCAGCAGATTGAGATCTGACATTCAGTAGAGATATATGGTTATTCTACTCAATGACTAGACATTCATATTCCTATTCCTATTGCTGCTTAACAAATCACTCTAAAACTTTGAGGCTTGAAACAATCCCCAAACCTCAGTGGTTTAGTGCAGTGAAGGTTATTCCTTGCATCTGAATTCTCAGCAGGTGTTTGTAAGCAGCTTTACAAGTGTTCTTCAGGAATCTGGCCTTTTTTCTTGCTGTGGCTTCACAGTCTCCTAAGTACTTGGAATTACCTGCTGGATTCTCTGCATCCAGCTGGAAGACAGGTGGAGAGAAGATTTGGAGAATCATGTAGGAGTGTTTAATGAGCCAGGACTGGAAGTGGTGTGCACAACATCCTCATCCATTGGCCAGAACTCAGTCACAGGCAAGAGAAGCTGGTGAATGTGGTTAAAGGAAAAGGAAAGGGATCTTGTGAGCAGGCAGTTTCTGGCACACAACTCTTTGGCTGTCTTTTTCAAATAAGAGTATATCCTGATGAAGTAAATTATTCCAAATACATAATTACTATTACATTACAGAATTATGATGGTGCCTTGGGGTTTACACTGAATAACAGAGTTAATACCTATTTTTTACTCTCCATAGTCTCTAGTCAGGTAACAAGTCAAGTCTTTAAATTTGTGTGAAAAAGGACTATGATATGAAATATAGCCTGAAATGGTAAGCAAACATAAAATATAGTCTTTATGACAAAAAATATTCAAATGATTACAAGAATTTTATCAAGACAAGTTGGAATTGGACATTGAACAATGAGTTCTTCCAAATAATGATATTCACAATTACAATAAGTTTACAGATGAAGTAGCATTTAGGGAGTAAATTTTTTTAAAGTTTTAGTGGAAGTGAAGTTAGACTACTTATATTGTCAATCCATCTTTGACTCTTATTTGTTCTGAAGCTTTGATTTAGTGCTCTTGATAACAGAGGCAAATTGGATTGTTTTGGAATTGATATGGATCATATAATACTGAAATGGTAAGTTTTAAGGTCAGAAATTACTAAGAATAATTTAAATATCTACTTATAATAATTTAAAATATGTATGCACATGAGGATAAATAAAATGCCAATGTTTGGTTGGCAATGTATTAAAACTTCTAGGCAAGATAATCTTTTAGCTTAATTCAGCTGCTTATATATTGTTTAGAAGTTATATTGTATTTACAGTTATGTGCCTATAGAAGAGGGAATAACAACACACATTGCTATGTATGGCTGATCAAGAAAATATCAAACTGAAGCTGCTGAGATGAAGACAGCAAGATTGCTTACAGGAATTTTAAGAATGAAAAGGCGTAAGTTATCAGCTATTACTCTAGAATATATAGAAATCAAGGGAAAAACAAAGAAACCTTTTGTAATTACAAAAAGAGAGAACTGCTTAGTCTAGAATGTCAATAAGAAAAGAAGCACTACCCCTTTTTTGTTAATAAAAATGTCTTGGTCATAAAATATTAGCTTCATACTTCAAGTGATCAACAGAAGTGACCTAAAAGGTATTGTGGAGATACCTTAAAGTGCTCTGTGCCAGTGCTGTATATAGTGAGGGCATGTTCAGAAATTAGTTTTGGCCTCTGGTGGACAATAAATCTGCCTCAGCTCAATAGAAATCAATCCACAGACCAAAGGAAAGTGAAACTCAGATGAGGTGAAACAAAATCCAATAAAGCCCCGGAAGTCAGAGGAAATCATCCCCAGGCATTTCCATGCCACCCTCCTGACGCAGCCTCCCCAAGCTGTTCTTTTGCTAGTTATCTTTGCACATCGTGGAAGCCGCTGACTCTAAACTCTGACTTTGCTGCATCCACGATACATAAAAGAAGTTACTGACATTTCAGACAAGCAAACATCACTTTCCCTCCCTATAATCACTGTCGTTTTCTGTTTTGTTTTCTCATTTGTAGAAGGACAGGGAACTGTATACAGGGAGTATTGATTAAAAGATAGGTGAACTCTTGGAAATAGCTAGACCTTGAGCTAGCTCCAAATAAATTCTCAGTTGCTACCTTTCTCCATGGGGTTTAAGTGAAACAATCCTATGCCTGCCAAAATTCTAGATTCAAATTAAGGGCAAAATTTGTTAGAAATATCCAAAGGAATGCGCCCCTAAACTTCAAATCCATTCTTATCTCCTGTACATGTCTTTTCCTTATGGTTTCCTACTTGATTTTACTCAGAGAGAGGATTCCTATTTTTATTTTGCTAATTAAAACAACATTTCCTTACAGGAAAACACATTGTTGAACATACTGAAGGCCCAAATCTTCTACCAAACTTCTCATTGAATTGCCCTCTTTATGCTGCCCTACACGTTCCTGGGCTCAATTTCTGTAATGTCCTCTTGCTTTTGTAAGAGTATAATGACTACATTATTAATTTTTGACCTCTTCATGGCAAAATATAACTTATATATGGAAATGTACTTTGTGTTACACATACACATACACACACATCCACATTTTAACAAATGGTTAGAAAATGAACCACCAACCCCAGGTTAAGAATTAAAACATGGCCAGCACACTTACTCCTCTCCCTCTCTCTAGAGATAAACACTTTTCTGACTTTTAAAAAGCTACTACTTTTCTTTTTAAAAATGGTTATATAACCTATATATGTGTTTCTAAAGAACATAGTTCAGCCTTTGTCTGTTTTTGAATGTTTTGTAAATTTAATTATACCATAAATATTCTTTAGCAACTTTCTTTACTTTTCTCAATGTTATATCTGTTAATGTATGTATCTGTTAAGATCCAAACATATTATTGAGTGAACCTATAATTCATCCTGTATTAATTGTTGGATGGCAATAGTTTTATGTGTGTGTGTGTGTGTTTGTTTTTGTTTGTTTGTTTGTTTTTACTTTCCTAAATATGCATGCTTGCCAGCATATTATCTGTAGGTCAATCTATTCTTAAACATATGTTATCCGTGGTGCAAAAGAGGTACTGGAAATTGAGAATATAGGCACTCAGGGCAGCATTTTTCCTACTCTATGGGATAGGTTCAGAGAAACCCTAAGAAAGCAGAACCTTGATAGAACTTATCCTTCCTGACAGTACTCTGCATCCTTTCTAAAGATGTAGCTGTCTGTGAGGACAGAGACAGTCAAGTTTCCTGAGTGGCATGGAGTATCCTTGAGCTCAAGATTATCTGGATTTCATTTCTTATATCTATCCAGCCTGATATTTGCTGTCTGATACTGAGGCTTCATTGGTGAGATCTTTCTGTTTATACCTGTGCTGACCTGAGTGCTGACTATTATTGATGATTAATTAGTTGGGTTGTCTCCAAATTTTGTGCCCTTTTCATTCCCCATAAAATTGCACCATCTTGAATTAAGTTTTCTACATGCCATAGACAAAACAATAACTAATTTAGCCTTTATAGACGCTAAAACCTATTCTTATTTCTTTACTCTTATTACTCTCTATTTTTAAATTTTTGTTATATATTGACAAATTATAGTTGTATGTATTTATGGGGTACAAAGTGATGTTATGAATTTTTAATACAATGTCAATTTTTTTTTATTCATGTTCTACTATTTATTGTACTTTTTAACTCTCTCTTTCTTTTTATTTTCTTCCCTAAATAGGACTGAATAATGCAGGCAGAGTGGCTTTTAGGGCTTAGGTATCAGGAAACATGGGGAGAGAGATCTCATATTTCTTGTGGCCTACCTTGTTTTAAAATCCAGCATTCCCCAGTGCTTGTATCATTCACTTTGGCAATTTCTTAGTTCTTTCTGTTCACTGTCCTTGTTTTTTTGACACCAACTTGAGCTGCATTGCACATGTACTGCAGAGATCTTAGCCAGTGTGTATGAACCTGTAAAGCAAGTCATTGAACAGGGCTTTTCAATGTGTTATTAAATTAGTGCTACTTTTGACTTTTCTGTGTTTTTTTGGACTTGTTTTTGAATTGCTATCATCTACTGATCATCTACTAGTCTTTATAATTTACACTACTCCATAACCTATATTTCGGTAATTGTGTGTTTATTGCCGTAAGTTTTTATTTGACAACCAATGTTTAAAATGTATGTCTCTGGAAAAGTTTAATTTATATCTAATTTTCTGTTAGCTCAAATCTGAAAATAGACAATCTTTCAGAATAGTAGCTTTACTTTGTATATCTTTTCATAAGGTAAAAAAAATGTGTCCCATTAGAATTATTAATATATGCTATATGGGTTACATTTATATCAATCTAATTGATTTCTTAAATTTACATTTTCTGTATTTTTTTAAATTTTTATAATTTTTTTAATTTTTAAAATTTTTTTATAAAATTTTTTTTGTTATGTAGATATATTGCATATTGGTGAAGTCTTGGCTTTTTAAAACAAAAAATATCAATATCAGTAGAAGTCTAAAATTCAATTAAATTAATTTTCACTATCTTGTTTCTCTAGAAACTTAAAATTTTTCTTTTCTGGTCTTTGTAAATATACACACATATTTTATAACCTATTTTTTTAAACACCACTTGCTTTTTTAACACCATTATTTTTACATTAGTTTTACTGTGTATTATAATGTAAGTATTTTGTGTTATTACTTAATTTTAATTTTCATGCTGTTTATTTAGTGGATTTAACCTAATTTTTCACACATTGTTGAATATTTTGCTTTTTGAGAAAATATAACTTAAATACAAACATAATTTTTATTCTTTTACATTATTTAAATATGGTCTAATTTAATGAGTATAAAGTGATATTTCATTTTAATTTTAATTGGGTTATTTTGAGGTATAGAACATTTTATTCATATATTTACTATTTCTATTTATTTCTATACCAATTACCTATTTATATTTTGCTGTTAGTCTATTGGGGACTCAATATTGTTTTAACTGGTTTAAGTGGTTTTTGACTAGGACCATTAATATTTTTTTCATATTTAATGGATTTTTGTCTCAGAGTGATTTTTTCACTTTAGTTATTGTGGTACTATAGGTTAAAATTTTTATATAGGTTATGTTCTATTCATTTTACTGCTCAAAATTTAAAGAAATCATTATCCGACCAGAAATCTAATAATAATGGGTATTATTTTCTGGTATTATTCCTTGGATTAAAAAAAACCTTAACTGACTTTTAATTTAATTTGATATGGGTATTATAACTAATCAGTGATCACCCCAAGTTCATTCTTTCCATCCAAAGTTTTCTTCACTCTGCCCTTTTCTTCCCCCAATGAGAACATTAATCTCTGATGTGGGAAATACTTTTAAGTGATGTCGTAGGACTGGAATTTGCCTGGTACCTTTCCTTGTTAAAGAGACCCAACAGCTAATGCCTTAGAAAGTAATAAGAGCCTTTCTTTTTATTTGGAATTTAGTATTTCCTAGATATATCTTGGTGTTGGTTTCAGTTTATCAATTTTGTCTGGAACCTGAAGTAGTCCTTCCTTTTCTTCTATCTGATCCTTTGTTGGTTTTAGGAAGATTACTTTACTTAGAGCTTTGAGAATTGGTTCTGATACATTTATTCTATTTTATTCACAAACTTTTAATTTCCACAATATCTAACTTTTATGTGTACCTGCTTTTCTTACTTTCTTTTCTTCATTTATTTTCTTTATGTACTGATTAAGTTTGAATTTGCTTTTTATTATGAGTGTTCTTATTTTTTCTGCATGGTTTTCCTTTTCTCACTGTATACTCATTAATGTCAGTATCAGGATATGCTTTTGTTTTTGAGGTAGACAAAAACAAAATATAAACCTAGTTATTTAAAAACTTTAAAATAAATAGACATAAGAAAAGGGAAACAGACCTCTTCAGAATACTAACTAGAAAGAGACTCCTACCACTGTTTTTCTTTTTTAAGTCCCTTTCATACAGTTCTACCAGTGTTAAACTGAGTCATGTTTTATACATTAAAAATGTCTTACTTTCTCTTTATTATTGAAGGATAGTTCTGCGGGGTTCACAATTACAAGTTAATATATATTTTGTCACAGTATTTTGAAGATAATAGACCAAAGACTTATGGCTTTTATTGTTGCTATTGAGTAATTATATTATCAGTCTAATTGTTCTTTTCTGTTAGTGTACATTATGTTACCTTTATCTGTGGATTCTTGTTGTGCCTTATGCCTGGAAAATTTTCTTCTTTTAACTCTTCTTATATTGTTTCTTCTCCAGTAGTCTCTCTTTTTCTTTTCTTTTTTTTTTCTTGTTTAACTCTATTTAAACATAGTATACTTATTTTTTTATTCTCTATGTCTCCTAACCTTTATTCATATATTACATACCCTTTTTCTTTTCTATAGTCTTCATGATTTCTTTATGTCCGTTTTCCAATTTACTGCCTATGTCTTTACCCGTAACTATTAATAATTTGTAATTTATCTTATTCACTGAGTTTTAAATTCTAATCATTTATTTCTAATTTCCAGTTAATTTTATTTGTTTCAAATATTCCTTGTCATTTCATTCATAGTTGTTTTATATTCCACATCTGGTAAGTCTAATTAATATCTGAAGTCTTTGGGGGTCCAACTTTGTCATTTTTTTGTTATTGTTTAACAGGTGATGGCTCATTTGCATGTTTATTAGGTCAACTTTTATTATTAGCCCATGTTTTCTGAATTTAATCTATAAGAATTCTGAAAACCTAAATTGGGAGTGTTTTCTTCAGGATTGGTTTTGTACTTGCATCTTCCACTTGCCAAAAGAAATTAGCTTCATTTCTCAGCTTGGGGATTCCTGGAATACTCAGCAGTGTAAATTTGAACTGCAGACCCAATGTGGGCATAGCTGACTTTGCAGATTCTCAGAGGTAACTATTACTAGTGTTACTATTGGTATTACCATTAGTAATTTGTGGAGGTTCTTTTTGCTAACAGATTAGATATTTGCCAATCTTTCACTAATACTATAGCCTTTTAGGCCTAATCTTAGGAATTTTGTGCTCTCTCCCACTTTGTAAGGGCTAAAGCCTTAGTTAAAAATTATGTGTTGGTGGTAGTGTTTGCCAACAAAGCAATCCCAGTTTATCCATTTTCTGAAAGTTCATCATGTGATTTAATCTTATTTCTCTTTATTTTTTTCTTTTTTGTTTGACCATTGAGGTCTTTAAGAATTCAGCAATATATTAAAATGTATTGCTTTATCTAGTGTTAAGATACATTATCAAAAGCCTGGAAATAAGGGAAAGGTTGGCTGTCCTCTCAGTGACATACTGGCGCATTGTCTAACAGGCCAACCCTAGTACTTAGTGTGAGATAAAACTTCTTCATAGGGTTGCTGAGAGGATTAAATGATACAGTAAATGTAAGCAGTAAGCACTGTACAAAATGCAAAAATAAATGCTTAGTAAAAGTAAATTATAGTATATTTATATTGATATCAGGTACTCTTTAGCCATGTTACTCTGTAAGTTCTTTATGTTTTACTTTATGGGCAACAAAAATATTCAAGGTCTACGCTGGGCTCTGCCACTTACCATATGACCTTAACATTTCCTAAGTCTCAATTTCTTCACTTTACAAAAATGAAAGGGAATGTCATTATCAGTGTTGTTGTGATACTAGATGGAATATCCCAACTCTTTTGCCCTAAATTCTTAGGCAAAAGAAGTCAGCATAGTCCCCATTATTCCAATAGACATTTTTAGTTGGTGTAACTTGGTTTCCTTCACCAATAGAGTCATGCAAATAGATATCATAAAAATAGAAAGAATGGTTCCTCATTCTAATGTATATCCATAAACAGTCCTTCCATATAACAAATCTCTACCACTTGTTCACCTATTCAGTGATAATTATATGACTTTGATCTAAACTGATTTTTAAAATTTATTTCATAGAATTCAGTGTGAACTTGCCAGCACTCACCTCTTTTTTGTTGTTCCTTTGTGATTTGTCTCATATTAACAGTGCATATACATCTTTAAACAAATGTCATTGACTCAAGAATACTAACCGTTTTGATAAAATGAGAAGGCATATGGTTTCCATAGCCCCCCACATCCTTTTGAGAACATAAAATATAGAGCTTTTATTATTTACTTTTGACTTCTATTCAAATGTCACACAGTCTCCAATGATAAGTAAATGAAATTTTGTTTATTAATCTGATGCCTTTGAGAAGTTGGTTGTAAATAAGCACGATCCACTCTGCATATTGGCAGATGGTTGTTATAAGACTTGTTAGGTAGGGCCCCAGAACTTTACAGATTCTCAAATAAAATCACATAGGATTTAACAAGTAATTTCAAAAATGGCAAAGTCTAACTGAAATTACTGCCTACCCCATGTCGAAGCCCGCATGAGACATCTTCTAGGAAATATGAGGACCTTTATGAGGGTGCCACCAGTCCCATCTTGAGGCTTTTGGATTCCTCTGGATATTGATTATCCTTAGCTCAAATCTGGATAAGTGCTTAGCAGGTGGCAAATATTTTAAATATCTGTAATTTTGATTCTTGTTTTTAACAGGTTACAGGAATTTAAATAGACATAACTTTACATATGTCTCTGTTACATTGCACTTATTTGGGACTCATTGTTATAGCTTAGATAATTCATTTGAACCTTGAATGTGCTACCCACAGCACTAGCTGCCTTTTCAAGTATTAAATAGTCTAAAATTTGATTTGTAAGATTTTGTTCAAATTATTTATTAAAAACATGATAATAGGGTTAAGTATTGTATGCTGTTAGAGGAGCCCCTGCAGCTATTAATACAATCTGTATTCTATAGGCACAGTTTATTCACCCAGCCTGAATCTCACTTGGGAGAAAGAGCACATATATTAGCCACTAGTTTGAAATAAAATGTCCTGCTATTTTGAACAGCACCTCAATTTTATAAGGAGTTGTCTCCCAGTTGGGACTGTAAGTACCAACTGATCAAGCAACACTTACTTCTGCTTTTAGTTCTTACTTGATCCCAGTTTTGTATATAGCACAGCTATTTGATGATTCTTTGATGATGAAATATTGTTGTGCATACCAGTCTTTAGATAGCACGTAGCTCAAACGAGTAGTTCTGGGTAAACAGTCACTTGGTGTCCTATAATCAGACAAGCATTCAATCTATGATGAGGCCAAATAGCATAAGCAAAGTGGTTCCCCCCCCAGTAAGGAATAATATCTACTTGTCAAGGAAAGTATGACTGTTCCAAACCCAAAATCCCTCCTTTGTGATTTTCTTACTAGGGTTGGCCACAGACTCCATATAGTATTCTGATCAGCTTCAAGCACATTGGATATTACTGATCAGATGATCCAAGTGGCAGAGCTGCTTCTTCTCCAACTTAGACCAGCTGGAAATCTTTATATAGTAGTCTGGGCCCTTCTCAAAGTTTACAGCCTTGTGATTTACTCAGTGCTTCCAAGTGGGAAAACAAATGGATATATGCTGCCTCCAATATTCACAAAAGCCTATCAAACATCATATCTTTTTCGCTGTGATAGGAAATATATATTAAAGCAACTTGATTTTCACTTTAGGGGGAGTATTCCAACATGTGTCAGACCCAGAAACTTCCCAAGTATGTAAGGCCCCTGAATTCTGGAATTTATCTCCTACTCTCTGTCATGCATGTATCCTACCAGGGTCTTCAAAACACCTGCTGTGTTGTCATGATAGCATCACTGTAGTACTCCAGCATGATATCCTGTGGAACATTTTGATGGTTAGAATCCTTGTGTACTATGTAGAGAGACAGAACCAGCAAGTGGACATAGTCTTAAACATGACAGAAAAAGTATACTTCTGTCTACTAGGTGAATACAAACTGTATCATTTTGTTTGCTTATTGGGAAAGTGAAAAAAACCTTCCAGCTCAAAGGGTGCATAACAACTATCAGGGGTGGTGTTGATCCTTCCAGGAAAGTAACTATATCTGGAACAACAGTACTATATAATTGGAAACACCACTTAATTAAAATTATGATTCTTCACTGCTATTCTCCAAGATCCTTCTAACTTCTGCACAGTTTATATAGACATATTAATAGGGCACGTGGTAGGAATTTCAACCACTGTATATTTCAGGACTTTAATGTGTCACAGAGCTCTGTGAATCCTCAAGGTGAACATATAGATAAAAGCACCTTCGGGAATGCTGAGTTTACAGGAATAACTCCCTAAGCCACCAGGCCATTAAGGTAGCTACTGCTTATGCCATGATTAAGAACCTACATAATTAGGTAGCTTCTGAACCAGCTGCAGGATGAACCATAACCGTGACACCTCTGCTACGATATGTACCAGCAAAATGCATACCCTGTGCCTACTTCTCTTCCTCCATAATGCACTTCTAAATCAAATACAGGAAGATGTGATAGAAAAAGATTGGCATGGGTATTGAGGGAATCCTTCCACTGTTTCCGCCACAGTAGCCTCACATATAATATTGTTGTCAGTCCTGGCCTACACGTCAGCCTTTCTGAAAAGTTCCACTATATTTACAAAAGGGTAAGTGTCAAGTAAAATGTAAGGAAGAATAGAAGCTATTTTTGTACTAATATTTACAGATTTTTAAACCACATTTATGGTTATGTAGTCTTTCTATGAACTTCAGTCATGTTGGGAGGCAGTTCATAGCTATAGTATGGAAAAGCTCGTTATGATGAAATTTTCCTCTCAGCAATGTTTTCTAATCCAATTGCATTACTTCTAGAAAAATAGATTTTATTTATAGTATTTAACTTTTCAAAGGTCAGTGAATTAAATTTATATTATATAAACTTCAACACTTTTATATTATCATCCTAAATTATTAATATAACATTTCACCTATTGATTACTTACTAGGTGCCTGTCACTATGTTAAGCATTTTTACTGTCTAGCTTAATATACATAACAACTCCGTGAAGCGGGTACTATCATAATCACCATTTTACAGATGTGGAAGCTGAAACATAAAAGTTTAAGAAAGTTGATAGTACAAATTGACAAATAGTGGAGCTAGGAACTGACTCAGGCAGTGTTAGGCTCTGCAAACATAACCCCATCACTACCATCATAGTTTTATGCCAACTCTCTAAAGTCTCTTTTATTTATTTATTTTTAAACCATAAGTTTAATAGGGATATTTAGTGAACTTGTCTTATAGGTAGGTGGCAAATTTTGTGAACTTAGATTTTTTATAAATTTCTTTTATTTCAAAATATTAAGGGGTACAAATGTTTTTGGTTACATGAATCGTTTTTGTAATGCTTCAGTCGTGGATGTACGTGTACCCATCACTCAAATAGTGTTGATTGTACCCATTAGGTAGGTTTTGCTACTCCCCTCTGCTTGATTTCCACTGGGTTTTACTTCTCTCTGTGCACATGTGTGCTCATCGATTAGTTTCAATTTAATAATGAGTACATGTGGTGTTTGTTTTTCCATTCTTAAGATATTTCACTTAGAGAATGGTCTCCAGTGCCAACCAAATTGTTGAAAAAGGCATTAACTCATCCTTTTTTATGTCTGAGTAGTACTCCATGGTATACATATAGCACATTTTATTAATCCACTCATGAATTGATGGGCACTTGGTTGATTCTACATCTTTACAATTGTGAATTGTGAATTGTGCTGCAATAAACATTCACGTGCCGGTGTCTTTTTGATAGAAAGATTTCTTTTCCTTTGGGTAGATACCCAGTAGTGGGATTGCTGGATCGAATGGTAGGTCTACTTTTAGTTCTTTGAGTTATCTCCATACTACTTTCCACAGGAGTTGAACTAGTTTTCAGTCCCACCAACAGTGTATAAGTGTTTCTTTCTCACTGCATCCACACCAGCATCTGTTGTTTTGGGACTTTTTGATAAAAGCCATTCTCACTGGAGTTACTGATATCTCACTGCAGTTTTGATTTGTATTTCCCTGATTATTAGTGACATGGAGCATTTTTTCATATGTTTATTGGCCATTTGTCTATCTTCTCTTGAAAAGCTTCTGTTCATGTCTTTTCCCACTTTTTAATGGGGTTGTTTGGTTTTTTCCTGGCTGATTTGCTTGAGCTCTTTGTAGATTCAGGTAATTAACTCTTTATCAGATGGATAGCTCACAAATATTTTCTCCCCCCTCTGTAGGTTGTCTGTTTACTCTGTTGATTGTTTTCTTAGCTGTGCAAAAGCTTTTTAGTTTAATCAAATCCCATTTATTTATTTTTGTTGTTGCTGTGATTGCCATTGGGGTCTTATTCATAAATTCTTTGCCAAGGGTGATATCTAGAAGGGTTTTTCCTACATTTTCTTCTACAATTCTTATGGTTTCAAGCCTTACATTTAAATATTTTATCCATCTTGAATTAATTTTTGTGAGTGATGACAGATAGGTGTCCTGTTTCATTTTCTTCATGTGGCTATCCAATTTTCCGAGCACCATTTATCGAATAAGGCTTTTTTTTCTGAGTATACATTGTTGTTTGCTTTGTCAAAGATCAGTTGGCTGCAGGTAGGTGGCTTTATATATGGGTTCTCTATTTGGTTCCATTGGTCTGTGTCTCTATTTTTGTACCAATCCCATGCTGTTTTGCTTACTATAGTCTTGTAGTATGGTTTGAAGTCTGGTAACGTGTTGCCTCCAGATTTGTTCTTTTTGCTTAAGATTGCTTTGGCTACTTGGGCTCTTTTCTGGTTCCAAATGAAGTGTAGAATTATTTTTTCTAGGTCTGTGAAGAATGATGTTGGTATTTTTATGGGGATTTCATTGAATCTATAAATCACTTTGGGTAGTATGAACATTTTAACAATGTTGATTCTGCCAGTCCATCAGCATGATATGTTTTTTCATTTGTTTGTGTCGTCTGATTTCTTTCCTCAGTGTTTCGTAGTTCTTGTCGCGATCACTCACTTCCTTGGTTAAGTATATTCATAGGTATTTTATTTTCTTTGTAGCTATTGTGAATGGTATTGATTCTTTCATTTGACTCTCACCTTGACTGTTACTGTTATATAGAAATGCTACTGATTTATGTACATTGATTTTACATCCTGAGACTTTGCTGAATTTATTTATCAATTCCAGTAGTGTCTTGGTGGAGTCTGGGGTTTTCAAAGTAAAAGATCATGTCTTCAGCAAAGAGTGATAGTTTGACCTCCTCTTTCCCAATTTATATAGCCTTTATTTCTTTCTCTTCCTGGCTCTGGCTAGGACTCCCAGCACTATGTTTAATAGACATGGTGACAGTGGGCACTGTTGTCTTGTTCCAGTTCTTAGGGGGAATATTTTCAACTTTCCCCATTCAGCATGGTGTTGGCTGTGGGTTTGTCATATATGTCTTCTGTTATTTTTAGATATGTTCCTTCTATGCCTAGTTTTCTGTCATAAAAGGGTGCTCAATTTTGTTGAATGCTTTTTCTGCATCTATTGAGATGATCATGTGATCTTTGTTTTGTTTTTACTTCTGTTTATGTGGTAAATCACATTTATTGATTTACATATGTTGAACCATCCTTGCATCCCTGGGATGAATCCCACTTGGTCATGGTGGATTATTTTTTTCATGTGCTTCTGAATTCAGTTTGCTAGTATTTTATTGAGAATTTTTACATATATATTCATAAGGGATATTGGTCTGTAGTTTTTTGTTTTGTTGTGTCCTTTCCTGGCTTTGGTATCAAGGTGATACTGGTTTCATACATGACTTGCAGAGAATTCCCTCCTTTTCTATGTTATGGAATAATTTCTATAATATGGATACCAGCTCTTCTTTATAGGTCTGGTAGAATTTGGCTGTGAATCCATCTGTTCCAAGGCTTTTTCTTGTTGGAAGATTTTTTATTACTGTTTGGATTTCATTGTTCATTATTGGTCTGTTCAGGAATTCTATTTCTTCATGATTGAGTCTTGGGAGGTTGTGTGTTTCCAGGTATTTGTCCATTTCCTCTACTTTTTCTAGTTTATTTGCGTACAGATGTTCATAGTATGTACAGATGATATTTTGTATTTCTGTGGTATCATTTGTAATGTCTCCTTTTTCCTGTCTGATTGAGCTTATTTGGGTCCTTTCTCTTCTACTTCTCATTAATCTAGCAAGAGGTCTATCAATTTTGTTTATCTTTTCAAAGAACCAACTTTTTGTTTCATTGATCCTTTTTTTGTTGTTTTTGTTTCCCATTTCATTTAGTTTTGCTATGACCTTAGTTATTTGCTTTCTTCTGCTGGCTTTGAGTTTGGTATGTTCTTCCTTTTCTAGTTCCTTGAGATGTGTCTTTAGGTTTTAATTTGTCATCTTTCTGCCTTTTTGATGTTGGCCTTTAAGGTTATGAATTTTCCCTAGATGGATGCTTTTGCTGAGTCCCATAGATTTTGATAGCTTATGGCCCCTTTGTCATTCCATTCAAAGTATCTTTTGATTTCTATCTTAATTTCATTCTTGGCCCAATAATTGTTCAACATCAGATTGTTCATTTTCCATGAGTTTGTGTAAGTTTAAGTGTTTCTCTTGTGATTGACTTCTAGTTTTATTCCACTGTGGTCTAAGAAGATACATGGTATGATTTTGATTTTTTTTTAATTTGTTGAGGCCTGTTTTGTGGCCTAAGATATGAACAATCTTGTAGAGTGTCCCATGTGCTGCTGAGAAGAATACATATTCAGTATTTTTGAGGAAGAAATTTCTGTAAATGTATGTTAGTTCCATTTGTGAGAGTCTGGTTTAGGTCCTGTGTTTCTTTATTTATTTTCTGCTTTGATGATTTGTCTAGCTCTGACGGTGGAGTGTTGAAGTCTATAGCAATTGAGATGCTGGTATTTATTTCTTTGCTTAGCTCTAGTAAAATTTGCTTTATGTAATTCTCAGAGCTGCTGTGTTAGTTGCATATATATTTTGGATTGTTATGTCTCGTTGAATTTCTCCCTTTACATTATATAATGACCCTCTTTGTCTTTCTTTGTGGTTATTGATTTAATGTCAGTTTTATCTGATATGAGAATGGCTATGCCTACTCTCTTTTGGTTTCCATTTGCATGTAATATTTTTTCTATCCTTTCATGTTGAGTCTGTGTGCATCCTTGTGGTTTAGATGTGTCTCCTGGTGACAGCAGATATTTGGGTGTGTTTTTTCATCCATTCAGCCAGCCTGTGTCTTTTGAGTGGTACATTTAAACCATTAACATTAAGAGACAGAATTGATATGTAGGATGCCGTTCTGTTCTGCATGTTGGGTAGTACCTTGCTGCTTTGTTTTTTCTCTTCTGCTATTGTTTTATAGGAGTTGTGGGCTTCAGCTTTTGTGGGTGATTTTACACTGGTGGGTATCTATTGTACTAATTTGTGTATAATACTGTTCTGAGCATTTCCTGCAGGGCAAGTCTGGTCATGACAAATTCCATCAGCGTTTGTTTGTCTGGAAAAGATTTAATTTTTCCATCATATGTGAAACATAGTTTTGCAGGATACAGGATTCTAGGCTGGCAATTGTTCTGTTTAAGAAGATTGAAGATGTGGCCCCACTCCCTTCTGGCTTGTAAGGTTTCCACTGAGAAGTCTTCTGTTAGCCCTATGGGTTTTCCTTTGTAAGTTAGTTGTTGCTTATGTCTGGCTGCTTGTAGAATTTTTCCTCCATTTTGACTTTGGCCAGGTTCATCACTATGTGTCTTGGAGATGTCCTATTTGCTATGAATCTTCCCAGTGTTTCATGTCCAGTAAAGTCTCTTTTATTTTATTCTGAGTTTTTCTTCACTTTAAGTCATTCCCTAAAGAATAAATATTGAAAAAGGAGGTAAGTACACAATTAAAGCATCAGTAAAATACCCAACAGAAGTCATTTAGAACTTAGATAAGTGTACACTATTTTTTAGGCACAAACATAAGAATGTAAAAATCTGAAATCTAATAAGTGGTGTTGGAGTTATAAAGGTTGTAAATCTTAGCCAATTACAGTATTAAGAAATAATGATAAGTAAATCTGTGATTTCCTATGGTAATAACTTGATGTGTTTTAGCATTAGGTTGATAAGTTAATTTAGAATAATATTATTAATAGCTAGTTATGCATGTCCATATCTATAATAGACATTTCTCTTGAAGTCTATAATCCATTCACTTTCTTATTGTCACTGATTTGCTTTTAAAATTAATGTGTATTATTAAAATATCAATTTGAGAAATATCAACATATAAGTGTTCATCCAAAGGGACACAGAGGTGACATTGACTAGTTTCACATAGCATTATATACTAAGCATTTAAAGCAGTGTCTCCTCAGCATGATTTTAAGCTCATACAGAGCAAGACAGATTTTAAGCTCATACAGAGCAAGACAAAGTATATGACTGTTTATGAGTTTTGAGATCCTCCTTGGATCCTTTTTTTCTCCCAGCTGTGTTTAACATGGATATAATGAAATAATAATATTATTATTATATAATATATATATATTATTATAATATATATATTATATATAATATATAATATAATATAATAATATTAATATTATTAATAGCTAGTTATGCATGTCCATATCTATAATAGACATTTCTCTTGAAGTCTATAATCCATTCACTTTCTTATTGTCACTGATTTGCTTTTAAAATTAATGTGTATTATTAAAATATCAATTTGAGAAATATCAACATATAAGTGTTCATCCAAAGGGACACAGAGGTGACATTGACTAGTTTCACATAGCATTATATACTAAGCATTTAAAGCAGTGTCTCCTCAGCATGATTTTAAGCTCATACAGAGCAAGACAAAGTATATGACTGTTTATGAGTTTTGAGATCCTCCTTGGATCCTTTTTTTCTCCCAGCTGTGTTTAACATGGATATAATGAAATTCCAGCTGAGTTATACACACCTTAATTAATAATCAGATGGCCTCTCTCCTAATAACTATAGGATGTACTTTACTGTCTCCCACTGACCTTTTAAATTTATTTAATGATTAGTACTTATGTTGCCTGTAGAAAATTCAGAGTGTCCCCCATTTTTTCTCATCACTCTCCAGCTCCTTTCTTTTGACTTGTGGCAAATGGGGAAGTTCATCCTACATCTCCTTCCCCAGTGTGGAGATTGGACTCATAGAGCACCAATAGCTCTCCCCAAAGACATCTTCAAACCTTCCCCTCTCACCCTTTTGTTTATATTCATCTGTCTGTCTGTCTGTCTGTTTATCTATCATCTATCTATCTATCCATCTATCTATCTAGAAGGTAAGGGCTTAAGTATCTTTCTAATCATCTCCTTTATTCATTCTGTGTATAGTCTATCACTTAAACTATTACATTATCTTTTGGTACTTCAGCTAAAACTTCTATTTTAGCACTTTGTCCCACATTTAAAAATATTTACTATAGAAAATCTTAACATCTATATTATTATAATTTGTCTATTTACACTTTTGCTTGAGACTGACTCAGAATTTTGTTGACACTTTTTATACTCCCCTCAGCATTTAGCTCAGTAGTAAAGTCTTAGAAAATGCCCATTAAATACACTTTGACTTGACTTGATAGAAAGGAGAAACTTACTCATTTTTATCTTTAGTTTCAGGTGCAGCATTATGTCTCTCATAGTCTGGTAACCCTGGGAAGTTGCAGCTTGTTGAGAAAATCTATTATATCTCTGCTTCTGTCAGAAGTAAATAGCTTTGCTGATGTTCTGGGAGCTGTCAATCAGGTACATATATCTTGAAACTGTAGCTCTCCTTTCTAGTTAATGTAGCTATAGGCTTTTCTTTTCTTTCCCTTTCTTCTTCCCTCTTTTCTTGCCAAGCTGATATTTTAGTTATTACCTTATCTCTAATGTGTGTGGACACTAATACTGCCTACTGAAATTACAGAAAGATACTTTTAGAAAATAGTTTTCACAATAAAACCATCTTATCATTCTTACTTGAATATATGTGTCAAAGGTTCCATTGGTGACAGCAAAGGAGTACTTAGGTGAATGGCCTTAAATCCTTTCAGCAGGCAGCACGTTCCTAAAGGAAAGGAGTGAGAGAAAAGTGAGCTGGAGGAGATCCTACATGGAGGATAGTCTCTAACCAGTGATTCTCATCCCTAATTGCTCATGAGAATTATTTGGCTAACTTTTAAATCTCCTGTTACCAAGCAGTATGCAAATTCAATTAAATAGGGGTTTCTGGGTTTGGAATGCAGGCATTGGTAGTGTTTAAAATCCTCCAGGTGATTCCAATATACAGCCAAGGTTGCAAGCTAGTGCTCTAAGCCCTTTAATCTGTACAAAAGCTTATATATATCACTGCTGCAGATGTGTAGAAGGAACATAAATCATTTCCATATTTTAATGTTGACACTGGTTTATTACATATGTTCACTTTGTCAGATCATTTAATAGTCTTACTATGTCTATGGTAGAATTAAAAAGCACAATTAAGGAAAATCAGAGATGTAGAAATGTTTTGGTAGAGAGAAAGAAATTTAGTAAAAAAAATATATAATTTTAAATGGCTTTTAACCAAGTACTTACATCTAATTTCTCTACAATTACTGGCATATTCTAAAAATATTATATAATCTAATTTAATTCAGTGTATGACATGGTACATTATCTAGTCACCAATTTTTCAAGTGACTACTAAATATTGAACTCTCTTAAGAGCTCTGTTAGATGGTAAAAAGGAAAGTCATTGTCACTTAGTTCGAGGAGACAGAAATAAGCCACACTGATTAATTGAAAAAGAGTAAAGTGTTAAAATGCTTGGTGGTGTTTGTAAACAGAGTTCCAAGATCAAAGAACTGATCATGGTAGGTTGCAAGTCCCCACAAATAATTTATGGAAAAGGTATGCCTTAAGAAATGGATTTGAATTGAATAAGCAGTGGATAACAGAATGTAGAGGCATTGGGATATTATTTAACAAGAAGTGTGGCAAGGATTCTGAGGAAACAAGGTGAGTCTTGGCATTTAACAACAGGAAGCAATGTGGAAAATAAGTTTGATTGAATTAGATTATTTGTTTAGAGAATAACAATAAGTACAGAAAAGAAAATTGTATTTATATATTCTCATTTAATTTGCACAATAGCTCCATGAAGTTGTTATACTTTTGTTTATATTTTATACAGGTTAAATGACCTAGTTTATAGATAAGGAAACCAAACCTTAGAGTGTTTAAACAATTTGAGCAAGATTATAGAAAGAACATATGTTAAAGCTGTAATTCAAACCCAGGTGTTAAGACTATTAAGTTACTTTAAAATAATAAGAAGAAAAATAAGAATAACAATAACACAACAACTAGTTTTTGGCAGGTGTATGTGTTAAGTGCTTTATATGAATTGTCCCTGTCAATCCTTTTACAACCCTTCAAGATGTTAGTATTGTTTAAAGACAAGGAAACTATTAGCATTCTTAATAGTAGATGACAGAATCCACTGTAGCCAATTTAAGTAGAAAAGGATTACATGAATAGCTATGAAATTGTTGGGAGGGTTAAAGAAAGAGACTGTAGGCTGTACTTTCATGAATGATTCTCACAGCCACAGCAGAATTAGGCTGCCAAAAGAATTGCTACCTTTGCCATCATGACCAGGAAACTGCCTGCTAAATCAAGAAGCTGCTACTTCTTGGGGTCCAGAAAAACAAAATCCTGTCTTAATGTAAAACAACAGCCAAATGTATGCCCAGTGCCCTATTTGTCTCACTACTATGTGACTTAGTTTCAACTAAAATGCTTTTGTGAATGAATTTGTTTAGTTAACCAACAACATATTCAGTCTCCATCAATGAGGAAGTATAGAAAATGTAGTTTTATGCCCCTTCAGCATTTTTACTTTACTAGGGTGATAGAGTGACTATTGATATAGTTAGTACAAAGTGTCCATTACGTCTAAGGCTCAGAGATGCAGTAACATGCTAGTAAGTGATGAGTCAGAGTAAGAAGAGATACAACGTTACAGGACAAAGAGTGTGAATACAGGAGGCTATTTATTTGGGACTCTTAATGCCATAAATCTCCCCCAAGCAGAAATAGAGGTAACCACTGTATACCAGATGTGTTATCCAGTGGATTTAAGGAAGTTTTAATGTGAAGGAAAGAGGAGAATCAATGAGCAAATAGATAATTATAAAACTAAGAGATGGGAAAATAATATCACTAAGAAGAATTAGGTAACTGTGAAAGAATGCTTGTGGTGGACAGAAGGAAGTTGAGTTTGGATGTATTGAATTTGAGGAAACATTGAAGTAATCTGAATGGAGGCAGATGGAAGTATGAAACAATCCTTGAAAGGATTTTGCTGATTTACAACTGATTTAACTGCCTGCTGGAAAAACATAGTACAGAAACTCAACAATATATCATTAATGTCTACTGTTCATTCAGAAATTATGAGACATACGAAGAAGCAAGAATATATAACCTATAACCTTGAGGAAAGAATCAGTTAGCAGAAATAGATCCAGAAATGACAGAAATAATGGAATTAGCAGATGAGCACCAGAACTATTATAAATATGTTAAAGGATTTCAAAGAAAATAGGACTAATAAGGGGGGAAGTAGATTTCAACATAAACATTAAGGCAATATATATCAATAAATATGTTAAAATTATGTAAGTAAATATAAACAATCTTTGCCAATAATTTATATCATACGTACACATTCCTTGAAAGATACCAATTACCAAAACTGATTCAGGAAGAAATATAAAACCTAAATTACCCCATGATTGATTAAATAAATTACATTTAAAATTATAAACCTTACCACAAAGAAAACTACAGGGCCAAATGAATTCTCTCATACATTTAAAGCACAAATGATACTAATCTTACACAAACTCTTTAGAAGATAGAGGAGTAGGGAACAGTTCCTAATTCATTTTATGAGGCCAGCATTACCCCACTATCAAAACCAGATAGGACATTAAAAGAAAAAAATCTAAAAACTTAGACCAAAATCTCTCATGAACATAGAAGTGAGAATCCTTACTAGGTACTAGGAAATGAAATCCAGAAATACATAGAAATAATAATGCTTGATAATCGAGTAAAGTTTATCCCAGGAATACAACATTTCACATTCATAAAACAATCAATACAATTCACCTTATTACCAGATTTATAAAGAAAGCCCATATTATCTCAGTATACATGGAAAAGGTAATTGGCAAAATTTACCACCCACTAATGATTTTTCAAAAATATACCAAAATAGGAATAGAAGAAAACTTTCTTAACATGAAAAAGGGTATCTATGGAAAACGTGTAGATATCATACCTAATGGTGAAAGACTGGATGTTTTTTCCTTAACGTTGGGAATAAAGCAGGTATATCCTCTCTCATCATTTCAATTTAGCATTGTATTAAAGATCCTAGCCAGTGCAATAATGCTATTGCACTCTTGGAAAGGAAGGAATAAAACTATCTTTGCTTAGAGTCAATATGATCAGAAACATAGAAAATCCTAGAGAATTTACCAAAAAGCTATCAAACAAATAATCCTGAAAAAGACCCACATTCATATGGGCAATTGATTTTAGGCATATTTTAATGTAAATCAATTGGGAAGGAATGGATCAACAGCTCAATATAAAAAGGGCAAAACATTTGAACAGATCCTTCATAAAAGAAGATATATGAGTGGCTAATAAGGACATGAATAATGCATTATATCAGGCAAATGTACTGTTTAACTATAAGAATGACAAAAATTAAAAGGACTAATAATACCAAATCTTAGCAGAGGTATGGATCAAGCTAAACTTATAAATTGCTGGTGGACTGTAAAACAATCTGGCAGTTTCTCAGAAAATTAATTATACACTTAACATATGGCCAAGCAGTTCAACAGCTATGTTGACATAAAGAATCGTACATGAATGTTCACAATATCTTTAATTTTAAGAGTATCAATCTGAAAACAAGCCATATTTCCACTAACAGGAGAATCAAACAAATTATCGTAAATATATGCAGTGGAATACTACTCAACTATAAAATGAATTGAACCAATGATACAACATTATGGATGGATTTCTTAAAAACCCTGTGCTGAGCAAAATAAGCCAGACACAAAAAAACATGAATGGTATGATTCTATTTCTGTGAAATACTAAAACAGGCAAAACTAATGTATGGTGAAAGACATCAGAACAGTAGTAGACTTGGGATGGGGGATGGGAACGAGGGATTGATGTGCGATTACGTGAGTGTGTGCAATTGTCAAAACACGTCAAAGTGTGCTCTTAAGGTCAGGGCGCTGCACTATTTGTAAATTTTATACCAATTAAAATATGTTTTTTGAAAACTAACAAATTGTGAACCTAAAATATAATCTTTCTCAGTGCTTTTACACTCAGTCCTCACTTTAAAGACTATTTCTGTGTTGATATAATGAATTCCAAGATGTCACTAAGAACTTTGTGAAGAACAGCTTTAGTTTTTAATGGTGCAAAATTTTCTAAATAGTCACTGATTAAAAAAATGATTGTATATGTGTATATATATGTATGTGTGTATATCATATTATATTCTATATGAATCTGATTCAATTTCTAATGTATTTGTATATCAGGCAGAGAAGAAGTTCTATTTAATTAAAATTAATGGGAAATTCAATAATAATTATTACCATAGATACCTACTGAGCAGCTTTTTGTGTCAAACACTATTCCAAACATTTCATACTGCTCCAAGCCTTTTACATATATTGTTTGTTTAAAATAGCTATTAATTTTAATTTTTATTTTATGTGTTATTTAATTCTCCAAACTACATTGCTAATCGGCTTTGATCCCTTTTTACAAAAGAGGGCAATTAAGACCAAAGAGTTTAAGTAGCCTGCCCACAGTCATAGTAAGCACCATACCAATTTACTGGACCCAGAATCTGGAAGGTAAACTATGCAGTAGCTTCTGTTACTGACTAACCATCTCACATTTTTGTATTTCACTGACATCATTTTATATTAATTTGTCTTCTGTAACTGGTATGTGTATTGTCCCACTTACTTTGTAGCAGTAAAATTAGAGTAGATAATATATTTTTGTCAAGTTTAATATATTTATCTTCATATATTTTCTACATACTGTGACCATGAATCAGATTTTTGAAAGGTAGATTTGTCTCCTTTTATCCTGGCATCTTTTTCTCTCACTGTGTTCATTTGACTGCAGTTTTCTTGGGTCTTGAAAAAATTGTTTATGTGATACTGAGGATGAAAGATTCCTAATATCTTGTCAAACACGTATTTTGTATTTCCCTGTTTAGAACCTTTTCTTTATCAATTGATTAAAATTAAGAGTCTGTATCTGTCAGTTTTTTGGAGTGACTGAATTTTCTCATGATGATTATTATGTATTTACCATCTTAGGACATTTTCACTTGGTTTTCTCTTTATTCTGAAAATAACTTTGAAAAAGTATTTCCTGTAGGATTCCATAAACTGCTGACATATTGATTTTCTAAGGGCCTACATTGTTTGGCTATTCAAAACTGAGAACAAAATCAAAATACTGACTTTAAGTTTTCAATAATTATGGCACTGGGACCTTCTCTCAGAAAATTTTGTAATCATCTCCTTTTTTGAATGAATTTCTTCCTCTTTTCAGATAGAATCCAAGTAACTGATATCTAGGAAGAACGAGTTAGTAAACAAATGATTACAGAGCATCGATGGGGTGAATAGCTCTGTAAAAAGTCTTGGTTTTAATAATTTTTTCTATTTTTATGAAAATTATATTAATGAGTTTATAGATTTCTCTAGATGTCTAGGTGGTATATGATTTTTACAGAATCAGCCTTCTGATTAGCCATTACTAAAAGTTTATGCTACCGAAAGCTGGTTTATCAACATATTTTATTTTTAAATGTTAACAATGTAATGTTTGTCTTATTCTAGAAAGGTGACATGGAAAAAGAGGCATGCATGTTTAGTTTACATTTTATGTGGTTGCTAAAGAATCCTAACTCATCTCCAATCTGGGGCCCGTTAAAACAAAACAAAACATAGCACTACCCCATTTATAAGCTATGTGCTGCTTTCCTAGGTAAAATCATTTCTCTTCAAGGACCTGGCTGAAGTGGAGCATCCCTTGATCAGTTGCTAGGAAAGTAGAGAAGAACTTATCAGTTGCTCTGAGGTGAGAGTAAGGAAGAAGGTGTCAAGATAGCATTTTGTGAAGAAGTTGAAATCAGTAGAAGAGATAGATGGTTTCTATGGTATGTCAAGTAAAATCAGGCAGGCAGAGAGAGAGAGAGAATCTAGAAACAAGGCAGATACTAGACAGTTTAGAGATTAGGTGGGGGGTAGGGGAGGTGGGGTTCAGGTTTAGCCTTGACAAAATAGCTGTTAACTCTTGTGAAAAAACACTCATGATTGGATTGTCCAGTTGAATCCCATGGATCAGAAAGATCTTATTCAATATCAGCTTTACTAACAATTTCAAAGAAAGAGAGGATCAAAGGTCACAGATGAAGCAGCAAGAGATGTGGGACATCCTGTGTTGTTCCCCGGGTCCTTGTTTTTCATGTGAGACATGTTTTTCTGGCTCAGAATGATAGATGAGGTCCCTAAATGAGATTTTGTAGGGTTTCTCACACAGAAGGAGCTATAAATATCTCTTTTATAATCCAGATAATTTTAGAGCCTATGTAACTGTCTTCAAGGAACCATGTCTCATAGATTCTGAGTACATTTAGGATAAGCAATTCTTTAACCAGGGGCTTTCTGCTAAGGACATTCTATTGAATTAAAGTAGGCAGGGTCATTAGCCTTCTTTCCTTTCTCCTGGGGCATAGCCCCAATAAGTACCAGCAGCTTTGTATTCTTCCTTCCAACTTGCTATCAAGTTCCTAAAGCCTCAATATGCTAAGATAATTATTTATGGAACTGAGTCAGCTTAGAAAGAAAATCTCTTTATGAAGGTGTATTTCAGTTGTTAACATGGTAAATGAGCTTAATGTATGTCCCTTAAAAATATGTAAAATATATAATAAATGAAAGATTAATACTAAAATATATATAAATATATAAAATGAACTACACACCAATAAGAAAAAGAGATCAACAATCCAATAGAAAAATGGGCTTAAAGATATGAAAAAACTTCCAAAGTAAAGAAAAGAAAAAAGAGAGAAGAAACCCAAAAGGCAAATTAACATGAATGATGCTCAACCTCAGAGGTACCAGGGAAATGCAAATTACAAAAACAATAAGATATTTCATACTATTTATATTGATGCAATATTTTTTAAAAAATTGACGACAATATCAGATGCTAGTGATTAAGTGTGGAAATGGAATTCATTACCTGGCAAAATTAAAGATGCATATGCTCTAAGATATAGTAAGTCCACTGAACAAAGGAGACCTGTACCAGGATGTTCATTTTAGCATCTTTATAAATATCTTAAAATTGCAAATAACATAAGTGTCTATTTTAAAAGATGGCTAGATGTGATATATCAAAAATGAATATTTGGTAGCAGTTAAAATATATGATATGTATATTTTATATATCAGCATTCATAGATTGTGAAAACATAATATTGCATTAGAAGAAAGGATAAAGAATCCAAGGAGGATAAGATACTCAAAATACCATTTTTTAAAAATTATATGTACAAAAAATTTTTACAAACACACTTTTTCACTTATATACACTTCAAAAAATTTCTTTTAAAAAGAAAGAATCTAAAGTAAAAATGAGAAAATATTAATGTGTTTTGACTTTATTGTGTGTACTCAAGATGTATGTTTTTTGCATTGTCAAATATCTTTGTATTGAAAAGAAAAAATCTCCTTAGGTATCAGAAGTATACTTATTTAATATGAAACCTCAATTTTTAATTGCTTTTTTTACAGAAATGTTTTTCTCCTTAGATGCAGTTCATACTTCTATCTAATCAGCATTTTCGGGGGGGTACAATAGCCAAGCTATTAAAGATGAATAATGCTTTTGGAATATTGATAAGGATGGATGAAATCTGAATTTAGAGTATTATATTGCATATCAAATACTTCAGAGACCTAATGTTTACAAAGTAGATTAAAATTCTACATGAAAATAGATTTTAAAAATTGGAAGAAAAGTATTAGCAGGAGAAAACTCAAAATCTCTGCAGCCGACATCAGTAAGCATTTTTACTTTTCAGATGTCTGTTTTCCTTAAGTAAAATAAAAGCTAAGCAACTCATTAATAAAAATAGAACATGCAAATTAAAGTTCCTGGATCTGGAACAAGTATACATACTTATACTTCTCTAAAGTAAACTAATTTTCTCTATCAGGGCAATATGTAGCAAAAAAAATCAGCATTTTTAATAAGATAAAGAGAAAAATAATCATAGCTCTGAGCAAGAAACAGCTGACCTATCTCTGTTGAGAAAGGAACCATATTCATTTCTGAAATTATGCATATCTCGATCTAAGATCTAGGAAGCCTGGCTCAGTCAGCAATCAGTCCATCAGGGGGAACAGAATTAGAATTTGTGTCAAACTCTGCTCAAGTGGGCAAAACAGAGATTAGAGGCCCTCGGCATGAAGTTTTCCTTTTTTTATTTTGGTTAGTTTAATAAGAACTTAAAAGAAATTCCTAATAATGAACCTTATTTGATCAGATTTGTACAGTTTTCTCCCTTACCACTGTTTGTGATTCAAATAATTATTGGGTATGAATGAAACAAGGCTTAAAATTCCCCCAGAATACACTCTTGGCCTAAAAATTTTCACATCACTGAATGCCATTTTGAAACTGCTACTTACTAAGAAAAACTCCCATCTGTGAGCTTAACTGGAAACAAAGATGAAAGTTAGCTAGGGTATTTTCTGAGTTATAGGCTAGAACTTTTTAAGAGAAGTCCTCAATGGTAAACTAAATCGTGTGGCAGAGAGCATGAGCTTTGAAATCAGATTCTAAGTAAAATATGGTGTGACCTCTGAAGTATCTTGTCAACAAATCAAACCTGAAGGCTCTAGAATGAATTGCTAACTTACAGACAATACAGAAATAGAGAAACAAGTTAAATTAACCAGGAGGGTGCAATCAGTAAAACCCAGATTGTACAGGAAAAGAAACCTCATTTTCTTCAACAAATAGATTGCATTATAATGAGAAGAGGAAGGAGGGAGACAAAGAAGAATAGGCCTATATTTAAAAGAGACCAAAGGGACTATATTAACCTAAAGCCACATATCAGGGTGAATGAACTGTGGTTCATGGGCCAAATGTGGCCTGCCCCCTTCTTTTGTAAATAACGTTTTATTGGAACGTAACTTGTCTACAGCTACTTTTACATTAAAACACCAAAGTTGAGTAGTTGTCACAGAGACCATATGACCTGAAAAGCATCCAGTGTTTACTATTTGGCTCTTTACAGAAAAGGTTTGCCAATTCCTGCTATATATGAATCTTATTTTTATTCTGATTTTAACAAACCAAAAAAATATAATAGATGAGACAATTGGGGGAAATCTGAAAACTGTAAATGGTGATATTAAGGAATTGTTAGTTTTTTTAGATGTGATAATATTGTAGTATTGTTTTTAAAAGGTCTTTATCTTTTATAAATACATATTTAAAGGATTAAATAAAAATTTAAAATAATACATAATCCTTTCAAGCCTCAGTTTTTCTCTTCCTAAGATATTGACATCAGTATGACCTATATCATACAGTTTTTGTGGATCTCATGAGGTAATCCATATTTGTATTTAGGAAACTTGACGTAAGTGCTCAATTGCTATTAGCTGCTATTATTATTACTATTATTCTTTTAAGAGACAGAATCTTGCCAACTTGCTCAGGCTGGTCTCAAATTCCTGGCCTCAAATGATCCTCCCACCTTGGCCACTGGAGTAGCTGGGCCTACAGGTACATGCCACCATGCTCAGCTTTTTTTTATTATTCAACAAAATATAAAGCTTAAAATACAAAACCTCACTGACATTAAGACACATTTATAAAAATGAATGATATTAGAATAATCTTGAGAAGCAAGTTTTCAGGTATTATGTTTGACAATAGATAGTTTCTAAACTGTCTCTTGTGGAAGACAGGTCTGGGTAACCATAAAGATTTTTGTTTTATTCTAGGTACATAAGCTTATGATATTCATCATCTCCTCAACATAAATATTGGACAAATATTTAAGAACCCTTTGAAGAGGTACCAAATTAGTCTGATTGTGATGTCTAAATTTCTTTGTGTGACCATGGCACTAAGCATCTGAAAGATATTGAAAGATTTGTTATGGGAGGCCAGAAAATAAATTTTGCTTGACTTACAGTTTTGCCTTTGCATAATAAATACAACTTTAAATTCTTCAAGAGCAAATTCCAAAATATGACTTATGATACTGGATGAGATGGAATAAACTAGTATAGTGTATCTCTCTCACTGATTAAAACTAAAAAATTTGTTGAAAAAATATGAATTTCAACTACCTGAGGACTCTGAAATGTAAAAAAAAAATAGCATGTGAATTGTTAAGAAGGTCAAAACTAGAAGGAAAAAGTCATAAGGAATATGTTTCCTATCTTTTCCTCTCTTTTATCTCCCAGCATTGATCTAAGTATGGCCTCAGTCAAGGCATTTTGCAGTACTGAGAGCAGCAAAAACTTTGACAAAAACATAACTTTCTGGCGAGAGGATTGGAAATGGGGTCTTTATGAGCTGAAGAGTATGGCAGGAATCCTTCAGACTTTTGTTTTTGTTTTTATCTTTTCTCCAGTCCTTGCAATGAGTGTGGTAACAGTTATATAACTACTGTGCACCAGGAGCATGAATGGTTAAAACTCGGAGAGAAAGCCAGTCTTTCTGGCAAGGAGAAGTAGGTAAAGAGACTCCCGGGAGTGGGGGAGGGTGGAGATGAATCCTGGAGAGGAGAGACCTGGAGAAGGGTACCCCTAATTCTAATTGTGTATGAAGGACACAATTTCCAGATTCACCCCTGAGCTGTGTAAGATAGACTCCAAACAACAACAAAAAAAGCTTTAAGAACTGAATTACTATGTAAACCACTGCACATAACCCAGACTCCTAAGCGGCACACATAAAAGACAGACCCAAACTGCGTAAGAAAAACGTTGAAAACCGACAATGAAACCAACACCAACAGAAGGCAAGAGAGAATTTGTACTCCAAACCTAACCATTTTGGTTGTAGGTCTGCCACCTGCATTTGTAAATAAAGTATTACAGGAAGACAGCTTGTCTATAACTGCTTTTGCACTAAAAAACAAAATCAACATCCTCTATCCAAAAGTCTCACATTATAATATTCAAAGTATTTAGGATACAATCCAAAATTACTCAATATACACAATTACTAAGAATCAGGAAAAGGTTGATCCAGTTCTCAAGGGAAATGACAATCATCAGAGATCATCCCTGAGATAACTCAGATGTTAAGATTACCAAAGACTTTAAAGAAGATATTATAACTATGCTTTTTGAGGTAAACATAAACACTCTTGAAATAAATGAAATGATAGAAGTTCTAAACATAGAAATAGGGAAAATATACATACATTTATTTTTTGTGTGTACATATAATGTACATGCATGTATAATGCATACATATGTACATAATTTTAGCATATATATGTTTAAAAAAGTAAACTTTAGAACTGAAAAAATGTAATAACTGAAATAAAATGTTCCCTGGATGGGCCCAATAGTAGAATAGAGATGACAAAGAAGTCAGTGTGCGTAAAGATAGGTCAATTGAAATGATCTAATCTTAAAAGATAATAAAACTGAAAAAAATTGGATAGAGTTTTAGGAATTTGTGGAACAATATCAAAAGCATACCTGCCATTGTAGTCCCTAAAGAAGAGGTAAAAGAGGTTGTGACAAAAGTATATTTGAAAACAATGACCGAAAACTTTATAAATTTGGAGAAAACCATAAAGGCTTTGATTTTTAATGAATAATAAACATAATAAACTCAAAGAAAATCTCATCCAGACAAATCAAAATAAACTTTTGGAAAACTAAAGATACTTCAATCTCTTTTTAAAGAAGTCAGAGAAAAATGACACCATTACATTCAGGGAAACAAGATTTCAAATAACTACACATTTCACATCAGACACCACTGTGGCCTCAGGATTTTGGAACAACATGAAGTTGCTGAAAGCAAAGAACTGTCAACCAAGTATTCTATAGCTAGTAAAAATATCCTTCAAAATGTGCTTCAGATGAAGGAAAACTAAAATAATTCACTCTCAGTGGCCCTTCTGTGACAGAAATGCTACAAAGAGTGCTTCTGACTATGGGAATTGAGATGACAGAGAAACTTGTAAATTTAGGAATGAAGGCAGAACAAAAGAAACGTTTAATATTGGGGTAGATATAATAGACCTTGTTGCTTTTATTACATTCATTAAAATATATATGACTGAAGAAGTAAGGATTAAACATTATTTGGTGCATGTGAATGCAATGTATATGATAACTAAAATATGAAGTGCTTAGGGTATCAAGAATCTGTGGTTGTATGGCTTCTAATTGAAATGGAAAATATTAACTCTAAATACACTGAGAAAGATTATAAATGTATATTTTAATCTCTAAAACAAACTAGTAAAAATGTAAAGACCTTTTGCAAAAAAAAATAAATAATTAAAGGGGAAGCTAAAAATTATATAAATAATCCAAAAGAAGAAAAATATGTACTTGCAGTGAAAATTGGATTGGGTATATTATTGTCAGCAAATAGATATTTCTAAACAAGGAATGTTAATAGGGACAAAGAGGGACATTACAATGACACCACTGTACTCTAGCCTGAGCAACAGAGTGAAACCCTGCCCCCCCCCAAAAAAAAGGACACTACATAATGACAAAAATGTCCATTCACCAAAAAAATATGATCTTAAATGTATATGCACCTAACAAATGCATGAAACTCCAAAACACATGAAGCAAAAATTGATAAAACTTCGGGGAGGATTAGATAAATCTACAGTTATATTTGGAAATTTTAATACTCTTCTCTTAGTAATAGATAATACAATTTGACAGAAAATCGACAATATTATACAAAGGCTGAACAAAGCTATTTAACTAGCTTGACCTTTGTGTCATTTCTAGAACATTCCACCCAACAGTAGTAGAATGCATAGCCTATGCAAGTGCACATGAAATAGACACTGAGATAGATCTTATTCTGGACCACAAAACAAGCTTAAACAAGATTTAAAGAATTAAAATCATGTGTGAGCTGTTCTCTAAACATAATAGAATTTAACGACTAATTATTAATAATAACAGAAAGATATCTAGAAAATCCCTCTACTATTTGGAAATGAAACAACATATTTCTAAATAACCCATGGGTCAAAGATAAAGTCCCAAGAAAAATTAGAAAAATATTTGAAATAAATGAAAATATGACATCAGAATTTGTGAAATGCATATAAAGCAGTGATTATTAGGGAAATTTATAGCTTTAAATGCTTATGCTAGTGTTGAAGAGAGGTGTCAAATCAATAATGTAAGAGACTAGAAAAGCAAGAAAAAATTAATACCGAACCACACAAAAGGAAGAAAATAAAAAATGTAAGAGCAGAAATCAGTGGTATTGAAAAGAGTAAAACAATAGAAACTAATCAGTGAACCAAAAGCTGGTTATTTGGGAGGAAAAAAGAAAAGATACAAATTACCAGTGATGTCTGTAATGGAAATTGGGCATCATTACAGGTGTTAAAAGGATAATAAGGGGTCACTAGGAACACCTCTAGTCCCATAAATTCAACAAATTAGATGAGATGGATCAGTTCTTTGGAAGATACAAACTACCAAAACTCCTTCAGGAAGAAATAGATAACCTCAATAGTCTTACATCCATTAAAGAAATTGAATTCATAATTTCAAACCTTCCAACAAAGAAAACTCTAGGTCTGGATGGTTTAGCTAGCAAATTATTCCAAAACTTAAGGAAGAAATATTACCACTTCTACATAGTCTCTTCCAAAAGTTAGATAATGAAGAAACATTTGGCAGCTAATTTTATGAGGCCAGCATTACTATTATACAATAAAACAGGCAAAGACATTACACAAATGTTTCAAAATGTAGAGTATAGTGAAATAGTGGTTTGAATCAAGAATGAAATAGTGGTTTGAATCAAGACGTATTCTCTAAACTGTGCTATTACTTAGTCCCCAGGGAAATCTTTGAGAAGACTTAGTTCAGAGAGGTAGCTCATAGAATATTTTAGAGCCAGGCAAATCCTATGTCACATGTTTTCCATATAATTTCACTTGCATTTATTATTGAATATTTTTGAGACTTCATTCTGACAAGCTAGGAAGGATGCTGAATCAATCAAAGATTCAAAGACTGCTAAATTGAAGGAGCAGTTTGGCAGAAAGTCTCATGGTAACAAGGCAGTGGGGAAAAAAATAAAACAAAACATAAACTCTGTTATCCTTGAGAAACATTAGACATCTTGTTTTTTTCTGTTTTTGAGTTTGACAGAATCAACTGTTGTAAGTTTGTGGGGTAGCAGGATGTTGATTAAAAAAATCACTTAGCCATTTAGAAACCTGTTTAAATGTTGGAAACTGTTTACTTCAAATAAATGATTTAAGGTTGAATAGCATGTAATCAGTAACTATTTAAAATGAAACACCATCACAGTATTTCTGTGGAGTAAAGCCTGCATTTAGATGATTTTGCTGAGAAATTAATACTAGATAAATAACTGAATGTTTTATTTTATCTTTGCCTAAAAGTAAAATTTCTTTAGGTCGATTAAAGATGCCTTATTTTGAAAAATCTTCTCTGTTAACAATATTCTCATTAAATGTTTGGTAATTTTGATTACCCTTTTGCTATTTCAATTCAAAGCCGTAGTTGTTTTGAGAAAAACCAACTGAGGAGAAAGCTGTCAAAGTGCAGGCAGACACATTTAAAAAAATAGTGGTGCAAAACAACCATTTGAATCTCTAGCTAGTTCATGCTAGAGGGTATAATCAGTGTATCACAGATAAAGAACAGGATGATTATTACTAAAAGCCATATATCATGATATACTTGTATTGTAATGGCCTCTACTTTCTAATTTCAGAAGCTATTTACAAACAGGCTGTGACAATACAACTCAAAATACGAAAATAAGTTATTTGTTCTATCTTAAAAATGATGGGCTATCATTTTTAAGTAATCATTAATTTACTCATGAATTGATGATGGAAGAAGACAGAAATGTAATGGAAATGATACAGTGTGTGTAAAGAGAACAGAGTGCCAGTTGAATTAGAGCTTCTAATTCTAGCTCTATTGCTAACTAGTTTAGTAGCTTTGGAAATTCTAATTCTATAATCAAATGCAGTTGTTGTTTGGTGGTTAAGTACTGGTATTTTTATCCCTGGGGTGTTGAATCAAAACTTCAGAGGGCAACCGATCCAACATGAGGCTTATGGATACTCCTCAAACAGATTGCATCATGATCACTTTTCTGGCCATTTTACTATTTTACTTTGGAGAGTGTTGCAAGGGTTATATAGAGAAGATGCCAACATAAAGCATAGCGAAATTACTGATGTTTATTAGAATAGCTCATGAATCCATTTGTCTTTCTCTTGTCACAATCATCATACATATCTTTATGAATCATGGCATTAATAAGTCTTTACAAATAGGGTTCCCAATCACAAAGCATGTCATAAAATGTAGATTTGGAATTTCTGAAAAGCTCTCTGTCTACATTGGAGGAGCATAGTAAAACATCTTTCACGGCCTTAAAAACTTAGAAGAAGCATTCCAGCAAGGCATGAATACATTGTGGTTAATTTTCAACCATCTTTTGAAGATCTAGAGCAATCTTTTCTCAGTGAATTCATTAAAAGCTTCTCAGCTCTAGAAATTTCTGCTTATCAATTCAGAAGTTTATATTGCAAATTGATATCTTTATGTTAAAGAATGATGTTAATATAAAACATTAAACAGATATACAAGAATCAGTAATTTGGTAATTGTTTTTGATTCTAAAATTTAAATTATTCAGTGACTATATCAGAGTATATTTATTGTTCTATTTAGAACAAGTGACCATGCCTGAATCCATCCCCCAATTTTTGCCACACATTAGGGAAAGAAGTTAAAGGCAAGGAATTATATTGATAGTATTAGAAAATGAAAAGGCCAAAGCCAGGAAATGACACAACAAGAAAAGAAAACTACAGACCAATATCCCTTATGAACATACATGCAAAACTTCTCAATAAAATCCTAGCAAACCGAATTCAAATGTACATCAAAAAAATAATTCATTACAATTAGGTGGGCTTCATCCCCGAGATGCAGGGATGGTTCAACTTACACAAATCTATAAATGTAATTCACCACATAAATAAAAGCAAGAACAAAGTTATATGATCCTTTCAAGAGATGCAGAAAAGGCTTTTGACAAAATCCGCACCCTTTTATGATAAGAACTCTTAACAGTATAGGGATAGATGGCTCATACCTCAAAATTATTAAAGCTATATACGAGAAACCCACAGCCACTATCATACTGAATAGGGAAAAATTGAAAGCATTCCCCCTTAAAACTGGAACCAGACAATGTTGCCCACTGTCTCCACTTCTATTCAACATAGTACTGGAAGTCCTTGCCAGAGCAATCAGACAAGAGAGAGGAATCAGGGGTGTCCAAATGGGGGCAGAAGAGGTCAAACTTTCACTCTTCATGGATGATATGATATTATACCTAGAAAACTACAAAGATTCAACCAAGAGATTACTGCAATTGATAAATGAATTCAGCAGAGTCTCAGGATACAAAATCAATGCACACAAATCAATAGCCTTCATATATGCCAATAACAGTTGAACCAAGAAACAAATTAAAGATGAAATACCTTTCAAAATAGCACCAAAGAAAATTAAATATTTAGGAATATGTCTAACTAAGGAGGGGAAAGACCTATATAGAGAGAATTATGAAAAACTGAGAAAAGAAATTGCAGAGGATGTAAACAGATGGAAAATCCTACCACACTCTTGGATAGGTAGAATGAACATTGTTAAAATGTCTATACTACCTAAAGTGATTCACAGAATCAATGCAGTCCTATCAAAATACCAACATCATTTTTTGCTGATCTAGAAAAAATAATTCCATGCTTCGTGTGGAACCAGAGAAGACCCTGTCTAGCCAAAGCAATCTTAAGCAAAAAGAACAAATTGGGAGGCATCAATCTACCAGACTTCAAACTATACTACAAGGCTATAGTAACCAAAACAGCGTGGTGCTGGCACAAGAACAGAGACATAGACCAATGGAACAGGACTGAGAACCCAAATATAAAACTATCCTCATACAGTCATCTGATCTTTGACAAATTCCACAAAAACATACACTTGGGAAAATATTCCCTATTCAATAAATGGTGCTAGGAAAACTGGATGGCCACATGTAGAAGACTGAAACTAGATCCATACCTCTCACCTCTCACAAAAATCAACTCGTGACGGATAACAGATTTAAACCTAAGACATGAAACCATAAGAATTCTAGAAGAAAATGTTGGAAAAACTCTCATGGACATTGGCCTTGGCAAAGAATACATGAAGAAGACCCCCCAAAGCAATCACAGCAGCAACAAAAATGAATAAGTGGGACCTGATCAAATTAAAAAGCTTCTGCACAGCCAAGGAAACTATCACTAGAGTGAACAGACAACCTACAGAATGGGAGAAAATATTTGCATGCTACACATCTGATAAAGGGCTGATAACCAGAATCTATACAGAACTTAGGAAACTCAACAAGAAAAAATCAAACCACCCCATTAAAAAATGGGCAAAGGACATGAACAGAAACTTTTCAAAAGAAGACAGAATAATGGCCAGCAAACATAAAAAATTGCTCAACTTCTCTAATCATCAGGGAAATGCAAATCAAAACCACAATGAGAAATCACTTAACTCCAGTGTGATTGGCTCATATCAAAAAGTCCCAAAACAACAAATGTTGGCAGGGATGTGGACAGATAGGAACACTCAAACACTGCTGGTGGGACTGCAAATTAGTACAACCTCTATGGAAAGTAATATGGCGATACCTCAAAGAATTAAAAGTAGAACTACCATTTGATCCAGCAATCGCACTACTGGGTATTTACCCAAAGGAAAAAAAGACATTCTGTAATAAAGACATCTGCACTTGAATGTTTATAGCAGCACAATTCACAACTGCAAAGATGTGGAAACAACCCAGGTACCCATCAATACACGAGTGGATTAATAAAATGTGGTATATGTATACCATGGAATATTACTCAGCAATAAAAAACCACAGTGAATTAACACATCTGGTATTATCCTGGATGGAGCTAGAGCCCATTCGTCAAGGCTAAGTATCACAAGAATGGAAAAACAAGCACCACAGATGCTCACCATCAAATTGATACTAACTGATCAATACTTATGTCACACATGGCAATAATATTCATCAGGGGGCAGGAAGGTGGCGGGGAGGGGATGGGAAAACTCTCACTGAATGGGTGCAGGGAGCACAGTTTGGGGATGTCCATGATTGTAGTTCTGACATGGGCAGTGCATGGGCAATATATATAAACAAAGTATTGTACCCCCATAATATTCTGAAATAAAAGGAAAAAAAAGAAAATGAAAAGGGAGTCCAACATCTTCACACTCCTCCCCTTCCCTCCCAGAAAATCCCTCAAGTACAGATGGTACAGATGGCTTTATGAACTGTGACTAATTAACCTTCAAGGAATAAGATAATCTGTACAAATTTTAAACTGGATGTGAACTACATTCCCTGCCTGTGTAAGGGTAGGTTAATGACTTCAAATTTTCAGAGACTTTTTCCTTTTTTCCTATCCGCTGGGAACCAATGAAAGTAGGCAGGAATTCACATTCTCTTGCTCTTTTTGTTTTGGGTTTGTTTTTTTCCCCCCAGCTCACCTACTGATGGTGCCTTTTTATGGCTTCAGATTTATGTGGGTGCCTCAGATCCAAAATCCCAGTTCTGCATACAGCAGTCTTTATCTTCTACCTTGTGTAGAAGTGGTCAGGTAAAACCCAAGATGTTGTTTAGGAGGGATTGGCAAATTTTCCTGATGGGGTAGCTTCTGCACTGTCAGATCATCTTTTTGTATTCAGACTCTCTTATTATTTCTGACTCTCGAAGATAATCCTTATTTTTCAAACAGTTTAGATCTCTTTCAATAATTTTACGTCTGTGTGTCTGCATGAGTCTGTGAGGAGGAGTGCATTTACCTAATACTTCTAAGTACTCTCTAGCAGGAGAGAAACAGGTATTTAGTTATTTAATGCATTTGGAAGGTATATTGATACATGGAGTGAGGTGAGAATGTAAGTGGGGAAAAAATTCCCAGTGATTTGTTCATTAAAACTAACTTATTCCTTAGATTTGAATGTTTCCTTTATTTTATATTTAGTTACACATCCATAGTGTTCATGGATCTGCCTGTCAGTTCTTATGTTGCTACTACACTAATTGAGTTACTTTAGCTTTATTATATATTGTAATACCTAATTATTATAACTGCTTTGTATTAGATGATATTCCTGTTTATACTTCTAAATGGCTTTGGGAATAATTTTCTCAAGTTCAAAAGTAAAACTGAATAGATTTTGATTGAGAATGTTTGTTGAATGCACTGAGCCCTTAAAACAGCATCCTTGTTGTGTTTTCTTTTTTTTCCATTTGAGGACACATTTTTAAAAATTGTATCTTTGAAAAGACAGTCATTATGGTTTTAGAGCTCCAATTATTTGTATTTATCACCTTTTCTCATCATTTTCATTTCTTTGTCCTTTCCTATTACATATCAAGTGAATTTCTCAAGGTTTTTTTTTCATAATTAATTCAGTTTTCTGTAATGTTGGCCCTTCAGTTAATTATCTCCAATGTGGATTTCAATTTTCATATTGGAATTTTAGTTCTTTTATAATTCTTTCCTCATTTTACCACATTCTATTTTTATTTCACTCCTTATATATGCTTTCTATAATTCAGTATGTTTGTCTTTTTTTCTTTTATTGACTCAGCTTTTCATAATGGACATGTATCCTTTCATGCCACTGCACATGTCAAACTATCTTCTCTCTGTTTATTCTGGTTTTATTAGTAAGTTATTTTCAGAGTTTTGCTCTTCTTCCTTTTGCTCTTCCTTTTCTTGTGTCACTCAGTGTTTCTTGTGGGATCTGTATTTTTTGTTTGTTTAATTGTATTTTTCCTTTTCACTTATTCTTTAATGAGAAAATTATTATTGGAACTGAATAGGGTTTCCCCACAAATGCCCATGTGGATTGTCCCTGTCCCTGGTCGTTGTGTACTTAGATGCCAGTAAATACCTCCTCTTCACTTCTCTGCTGGAGAGCAAGTTGTGGCACTTGTATTCAGTGCTTTTCAGTTGACCCCAGTCTAGAATTCTGTACCCTTAGCTTTGATGAGTTTATGGGATACAATGAAACTAGAGCACTAAGCATTAATTTGAGGGCATTTGCTACATCTTGCAGTATACACAGCATTAGTGCCCCTCAATCCCCCACCCTGTTGTTTGGCAAGTCCAGGAGAATTATTTTTAGACCATGGATTAAGTTTCTCTATCTAGCTCAGTCAACCTCTTTTCTAGAGTTTATTTCTCCCTCATAGACTTTTTAGTGAGAAACTGAAGGACTGTATGTTGGGAAAGTCATTTTTAACAAAAATATCATCTTAAAAGATTCCATGTTTTTACTAGGAGTTGAAATGAGTGAGGGAACATTACCTACTTATTTATTTTGGTGACTTAATAAAAAATAGAAAATGTACTTAATTAAAAGAATTAGTGGTGCTTTCTCTAAAAGTTTCTGAAATGGTGCATGGAGTCATATATATTAATAGAACAAACAGTTATAGAAGATCCAAGTGTATAGTCACTGTCAGAATAATTCTGTGCCTTAGATTATAATTAATTCAAGAGAAATTTTGAGTAAGTATGGGAAGTGAAGCCAATTATTTCCTCTGTATTTAAATGCCTATACTAGCAATAAAATGTCAATTACATGTGATTAATTCTTCCCTTTTTCCATAAGCCTGAGAATATATTGCTGTACTTTTAATGGCTGCCATGATGAGGTCTATCAGTCACTGAAAAGAAATCATCAGAGTCATTTCAATGGCATGAGAAAATTTCAAATGTATTTCAATAATATACCTTTTCCTGATTGCTTTTTTTTTCTCTTGTTCCCTGTGGGAAGTAAAACCATATTTATTTTGAATAATTTTCTGATGGAATTAAAACCTAATGCCTTTTGTGAAGACTTCTCTAATCACTGTGGACAGGAGCACCCATCTTCTTCCTACTCCAATCTTTGAATTATGGACATTAACACATTTTATTGGAAACAGTTATAATCCGGTATTGTTTACGTGTCTGTTTCTTTGAATGTACTGAGGTTAGTGAAAATGTCTTATTCACTGTTCTATTTCTATAACTCACCTATGAAAGAAAAAATGTGTTGATTGAATGAGGATTTTCACTTTAAATAAAAACGTAGCAATACATAATCAGCAACTCTCACTGTCCCTAAAATCCACACTACTTGTTTTCTAAACTGTAATTCACTTAGAATTAAAAAGGAAAAAAAGAGATTAGTAAAAAGAACATTATAATCTGTATCTCCTTTTCACTTTATGTATCTTCACTTTATGCAGGAATCCTTTGAGTTCTTAAAAAGAATTTCAGGCACAAGACTAATTTGAGACTCTTTATATTTTTCTGAGAATATAGGAGATATGTATGGCACATTTTTGGTACTTTAATAAGTACTTATTGAAGGCACAGAAAGCAACTGAAAGGTATAGTGATAGAGAGAACGGTTCTGGCTTAGGGGTGTCAAGTGACAAGTCCAGGGATATAAAAAAGAAACAGGAAGAAGGAAGCTGCATTCTAGGTATGGAAGTTAGAGTTTAAGATTTTAGAACTGGAGCACTTCTAGCTGTTGGTATGGAGTGGTGGAGAACTTCATTGCAATTTACAAGGCCAAGAAATTTTTCACTGGAAGGCCTTAGAAGCTTCATACACAGGGCATGGGAATCATTCGTGATGATGGCAGCATGTGAAGCGGAAGGAGAGAGGGTCTGGGAGACAGGTCTCTGACACTTTGGTCAGTACCTACAAGAGTGATGGGCACATCATATCTCAATAGGTGAATGAAAATTAAAGAATGAAAATTCTTTGAATGAAAAATAGAGAAGAAAGGGCAGTGTGAGGATGCAACATTAAGGTCTTGCTGTGGACCACAGGCTGGACTCTGCTGGAACCTCTGGAAAGGTGGGGTTGGTGATTGTGACGTGGAGTATCTAGATCTTTTGCTATGTAGTCCCACTCCTTCCTAACTAGACTGCAACCCTCTAAGCTCCTTTCTCAAGGAAACTCTAGAGTTGCCACAGTGGAGCCAGGTCAAGGAGACAAAAAAGGTAATCTCATCTCTAATTATGATTGCAATGCTAATTAGAATGCTATAATACTTCTGTTCTCATTTATTAAAATGTTATTTTGATTATGAACTGTAGCTTCTTACAAAACTATATTGTTTTTCATTATTATCAATATAATGATATTTATTGAGCTCTTACTGTGAGGCAAGTGTGATGCTGAATGTCTTCAGATAAGGCACATGGGACACTTAGAGTTAATTGTAAGAGAAATGCTCCTGCAGTGTCCAGACAAAAGTAGGTCATCAGTAAGTACTTTGAATGAACACACACATAAAATAATTGTTGAAGAAACAGGTCTGTATGTTATTTAATATATTCAGATTTATATAGAGAGAAAATGTTAGTATTTTAATGTAGAGAGCAGGTCCAAAAGGGATTAGGAGAAAAGAAGTTTTTGTGGTGGCTAGGCATTCCCCTGACAACCTCACAGAAAAGAAAGGATTTAAATCTCATAGGAGTGAGTGTGGGACTCAATGAAAACATTTCTGGTCAACTAAAGCTACTGCTGGCACAGCACGGTGCCTGGGTGTGTGAAAAGGGTGGATTGACGGGAGGATAACTGCATTCCTGTTCACTCTGGGCAAAAGCATGTTGCATATTTTTGCTAAGGTTTTCCTTGGAGATTACAATTTTGACTACAACCTACAATTTATGGCTTTTTACATAGGTATTAGTTTCCTTTTTGTATATTTTCTTGAAAGTGCTTAGATACTACTCAAAGAATGTAAATGAGAAAAACTCCAAAGAAATTTATCAAAAAAGTCCTTTCCTTTACAGTCTTGGTGATTACAGAGCTGCAGTGCATACTATAGATTAGAGTAGGTATCTAGTGGTTCTTGGAATGCCAAAGTGATAACATCATGTGATTTTCTGTAATGGTACAGGAAAACCTCTTTGATTCCATCAGTGGGTATTTATTCCTGAGAATATGACACTTTTTGGTGGAATTATATAATATCACATTAACATATGAGGTGATATTTCCATAAACATTCATCCTATGTGGAGATTGATTTTAAACCCTTACTGATGAGCACATATAATATTAAAGTATAAAAGCAGTGGCAGAATTTGGTAAAAAGTAATAGCAATTTTATTTCCATTTTCATCTTAAACGTGTTCAAAATGGCTAAGCATGTTAAAGGATGACTATATTATATATTCTATATCATTTGGTCTTTAACTGGTTCATTGAAAAGCACCTACAGAAGTGAAGGCAGGAATTTGAAACAGAAAACAGTGAAAGCTTCTAAAAGAGTGAACTTTTACTATTACTATATGGTGTCAGGTTAGTCTTATTAGGGCCTACATATACATTCCAGTTGATTATAACTTAACTTGCTTCTTTTGTAATTAGCCTAGGAAATCATTTAAAAAATGAATTGAACATCTAAGTTCTATACATAAGAGGGCCAAATTAGAGATTCAAATATGTAATAAAGTTTCATCCTCAGAATTTTAATCAAGTTCTCTCCTTTAACTTGAATATTATACTATTTTGTTTCTTTCCTACAGAAATAAAAATGCCTTCTGAGCTTGCTACCTTTGCTCTAAGAATTATAATATCCCTCTGTTAGAAAGCTGAGCCTTAGCCACCCTATATCAGAAAACCCCAGAGGCTCACGGGACATGCAAATGTTAAACTAAAAAACTAAACAAAACGAACTACAACAGAAACCTTTGAAAATAAAAATGCATGAATAAAATCTTAAATCTTTCATCTTTCTTTAAATGATGCTACAGTCATCCTAAGGACTTTATTACTTCCAATATTCATGCTATAAAACAGAAAGAAGAGCTTTTAAGATACATTTTTATTCAAAAAAAACTACCAAAGTGCATTCTATAATATTTTTTGAAAATAAAGTAATATAAATAGGTACAGTTTAGGGATACATTTAGATTTAGCATGTGGTATACATGTCTTAGAATTTAACCCAAATCAAATATTTTTTAGTGCTTCCTGTATGCAGTGTTATAAATTAGATGTTTGAGACTCACAAAGCAGAAAAGACCCACTCACTGTGGTCAATGGGTCAAAAAGTTCATTGCTCTTTACATTTATAACAGGAATCATCAGTGTGTTTTGAAGATGCTTGTGAGTTAAATTGCTATCATTTTTTCATATTTATATGAAAAAAGAGCAAACATTACTTATTCAATGAGTCTACTAATTCATTCAAAAGCAGTATCATGTGTAAAGCCTATATATTACCCTCATAATTTTGTATGCTTTGATTCCTTTTTGAGTCAAGAAGGGATTCAAATAAATACAAAAATTTTTACAGAAAATCAACTAAGTAATTTTAAAATGTTCCTGTTGAAACTATGGATCAGAAGGCAAGTGAATTCTTCAATGTGCTAGAACTTATTGATATGGAGCTGAATGTTTCTATCCCCCCCCAAATGCATATGTTGAAACCTAATCCCCAATGTTATAATATTAAGAGGTGGAGCTTTTTGTGAGGTGACTAAGTCATGAAGGTGGAGCCCTCAGGAATGAGATTAACGCCCTTATAAAACAGGCCTGAGGAAACTTGTTTGCCCTTTTCATAATGTGACATCACAGCTAGAAGGCGCCATCTATGAGGAATGGGTCCTTACTAAATTAATACTCTTCTGGTGCCTTGATCTTGGACTTCCCAGCCTCTAGAACTGTGAGAAATAAATTTTTGTTGGTTCTAACCTGCCCAGTGTGTTGCATTTTGTTACAGAAGTCCAAACAGACTAAAATACCTATCAAGCAAGTTTTCAATGGGCTTGCAGTCTTCCCTGGCAGTGAGTTACATATTGACAGCATAGAACTGATAGGCTTCAAGTAATTGCTGCCCCACAATATGAGTCAGAGATTGCAAGGGATTAGGCTGTCATGGGGGATTTCCAGGTGTACAGGAAGCATTTCTGTCCTGTAGGTAGGAAAGTGAATCCCATGCCCCTCTGTATCCTCAATATCTTATGGGAAATGGGCAAAAAATACTTGTTTCTTTCATGAAGTAAGAGTTGAAAGATTTACCTTGCAGTATGTTTGTGTTATAATTTAACACAAATCGATACATATTTTTTAACTACCTCCTATCTGCAAGATATGAAAGATCTTAAATAATGAGTAGAATACGGAGACACAGAGCAAATGAGAGGGAATTGTAGATAGGAGGAAAAACACAAGTAAAAAAGATGAGAAACACCAGATATGTTTGTTCTTGGGGTCAACTGGTCTGAAACAATAGCAATAAACTTTTCATGTTCTGTCTTAAAAATTCATTGGCCTCATTTGTATTTTGAATAGATCTTTCACTTATGCATTGATCATTTGGAAAATATTGATTCACTGACTTAGTAAATGTTTCAAATGTTGACATATTTCATTACACAATATAAAAAAAATCATATTTGTTAATATTACCACTGATCTCATCAGAAAAGTCTTTAAATATTAGGAAACTATCAAGTGCACTATGGTGGATACAAGTTTTTTAAACTTTTAATTTTTGTTTGAAAGCATAAGTATATCATCAGCAACAAATGCTATAATTTGTTTTCTTTGAAATGACAGTCTTAATTCATTCATAGTTTTTGGTTAACTGTTCTTTCAAGTAAAAATGGTGTCCCCTGTAAAAATACGTAGGTTCAGCCTACAACTCAATCACCCAATTCATTTTTAAATGTGCAGGAGAAGGGCTTTATGGGTCTTTCCCATTTTGTTACAATCTCAACAAATTCAAAGAAAAAAATAGAAATCATACCATGTATCTTCTCAGACCACAGTGGAATAAAACTAGAAGTCAATCACAAGAGAAACACTCGAACTTACACAAATTCATGGAAAATGAAAAACCTGATGTTGAATGATTATTGGGTCAAGAATGAAAGTAAGATGGAAATCAAAAGATTTCTCAAACTGAATAACAAAAGGGCCATAAGCTATCAAAATCTATGGGACTCAGCAAAAGCCTCCATTGGGAAAATTCATAGCTTTAAAGGCCTACATCAAAATGACAGAAAGATCACAAATTAACAACCTAATGACACATCTCAAGGAACTAGAAAAGGAAGAGCAGATCAAACTCAAAGCCAGCAGAAGAAAGGAAAGAACTAAGGTCATAGCAGAACTAAACAAAATGGAAAACAAAAAACAAAGGATCAATGAAACAAAAAGTTGGTTCTTTGAAAAGATAAACTAAATTGATAGACCTCTTGCTAGATTAGCCAGGAAAAGAGAAAGGACCCAAATAAGCTCAATCAGAAATGAAAAAGGAGATATTAAAACTGATACCACAGAAATACAAAATATCATCTGTAAAAACTATAAACATCCCTATGCACATAAACCAGAAAACAAAGAAGAAATGGACAGATTTCTGGAAATACACAACCTCCCAAGACTCAATCAGGAAGAAATAGAACTCCTGAAAAGGCAAATAATGAGCAGAGAGTTTGAAGAAGTAATAAAAAATTTTACAACAAAAATAAAGCCCCAGACCAGACGGATTCACAGCCAAATTCCACCAGATCTACAAAGAAGAGCTGGTACCTATACTGCAGAAATTATTCCATAACATCAAGAGAAGGGAATCCTCCCCAACTCATTCCACAAAGCCAGTATCACCTTGATACCAAAGCCAGGAAAGCACATAACAAAAAAAGAAAACTACAGACCAATTTTCCTTATGAATATAGATGCAAAAATCCTCAATAAAATCCTAGCAAACTGAATTGAACACAATCAAAAAAATAATCCACCATGACCAAGGGCATCATCCCAGGGATGCAAGCATGGTTCAACATACATAAATTAATAAGTGTGATTCATCACATAAACAGAAGCAAAAAGAAAGACCATGTGATCATCTCAATAGATGTATAAAAAGCATTTGATAAAATCCAGCACCTTTTCATGATAAAAACCCTCAACAAACTAGGCATAGAAGGAACATACGTCAAAATAATAGAAGCCATGTATGACAAACCCAAGGAAAACATCATTCTGAATGGGAAAATATTGAAAGCATTCCTCCTAAGAACTGGAACCAGACAAGGATGCCCACTGTCACCACTTCTATTCAACATAATACTGGAAATCCTAGCCAGGGCAATCAGGCAAGAGAAAGAAATAAAGAATATCCATATGGGGAAAGAGAAGGTCAAATAATTGCTTTTTGCTGGTGATATGATCTTATATCTAGGAAACCCCAAAGACTCCACCAAGACACTGCTGGAATTGATAAATAAATTCAGCAAAGTCTCAGGTTACAAAATCAATATACACAAACCGGTAGCATTTCTATACACCAGTAACAGTCAAGCCAAGAGTGAAATCAAAGACTCAATACCATTCACAATTATTACAAAGAAAATAAAATACCTAGGAATATACTTAACCAAGGAGGTGAAAGATCTCTACAAAGAGAACTACGAAACAGGAAAGAAATCACAGATGACACAAACAAATGGAAAAACGTATCATGCTCATGGATCGGTAGAATCAACATTGTTAATATGTCCATAGTACCCATAGTGATTTACAGATTCAGTGCAATCCCCACCAAAATACAAATGTCATATTTCATAGATCTAGAAAAAATAATTCTGTGCTTCATTTGGAATCAGAAAAGAGTCTGAATAGCCATAGTAATCATAAGCAAAAAGAACAATTCTGGAGGCATCACATTACCAGGCTTCAAACTATATTGCAAGGCTATAGTAACCAAAACAGCATGATATTGGCACAAAAATAGAGACATAGACCAATGGAACAGAACAGAGAACCCATATTTAAAACTATCCACATACAGACAACTAATCAAAGCAAAGCAGACAACAATATATACTGGGGAAAAGAAGCCCTGTTCAATAAATCGTGCTGGGAAAACTGGATAGCCACAGGTAGAAGAATAAAACAGGATACATATCCTCACCACTCACAAAAGTTAATTCGAGATGGATAAAAGACTTTAACGTAAGGCATAAAACCATAAGAATTTTAGAAGAAAATGTAGAAAAACTCTTCTAGATATTGGCCTAGGCAAAGAATTTATGACTAAGACCCCAATGGCAATTACAGCAACAACAAAAATAAATAAATGAAACCTGATTAAATTAAAAGGCTTTTGCACAGCTAAGGAAACAATCAATAGAGCAAATAGACAACCTATAGAATGGGAGAAAATATTTGCAAACTATACATCTGATAAAGAGCTAATATCCATAATCTACAAAGAACTCAAATCAGCAAGGCAAAAAAAAAACCCTGTTAAAAAGTTGGCAAATACCTGAACAGAAGCTTTTCAAAAGAAGATAACATATGAAAAAATGCTCAACGTCACTAATCATCAGGGAAATGTAAATTAAAACCACAATGAGACATCAACTTACCCCTGTTAGAATGGCTTTTCGTAAGAAGTCCAAAAACAATAGACGCTGGCATGGAAACAGAGAGAAAAGAATGCTTATACACTCTTGGTGGGACTGCAAATTAGTATAGCCTCCATGGAAAACAGTATGGAGATTCCTCCAAGAACTAAAAGTAGACCTACCATTCGATCCAGTGGTCCTACTGCTGGATATCTGCCCAAAGGAAAAGAAGTCATTTTATCAAAAAGACACCTGCACTTGAGTGTTTATTGTAGCACAATTTGCAATTGCAAAGATGTGGAATCAACCAAGTGCCCATGAATTCATGAGTGGATTAATAAAATTGGTATATGTATACCATGGAGTACTACTCAGCCATAAAAAAGATGAATTAATGCCTTTTGTAACTGTTTGGATGGAACTGGAGACCATTAGCCTAAGTGAAGTATCTAAAGAATGGAAAAACAACCACCACATATACTCACTATTAAGTTGGAACTAACTGATGAGCACACATGTGCACATAGGGAAGTAAAACTCAGTGGAAATCAAGCAGGGGTGGGGGAAAGAGGAAGGAGGGGATGGGTGAAAACCTACCTAAAGGGTACAGTGAACACTATCCAGGTGATGGGCACACTTATAACCCTGACTAAAGCATTACAAAATCGATCCATGTAACCAAAAACATTTGTACCCCTGTAATATTTTGGAATAAATGTGCATTCAAGGATTGACATTTAATCAAATAATTTTTACTGCTCCATCAAGGACATTTTTTAGACCAGTATTTTTTGTTGTTTCTTTTTTATTTTTGCTTTTACATTGACTAGGTAATAAAGAAAACAATGGCTACTTATATAGTTGGTATCTCTGCTTTCACTTGGTGCTAAGGTGCCCACAGGTTTACTCTCCATTGTTTATGCATGTTAACACAGTGAAAAAGAAAAATAATGCATTATTTTTATTCTGACAGTTCTCACCTCACAGTCTCTCTGAAAGAGTCTTAGACACCCATCAGTTTGTGAACCACACTTTGAGAACTTCCCATGTGTCTTAGTCTGTTTGGGATACTGTAACAAAATGGTATAATCTAGGTGGCTTATAAATAAAAAACATTTATTCTCACAGTTCTGGAAGGTGTTAAGTCCAAGATCAAGGCATTGGCAGCTGTTCCCTGGTTCAGGGATGGTGTCTTCTAGCTGCATCCTCACATGGTAGAAGGGGAGAATGAGCTCCTTTGGACCTATTTTATAAAGGCACTAATTCCATTCTTGAGGGCTCCTCCCTCATGACCCTAATCACCTCTCAAAAGGCCCCACCTCCTAATACCATCATATTGTTGGTTAGGTTTCAACATATGGATTTAAGGGGGACACAAACATTCAAACCATAACACTATGTATAGGACATGGGATCAATAAAGCCAATAAGACAGGTTAATCCAACAAAACAAAAGTTTGTAACACATCAGTTTTAGGACATAGGGTGTTGGGCTCTAGAGTATTTTACCTCGTAGAATCATCAAATTTCAAGGGAAAATTAAGATGGACGATTCCTGCATTTTACTAATGAAAGACAAAAGATATTTAAGGAGGTTCAGTGACTTACCCACAGTTGCTCATTTTAACAGTAGCAAAAACAAAAGTGCTATTCTATTTCTGCAATTTTTAGGGTTTTGTGGCCTTAGGAAAATAATCCATTTAATATCTTTGATTCTCAGTTTCTTTGTTATAAGTCACAGATAACAATATCTGTACTACATAACTTAAAGGGCTGTGAAAAGTATGAGACAATGTGCACTGGGGTACTTTGAAAACTATTTTGAAACTCCATGATAGACCAAGGTCTGGAGAAATCTTATTTTCTGTGAAAATGCTGAAGTTCACTCTCTTCAAGAAGAGTTAAATCTAAAACATGGGCTAAAGAGCTAAATCCTTGCGTGTATGTGTTTCATGAACATTTCTGTATCAGGACATATATTCTTCTATTAGCAGTATATATAAATGTGATAGTGAGAGAATTAGAAAGTACAATCTAAAAAATAACTGTTAAGAAAATCCACTTTTGATGACTTATTCTTTGAAGATTTTAAAATATTCTACTGGAATATCAAAGTAATGGGCTCTGCTGGTTAATTAGATTTTGTTTAAGAGTTAGCTGAACATAATTAAATATGTCCTTGTAGAGTATGATGCTTGTGAATATTAGTTCTCATTGGACATTAGCTAAACTAAAGAGACTGTGTTATTAGTGACTATATGCGACCATGAGATTCTTTTAAAAAAATAAATCCTACTATTTTCTTATTCTTATTTTCATGTTTTTCCTAAAAGCCCAATATAGGAGGAGGAGTGATAAGTTATTGAGTGTTCTAAATCATTTGGATTCTGGTTGAGGTTTTTATTTGAGAATATACTCAATTAAAGGGTTGCTATTAAATTTACCACTTATATCTAAACAAGAGATGGTATTACTCACCCCACCAACTTTTTCCATGAATGTTTGAGATTAAAGACTTGACTAATGTGCTCAATATAAGACTTTTGTCTTAAAATGTTTTTCCTTAAAAAAATAAAAAACAAAAACAGAAATAGGGAAATGACTAATGCACAATGCAATGTTAATTGTCAGCTGTAATCAGCCATGATGAATTATAGATTATTTGTATTTTTTATTTTTTGCTAATCTAATTATCTAAATTTGCATGATACTATGTATGTACTTTGTAGTAAGAAAATCATACATTATTTTTCTTTAAAGGTTAAAACAGATGGTTGGAAACAAAGATAAGAAAGAACAAAAGGAAAATTTTGGCCAAAATGTATGTTTTCCCTAGTAATAGCCATATTCCAGTAGCTTATCTAAAGAGCTTTATATAGACAACTGTTTGTGTCTGGCTTGTTATACTTATGATGAGCATAGAATGGGGTACTAATAATAATAACAGAGGGTAGTGGTAGTGGTGGTGGTCATAGTAGTGATAAACATGTCCTGAGTGTTTGCTGTGTGCCAGGCTCTGAGCTATACACTTGACTTACATTGTCTCATTTAATCCTCAAAGAACCCTCTGGTGTGGATATCATTTCCTCTATCTTATGGGTTAGATGATAACTTTTCCGAGGTCAGAAACTGGTGTCTGAGTTGGAATGCAAACCTGACTGATTTCAAAGCCCTGTACTTTAAGGATCAACTTATGCTACCACTGAAATAATAATAATAGCAGTTGGGTTTTTGAGCCCTTCCTATGTATGGAAGCTGCACTAGATACTTAAGAAAATTATTGCATTTAAATGTTACAAACTCCCCTAAGGGGGATACATTTATTTTTTGTATTATAGTTCAGTAACTGAAGTTCAGAAAAGATGGAAAAACTGCTAATGGTTAGTAAGGCTCAGGTCTATCTGACTCCAAACTCCAGGTCCTTAATGTGTATACTTAGTAAGTAAGAGTAGTAAGTAAGCAGAATAAAACAGAGTAAAAAAAAAAAAAATTACATGCTTTACTAATGGGGTTAGTGTTAGCAAATAAAGACTAAATGGGGAAAAACTCTGCCACTACTGAAAAGGTGGTTCTAGAAAATTCTCCCCCTTCCCTCTTGGAAACAAGTCACATTGTTAAGAAATTACAACTGTGTTGGTTTATTTGTTCAGTAGAATCAGGAAATGGTAATTGAGACAGTGAGCTTAACTAGAACTTTTTAAAAGTTCTTTAACAAAGAGAACTCAAAATACATACTGTGCATTCTTATGAACTTTACATTTCAATATTGCTGAGAGAGTAAATTTCTAATGTTCTCATCACAAAAAAATTTTAAATATTTGAGGTGATATGTTAATTAGCTTAATCTAATCATTCCACATTGTATTCAAAAGTCATAACACCGCTTTGTACCCATAAATACATACAACTAGACTTTGTCAATACATAATAAAAATAAATTTTAAAAGATTTGCAGTCTATTTTTCTCCTAATAAATTTTTCTTTTGTATTTTTCCCTGAAAATCAGTTCTTCATCCAACCACCAGAGGGTTCCACCAAAAATATTTCCTTCCTACTTGCATCCCTTTTCTAGCACCTCATTAGTTGAGCGTAAAATTCAAGTTCCCTAGCACAGTGGACAAGATCGTAAACTGGCCCCTGTCTGCCTTTCCAGCCTCATCTCCCACATTGTGCACTCACATACATTATTCTCTTCCTTATATCCTTGCTGTAGTTGACACTACTCCTCTGACAAGAAGGCCGTCCCCTAACCCAGCCTTCCTTCTTTGAGCTGACTCCTTCCCATCCTTCAAACTCAGCTCAGGTGCCTACCTAAATTCCAGATTCTGTTGGGTGTCCCTGTACTATGTTCCCATAAAACCCTATCTATTTATGCCATTGTATTCATGAAGGGTTCTTGAATTTATCAGAAAGGACAGGCTTCATGAAATTAGTATTGCTAACAATCTGATAAATGGGGAAATGAGGAAGGGAAACAGACTAATGATAACCCCTTTAGTGATGTGAGCCCATGAAGATGTTGCATGATTTTGGAAATAACCCTTTGATCTCCAATTGTGAGTCAAGGTCCCCTATGTTGGCCGCCTCAAGGCGACAGAGTGTAGATTGCAAGAGTATGGTTAAGGCCTGGCATCCAGACCCAGCCCGGTCACTCACAGCTGCAGAGATTTTGGCCAACTAAACTTTGGGAATGTTCCTTTATATAGCATAATATTAATGTACCTATGTTATTTGGATGCTAAAAACAGGTATGTGAAAGAACATAGGAAACCCTATAGTACGATTCAAATGAGTGTCATTAGGTACAACAGAAAATATCTGGCAAATGATGAAAGTTCAGTAAGTGAATACATGCATTACTTTAACAATTGGGATATGTAGACTCTGACAAAATACTAATTTTAATGTTTTAAAAATACTAAAAAAATTTAAATTCTAACTTACTGGTAGATCACTATTACTGCTTTTTTTGAGGTGATAAAAAGTGTCTCAAGCTGAATCCTAAGGAATGTGCAGCCTCTGAGTACAGCTGATTTGCAATGTATCTGATAGCCAGCACGAGGCTTTATAGTATGCTTCAATCATGTGAATCAGATCCTTGGGTTTTAAAAAAAATTTTTATTTATTCATTTACCAGTAATTTTAATATTCTTTTCCTAGTGAACGTTACAGTCAACTTGGTGGTATCATTAAAGTTTCTCAGATTTTTCACTGGGATTGCAATTATTCTTTAGTTTAATATAGGGAAATTTCACAGTTTACAATATTGAGTCTTTTCTTCCAGCTACATGTTATATATCTTTGTTTCCAAGTGGTTAGAATTTATTGTGGGTATTGTTGCTATCCTTTTCTTTTTACATTACAGTTTAATTGCATTATGGTCAAATATGGCCTTTATGATTTACACTGTTTGTTGTTTTCAAATTTTCTTTGTGACCTAATATATGACATATTGCTTTTTTTTACCATTTTGTGGTTATTTCGAAAGCATATATTTTCTGATGAGTAACAATTCTGTGTATGTTAATTATCTAGACATAGCATTTATAGGCTTATTTTTTGTGGTCTTCATCTATTGTTATCTGAGAAATGTTAAATTTTTCTAATATGGCTGTAGATATGTCAACTGATATTTTGGCAGGTTTTTTGTTTGTTTGTTTTATTTATTTTTTGTAGCTGTATTGTTAGTTTACTGATGTATCTTTGTGGTGGATTATAACTTTTCTTAATATGAAATAACCTTTCCCATCTTATTCAGTATTTTCACCTTGACTTCTGTTTTGTCTATTATATGTCCATGCTTGTTTGGTTTTTATTAGCATTTGCCTATTGTATCTGTGATTTATGTATTTTTCACTTTTCATTGTTATTTTATATTTTTCTGAGGTAAACAGCATATAGCACTGCGCAAGTTACTAAAAATATATTAATAAATAAGAGGGTGATAATCTCTTCCTGCAAGGTGCTTACATTCTAGTGGGGTGGGGCTGATGGTGGGGGAGACCCTGAACAAGAAAAATAAAATAATTGCAGATTTTTATAAGCATATGGAGGAAGTGATGGCAGTCCTATATGGAGGTCAAATTACAAAAGGTGATTAGTGATGTATTATTGTCTTATATCTTACATTTAATACTTATTCCTGCCATCTTTAATTCTTTTCTATTTAACATGATAATTTACTATTCATTTTTGTTTTCCCTTTTCTGTCTCTTTTATAGAGAGGGTACCTTTCCTTCTATTAGCTTTAAGTAATATATTCTATTTATACATGTATTGAAATGTTTAATTTTTGAGTCAGTGCCTAGAGTTAATCAGTTTTCTTCCCAGACAGAAAAAGACTTAAATACTCTCATACTATACACCTGTCTATATGCTGAGCAAATGCTCATTGCCCTCCATTTTATACATACTTGAGATTTTAGTTCCATATTTTTAGTACTTTATATATTATATATTATTGGGACTTAACTCTGCATTATACTGGTCTCCTTGCTCATCACAGTTTTTCTTTGGTTTTTTCTTTGGTTGTTTGTGTATATGAATGTCTGTATGTCTGTGTGTGTGTGTGTGTGTATTCCATTTTTATTTCCACAGATTTTTCTTTCTAGAATTCATTCTTTTTTTAATTTACTGGACTACATTCCCCAGCAATTCTTTCAGAGAGGGTTTGAGAGTGGAAATTTCAGACTTTATGTTGGGAAGCTTGAACATCTGTGCCTAGATAGGTGTATTTCATTCAATCATATCCAGGTCAAAATTTCTCATTTTGGTAATTACTGACTTCTTAAAAGACCTACAGAGGAGGATTTTTTTAAAAAAATATGGATCTAGTTTAGTTTTATTTGCCATTAAGCAAATAGTTGGACGGAGTAGGAGGTTATTACTGATGAATTGATTGGAAAAAGAGCATTATTCAAAGGAGTGGGACATTGCTTCATCACTAAAAATGATTTCTGTTGTTTTGATACAAATTCTCCAATCATAAAGGCAATAATTTGAAGGTATTCTTGATCCTTCTCTAGAAGTGGCAAGTTCAGAGCTCCCATGCCACAATTTGTTACCTATTGTTCCCCCTCATTTCCCCCATTAAAGCAAAGTCACAAGTATATGAGTTGTGATGGAATACTCCCCTACACATGAGTTACCTAATTATATCTGTCCACCTGGCCCCTCTGACATTGCCACTTTTGGTCACTGGGGCCACTTCAACCACATTATCCATGCCAGCTGCAAAGTTTATTAGCCTGGATACCGTCAAGTATCCTTTTTTGATAGCTTATAAAATCAGTCTTTTTTTCCCCCATAAAATAACATTGATAAATGAAGTTACTTTCCACAGTAATTTTGAAATCTAACAGGTGGTGAATACAGTTATTCATTTTTAAATGAAAAATATCTTCTGATGAAGCCATGTTTTTAGCAATATTTATTGAGGGAAGGAACACTGTGCATAGTGATATTCAAGACATTGCTGACAAGATGTAGTCTGCATCACAGTTATTACGAAGTAAATTACATAAGAAACATCAGCCTTTGTATGGTATGTGTATTTTTTAGTAATTTGTGTGATACAATAATGCCATATTTTCATGTTTATAAAAAAATGCCTAAATTATAAAAGGAATCATATTCAACTCAAGTATAATTTTTATTTGTCATGTATAGTGAATGAATGCTTCTGTCTAAAGTTATAGAATTATTTTGGTTATCTAACAGGAAGCACTTTATTTATGAATATTTATTATATTAGCTATAAAGAGGTGCTCTTGGATAAAGAAATAATATAACCTTAGTTCCTATTGGTACATTGTTTTTGAACGAAAAATTTGGACCTTTTTTTTTTTAACCATCAAGTCATATTAAGTATGTCACCTAATAAATGTACCTAGTCACAGTTAATACAGTAATGGTCAGAGGCATATACGATTGACCAGAACATTTTAAATAAATTACGTTTTAATAATATTATTCATAAAATATTTGTAATTCCAAAAATGATCATGTGTTAACTTATTTATTTTGTTAAATAAGACTTAACTTATTTGGTACAATATAACAGTTTTAATGCTGTTTTAAAGCAATAAATTACATATGCATATAGCAATTGGGAATTTTTTCCTAATCATTTAATTATATTTCATGATCCTGCTAGATCATATCTTCATGAACATTTATTGACTACAGTGTTCAAAAAACATGAGCTATCTTTGAAAGAAATTTAAGGTGGACTTTTCAAGGACTGCAGTTAGGAAAGCATGTTTACTGAATAAAAGAATATTTTAAAAAGACTAATTTAGACCTCAGGAAGAAGTAGTATCTTTGGCCTGCTAAGAGGATTTGGTCTTTAGAATAGTTGCTTCCTTTTAATTCCCTTCTATATATTTATATCACCAAGTTATTTTTATTGAGTTTCAATACAGTTTAAGCAGGATGAATTTTAATTTTTTTGTAATTCCCTTTAATCTGGTATTCTGAATTTTTAAAGACCTTTAATGGGAAATATGTAGAATTTTGTAAGGAAAGAATTTGGGGGGGTGCTACCCATGTAAATTTAATCTTGGAAAAAGAAGTCTCTTGTTTCACTCAATGAAAAATTGTAAAAGTAAATATGGTAGTTTTTTTTGTTTTTTTGTTTTTTGCTTTTGTGTGAAAACATTTTTGTTTTATTTTATTTTTATTTCAGAGTATTACAGGAGTACAAACACTTTGGTTACATAAATTGTCTTTGTACCACCCGACAAGCGTGCCTCTCACCCAAACAGTGTGCACCGCATCTGTTAGGAATGTCTCAGATTGTTTAAGAAAATTCAGGATGCAGGATGGAGAACATTTATTAGTTTGACTTGCTTTCCCTAGAGGCAGTATATATTCGGACACTGATATTAGGTATTTTGGACAACTAGACTACAGGGCCTCTGTGAACAAATCAGCAGTATGCTGCTTAATGAAAGGAAAAACTTGGGTATGTTAAGTCATTATACACCAACACATATATGTAAGTAAAATGTCTACCATGATGCATGCGTGTGCACACACACACACAAAATGAATCCATATTTTTTACTTTGCAAATTTGAATTCAAAAACTCTTAAAGATAGGAGAATCTAGAGCCCTGTGCACTAGACTCTCCTCTTGATCCCCCCTCTTTTTCCAAATAACTGTTACATAATTTCTATATTGTAGCAAATAGAAGAAATATAGATGTTGAAGATCATGAAAAAGAAAAGAAGAACTTACCTCTAAAGTTGTTGTCCCCAGTCTCTAAGTCAAAAGACAGGCAAAGCTATTAAGCAAAACTTTCTAGAGAATGAATCTAGGACTAAATAATCCATATATGGAGTTTAGCTATTTATTTGCCTTTACCCCAATCCTGTGTTCATCTCTGAGGTCCCAACCAGCAGTGCCCACGTGAAGCACAGCCTGGCTGCTGGGGTGGAAAAGAAAGGATTGCCAACTGGAAGAACAGCGCTATGGTTCATGCAGCTCTCCTTATTTGAGGTCTGCTCCCTTGCTGTCAGGACATATCTGCCATCTGGGTGTATTTCCTGCTTGACCCAGCTGTGTGCCTTATGCAGAGTAGGTCCTCAGAAAAGTTACTAATTCAGTATTTATATACTGAATATCAACTGTGTGCCAGAGACTGATTTACATGATAAGAACACTGCAACAAGCAAAACAAAGTATTTCCTGGACCTTACATTCCAGTAGAGGGAACCAGAGAAAAAGCAGATACATACAAATTATGTCAAATAATAAGTGCTAAAGAAAACTAAGTTGCACTGAGGAGATAGAATGTTATGTGGCTGTGCCATTAGGTAAGATGGTCAGTTATGGACTGAATCATGTCCCTCCAAAATTCATATGTTAAAGCCTTAACCCCCAGTACCTCAGAACGGGACCAGATTTGGAGATAGGGCCTTTGAAAACGAGATTAATTTAAAATGAATCCTTCAGGGTGTGCCCTAATCCAATCTGACTGGTGTCCTTATAATAAGAGGAAATTTGGACACAGAAAGAGATGCCAAGATGTACATGTCCACAGAGGGATGACTATGTGAAGAGGCAGCAAGAGGGCAGCCATCTGCAAGCCAAAGACAGAGGTTTCAGAGGAAGTCACCTTGCCAATACCCTGATTTGGACTTCCAGTCTCCAGAACTGTGACAAAATAAATATCTGCTGTTTGAGCCCAGCCTGTGGTGTTTTGTTCTGGCAGACCTAGCAAACTGATACAGTCAGGGTGGACCTCTCTGCAGAGTTGGCAGAACTGACATTTAAACACTAGCATGGATGAGGTGAGGGAATAGACTGAGAATATTTGTTTAAGAGAGTATCAGGAAGAAGGGGAAGCAAGCACAGAAGGCTTGAGGGTGTAGCGTGCTTGGTATAAATATGAGGTCTGTTCGGAAAGTATCCAGCCATGTAATATGAAAAATAGATACATTTATTGAAGAAGGTACAAGAAATATTGTACACAAGACAATGACACCTCAGTCCCCTCCAAAGTAGGAACCTTGGGACCTCACAGAATTCTCCCAGCGTCTCTTAACTTAACCTGTACACGTTCAGCATTCTCAGGTGTCCTGCTTGTTGCAGGCCTTCCAGAACGTGGATCACTTTCAACAGATTCTCTTTGAAGCATTTGTGCCACACTTTTATTTGTGCTGTACTCATTGCATCATCCCCAAAAGCCTTCTGAATCATCTGAATAGTTTCTGCAGAGGACGGTTCAAGCTTAACACAAAATTTGATGCAGCTTCATTGCTCTACTCGCTCAGTCATTTTGAATGTGATGGCCACACAGTACACGTGCTCACTCAACGGCGTCTAGCGCCCCACTGACTAGTACAGTGAAGTTGCCATTGTTCACGCATGTGTATTCCAGTCCACTCTCCTTGGCTGCCAGGTTACATCGATGTTGTGCAAACTGTTCTTGTTATATTAACAATGGCTGGATACTTTCCGGACAGACCTTGTATTTGATGAATATGGGGTACTCAGTACATACCTATTGAATTGGCAGGTATAGGGATGAACAGAGTGCCTGCCAGCTCTCCACCGCTCCTAGACATTCCCTCTTGCCAGAGCTCTGGAGAGCTGGCTGTGCATACATATGGCACTGCTTTATAGGGAGGCTTCTCAGAGCTATCCTGTCACCCACTGAAGGGAGGAAAGAGGGCAAGTACTATAATACAGACAGTCTCCAACTGACAGTGGTCCAAATTACGATTTTTTGACTTTATGAGTAGGAAAGTTATATACATGCAGTAGAAACCATACTTTGAATTTTGAATTTTGATCTTTACCCTGGCTAGTGATATGTGATAGGATACTGTCTCCAGGTGACACCAGGAAGCAACAGTGAGCTCCAGCTTCCAGTCAGCTACGTGATCACCAGGGTAAACAATCAATGTTCTACAGTGTACTGTGTTGCCAGATGATTTTGCCCAAATGTAGTTTAATATAAGTTATCTGAGCATATTTAAGGTAAGTTAGGCTAAAGTATGATGTTCGGCAGGTCAGTGTATTAAATGCATTTTCTGCTTAATGATATTTATCCAGATGTAACTCCATCATAAGTTGAGGAACAACTGTATGTACTTTAATAGCAGAGGGAAGAACGATGGGATGAGAGACAAAAAAAGAACATGGATAAACTTGTCCCCTTGGAATGTAAACAGTTTAATACTACGTGTTAAGTCTGCATTTAGACTGCCAAAGAAACGAACAGAAGAACCATCACTTAAGTTTAGATTGTTATGCTATTGCTGAATGTCTCTGTAGTTCATTAAGCAACATGACCAAACTGTAAAGTTAAATGGATATATCTTTCATTTGGCTTTTTAAAATTCTGGATTGACTTTTTAAAGGCATTTAACAAAGAGTTTTAGGGACAGTATTAGCAGAGAACAGATCATTACATGCCATTCAAACTGTTTACAAACATGAATGTTGCAAAGCTAGCAAAACTGTAATTACATTGTGAGTGAAGCTGTGATATCCTGGTTTTCATCAGGTAGTTGCAATATTAAAAGTTCTTTCTTCCAGCAGAGAAGTATACTTTCCAAAAGAAGCTTGTGTCTTGAATTTGACATGAATATCTCCTCATCATATTACTTTCTGATAATAAATTATTAAAACTATTTCTTCCTTTTAAAAATAACTACTTCAAAACAGTTGTTTTAGATTAAATATACCAGTGTAGGTTTGGTTTGAGGGAGATTTCATCAGTTAATTTTGCATTTTTTACAAATGCTTATGAATTATATTTAAAGCAGACTTCTATAGTAATAATGATACATCTCATACATATTTTCCATATTTGTATATTTAGCACCATGAGTTGGATTCCTTAACATTCAGAAAGAGCCTTACCTTGTTTTGACCACCATAGAATTTTACAGCTGGAGGTAGCTTAGCGGATTTAAGTACCTCACAGGCAATCCCTCTCATTACAAATGAGGAGTGTTGTACCCCCATAATATTCTGAAATTAAAAAAAACAACAACAACAAAAAAAAAAAAAAATGAGGAGACATCAAGGGAAAGCTAGAACTTTTTCAGGGCCACGGAGCGAGTAGCAAAGCCAGGGATAGGACTGGAATCTTGACTTCTCATGCTCTAACTGCTGAAAAAAAACACAAAACAAAACATAAGTCCATTAAAAAAAGATACTTGAGAAATTATAATCATGTTGTAGGCTAAATTTATTTTAAATTCCATTTTATTTTTAGATCTAAATACAGATATCATAACATTCCATAAAAAGTTGCTTTCTGGCTGGGCGCAGTGGCTCACACCTGTAGACCCAGCTATTCTGGAGTCTGAGGTGGGAGGATCACTGGAGCCCAGGAGTTGGAGGCTACTGTGAGCTATGATAGCACCAATGCACTCCAGCCTGGGTGACAGAGTGAGACCCTGTCCCTTAAAAAAAAAAATTGCTTTGTGGGGAAATGTTTATGTAGGAAGGCAAAATTGTCTTTTGTAAGCTCTGAAGAAGGCAGGTGGGTAGAAGGCTTTGCCTGGTTTCAGTTTGCTTACTTAGAAAGCTGAAGGGTCCTAGCTAAAGTACAGGGGTTCAGCCTGTTCTCAGTGTGTACGTGGACCAGTCACCTAGCTCACCTCTTGTGACTGTCTCTGCCTGGAGTGCACTGCCTGCTTCCCTTCACAAAGGTGGCTCCTCTCTAAGCCCTCAGCTCCGCTGATGGCCCTGTCACGGGTAGTCCCCATGTCCTGTTTTGGTCTACCTCAGTATTCCATTTGTTTTCTTCATAGTACTCATCACTCTGTGTGCATGTGCATGTGTGTGTATGTTTAGCTCTTTATTTCCTGTTTCCTTTATTAAGCTATAAACTCCTACAAGACATGTTCTATATTTTTAGTTTCACTACCATAGAAGCCCTGCATTTTATGTAGCACATAGGAGGCCATTAGGAAATGTTATGTGAATGAATGACTGTGTGAATAAATGACTATGTGTTAAGTATGATTGTGATCAAAATATCGTTTAACAATGGCTTTAGCTTTTTACTGTATTTGACACAGCTGTAAAAGATGGTAGACCCTTCAAGGCATATTTTAAGTCTCTGAAATTGTACAACAAGCCTTGAAATGGGTTATGTAAACTAGACAGAGAATAGTTCTAGCCAATGTTAGTGATTTGTGGGGCTTCAAAAGATCAGAAATTCAGAATCTTGGGAAGGGATTTGTGTCTTGAACAAACACTGAACACCATTACAAATAGTTTTATACCAAGTAAATGTATAAAACTTAGGACAACAGAGTTTAACAGATTTTGAAAATGTGAAAGGAATTAGGAGTTTCAATGAAATGCATATTTCATTGAGTTTCAATGGTAAAATGCATATCATATAGCATGACAGATGCATATACCACTTAATCTGGATACTTTTGGTGAGTTCTAGTCCATATGGAATTTATTAGACCACAGTATTCAAGGGATTATTGAGTTGAGGTCTTCATTTCTTGACAAAGAAACTATAATCCAGAGAGATTAGGTGATCCATCTACTTCAGATCCTTTTTCTGGAATGTGATGATATAAATCAATACATAACTGATTTCTCCAAGGTCACACCACCAGATAGTGGAATTTATGATAAAAAAATTAGCACATGCTTCAGAGCCATAGAAACTTGGTGGAGAATTTCAGCTCTATCATGACCCAGGTCAGCTTCACTGTTTGTTTATTTGTAAGATAATGGTAATTATACTACTGCTATGGTATGAATGTGTCCCCCAAAAGTTCATGTGTTAGAAACTTAATTGCCATTTAACAGTATTAAGAGGTGGAGCCTTTAAGAGGTGATTAGGCCATGTAGGCTCTGCCCTCATGAACGGATTAATGCTATTATCACTGCTTTAGGTTAGTTTTCATGGGAATGGGCTCCTGATACAGAATAAATTTGTTGCCCATTTTCTCTCTGTCTCCTGTGCTCACTCACCATGTGGTGCCTTCTGCCATGGGATAACCCTCACAAGATGTCAGCGCCATGCTCTTAGACTTCCCAGCCTCCAGAACCATGAGCTAAATAAACTTCACTTCTTTATAAATTTCCCAGTCCCAGTAGTATTCTGTTCTGTTATAGCAGCAGAAAATTGACTAAGAACTACCTAATCCATTATGGTTTAAATAAGAATTTATATGTCAAGCACCTAGCACAGTGCCTGACCACAACTGTTATCCAATAAATACTAGTTTCTTCTCCATTCCCTTAAATGCCACCTCTCCTTTTATAATGTCTAATAACAGGATTCCCACCCTGTTGCTGCTAAAACAATTTATTTATTAATCAGTTAAAGCCATTAAAATATAAATTATAATAGGACTTGGAAAAATATGAGGCACAATACCACAACAATTCCAATGACAAAATGTCTCAGGCAGTACATCTCAAATTAGGAAGAGAAATAGAGAAGACATGAAAGATAGGGAGGTGAGAGAGGGCAAGAAGAAAGAAAAAGAAAGGAGTAAGATAAATACAGAGTGAAAATTTGAAATGTTAGGGTCATACCCATTAGTACAAGGCCTCTATTAATCTCTTATAGAGTAGATATCCTTCATGCAGCAGCTACCAAGTTAAGGCTAAAAATAGAATGTGGAACACTTAAGAAAAAATGGAGTTTAAAATCCATACTGGTAGAAATCCTAGACTTTGAATTTAACTGCTTATTTATTTCACATATATATAAAAACCTTATTTTCATCTCAAGCAAATAAACACAATCACACTAACTCTTAGTGTTACTAGCTACTAACAGGATATATGTGTATGTTCATGTGTATTTTTTCATCTTTTCTAAATCTCTTGTGATGCTTCCAAGTTGTGTTGCTAAGAGTTTGTTAACAGATGACATTGCTCAGATTTCCATGGCCAAATATTTTCAAATAGAATATTTTGACAGTTGAAATGCCAGTTTTCACAAGGAAGGGAAATTATGCCATTTTCCCCAATTGTCATCCTGTTGATGGTTGCTGACAAAGGAAGATTTCTTTATATACTTAGATTTGCCAACTTTTTTTGTTCGCATACATATCAACATAGAAGGATGATGGTTCAAAAATGAATAACAATCTTAAATGTTGATATTCAGAAATGTCAACTCTGGCCATTTGCAAAATGAATGCGTTGAAATTGATGCAGTCTGTCTCCCTAATGGTTTTGTTTTAGAAAGGGTAAAAAATGTGCTCTAGAAACCAAGTAGTCAACCATCTTTTTTGGAAAACTTACTGGGTAAGGAGCCCTAGAAAAATCACTGGAAGATCAGACTGATTCTCCCTCCCCTCAAAAATATTTTATTCCTATTGAGACACAATTGAAAAAAATTTAAGTGGGAAAAAAGAAGATTGTTTGGAAAAATAACCCATGGTATGACTATTTTGAAAACTGCATTACTGCTTTTCACCATGAAATAGAGATGACCAAATCATAACAGGTTGAACCTGATGGAAATAAATGGGAAGAGATGCTCAGTATTTAATTAATAAATGTAATATAGCAAGTTAGTAACAAAATGAATGAAACAATTCATTTGCTGTGACCAGTTTTGAAAGATTAGTTTGATTCCACCACTGAGAGGTCACCAGGGGTGGCATTGTGTCACTGGGGAAGAGCTGATCCCCTTGGGCTTTTCCTATGTGGATCAGAAAAAAAAATTAGTATAAATTAATAAATAACCTCTTGATCTTAAGGCCTGACCAGTTTTAGCTGGCAAATAAAAATGAATTAGTAAACTAAATACGATTGTTGATATTCCAAACATGAAGCATTAAGCAATAAATACATTATAAGACTTTTCCCAATGAATACTATGATTTGAAACAGATTTTTAGCTAAAATGCACAATTAATTGATAACAGATGAGCTTTTAAGTCTTCAAAAAAATTAAGCATAATAATACAAAATTATGGAGATATTTTGAAAACTTTAGTGATCATTTAAAAGTTAATTTAATGAAATTAATAGTTGGCCATTAATACTCTGGGTTCAAGGAATGTTAAAATCCTAAGTCATAACTGGGCACTTAATTTATAACGGATGTTTTAATTTCAGATGACGTACAGATACTTGTTCAGAGGTTAGTTGTTTTATTCTGTTTCATTTTGTTTTAATTTTTTTAATTGACAGATAACACAAACCTTTCAAAAATGAATTTTATTTACTGGTATAGAAATATATATAGTATTAGATTGATCCATATGAAATTGCTGTTTTGTGAGTCAAAACTGTCAAATCAGAAAATCTGGTATGGTTTAACATAAAATAACAAGGGTCCAGGTCTAGAGCTGGACATTTTAAAATTTAGCTTATACTCCATTTTTCTGTGCAAGAATGAGTATGATAATATGGCAACATACAGTCACTTACTGAAAGTGGAAAGCATTTGAAATCTCATGAAGTTTGCATACTCAGTGACTTAAATATCTGCTCTAAAATTGCTAACCTTTTAAAAAACAATCAGAATCCAAATTTATTTAATGATACTAAGAAATAAAATTGTTAAGGAGACCTGATAGTCCTTTGGCATGACAAGGGTATTACATCTGCCTAAATATCAATACCCTGGAAAAACAAATTAACCAAAAAAATTTTTTTGTTTTCTTTGAATTTAAAATAGAGTATGTAAATAGTATTTCCTCATATTAAATAATTATATATATATTAAATAAAATAAGACAGTGTTTTCTGTTTATATGCTGTGAACATTTTAAAACTTTGAGTATAAAGTGCCTGTTTCTTAGTTTCTAAAACTGAGTCAAAAATTTAGAATTATAAATGATGACATGAAAAATACATTTGGAATTCTCTTGCATCATACATAGAGAAAACACCATGCACATCAACCACACTTAAAATGATAAACCACAGGGATTAGATTAAACCAAATTAGAAATTAATTATAAGTGGCTTCTTTCCCCCTTGAAATCCAGTTTATAGATATTCTGTGAGACTACTGTGAAAAAGGTTGAGTTTAGAACTTTCAGGTCACACATACTTACAGCTTTGATTTCACAACTATGGTATGTCAAACAGCACACTTTTTTCAATATAAAGGTTGAGAAATCCCTTTCCCCATGCTACTGCAGGCCTATTACTAGTTGAAGAGATAAAAGTGTCCCTGATAGCAGTGACCTTTGTAGACATCTGCAGTATAGACTTCTCCTGCTACTTTAGAAGTTGTCTGAGATGGTATCTATACAAGAAGAACATGCCATGCTAGGAATAACCTACAATGTACACAAGACCAGGGGCCTTACAGGGTCTTCTTTCAAGAATGCCTGTCCCTGAGTATTCAGAGCTTCATATTCTAGTCTCAGAATACACATTTGGTCCCCCAAGTATCTGAAGCAAACCCAGAATAAAGGGAATAGAGACTGTTAGATATACTTTAATAAGATATTCCAAAAGAAGTTATTCTGCTTGAGCAGCTGTGCTTTTGAATGAGATGGACTTTATTATTGATGAAAAACAGAAAAGTCACTGAGAAGCAGTATAATAAGCAGACAGAAATAACTGAGAATAAGTGTAACTGTCTCAGAAAACTCTTCATTTTTCCATCATAAAGCTTAACACAACTGGAATGATAATTTATTTACACAGTTACTCATTTAATATATGTCTACATTGCTAGAGTATAAGCCCTATGAGGGCAAGAACTGTATTTGTCTCTTTTGGTGGTATTATTATGGGTATTTTAAAAATTACATATACAATTTTGTATTTATGCCATTTTGCATAAAGAATGTGTTATTTTTTAGTTATAAATTTCTGGGAAAAATTAATAAGGAAAATGTTTCATCTTTCCCAAAAACTTACGTTAAACGTAAAAGTTGGAACAGAGAGAACAGAAAGTCACTTTTTTGCTTACTCTGAAAGAACTTAGCAAAGTGTTCTTGACCTCCTGAGTGACACTAGTTATAAAAGAAGACACCACCCCATCCTCCTGCTGCATACTTCAAAAACAGACTGCCTGGAGAGGAATGTAAATGACTCTTTGAAACACAAGAAAAATGCTTGAAAGCTTACTAATGGATCCCTCTTCAACAAAACAATTCCAGGAAAATGGATAGAAATTTTCCGTTATGACTTGTTCACCTTAATGAAGGGGTTTTGTAGCTCTGGATCTAAAAAAATTAGGTTCTACACATAGAAAATCAGATAGATTTTATATGGTTTTTAATTAAAATTAAAAATCAGCCCACAGTAATAATTTTTTTAGAATGAATATGTTTATTGATATCAGATAAACATGACACCATCTTTTTTTGACATTTGAAAGCAACTAGATTTTCTTTCTATGACTACTCACTGTCTTTTAAAGCTTATATTGGTCACTTTTTATCACTTACTAGTCTCAACATTGTGTTTTACAGAACACTAATTCTCCATGAATAAAGGAAAAAAGTTTTCTGTATTCAAAATGTTGCATTAAACTAATTTTCTGAAAGTTTCTCAAAGTTTCTGTTTGAATTATGAGTCCCCAAGAGGAAAATTATAGTATTCACTGTTTTCCATCTTCTCCAACCACAGAACCCTTTTTTCAGGAAAAGCGTCCTGGATCTAAGGTTTAGCAATATCATTCTGGACAAAGTGCACTATTTTTAACTTAATTTTACTATATAAAAGTATTGTCAAAGAAAATTTAAGTATTTCTTTCTAATGACTTCTGACTTATGGGATATTTTCAATGACTGCCTAGGTCAAGTTTGTAGAAACCATGAATACAAACACATAGCTAGTTGCATTTCTCCATATGGCTAGCTATATACCACTGCTTTGCACCTTGTTTTTAATCAGAAAAACGGGGATTAGATCGATTTAAGTGTGGTCCTGATACTCTGGTTATATCTCTCCTTTGTTCACACCTTTGCTGGTCATAAGTATCTACTTTTTTGGACCACCTATGCCATCTTCTGTTCTAATTGAAAGATTTTGAGCTGGAAGAAGTAAAGGGTTTTAAACATCAAGAGACACTTAATTAAACAGTATTATGTGAGGTCATTAGAGTGTGAAATACGAGGAGAAAGTTTTGTGAAATTTATTTTATATTCTTGTGACTCCCCTAGGTCATTTGCATACCTTCACATAATTTACCTCAATTTCAAGACATGCTAGTGTACTCCAGTTCAATTCAGCTCTGATGCTAACCATCTAGAATTAGTGCAGGCACACAGGTTAAAAGCACAGTTCTCAACAGGGTTGCTCTCCCTTCAGATGCCAGCTGCAAGTTGAAGGTTCTCATGGCCACCTACACTTCTGAACAAATAAATGCAAATATGGAGGAGTTCCCACTATTACCCTCAAGTTCAATAATTTGCTAGAATAACTCACAGAACTCAGGAAAGTGCTATATATATTTTATTCTGTTATTATAAAGGATACAAATCAGGATAAACCAAATTTAAGACACATAGAGTGAGGTCTGGGAGGGTCCTGAACACAATACTTACGTGCCTTCTCCCCATAGAGTCATAGTACATCCATCCTCTCAATACATCAATGTGTTCACCAACCAGGAAGCTCTACCAAGCTGGTTGTCCAGAGTTTTTATAGGGGTTTCATTAGGTGGACATAATTAATTGAATCATTATCCACATGGTTGAACTCAATCCCTGTCATTTACACATTTTTCAGAATCATCACGTGTTTTTGAATTGTGTTGTATTAGGGTTATATTTTTGGAGGCACATTCACGTATATCAAGTTCTTTTCCCGTTTTAAAATACCCAGAAATTTTCACGTCTTGAGTTTTACAGTTTTTTTTAATCTTCTCCTTTGCTCTCAATTCTCACTTCTATTAATTTCCTTTAGCAGAATTTTCTCCTCTGCCCTTCTTACCATCAGAACTAGCTCTGATATGAGTTGAGAGGATATAAATGAGGACCCAGTGACCTTCCCTACAGAGACATGTGCGCAGTCTGCCAGGGATGGTTTTGTGGGAGCTATTTCACTGTTTTAAGGTCTGTAAATTCCCAAATCCTTGACGTTTGGAAGCTAGACATCCACATAAGTGGGCTTTATTCCCAATAATTGGAACATTTTACAAGGAACTGCATTTTCTTCCATATGAAACATAATGAATTAGTGTATGAATAAGCTTTTGAATAAAATATTTATTTTTATTCTGCTAAAGCCACTTTCTTGGAGTATTTGGAACGTTTTTGTTCTATTACTAAAGATATCATCTTAAATTTTCAATGTCATTGTCATGTCAGATACAGACAATACATCTGGGTTTGAATTTCAATAAAGAATATATCATCCTTCTAATTTAGTTTCTAAGAAAGGTAAAATTTACTGGAGTTTCAGACTAAAATTAAGAAACAAGTACATTAAAATTGTGGTCAATTGTTGTTTTAAACATTTCTTTGACATTAACCAATGATAGTCAACTTATTGGGGACATTATTTTTTCAGAAAATTATTTTAAATAAAATGTCCAAGTCCTTGCAGTATTGGTTAGGTAAATTAATTGATCCATCTTATAAATGTGGGTGTCTTCTCAGGATACATGGTATTAGTTTTATAATATATATCTGAAAAAGATAAGCACTTTCTTCCAGTGTCTTAATACACTTATTGATACATAATAATTGCACATATTTATGGGGTACATATATTTTTGATGCATACATACAATGTGTAATGATCAAATCAGGGTACTTAGGATATCTGTCACCTAAAACATTTATCATTTCTTTATGTAGGGAATATTTAAAATCTTCTAGCTTTTTCGAAATATATAATAAATTATATTGTGAAGTGTAGTCAACCTACTGTGTTATCCAACACTAGAACTTATCTAACTGTATGTTTGTAACCATTAACCAACCTCTCTTTACCCCTACTCCCACCCCCTTGCTAGCCTCTGATAAATATCATTCTATTCTCTACCTTCATGAGATCAACATTTTTAGTTCCCACTTACAAGTGAGAACATGTGATATGTGTCTCTCAGTGCCTGTATTATTTCACATAAAATAATAACTTCCAGTTTCATCCAAGTTGCTACAAGTGACAGGATTTCATTCTTTTTTATGATCAAATAGTATTCAGTGCCTATATATACCAAATTTTCTTTACCCATTCATCTGTTGATGGACAATTAGATTGTTTCCAGATTTTGGCTATTGTGAATAGGGCTGCAATAAACATGGAGGTGCAGGTATACCTTTAATATGCTTATTTCCTTTCTTTTGGGTAAATACCCATTAGTAGTATTGCTGGATTGTGTAGTAGCTCTATTTTTAGTTTTTGGAGAAATATCTATAATGTTTTCCATAATGGCTATACTAATATACATTCTCACCAATAGTATATAAGAGTTCCTTTTTCTCTGCATTCTCACCAGCCTTTGTTATTTTTTATTTTATAATAGCTGTTCTGACTGGAGTGAGATGGTATCTCCTTGTGGTTTGAATCCCATTTTGCTGATGATTAGTGATGTTGAGCATTTTTTCATATACCTGTTGGGCATTTGTGTGTCTTCTTTTGCAAAATGTCTAATCATGTCCTTTGCCCACTTTTTAATGGGATTATTATTATTATTATTACTTCACTGTTGAGTTATTTGAGTTCTTTGTGTATTCTGGATATTAGTCACTTGTCAGATGAATAGTTTGCAAATATTTTCTCCTATTCAACAGGTTATGTCTTCACTTTGCCGATTGTTTCCTTTGTTGTGCAGAAGCTTTTTAGTTTAATATAGCCCCATTTGTCTATTTTTGTTTTCGTTGCCTGGGCTTTTCAAGTCATAGCCATAAAATCTTTGCCTAGACCAATGTCCTGAAGAATTTCCTTTGTTTTCTTCCAGTAGCTCTATAGTTTTGAGTTTTACATGTAAGCATTGAATCCATTTTGAATTGATTATTGTGTTAGGTTATTAAGTATGGAATGTCTGATTTCCTTAAGTACTAAGTTTGACAGTTGATATCTCTGACATTTCACTTTCACACTTCTTGTTTTTTTGTGTGTGTGAGGGTACATTCTCCTTCTTTCAAATGCACATTTTGGTTTGGCTTATGATTATCGTTCAAAAAAAATTTTTAGGGCAATTTTTGTGAAACCATGTATAAGTCAAAAATTTGTGTTATTTTCAAATATGAGTTCTGTCGTGGAAAAAATGCAGTGCAGACAGCTTGAAATATCAATGAAGTGTTTTGGAAGGATGTGACTAGTGAATGCACAGTACATTGATGGTGTGGGAAGTTCCATTCTTGTGATCTTAATCTTGAAAATGAGCCATGTGGGTGACCAGAGACCAAGGTGGATAATGAGCTGAAAGCTGTAGTGGAAGTGAATCCATTTCAAACTATGCGTGAATTAGCAGCAAGGTTTGGCATTACTATTCCAACAATATTGGACCATTTGAAACAAATGGGCAAGGTAAAGAAGCTGGATAGATGGGTACTGCATGAATTAAATGAGCATCAGAAGAGAAATCGTCTCAAAGCTTGCCTTCTTTTGCTGTCACGACATAAAGGCAAACCATTTCTATACCATATTGTTATGTGTGATGAAAAATGGATTTTTTTTGACAATTGTAAGCATTTGGCACAACAGTCGGATAAAGACGAAGTGCTGAAACACAGTCCAAAACTGAATATTCATCAAAAAAGCTAATGGTGTGTATTCAGTGGTCCAGAGCTAGTATTGTCCACTAAAGCTTCATGAAACCTGGTCAGTCAATTACAGCAGATGGCTACTGTCTGCCTTTGAGTTTTGACAGTTTGACTATAATGTGCCTTGGAGAAGAATTTTTTGGGTTGAATCTCTTTGAGAGTCTTTGATCTTTCTGTATCTGGATATCTATATCTCTTGTAAGATTTGGGAAGTTTTCACCTATTATTTTGTTAAATATTTTTTCTATGACTTTGCTCATCTTTTCACCTTCTTGCCTACCCAATATTCATATATTTGGTCACTTTCTGGTGTCCCATATGTCATGTATGCTTTCTTCTTCTTTTTCATTTTTTTCCTGATAGTTATTTCAAAAGACCTGTCTTCAAATTCAGAAATTCTTTCTTCTGCTTGATCTAGTCTATTATTGAAACTCTTGATTGTTATTTTATTTCACTTATTGAATTCTTCAGTTCTAGGATTTTTGTTTTGATTTTTTTAATGATATCTGTCTCTGTTGAATTTCTCATTCAGATAATGAATTGTTTTCCTGACTTCTCGTTATTGTTTATGGGTGTCCTCTTGTGTCTCATGGAGTTTCTTTAATATCATTGTTTCGAATTCTTTTTCAGGCATTTCATAGATTTCCTTTTTCCTATAGATGTATCTATATTTTTGGTTGGATAGTTGCTTTGGCTTTGATTCTGGGTGGGCACAGTAATATAGACTCCATATTATTTCTTCAGCCATAATTAAGCATCAGTTGTGTCTGTGAGTCTCTCAGTGGCTTATGCTGTGGTTGTTAGTTAAGGCTATGGTGAGGCTTTGCTAGGGAAGGGGACAGCAGGAGGACTGGTTCCCAAGCACCAGTGGTGGCAGAAGTAGGCTGGCTTGTTGATTCTCAGGCCTCTGGGCAGTATATACCAACACTGGTTGTAGCAAGTCTGGGCAAGCCATTCCTCTAGGATCCAGGTGTCTTGCTTGGGTGTTGGCAGTAGCAGTGGTGGGCTAGGTAGATAGGAAGATCTTCGGGTTGTCTAGTGGTGTGTGGTGGTGGTGGTGGTGGCAGGCTGTGCAGACCAGTCTTCAGTCCCCAAGGTGGCATATGCAAGTCAGTGCCAGTGGTGGTGGCAGTAGCCTTTTCTCAGGCTCCCCATTGGTGGATGGGGCACCAGTGGTGGGTGGGGCACGTCGATCCCCAGGCTGTTGGATGATACGCACGGGTGCCACTGGAAGAGGCTATGTGTGGATTGGTCCTATCTTCAGTCCCCCCAATGGTGCACACAGGCACCATCTGTGGTGGGAAGGGAGGGTTTATCCCCAGGTCCCTGGACAGTGTACTCAGGCCCTGGATTTGTGGTGGTTGGTGATGCAGGCCTCTCCTCAGACCCTCTGAAGTTGCTTGCAGGTATGCAGCAGCCCTGCTGCTAGAGGGGGTGGGTTACTATCAGTATCATCAGCCCCAGGCAGGTGGCTCTCAGGCTCTAGGGAGCACACACTTGGACTCCCATTGTCTGGGGAGAAGACTTTCCGATGCACTGCACAAGTTTCCCAGGGTGTCGATCACTGCATGGGCTAGAGTGCTAGCAACCCAGCTGCTGCACTGGGGCCAGCTAGAGTCACAATGCTGCAACCCTCTGAGTGAATATTGGGGGATGTCAGCAGGGCTCCAAGGATGTGGAGATATAGAAGCTATTGTGCTCCAGAGCAGGGTGTACTCTGATGGAGGCTGGGCTCTCAAAATGGCTCTATGATGCAGCTACTTGGGTCTCAGGGGATATGTGGAACCCAGTGCAAACTCCCTGTCTGTTACAATTCTATCACATGGACTCCAGGCAGCTCCTTATACTAGTCTCAGAGCCTGCAAAGGCTGAGGGACCCTCCCATGGCTAAGATTGTAGGAGTCCATGTTGGGAATGTGGTCCACTGGGGATCTCTCACTTACCTTTTCCCCACTGTGAGGAGTTCCTTCTGGCTCCAACCTGATACTGGCCAGGCTGACTACTTCTCTTCTCTATGCCTCAGAGATTCCTAGTCACTTCCCTGCTGAATTCCAGTGTTCTCTTTTAGACATTCTACTTGGCAGGTGATTATCTCTTCGCTGTTCTGGTCCTTCTGTGTAGAGGAGATGAGTGCTGGGTGCCTCTAGTCAGCCATCTTGAAGGCCCTGAGAAGCACTTTTTTAACATGTGTATTAATATATGCATCCTAAGTTGTTCTCTTATTTGTATTATTTCCAGTGCATTTAAGTTAACATGTGAATTTCCCAAAATGTGTTTAGTTTTGCTTGTAAGCTTTTGCTAGTTTAATTTTCCTAAAGAGTAGCATTTAGAATTCTTTATTGAGATTATTTGCTGAGTGCTGTCATCATGTTTCTTTACTATTTTACTCATTCTGCAGCAATGCTACGACAACAAGACTTTGGACATAACCCCTTCACAATATATATTACATTATATTGTGATTATTTACATATGTAACTCCACTATGAACTGTAAGGCATAAAGGATATGAAGCCATACTTCTTACTGACTATTGTGTAATTTCCATCTCAGCATAGTGCTTGGCATTAGCTACTGAGGAAATGTCATTTGGAGGAGAGAACTAATAGAAGTATCAATGAACCTAAGTTCTCCTCTAGTTCTATAGTTCTACACTCCTTTTTTTTTTTTTAAAATTTGTCATCAGGTAGTGACTCTTACCATCTGCTAACATCAGAAAACTTCTTCTGGGTCCCCTTAGTTTTTTTGTGACAGATAAATTTCCCCAGCAATTTCTCAACATGAAGATAATGAAAATAGTTAAATTAGAAAAAACTGTCTCATAGTTTGAAGTCTAGTTCCTTCTCCTAAGCTTTTTACACTACTAGGGACTTTTTCTTTTAAAAATTTCTCTAGGGTATCTTCAGGTAACAAAATTACAGTTAAGTGTGGAGAAGAAGTATTTCATGGAATTCAGTGAAAAGCAGACTTAGTAATTTAGTCTGCTTAATAAAGATCTTCTAGATAGAAAGTAACAAAGCATTTGAAATGGTAAACAATATCACATACTTGAAGTATGATTACTTTTTCTTCATGCAAAGATTATTTTTAATATTATGAAATTTCCCTGTTTTTAAAAGTAATTTATCAAAATTAACACAACTAAACACCTAAAAAGGATGAATTTTACTGTATGTCAATTATATCTCAAAAAAAACTAATTAAAAAAAAAAGGAGGGTATGGTGGTCAATTGTATTAAAAAACAAAACAAAACACAGTTGTTCTTAAGAATACATATAGCTTTTTTCTTCTTTGTGTTTTCCAGCCTTTCTATGTGTTGTGCAGTTCACTTAGTTTTTGATGTCATGTTCTGATAAACTGATTTCATTGAATTTGTGATGATACATATTAAATATAGGGGAAAAAAGAGGATAAATCTGCTCGCTTTTAATTTCTGTGAATCCAACCCTGTTCAGTTGGTATTTGGAAGGTAATTAGTAGATTATCTGAGACCAATCAAATTTTGCTTTCAGTTTCCAAACACAATTGTTGCAAAGGATCTGGTCATTTATGGGGCAATCCACTTGTCTCTCACCATGGGCTTGGATCCAGTGCTCTTAAAAAATATACATTTCCTCCTTACTGGCAAATTTTCAACGCTTAGCTAAGCAGCCCCTAGGAAATTATTTCAGCCTGTGGCTTTTGCCTGGCTGGGCAGTCATTGATGCTACTCCAGCAAATCTGGTTCCTGCCTTTTGCCTGGTTGGGCAGGTTTTGATACTGTTTTGAATAATCTTTATTTAGCATCCCAAAGAAAACTGTTTCTTGTTGATTTTACCCTGGCTGGCTATTTAAACATTGGTTTCTTATCAATAATGGCTATATGGATCTCTTTTTCTAATATATAGCATATATTTCACCAGCTTTTATTGCTTTTTCTCAAGTTTTTGTCTTAATTGCTGGCTTAATTTAGTGAAATAGCGCATTCTCTCCCAAGGATACTGCTTTTGTGCTTCCTCTTATCTATCTGTGTCTTCCTTCAGGGATGTAAGTATACATTTAAGTGACTGTAGTCCTCATGGAACCAAATGCACTCTTTAAGATTTTGTTAACACATAAGACTGAATTGGCTTTTGATTACACAAGTCAGTCTAGTCTGGTTCCTTTGTCCTAGAGAAGAATGAGGCATAAGGATTATGCTGAGTGAGTTGTTTCAGAGATTCGTGACACCTCTCTCTACTACCTCTTTAAGTTCTCTGTCTATCCTGCCTCAATGCATTCTCACCAAGCAGAAATAGATACTCCCATGATAGTAGCCAAGCAAATGTTTTGCCTTTGCTGACAACAATTTTCAAGTCATACCTCCAGAAGAATTCTGTCATCTAGGTGGAATGGAGCATGCAGGATTATCATTCCTAGCTCAGCTCATTTCCTGTTCTTTAGAGTCCTCTCTACCCTATGACTCTATTCCCTTCAGAGTTCCTTTATGACTCTTATGGCATGCATTCTGCATTGCCATTATTTACTTACTTTGTCTCCCTAAATATACACTAGGAGCTCTTATAGGTAGATATCCTGTCCTATTCATCTGTGTATCCCCAGCAGCTATCATAGGGGCAGGAACATGAGGGCACCCAATAAATGTCTGTGATAGGACAGAGGGAGGGAGGGAGAAGAGCAAGGCAGGCAGACACACAATGTTTTAAAGTGCTAAGTATCCCTGACTGAGTTAGTCCTTAGAGAATTTAGCTGCTTTTATTCCAGTCACTGAGCCCTGTTCTTTCACTTAATAAACTCTTATATTAATAAAAAAATTATCTAATTTGTATTGTTTTGTCAAGAACTACCATGATGATGGAAGTTCAGACTAATAAGTGATCTATTTGTTTCTAAAAACATACTTGAAAAGGATTTCCAGGCTTACACTATTGTAATATTGTATTAATGATATAAAATAGGGGAAAGTTCCTATGAGTAAGGTTGACACATAAGGGCATAAACACTGAAAAAGCAGTGGGGCTGCAGGGTATAGCTCTTTGAAGGTAACTCAGGAGATCTGTGTGAGAACAGAAAAATGCAGTGTCCATGTACTAGAAACTGTCCATGTGAAGAGATCTGAGAATTAACATTGATGTGGCATCTCTCTTACCATATCCACAAATATCCTCAATCCAATGTCCTAGAAAGTGATAAATGGGATCAAACCACAGGATGTTTCCTCAGAGAAATGTACAAATATAAATTTTTAAAGTATTTGGGATGTAATCTTTGATTTTATTGGGTTAGGCACCAAAAGGGCACATTATTTAGAGATTAGAAACTAATTTTTTTACCAACTTGCCTCTAGAATAGACTTGAACAAGTTTATCCATCTCACATTAGTCAGATAATCAAAATGTGATGTTAAAAAAAAAAAGAGAAATCAAGCTAGCTGTTTAAATATCATGTTTTGTTAGGGGGCTGAAGGTAGGGGCTGGGCTGAATGGACATTTTATTCAGTTCATATCTTGTAATATTCTGTGTTTAACCCATACTTACACTCTCTTCAGGGCCTTCTAATACCAGAAAGGCTGTAAAATATTCACCTCTTATTTAGATTCCTTAGTACTACCCTTATATGCAAAATGAAATTCTTTACTAAATTAGTACTGTCTATGAAGGACTTTCTTGATAGTAAATAATGATGCATTCTCAGGTTCTTTACACATCTCTAGGTGAACAATTCACAAAAAGCTTGAAATGGTTCCAATAATTGACCTCAGTATAGTACCTGAATACTACTACTAACTTTCCTATAGGTGCAAAGTACCTAAAGGGTTGGGGCTCTGTTTTTTCACTTTGAGTAAAAACATAACGATGATGATGATAATAGGTATAAATAATACTTATTCAAAAATTTGTGCTCCTGTGCTGTGGTTTAAATATATAATCTAATTTAATCCTCCCAGAAACCCAGTAGAGGAGTTACTTTTATTATTTTCAAGTTTTAGGTGAGGAAAATGAGGTTTAGAGAGGTTAAATAACTTTCCAAGATCACATAGCTATTAAAGGACTGAGCTGGGATTTAATAAACAATGAATATGTGCTAAATTGATGGCATTCCTTTGCAAAGAACCTTGCTTAGTAACATTCTGTTTTCTAAAGATCTCACCCAAGAGGGGCACATATGTCCTTGTTGGAAGAATCAGTCCATGTTTTTGCCAGATAAATACAAATTATCTTCTCCCTTTTATGATTCTTGTACAAACTCCTGTTCAACTGGTAGGCCATTTTTTTGTTTACTCATTTTGCTATTACCTTGTTATATAAATTGAGCCCCAAGTAATAGATTTGTGAAAAATAGGTACAAATGGGTTAATGAGAAAATTATTTTTAAACAAATCTTATAAAGACAAATAGATTTTTAAAAATTTTTCTCTTATGTATTATATATTCCTTTCATGAATATATTTATGTATACAACTTTGCATACTTTTTAAACTATTTCCCATAGAAAACAAGGCAAAATATCAAGATCCCAAATGTTAGTAGTTGTAATAGTTTATAACTTTTTATCTAAGTGACCCTACAAATTAGACATAATCCCCTTAGAACTAGTCTCCTGGATTCAACATTGTAGGCACATGACCATGCCATTATCTGTGTAAAGCAAAATGTATTAATACTCATTGAGTCTTTTATTGTTCTTTGCCTGGCACTTGGATCAAAAAATGACTCACCAATCTATACCCTTCACTCTTTTTGTTCCCTGGCTTACAATTCATCTCTAGGAAATCTCTAATTAACTGCACTGTGCTCTGATTAGAGCCTTATACTCCCTCAGTGTGGGCCCAACATGCAGGTTATGGGGAGAGGGAAAGGATATAACACAACCTTTGGAAGAGACATAGTTTTAAATAAATGTGTGCTTCTATTGTAATCATAAGCTCGTGATTTTATATATATATATGTATTATATATGTGTGTGTATATGTGTGTATATATGTGTGTATATATGTATATAAAATCAATATGCAATTCTTTCACTCTGTTCTTGAGCACTGTTGCAAGCATGGCCAGTGCTGTATTGTGTTGAGATTCTAGCTAAGACCCTGCTTATTTGTCAGCTCCTTCAGTGCTTTCTCCTATGCTTAGGAGCTGCAGGCTGCTTAGTGAATGGCTCACAGAGAGTTAACTTCACCCCCTTAGAATCCTTGACTGAAATCTACTGTCTTCTTTGCTTTCTACTAAATAAAAAAGGATAGCATTAAAAGTTAGGGGTAAGTTTCTCACTGAATTATCATGGTGACAACTGACCTTTTCCTTTAAAGTATTGTGTTGAATGTATTCTTTTAGAGAAAACTAATTTTGGTTGTATATTACTTACTGGTTCTTTCTAATAAACTCTGACATGTAGGATACTGAGCCAATGGTATATTTTATTCAGTGAACATTTAATTTAACATTTAAATTATGTGGCTATACTCTTTGACTTGATTTTCTGTTCTGTAATGTTCTGTTTTTTCCCTTCACCTCTTTCTTTTGAAGCAATAAGAAAAATGTCATATTGTGTCTTTACCCCTTCTGCAACAGCATTCTTATTTCAGAACATGTCAAACTACAGCTCTGCATGCCCTTGACTGGTGCTCATTATCAAATTGTTGGATTTAATGAACAGATACAATTTTATATTTTACAGCATTAAATATAAACATCCAGACTATGAACTAAACCTCAAATGTACAGTCCTTTTGTTACATTTTCTGCTGCCAAGGAATGTGACTTTCTTTTTGTCCCTTTAGATATCTCTGTCTTTTCTATGTCAGAGATAGCAGAAGGCAGCACCTTTTCAAAGCTAAGGAGCCACAAGACTTTCCTCCCTGCCTAGATGAAGTCTCAAAGTTCCAATTTTAAAAGACCCAAATGGAGGAAGGGAACCCCAGCATACTGCAGAAAGGTACAGCCATTCCACGTGAGTATATTGAGCTGCACATTGCTCTCAAGAACCTTTCTATTGACCCATGGATGACCCTCACCCTCAAGCTTACAAGATGACTACTCTACCTGCACACACTGCATCTGTATTTCTAAGCAGGAGCGGTGATGAAGGGGGAAGAGCAAAGGGGGCATTCCAACATATTTTGCCTGATATTAATGAGCTTTCCCAGAAGCCCCACCTAGTTACTTATGTTTACATCTTTTTAACCAGAATTAGACCCAAAGAGACTCCAGAATGTAAATTTTTAGCTGATCCATTGTCACCTTGACAACACTAGGGTTCTGTTGATGAGGAAGAAGGAAAAAATGGATATGGCTTAAGCACTTAGCAGTGATTCCTGCAAGGATAAGTCTTTATAAAAATGTCAAATTAGCCTTGACTTAATTCCAACTATAATAGAACAGTAATTATGAAATTCACATTATGTATCTATAGCTTTAACTTCAGAGTCTAAGCTTTGAAGTACAATTTAGCAGCATGTAAAGAAATATTAATATTTTTTTGCCATTTAAAAAAATTTGTATACTTTTTTTATACTAAAAAAATTTGCTAGACTTTTCTCAAGCCCAGCTCAAGAGGAGAAAATAAAAATAAGAATGATTTAATTCTGAAAATGATCTATAAAACTGTCTGGTGATTTTCTACCAGAAAAGTATTTCCTCTTCTGAAGATTCCTCATTATATAAAATGGGATTAGATAATGATAAGTAGTTAGAGATTATAGAAGCTTCCTCTCCATGTTCCTTCAAACTAAAAGATCTATATAGAAAGAGAAACTGATATCATTGTGTCAAATATACACATCCAGCCTACCTCTGAATTGGGGCTCGTTCAATTTTCTGGCAGAGTGTTCAGGCAAAACACCTGGCTATTTTCTAGGTGGGTATGTGACACCTGTGTTGGGTATTTTTTAACACTGGTGTGGTTAGGTTCAGCTTGAAAGTGAGGATGTAAAAATTATATGAAAATATGGGAGAAGAGTATCAGCCATCATCCTAATACCATTTATTTTAGTTTTTATTTGGCTTATGACACTAATTCAGAAAGTACGTGAGCATATGATTAAGCAGAACAGACAGCTGCCAGGGTGATAAAATTTGGAAACTATAGGAAAGACCTCCCCCACAGACATGCCATTTTAGTCATGTTGAGAGGGAGGACTGCTAAGGCATGTAAGTTAAGTTCATACTGTGCCTAAAGAATGAAGTTCATTTCAAATTAATATTCTGTGAGCTATTAATATTTTGGAGCAAAAGAGTTTATTCAGTTACTTATGAGAATAAGCATTTTAGGATAGAAGTGGAACCCAAGACAGATAAATTCTGATAAGAAAAAAAGACAAATCAAAAACAACATAGAAAAAGGGACATTACAGGGGGAACCCAGCCTACCTGGAAGCAGAGCTAAATATGCTCAAAGTGGAATTCTCAAAGCAGATGGAAAGGTGCTGAGACATACTCTAACTGCCATACACCCTTTCCCTGAAATTGGCCAGGATATTCTGGCCTATATCAGGATGGAGAACTTTCCTTTGTTCTGTGATAGTTACAACTGGTGAATCATTTACTGTTTAAGAAATTATGTTATATGTGAAAATTATGGTGAACAAGAAATTAATATTCAATAAATGATGCTGAGAAAATTGGATATCCATATGCAGAAGAATGAAACTGGACCCCTGTCTCTCAACATATACAAAAATCAACTCAAGATGGATTAAAGACTCAAATGTAAGACCCCAAACTATAAAACTGCTAGAAGAAAACTTAGGGAAAATGCTTAAGGACATTGCTCTAGGCAAAAATTTAATGGCTAAGACCTCAAAAGCACAGACAACAAAAACAAAAATAGACAAATGGGATTATATTAAACTAAAAAGCTTATGCACAGGAAACGAAACAACACAGTGAAGAGAAAATCTGTTGAATGAAAGAAAATATTTGCAAACTATTCATCTGACAAGCGACTAATATGCTCAATATACAAGGGACTCAACTGTAAAAAAATTAATAGTCCTGTGAAAAAGTGAGCAAAGTTCATGAATAGACATTTCTCAAAAGAAGACATACAAATGGCCAACAGGTATATGAAAGAATGCTTAACATCACTAATCATCAGTGAAATGCAAATCAAAACCACGAGATATCTCACCCCAGTTAGAATGGCTATTATTAAAAAGAAAAAAAATAAAAGATGCTGGTAAAAATATGGAGAAAAGGGAAGTCTTATAAAATGTTGGAGAGAACGTAAATTGGTACAACCACCATGGAAAACATTGTGGAGATTTCTCAAAAAACTGAAATATGACTACCTTAAGATCCAGCAATCCCACTAATGAGTATTTATCCAAAGGAAAAGAAATCTGTATATCAAAGTGATACTTGCACCTTCATGCTTATTGCAGCACTAATCACAATAGCAAAGCTCTTGAATCAACGTTAGTTTCCATGGATGGACAAATAGATAAAGAAAATGTGATATGTATACGCAATGGAATACTATTTGGCCATACAAAAGAATAAAATCCTGTCATTTGTAGCAACATGGATGGAACTGGAGGTCATTACATTAAGTGAAATAAGCCAGGCACAGAAAGACAGATGCTGTATATTCTCACTCATATGTGGGAATTAAAATAACTGGCCTCATGGAGATAGATACTAGAATGATAGAAACCAGAGGCTGGGAAGTGTGTGTAGGTGGAAAAGAGGGATGAATAGAAGTTGGTCAGCATATAGACAGATGCAAGGTATACATTCTAATGCTTGATAGGGCAGGATGACTATAGCAACAACGCATTGTATATTTTAAAGTAGCTTGAAGAAACAATTTGAAATGTTCCCAACACACAGAAATGATAAATACTCAAAGTGATGGATACCCCAAAGATCCTGACTTTATCATTATATATTCTATGCATGCAAGAAAATATCACATGTACCCCAGAAGCATGTAAAATGTTATGTATAATAAAGAAATAACTTTGAAAAAGAGTAATGATTTGGCTTTCAAAGTCCCAATGTATTTTAAGGTAGATAACAATACATAGCTAATATTATTCATAGGGGTGAACCCTAAAATCATTTGCAGCACTCCTGCCTGGAATTGTCATTATAAAGTACTATATTCCTATTGTAGTTAAAGCCTCAAAGTGAATGAAACAATTTTGCTTTTTTGCTATAGAATTCATATTCGAGTAATACCTAATTTCTTTTAAATTCTAAAAAGGTATAAGGAGCTATATTTATAGCAATAGTCTAAAGTCTTCTAAAGAAGAATTATCTATTAACTGATAGAAGAATTTGGACTATTTGTGGTCTTTGTTGAACAGACTTAAAATATTTATGTAAGTTTTGCTCACAGGATCTGTTTAAACACATGCTGCAATTTTTTTTTTTAGTTTAGAATAAATAAAGTGTTTGAAAATTAATTTATTTTAAAAGAAGTCACTGTAATTCTTCTTTAGATAGTAACCAATATGTGTTTATAGTAGTACCTTTTTATAAAATTCAACTTTTGATTTATAATTGACATAATAATTGTGCATATTTATGGGGTAAAATATGATATTTCAGTGAATGCACACACAGTATAATGATCAAATCAGGGTAATTCACTTCAAACACATCATTTCTTTGTAACACCAACATTCAAAACCTCTTCTAGCTGTCTTAAAATATATAATAAGTGCATTGTTATCTGTTATAGTCACCCTACTGTGTAATAGACAACAAAAACTTATTCTTCCTGTCTAACTGTAACTTTATACCCATTGACCAACCTCTCCCTGTCCCTGCCTACCTCTGCCCCTCCCAAGTCTCTGGTAACCACTATTCTACTCTCTATTTCTATGCCAGCAACTTTTTTAGATTCCACATAAGAATGAGATCATGTGGTATTTGTCTTTCTGTGCTTGGCTTATTTCACTTAATATAATGTTCTCTAGGTTCATCCATTTTGCACAATTGACAGGATTTCATTCTGTATTATAACTGAATAGTATTCCATTGGATATATATATACCACATTTTCTTTAACCATTAATCATTAGGTGTACATTTAGGTTGATTCCATATCTCTGCTATTATGAATAGTGCTGCAATATACACGGGTGTGCAGATGTCTCTTCAACTTAAATGTAAGATCTGAAACTATGAAACTACTAGAAGAAAACATAGGGGAAACATTTCATGAAATTGGACTGGGCAAGGATTTTCTGAATAAGACCTCAAAAGTACAGACAACAAAAGCAAAAATAGACTAATGGGAATACATCAAACTAAAAAACTTCTGCATAGCAAAGGAAACAATCAATTAAATGAAGAGACAACCTATAAAATGGGAAAAAGTATTTGCAAACTATGTACTTGACAAGGTTAATATCCAGAATGTATAAGGAACTCAAAGAACTCAAATACAAAAAAAAAAAGGGCATTTCTCAAAAGAGGAGATACAAATGGCCAAAAAATGTATGAAAAAATGTTCAACACCACTAATCAGAAAAATGCAAATCAAACCCACAATGAGATATCACCTTACCCTAGTTAGAATGCCTATTAATAAAAAGACAAAAAATAAATGCTGGCAAGGATGTGGAATAAAGGAAATTCTTATATACTGTTGGTGGAAATGAAATCAGTACAGCCACTATGGAAAACTGTATGGAAGTTCTTCAAAAAATTAAAAATAGAACTACCATATCCAAAAATCCCATGACTGGGTATATATTCAAAGGAAATATGGTAGTACCTTTTAAAGTATTACAAATCCTGCTCAACTCAAAACAACAAATATATATTGGGGAACTATTATGGGCAAGAAAGACATTTTTCTAGGCTCTGTAGAAATTGTAGTGACAGGAACATATGTACTTTCTTCAACATGTTTAGAGTCTAAACAGGCAATAAATGAATATATAACTAATAAGAATATAAGACAAAATAATTGAAATATATAAAACTGGGGGAATTGAGAAAGTCTTAATTTGTACATGGCATCTATGATGGGCACTGAAGGCTGATCACGGTGCTGGTAATTAGAGATTGATGATAGAGGCCATTCTACATCAATGGAATCAGCATATAGATGCTAGATATATTCACCTAATACTTGTCACCTAAGGATATATAGTAAAACTTGGTAGGAGTATGAGTATAGTGCAGTTGGACAGGTAGTTTTTATTTCCATTTTACCTCTATCATTTTATTTCTATTAAATTATAGAAAAAAAAACGAGACAGTAGAGATACCAAAGGAGAACTTACCCTGCAATTTCTTAGGCAACATCTACCACTCCTTTAATTTTTTCTAAAATTGACAAATAAAAATTGTATATATTTGTTGTGTACAACATAATGTTTTCAGGTACACGCACACACACATACACACACACGGAGGGCTAAATGAAGCCAAATAATATATGCATTACTTTTCATTATTTGTGGTGAGAACACTTAAAATCTACTCTTTTAATGATATTAAGGTATAAAACATAGTTATTAACTGCATTTGCCATTACGTACAGTAGATATCTTGAATTTATTCCTCTTGTATAACTGAAATTTTGTGTCCTTTGACAAATCCCTAATCCCCTCATCCCCTACCCCTGGTAGCCAACATTTTACTTTCTGTTTCTATGAGGCTGACTTTTTTAGCGTCCTCATATAAGTGCGATCATGTGGTATTTGTCTTTCTGTGCCTGGATTATTTGACATAACGTAATGTTCTCCAGGTTCATCCACATTGTCTCAAAGGACAGGATTTCCTTCTTTTTAAGGCTGAATAATATTCCATTATGTATGTATACCACATTTTCTGCATCCATTAATCCATTTTATCCACTAATAGACACAGATTGATTCCCTCTGTTGGCTATTGTGATTAATGCTGCAATGAATATGGGAGTGCAAATCTCTTTGACATACTGATTTCATTTCCTTTGGATATATATATATATATCCAGTAGTAGAGTTGCTGGATCATATGTAGTTATATTTTTAAGTTTCTTGAGGAACCTTCATGCAGTTTTCCATGACTCCATAAGTCTACCTTCCCACCAGCAGTGTACAAGGATTCCATTTTCTCCACACCCTCACCAACACTTATCTCTTGTCTTTTTGATCATAGGTATACTAACAGGTGCGAGGCCATATCTCATGGTGGTTTTAATTTGCATTTCCCTGATGATTAGTGATGTTGAGCATTTTTTAATATACCTATTAGCCATTTATGTATCTTCTTTTGAGAAATGTCTATTCAGGTCCTTTGCCCATTTTTTAATTAGGTTATTTGTTTTCTTATTATTGAGTTGTTTGAGTTCCTCATATATATTTTGAATATTAACCCCTTGTCAGGTGTATGGTTTGCAAATACAATCTCCCATTCTGCGTGTTGTTTCTTCACTTTGTTGATTGTTTCTGTGGCTGTGCAGAAGCTTTTGAGTTTCATGTAATCCCATTTGACTATTTTCTGGCCTTCACTTTTGGGGTCATTTGCAAAATATCATTCCCAGACCAGTGGTGCTTTTCCCCTGTCTGTTTTAAGTAGTTTTAAAGTTTCCAGTCTTATGTTTAAGTCTTATCCATTTTAAGTTGATTTTTGTATATGGTGTGAGATGAAGGCCTAATTTCCTTCTACATGTGACTATCCAGTTTTCCTAGTACCATTCATTGAAAAGACTATCCTTTCCCCATTGTATGTTCTTAGCACCTTGGTGGAAAATCAATTAACTATAAACGTGTGGATTTATTTATGGGTCCTCTATTCTGTTCCATTTGTCTATACATTTGTTTTTATTCTAGAATCATGCTGTTTTGATTACTACAGCTTTGTAATAGATTTCCTTTGGCTTTATTCTTTTTATTCAAGACTGCTTTGGCTATTTGAGATCTTTTATAGCTCCATACAAATTTTAGGATAGCTTTATTCTATTTCTGTGAAAAAAATGCATTGGAATCTTGATAGGGATTTCTTACTTTGGGTACTATTAATATTCTCCTAATATTAATTCTTCCAATCCATGAACATGTGGTATCTTTTCATTTATTTGTGTCTTCTTCAATTTCTGTCATCAACATTTTATAGTTTTCAGTGTACAGATCTTTCGCCTCCTTGATTAAATTTATTCCTAGGTATTTTGAGGGGTTTTTGTAGCTATTGTGAATGGGATTCTTTCCTTGATTACTTTTTTGGCTAGTTCATTGTTATTGTATAGAAATACTACTGATTTTTATATATTGTCTTTGTATTCTGTAACTTACTGAATTTGTTTGTTAGTGGTAACAGTTTTTTGATGTAGTCTTTAGAGTTTTCTGTAAATAAGATCATATTGTCTGTAAACAGAGAGGGTTGAACTACTTCATTCCTGATTTGAATGTCTTTTCTTTCTTTTTCTTGACTAATTGCTCTGGCTAGGACTTTCAGTACAGACAGTCCCTGACTTACAATGGTTTGCCTTAAAATTTTTTGACTGTACAATGACATGGAAGCAATACACATTCAGTAGAAACCACCTTTCAAGTACCCATACAACCATCCTATTTTCACTTTCAATACAGTATTTAATAAATTACATGAGATATTCAACACTTTATTATAAAATAGGCCTGTGTTAGATCATTTTGCCCAACTGTATGCTAATATACATGTTCTGAGCACATTTAAGATATGCCAGGCTAAGCTATGATGTTCAATAGGTTTGGTGTATTAAATACATTTTGACTTACGATATTTTCAACTTAAAATGGATTTATCAGAGTGTAACCCATCATAAGTCAAGGAGTATCTGTCCTATGTTGATTACAAGTGGTAAGTGTGGGCATCCTTGTCTTGTTACTGGTCTTAGAGGAAAAGCTTTCAACTTTTCATCATTGATTATCATGTTAACTGTGGACTTATTAACTATGGCCTTTATTGTGCTGAGGCACGTTCCTTATATACCTAATTGGTTGAGAGTTTTTATCATGAAAGGATGTTGAATTTTGTCAAATGTCTTTTCTGTTTCTCTTCAAATGATTATATATTGTCCTTCGTTCTGTTAATGTGCTCTATCATGTTATAGACACATATTGTATTCTATATAGTATAGCTATGCTTTCTGTCTTTTGGGTTTCATTTGCATGGAGTATCTTTTTCTATCCCTTCACTTTCAGTCTATTCCCTTTAGCAGTTCTTGTGAGACAGTTCTGGTGGTAATGAGCTCTCTCAGCTTCTGTTTGTCTGGGAAAGTGTTTATCGCTCCTTCATTTCTGAAGGAAAGCTTTGCCAGATAAAGTATTCTTTGTTGGCAGGTAGCTCTTTTTTTGGTTTTTTCATTGGCATTTTGTATATATCATGTCTCTCTATTCTGGCTTGTAAGGATTCTGCTGAAAATTCCACTGCTAACTTTACTGGAAACCCCTTATATGTGGTATGCTTCTTTTCTCTTGATGCTCTAATGATCCCCTCTTTGACTTTGATTTTTGACAATTTGACTATAATATGTCTTGGTACAGTCTTCTTTGGATTTAATGTGATTGGAAACCTTTGATTTTTATGTACCTGGACATTGATATCTTTCCCTAGATTGGGGAAGTGTTTAGCTACTATTTTTAAAAGTAATCTTTCTGTTCCTTTATATATCTCTTTTCCTTCTTTATATATTATAATTAGAATATTTGCTCTTTTGATGCTGTCCTATAAGTCCTGTAAGATTTCTTTTAATTCTTTTAATTCTTTTTTTATTCCTTTTGACTGTGTATTTTCAAATAATCTGTCTTCAAGTTCACAGATTCCTTTTTTCTACTTGATGAATTCTGTTGACAATATCAATTGCATTTTTCATTTCATTCATTGTATTTTTCAGATCCACAATTTCTCTTTTTTAATAATTCTGATCTCTGTTAAATTTATCATTTTGTTCATTTATTTTTTCCTGATTTTGATGAATTGTTTCGCTGTATTTTAGTAAAATTTGCTGAGCTTGCTTAAAATAATTATTTTGAATTTTTCTCAGGCGGTTCATATATCTCCATTTCTTTGGGGTCACCTGTTGAGAAATTGTGTACTTCAAGGCACTATGTCGTCTAGATTTTTCACATCTCTTGTTGCTTTCCATTGATGTCTATGCATTTGGTGGAGCAGTCACCTCTTCCAGACTTTAGAGGCTAATTTTGGTGTAGAAAGACCATCCCCTGTGAAGGACAGTATACATGGGTGCTTGCTGTGTGGGGTGCAGAGGTTCTGGCACCAGTGCAGCTTTCTAGTCTCTGTACAGTTCTGTCAGCTGCTGTCAGTGTTGATGAAGATTGTAGGGATCCTTAACAGCAAACACTGTGGATGTCCACAATTGTGGCAAGGGTTCTTGGGGCCTTTGGTTGTAATAGCTGCTAAGGTCCTCTCAGTCTTTTATTTTTTCCTACTTGGGGAATTTGTGTCTGAGGCAATCCCTTGTGGCATTGGGTTCAACTTGTGAACCCTTTCATAGTGGCAGTGGCACCAGTATCTGCACAGTGAATCAACCACAGAGCTGAAGTCTGACGATGAACAGGCCTGCAGGGAAGGACTGCAGCTCTGGGGTCTGGAGCAGTAATGGCACTGGGGCCCGGGGCACAAGTGCAACCACTGCTGTGTTGGTAACAGTGTGCAAGGCACAGGCAATTGTGAAACAGCTGGGAAACCAAGAATGGGAACAAGGGCATGCTCAGAGTTTCAGTGACTCCAGAGTCAGAGCAGGCCCTAGCTTTCTATGGCAGCTGAGATAATGCCCAGAGTGTGGTCATGCTCAAGAGAGACCATGGCTCCAGAACTCAGAATGTGGACTAGTTCACTGTGATGATGGCTCCAGTGTCTGAGACATGGATGGATGTAGTGCATCCCTAGAGCCTGCATCTGGAGTGTGGATACTTGTGGGGTGGCCAAGGTTGGGAATCAGGGTACATGTGGGTTTGGAAAGGTGGTGGCTCAATTTCCACAGCAGATTAATAGTGGCTACATCTTGGGGGGCGGGGGGAGCGATTGCAGTCTTGTCTCAGAGATGGAGGTCTTATTACAAGACTTCAAGGAAAATATTTGTTTGTATTTAGTTATCAGTACAGGTATACCTCAGAAATAATACAGGTTCCATCCCAGTGCTCTGCAGTAAAGCAAATGTCACAATAAAGTGAGTCACACAAATTATTTTGTTTCCCAGAACATACAGAATTCTGTTTATACTGTACTATCATTTATTAAGTGTGCAGTAGTATTTTGTCTAAAAAACCAGTATATACTTTAATTAAAAATTACTTTATTGCTAAAAAATGCTAATGATCATTTGAGCCTTCAAGGAGTCATAATCATTTTGCTGATAGAGGATTTTGTCCTGATATTGATGGCTGCTGACTGATCAGGGTGGTGGTAGCTGAAGGTTGGGCTGACGGTAGCAATTTCTTAAAATACAACAACAGAAGTTTGCCACATCCATTGAGTCTTCTTTTCACTAAAAATTTCTCTGTAGCAGGCAATGATGTTTGATATCACTTTACCCACAGTAGAACTTCTTTCAAAATTGGAGTCAATCCTCTCAAACCCTGCTGCTGCTTTATCACCTAAATTTATGAAACATTCTATGTTCTTTGTTTTCTACATTGTTTATAACATCTTCACAAGGAGTAGATTCTATCTCAAGAAACCACTTCCTTTGCTCATACGTTCAAGTTTTATTATGAGATTGCAGCAATTTAGTCACATCTTGAGGCTCCACTTCTAATTCTACTTCTTTTGCTACTTCCACCATACCTGAAGTTACTTATTCCACTCAAGTCTTGAAGCCCTCAAAGTCATCCATGAGAGTCAGAATCAACTTCTTCCAAAGTCCTGTTAGTGTTGATATTTTGAATGCCTCTCATGAATGTTCTTAATGGCATCTAGAATGGTGAATCCTTTCCAGAATGTTTTCAATTTACTTTGCCCAAATCTATCAGAGGAACCACTGTCTATGGCAGTTATATCCTTACAAAATGTATTTCTTAAATGATGACTTGAATGTCAAAATTACCCCTTGATTCATGGGCTGCAGAATGAATGCTGTGTTGGTAGGTATGGAAATAACATTAATCTCTTTGTACATCTCCATCAGAGCTCTTGGGTCATCAGGTACATTGTCAATGAGCAGTAATCTTTTGAAAGGAATCTTTTTTTCTGAGCAGTATATCTCAACAGTGGGTTTAAAATATTCAGTAAACCATGCTGTAAACAGATATGTTGTCATCCAGTCTTCATTTTTCCATTGATAGAACACAGGCAGAGTAGATTTAGCATAATACTTAATGATATACAATATTTGGAATTGTAAGTGAGCATTGGCTTCCACTTAAAGTCACCAGCTGCACTAGCCCCAGCAAGGGAGTCAGCCTATCCTTTGTAGCCAGGCATTGACTTCTTCCCTTCAGCTATGAAAGTCCTAGATAGCACCTTTTTCCAACAGAAGGCTGTTTCTTCTACACTGAAAATTTATTGTTTAGTGTAGCCACCTTTATCCATTATCTTAGCTAGATCTTGTGGATAACTTGCTGCAGCTTCTGTCTTAGCACTTCGTGCTTCACCTTGCACTTTGATGTTACAAGAATGGTTTCTTTCCTTATTCCTCATGAACCAGCCTCTTCTATCTTCATACTTTTCTTCTGAAACTTCTTCACTTCTCTCAGCCTTCATAAAATTGAAGCATAGGGCTTCCACACATTTCTAAATTAATAAGCTATTTTTACACTGATTCTTCTATTCTCTTATGTTATGCTTGCCATAGTCTACTTTTTAGGCCTTTCTTTGACTTGCCTCATATTTAGCCATATAGGCCAAATAATAAGTTCTACAAGGCACATCTACATTTCTCCTCATGACTATATATCTGATTCAGTACTCCTTCCTGGCTTGTGTCAGGAATATTTAGAGTGAGTCACTTACAGATCATAACTCTACCTGCTCTAAGACTGTTTTACATCCAAACATGTTTCTAAAATCCTGCCCCCAAAGATTCTTACATTATCATTGACAGGAGTATCATTCATTGGAAAGCTTTGGCAAAAAGATTGAATTCAACACTCAACATTAGTATGTGTAAGACTCTTTGGCAAGTATTGTCAGGTTCATCTGAGTAATGAATTATAGCAAGAATGCAGAGAAATGATTTGGAGTTTTTTAAATCATCAAGAAAGAAAAGTCATTCACCAAGATTGTAAAGTTTTAAGAAAAGGAAATATTCTTTGTTCTACACCCCAAGCACAGATCAAAGGGACAAGAAGACAGAAGGTATTAAATAAATCAAATGTTTTCATTTTGTATGAAAATTTAATCTCTTTATTTGACATTTTTCTGAGCTAATATCCACCCAATTTTTAAAGGAATTTGTTGTTTGTTTGTAGGAGCCAGCTAGTTATGATGTGACACGCTATGAAAACATTTTCTTCCTGTTCTGGGTTCTGGAGCAGCTTCTTCAAAAGGAAACCAAAGAAGGCAACACTGCAAGTATAGGGCATGATGACCAAGAAATCAAGAAATTTCTTCAGAAACATGATGAAACTATTTCACAACTTTCTGATGCATTTCCTTTATTTACTTTTTATTTATGGAGACTGGGCATTCTCTTGAACTCAGCAGAGATAGAAACTGTTAAAAATAATTCAATTCCTTAGCAATTTACCAAATATTAGAAGCATACTAAAATTGAATATACAAAGATCTTGTGCTTAAAATATTTTCAAGAATATTTTAAATGATCATTTTAAAATTTATCCCTAAACATAATCAATGCAATTTAATTTTTAGTCTTAAATTGTGTATAAAATATTATGTCATATTTCTATACTAAAATCAGCTAGTTTCAGTTGAGAATGCCCTCCTATTTCCATGTAACTATATTTTATTCTCTAAAATAGACCATTAATTTTCTCAGAAAAGATATTTAAATTGTGAAAGATCTTCATGTGATAGATGCTAAGTGAAATCTTAAAGTTTTGTTGTTTTATCAACACAAAGTGTTGAAAATAAGTGGTTATAAATACAATTTTTAAAACCTTTTTCTTACAAAGTTGCACTTACATCATTGTCATCCTCGAGGGTACTCATGAAAGAAAAGTTTTTAACATTTGGAAACCTAATGGCCTTTAATTTCATATAACGAATACATTTGTCAAGTCCTTTTAAGCATACTAATTAGTTATTTAATATGTTCTGTTTTTTTCAACAAATTTTTGTTTTGATTCTGTTGATTAAATATGTAATAATAGTACTATGATTGTTAAAATGTATTTAAATCATATACAATTAAGTCATTAGGGATACTTTTATAAATTCTAATATCCATCCAGAAATATACTTTATAGTTAATAAAAATATTGGTTGAATTTTATGGTTACATAATTTCATTGACTTAATTTCAATTATTAAAATAATAACCAAGAAGCTTAAATGGCACACATTATGTCCTTTCTCATAGCGCAATTTAGCACACACCAAATGCAAATTTGCTTTATTACCTGTGATATTGTTTCACAAGTTAATTACCATTCCTAAATGCCATTGGAATTTTTAAAAACTTGCTGATTCCATCTACAATGTATATAAAATTATATTATCTGCCACAATTATTTTTGGAGTTATTTCTAGCTTTCTTGAAAAGATAAAGCCTTTTTGATAATCCTGAAACTCATTGTACATCAGTCAGCTGTTCCTATGTAACAGATAACCATAAAATCTCAATAGCATACAGAAATAAATACTTATTTCTGAGACGTCACTTGAGAATCAGGTGATCTTGACTAGACTCTGCTGGAAATCTCTGCTTGGGGTGCAAATCCCACTGGGCTAGGCTCTTTGCTATAAGTCTGGATTTGGTTTCTTCCACATGTGCTTATTATGGGACCTAAATTGAGGGGGAAGCAGCTACTCAGGGTAAACTCTTCTTATGGCGGTGGCAGTTGAGCAAGATGAAAAGGCTAGGCCAAGAAATGTCACACTGTCACTTCTACCCACATGCATTGGCCAAAGTACATCAAATGGTCAAGCCCAAAGAAAGGGAATGGGGAAGTACACTTCACCTTGAATGAGAGAACTTGCCAGGTTACATGGCAGAGGGCGTGGATATAGGTGGAAATTGGGGTCAATAATTTACTCCCCCACAAGTACCAGTTGAATACAAGAAGGATATTCCAGATCCTGGAGTAGGAGGGATTTTACTAATGTTTGATTCTTGTGAACACCTCTAAAGGTTTGTGTACATTACTTCAGTTGATGACATTACACAAGATCCACTTTCTGTGACACCTTCATCTTCTCACTTCTGTAAGAATTAAACAAGGTTGGTAAATATACAAGTATCAGCAATGGCCCTTTCCCACTGCAGCCCACCAACATAATGATCAGCTAAAAAGCTTTTGTAACTGCAAAAAATTTCTTAATTCCAGTAGTCTTCAAGGCCTCAAGGTCTGAAAATTAGCCTAGGAAATTTACTTATTATAGAAGAAGACAAAAGATATTGGGATCATTGTTAATGTACAAAATGGAGAAATATTTCCATTTGATATTATTTTTATGTTAACACTTAACTTCTGTCAAGTATATGATACCTAATCTTTTAGTATCCTGTATTTCAATTTATATCAGAGTTAAATGTGCATTAAATTTAGTATTGAGGTCTAAATCTGCTGGTGAAAAACAAAATAAAATGAGACATTTGTATCTGTTTGTTTCAATAAATTGGTGAAAGAATGAATGAATGAATGGTTTAAACTAAAATTACAATATTTAAGAATATTGTAGCCATTTAGATTTGGTTAGTGTCTAACTTTAGAATTAAGGTTTTGGGAATAAGAATAATAGAGGCAGTAGAAATTGGGCAGCATTGAAACTGAATATAGCATAAGATGGGAAATAAAGAGGACCGTGGAATGATTTTTAAAATGGAGGAAATAATAAAAATAATAATTGCTAATGCTAATATAGCATTTAATATATATTAATAAATATATGATGATAAATAATATATCATTAAAGTATATAAAATATTTATATGTAATAAATTTATATAATCAAAATAAATATTATATATAAATAAATATGCATATACATATAATAAAAAATATCAAGGAACTGATCTAAGCATTTAACATATATTAACTCATTTGAGTCTCCTAACAACCCTATGAGATAGGTATGATTATTACCTGTATCTCTGTTTTAGAGATGAGGAACTCAGGCAAAGGAATGTTAAACAACTTGCCCAAGTTCACAAAATGTGGCAGTGGCAGAGTTAAGTTTCATCCTCAGGAATTCTATCTTCCTAGTCCACACTCCTACCATGCTGCACTGCCTTATGTACAAACTGTCCTGGCATTTCATGAAACTCTCATAAATACAAATTCTTTGCAATTGTCATTGAAGCTTTATATACCCCTAACTACAAATCATATGGCACAAGGGTGGAAATTATTAGCTTATTACTGGCTTATTTTGGATTTTTTTAACCCTGCAGACCAGCTGTCCTATCTACCAGCAAATCAGAGGAACAGCATCTTTGACCTTTTTTGGGTTGTACCATCTTGCTAGACAAGACTTTAACCAAGTTATAGTCTTCAAACAATAATTTTCTGAAAGATTCAAAGCTCCCTCTAAAGGTTGGTAGGTAGAGTATAAGACTAATGCCCAGCAAAATGGGGACAGAAAACAAATCTGATTGTTTTGTCCTTGGATCTGTGAATAGAGGCAATTATTTCATAAGCTGTTGTACATTTTAATGATATTCATTGGCATTGTATAGCTAAGGGCAGTATACTTCTGGAGAGGCAGGGAGAAAAGCCACTCCCATTCTGAAATTCTCATGTACATTTGCAGATTTTCTGAAGGCCACATTGTGGGAAAAATACTGATAGCTCTCGTTTATGATAACCTAATTTCATTTCTTCATCAAATACGAAATATCAACTTTGTGTGTAAACCAATTATTTTCAAAAATTAAAAAATATATATTAAGCTTACCTTTTGTCAGATTTATAAAATAGAGCTTTCTCTTAGCAGTCAATATAACAACCCAGCTACATCAATATTTGCTGAAGGAGATAATTATTGTGATAACGTTTGTCTAATATTGAAAAAAAGATATAGGATTTTTATTATTAAAAGTTAATTCATTCTTTTCCAATTATTTATAGAATTAGACAATGCAAAATTTATCTGGTCAATGAATGGGCTGGTCTTTTAAGAACTTGGTAAATGTTACAGAGTATGATTGACACATAGGAAATGACTTCAGCCTCTTTTTTCTTTTTCATTTAATATGAAAGTCCTCTGTTTTTTATTTAATATGAAAGGAGTTTAAAGGATTTATTATTAGTAGGAAGGAAAGCTTGTGAAAAGGAATCAATGGTCAAACATTTAAGATAACTGAAATAGTTCAATTTTATATTTCATAGTTATATACTCTGAATTTGTAGTATTTTCTTCTCATATGTTAATCTATATTTTGTTCTAGCTGCTAAAATAGTCGGTGAACTTTTGTTGTATTTGAGTCAGTAGTTGTAAGTGTTCTGTAGCCATTCCACTGGGGCAGCAATATTTATAGGTGATGACATAAATTAACTTTAGCTGTCTCTGACCTGTATATAAAGCAGTGATTCTCAAATGTGGTTCCCAGGCCAGCTGCATCAGCATCACTTGGGAACTTGTAAGAAATACAAATTTTAAGCCACCACCCAAGACCTACTACAGAATCAGAAATGCTGGGGTTGTAGTCCAGCAATCTGTGTTTTATCGAGTCTTCTAGGTAATTCTGATATCCATCAATGTTTAAAAACCACTGCTATAATCATTGCTTTTACTGAACAGGAAGGAGGGTTAAAACATATAAAAATCATTCAGGAAGTAGAATTCAGTCATCCCAAATTACTTAACCAAATTTTTCAACTTTCCCTGTGTGTGCTTTAAAATTCCAAAGGAGGATTTTTTGGAAATTTAATTATTCATGAGTCACTTAAAATAAGTAACAAATTTATAAACATATCAGTCAACATTAATAGCACTTAAAAAAACTAGCATCTTTATACTTAGATTTTAGTTCTTTTACTAAAATATATAATTATTCCCCATTGGCAGTACTTTAAAATATTATAATCTGGGTTTAAGAGATCAAAGTAACTACAGTTTTTTGCATTAGTCCTGGTATAGAGTGATAAACATGTAGAGAGATGCAGGCATGGTGTTACTTCACTATTAAGTTGAGATATTAGGTGCCCTGAATAATATCAGAATATTCCTCTTATTCCAGGAGTTCTGTTTTTATACATATAGTAAATGTAACTTAGTTATAAACATATTCTATTTCTCAACCCTAGAGATCAAATTCTGGCTGCCTTAAATCCTTTAATATGGTGAGATATAAATAAATGATTAATAAAAGGTGATTAATTTAGTTCAACTCTTGTGCTTAATTTAATTCTATCACTTTGGGTCTTTACTATGGTACTATAAGCTTCAGAGTTGCCTAAGGATGGCACCCCTGATACATGAGGGAACAGAGCCATCTCTGCCGTTAGCTGTAATGACTTAACTGCTGAGGCATTTTCATGAATGATTAATCATTTCAGGAACACTAGAAATGCCAGACACTCAACTATGGGGAAAGGATGTATTTGTTCTTATTTCTCTCTCAAACACACACTCAAATTCAACATTCACTTTGTGAAAAGAGATCCAGACCTCTTAAAACTAATTCTGAAGTTTGGGAAAAAAATCTTCCTTATATTTTATCTCGTGGTTTTTAAGGGGTGCCACCACAAGCAGGTGGCAGCAGCATTGGTGCCTTTTTGTCCTAACATGTTGAGAACATGGAGCAGGCCCTCTAGGAGAGCTCGACAGCCAGACCACTCCCCTGACAGGAATGACAACGGACCTTTAAAATGTGTGGCTTGTCCCTTTCCACTGTGGCCCATGACCAAGAAGCAGAGTTTGCCACAGCTGATTAGGCATCTAATCTTTCAACTTGATAAAATCCAGAAGAGAACACAATAGACTGGGCTGAGAGAATATAGCCGTTCCAATTATAAAATAGAAAAAAAAAATAGAGCCGAAAGTAACTTTATAGAAATGTGAGGATATCTCTAACTCCAAAGTAATATGCTGATAAATTCATATTGAGTGAAAAATTCAAAAAATAATAATTTCTAAGGCTAGTATGATCTTGGTTCATGTGATGGTTTCCTTTTAAATATAATCTCTTCCACATATATCCCATAATCTATATGTCTTTGTCTTTCCTCCATCATTTTATTAAGGCAGGTAGTAATACCCAGCATTTATTGAGCCTTTGGTATGTACTTGGCACTCCACTAAGTTCTTTATATTCATTATTTTGTTTAACCCTTCCAATGATCCTATGAAGTGAGAGTATTAGTATTCCCAGTTAGGTGAGAAAGCAAGTACAGATCACTTAAGTAATTTGACCAATGTCACAATGCTAGAAAAAAATATCAGAGCCAGGATTCAAATGGGCAGCAAGCAACTGAGTCAACGTGTTGTCTGGACTCTTGGCATTCACCTTAAAAGCAGCTACCATGATCCTAACTCTGCAGAAGTAGAAACTGAGTGTAGAGAATAAAGTTATCCTGACAACAAAACTCCAGTGTGCATTCTTTTTAAAGTGTTCTTTGTAGACATATGCAACATGGGCTTGTGATAATTATAGTGGTGGAAAATTTACACTCCATTAAGTAAAATTGGATGATTGAAATATTTCTTTATATTTAGAAGAATAAAAGAAGTGCAGTAAGATGCCAGAGATGTCCAATTGGTGGCATTCATTTAAATGAGATAGACATAAATTCTACTTTAGTACCTGATTGTTTTGTAAGTCAGTATGAGTAACACTTTCTGAGGATAAAGCAAGTTAAATCTTTCAAAATGCAAGGATCAAGATCAGACATCCGTACATGGATTAGAGTTAATTCCTAAGTCTTAGACATGGAAATAAATAATACACTTGAAGCATAGTTATACTGACTTCAGAATTGTACTTTTTTGTTGTAAGTATAAAGAAAAACATCCCTACTTCATGATTAGAATTGAGCAGTATGATCCTGTTGACAGTGTTTGATATTTCTAAACCATCTTATGACGTAGAAAGAAAATGTCTTTATAACACTTTACATCACAGGGGAAAAACATACAAAGAATTAATTAATTAAAAATATCTCTGTGATTCTTCGCCCAAAAGCTTTATTTAGGCAGTTCTTGTTTACTCATTTTCCTTAGATATGGAGAAAGAGATGGGAGGACATTTACTTGCTCTGCGCCTTGTCAATTGGCACTACATTCCAGTTTCACTTGAAAATGGGCCTATTTTTTTTTTTTACTGTATTAAAACAACAATGAAGCCCACAAGAGAATATCTTGTAGAATGTACAAATAGAAGGGGTGAGTTGTGAGATGTGGGTGTGGGGGTGGAAGAACAGAGGACAGAGGGCCATCATTGGCTAAGTAATCTTGTGACTTAGGACAAAACACTTAATATTCTCATTTTCTCACTATAATAGAGAGCATCTGTTTTTAGTTTGAAAGCATAAAGAACAAAGACTATCTTTATTTCTGCTAGGAGAATGTGTTTCTTTTGAATGTATGCATAAATGATTAAACAAAAATTGTGAAATGTGACTACCTATTATTACTAAATGTTATTACCCAAGCACTGGGAGTTTTGCCTCTTTCCTGTCTTCATGGAGGTCTTTCAGTGATACATTTTTGTACACCTAATAAGGTCTACTAGAAGAGTATAGTACTTGGATCTAAAAGATAAGAGTATGACTCTATCCCTATCATATAAATAAAACCTCCACTTCTTCATTGTTAAAATTTTAAAAAGAATAATCTCACCATAGGATTTTTTGTGTGAATTAAATGAAGTAATATATGTGAAAAGCATTTTGTAAACTCTAAAATAAATATAATAAGAAGAGGAGCTAACATTTATATAATGTTTATTATGTACCAGGCACTGTTCCAAGCACTTTACATGTATTACCTCATTCAATCCTCATAACAACCCTATAAATAGGCACTATTATATTTCCATTAGTCCCATTTTACATATGAGGAAACAGGTGCAGAAAGGTTAAGTGACTTGTCCAGAGTCACAGAGATAGTGACACAGTCAGTATTGAAATCTATTTATTCATATCTTCTTCTATTCCAAATATTCTACATTAATTCTAAATGGACTTGTGCTAAACCTTTTGAAATCCAATCCCTGCCTGATTCTCATTCAACTTATGTTTAATGGCAAATGACAATTATGTTATAATAATGTTATATCGACATTAATGTCAATAAATGTTACCCATAATTTCTGTATGCTTGAAACTGTGCAAAGTGCTTTATTATGCATTTAAATTGTTAATATGTCATAGATAAAACAGTCCTTCAGAGGTCTTGAGTCAGTGAGATCTGGAACAAGTAGTGCATTTAGGAGACCTCTTTCCTACCAGTCAGGGAGCTGTGGAATAGGATGCAGATGCCCACATCCTAGGTAGGAAATTTTTTGTGCAGGGTTCACATGGCAGGCTTCCTGCCCTGACTCCTGATTGCCATTCTGGTTCCCCATTGAATCTGGAACCTGGCCCTTGCCCTGGCTGAGGACAGTGGACAGTACTTCCCCTTCTTTTGGAAATAATATCTAATTTACTTCTGTGAATTTTCTTGCCCCATTGTGCTGTCCTTTTTAAGACTGAAAAATCAAGATGCTGTTTTTTCCTAGTTGAGAGGTGTTTGTGTTAAACAGGCTAAGTCATTTGGAAAATCCTTCTCTGGAATGTGAATCCTGTACAGAATCACTGACATCAGTTGTAGCTCATTTGTTATCACAGCAACAGACTGACAAGATTGTTGAGCAGTTCTTGCTGCTAGGTCCCCAGAGCTACTAGCTTTCTGCCTTTTTCCAAACCTCATTCACCAGCTTCCCAGTTGAATCTATAAGCTACCAGATGTTTCTTAAGAAATGGTATTGCTTTTCTGCTCAAGTTAAGCAGAGACAGTTTCTGTAGCTTAGAACTGCTGACGCTTAATACGGCCATTGAACTGCAGTTCCATTATCCTTGTTTCTTCCTACAAGTGCCCTCTATAACATGGCTAGAACATACTTGCAATATCTTCTTCCACTAGTCATCCCAGCATCCATTGACACTTCAGCCACTAGCTGATAACTGTGTCAATTAAAGTAGATCTCCTGTGAACCACAAATTTGTTAGTCGCTTTGCACTAAAGACCACTACACCTTGAAGCAAAAGTTACCATACCCTCACCATCTCCCAGTCTGACCTGCCTGGACTGAACTTGAATTCTGCACACCCCTTGGAACTTGTGACTTTAAATATTGACAATTCATTGGTAGTCCACACTTCTCCTGTGGGCAGACATCAGATGGACCACCTCCTATTCTTCATTCTTGAGGTCCAAGAACGTATAAGAACTTATGACAGAAATGTACCATTTTCCCATTGAGCTATCATCTATACTGTCTTGTTTGTGTATTTTAAAATATCCAAAATTCTTAAACTGAAAAAAACCTTGGTACTGTCTAGTTAATTGCCCTCATTTTATAGATGATAAAACAGATGTCAGAAAGATTAAGCAGTGAGTCCTACTCACACACTTAGTTGATTGGCTGAACTAGAACTACAGTTTTCTTTTTTCATTAATGTGGGTAAACTTGATATTGGCAACTAAACTTTAAACACTTTGGAAGAGTCTTATTAGACTTAGATCCTGATGTTTAGCACTGGTAAGTCCTATGTTCCTGGCACACAGTAAGTCATCAATAATTGTTAACTACATTACTGTATTAATTTATAAACTTACTATTGGTTTCCTCATTCTGTCACACATGTGAGTTAGGTTGGAGCATAATCTGCAATGTTGAACAGTTTTTCAAATTGTGAATGATCTGCACACAAGTAGGTGAGTGAGTATAAGTCTGAAGCACCCACTATGACTTCCAGGTTAGGCAACTCTCCTTTCCTTTCCTTCACAGTTGATAACTAAATACAGATCTGCAAATCAAGAAATGTAGGCAGATGTATTCTATCATATAGTTATCTTGTTTCTAGATGCTGTTGCCTAGGTGAAGAATGAGCTGAAATTTAGAAAGTAGTTTGCCATAGGAAAAAGGTTACCAATTGTGTATAGTTATAAATCAAATAATAGTACAAGGTCCATTAAGTTCATCATTAATTAAGCTGACTTTGTGTCATGATGAAAAATCTCATCTCCATGTATAAAATGATTTTAGGGTAAAATATATTCCATTTTCCAGTTATCCTCCTTACAAATGAACTTCTATGTACCAACTCATTTGTGATATATAGACTGTCAATAGAAACTTCAAACCTTTTCCACCCTTGACAACCATCACTTGTTACAGTTTTTAACTAGGATACTAAAAAATAATTCAGCATCAAGAGTTGTACAGGGATGGAGAGAGCCAAGTTGGCCAACTACATCACTTGTTGGACCATCCCAGCTAGAAGGTAGAATATTGGACTGAGGAGAGCAGAGAGGAGTAGCAGCTCAGGTATGGATCACAGAGACAACAGAGACATCTGGGGACACCATGAAGAAAGACAGCAAAGCTGAGAAAAAAGAAATAGAGAGGGGAAGATATCAGCGCAGATCAAAGCCAGAGAAACTCAGAGCCCAGTGAAAGGGTAAAGGGGGTTCCCCTCCCCCACCTAGGTGCCTTCAGTGAACAGCAGGACACAAAGTAATTGGTGCTTCCACCATCCATGAGGCCAGGCATGGCAGCTAAACAGGAATAGTGGGGTAAGCCAGTGAACTCCAGGAGTTTGAGTGTCCACAAGGGACACCCAACAGGAGAGTGCCATGAGAAAACAGAATGCTGGCTTTCTTAAACCTAGACATTTCCTCCTCTGCATCTCCCCTATTCATGGCATGGGAGAAAGTAATTTGAGCTTGGGCTGACAGGTAGCCACCTGCCTTCCCTCACGCGTTGCAACTATGAGAGTACTCTGAATCAATAAGCTCACAAAGGGCTGCTTCTCTACAGCGGGTGCACACTCCTGGCTAAGCTCACCACAGAGAGTGGGGCCGCCACAATTTGGGAGGTTCCTGCCCGCCGGTGTTTTGCAGGATTGCGTACTGACGGCTTAGACAGGCAGGCAGGTCCCAGTGCACCCTGGCAGTGAGAGTGGTGCAGGGAAACACAGGGGAGAAGTCTTGGTCCTGGATTCAAGTGACAAGGAAGCCCTTGCAGACATATCTGACAGAAGAGTGTGGAAGGGTGCTGAGGAAGGGGTACCTGTGAGTGCACACACCTCTCCACCCCTGCAGGAAAACCGCCATATTAGATAGGGGTGCGGCACTTGGTGAAAAATAGTCTAACCACTGGTTACCATGGCAACCAATGGTTCTGGTGTGCACGCTGAATGGGAGGAGCAGCCCCTTCCCCCACTCATTAAAATAGGGAGTTCAGCAGGAGCCAAGAAATTCATGAGCGGCCACTTCTCTCTGGAGGGAGCATGCCCCTGACTGAGGCTCCTGAAGATAGAGAAACCTACTACTCTCCCCTTGTGGTCTTTTTGTGGAACAGGGGTACAAACGTGGGGAACACCCTACCCACCAGAGTTCTGTAGAGATACATGCTAGTGGGTCAGACACACAAACTGGGGGAAAGTATGAGAGCCAGTCTCAGGTGGTGAGGGAACTCATGTGGCCTGATCTGATGGGACTCTGTTGTGGGATTTCAGGGAGCGGCGATTAGGGAGGGAGCACAGCCCTCCCCACAGAGAAACTGCGCTAGCAGACAGAGCGGAGAGAGCCCCTCCTAGGGTCTTAGGGCTCAAGCATTTAGACCCCTCCCTTCCTGGTTTGGAGAGCTTGCCCCGAATGTCATACCAGCGGCTCCACCTAGTGGCTGGAAAAGCAACCTCTGAGCCCCACCAAGGATTTACAAGGGCTTTCAGGCTCTCACAATGGAGCTACCATCTGTCTTGCTCCTCCCCGCATCTCAGTGGGAGTAGAGATCAGTTAACCCCCTGAGAGCTACAAGGTCCATCGTAAAGCTTGGGGCATTCATGTTCCCCACCTGGGGGACCAGAGCTTACCACGGGCACAAAAGACCATCTTGGCAGCTGGCTCTTCGACACAAACATCAACCAGTAACGGGGGAAAAACTATATAGCTAAGCATAGCACGGCCTAACTCAAGCAAATAGGAAGTGGCTGATTTGTACTCAAAAGTACCACCCACCATTTTGGAGATTAAGCTGGGGATCTACCTCCTTTCAGGCTGTTGGGAAGAGGTGAAGAAAGCAGGTCAGAGATAAACTGAGAGGTACATCAGACCTGATACAATATCCCATAGGCAACTCAGGACCAGCACTCCTCTCCTTGGCATGCTCAGGGATTGATCTTTGAAGACCCGGAGACAGGTCAGGAAGACAGGCCTAGCATGCCCACAGCTTGAATGAGAGACCACATGAGAAGGAATCAGCAAAAGAACCTGGAAATATGAAAAATCAGACTGAAAGGACACCCCCAAAAGAAAAAAATAACTCCTTACCAGTGGATACCAACCAAAACAAAAAGATTGTAATGATTAATAAAGAATTTTGAATATGGATAAGGAAGCTCAATGAAGTATAAGAGAAAATGGAAACCCAACAAAAAGAAACCAAAAAAAATACAGGAAATTAATGAAAAATTCACTAAAGAATTTGAATTATTAAAAAAATCAAACAGGACTTCTGGAAATGAAAAATTCATTCAAGGAGATAAAAAAAAAACAGTGGAAAGCCTAAGGATAGGCTAGATCAGGCAGAAGAAAGCAACTCAGAGCTTGAAGACAACACCTTTGAATTAAACACATCAGACAAAGACAAAGACCAGAGAAAGCAGAAGAATGAACAAAGCCTACAAGAAATATGGGATTATGTAAAGAGCCTAACATAAGAATCATAGGCATCCCTGAGGGTGAAGAAGAAAATACACAAGGGTTGGAAAACCTATTTGAGTAAATAATTGAGGAAAACTTCCCTGGTCTTGCTAGAAATTTAGATATCCAGGTTCAAGAAGCTCAAAGGACTCCTGGGAGATACATTGCAAATAGGTAATCACCACAACACATAGTCACCAGACTGACCAATGTTAATGTAAAGGAGGAACTCCTATGAGCCATAAGGTGAAAATACCAGGTAACTGATAAAGGAAAACCCATCAGACTAATGGCAGACTTCTCAACTGAGACTTTACAAGCCATAAGGGATTGGAGCCCCATTCTCAGTCTTCTCAAACAGAATATTGGCCAGCCTAGAATTTTGTAACCTTGAAAACTAAGTTTCTCATGTGAGGGAGAAATAAAGACTTTCACAGACAAGCAAACACTGAGGGAATCTGTCAAGGCCAGATGTGCCCTGCAGGAAGTACTCAGAACTGCGTTATACATCAATCAGTACGAAAGACACCCACTAGTGTAAAATCAACCAAAAGGAAAAGCTCAGAGCCCATGTACCATAATGGATCAAGAGGTAAAACAAAGCAATAAAGTTCTACACAACAGGATGAACAGAAATCCATCCCACTTATCAATTCTTTCAATATATGTAAATGGCTTGAATCAGCCACTCAGACATAGGCTGGCTGGATTAAAAAATACAAGCCAAGTATCTGCTGTCTCTAGGAAACACATTTAGCCCACAAGGACTCATTCAGACTCAAGGCGAAGGGATGGAAAACAATTTTCCATTCAAATGGAAACCAAAAGAAAGCTGGTATCAGATAAAATAAAATTCTCATATCAGATAAAATAAAATTCAAATCAAAAGTGGTAAAGACAAAGATGGTCATTATATAATGGTAAAGGGAGCAATTAAACAAGAAGACGTAACAATCCTAAATATTTATCCATCTAACACAGGTGCACTCAGATTCATAAAGCAAACCTGACTAGGTCTAAACAAAGTAATAAACAGCAGCATCATAATAGCCAGAGACTTCAGTGCTCCACAGAACTGGACAGATCCTCCAAGCAAAAGTAAACAAAAAACACTGGACTTAAATGGAACTCTAAGACAAATGGACCTAACAGACATTTACAGAACATTCTACCCCAAAACTACTGAATACACATTCTTCTCATCAGCACATGGAACATTGTCTAAGATTGATCAAATCTTAGGTCACAAAACATGTCTCAACAAATTTTAAAAAATAGAAATTATACCATGTGTCTTCTCAGATCACAGTGGAATAAAATTAGAAATCAATTCCAACAGAAATACTCAACTATACAAAAAGGCATGATAACTAAACAACCTAATACTGAATGACCACTGAATAAATAAGGAAATTAAGATGGAAATCAAAAGATTCCTTGAACTAAATGACAAAGGGGACATATTTTACTTAAATCTGTGGGATTCAGCAAAAGCAGTCCTAAGAGGAAAATTTGTAGCCTTAGATGCCTACATCCAAAAGACAGAAACATCACAAATCAACAATTTAAAGAATCATCTCAAGGAATGGAAAAAGAAGAGCAAACCAATTCCAAACCCAGTAGAAGAAAAGAAATAACTAAGATCAGAGCAGAATTAAATGAAATCAATAATAAAAGAATTATACAGAAGATTAATTCAACAACATTTTGGTTCTTTAAAATGATAAACAAACTCAATAGACCACTTGCTAGATTAACCAGAAACAGAAGAGAAAGGAACCTAATAAGCTCAATCAGAAATGAAAAAGGAGATATTACAACTGATACCACAGAAATACAAACTATCATCTCTGAATACTATAAAAATCTCTATGCACATAAATTTGAAAACATTGAGGTAATGGACAAATTCTTGGAAACACCCAATCTCCATAGGCTCAATCAGGAAAAAATAGAACTACTGAATAGACCAATGTTTAGTAGATAAATTGAAGCAGCAATAAAAAGTCTCCCAAGAAAAAAAGTTCCCAGACTAGATGGTTTCACAGCCATATTTTAGCAGACCTACAAGGAAGAATTGGTACCCATACTGCAGAAATTATTTCATAACATCCAGAAAGAAGGAATCCTCCCCAACTTATTCTATGAAGCCAGTATCACCTTGATACCAAAGCCAGGAAAGGACACAACTATAAAGGAAAACTACAGACAAATATCCTTTATGAATATAGATGCAAAAATCCTCAATAAAATACTAGCAAACCAAACTCAACAACATATCAAAAAAATAATCCAGCACAACAAAGTGGGCTTCATTCCAGAGATGCAAGGATGGTTCAACATATGCAAATCCATAAATGTGATTCACCATATAAACAGAAGGAAAAAGAAAGATGACATGATCATCTCAATAGATGCAAAAAAAAGCATTTGACAAAATTCAGCACAGTTTTATGACAAGAACTCTTAACAAAATAGGCATAGATGGAACATACTTCAGGATTATAAAAGCCATATATGACAGAGCCACTGCCAACATCATACTGAATGGGGAAAAATTGAAAGTATTCCTGTTTAGTACTGGAACTAGACAAGGTTGCCCATTGTCACCACTTCCATTCAACATACTGCTGGAAGTCCTAGTCAGAGCAATCAGGCAAGAGAAGGAAATAAAGGGTATCCAAATGGAGAAAGTAGAGGTCAAACTATCACTCTTCCTGATGATATGATCATATATCTGGAAAACCCCAAAGATTCTGCCAAGATACTCCTGGAATTGATAAATTCAGCAAAGTCTCAGGTTACAAAATCAATGTACACAAATCAGTAGCATTTCTGTATACCAACAACAGTCAAGATTAGTATCAAATCAAAGTCTCAATACCTTTCACAATAGCAACAAAGAAAATAAAAACTGAGGAATGTATTTAACCAAGAAGGTGAAAGACCTCTGCAAGGAGAACTATGAATCACTAAGGAAAGAAATCGCAGAGGATATAAATAAATGGAAAGGCATATCATGCTCATGGATAAATAGAATCAACTTTGTTAAAATGTCTATACTACCCAAAGTTTTCTTACAGATTCAATTCAATACCCACTAAAAAGCCAATGTTATTTTTCACAGATCTAGAAAAAATAATTCTACGTATTATATGGAACCAGAAAAGATCCCGAATAGCCAAAGTAACCTTAAGCAAAAAGAACAAATCAGGAACCATCACTTTACCAGACTTAAAACTATACTACAAGGCTTTAGTAACCACAGAGGCATAAACCAATGGATCAGAACATAGAACCCAGATATAAAATCATCCTCATATTGCCATCTGATCTTTGACAAAGCAGACAACAACATACACTGGGGAAAATAATCCCTATTCAATAAGTGGTGCTGGGATAACTGGATAGCCATATGTAGAAGATTGAAACAACATCCTTCTCAAAACTCACAAAAATTTATTCAAGATGGGTAACAGACTTGAACCTAAGACATGAAACTATAAGAATTCTAGAAGAAAATGTTGGAAAAACTCTTCTAGATATTGGCCTGGGCAAAGAATTTATGAAGAAGACCCCAAAGGCAATCACAGCAACAACAAAATCAATAAATGGGACTTGATTAAATTAAAAAGCTTCCGCACAGCCAATGAAACAATCAATAGAGCAAACAGACAACCTACAGAATTGGAGGAAATATTTGCATGCTACACATCTGATAAAGGGGTCATAACCAGAACCTACAAAGAACTCAAGCAAATCAGCAAGAAAAAAATCAAACTACCCCATAAAAAAGTGGGCAGGAGACATGAACAGAAACTTTTCAAAAGAAGATAGACTAATGGCCAATAAACATTTGAAAAAATGCTCAATCATCAGGGAAGTGCAAAACAAAACCACAATGCGATATCACCTAACTCCAGTGAGAATGGCTTTTATCAAAAAATCCCAAAACAACAGATGCTGGTGTGGATATGGAGAGAAAGGAACACTTATACACTGTTGGTGGGACTGCAAACTAGTACAACCTCTATGGAAAGTAGTATGGAGATACTTCAAAGAACTAAAAATAGACCTACCATTTGATCTAGCAATCCCACTATTGGATATTTACCCAAATGAAAATAAGCCATTTTATCAAAAAGACACTTGCACTTTAATGTTTATTGTAGCACAATTGTCAATTGCAAAGATGTGGAATCAACCCCCACATGCCCATCAATACATGAGTGGATTAATAAAATTTGGTACATGTATACCATGGAGTACTACTCAGCCATAAAGAAAACAGCGAGCTAATACCTTTTGTAAATCTGTATGTAACTGGAGAACCTTCTCCTAAGATAAGTATTGCAAGAACGGAAAAACAAATACCACATATACTCACTAATAAATTGGAAATAATTGATCAGCAGTCATGTGTGCATATGGAGGTAAAACTCAATGGAAATCAAGCAGGTGGGATGGGGGAGGAGGGGAGGGGTAAAATCACACTCAGTGGATATAATGCACACTATCTTGGTGATGGGCACACTTATAACTTTGACTCAAACTGTACTAAAGGTATTCATGTAGCCAAAACATTTAAACCCCTGTAATATTCTGGAATTTCAAAAAAGAGTTGTACAGGTGTCAGTGACAAAAGCGTCATGTTTCTCTTCCTTTACTATCTAAAAGAATATACTGTTTGGAGAACAGAAGGTCTTGAGATTATGTGTATTGCTCAGACATAGTAGAAAGAAGGGCATAGGATTTTCATATTGGGCATATATAGTTTTGATTGAATATTGAATAAATGAATGAAGGAAAGTGCTGTGCTTTCAATTTTTATTTCCTATGAGGTGCGCTTAGTGGTGAGAAAGAAGGCTCAGGCAGCTGTGCAGCCCAATACTGATTACCCCATCATTCTACACATTTGGAACTATGTTGGGGCACCATCTCTATCTCTTGCAAGCTCAGGAGAATGAAGAATATGGTTACCAAAATGGACAAGAGTATGTGTGTATGAACATAAGGAGTAAGAAATGAGGGCTTAGTTTACTTTTGCTGCACTTTCTACAGTCACTTTTTACTGTGGCTGCTTCAAAAATTTAATTACTCAAAGAACAGTTAAACCTTTTTTTGCTTATGGATACTTTTGCTGACAGTATGGAGGGTAATTCATAGAAAATTTTAATGTATATTCAAAGGGATTATATGCAAATACAACTCATCTATATTTTCTCCTCAAAATGAGGCAAAGGAAGCATAGCTGTAAATGGGATCAATTATGCCAGAATGATGGCAGAATGTATTAATAGTCTGAAAGACTATCATCAAGTCAAGCTGCTAGTCAAAAGGAATACGGAAAATCCATTAGAATGTCAAAAATCATATATTGTAGAGTCAATGTTTATAAACAGAGTACACTTCTGAACAGGCAATTACATAACGAGAATTAGACTTGATCTCTGCTACCAGAAGATGCAACATAACTTGCTTTCACCAACTACATTTTTGGAAATAAAAGTACTGTCATCTAGCAATTGTGAAAGTGATAAAGGAGGCAGAGATGATGCAAAAACATTGAGTATATCACATTGTAGGAAATATTAAAAATCTAAAAAGTTAAAATAAATGTTAATAAGGCAAGAAGTGATAGATTTCTGAATATGGAGGTCTTCTTCCCTGAAAGTTGTTCTTTATAATGGAGCAAACATTTTAAATATTTCCAGATATAATTGAATTGTATCCATCCCCTTGTAGCATCATACACCTGTCAAATATTGTAATATAACTGTATCAGTATGACACTCGATTTACAATTAAAATTATTTACTTCTCAGTCAGTATTAAAAAATGACAGATATCATGGTAAAATGAGCTTCTCAAGGTACAAGCAGGCCCATTTATAAGTAATTTTTCTGCATTAATTATTTACTATTGGAGCCTTTCAAGCCCAAAGTATATCATGTTACTTTCAAAATGCCTTGAAGAAGAAAACTTTTTTCTATTCTTCTTTCCTTTCTTATTTTATTTTAGTTTTAAATCATGAAAACTAAACCTTGACAAATGTTCATAGCAAATATAAATGTATCTGGTAATGCAGTCTTTCTAAGTATATACTAAGAAGAAACCCCTGCATGTGTTCAAGAGGGAATATTTATTAATTCAAGAATGTTCCATTACTGTTTATAATAGAAAAATCTGAAATGTTTATAAATTAGAGAGTGGTGAATAAATTGTGTTATTAGAGAGTGGTGAATAAATTATGTTCACCAAATGGACTGTTATCTAGCAGTTAAAAGAATTAGAGTGATATATAGCCATATGTATCAAAAGTAAAAAAATATGGAAAGATTACATACAACATGCAACTCATTTTTATAGAATTAAAAATAACAAAAATGAAAATATATGTTTTTAGGGAGGCATATAGATGTCATAAACTTTATAAAAGGGAAATGTAGGAAATATTGAAACAGGCTGTATTCAGGATAATGTTAATTCCAAGTAGCAGAAGGCAGAGGAACAGATTAGCCAAGATAAACCATGTCATTAGATGTAAGTTCTTATCTAGAATTTCCTAGGTTTTGTTTGGGATTCATGAAGGGTTATTTTATTATAAAAAGAAAACAAATAAAGGAAAGAAGGAAAGAAGGAAAGAAGGAAGGGAGGGAGGAAGGAAAGAAGGCTATGAATGTACTGACAGTGAGAGAGCATCATGACCCAAGGACCATGATTAGCCCAATTGTGTGCATCTACAGAACAAAAACAAAATATACAAAAGCAACAGTAATAGAACCACGGTGCAAATTCTCTGTATACACAGAGAGTTTTTTTGTTAAAAGACGCTGGCCTCAATTCTTTACCTTTTGCAAGTTGTGCATTAGGCTGAGCACAATTAGGCTAACCATATCAGAGGATTATTTTGCTTTTCCTGTGTTACCTCAATCACTTTATAGACTATTTTCCAGACACCATAACTGATACCCCTTATCATACTGTCTTTAGATAATAAGAAACATCATGTAAAATACTGATATTCTTAGCACTAACCTAGCTAGCATTGGAAATTAAAATCCTGCCATGTTCTGAGAAACATGTTTTTGTTTGTTTATTTCTTTGTCTTGTTTTGTTTGCAACCATCTGAGTTTAAATGCTGATTGATTGGCTTGTTTGTTCAATCGATGGTTGATTGCTTTGTTTATTCAATTGATGGCTATATCTGCCTATGGCTCTATTAGCACAGTGAAGTGTTATTTGTTGATCATATCAAGGTGCTGGTTATTGCTGATATTGCTAGATACCTGGCTATATCTGTAATGCCTTGAGTAAATCTGCCTAGAGAGAGTCTCCAGCTGATCCAGGTATCACTGACAAGACAGTGATACAAGATACCTAAATGAATTGAATTGAATTTGCAACTCCAGTTTAATATTTATTTTGTGAGAAATATTTATGAGCCATTTCCTTATATTATTTAGAATGCATAGAGATTGGATTATCAAAACCAGACATTTTCACAGGCCTTTGCCTTTGTCCTGAGTACCCCTTCACCTCACATATACCTAGTCCTCAAGTCTTTCGCACACTCAATTTGGGAGGGGCACCTTCTCTATGAAACAGTCCCACATTAGGATTGATCACTTCAGCCTCCTTGCCCACATCATTCCCCCTAATGATTTTGATCATAGTGTGTGCCCTTTTAGATTCCACTGACAAAGACAGTGGCAAGTATCTTATGTTTCCAGTTCTTCAGCTCAGGATGAATGCAGTGATTTGCCTTCTGAATCTTAAACCCAATTGAGGAGCATTCCTGGAAAAAAATCATGTAGGAAGGCCTAACTGTACCATTATACATTCATTGATATCAATTTCATTTTTTTTCTTTTTCTTTTTTTTTTATTTCAGAATATTATGGGGGTACAACACGTTGGCTATATATAATGATATCAATTTCAAATAAGCCTCAACACTGAACCTCATCTGTTGTCATTGCCTTACTCTCATCTCTGCAAAACCTCTCTCAAACCACTTCTTCTTACCTCAGACCTATGACCTATACTTATTTTCTCTCACTTTTAGCAGATAACCTTGTCCTATAGTTTACATAGAAATTAGAACAAATAGGAATTCTCTTAATTTCCTGCTAGCAAACATAAACCTGCCCAACATCTGCAACCATTTTCTCCTCAACTTTACAATTAAAAAAGACGTGTCTGCCTTCTATTAAAAGTGATGAAAGTACCTATGTTTTGGATCATGTCTTCTCTATGTTCACAAGAAACATGGCCCATATGCCTCTGTTCTTTAAACTTGTTCAACTTATCATACCACAAAAAACAAACAAAAACAAACCTGAGCCCAACACCTTCCTCCAGCTAACATTCTATTTCTCATCACAATTAAATAGTTGTTTACAGTGTCTACTATTATTTCCCTACCATCTCTATTCTTAATTCATGGCAATAAATCTTAGCCCTCTGACAGGGTTCTTGTGATGATGAAATTAGATACTCAAGTAAATATCATAATTAAAGATAAGTATTATTATTCACCAACTGCTCTTTCAGGAGCACTCAACAGATTGACCACTCTTCTCTGGAAACATTCTCACTTTTGGATACAATGATCCATGCATTTTGGACTGTTTCCATACAGCGTTGACATCTCTTTTTCCTTCTCTCTTGTTAAATTTACCTACTCCACCTGATTCAATGTAAAGTCTCTCAGGGGTCTGTTCTTAGGCCTTATTTACTTTCATTTACTCTCTCTGTGAAATAATTTATTCTCATGGTTTCCATGACCATAATTGTGCTGTATGTGTCAGAGTACCCAGTTGCAAACAAATGTATACAAACTAACTTAAGTAGAAAAGGAATTTATTCAGACTCTTAGAAAGCTGACAAAATCTCAAGGACAGTCAGAGAGCCAGGCTGGAAAACTAATCCTAGAAACAGTGTCCACACTAGGAAAACATGCTAGTGAAAATACTAGTGCCACCCCTGAAGAATGGGAGGCTTCTACCACTATGCTTCCCCCCCTACAGAGTAGGTTATTCACATTTCTCACTTTTTCATCCAGGTCTGTCAAAGTTGTGTCTGACTGTTGGAACTTACGTCACATGTCTGTCCTTATTTAAACTGCAAAGAAGTCAACGAATGTGAGTTTTCCGAATTCTAGTCAGAAAAAACAGGACTCATAGTTTGAGAGATTACAGAAAATAGGTAGAGTACTCCAGGATATTGGGTGGCAAGAAATGGAAAAGGTCCACTACAGTTCACCTCTTAGCTGCCTGACATTTATGTATACCCTTCTTCCAAAGTTAATCTTCCAAATAGCAACCTGCCCCATAACTATCCATAAACAAATATATCTTCACTTTCTCAAAAAGGAAGGAAAAATTTTATCAATCATAGTGAATTTCATGACAGTTGAAGTTGAGTTCAGTTCATGCTGGACCCTCTCCCCTGTTGCAATGGTCTATTACTGATTAAAATCTGTCCTTACCACTTTAACTAGTATCTGGTTTTGTTTATCTTTGACAGAAGCATCTGCTCATGCAACTTATTTGTGCTTCAGGACCTGCTTGAGGTCAAACCTACATATATATACCATTTCTAATTGTGGATCATTGTGGACACAGCCAGTTGTATAGGTTGGAGTATTACATAACACCAAATTCATGAGCAAAAGCTCAGGTCATTTAGTGTTCTACCATCAGGTGTGTAGTGCCTATCAGGACCTTATTCCTGCCAGAAAACCAAAAATGGTTAATCAAAAGGAGAACAGTTACTTGCCAAGAAATCATAGGTTTGTTCTAATACCTTAGGTACCTGCAGTATAGTTTTCCTATTAAGGCATAACACAGGCTTTACACAATATCTCCTTCTGTCACAGATAACTTTCAAAACTATTGGATTCACTGTCATGAAGCCCATTGCAAGGTTGCTTTCAAGAAGTCTGGTCCAGCTGAAAGGCCTTCTCTTGCTGAGGCTCCATTAAAATATGGCATCCTTTTGAGCCACTTGGCAAATCAATCAGAGGAGCCAACCGAAATATGGTAGTAATTTTTTTCACTATCCAAAGAAACCCAGTATACCTCTTTCTTAGTGATTTAGGGGGCAAAGTACAGCAACTTGCCTTTCACTTTGAGTATTGTATCCTACCATGTCCTACACTACAGGATATTCAGAAACATCTCTAAGGTGGTAGACCCCCTGTGGGAGACAGATTCACTTTGCACTGGTCACCAACTTGTCTGAGTCTGGTGAAACAGAGCATATTCATACTCAACAAGTTACATGAAGAGGATTTATTACTTACAGATAGGCAGAAAGGGACAACAAAAGTCTAGGATTCATTGAAAACTAGTCTCCAAGGTTCAGAAAGCTGCCTGGAGAGAATGGAATCTTGACTGCACTTGAATGTAACTATATCTATCAAAAGCAACATCCCAATCTTCTGGGTTTTTTTGGGGGAACCAATTTAGGGGTTAGAGTCACCTGTGATAAATTTGCTCCAAAAATGTCCATAATTTATTGCACTTACCTTCAACTCAAGGAATTTCATGGCATCTTTACATCATTCAGCATAGGCCACCATTGTGTATAAGTTTCAGTCAACTAACTAAGCAAGCAATTAAAATATCTGACTGATTCTAGCTATAAAACTATAGGCAATAAGAGGTTATGCAAAGAGACATAAGGAAAACTTGCTTCCCTTGCAAAGTACTTATCTTAGGGGTACTGAGGCAAGGCATCAATAGCCCGATTAGCCTGGAAAAGGGGTGCTGTTTTGTTGGCAATACATTCCATGAGGTTTGAGTATTTGGGGTTCTCTCAAATGTCTCCCTATTTGGTGTCCTACTCTCTTCCATTCAACATGTTGTTACCTGAAAATCTGACAAAGATGTGAATTCAACCTAAGTTAAAATTCAGTAACACAGAGCATCAGTGGAATATTTTATTTTTGGCTATGTCAATCCTGTTGTTGCAACAAAACATACTTTTGACACAGACACAGTAAGATCCTCTTACTATGCCTTGATCCAAGAATTTAAAACTCTAACCTTACCATTTTCTGTCATTAAGCTCCCCAGTGCAGCTGTAAGCAACCAGCTTTGCTTCCTTCTTTGTGATCTTTAGTCCTTCCTACTCATTCTATACCAACAACTATATGTTTTTCCCAAGTCTTGACTTCAATAGCCATTTCATTTTACAGGATAATTTAAGTAACTGTTTCACATGCTATGTCATTTACCACCAGAGTTTCCAGTTCTGTAATAACTAGGTCTTCAATGCTTTCAAGCCCAACCAGCTTAAATAACCTATTCACTGATTTCCATTTCTTTGAGGGCCTGTTGCCTCTCTTGGGGCAAAATACTATAGCAGTCAGGATTTTTAGTTGTAAACATTAGAAAATATTCTAGATTATTTAAGGAGAAAATGAACTTTTAAAGGGATGTTATGGACCTTATATAAATTAGGGAAGGGCCAGAGGACAAGATTCTGAAGCTACCCTCCCAAGAGCGATTAACAACATACCAGAACACAAGAGCTGTTCTGCAAAAGATACCATGGCCATGGCACTTGGAACATATTGCCATTAGAATTGGATGCCTGATTCTCCACTCACTACCTCCTCCACCCCCATCCCATGCACAGGAAAAAAAATAATATCTCTGTCATTACATATGCCAGAAGTGTGCATTCCTCTATTGGCGGTCACCTCTTCATAATACTAACTTTCTAATGCAAATCAAGTGGGTTCAACTGACTATAGAGAAATCTAAGTCCTGTTTGCATCTAAAACTGTAAGGGAGTTCTTTGCCTTGGGAAGACAGACTAATAATATGAGAAATTACCAAAATATAGAGAAAACATTTGGCCACCACAAATGATGAATGCCCACTACATGGGGCATATGTTAAGAACACCTAAATTGAGATCATCAATCCTGTGATAGACATTAGTGGCACTCACCAATATTTCTAGTTCTCTCCCTGTACCTAAATAATGATGTGAAACTACACTTACTTCCCTCTTGAAGTGAGCAGAGGTCATATAACTTACCTTGGCTGATGGACTATAAATGGAAGTGACAAGTGTCACTTCAGGAGAGAAACATGTTTTAGCTGATATGCCTTTGCACATGCTCTCTTGGCCTGCTCTGGTGAACACTGAAACCTCAAACAGAGATGGCAGCATCACAACATGGGAAGGCCTCCATCAGCCCAGGTGCTGATAACCTGAAAAAGCTCCCTTCACAACCTGCAGTGGACATATAGCAGAAGCAATAAATAAATTTCAGTGTTCTAACTTCTTGAAATGTTGCTGTGACATAATAATCTAACCCATGCTGACTGACAGAAGCCCAGACCTCTCTTCTCACTGTACGTTTTATACTATACATAACTGACAACTTGCAAGGCATGACACTGGGCTGTCACACAAGCACTCCAAATTCAACATATCCAAAACTGAGCTTATGATCTTTCCCCCAAACTATTCTTCTTCAGTAAATCATCCAACAGCCATGTGTCTACTTAATCTAAAAACTTAAGGATCTTTCCTGACTCTTTCCCATTTCCTTATTATCTATATGCTATTAATTTTCAAGTGTTATGGTTTTCATTTTCTTTCTATTTCTTTAGTTCTGGTCTTCCCTTCCCACAGCCTAGTCCAAATAACCATCAATTCTTAAAAGATTTAATGAAATTGTCTCATACCTAGTTACCCACATTTATCCCTGCCTTCCAACCCAGCCTCCACACTACAGCCAACATGGTTCTTTTATGTGTTTACTTGTTTTACTTATGGATTTGATTACATAACTCTCATCCTTAAAACCCATTAATGGCTTCTCCTTTCTCATAGTGTAAAGAGTCCTGACTGAGCTCTTTACGGTCCTGCATGGTTTAGCCTTTTGCTCATCTTATCTTCACTGTCATCTCCAGAAGTGCTGACCGGCACTCAGATCTCAGGCCATGCCATCCTCTTTCCAACCTCAGAGCTTGTGTTCCTGCTGTTGTTTCTTCCTACCTGAAGCCTCTTCTCCAGCCACCCTGCTACATCCAATACTACTTCTCCCACCTCTATCATGCTACATGTACCCACTCTCCTTTCTATTCTGCTCATGCATCCTTTACATCTCTGCTTAATATTATTGCCTCAGGAAGTATGCCCTAATTCCTTGATCCTCCAGACCTGCTATAGTCTCCAAAAGTAGTTCCTACTTAATGTTCACTCCTGCCCTCTCCTTGTTACAACCCCTATGGGGTTCATCTTCTCAAAATAGTCTTTAAAGTCTATGATGAAGAAAACACTGGCTTTGTTTTATGGTTTCTTCAATCCTAGACCATAATAGGTCATCAGTAATATTTTTCTAATGAGGATTTGAAGTTGAGTAAATGAATGAATAACTGAAATGGCTCCTAGAAAAGCTTTCACATACTTGCCATACTTCTTGTTTTTTAAACTGCTATGCCAACTTAAGTCCCTGTTCAGCTTTTTTTTTCTTTGACTTGGTAGATTTAAAAATTATCCTGTTTGTTGCATACATTGTGGTATCTGCCCATCTGTTCTTTATTTTGCTTCATTTGTTCTACTTATATTCAGCTTACTGCTTGCATGGAATTATTTTAGTGTCAATCTTCTTAACTGTTTGGAAACCAAGGGTTTGTTTATTTCTCATACCCCACGCTGCTACAGAACAGTGACACTTTTCTTGGATTCAGGTATTTGCAGAAACTATTAAATGTCCTCCACATCTGGGAAGATGGATAAGAAAACAGAAAAGTCTGATACTTTCATTTTTTTCCCTTCAAACTGAAAGAAATTCTATTTTGGAATAAAAACACATCTTGATCTGTGTGAATATTCTAACCTTTACACCAGAAAACATTTCAGTAAATCAAATATTAAAACTTAGATTTTAAATATCATCTCTTTGAAAATTGTATTTAGTATTTAATATGACTGATAATATGTCCAAAAAAATTCTGTTATTTAAATAAATTCTAACTATATAATCTTATTATAAAACAATCTGAGTAATGAACTAGAATGAATAGAAAATTTTTCATCTTGATTAAGTCAGGTGAAAATGTATCTGAAGCATAAACCATTGGTGGGATATAGGAGAAGATGTTTAAAAGCCTATCCAAAGAGTAATTTATGACTCTTCCAGAAGATTTGCTCTCTAATCAATAAATCATGAGCCAATGGGGTTTCTTAATGAGCACCATGTCTGGGATAGATAGGAGCAATTTGGCAGGTCCCACAGGTGATTTTTTAAAATGGATCCAAATTCTCCACAGATCTCTATTACCTTTCATCACAGTGTTTCTTTGAAGGGTTCATGGTAGCTGTCATAGCATGTTCTCCCATACCATTGAAGAATTGAGAAAACTGCTACAAAAATGCAAATTTGGAGGGCATTAGTGGATTTTCTCTTGAATCTGCCTGGATATCATTCAGAGAAATAACAAGTGTTTGTAGTAAACAGCAAGGAAGAAGACTAAAAAGCAGTTGCAATGTGGTCTTCAGCAGATTTTTAAAGAGCAACATTGGTGTAATTAAAGTATGACCTGCAATGAACTTTTTTTCTCTATGAATAGATTTTTAGAAGATGCATAACATTAAGGGGCAAATGTATGAGTCAGAAATTACTTGGATCTTTATAGTGGACATCACAACTTGTCTACCACCAAACCTAGGTCAAAGACCCTTTTAAGAATTTTCTCCAAGTAAAGAGTTTTACAGTCTGGTAGGTTCCAGGGTATCCTAATAATAATCTGAAAGATCTTTTAAAATCTCTCTTCTAGTGAAAGAAGTATAAAACTTCATCATTATATCTGTTTTGCTTTTTGTAGATCACACCCAGGGAAGATCCATTGTATGTTTCTTTGGGAGTTATTGGGTATATGTCACTATGCCCAGGAGACACAAACTTTTCTAGAGATAGTACATAAACCTCAATATCTGTATTGACTGTATGTCTCTGATGATTTGACATCTGGGACCTTGCTGACCCTGGAAAGACTGCACCTCCCAGGGCTAGACAATTCCTAGAGATAGTAAATGACTCTCCTGCAAGCACAACTTTCAATGCAAACCAACCATTCCATAGCACTAACCCAAACACCCCCTTTATAGGGCTTTTCCATGGCTCTCACACTCTGGGCCACTCTCTACCTACCCTAATTACCTCAGGGCCAGGTACCTGATGACTAGAGACAGCTCCTATACCCCCAAACCTGCTGAAATTATTTAAATTAGACAATCCTCATGCTGTTTACCCTGCCTTGCCCATTCCTTCGTGCAAAAACCACAATAAAGGCTATTGCCCATATCATCCCTTATCCCTCTGCCTCCTGACTGAGCCTGGTGCTTACCCCCGTGCCATTCCCCTCCCCCATGGCTTGGCATGCCCCCTCTTTTCTTGGGATTTGTGAGTTTAACAAACTGTCTTTACAATGGCAATTTCCTCCTGATCTGTTGTCCTTACTATACCTAAATAATAATAAAACCTGCATTTTAAAGCAATAGCCCAGGTTACACAATATTCCCAGGGATGCTGGGAATTCTTTTGGTCAAAGTAGGAATTTCCTTTGTGGGTGGTTTGAAAGGTGCCAACAATTTTAAAAATCAAAAATACCTGTGCCCAAACCCCTCAGATTTACACTAGTCATTTTAATTAGACTAAGGAATGACATTATTTGAGAACAGTAATATAGTTTTCTTCCATTTAGCTATATCTCATAAGAAAATCATCTCAACTCTTAGGCACCTAGCAGAACACAATGTGTAGAGAAGAATGAGCTTCATAAGAGTGAGTTTACATAAGGGTGAAGAAGATGGAAATATCCTGGTGTGTGAGCCACAAGCAGCGAGGGGGCTAACTGGGGAAAGGTTGAGTATAAAAAAGGAGGGTACAGGAGCACCAGGTAAAGTTTTGACAGCTTCAAAATGTTAAAGAGGCCCAACCTTAGCACAGGGTTATGTTCACACATTTCTTAATTCAAAATTTGATATTTTTCTAAATTCACTTTTTAAAATAACCATCTGTTATTGTTAGAAGAGATATTTTACAATTAGTATATTTTGGTTTGCTAATCGAATGTGCTTTGCCTCCACTTAAAGGAAAAAAAAAATAAAGTCAAAATATCTTAACCATATGAGACAAAACTTGCCAGAATTCACCTCTCAAGATGGGTTGAAGACTCTGGTATTTGGAAAGGAGCAGGAAACACAATGTCTAGAGGACTAAACTTGAGAGCTCTGGAATTCAGGAACCAATAACAGAGCCTACTCTCATGTGTACTTCCTTTTCTAATTTTTGGTGAAAATCTCCTGGCTTGATCAGCGTTCCATGAGCGCATAATATTCTATGTCCTACTTGACCTACCACCAAAGTCTGAATGTATGTGGCTTCCACATTAATGTGTTGAGACCTAATCACCAATGTAATGGTATTAAGAGATGGTACCTTGGGGAGATGATTAGATCATGAGGGTTCTTTCCTCATGACTGGGATTAGTGCCCTTATAAAAGAGGCCTGAGGGAGCTGTTTGCCTTTTCTACCATGTGAGGATACACAGAAGGTGCTATCCATGAGGAAAGGGTCCTCACCAGATACCATATCTACTGGTGCCTTGATGTTGGACTTCCTAGCCTCCAGAACTGTGACCAATAAATTTATGTTGTTTATGAGTTGCCCAGTCTAAGGCATTTTGTTACAGAAGACCAAACGGACTAAGAACTAAGACACCCACCTACATTTTATTCTCAACACAAACCAGAGTAATACCATAAGTCAGGTCACATCACTCCTCTTCTCAAAATCCTCCAGGGGCCCACATAAACTTGAATAAAAGCCAAAATCTTAACATTGCCTACAAGGTGCTCTACTCTTTGTATTCCCATTGGCTATCTGACACAATCTTCCTCTGCTCTCCTCTTCACTTGCTCCACTGCAGCTGCTCTATCCTTACTGTTCTAGAACATGCCCAGGCATATTCTCACCTAAATCTTTTCCACTTGTTTCTTCCTATACTTGGAACATTTTCCGCCTTAACATCCCTCTGTATCCAGGCAACTACAATGGCTGGAGAAGAACATACAATCTCATGTTCTTGAGGCCTTTTCACAAATGATGTGTTCTCTCTGAGACTGTTCAGACCATCCTATGTTAACTTGACAGATCCCTTTTGACAAACATTACCAACTTTCTTCCCTGCTTCGTAGTCTTTAACATTTATCAACTTCTTACACATCACATGGTATTTGTTTATTTCCTGTCCACTCCCATGAGAAATCAGACACTGAGGGTGAGGGTTTTCATGGCTTTTGATCTTCATCTTATGTGTCATGTAAAGCATGCTAAATCGTGCCTGCCTTCTATAGACCACAGAAATATGTGTTAATTAAATAAATGACAGACATTGTGGTACATGTTTGGGATAGAGTTAGCATGAGTAGCTATTCCTGTCCTTGAGCAACTCCAAATATGAGAGAGGGTAGAAGAACAAATGTTTTAATTACTTCTGTATCTATAACACACACATTTAAATCCAAGTTGTTAGAAGGCAAGGTGACTTGTACCAAAGTAGTGGTGCTGACAACTCTCAGAGCCACAAGGGCTCAGAGTGAAATTTCACTACCTTTCAGAGCACACCCCCTCTCCTCATCACTGAAGGATGGTATTACCAACATGACAAATTCTGACCAGTTACCACCTTATTTTAAACACAGCAATTAAAAATTCAGATGGATAAATAAAAGAGGGTTATTCTTTTTACAAAAATTTTGAAGATTCTCTAAACAGTGCTCCCAATTCACTTAAAATATTTGGATTTGAAATAAATTTTAAACTCTTGCTCTAGTCATTGTTTACTGAGCTCCTAACCCATGTCAAGCACTGTGCTTGATACTTGGAGAGATAAAAGGATAAAGGGTACATAATCTCAAGTCTGTAGGAGTAGAGAGTATACCTGTCTGCTCATGAATAATTTTAATAATGGAATGACAAAGAGGCTCATTCCTTAAAACCACTTAGTTATAATAAACTCATAAAAATTAAATGCAAATTCTTCAAGGAGACTTGCCACCAATAAGAAATTTAGGAGAATGTACTGTTTTAACAAATGATATTATCCTGCTTTAGAATCTCTTTTGATTTTTCCCTTTGCTTAGCCTCCAAGAAACTCCACTGCCTCAGCTCACTTCTCTAACTTTAATGACTACACTCAACGTCTTAATTTCCCCTAAGCACACCATGCCCTAGGTTAATTTAATTCATTGCATTATTGGGTACCTTCCTTGCATACATGCATCTTTTATGACATTCCCTTTCTCTCCTTCCCTATCAATCAATCCACACTCATCTTTTAACATCCTATTCACATGTTACCTCACTGAATTATTACCTGAATTGCCCTGCTTTTCAGTCACTCAGTTTGTGTTAGGTCAGAGCCGAGAGGAAAACACGTGAAGCCCAAAAATATAAAGAATTGTTTATTTGAGCACCTGGGTGCAGGTGGGTGGAGGCCAAAAAGGGCGTCCACCCCGAAATGGGGTCTAGTGAGCTTTTTATAGAGGGTTGGGAGGAGGGAGTGGACTTGTTCTAGAATTAAACAATAATCGCAGTATACAGCAAGTCCTTGAAGTTTGGGAAGAAGTTGTGCTGTAGCAAAGGGCTAGTCCTTGAGATGTCTTTCTTTTCAGTCACATCCCCCTTTTAGGTTTGCAAACCTTCCCCGTTTTTGCCTGCTCAGCTGCCTTTTATCTCCCCTCCTCCCTTCCATCCCCTATTATGGCTTTGCAAACCTTCCCTCAGGGTAAAGAGCACATACCTAACAGTTTGCTTATTTGTGCTTTCATACTTTGTGAAATCGTTTAACTAGTATTAGTTAAATACTTCCTTTGTGCCAGCCCACTTCTAGAGGCTAAAAATGCAAATGTAAACAAAATAGAAGGAAATAAATCCTTTCCTGCATGAAATTACAACCTGAACAGTGGATGTGTTCAATAAATAAATAAACAAACAAATATGTTGTCAAGTAGTGATAAGTGCTATGAAAAATAAAGAGGTACAATGTAATAGAGACCTTCTGTGATTCCCCCATTACTATAGAAAGGGATGGAGCAGTCAGGGTAGGACTGGGAGGTGATAACATTTGAGCAGAGACTTGAAGGGAGGGAGTGGATCATAGAAAATATGGTGGAAAATAATTCCAGGCAGGGGGAAAGCATTTGCAAAGTCCCTGAAGCAGGAACATGTTTGGGAGCTGTAAGAACAGCAAGAAGGTCAGTGTGTCATGAACACAGTGATGGTGGGGACAGCAGTCAGAGACAGAGTTGGGTCAAATCATGTAGGGTCTCTAGGTTGTGCCCTTACTATGGTAAAGACTTTGGAATTTAAATGTGATGGGAAGCCATCAGTGTATTTTGGACATAAGAATTATATGGTCTAATCTATACATGCAATTAATGTGGCTGCTATGTGGACAATAGACTGCAGGGGTCAGGAGTGGAAGCAGGGAGATGGGTTAGGAGGGTATTATATTAGTCCTGTTGGGAAATGATAGTGGCACTTATTTTTTATATAGTCATTTATGGTTTTTTACTGTAAGTTGCTTAAAGGCAGACCTTGATTTATTCACTTTTATTGTCAATATCTAGCAAATGCCTGGCACCATAAATGCCTGTTCAAGAAGGAAGAAAGGTAGGAAGGAAGGAGAAGGAGGAGGAATTATTGAATAAATGAATAATGGGTTTTAAGATTCTTGAATCTAGTGAAAAGAAACTCACATGGGAAAGTATATCTCTTCCCAAACAACAAAAGAAAGAAGGAAAGAAAGAAAGAAAAAAGAAAGGAAAAGAAAAGAAAAAAGAAAGAAATCTTCATTATTGGGGGGGCAGTTGAAAGGGAAAAGCGTGTCTTTCTGTTTAAAAACTGAAAATGTTGGGACCTACTCCCATGCCAGCACTAAATGAATGTGTGACCATAGATAAGACTTCATTCTCCAAAAACTGACCAATTGGTTCTAAGGGTTGTAGGAAACCAGAAGGGAGAACAGCTCACATTTATGGGAAGTAGGTATGCCTTTAAACAGGAGAGAAGTAGTTATCCCTGCCTTCTCTCTTAGGGGGTGGCACTGTGTTCTCTCTGGCTTACAGAAAGTCAAGGTCATTGAGCAGATGGTTTATTATTGGGGGTAGAGTAAAAAAAATGAATCTCTCATCTAAAAATCAGTTTTATTTAGGAAGAAAATTTTCACTTTCACACATGTACTTAAATTTGGCACAAAAATGAGAACATGTTGAGTTTCAATCAATTGCTCTGATTCCTTATGTTTTCTGTTAACTGATAGTCAAATGATCTGCTGTATTTGGCAAAAATAACAATAAAGAATAAACTTTAATCCTAAATACAATGATTAATCATCCAAGAAGCATTTGTAACAAGACTGTATCTGGGACTTCATTTAACAACCCCAATTCAGGCCCTGCCACAAGAAAGTTAACATGTGAACGATCAGTTCCACTCTCAAACCAGTGCTTTCGACAGGAAAATTAGAAAAAATGGGCACTTGACTGTATTGTGAAATTGAGAAACAATTAAGCCATTTAATTCCCCTTGCCTAGAAAGATGGTATAGACGTCCTGATGGACAATTCCAGATGGCTGTAATGTCTTTCAGAAGTTGGGGCTAAAAACATAGCCACATTCAGTGATAGGCTTACAGTGCACACTCAGAGTTGTCTGAGCATGTGACAAACATTAGGAAAACTTCTGCTTGGAACCTACTTAACTCTTGGTACCCCACATCACCGTTTGATTTTTACAGAGCCTATGGGATCTGTTTTAATCTTAGCATATTAATTGGTAAATGGAAATTTCATTTTTGAGTCATTCAGATGAAAAACATTGGGGGTCTCCTTGACCCCTATTTGTTTTGCACACTCCATATCTAATTTATCAGTAAATCCTGTCAGCTCCAGCTTTAAAACATACTTCTTCCTGCTTCTTACCCCATCATTGCTGTCATTATCGCTCTCCTGATTACTGCAAACTTCCTAGCTGTCTTTTCACTTCTGCCCTAAAGCCCCCTCAGCAGTCACCGGGGTGGCTTATATTAAAACATAAATCTGACTACATCTCTCCTCTCCTCAAATTCCTACAATTCCATGAAAGTAAAAGACAAAGTCAACAAAATATAAGCCCTATGAGATCTATGTCTTTTTTCCCCGTTACTTTTCTGACCTCATCGCCTATAACTTTCCCTTTTATTCACTCTGCACCAGGCAAACTAGCCTTTTTTGGCTGCCTCTGACACAAAACAGACACACTCTTGACTCAGGCTTTTGCAGTTGCTGTTTACTCTTTCTGGACTGCTTGTCTCCAGGTGTTTGCACAGCCCACTTGTATATTTCTTTCAGGATTTTATTGAAATCCTCTTCTTAGTGAAGCTACTCTCTCTAAAATTATAATATCACACTGCACATACCTATTTCCTTTCCCTGTATTTTTTTCCTAGTACTCACTCCAACATAATAGACTGTGTATTTTACATACATATCTTAATTGCCTTTTCCCCCAGTGATTTTGTGTATATTCACTACTATATCTGCCAGCATCTAGAACAGTGCCTGGCACGCACTAAGGACTCAATAATCTTTTTAAAAATATTTATTGAATTAATCATTTATTTATTATTTTGGGTTTTCCCTACCTAAATACATTTTATTTGTAAATACCAATCTGTTAGAGCTTAATTTGGGGCTTTGGCCAGATAGAACATTTGTGAAAATCTGTGGCCCTTTTGCTTCAGTCATAAAGTGAAAGTAATTATATATTCAGAATATGAAAAGTGAAACATTTAGCATTGGATGGAGGAAACATAATATGTGGGCAGATTACTAAACCAAAAGGCCTGTGTTCATGAGTTTTTGTTGTAATTTAGGTGAACATCAGGAATTAAAATGGCACATTCCACAAAAATAAGAACTAAGTTTCCAACCTACATCTCTACTTTTATATGTTAGACAATTGACTCAAGCTCTATGGATGTAAGTTTCTTCATCTACAGTGAAAGAGTTGAACTAGCTGACTCCTTAAGACCTTTTTCTAAACTCTACTGTCATGAATCCTTTTAGTAAAGACTTTTGTGTACAATAATAGAACCAACATAAGGAAACTTCAACATTAAAAGGGAATTTACTATAAGGATATTGGGTATTTTATAATATTTTTAAAATAGTGAAAGAACAACTTTCTTTCATGATGGAACAGGGACTAGGGATCTTAGCACCAACAGTGTGTGGGCCTTCTACTAGAGCGCACCATTAAAATGATGTATCATCCAAGTCCCAAGCTCTATGTCCCACAGTTAATATTCTTAAAGGAAAATATGATTGAACAAGTGTAAATCAGATGCTCACCCCAATCTAATCAAATATTGCCAGAAAACCAGGGTGATGTGGTAGAATTATTGTTCCTATAGACCTACCATTAAAAATGGGTTGACTATTCTGTGAGAAAAAGGCCAAGGAAGACTTCCAAAAGGTGTACTGAACCTCTAAATCCAAGTATGTCTACAACAACAGATTTTGACATTAGGACCAGTTATGCTATCACACAATGGAGATCATCTAGTCCGATGATACATTTTGACTTTTTAATCATCCATATTAAAGTGGATAATTTTTGCTTGAATTCAAATGGCAGATTAATTACTCATATGACAATTAATCTTAGATAATCTTCAAAATACCATTGTTTAATCAATCATGATCACAGTAATGTTTACAACTGAATTTTATAAGTCATAAAAATCAGTTTATACACTTTCTCCATTCCTACATACAACCCAGACCTCACATTAAACAGAATTCTCTCCCAGTTTATCTATCTCTTATGGAGCAACCAAGATAAAATTTCCTACACATAAGAAATAGATTTGGACTTACTTTAATATTTTTCTTTATTATGTGACAATAGTATTTCTTTGTGACTAATCTTAAGATTAACTGTGAGATCATTATTGTGATTTTTCAATCTCCTTTGCCTCAGTATTCAGCCAGTGTCTTAAAAGTTTAACTGTAGAACTGGTCTAAAAAATAATCAAAATTTGTTTCTAAATGTCTATATATGCATGCTCACAATGTGTGAATGCTTATTTGCCTTCTCATCTAAAATCTAACATAAGCAAGTATAGTAAACTGAAATTGTCATTTATTTGACATCTTAAAATATTATTTACTCTTTATTTTGGGATCAGCTTCTTTGCCCCTTCATAATACAGAGCTTGCCCAGCTTCCATAGTTCTTTGTTGACTTTGGAGATTTTGAATTCTCAAAGAGTATGCATTCTTTTCAATCTTCTGCCAAATTAAATTTAATTCACAAAAAAAAAGAAAGAAAAAAATCATGCAAGGCTATTTTGAGAGGAATATTTCTACCCTGATTTCCCTGAACCAGAATTTTCAGAATCTCTGAACACTGAGTGCTTATTCTTGTTTTAAGTTTCTTTTATTGATGGTATAGGATATTTTTCCCCAGATAACATTGGTGGAAATTAAATGGTTCATTGCTTTCAGGAAAATTTTACTCTTCGCTCAATGTTTTAAATTTAATATACTTTTCCCGCTTGCTTTACTTCCATTTGACAAGCTTCTGGCAGAATTTAAACCAGGAATCCAATATACCAAAATGTTATAGTAATAAGATAGATAAGGGCTTTCCACAGAATCTTTCCTTGACACTTATTGCTCAATAGTACCCTCTCTTACCCCAATAAGTTTAATAAAAAGTTTAAGTAGTCTCTTTTCAACAGAAGACTTCAAAAAAGTAGGAAAATATCCACTATAAGTTTTGAGAAGACCAGAAATTATATCAGAATGTAAACTGATCACCAGTAGGCAATCACTGCTTCAAAAAATAGTGAAATGTTAATCACTGCAAGAATGTTTTTACAAAGGAATAATAGGTAAGAATTGTCAATCAATTTTGCCATTATAATTAAAGTTTCTTTTTACTCAAACTTTTGTCTTTCACCTTTCAAGAGATTCAACTTTGTAAGAATTCCTCATGAGAATTACAAAAGTAATGAAAAGGATGGAAAAGCTTCTAAGGACAAAGTAAGAGGCACTAGTTCGATTTGGCTCAGAGAAAAGACTGAGGGATTGATTTACTTTCAAACATTTGGAGAACTGTTCTAGGATACCAGTGGCCAGCTGTCCTTCATTGTCACAAAGGGCAAACCTAGAGCTAATGGCCTATAATTCCAATAAAACATGGGAACACATGTCTAAGTGTGTAAGGCAGTTGTTCACAAACTTAAGTTTGTATTAGTTTACTTGGGAGCTTTAAAAAATACCAATTCTGGCCAGGCACAATGGTTCATGCCTGTAATCCCAGCAGTTTGGCCAAGGCAGGAGGATAGCTTGAGGCCGGGAGTTTAAGACCCTCCTGGGCAACATAGCAAGACCCCGTCTCTAAAAAAAAAAAAAAAAAACTATAGCCAGTCATGGTGGCATGCGACTGTAATCCTAGCTACTGGGGAGGCTGAGGCAGGTACAAGGTGCTGCTAATATACAGCCAAGGCTGAGAATCACTGGTGTGAGGCAGAGGATTCTATGACATATACTTCACTAAAGCATATGAAGAATAAAGAAGTTATTGACATAGAAAACATGTCTACCTTTCTCTAAATATGCTTGTTTCCAAGCTCCTATCCCTTATGGGAAGCCCTCATATTTTTCCATATTTGCCATTTTAGAAGGAAAAAAGTACCATTTGGGTCCAGAATGTATGCGTGGAGTTGAGGTAAGTGTTCCCTGCTTCCTATAACGGGTTACTAATTTTAAAGCCAAACCCAGTTCCCTACAGTTAACAGAAACAGAAGAATCTTTAGGTTACTGGGTGGCTCTGACTTTGCCATTCACCTGCTCCTTAGGGTCATCTCATTTTTATTACAATGCCAACACCACCTGTCTGGGCCCAGAGGACACTGTCTTGACCCCACTTTCAACACTGTGGCTCAAATCTGTGTCCTTTCCCTTTAGAAGTGAGCTGGAACTCTCAAAAGTAAGAACTACAGGACAATAAGAGATAATTATAATAAACGAACACAAACCCACACACGTCGACAGAATTCAAAATTCTACTTATGCTGTAGTCAGCTTATTTCCCAAACCTGTCCTGACTGACCCACTAACTTGAGACATCTGTACTGTACCCCTCCAAAACAGGCACCAGCTGCAAGCATCTGGCTAGTTTTGTTCATTTGCTTTCACTCCACCTATCCCCATGTGGCAGCTACATGGTCTTGCCACATAGATATTTCTTCCTATTCTGCTTTATATCTCTCTGGATAAATCCCAGAAAAGAAATTTCTGCCCTTTAGTTTATGGGAGGAGAAAGAACAGTAGGAGGACGAGAAAAGATGAAGAGGAAGAGATGGAGGAGACATAATTTCTTTTATCAATGTTATGTGTGAGCTGCTTTACATAAAGTGGGTCTATATATAATTATGATCTGCAAAACAACCATAAATTTTGAGTATTATTTCTCAGATGATGAGACCATACCTTGGGGAGATGAAATAACTCTATTGAGGATGCACAGATATAAGAACAAGGCTGAGATTCAAATGCAAGCCTATGCTACTTCACACTTCATAATCTTTCCAACTTCTTTGTTTTCCTTCCTAAATCCTTTTTCTGAGCAGAAAGAGTCATATCTCCTCAGAATTGCCACAAGTCCAGAACATGCTAATCCCATAGTATCCAGGTGCCAAATGGCACCTGCCATAATTGTGCAATGCATAGTTTCTATAAGCCTGTCTCTCCTCAAGAATTTAGCCCATAAATGACCTATTTCTTCAGGTGAGACCCTATATTCCCTCCAACCCAGTTGTAATAATTATGATACTAACAGTAATCGTAGCTAATATTCATTGACAAATCATTATGAGCTAGGGATTTGTCTGAATGATTTTTGTGTGTTAAATTCAGTCTTTATAACATTCTATTAGTTAAGTATTATAATTATCTTCATTTTACAGATGATGAAACTGAGACAGACAGAAGTTGCTGAAGGTCACATAGCTAGCAATTTTCAGAACAGGAATTTGAACCTAGCCATCAACCATTACAAATAGACAAGATAACAACAACATTAGTATGATAAGAATTATATATGCCAACCAAAAACTGTTCCCTCACACTTGTCACCTGCCTATCTCTGGAAGGAATGACCAGGATGATTACAGGTAGCGAAAGAATTATCTTGAACTTTTAGGGGAAGGAACTGGGAACAAATTAGGAATATAACAGAAGTGGATGAGTAAAGGCTCTAGTAAACTAAATATTTGAATCTCTTTTAAAAGGATCTGAGAAATAGGAGCCAAGACTGTAATTTCTCTTAGGCATGACTCAAACTGAACACTTATTTCTATGTTTAATGGGTTAAAGCTAGACTGGACCATTCTGCCCTTCCAATTTTGAATATGGACTATTTGGTTACAGAGAGGACAAACCAGTTCCTCAAATGGTTGAATGGTTGATGCCTGCCTGGAGGTTTTAAATAGAAAAAAAAATGAGATACTAGTTTTTTTCCAGCCCTAAGATTCTACAAATAGAATATCATAAATTCAATACTTTCAGAATATTTTGAATAGAAAACAACTCTTAATATTACCCTTTGAATTAATTCTCCATTCTCTTCTATTACTTTTCCATGGAAAATTTGTGTTTTAATTTTCTAGTTCACTAAATACACCTTTGGCTTTCATTATTCATTGACATCACTGAAACTGTAAACTTTATATGTTTCAGAGTATCTATAAATTTCCAAGTAGTATCAAGCAATTTTATGGAAATAGAGAACAAAAGGTAAAGTGGTGGGATGTCCTTAAGATAAGTAAATTGTCAGGATTTGGGAGGAGGGAAGAGGATCATGGGACAAGAAAGAAGTTCATTTTAAAAAATAATTCCATAATATTATTTGTAGGAATTATATATCTTCTTCCTTTAAAATGTTGCAAAAATTATCAACTTAATTATCTTGTTTCCTTGAGAACTGATTTCTAGTCAATACTTTGGAGTTGGAAAATTGGTGTAAACAATTTTCTCATACAACAATTTACTTTTGTTGGGGGAGCAGTGCCAATTCAGTTAGTATGAGTCAGCAATATCCAAACCACTTTTCCCTATGTTCTACAGATGCATCTTAAGGTAACGAAAAAGATGAAAGGAAAACTTTTCAAGCAAAGGCTGAGATTCGGTTGGAAGACAGTAGAACATTCCCCCTTGCCAACAACTTACCATCATACCAAAAGAGCTCCAGTATGACAAGAGTGGATCACAGAAGAAAGAGCTGCAAGAAACAGACCATTCCAAAGGAGGAGTACATAGGGAAGCCCATAGTCAAGAAGAGAGACAAAAACAAGGACAGATGAATTTAAATCCCCTGGTATCTATAGCTACAACAAACATTAAACACAGTCCAACTCCTAGCTAGGTTAGCATAAATCCCCACACTAAAGGCCTATTTACATCCTTTCTTATTACTCAGTGTATCGCTTCTGGCTTTAAACAAAAAATTAGCAGATATGTCAAAATGCAAGGACAAAAACACTCTGAGGAAAAGGCAACCATCAGAACCAGACTCAGATTATATCACACAGATGCTGGAATTATATGATGGGGATTTAAAAATAACTATGATTAATATGTTAAAGGTCATCATAGAAAAAGTAGATATCATGGAAGAATAGATGGGTAATATAAACAGAGAGATAAAAACTCTAAGGAAAAATTAAAAAGAAACTTTAGAATTACAAACCACAGTAAATGAAATAAAGAATGCTATCAGTGGGCTTATTAGCAGACTTGAAATAACTGAGGAAAAGAATCAGTAAATTTGAAGATATGTCAATAAAAGCTTCTCAAATTATAGTGCAAAGAGAATAAAAAAGAATTAAACAAATAAAAACAAACAAGGACCAAACATCAGAGACCTGTGGGAAAATATAAAAAAGTATGTCATACAGCTAATTGAAACACCTGAGGCCTTTCCAAAATTAATGACAGACACCACATTGCAGGTACAGAAAGCTCAGAGAACAAGAAGCATGATAAATACCAAAAAATAGATATTTAGGCATGTCATATTCAAACTGCAAGAGACCATATAGAAAGAGAAAATTTTGAAAGAAGACAGAGAAAAGAAAAAACCTAACTTACAGACAAATAAAGATTACAGTGAACTTCTCACCAGAGACCATGAAAATAAAATAAAATAAAAACTAAAAACATCAACTTCGAATTCTGTATCTAGCAAAATTATTTTTCAAAAGGGAAGAAGTAAAGAAAAAAACCTGAAGGAATTCATCACAAGCCAACCTGCAAGGGATGTTAAAAGAAGTTCTTCAGAGAGAAAAAAAATGAAGATGATAAAGGTCAGAAATTTGGATCTACAAGGAGAAAGGAAAACACTGAAGAAGGAACATATAAAGGTAAAATAAAATCTTTTTTTCTAATTCTTCAGTGACCTAAAAGATGACTTTTAAACCAATAGCAGTATCAGTGCATTGTGTTATTACAAACAAGAAAAACAAATGACAGCAATGTCACAGGGCAGGAGGGAGAAACTGGGAATAATTTCTTACAAGGTACCCGCAGTACATGTCAACCAGCACAGTGTTATTTGGAAATGGACTTAACACAGATACAAATATAAATTGTAAACTCTAGGGCAATCAGTCAATTTATTCAAAAATAGGCAGCCACTGCCTGCCAGGGACAGACAGGGAACCAGACTTTCTGACGCATACCTAGAAAAATACCCACCACCCTGCAACAGGCTTCTGTGAGACAAGACATGAATGGACCACACTCCCCACAGTGTCTTGACCATGCTGCTTACCTGAAAGGGGCCCTGCCCTCTGTGGTCACAGGTCACGGGGTGGTCTTTTGAGAGTTTAATGCTGGGCTGCATCCTGCGCTCAGGCTGAGTTCAAGGTAACAGGGCTGCAGGCACCACCTGGCTAGGGAAGGACAGGCAAGACCAAACTCTAATAAGCACACTGAAGAAAATACCTACCACCCTGCTACAAACAGCTGTGAGACTAGGGATAGCCTGCCCAACCCATTGCAGCTACCAGCAACACCAACACAGACTGTTTGGGCCCCAGTGGCTGGCTCCACCACTGTTACTGCTACCACCCACATCACACCAGCTGCCCAGGGGCCTGAGAACCTGCCAGTCTACCCAGCTCATTGTTGCCACTACTAGCCTCTGAGCAAACCACCTGGAGGCCCAAGAGGCCTTCCAGGACCCACTAACACCAATGCCAGTGTAGGCTGCTCTGGGGTCTAGAAACAGGTACACTTATACCACTACTGCCACCACCAGGAAGCAAAGACTGGCTCAGCTAACATCCAAGTCTCCAGTAAAACTACACAAGAGTGTCAACTAATAACTATACCCTAAGCCACCGAGGAAATCACAGATACCACTGACTCTTGTATGGCCAAAGAAATCATATAAAGATCACACTACCACAGGCACCCAAAATTAAAACCAAAGTGTCCTACTCAACTAACAACATCTATACATCTTCAGGGAAAAAAAAAATGTCCCCTATAAAAGCAATTTCAAAAACTTTGAACAAGAGATTGCTACACCAGATGCACAGATACCAAAGGAAAGACACAGGAAACATGAAAAAGCCAGGAAATAAAACACCACCAAAGGACCACAACAATTGTCTAGCAACAGATCCCAATCAAAAAGAATTCCTTGACATGCCAGACAATGAATTCAAAATATTGATTTAAATAATCTCAATGGCATGCAAAGAAAGCTAAAAACCTATACAAAGAAAACAGAAAATCATTTCAGGATATGAATGAGAAATTTACCAAGGATATAAATATCTTTAAAAAAAACAAATAGAAATTCTGGAGCGGAAAAATTCCTTCAAGGAAATACAAAATACATTCACAAGCTTCAATAATGGACTAGACCAAGCAGAAGGAAGAATCTCAGAACTTGAGGATAGGTCTTTTGAAATAATCCAGTCAGACAAAAATAAGGGAAAGAAAATAAAAAAGAATGAACAGAGCCTTTGAGATGTCTGTCTGTGACTACATGAAGTGACTGAACATATAAATTATTGGTATTCCTGATGGAGATGAGAGATCAAAAAGATCAGAAAACCTATTCAAGGAAATAATTGATGAAAAGTTCCCTAATCTAGCAAGACAGTTAGACATCCAGCTATAGGAGGCCCAGCAATCTCCAGGTAAATACATGTCAAAAAGGACTTCACTGGCATATCATAATCAGAATGTCAAAAGTCAAAGAAAGAATTTTAAAATTAGCAAGTCTAATCACCTATAGAGGAAATCCCATCAGACCAACAGTGGACTTCTTGGTAGAAACCTTACAGGCCAGAAGAGAATGGTGTGGCATTTTCAAAGTATTAAAAGAAAAAGAAAAGCAACCTGCCAGCCAAGAATTTTATGTCTAGTAAGATTAAGCTTCATAAATGAAGGAGAAATAAAATCTTTCCCAGACAAGCAAATGCTGAGAGAATTCATCACACTAGATGCGCCCTACAGGAAATACCCAAAGGAGTCTTAAATATGGAGATGAAATGTTCATATTCACCATCACACAAACATATGAAAATATAAAACTCACAGGTCTTATCAAATAATTACACTGAGGAAGAAGAGAAAGGGATCAAATGGCAACATGACAGAAATTCATCAAACCACAAAGACAAAAAGGCAGAAAAAGAAACAAAGAATTTAGAAAACAAATAGAAAACAATTAACAATTTGACAAGAACAAAGCCTCGCATATCAATATTGACCTTGAATGTAAATGGAAATGCTACACTTAAAAGGTATAGACTGGAAGAATGGATGAAAAAACAGGATTGAATTAAATGCTCTCCCAAGAAACTCACCTTACCCGTAAACACACATATAGACTGAAAGTAAAGGAGTATAAAAAATTATTCCACACAAACAGAAATCAAAAGTGAGCAGGAGTAGCAGTCACTTTGAATGTAAATGAACTTAACAGACATTTACAGAACATTCTACACTATGAAGACAGAATATGCATTCTTTTCACCAGCATGTTAAACAGTCTTCAAGATACGTGACATATTAGGCCACAAAAGAAATCTTAACAAATTTATAAAAAATTGAAGTGATATCAAGGATAATCTCAGACCACAGTGGAATAATGCTAGAAATCAATACTAAGAGGAACTTCAGAAACTGCAAATACCAGGAAATTAAACAACATGCTCCTGAACTATCACTTGGTCAACAAAGAAATTATGACTGAAATTTAATAATTTTTTGAAATGAATGAAAATGAAAATGAAAACACAACATACCAACACCTATGGGATATAGCAAAAGCAGTGCCAAGAGGAAAGTTTATAGCATTAAAAGCCTACATCAAAAAAGTAGAAAGATCACAAAATAACAAGCTAACATCACACCTCAAAGAACTAGAAAAATGAAAACAAACCAAACCCAATGTTAGCAGAATAAAAAAAAAAAAAAACAAAGATCACAGCAAAAGTAAATGAAATGAGACAAATTTAAGAAAATACAAAAGATCAACAAAAGGAAAAGTTGGTTCTTCAAAGAGATAAACAAAACTGATAAACCATTAGCTAAACTAACCAAGAAAAAAGAGAGAAGGTCCAAATAAACAGAATCAGAAATGAAAAAGTAGACATTACAACAGATACAACTGAAATACAAAAGATCATCAGAGACTCTTATGAACAATTATACAGGCACAAATTAGAAAACCTAGCAGAAATGGATAAATTTGTGGAAACATACAACTTTCTGAGATAAACTAAGAAGAAATAGAAAACCTAAACAGACCAATAATGAGTAACAAGATTGAATTAGTAATAAAAAATCTCACAACAACAACAACAACAAAAAGCCCAGGACCGGATGGATTCACAGCCAAATTCTACCAAACATACAAAGAGAAACATATACCAATCTTCCTGACACTGTTCCAAAAAACAAGGAGGAGAAAATTCTCCCTATCTCATTTTATAAGGCCAGTATCACCCTGATACAAAAACCAGGCAAGGACACTACAAAAATAGAAAACTATAGACCAATATCCCTGATGTACATAGACTCCCTCAACAAAATACTAGCAAATCAAATCCAACAGCACAACAAAATAATAATACATCATGATGAAGTGGGTTTTATACCAGGGGTGCAAGAATGGTTCAACATACATGCAAATCAATAAGTGTGATACATTACATAAAAAGAATTAAGGAAAAAAACCATATGATCTCAACAGATGCAGAAAAAGCATTTGATAAAATTCAGCATTCCTTCATGATAAAAATCCTCAACAAAGTAAGAATTGAAGGAACATCCCTCAAAATAAAAAAAGGCCATATACGGCAAACCCACAGCCAACATCATACTTAATGGGGACATGTTGAAAAGCTTCTCCCTAAGAAGTGGAACAACATACGGATGCCCACATTCACCACTCTTATTCAATATAGTACTAGAAGCCCTTGCTAGAGCAATCAGACGAGAACAAAAAAATAAAAGGCATCCAAATTGGAAAAAAGGATGTCAAATTATTCCTGTTTGTTGATATTATCTTATATCTAGCAAACCCTAAAAACTCTACCAAAATACTCTTATATTTGATAAATGAACTCAATAAAATTTTAGAATACAAAATCAATGTACAAAAATCAGTAGTGTTTCTATGTGCCAATAACAATCTAGCCAAGAACCAAATCAAGGACGTAACCCTATTTACAATAGGTACAAAAAAAAATATCTGGGAATATATTTAACCAAGGAGGTGAAATAGCTCTACAAAGAAAACTACGAAACACTGATGAAAGAAATTGTTGATGACACAAACAGAAAAACAACCCATGCTCATAGATCAGAATTAATATCATTAAAATGATTATAACACCCAAAGCAATCTACAGGTTTAATGCAATTCCTATCAAAGTACCAAAAGCACTTTTTGCAGAATTAGAAGAAACAATTCTAAAGTTCATATGGAACCAAAAAGAGCCCAAATAGCCAAAGCAATCTTGAACCAAAAAAAAAACTAGAGGCATCACATTGCCTAACTTTATATTATACCACAAGGTTATAGTAACCCAAACAGCATGATACTGGTGTGAAAGTAGACACATAGATCAATGGAACAATAGAGAACCCAGAAATAAAGCCACATACTTACAGTCAACTGATCTTTGACAAAGACAACAAGAACATACACTGGGGAAAGAATGCCCTTTTCCATGAATGGTGCTGGGAAAATTGAATTGCCAGATGCAAAAGAACGAAACTGGACCCCAATTTCTCACAAATATGCAAAAATCAATTCAACATGGATTAAAGACTTGAATGTAAGACCTGAAACTATAAAGATACTAGAAGAAAACATAACCAAAACCTTCTGTACCTTGGTCTAGGCAATACATTCTTGACTAAGACCTCAAAAACACGGGAAACAAAACCAAAAAGTGAGAAATGTGATTTAATTAAATTACCAAGCTTCTGCACAGCAAAAGAAGTAATCAACACAGTGAACAGACAACCTGCAGAATGGGAGAAAATCCTTTCCAACTATGCATCTGACAGGGGACTAATTTCCAGAATATGCAAGGAGCTCAAACATCTAAACAAAGAAAAAAAGCAACCCTATTAAAAAGTGGGCTAAGGATCTGAATAGACATTTTTCAGAAAAGACAAACAAATGGCCAAAAAGCATATGAAAAAATGTTCAACATCACTAAGCATCAGAGAAATGCAAGTTAAAACCACAATGATATATCATCTTACACCAATCAGAATGTCTATTACTTTAAAAACAAAAAAAGCATTTAGGTCATTAAATATGAAATGTCTGATTTTGAATCAAAACTTTAGTTAATTATATCTCAAACAAGAAGCAGTACAATTGATCAAAGTATGTGCCTAAACTATCGACACAGTTCTGCCATCTTAACAGTAGCTTACTTATGCCAGAAGCAAAGAAGCCTGGAGAGGCAAGTGGTGATGAAATCACAAAAGGTGTTTTCCACAGCTTGTTGAGAATTGAATATTTTTCCTCGAAAGAGGTGATCCAAAGCCTGGAAGAAGTGGTAGTCAGTTGGTGCAAGGTCTGCTGATTATGGTGGATGACAGAGAGTTTCCAAGTCCAGCTGCTGTAGTTTGAGCAGCATTGTTTGTGCAACATGTGGTCCAGTGTTGTCTTGCAAGAGGTTTGGCCTGTCTCTTTTGACCAATCTCGGCTGCTTAATCACAGGTGTCCTCATCATTTTGTCCAATTGGTTGCAGCAGACATCTACTATAATCAACTGACCAGGTTTCATGAAACTGTAGTGGATAATACCAGCACTGGACCACCAAACAGACATCATTAGCTTTTTTTGATAAATATTTGGTTGTAGATTGTGTTTTGGCACTTCATCGTTATCTAACCATTGTGCCGAACGCTTGCGATCGTCAAAAAGAATCCATTTTTCATCACATGTAACAATATGGTGTAGAAATCATTCACCTTTATGTCACGATAGCAGAGAAAGGCAAGCTTTGAGATGATTTCTCTTCTGACTCAAATTTAATTCATGCAGTACCCATCTATCTAGCTTCTTTACCTTGCCCATTTGTTTCAAATGTCCCAATATTATTGGAATAGTAACACCAAACCTTGCTGCTAATTCACGTGTAGTTTGAGATGAATTCACTTCCACTACAGCTTTTAGCTCATCATTATCCACCTTGGTCTCAGGTTACCCACATGGTTCATTTTCAAGATTAAAATCACCAGAACAGAACTCCTCAAACCATCGATGTACTGTGCGTTCTTTAGCCACATCCTTCCGCAACACTTCATTGGTATTTCGAGCTATCTGCACTGCATTGGTTCCACAAAAGAACTCATATTAAAAAATAACACAAATTTTTACTTAGGATTTCACCAAAAATTGCTCTAAAAACTTTTTTGAAAGATAATCACAAGCCAAACTGTGCATTTCAAAGAATGAGGCTGTACCTTCACAATTAAAAAAAAAAAAAAAAAAAAGAAGTGTCAAAGTGAAATGTCAGAGATATCAGCTGTCAAACTTAGTACTTAAGGAAATTGGACATCCATACTTAATAACCTAATAACATATGTTGGCAAGGATAGGGAGAAAAGAAAACTTTTACACTCTGTTGGTGGAAATGTAAATTAGTACAAGCTGTATGGAAAGCAGTATGGAGACTTTTCAAAGAACTAAAAATAGAACTACCATAAGATCCAGCAATCCCATTACTGGGTATCTACCCAAAGAAAAATAAATCAATATATAGCTGCACTCATATGTTTATCGCAGCACTGTTCACAATAGCAAAGATATGGAATCAAACTATGTGTCCATCAATGGAGGATTAGATAAAGAAAATATTGTATATATACACAAAGGAATATTATTCAGCCACAAAAAAGAATGAAATCCTGTCTTTTGTAGCAACATGGAAGGAACTGGATGGAGGCCTTAATCTTAAGTGAAACAACTCAAAGACAAATACAACATGATCTCACTTATAAGTGTGAACTAAATAAGGTGCACACATGGAAGCAGAGTGTGGAATGATGAACTATGGAAACTTGGAGGGTTGGGGGAAAGAGGGTGGATGAAGGGAGTTTTCTTGGTGGGTACAATGTCTATTGCTCCAGTGATAAATGCACTGAAGACTCTGACTTCACCAAATGTGATATATCAATGTTGCAAAGTTGCACTTGTACCCCACAAATATATACAAATAAAACATTTTTAAATAAAAAATAAAGAAAAATTTAAAAGACAATAAATGAAATTTGTGAGCACCAATGTGACAAATCTAGATATGCCCAAAACAATCCTTTGTCAACTCTGACCTCTTAAAGAATGTAAGTGCTATCCTTCTGTTCTCCAAATTCTGGCTGAAAATGGAATGTTTGATCCTAACAGGATAGTAGGACTTCTCTTCCTTTGTACTAACTTCTTTCTTCTTTACTTCTGTTAAGATTGGACACGATTAGAATGACTTTCTTCGCTCTCTCTCTCTCTCCTGTTCTTAGAAAGGTTCTCATATTTCACTACTGCCTAGAAGTATACTGGCCTTGGTTTGTTTTTTTTTTAATGTGCAACCATTTACATGAGAATATAGAATTCTACAAAGACAAATGCTACTCACTGGGCCACAAATCTACTTTCAAAGAGAAGGTATCATATGGAAGCACATGGATAAAGCAGCCCCTGAAGAACTTTTAAAATGCATAATCTAACAGATCTAATTGCACTCAGTGATAATATTTATGGAGAATACTGATGAACTTCTCCTATTGAAATACTGCCCATCAACTGGGATTTGGGGCTATACTACACTTTCCTGTCTTTTTCCTTTAAATAGATTAACCTTTAACCATGTTTGAATGGGAAAGCAGCATGAAATATCTTTTTTAAGTTGATTTTTTTCCTGTGTGAGTTCTGTAAAGATAGAAGAAATAACCAGTCAGGAAGTGAATATACAAGATGACCCTGGCCCCCAGAGAAAATGTGATTAAAACAAAAGTTTCACTTACTTGTGATATCAAAATATTTTTATCATGGTAACAAAAGTGCAAATAAATGACATCTGTACGAATATAACAGCTTCACTTTACATAACTAACATTTACTGAGAATATCTTATGTGTCTCATTGACGTTAGTAATAATAAGGAATATATTTCCATAGATTGAATTATTTTTGAATAAGCTCAATGCAGTATATGGCTACAATACAATATATGGCTATAGTATGTATACAGATTATTTTTAATTTGGAATTTTTACCTTTTAAAAAAATTAGCACTTTTCTTTAAATCACAGCTCACTGCACTTAGATACATTTGTGACAGAGAGAAGGATGGGCTATCAAGGAAGAGTACGGTATTTTCTAGCTGAGTGAAGCCTCCGTCTTGCAGAGTCACAGCAAGCAGTGAGGTGGAAATTCACACTGAGAACTAGATAAGGTGTCTGGCCTGCTGTAACAACCAGACTTTCATTCTCTATTCATATTTGAAAATTTCCTCTGTTCCTTTAAGATTGCATGCAATAAAATTAAGAAGTGGATAACAAAAAGTCAAAGAATTTTGGTAATGACTTTGGAACTGAATAAAGTGGCCTATGAAGAATGAGAGCAGAAGAATATTCTTTGACAAAACTTTTGTATGTAAAACATTTGGAAACTGTATTTCTATTTTCTCTGCAAAGTAGATGTTGCATATCAAAATCTGTTGAAAAAAAATCAAACCACCTATCCTCTTTTTTTTGGAAAAAAAGTCATTCTGAAGAACCATTTCATCAGTGGTATTCATTCATCCATGGTTCAAGCAAGCTGCAAGTCACCTGGCCCATGAAGACGAGCAACTAGAGGACTTGGTGCCCAGGTTGTGGAGATATTATACATGCATGTATAGACACACACATTATATATACATATATGTGTAGATACATTATATATTATATAAAATATGCATATATGTCTATACATAAGTGTATATATATCACATAAAAAAAGTAGATTTTGAGGAAAGTGCTTTAGACAGTAGACTGTGAAACAGCAAAAATCAATGTTAAAATATTAGGAGATGGATAGTTTAACCATCACTATTTTATTAATAGAGCCAATTCTCATAATCCTTAGATGTCTCTCATAAGGCATATGAGAGAAAGGGAGCCTGTAAACCACAATGAGTAGTGACGCTTGTGCATCAAACTGATCATTACTACCTAAATGCCCACCTTCAGGAAAGCCCAGGTTGGAGGTCAGAACATTCTTTTTAGAGGGAAAGGCTAGGAGGCACATCCAAGCTCCATTATTCATTACCTTTGAAACCAGAGAAAAATCATGCCATCACTGTCCTTTATCTCCTTGTCCATGACCTGAGGAATGTGAGCAGCACATGATAAAAGCTTAGTAAAGGTTAACAATCATTATGCTTCTATTTCCACAAGCTGATATGCTCTTTCCTCCTTTTCTCCACCTGTTTCTATCCTTGTAGTCCTTTGGGGCCCACCTCAAATACAAAAAAAATAATCACAATAGCAATTAGAAATTTGCCCAAATTCCCCAGCTTTGCTTTGCACAGAACTAATTACACATCTCTGGTCTCCCAGAACACCTTGTTGGAAACACCATAAAGTGGTTATAAATGGGTGAGGAGCTCAAGCAAGATGGAGTATATTGAAAGGAATCAAGTCCTGGAAAGCTTCTTCGTGTGAACCACTCATAATTTTGATATGTCTGAGTATTAGGGTTGGAGAAGGAGAAAATCTGGGCATCGGGTATATTAATAAAGATCCCCAGGAGGAATTATAAGGCCTCCTCCTCCCAGACCTGCTATGACTCCACTAATGTATCTCCTAATGAAAAATAGCCTATGTTGTTCTTTCTATAAAATGTGTATAACTGTAAGAAAATGGGTTTGCATGAAGTAGGTAAGTGAAGCTTCCCTTTTTAGGTTTAGGAACTATTATCATTGTCAGCCTGACTCAACACTCAAAAGTGTGGTTTATCATAGGAAAAATATATGCATAAAGATAGATACAGATATAGATATATAATGCTACACATAGAAACTTTCTATTTTGTGATGGCCTGCATTAACTTTTGTGAAAATGTTATATAAATGTAAAACAATTTCAGAATCTACACCATCATTTTCAAATTAATGTATTAACCTAATGATTTCATGTATTTAACTAACCTCAATCTCCCCTTTGCAATATTTTATATATTTGAAAATTCCCAAGAAGATGAATTATCCACTGGACAATTTGATAACTGGATTTTCACAGTGTAGGGAACATATGACAAATTGTTTAACTCCAATTTGATTTAAAGAATAAGTTTTGGCATTTGATGACGCCCACTATCTGGTTCTGGAATAAGAGCCAAAAGAAAGAGGAGGTAAGAAGTTTAAAAAGCCGGGAGGGAGAATTAGGCTAGGGAAGACAGCAAGGCATAGAAAGAACGGGAAGGAAAGGAAGGTTTGGTTTTTTTCACCTGCATTGAATCTGTTTACTTGTGGTGGGTCAATATCATGAAACAGGTTTTCAGAAAGTGTTAAAAGATTTAAAATCATTAAGGTAACAAGAGGTTCAGGCTACGTATTTTTAATAATCAAGTAAAAACACTAATCCCTGTATTTTTGTCAATCTCTACCAAGACAGCCATTATAACAAGATCGCTAGCAATCACATTTTTAATTATTCAGGAGAAAGCACATGTTTTGAGATTCAGAAATGTAAAACATGAACTTGTTCTGTTGAATACATTATAGAGTAAATTAGGCTGAGGCTGACAATTAAAGCATGTTTCTAAATGTAAGGCACACCAAGAGACCGCTGACTGGTAATTTAGTAATTAAATTCCTCATGGAAACACTTTTATCATCTGTACACTTAGGGTACTTTGATTTGCAAGTGTCAGAAAGCCAGGTCCAACCTAAGAAATGGAATTTAATGACTTATGTAATTGAGAAATCCCATAGGTTTAAGGCACAGCTGTTTTCCGGCACTTAAAAATATTTTTTTCCTTGTCTTTCCTTCCTTTCCTTCCCCTTTCTTTCTATTCCCTTCCCTTTTCTTACCTTCTCTTCTCTTTTCCTTTCCTCTTTGCCTCTTTTCTCTTTCTCCATTGTTCCTTCCATCTCAACTTTTTCCGCCCCCCCCTCTGTGTTGGCTTCATTCTTAGGCAAGCCTTCTATATATAGTAAAAAACTTGGCCATCAGAAATATGGAACTTAATTCTGAAAGCTAAGAAACATTAATAGAAAGAGAGCTGCTTTTGATAGCCCTGGCAAAAGTTTCACGGGAGATGCCGGTTTGCACACCTGGGTCACTTAATTGTCTCTAAACAAATCAAGGAGGTCTTAAGGTCCTGTGCTCTGATTGGCAAAGGGCGGGTCACATGTTCCTTCTAAGCTGCAAGGAGGGAACAGAACCAACTGCTCACAAACTAAGGATCCAGTTAGGCACAGGTAAGTAGTGGTGAAGTGGTAGAAGTGCTGTTCAAATTTTTACGTTTATTGAATCAAACTGAGGATCTTGTTAAAAACGCATATACTAATTCAGTTCAGGCATTAGACCAGAAATTCTAAACTTCAACAAGCTCCCAGGTGATGTTGATGCTGCTGCTTTGGGAACCATCCTTTGAAAACCGCTGCTAATTAGTAAAAGATACCAGACAGAAAAAGCAGCAGACAATATGGAGCAATTAAAGCATCCAAATAGGTTTCAACAAATTCCATTACTATAATTTTAGAAACATATCCTTGGTAAAAATTTAAAATTTTAATGAGAACAGGAGCAGTCCTTCACAATTCCACATATAGCAAAAAATAAAATAAAATAAAATCTTAAAAAGAGTTATATAAAGTCAAGAAAGAATAGCATGATTTAGGCCTGATTTGCACTGAGAACTATGTTATTTGTATAAAAACAACAGACTATGAAATGTCCTGTGCTATATTATAAGATACATTCGACTATGGTTGCAAATATATTTTCATGTTGAAAATATAGCTTTAGTTTACACATATTTTTACATGTCACTAGATAATATGGATACTATATCTATAGTTTAAATTCTGCTGAAATAATTCCATACCACAGTATACAAATGTAGAATAAAAATTTCCAGGTCACAACTGATTGTCCTATTGTTTTAAATTATAGTTCATGAAAATATTTCTATACACAATACAATTTATTAATAGATAACCAAATACCAAATGACTTAGACTTAATTAGTAAGCACAACGGGTCCTAAGGTCTGTGCAGGGTCAGAGAAGCCTTCCTGTGGCTGTTTTGCCTGGGTTGTTTGCATCTACTTGGATGCTTGCTAGTTAAATGGACCCATTAAGTAGATGATCACATGACCTGATACAATAAATTTCTCAGTCATTGGCAAAACTGTCAAAGAACTACAATCAAGAACCTATGTTGTAAGCCATATATGAAAAATTAAGTCTATGTTGTTTCTTCTAATTCTGAACAAACTGAAAGTTCAAGTAATGTTGAAATGTAATTATTTTTGTCCATATTTGGCTTACTAACTTTGTAAGAAAGAAATAAATCACAAAGAAATTCGTCAACATAAGGATTCTATTGTAGGAATATGTAGAATACGACCTATTAGGGACTGGAAGAATACAACCAATTTAATCCAATTTTATATCTTTTGTCTGGATCATTGATAAGTGATTTGATTTTATATAAATAAACATGTTTACATTTCAAGTTAATATATTTATTAGATAACTGAACATACTAAGAAGTGAATACATGCTTATAGAAGCATAAAACTTCAGAAAACTTACAGGAAGTGCCTCTGGAGAATGAAACTGGGTGTTATAGGGCTAGTTGGAAGTATTTATATGTTTTTGTGTTGCTTGAATCTTATTAGCATGCATTAATTTATTTAAAATCTTAATGAGCTCTATTACCTTGTCCATTAATTAATTTAATAGGTATTATTAACAGCTGACATTATGAGGAAGAAACTGTGCTGGAGGCAGAAGTGGTGGTGAATGACACTGACTTGGGCCCTGTCCTCATGCAGCTTTACAGTTTATCTGGGCAAGCAGACAATGCACAAACAATTACATGTTCAATAACCAGTACAAATGGGAAATATAAGTGTTGGCCAAAGGGAATTATTCCCAAGAAAGTAATGACACATCTTAGTTTTCAAAAATTAAATTGCTTCATGTCATTTTCTTGTTCTATATTTATCTTACTCTAAATTCTTTTCTAAAATTAATTTTTGAAATTTTGTTGTGCTTACAGGAAAGCTCACTTATCTGTAATGAACATTTATTGAACCTCATTTCTACCGTCCTAAACAGGTTCATTCTAAAACTTACCTTGAATCTGTGAATTTCCATATATGAGCAATCAAAAGGCACCTACTAGGACACAACTCCTTCAGTATTTCAGGCATTTTAATGGTCAATTCAAGCCTCAGCATCAAAAACTTAGTTGCATATACAGCAATCAGCCATTGCTCCTCTGTGCTTAAAAATACCCACTGTGATGATTAATTAGGTGTCAGTTTGACTGGATTAATGAATACTTAGAAACCTGGTAAAGCACTATTTTGGAGTATATCCATGAGGCTATTTCCAGAGAAGATAAGAATGTGAGTCTGAGTGAACTAGGTGGGAAAGATCTTCCCTTAATGTTGATAGGCACCATCCAATCATCTGGGGGGTCTGAAGAGAAAAATAAAAAACAGAGAAAAGGTGAATGTATCTGTCTATCTGCTAGAGCTGGGATGCATTCTTTCTCTCCTGTCCTTGGACAACAATTCCAGGCTCCCTGACCTTTGGACTACAGACCTAACACCAGCAGCTCCTGGGTTCTCAGGCCTTTGGCCTCAGACTGAAAGTTACACCATCTGCTTCCCTGACTCTGAAGCCTTCAGACTTGGACTGAGACAGCTATCAGCATCCCAGGGTCTCCAGCTTACAGACAGCCTGTCTCAAGACTTCTCAGCCTCCGTAACTATGTAAGCCAATCTTCCTAATCTCTTCTCATATTTCTATATTTATTATATATCTATATCTCCTGTTGATTCTGTCTCTCTGGAGAACTCTGATTAATACACCCACTAATAGTACCACATACTAAATTAGCCACATATACTTTTCTGAAATTCATGAAAACAAGGTATGAGCATGGAGAAAGGGAAGGGCCTGGGATAAGACATTTCTCAACATGAATGCCAACTCTGTCACTTGTTTGCTCAGTTACTTATCAGCTGTAATATGGGTAATATGTGCTGATAATATGAACTTCTAAGGATTACTTGAAGATCCAGTGGGGTAATAGTAACATTACATAAAGCACCAGTATCCAGTATCTGACTTCAAATAATAGAAACTATTACTATTGTACTAGCTTGCATATGGCCATGGCTACCTGAAATATTTCTTTCTTTTCTCTTGTGAGTTTGACACTCCTCATGTTTTTGATAGTTTTTGTTGAATGTCAAGAAAAGAGATGAATAAAAATACTTCCCAAAAAAACAAGCCATTATTACTGTTAATTACAGCCAACAGCACCCTAATTTATTGTAGCCTACAATAGAGGGACTCAGAAGTAGTCACAGACTAAACTCAGGGCATTCCACCACAGCAGCCCCAGATATCCTTAACCTGGCTAGGATTAGAAATTAGCTGGATTAAGAAAAAGCACAGGACTGGAAGATTTGAGTTTTATTTCTTCTTTGGCTATAGGTAGCATAATCACGGCCAACAGACTGACTACCTTTGGTTTACTCATCTGTACAATATGATGGACTTACTTAGAAGTTAATAACTACATGTTTTAAGACTTAAATTATGCTTTTATTTTCTATATATACTCTATTCATTTCTCTTTGCTTTCTTGAACATGTACATTATCTTATTCTGAAAAAAAATTAATAACAAGAAAGGATATTATTAGAACTGTTATTTTTTAGAGAATACATTATATAAACAAGTTTAGTGATGCATACGTACTTTATAGGCCTCACATCATGTTTACAACAGGTAGTATCATATATCACAATATCTTGTGTAGATTACTCCATAGTGACTACATTGATCCTACCTAATGTAAGTCTGGGTAAGTTTATACCACTTTTCTTGTAGTATAATGAATCAGTGTTCTGCATAGCTACAGAAGGTTTTTCAGATTCATTCACAATATTTTATAAGAATAAAATGAATGTATTATTAAAATATTGATAGACCTAAACAGGTGATTTGGAGAAAAATTGCTAAGAGTAGGAAATGAAGCAGGGACAGATAGGGGCCAACCGGATATTCATGACCCCTTTTAATAGTTGGAAGTTATTTTTAAGAAGTGACTGCCCAGCCATGGACTACATTTGCCAGCCATTCCTGTGTCTCAGTGGGGCCTTGTGACTAATTCTTATCAATAAAATATGAACAGAAGTAATATGGGTCACTTTTGGGCCAAGGTGGTTTCGAAATGGGAATACTTCTGTACTTTCTCTCTCCCTGTCTACCAGCTGAATATCAACCCAGAGTGACCTTGGAAAATATGTGTTGACAATGGCAAAACCTCCATCATCCTGGGTCCCTGAATGATTGTATAAAGTGAACCCTTATACCCCACCAGCCAAGAGCATCTGTAGAGGACTTTGCATCAGTGAAAAATAAACATTTACTGTCTTAGGGTACTGACATTTGGGATTTGGTTTATTAAAACAACAAGCATTACCCTACCTAACATAGAAAAGATACTTTTGATTCAAGGCTCCAGAAAAAGAGATTGTTTCACAAATCAAACAATAATCTGGTTGTGCAGAGAGTAGGGAAAACTTGAGCATTGGCCTATTAAAACTGTTAAACCAACTTACAAAAAACTAACTCAAAATGAACCAGTTGTCTTGGTTATAAATTCAAAAAAACAAGAGTTACTTCAGAATTTTCCTGAATGTTTTAAAGATTTGTTTCTTAGAGCTGAATCTCTCTATATATATTTAGCAATAACTTTAAATATTAATATCACCCTCAAAAATCATAGTGATATTTTGGTGCTAGTAAAATAATATTTACATAATCATAGAATGCATTTGTTCTTATAGGTATAAACCTAAAAAGTACAATTGCTATTAGTAGTATCATTTTCTAGTATATCTTGGATTATACTAAGAATTGTTTAAGAAGAAGATCTGTTTCACTTGCCACCGAAAGTGAGTTGGCATTTATTACCTGGTTTACGGAAACTGGTCTCTTCCAACAGAATAGCTCTTTTAAAGTGTTATTTTTCTATCACCAAATTATATCCATGCTGTCAGCTTATACTTCATGCTGCTAGTAGAAAAAGAATGTGGGATAGATGGACTTTTCACAGGAAGATGGGTCTTGTTAGCATGTGATACAGAGTAAGACAGCCAATACACAGCCACAAGGTCTATACTTGTGTGTCTGTTTGATCAAATTGTTATTTCTTGAGCCCTTTGTTTGTTATATTCCTCTTTCATGTTCGCCACCATTTGCCCATTCCACTATTTGATGGGGGGGAGAGAGAAAGAGAGAGAGAGAGAGAGAGAGAGAGAAAGAGAGAGAGAAGTGTGTCAAGTAAATTTTGCTACTTTTTAAACTTTGAGAAAGATCAGGAAAAAGACAAAACATCTGTTTATCACAATGCAAGAAAAGAATCTATGAAGGGTCTGAGATTTTACCTTATTTGTACGCTAACAAACTAATCTGTCACAGTTTCATGGATGCTAGCAAAAACACATATACCTTGGTCAGAAACAAAGCAACTTATTACTGACACCAATAGCAGTAGCCAGAGTATCAGCATTTATCATTCTTCTTCCTGAAACCTAATTTCCACAGAGACGTGAAGAAAATTAGGTAACACTGGCACACACAATGGATTGCATTGCAGGAGTGGAACCCTGAGCTTAGAAGACCTGAATTTATTGTAATGAATGGCTAGCATGCCAGCCCTTCTGTGTGGAGGGGAACCTATCTCTATCTTCCAAGCCTATAAGCAAGCCTCTCTTTGTTCTAGACAAAGACACTATTTCTGTGTTCCAATACTATTTATTGTACAAACATCTTTGAAATGAAAATAGTTGAAAACAAAAGAGTATGCACAGGGTCTTACTCACAAGATGTACAGAAATGCAGAAAAGCCCATGGAGATGAAAATTCTGTCTCTCTTCTTAGTGTGTGTGTGTATTATTATATATCATCTAATTTTTGTGTGTATATATTTATATGTAAATATGTATTTATATTTTATAATATATTAAATGTATTTACATTTTATATTATTTATATAGTTATATATTATATATTAACATATGTTTATATCATATTATATTTTATATATTTATTATATATTTACATCATATGCTAAATACATATCTAATTAAATATCTAGTTGATAGTTAATTCATTCAACCAAAAATATAAGTATTAAGTCCCATTCTAAATAGTAAATTAATCTCACTGTGTCTTATTTCTCTCACCTGTGATACTTACATAATAAGAGTACCCACTAATTGCATTACTTTGAAGTTTAAATGAGACAATACATGTAAAGCACCTAAAATTGTGGTTGGTTTATATCACTCCAAACAATATTAGCTCATTGTTCTATCATTATATTAATGTTTATATGTTATCATGTTTTCAAAATCATCTGTTGGTTACTACTTTTTTTCCTAGGGAATTTTTAATATCTAACAATTACTATCACACACATCTGGATAGATAGATACATATAAAATGCCTTGTTACATATAAAATGCTTTGCACATTATAAATATATTATACCTATAATTCTATTTACCTTTTAAAGAACTTAACTAGAATGCTTTTCTTTGGAATGTATAAAGGTCTTTTTATTTTATTATTATTGATTCAAGTAGACTCAAGTTGAAGTGTAGAATCAAGTTAAATTAGAGGCAAGATACTAGACTATGACATTTCCTCCCAGAAACGGGGATAATAATTCCCTCCTTCTTTGTAGATAGAATCCTTTTAATAAACTGGGATCCATCAGGATATGGAAAAAGAAATAGATGCAGTTTGGAAAGGAAACTCAAAGGGAGATCTTTTATTAAAAGCACTGTGATTTTCCTTTCAAGGAGAATTCATATAGAGCTCATTAAAAGGGAGTGAAGTTCATTCCCCTGTGAAAAAACACATCAGAGGATTGATGTTTTTTCTGGACTTGTATCTACTAAGAATTTCCTTTATAATAACAGGACTAGGTGTTGTTGCCAAACATATGCTGCTGTAAATGGCATTTTGCCAGTTTCTCGGTAACTTCTGGTCATCTTTCATTTCCCAAGGAATGAAAGCTTAGGGGGAAAGGGAAACTGAGGTAATAGTGAATTTGTTCTATTAGTATTTATATACTTTGTGTATAAGGTGGGAGTGGGGGGCAGGCAGGGATAATTTAGAGATGGAGACAGCAGGAGTATACAGCCTGTAGAATTTATTTGTTTTTTAAAAAAAAATATTTACACATTGCAATTGTACATATGTATGTGATACAATTTGATGTTTAAATACACATATATATTGTATAATGATCAAATAAGGGTAGTTAGCATATCCATCACCTCGTTCATTTATCATATCTTTGTGTTGAGAACACTCCAAAACTTTTCTTCTAGATGTTTCATAATATGCAATACCTTACTGTTACTCAGTTACCCTACTGTGCAATAGAACACCAGAACTTATTCTTCCTATCTAATTGTAACTTCATACCAGTACACTGGCCAACCTCCCCCTAACCTCCCCTCTCCCATCCCCTTCTCAGCCTCTGATATTAACTGTTCTACTACTGGCAACCACTCTCTACTTCTACGATATCCACTTTTTTTAGATTCCACATGTGAGTGAGATCATGTGGTGTTGGTCTTTCTGTGTCTGGCTTATTTCATTTAACATAATGTCCCCCAGGTTCATCCAGATTTTATTCTCATGTTAAATATTTTGCATGAAAAATTTTTCGTCTTGGCCTTTAAAATCACTCAGTCGTCTAAACCTCAACTGAAATTAAACAATAGAACTAACTTGCTGAATTTACTTAGGTGTGATTAGTCAGAGTGATTACTAATTCTCCCAGGTTATTTTCCCTCTTTTTGCATGAACAGCACTGGACAATGAAAATAAATGAATGTGCAGCTGCCTGTTTATAATGAAGAACACACCACCACTATTGACACTGATTGTCATCCCATGAGTTTAATTAAGAGCCAATTACTCATTTTAGTACCATATAATCTTAATTCTCCTGCAAAAGGGGTCAATCCATAGATACAGTCAATTGTAGGCCAGTCATCTGCCTCCTCCTAAAACATAGATTTTTATTATTATTATTGTATATATTTTGGGCGTACATGACATTTTGATATACATAATGAAATGGTTGTTACAGTCAAGCAAATTAACATATGTATCATCTTCACACAGTTTCATTTTTTAATTTTTTTTGATAAGAGCACCTAAAATCTACTCTCTTAGAAAATTTCCACTATGCAATACGATATTATTAACTATAGTCCCTATGTGGTACATTAGATCTCTAGACTTATTCATCCCACATAACTGCAACTTTGTAGCCTTTGACCTACATCTCCCCATTCCCTGTCCCTGATATCCACTGTTCTACTCTGTTTCTATGTATTCAACTTTTCTTTTCTTTTTAGAATTCCACATGTAAGTGAGATCATGCAGTGTTTTTATTTCTGTGTCTGGCTTATTTCACTTAGCATAATGTCCTCCAGTGTTATACATGTTTTCTCCTTTTTTAAGGCTGAATAATATTCTATTGTATGTATACACCACATTTTCTTTATCCATTCATCTTTCCATGGACATTTAGCTTTTTTCCATGTCTTGGCTATTGTGAATGATACTGCAATGAATATGGAAAAAATATCTCTATGAAGTGTTGATTTCATTTCCTTTGGGTATATGCCCAGAAAAAATATTTCTGGGTTATATGGTAGTTCTACTTTTAATTCTTTGAGAAACCTACTTACTTCTTCATATAATGGTTGCAAAAATTTACATTCCAACCAAGAGTATAAAAGGGTTCCCTCTTGTCCATATCCTTACCAACACTTGTTATCTCTTGTCTTTTTGATGATATCCATTCTAACAGGTGTGAGGTGAACTCACTGTGGTTTCAATATGCATTTCTCTGATGGTTAGTGATGTTGAGCACCTTTTCATATACTTATTGGCCATTTTATGCCTTCTTTTGAGAGATGTCTATTCAAGTCCTTTGCCCATTTTTTATTCAGGTTATTATTATTAATGATTTTTGCTATTAAACTTTGTGAGCTTCTTATATATTTTGGAGATTAACCCCTTATCACATATATGGTTCATAAATATTTTCTCCCAATCCATAAAGCCTTTTTATTTTGTTAATTGGTTCCTTTGCTATGTAGAAGCTTTTTAGTTTGATGTAGCCCTACTTGTTTATTTTTGCTTTAGTTGCCAAGCTTTAGTTGTGATATACAAAAAATCATTCCCAAAGCCAATGTCAAGGAGCTTTTCACCTCTGTTTTCTTCTAGGAGTTTTATGGTTTTAGGTCTTACATTTAGGTCTTTAGTCCATTTTGTATATGCTGTAAGATAAGGATCCAGTTTCATTCTTTTGCAAGCAGATATCCAGTTTTCCTAACACTATTTATTGAAGAGATTATCCTGTCCCTGCTGTGTATTCTTGGCACCCTTGTGAAAGATTAGTTGACTGTATGTACTTGGGTTTATTTCTGGGGTCTTTTGAATGACTTTCAGAGAACATATCTTGGATTTATTAATGTATTTTCTTTTTACCTTTCAGAAATAATATTTTTGTTGTTATAAAGTCCATGTGTCTCCCAATTGTTCCATTCAGTCCTTATTTACATATATAATATGCTTTTTAGAATGACACTTATTTGTACAATTGAAAACATTCAAATGTTCAGAGAAATATAGTTTGTTCACTCCCATGTCTAATTCATGGCTTAGTCTAAATGGCTCAAGAGGATGATTACTGTTTCCTAATACAATAAAAAAAAAATCCCACAACGGGTGTTACCTGCTGGGATTATAGTATAAACCTATATTTTTCCAGTCCTTGAAATATGTTATCAGTAGGAAAAAAAAATTGTCAGAGGACACTGGAAGAATGCTGGAAGCAAAGAAATTCTCCCTACCCCCATCCCACCCTGATTACTATTCATAATGTCCACATGAAGCGTCAGAGGGATATTCTTAAAATTGGCATATCCCTATCTATAATATAAATTAGAGCAGTTGTAAGTTGTCTATGTGGTAATTTATTTTCACACTGTTACACTGGTGCTTAGGAGTGAGGGACTGCCTGACCTAAAGAAGAGGTGATTTTTCTTCTTGGTTTGGAGAATTTAGTTTGATATATGCACTTATTGAAACAAAACACCTGTGACTGATCTTGACAGGAAAGAACATATGGATCCCACTTACCTATCTCTAATCAGTGGAGGTTACTAATATTTACTAAAAGAACCTCTACAGGAAATAGTTATCATAACCTTGATATGTATGCGCAATTTGGTGCCCCAAAAGGTTTTGGGATTGGAGGTTGTTTAATAAATATTAGTAATCTCAACTGATTAGAGATAGGTAGATGGGGGTCACATTTCCCTTTCCTGTCAAGATCACTAAAAGGTGATGTTTCAATGTGGATATACAAATTTATTAATAAGGGGCTCAGTAAGCTGGCCCACATGATTTAAGAATAATGGTCATAATCTATAATTCTCATGTAATCCCATAAAAAGGAAAATGATTTATATGGTTGAAGAGGGCTTTTGTGATTTTTCCAAATCCATTTCGTTTTACCAAAATATATTCACAAAATAAAAAGAATCCATGTGAGTTTGAATTTTGCTTTTGCAAAAAAAAAATCCAGTCATATAAGAAAATGTGGCTTACCACTTATAAATATCTGGAATATTTATATATATATATAAAAATATATATATTTATATATAAACCTATTTTATAAATAAAATATATTTATAAAATATTTTATAAAAATATTTTATATCAAGAGATTAATGATTTCCATGCTTTCCCAAACAAAATTAAGTTAATAAGGATTAATAAATGTATAAGAGAAATTTGTAATCATAGACATTTCTGTTACTAAAATTAAAAATGATGATTACTCATATAACCAATAATCAAAAAACATTTTCTTTTTAACATCAACAAAAGCATCAAAAAGAATGCAATTTAAAAATTTTTACTTCAAAAAATTTAGGAATACAAGTGTTTTTTGTTACGTGGATAAATTATATCATGCTGACGTCAGGGCTTTCAGTGTACCTGTCACCAGAATAGTGTACATTGTACTCGATAGGTAGATTTTTATCCTTCACCCCCCAACCCCCCTTCTTAGTATCTAATGTCCATTACTGCTGTTTATGATCATATATATCTTTCGTTTAGCTTAGAAGTGAAATCATGTGCTATCTGATTTTCTGTTCCTGAGATACTTCACTTAAGATAATGGTCTCCAGTTCCATCCAAATTGCTGCAAAAGACATTATTTCATTCCTTTTTATGACTGAGTAGTACTCCACGGTGTATATATACTACATTTTCTTTATCCACTCATCAGTTGATGGGCACTTAGGTTGATTCTATACCATGCTGTTTTGGTTACTTTATTCTTGTAGTATAATTTGAAGTCAGGTAATGTGATGCCTCTAGATTATTTCTTTTTGCTTAGGATTGCTTTGGCTATTTGGGTTCTTTTACGATTCCATATGAACTTTAGGATATTTTTCTAGATCTGTGAGAAATGATGTTGGAATTTTGATGGAAATTGCATTGAGTATGTAAATCATTTTGGGCAGTATGGGCATTTTAATAATGTTGACTCTTCAAGTCCATGAGCATGGGATGTTTTCCCCTTTGTTTATATCATCTATGATTTCTTTCATCGGTGTGTTGTAGTTCTTGTAGAGATCTTTCACCTCCTTGGTTAAATATATTCCTAGGTATTTTATTTTCTTTGGAGCTACTATGAATTCTATTGAGTTCTTGATTTGACTCTCAGCTTGACTTTTATTACCATATAGAAATGTTATTGATTTGGGTATGTTAATTTTATAACCTGAGACTTTACCAAATTTATTTATCAATTCTAGGAGTCTTTTGGTGGAGTTTTTAGGGTTTCCTAGGTATAAGATTATATCATTGGCAACCAGGGAATGTTTGACCTTCTCTTTCCTGATTTAAATGCCCTTTATTTCTTTCTCTTGGCTGATTTCTCTGACTAGGACTTCCAGTACTATGCTGAATAGAAGTGGTGACAGTGGGTACCCTTGTCTTGTTCTAGTTCTTGTGGGGAATGTTTCAACTTTTCTCTATTCAGTGTGATATTGGCCATGAGTTTGTCATATATAGCTTTTATTAGTTTAAGGTATGTTCCTTTTATGCCTAGTTTGTTAAGGTTTTATCATGAAGGATGCTGGATTTTATCAAATGTTTTTTCTGCATATATTAAGATGATCGTATGGTCTTTATTGTTGCTTCCGTTTACATGGTGAATCATGTTTATTGATTTGTGTATGTTGAACCACACCAGGGAAGCTTTCCTCTATTATTCTCTCAAATAGGTTTTCAATGCTTATTGATTTTTCTTCTTCTCCCTCATTTATACCTATAATTCCTACGTTAGTTCATTTTGCATAGTCCCATATTTCTCTCAGTGATTGTTCATTCCTCTTTTCCTTTTTTATACAGTTTTTACTGGCTGTATTATTTCAAAATCCTGTCTTTGAGCTCTGAAATTCTTTCTTCTGCTTGGTCTAGTCTGTTGTTAAAGCTTTCTGCTGTAATTTGAAATTCCCTAAGTGAATTTCATTTCACTTTTATTTCTTTAAGTTCTGTTATCTCTTTTCTAGTATTATCTATTTCTTTAGTGAATTTTTCATTCATGTCCTGAATTATGTTTTTGGTTTCTTTGAGATGGTTTTCTGCCATCTCCTCAATTCCATTCATCTTACTTGCCATCCATAATCTGAATTCCATATCTGTGATTTTGACAATTTCCTTTTGGTTGGAGTTCATGACTGGAGAGGTATTGTAATCCCTAGGGGGTATTGAGACATCCTGTTTTTTCATGTTGCCAGTGTTTTTCTGCTGGTTCCTTCTCATCTGGGGCCTCTACTCTCAGCTCAAAACAGATAGCAGATATGGTACACCTGTTTTCCTCTGCTAGGACCTCTGTTGCTTGATGAAGACAGGGATGGATCCCTGCATAGCATGCTTCATACCTAGTCTGGAAGTTTTACCAGGCAGTAAGGGACAGTTGCAATGTGCACCTTTAACACTGCTGCTCTGTTCCATCTCCTCTGTTCCCCTGTGGTTGTCACTGGGCCACTGTGGCAGGGGTCAGATCTGAGACTGGTTGAAGATGCACACGCCAGTTGGGGCTGGCCAGCAGGATGGGCCATGCACACAAGATGGAGGAGGTCCACTGGGTGCCATGTACACGCACAGGTCTGGGTGGCTGAAGTGTTGGGCATATGGGTGGGGCAAGGCGCATGCAGGATGCAATGAATGTGCAGGGTACAGCAGGTTTTTGCGGTGGAGAGGGTGCTGGATGTGAAGTAGGCCATCAGGTCACAGGTCACATGAAGGGTGGAGCTGGACCCATAGGGGAGGGCACCTGTGTGGGATGAAGCAGGTCTATAAGGTGTCATGCTCACGTGTGCAGGCTGGAATGGCTGTGGGACAGGGCAGGTTGGCGGGTCAGGGGATGACCAGGGTGTGGTGCCCAGGGCACCTGCATGGGATGGCATGAATCCACAGTGTGAAGTCCACTCATATGCAAAGGTGACGCTGTGCTGGCTCTTTTCCTGCTTGGGGCCTCCCAAGCAGTGGCAGTGGTGGTGGTCCAGTTGCCCCAGTAGTGGGCAGTGGGTACTGAGGGCTCTGGGCATGTGCTCCATCTGGGTCCCACAGGAAGTGTGGTTGAGTGGGATCATACAAGGCACAGCAGTGGGCACCAGGCCCATGGTGTCCTGTTCTGCCCAGGGCCCCCAGTGGTGGCAGAAGCAATGGGGGTGCATGTTACCTGCCCACAGGACACATGCAAGTGCTGAGTTTCCCTTCTCCCTCCCCGCCTGGCAGAGTCAAGCATCAGGCATCAGTCTCAGATCTAACCCCTGGGAAAAAGTAGCATTCTGGGGTTGGGCTGTTACAATGGTTCCAGCCATAGCACCCAGGGCCTGCAAGCCAGCTGTCCCTTCTCTCTGGAGCAACACAGCTGCACAGCCTCCAGTCAGGTCTCTGTATCAGTCTGGAGGCCTGCTGGGGGCCTGCTGCCTCTCTGGTTGCAGTGTCCTCAGGGGAAGTGTGGAGCTGGGGATTCTCTCCTTTGTCCCTTTCCAGTGTGTGGACACCTTCCCCAATTACCTCCAGTCCTGCTAAGCCGGTCATCCCACTTCTGTCTTCTTAGCTGCACTTCTGCCTCCTCCCTGTGAATTTCCAGTGCTCTTGCTGAAAGGATCAATCCAAAGGTGTATATCTATTTGCAACTTTCGATCCTCTCCATGAGAGCAGTGTTGTGCAGGCTGCTGGTAGTCAGCCATCTTGGCCTAATCTCCAAGGATGCAATTATTAAAAAGCAAATTCAATGCCTGCCCACTTCATAGAATTTAATTTTGTTTTATACAGAAAATCTATAAAAGGATTACTTTAGCTAATCTCAAACAACTTAGATATATTAGACATATCAGGAGAGTTATATACTGTGGAAATACTGCATCCCAAAATCTCAGTGACTTAAAATATAAAGTTTAATTTTTATTCATGTAAAGTCCACTAGAGGTTGTGGAACTCTCCAGGGTGCTGAATTCAACATGATGTCTCAGCAATTCAAGCAGTTTCAAACTTGTAGTGCTGCTATTAACAACATGTGACCTTTGCTATCACCTTTAGGGGTAAGAGCAGAACTAGGGAATCATGAGGTGCTTTTCCCTGCCTCAAATAGAAAATAACACTCCCTGCTTCAGCTAACATTATGATACATTGGCCAGAACTAGTCACATGCTCCCTTCTCACTGCAAACGGACTGGAAAATATGGGGGTGGGGGGCAGATGGAATGTTTGTTGAGCATTACTGTCTTTGGTAAATTAGATTATTAGACATTTTAAAAACCATCTCTGAGAAAGAGCTCAATGTTTCCAATATTCTCTTTCCCAAAGACTGTTTCCTAGAATTTATATGAAAAATTTCTGTGAGGTAGGGTAAGATTTTGAATATATGGATTTTAAAGTTTTGATGGAGAAACATAACCAAAGAGAGCTTAAAGCTTAATCAGACTTATGGAATTAGGCTTACCAATGTTGCATCTAGTGTTTGCTGCCCTCTTCCCTTTTAGTTAATTCTTCTTCCTGGGTGAGAGAAAACACAAATATTTCTTTCCAGACCCCAAGAGAAGTAGCGTTCTCTCTCTCTCTCTCTTTTTCCCCTCCCCAACCCCCTCCTTCTCACACAAAGACTCCATTCTCTCTTAAAGCCATAAATAACTAATGATTGAGTGATTTTCTACTTTCTGTTACTCTTTTATTTAAAATTTGCTTCTGCCTCTGATTTGGGAAATACAAAGAATACTCATATTGAAGTAAATTTTTTTCTCTTTATATTATAGAAAAGTTCCAGTTGCTTTAGATTTCTCTAGTTGGATTTCATATTCATAGGTCACTGATCTCACAAGAACACAACTGATTGAACCCAAATAAGAAAAATGTAACAAATCTTATAATAATAAAAATAAAATAGCTATAATCCAGTATGAAAGGATTGAACTAAATTATTTTGTAAAAGTGCCTCTGACATTTTCTGACTTTGCTTTTATTTCTAGGGTATGAGATTATCCCTTTAATATGCTGATACATGGACTTGATTTTGATGTATAATCCATAATTCTGAGAGGCTCAATAGTGAAGTAGCAATTTCCTCCAAAACAAAATCTGTTTAATACTAATAAAATTGTATTTACTTTTGCTGTGACTGGCAATTAACTCAAGATATAAATGTATCCTTTCATTAACTATCATAAATTGATAAGTTTTTAATGTTTTTAATTATGATATTGAAAGGGTATAGTATAATCTTTCCCACTGATAGCTTCTCAAGTACTATGTGAAAAGTTCTTTCCTACTGTCCCATAGATCAATCTCCATAGTAGATTGAATGGGGCTCCAAAAATGTAAGTCTACCAGGAATATATGAGTGTGATTTTATTTGAAAAAAAGTCTTTGCAGATGTCTTTAAACTAAAGATCTCAAGATGAGATCATACTGGATTAGGGTAGGCCTTGTATTAAGTGACAGGTATCCTTTTAGAAAGAAGATAGGACATGGAGACAAGCACAGAGGAAAAGGCCATGGGCAGAGGGAGGGAGAGATTGGGGTTATGCTGCCATAAACCAAGGAATGATTGGAAACACAAGAAGCTGGAAGAAGCAAGGAAAAATTCTCCCCTAGAGTCTTTGCAGGGAGTGTAGTCTTGTTATCACCTTGATTTCAAACTTCTGGCTCCAGAACTATGAGAGAATAAATTTTTGTTGTTTTAATCCATGAAGTTCATGATAATTTGTCATGATGGCTCCAGGAAGCTATTAGAGTCTCCTAGAAGTTCTACACTCCAGCACAAATCGTTGAAGTCAGATAGGTGAGAAAAGCTGCCATGTATTAGAACCACACATTTTGGAAGGCTTGGCTAGAGTCAAGAAGTTAAGGACCACCAGCTCCTAGCCCTGGCACTTACCTGCTAGATGATCGTTAAATTTTTTTCTGTTATGAATTTTTTTGTTAAAACAGTATGACATTTTAAAAATTCCATACGAGCATCTTTTTTTCTCCTTACTGAACAACTGAGTTCTCTTTGGAAAAATAAATTTTATAAAATCTCCATAATGACAATGATTCAAAAATGAATTTGACTTATAAATGAGAAGATTCAAGAATCCAGCAGTGGGTATGTGCAAAAAATAAATAAAGACAGGAAGAAAGAAAGAAAAAGAAAGGCCAAGAATCACATTCCCCATGATTTGAGGTCCACTTGATGGCACTTGATGGGAAACTACACAAAGAAAATTCTTCACATTATGGCAATATCATTGCATCATATTTTTTTATCTTTCTGAGTATCTTTAAAGCCTTTTAAAAAACATGAGAAGAGACAAACTATGAACTTTTCTTAGAGAAGTTTCTTTCCCACTTTTTTTGAAAAATAAAAGAACCTCTAAAATAGGACCTATACTTAAATGGCTAAGGAAATTGACATTAGTCCATGTTGTCAAAATCAGATCAACTAAGCAGAATTAATTTTCCAGTCTGGGCTCCACATACCCTGTTTGTTTGGAGGAGCAGCTGCACTGCAATTTCCTGAAACCTCTGCCATGGGCCCTGGAGCTCAGAGGTAGAGAGTGGCTACACACCTAATTTCAGAATGAGGCCCACCACTAACATTTTCAAGTCCCAATCCAAATGGGAGTGCCCTGACCTTATGCCTAACTATTTTGAATGTATAAATCAAGTTAACAAAGTCAATTTGAATTTTCCTCCCATTAGTTTCTCTTCAGTACAGGACTTTGAACTGGAAGGAGCTCTAGTTGATTATTTCGGAGAGTTCATGAAGCCCAGACCTGCCAACATCATTCGATCCTCTTGCAGTCTCTTTCCGCTCATCTAGGAACTAGAGCCTGTGAAATCCCTTCCCAGTTTCCAACTCTGTTCTTAGATTGCCAACCTAACTTTCTGATGGTGGGTCTAACTTGGTTTTTCCGTGTCTTACTTTTTTTCTGCATTCTAATACACAGTCACTGATACAGTGACTAGTTGGCCCCCTCACACTCATATTTTGGGGTTCATTAGATATCTTGTTACCTTGTTTTTTAGTAGATGTTGTCCATGGGCTTTTTCTTTGTTTGCTTGCTTGTTTACCTCTATAGTTGCTCTGTCAGTTCTTGAGGGGGAGAGTCAGAAAGATTAAAAGACTCCACCTAAGATTCTTGCGTATCTGAGCTTCCTTGTTCATCTCATTTGTAAAATAAGGGTAATATTAAATAATTATATCTTCCTTACAGGATTGAGATAAGAATTAAAAAAATGAAACATGTACATTTTTAAACACTGGCCCAAAATTAGAGCTTGAAATTTCTAGCTCTTATTTTTAGCTCTCTCAGAAACTTCTAGATTTTTGTTTATGATAAAATTCCAAAGAAGCTTTTCTTATGTGTTAGAACACATAGCAGTTAAGAAACAGCAAACTAACATGTGGTAGGAAATGCCATTACTCACAATTGCAATTATATCAGAAAGGTTCTTGACAGCCTGCTATTTGAAGGAAGCCACAGAACTAAAAAACAATAAAGAACCATATTACTCCCCATTACAATAATGGATACTTATACTTTTCACACAGAGAGTATAGTGTTATTAGGTAATAGGTTAAAAAATATTTAAAGTATTTTTAAATAAAACCCCAGAAGTTAACTCCATTAAAAGTTTCAAAAGAAAAAAAATAACTTGCCCATAAAACATATTTTATTAGGAAGATAGTTACCTTGTCATCCTTCCCTAGGTTAAATAAATGGCTACATACACATTTAAAAAATAACTAAAGAAAAACTCCATTAAAGTTTCCTTGTTATTCAAAGTTACAGTGAATGACAAATAATGTGCCATTAGTCATATAAGACATCTCTCCCACTATAGTACAGAAAACTTACTGTAAAGCGTGGTGTTTATTCATCTATCCTCTAACAGCATTATTTTTAGGGAGTTGTCAACTCTGTATCAAGTTTCAGCTGTCTGCAAAATTGAAGGGTTTGGTGGTGGGACCATATTATCCCCAAATGAATAAACTGATACCAAGAGATTCAGTAAAGTCCAATTCTAAAGTCTATTTTCACTCCGCTCTACAACATATTGGCACTTTAAGGATCTCTTGGTGTAATCGTAGGGCTGTTTGTCTTTTGATCTTTCTTTTAATTTCCCCAGAGTGTAAATAACTGAAGGATAGAAGCTGATAGCTGATTCCTGGTTATGATTGAAGAAGGAACACTGGAGATTGGTGTCTCACATTAAAACCATCAGCAAAATTTACCTAATGCCCAATTGTCTGGCTATTTTGATGATTTTGAACAACTCTTGTAGGGTGTGTCTCAATGTCCCCATCTGTAAACAGTGACTGGTTCACTTCATAGATTTTAAGACTCTCACCACAACATGGGTTATGTAATGAATTCCTGTAATTTTACATTGCCTCAGCATCTATATTGAATACAAGTTTAACTTTCTCATACCAGAAGCAGGGCTCAGTCACTCTTGACAGAGTTTCCAGTTCCACATCACACCTAAATAGCTCAAGTTGGTGGCCAGAGATAAGAACTTAGAGGCACCTCTCCTGCCTAGCAGTCTGGGCTCCCTGCTTTCCAGCTGCTTCCTTTAAACAAACCCTTTAGACATTTGTCCATGAACCTAAAATTACCCACACCCTATTCCCTTATATGTACTGCTTGTTGCTTCTCTCCCTCTCTCTTCCTGACTCTTCATTCCTGCCTGGTGTGACCTGGGGATAGAGGACGCCCTCCAGACTCATTATGCTCTCCTTGCCCAAGATCCGTAAGTGAAATCTTTGACCTTGTTTCCTATTGTGGTGGAATATTGAACTTGTACCTTCCATCTGAAGAACTATGGGCTGCCCCAGGCCGGGTTTTCCCTGGGACAATGGGGAGAACACAAGGTCAGGCTCCCAGTGCCAGAGTAATGGCCAGGCAGACATAAACTGGTCACGGGTCAGACAAGAGCCACAAGTGTGTCTGCCTGTATAAATAAATTGGAACCCCCTGGTCATGGGTCAGACAATAGGCATTAGGCTATCTACCAGGTAAAAGAAGTATCCCATGAAAGGCACACTGTAAACACCCACATCCAGCTCCCCTTTTTTTCCTTTAGGGCAAGGTCTCTAGCTGCTCCGATACTGGAACCCCAATTTAGCTGAGGGCTCTCAAAACAGGCTGGCACTGGTGAGGAAAGCAGATAAGCCAAAGGAGCCAAGGGGTCCCCAGAGGAAATAATTGGCCACCTGACACTTGTATGTACTCGGAAGGGCTGGAAAACAGCACCTTGCTGAAAAATAAGAACTAGGAAAGGAAAGAGAAGGGTGGGCAGTTCAAATCTCATGGTCCTTGAAATCTCTGTAGTATTTAATGCTCTCGAAAACATTCCTTACTCTTGCAATGCTCCTCTCTTTCTTTTGAGGTGCTGTGCAACCTCGATTGTTCTCCTAACCTCCTGGACTATTCCTTCTCTACATAATTTCCTTTTTCTTTTCAGTTTCTCATCCTCTTCTGTTTTCTCTCTAGCTTCTTTTTCTCTCTTGCAAACTCACCATTCATTGTGGTGCTTTCATATGATGTTTCTAAAAGCTGAAACAGTGTGTGAATGCTTTTGTGTTTTTTAATATATTAGCATTCCCCTTTTTACTGAGCTGCTTCACATGAACGACATATTATCATGTCATTTTAATAAAGAAATAAACGACAACATTGATAAATTTGAATACATTAAACAAAGAACTACTCTTTATTAAATGATACCATAAAAAGGGAATGAAAGGTAAAACATAAAGTAGAGGAACTATTATCCATGAAATATTAAAATTCCTACAAATCAATAAGATGAAAATAATTAATTAGAAAAATAGGAAAAGATCTTAACAGGCTCTTCAAAAAGATGAACTCCCAATGGCCTATAAACACAAGAAAAGTTATTGCATCTCATTAATAATCAGGTAAATTCAAATCAAAATGATTTTGAAATACCACTACTTGACACCAGATTAGTAAACATTAAAACATTTAATATACCAACTGTTGGTAGGGTGTGGTATAATGAGAACTCACATACCCCGTGTAAGTTTAGCCACTTTGAAAAGCAATTTGACTTATCTAAGTAAGTTAAAGATTTTTATTCCTGATGCCATCAATTCCACTTCTAGGCATAAAGAGAAACTATTGCAAATCTGCATAAGAAGTCATGTTCAAGAGTGTTTATAAGCATATCATGTGAAGTAGAACGACAATGGAAACAACCCAATGTCAATTTAAGCTAGAGCAGGTAAATAAATCTTGATGTATTTATATAATGGCATTTTTATAGCAATGTAAATGAACAATGTCTACATGCAATAACATCTGTGAGTACAAACATAACGTCGAACGAGTCTCAAAAATGCATAGAGTATAATATCATCTATATGAAGTTCAAAAACAAGCAAAATTAAACTGTATTGCTTTGGGTTGTCTGGACAGGTAGTACATCTCTAAAGAGAAGCAAAGAAATGATTATCACAAAAGTCAGGATAGCGGTGACCTCTGGTGAAGAGGAAGGTCATTGTGACCAGGAAGGGCACACAGAAGGTGGGAGTAGGGGTGGAGGGAGTTTCTACTGTGTTGTCCATGTTGTTTCCTGATCTAAGTGGTATTGCATGAGTAGATATTTGCTTTATAATTATTCTTTAAACTTCTTACAATTAAATATAACAATAAAAAATAAGGAGGCAAAAGAGAGATATGGTAGTTCGCTTCCAAGATGACTTCCTAATAAACCATGCATTTAGGTAACTTAGGTAGTCCCCTCCTATCTTTGACCCACGGAACATGGTGAAAGTGATATTGCTACTTCTCATCTAGGTCTTAAGAAACTACATAGCTCTTTACTTATTCTCTTGGAATGCTCACTCTAGGAAAAGCCAACTACCATGTAAAAAGTCTGACCACTGTGAGGCCTCCATGCTATGAGGAAGAACAAGCTAGTCACATGGAGAAGCTTTATGGAAAGATAGATGTATAAACAGCCTGCAACTATTCCAGCCATCCCAACCTAAGAACCAGATGGGTGAGTAAAGAAGTCTTAATGCAACTCTAGCCCTATAATAATCAGACCACAGCTGCTTGAGAGACTCTGAGCACTGACCATCTAGCTGAACCCAGTTAGCCCAGAAAATATTGTGAGAGATGATCATAATAAATTGATGTTTTAAGCCGCTAAGTTTTGGGGTGGTTTGTTATGCAGCAATACATAACTGGAACAGAAGGGAAGTGCAATAAGTAGAAATAGTAAACTGGGAAATTTATTTTATAATTAATCAATAGAAAGAAAAAACAGAATAAGATATATTTAAACAATAAAAATTTAGCACTGCTAAGAATATGACTCATTCATTTATTAAAACAAACATTCTCTTTTTGGAAAGTCAAACTTATATTTTCAACTGTCTGTTAGACACCTCTACCTAGATATCCTGTTGGGTTTTTTAAACCACTGTGTCCAAAATGAATACATCCTTTTCCCCTGAAATTGGCTCCTTCTCCTAAATTAATATTTCTGTTAGTGTCAGACTAAGCCTAACTCATTTTAAATTTATACTCTTACTTAGCTATATTCAGTTAATAAGATATAAAATCCTATTCATTTAATTAATCATTCATGAACTTCTTCAATAAATATTCAGTCACTATGAAGTTCTAGGCACTAAACTGGTTCTGAGGTACAGAAGTGACCAAACCAGTCATGCTTGTTGTTGCCACAGGGTTTTCTGCAATATTCCTGCATCAGCCTCTCCCATTTCACTTCCACTATCTCCATTCTTATTCTAGGCTTTATTTCTTCTCATTTGAACTAGAGGTCAATTTCTTTAGCTAGAGAATAGGTTTTTCTACCTCCTGTTTTCACTGATCTGGCGTAGCCCTGGTGCCGGGTTGATCCTTGCACTCTGATTACTTGTATTCCTTGGCAAAAGTCATTCGCTGATATAATACCGATCTGCTTCCTCCTCCCCAAACTTTAGTGCAACTTTAATACAACAATTGCATAGCCCCATCCCTACTTTTTGATTCCTACTTATTATTCAAGGCACATCTCAAATGTTACCTCTTCCATGAAACCTTTCTTGTGTGTGAGATGTCTTTTTGTTAATTTTGAAACCAGTTTGTTGGGGGGGGGTTACTATATATTCTGCCAGTTAATATAGTTATTTTAAACTAATAACTGCCATTTCCAAGATGTGGATTTAATCATCATGTTCCTTTCACCTGGAATAGCCTTTTTTTCAATTGTTTAACTTATTTGATGCTAATTTAACATAGTCCATTTTCATAGTCTATTTTCAATTTAATAAGATTTACAACTGGTAAGTGCATTTCATGAATGTTAAAGTTCTGTCTTTGCAAGGTAACATACCTACAATTGCAACTGCTATGAATAGAGAAATGAAAAGAATCAGATGTCTCAGAAATTTCTATGTGAGTTTATATTAATCATTCTGCCAGTTGGTAAAGAAGATATTAATAAAAGCTAATTCAAAAAACCTCTTTTTCAATTTGATCTTAAAAAAAGATGACACAGATAAAGAATATGGTCCTTCTTGCCTCACAGACATGCAGAAGAATATACCAGATTTTTTAAAAATTAAGCTGCTTTGTGCTCTGGAAACTTGTCCTTCAAATATTTCCCACAAAACAGTTTAATGGGCTATTATTAATTACAAAATTTTCCCCCATACTTTCTTTTTAATATTTAAAAGCTGTTAATATTTTCATGCAATACATTCTTATTTTCAGAATGTTTTTGTTTAAACCCTTATATATAATTGTACCTTAGAGAAAAGAAATTCCCAAGTATTCAACTGATTTTTCAGCCACACAAATTGTTTCTAGTACTATCTGTCTAACATGAAAAGCTGCACACATTTTCATATGGAAGTCTGTTTTTAGAGAATTTTTGTTTAAACCCTTGTTCACAGTGATGCCTTAAAATATAATTGCCAATGATTTCACTGATTTTTTTCAACCACACACACCCAATAATTTCACCTGAGGAAGTAAGTTGGTGACACAAATCTCTCCTAACAAAGAGACACCCATAAGGTGTGGTGCATCACAGCAAACTTGAGGGAAAATAATTAAAGACAATAAAAATATTTTCTCTTTCCTAAGAATTCTGCATTTAATGCTTCCATAGCAAGGGACAACTTTTTAAAGCACATCTTTACGCTAATTGTGAGCAACCATATTTCTTTATAAAATGTGAATACTTAGGTATAAGTATGTATGCTTGAAGCTTTACATAGGACTGTGTGCATAGGGCTTACAAGAGATTCCTCTATACCTTACTATAGACTACTATATGGGAAACTTGGGGCAGTTTACTTAACTCTGTGAAACTACCTCAGCTTCCCTATCTGCAAAATGGGAATAATAACTTTTTGCCTTCAAAATTCAGACAAGAATTAAATAAGATAATCAATGGAGGAGGAAGTTGATCTTGTAATAGTAGTTGCAGCAATAGTAATAAAACAAAATATTCCCATTGTTCAAAGTGGTGGGTGTAATTAACATGGGAGATTGAATCTACTAGTGGTTATAAAAGATCATATTCTGTTTTATTACCTAGAAACACATTAGGAAAGAAAACTATGCTCATGTTTCACCAAGGTGTAAGTAATGTGTTTGTGAAGGAAATACAACAGAATTGTTGCCTATTGACACTAAAGAGTCCAATTGCTTGAAGCTGTGCCATTCATTTTATCCTGATGGGTCATGGCTAAACCAAACCATGTGTCACTCTCTGGATAGTTAATCACCAGAGTTGAACTGAAAGATTGAATGATCTTCCTTTTTATATTCTACTTGCTTAACTTGGGAATAGGAACATGACCAAATACTGCATTTACAGAGCACAGTTGGAGATATCTAATAGCTGACTCATGTGTTGTGTTTTCCACTCTCATAAATATACCTGGATAACTGGAAAATATCCCTTCAGATAACCGTGCTCTATAAATCAAGTAGGAATGTGAGTGGTAGCTAAAGCTGAAACATTTCTACTCGATATTGTACATTATGCTAGTCTAATAGTTTCAGTTTAACTTTCCTATTGATGAAATGAAGGCACTGACTCCCCAAATACATACTTTACTGGGCATTTTCTGGGCAGGGAATACGTAGAGGAATTGTAAATATGGCAATGTAGTGACACTGAAAAGTCGCTGTCCCCCCATGGAGACCGAAGTCCATAAGCACTCCACAAACAGCACAATTATCTCACAGCAGCCACTTTCAGGTTACTAGCACCCAGACATCTACCAAGAAAGGTTGGCTTTTCCCTGGAATTTGGGGTATGGGAAGGGACATGCAAAGTAGACCTACAGGTTATGAATCCATAGGAAAGGCAACTGTCACTGTGGCACAGAGAAAGTGTTAATGGGGCTTTTAGAGAATCCCCTTATAGTTAAGAAAATAGAATTCATTTGTAGGGGGATGAAATAGCATTTATAAGAAGTTGCCTGGCTTCTGTTATTGCCATAAATTATAGTAATGACCAAATTTTGGAGTGTGACAGGCTTGTTATTTGATAAGAAAATGAGTAGAATATATTAGAGCAAGAATGAATACAGTGCCAACAGTAATGACACCATCATCATAATAATATTTGCCTATAGTAGTAAATAGTCATGGTCAAATTCCAGGAAAAACACGCATACATTTTGTGGGGGTGGAGAGGGAGGGAGCAGTCAGGGAGTATTCACAGAGGAGGTGACAATGGACCCATGATTAAAGGAAGCAAAGCCACTAAGCTTTTGACAAATCCTTAAATAAATTTCCTAGTTCATCATTCTTTGTGTCCTCATCCAGGCCTGTGTAAAAGCCTGCATTTTCCTTTTCACATGCTTTTATATCCCTCATGCTTTTTCTCTAGTTTTAAGGCAGCAATTACTAGTAACAGGATCATGTCATAACTGAATTATTGCTACCTCTTTGGAACTGTTCCTACTTTCAGCACTATTTTCTCAATTAATATTTCTGCTAAATGGATTTTGGTAAATAGCACCTTGATAAATAGTAAACCCTTTCCCTTCTCTCTTTTTACTCCCTGCATATCCCTTAAACACTTCCTCTAGTAAACTTCTTAGACCAAGTTGTAAGCATCTTAAAATTGCACTGACACCCCCTTCTACAAGTCTTTCTCTTCTATCAGACTGCAAATACCCAGAGGGCACAGAACTGCAACCAAGTTGAAAGGAATGAACTGAAATTCCAACTGGACAGGTTGATGCTTTTTGCCTTTATTTCATCCCTTTTAAAAATATTTAAGCTTTAGCTACCACTCACATTCCTACTTCCAAATATTCTCAGAATCTTTTACCTATATTCTGAATGATATTCCACTGTTCCAGATACTCTTCAGACTCTCAAGATACTGTCCTAACTTTCAGCAATTTTATGGAATTTCCCTCAGCTTTTATTCTCATGTGTACCAGCACTAGCCTGATTCCACACATATTCACAATTATTTCTTCTTAAGTCTGAATTTGAATTCAGAAGATGTGAGTCCAAGTACGAATATCTCTTTTACTGGATTTGATATGTTAGGCAAGATGATTTGCTTCTTTAAACCATAGTCCTCTCTTTGGTAAAATTAGAGCATTAATACCTGTCAGGTCCACAGAACTGTCATAAGGATCAAATGAAATAAAATCTGCACAGGGCTAGGCACCACTTAAAGTACTATAAACTATAAACATATAAGCCATTATTATACTGAGATATCAGATATACTCACAGATATATATGGTCAGGCCATTTATGAGAATAGAACTCTGACCCACTACCTCTGCAGCCACCATCCCAGGAAACCAAACTGCAGCTCTTGGTCCAAAACGGTCAGAGCTTGGTCAACAACTGACAGCTTCCCTAATTTTTGCCACCTGTCATCCATACTTTCAATTCAGAACCTACTGGAGAAACCCAAATATGCTCACATAGGTTACATCCCTTCTAGTTAGCCTGCCTCCAACTTCCTTATGCCAGCAACCTTCAATGGAAGCGTTCCTAAAGTCTTATCTCTCTTTTTTCTCACTACAAATCTTTTTAACTCCTCTGCTTCCTTTAAGTCTCTGCTAAATGCAAGTGACAGTAACTGACTCCCTTGTTAGAGCAAGCTCAGCATAAATAGACTCTGTTCTCATCTGAGTCTTTGTCTATTTTTATACTTTAGTATATATTTAAATTTACTCCTATAAATCTTAACAATATCTTTTTTTACCTCAGAGAAATCTATTTGTTCATTGACTTAATGCTGGTATTTACTAAGAATCTCATGTGGTTCCTTCGGGGTTTCAAAGAAGATTAATTTATGTAGAACCATAAATTAGCCCTTTTGGAATTCAGGACCTTTCTTGGAAGATATGATACAGCATATGGAAAAGTAAATTAAAAAGTCAGTAATTCAAGTCAGGCTGAAAATTGTGTGTGTATAGTTGTCAAATCAGTGATATAGGCAATAAATGTGCTAATTCCAAAAAGTAGATATCACCTATGCTTAGCTGGGTTCTAGAAAGGCTTCAAGCAGGAAGTTAGGCTTGAACTGGGACTTTCAGGAAGGTTTTATGAATTTAGGGTGGGGCAGAAAGTGAAGACAATCCAGACAGGAAAATGTCTATTAGAAATGTCTAGAGCAGGAATGTGCAAAGCCAAATAGGAAAGCAGATATGATTGCAAGAACAATCTGTTAAGAACAAAATGAGATGCAGGGAAGTGATGGAAATTAAGACTATAAAATTGTTCACAATCTTGCTCCTGAATGTTTGTGATCAGAGATGTAATACATGCAGATATAATTATTTCACATTTAGAAAGTCTTACTTCCAGGTATATGTTAATGTCTCAGTATGTTTTAGAAACATACTGTCCCTATATTTTGGCCCTACTTATAATAATTTATAATAGTAAAAGTGTCACTTTTGATGTAATTGACTTTAAAGTATTTTAAATTATCAAAGAATTTCTAAATACTGACATCATGGCTTCTATTTAGTTACCTTTCTTGGGAAATATCCTTTTAATACTTGCTTAGTTAAAAAGCATGCAAAGAGAAAGACTTGGGAGAGCATAGAGAAATTATGAATATTCATTTTATTATTGAGTCCTCACTGGGTTTTGTTTAAAGGCCCTTAGTCAGCAAAACTTCCATTAAAAATTTTGCCATGCTGAGGATTATAAACTAATATGCTGTAAAGTTCTATGGTGGATAATTGTCACAAACAGCAACCCTAAACAAACAGAAAAAACCAGCACAAAAATTTTGGTTTATAGTACTTATTTTTCTGAAGGAGAAATGGTGTGCTTTCCAATAATTTGTCAGGTAAATTTTTAATTGCCGTTAGGTACACTGTAATGAAAAGACTCTAGACAAAACAATCTGAACTTTATATAGAGGCAAGAAGTAAAATGGTAGAAGCAGTTTCTAGGGATGGCCACTAGCCCACCAACCTCTGAGCACTGGAATGGGGCCCTTCCTGGCCATAATCCCCTTCCCCTGTCACCTATTCTCCACCACCACAGCCAAGTGTGCCTCCCAGCTTTGCTTTATTAGGAGTCAGAGTCTCTATTTTGATGCATTTTATCTTTTAAAACTTTCAAAATTGATTTTTTAAGGTAGTAATATTATGTGCTCAAGGTTTGATTTCAGTGGAATATCAAATATACATATCCAACTGCTCTCCAGATATTCAATTTCAGGAATGTAGAAAAATTGCAATGTCTTATTGCATGGAGAACCTATTTTGTTTCCTTTTTCATCCCTCTCTTTCTGGAGCGCAAATAGGTATTGAAGATACTTAATTCATTTCATGTCACAACTCAATATTGAGAGGATGATTCTGTATCTATTAGGAGATATGCCAAGAAGTAAATCTTTGGTTGACACTACTGACAACCTTGTTAAAGCTAATATGTGGAAAAGTCAGGGTTCATGAGTCTTTAGTGCTCTGGAGAAGAAGGAGTCCCTGTTAAAAGAAAGATTTTTCCTATTGACCATAATAAGAGTTAATATATGAGTTATTTTGAGAGTCTAAATATTGGCCCTAGGTTACTTAAGAGCTGAGGGAAAACTACATAAGCTCAAAAAGCTACTTCAGTCCACCCCATGCAAGACCAATTCCATGGACACTATATAGTTTGAAAAATATGACTTAAACCTTGCTCAAATATTGAGTCTCTTTGTACGTTCTTTAAGATTCTTTCTATGCTTGACTGGCCAAAAGTAAGATTGCTTTTTAATAGATTGTACCATCTTCCCTTGAATGATTATGCATGAATTATTGGGGTAAAGGCTAAGAGTTTTGGAGTGCATCTTTTCTAGTGGTTGTTAAATATCAATAAGCTGAATATCTTTTTTCTGTGGTAAGAAAAAATGGTTGATGGGAGAGAAATACATACAGCAAAAAGTATCTTGCGTGGGTAATGAAATGAACTAGCCACGTGTCACAGACATAATAAAAGATTTTGCATTTATAAAACTATTACTTGTATAATTAACACCCATTTTATAGATAAAACGATAGCAAATACATAAAGAAAAATGTTTTTAAATGGGAAGAAATTTAAAAAATAAAGATAGTAATGTAAGAAAAGTTTAAAAAGTTGGAAATATTGAACTACATATTCTCACATGATTTATAATAAAAAGAGAATAAAAGGCATTGCTAATGATAGGTGAAAGGTCATCAGAGTAAAGTGTCAATCACAGTTAGAGAAGTTAGAAAGTAAAACTTAGCAAATCATACGGGGTAAATAGTTCCAGAAAGATAAGGCTTCAGAAGTAAGACGCTTGAGGAGAAAAAGATATTAAAAGGAACAGAATAAGTAAGCAGGGATAGTCACAGATAGAAAATTATGTATGTATAGAAGGGAGAGTCTACAAAGAACTATGAAAACTGGAAATGATTTTGCCTGCAGGTTAGCAGGAATTCAGCAGCCCAGTAAGCTGGCCCTTTTATTAACAATTCTTTTCACATCCTAAGTTCTTATCATATGGTAAGGATAAAAAAACAGAATAGTGTAAATTCAGCATTAAAGTGATGATTTGGACACCAGAGGAAGTCATATTTTTCTCTATTAAAAAAATGGAAAATATATGAAACCATAAAATCACAGATTTGAAAGCATCTGAAGGGCATTAGTTGCTTGAATACCATCTACAAATTATCTCCCAAAGCTGTTTTCTGTTTGACCATTTTCGTTCAGTGATGGAAAACCCATTACCTTCTAAGGTAGTCCATTCTGATCAGACCACTCTGTCAGATATGTCTTCTTTGCATTGAGTTGGACTCTGTCTCTGTGTATCCTAACACTAGAACCACGTGGCTCTAGAACCTGTGTCTCTGTGGTGCTAACTCTAGAACCACACTAAAAGGCTCGAGTTTTCTTCTTCATGGGGTGAAGCTACCGTGTCTTCATGTGGTTTTCTTTAGATCAACATAAAGTAAATTCTTCTGACCAGTGCCCATAAGATATGGTTTTAAAACTTTGTCACCAACATGAGTGCTGTTCTCTGAGCATGCTCTACTTAATATAAAAGTCTCAGTATAATCTGATTAGCTTTCCTGAAATTATTATTTTGTTAATGTGGTATAAATCAATTGAGTTTTGTAATGAGCTGTATCGTAATGTTAATACTTATTGAATCTATTCGAGTTAAACACATGCTTCTGATAAGCCATATCTACTTGATCCTGTACATACAGATATGTAAATAATTTTGGGTTTTTTTCTCAATTTTGGAACCTTATATTTCTATCTGATGATACCTTATTTTACTGGTATGTTTTTCTGCTGACAGGATTATTATTATTATTATTATTATTATTGGCTCTCATTCAGTTGCTAGATTACACATTTTGCTAAGTAGTGTGTCTTCATCATGTCATTTAATAACTTGATTTATGTCACTAATATAAAAATGATCAAAGTAGGGCAGAGGACAGACCATGGAGAATACCGCATCATGAGGATTTGGGGTCCAAATGTTCCTAGGCATATGATCAACTAAAACACATTTCTCCAGCTTGTCCTCAATGACATTCTGAGAAACTATCAACGACCTTGCTTCTACATTTCTCTCATCTACATGGTTAGTAAATCTGTATAACAGTTAAATGAGATGAAAAATAATGTTCTTGTTGAAGTTATGTGGGTTACGTGGGGTCCTAGTGATCATGGCTCTCTTTTTTTTTCTCCTCATGTCTCAGGTTATTTTCTTTTAACTACGTGTTTTTTTTAAATTAGATAAAAGTAATACACTCTCATAATAAAAATAAAAGTTATGCAACTATAAAAAATAAAAGTCTTCCATTCTTGCCAATGCCCATCCACAACTCTCTAGAAGTAAACACAGTTAATAGTTTGACATAGATATTTTCAAACATATTTTACTTTCTATTCAATTTAAATGTACAGGTAGATGGCCAGTTATACCCTGTATCTATGGATATGAATATAGGTAGAAATAATATCTATATGTTTTATACCATCCTTCTATTATAGGTCTATTTATTAACATACCCACCTAACTATTCAATGTGTGTGTCCTATCCACGTACTTGCCTTTTTTACTTTAAATACCCCAAATTGTTTTAATGGGTAAATTCAAACTACTTTGTACATTTGTATCTTATGCCCTTCCATATTTATTTGCCACCCTTTTCTATCCTCTTTTGTGTCCTGGGTGGCTACCCTGCATGGACTACATCAACAGGCTCCCTTGCCATTTGATTTTCAGTTTGGTTGAGTCAAAAGACAGCACCAGCAACAGATTGGAGAAGGGAGGAGAGTGGCTTATCCCCCTCTTAAGCATTGTCTTGGGCTGGCTATTGTCTTGGACATGGCATAAGCATTGTCTTGGGCTGGACACTTGACCAAAGGTCCCAGCTCCAGTGAAGGTGGCCCTATCCTTTTATTCTATGATCACACATTTCCTCTTTCCTCTTTAGACACAGAGGAGGTAACTACTCCTGCTATTAGTGGCACTGCGTTCCTTACATCTTGCTAACACCTTGCTAACACCTTGCCAGCATATTTTCAAATTGTTCCTTCACTAAATTCTTTTTTTTTTAATTTCAAAATATTACAGGTACAAATATTTTGGTTACGTGAATTTCTTTTTTACAGTTTGAGTCAAAGTTATAAATGTGTCCATCACCCAGATAGTGTGCATTGTACCCATTTAGATGTGTATTTATGCATCTCTTCCCCCCCCACCTGCTTGATTTCCATTGAGTTTTACAACCATATGTGCACATGAGTGTTGATTGATTAATTCCAATTTAATAGTGAGTACATGTGGTGTTTAATTTTCCATTCTTACAATACCTCACTTAGAAGAATGGTCTCCACTTCCATCCAGGTTGTTACAAAAGGTATTAGTTCACCATTTTTTATGGCTGAGTAGTACTCCATGGTATACATATACAACATTTTATTAATCCACTTGTGTATTGATGGCCACTTGGTTTGACTCCACATCTTTCTGATTGTGAATTGTGTTGCAATAAACATTCTAGTGCAAGTGTCTTTTTGATAAAATGACTTTTTTTTCCTTTGGGTAAATACCCAATAATGGGATTGCTGGATGAAATTGTAGGTCTACTTTTAGTTCTTTAAGGTATCTCCATACTACTTTCCATAGAGGTTGTACTAGTTTGCAGTCCCACCAACAATGTATAAGTGTGTTCCTTTCTCTCTTCATCCATGCCAGCATCTCTTTATTCCTTCAGTGTTTGCTTGTTTGAGAAAGTCTTTATTTCTCCCTTATATATGAAACTTAGTTTTGCAGGTTACAAAATTCTAGGCTGACCATTACTCTCTTTGAGAAGACTAAGAATGGGGCCTCAATCCCTTCTGGCTTGTATCATATCAGTTGAGAAGTCTGAAGTTTGTCTGATGGGTTTTCCTTTGTCAGTTACCTGATTCTTTTGCCTTACAGCTCATAGGAGTGCCTCTTTTGTATTTACTTTGGCCAGACTGATGACTATGTGTCATGGTGTTTGCCTCCTCGTGATGAGTTTCCCAGGAGTCTTTTGAGCTTCTTGTACCTGGATATCTATATTTCTAGCAAGGCCTGGGCAATTTTCCTCAATTATTCTCTTAAGTAGGTTTTCCAATCTTTGTGTATTTTCTTCTTTGCCCTCAGGGATGCCTGTGATTCTTATGTTAGGCCTCTTTACATAATCCCATATTTCTTGTAGGCTTTGTTTGTTCCTCTTATTTGTCTGCTCTTTCTCTTTGACTGACTTGTTTAACTCAAAGGTGTTGTCTTCAAGCTCTGAGATTCTTTCTTCTCCTGATCTAGCCTATTCTTAAGGCTCTCCACTGTGTTTTGTATTTCATTGAATAAATTTTTCATTTGCAGAAATTCTGTTTAATTTTTTAAATAATTTGATTTATTTAGTGAATTTTTCATTCATTTCCTGCACTGTTTTTGTGTTTTCTTTGTGTTGGGTTTTTGTTTTCTCTTTTATTTCATTGAGCTTCCTTACAATCCATATTTAAAATTCTTCATCTCTTATTTCAATCTTTTTGTTTTGGTGTGTATCCATTGGTAAGGAGATGTTGTTTTCTTCTGGGGGTGTCCTTTTGCTCTGAATTTTCATGTTTCCAGAGTTCTTTCACTGATTCCTTGTAATCTGGCTTCTTGGTCAAGACTTGGGTGTGCTAGGCTTGGCTTACGGGCCTGTCTCTGGGTCCCTGAAGATCAATTCCTGAGCATGCCAGGGAGTAGGGTGCTGCTCCTGAGTTGCCCATGTGGTGTTCTAGCAGGCTTGATGAGCCTCTCGGGTTACCTCTGACCTGCTGTCTTCACCTCTTCCCAACAGTGTATAGTGAATTAGTTCCCCCAGCTTAATCTCTGAGGTGGTGGGTGGTATTTGTGAGTATGTATTAGCTGCTGCTCCCTTTTTGCTTGAGTTGGAAGGTGCTATGCTCACCTATGGGGTTGTTTCCCCAGTTGTTGATTGATGTTTATGTAGAAGATCCAGCTGCCAAGGTGGTCTTTTGTGCCCGTGGTAAGCTCTGATCCCCCAGGTGGGGCACACAATTGCCCCAAGCTTTAGAAGGGACCCTGTAGGTCCCAGGAGGTTGCTTGATCTCTACTCCCACTGAGGTGGGAGGAGGAGCAAGACAAATTGTGGCTGCATTGCGAGAGCCTTAGAGGCTTTGCTAAACCTCAGCGAAGCTCAGAGGTTGCTTCTCTGGCCAACGGGGGAGCCGCTGGTATGAAGTCCAGGGCAATCTCTCCAAGCTGGGAAGCCTGTTCCCGTGGGAGGGACCTAATCGCTTGAGTGCTAAGGCCTGGGACCAGGCTTTTTCTGCCCTTGTCCACTAGGGTAGTTTCTCGGTGGGGTGGGCTGAGTGCCCTCCCTATTTGCTCACTGAAACTCTACAGCACTCTCTGATCAAAACAGTCCACATGGATTCCCTCACCACCCGAGACTGGCCCTGGAACTACCCGTCAGTCTGTGTGTCTGAGCCACTATTGTGCATCTCTGTGGGACACTAGCAGGTAGGGGGGTCCCCAGTTGTGCATACCTGTTCTACCACAAGACCCCAAGGGGAGAGAGGTTGGCCTCTCTGTCTGTAGGGCCTCTGCCAGGCATATGCTTCTGCTGGGGAGAAGCAGCCACTTGTGAGTTTCTTGGGTCAAGCAGTACTCCCTGTTGTAATGAGTGGGTGGAGGGGCTGCTGCTCCTGTTCAGCCAGTGCACCAGGGGCACTTGGTTGTCATGGGAACCAGTGGCTAGGCTAATTCACTATGAATGCCCCACCCATATCCAATACTGCAGTTGTCCAGCAGGGGTGGAGGATGGGTGCACTCACAGATATCAGTTCCTTGGTGTCCCTCCACACTCCCCCGTTGTATATGTCTGCAAGGGCTTCTTTGCTACCCAAGTCTGGGACCGAGATCTCTCCCCTGAACCACCCTGCACTGCTCTGATGTCCGGGGAACACCAGGTCCCGCCCGCCTGTTTCAAGCACTGCCCTGAAAGGCCGGTAGGCAGGAAGCTCACAAATTCTGGCAGCCCTGCTCTCAGTGGCAGGTTTGGCATCCGCCCTAGAAAAGCAACCATTAGCGTGCTCTTGGGTTCAGAGTATTCTCCCGGTTGCAATGGCAGGGGAGAGGCCGCTGCTATCAGCCACAGGAGCCAAAATTACTTTCTCTGATACCGTGGCTGGAGGAAGTGCAAAGGAGGAAGTGTCCAGGTGCAATAAAGCTGGCACTCTGGTCTCTCGTGGCACTCTCCTGTGGAGTGTCCCTTTTTAACACCCAAATTCCTGGGGTTTGCTGGTTCATCCCGCTGTTTCTATTTAGCTGCTGTGCCTGGACTCATGGAGGGTAGAAGCACCCCCAATATGTTCTGTGTCCCACTTTCCACTGAAGGTACTTAGGTGGGTGATGGGAAGCCCCCCCTTACCCTTTCACTGGGCTCTGGGCCTCTCCAGGTTTGGTCTGCCCCCTGTCTTCTCCTCTCTATCTTCCCCTTTCCCAGCTTTGCCGTTTTTCCTGGTTGGGTCCCCGCATGTCTCTGCTGTCTCTCCCTGCAATCCACACCTGGGCTGCAATTGCTCTCCGCTTTTCTCAGTCCAATATACTACCTTCCGGTCGGGATGATCCAACAAGCGATGTCTCTAGGCGGCTGTTCCCCTGTTCCTTCACTAAATTCTTTTGAAATTATGCAATTTGAGTGGCTAATCTGTTTCTGGCAAGAATTATGATGAATACACATTGATAATTCTTAAATTGTTTACAATATTTTACTACTGCCAAAAATATTTCAGTGAACATCCTTGTACATATATCTGTGCAAAACTTAGAAGACTATTTCTATAGGAACATATTCTAGAGGAGAAATTTATGGGCATGTATCTTTTTTTTTTCAAATATTATCCAATTTACTGTAAAAAGTTGGAAATTTGTACTTTCAATAACACCATGTTAGAGTTGGTGGGATCATAAATTATGTTCCCCTGTACAGTATGCAACCTATCTGATGTATTTAGTACTTTATTCTAGAAATTTTCCTTGGTTTGAAATAAAAATCACCAATCACAATTTTCCCACTTCTAATGTTTTAAGAAAAATTGGAAAACTGCATTTTCCCAGTTTCCATTTCCATCCTCTCTCTTGTTCCTATGATCCATCCAATTCCTCACACAGTGACACAGGCTGATAGCAGTGTGTCAGAGCCACCTGAAGATGCTCCCTGTCGTGGGAGGCAATTCTCCTGAGCCATTTCAGGCAGCTCTTCTAAATCCTCTCTAATGCACTCTTCTTAAAGCTGTTTACGCTTATTTTAGACTCACAAATTCAGTGTTCTTAAGTGTGATTATGGAAGTAAAATACGTTGAGAGTTCTTTTTTCTCTGTAATCAGTTAACCTTGTTTACCCACATACAGGATTGATCCCTACTTCATACTAAGCTCCACTTGTATGTGGTCCTTTTAAATTTTAGCAAATCTCTGTTCTTTAGGTATCTTAGCCTTGCCTCTTCATAAATCTAAATTCCTCTCTTTTAAATTTAACCTTGTTTATGCCCCCATTGGTACTGACCTTTAATTTATTTTCTCTCTCTAATTATTATTTTTTGAAGTATATACATAAAATAAAATGCATACATTTTAAGTATACAGTTCAAGGACTTTTGAGTATATATGTATGTTACTGTTACTCCAATTAATATATACATTTCCCTCACCTCAGAAAATTCTGTCGTGTCCCTATCCAATCACCCCTCCTTCAGAAGTAAACAATGTTCTGATTTTTATCACTAGACATTAGTTTGGCCTATTATAAAACTTCATATAAATGGAATCATACATTAAGAACTTTTTCATGTCTGGCTTCTTTGCTGTAATTTAAAGTTGTTGACATTCATCTGTATTGCTGCATATCAGTAATTCATTTTCTTTAATGTTGAATAGCAGTCTGTTGTGCGGATATGCCACAGTATTTATCCATCAGCTCTTGATGAAAATTTGGATTATTTCTAGTTTTGGCCTTTTGATAATTTGTATATATTTTTATGTGAAGTGTCTGTTTAAGGCTTTTAGCCAGGTGTTTTTTTTAAATTAAATAGTTTGTCTTGTTTTTGAGTTGTGGGAGGACAAGATATATGTACTCTAGATACAAGTCCTTTGTCAATTATATGTGTTTCAAACATTTCCTCCTATCTTGTGGCTTGCTTTTTATTTTTTAAGGAAGTCTTTTGAAAAGAAGATTTTAATTTTAATAAAGTCTAATTTATATATTTTACTGCTAAATTTGCTTTTTTTCTTTTTTTACTATTAATGTTTTTAATGTCTTCTCTAGGAAATCTATGCCTACCCCCAAGATGGTGAAGACTTTCTTCCATGTTGATTAACAGATATTTTATAGCTTTAGCTTTTACATTTAGGTATTATTCATATGATCTATCTCAAAATTATTTTTGTATGGCATAAAGTAAGTATTGTTGCACATATTTTTCTATTGAGATAAACATTTTTCAGCAACATTTATAAAAGGATTAGTATTTTCTTGTTATACCAAAAAAATAATTGACTATATATGTATGGAATAGAATCTCTATTCCAAATCAGTCAACTAATTGTCTATCCTTATGCCAATACCCCACTGTCTTGAATACTGTTTTTTAAAATAAGTTTTCAAATCCGGTCTTTAAGTACTGTACTTTTGTTCTTCAAAATTGTTTTGGCTATTCTAGGTCCTTTGAATGCCCCCATCGATTTTGAATTCAGCTTTTCAATTTTCATAAAAACACCTGCCAGGATTTTGATTGGGATTGCTTTCAATCTGTAGATGAATTTGAGGAGAATGGCTATGGCTATCTAAACGACATTGAGTATTCCAAATAAGGAACATAAAATCTCTTCATTTATTTACATCTTTTGAAATTTATCTCTGTATTTTTCAGTGTGGAGATCTTACATATCTTTGTTAAATTTATTCTTTTTTAAATTTTTTTTTGTTTTTTTGGGGGGAGGTCACATTAGTTTCTAAATACTTTAGGAACAGTGGACACTGTTCTCCTCAACCAGACAGAACTATAGGAGAAGCTTGCTCTGAACACTTACTGATCTTCCTTGTGGGCAGCTGGTGGGATTACTGGGAGCAAAGCCTGCAAGAGAGTCCTAGCATCCGTATGCCTGAACTTCACATTCATTCTCATACTAGTGCTGCTCAATGAGGGGGATACATTCTGAGAAATGTGTTGTTGGCCCATTTCATCATTGTGTGAACAGCACAGAGTGTACTTACACAAACCTAGATGGTATAGCCTATCACATACCTAGGCTATATGCATAGCCTATCACTCCTAGGCTACAAACCTGTACAGCATGTTACTGTACTTAATACTGTAGGGAATTGTAACACAATGGTATTTGTGTACTTCAACATATCTAAACGCAGAAAAGTTATAGTAAAAATGTTTGAGATGATGGATATGCTATAATAATTACCCTGACCTGATCACTATACATTACATGTATCAAAACATCACTGTGTACTTCATGAATATGTACAATTATTGTCAATTTAAAAATTTTAAAAATAGTATTATTAAAGGAAAATAAAAAAGATAAAAAAAGATAAAAGATACACCTGTATAGGCACTTAGAATTAATGGAGCTTGCAGGACTGGAAGTTGCTCTAGGTGAGTCAGTGAGTGAGTAATGAGTAAATTTGAAGGCCTAGGACATTAATTTCCACTACTGTAGACTTTATAAATACTGTACTCTTAGGCTACACTAAATTCATAAAAATTTTTTACTTCAAAAATTAATTAATTTTAGCCTACTGTAACTTTTTATGTTATATTTTTAAATTTTTAACTTTTTGACTGTTTTGTAATAACACAGCTTAAGACACAAACACTGTACAAAATACAGTGTTTTTGTACAGCTGTACAAAAATCTTTTCTTCCTTTATATCCTTATTCTATAAGCTTTTTACTATTTTTTAAATTTTTTATTTTCTTTTTTGCTTTTTGAGCTTTTTTTGGTTAAAAACTAAGTCACAAACACACACATTAGCCTAGGCCTACACAGGGTCTGGATTATCAATGTCATTGTCTTCCATCTCCACATCTTGTCCCACTGGAAGGTCTTTAGGAACAATAGTAGGCATGGAGCTGTCATCTCCTATGATAACAAAGCCTTCTTCTAGAATACCTCCTGAAGGACCTGCCTGAGGCTATTTTACACTTAACTTTTTTTTTAATAAGTAGAAGAGGCATATTCTAACTTTACAATGAAAAGTATAGTATAGTAAATGCATAAACCAGTAGCATAGTCATTTATTAGTAAGTATTATGTACTATGTATAATTGTATACAACTGGCAGCACAGTAGGTTTTTTTTACACCAGCTCACCACAAATACAGGAGTAATGTCCCGCCCTATGACAACGTTAAGATGGCTACAACATCACAGGTGATTGGAACTTTTCAGCTCTATTATAATCTTATGGGACCACCGTCTTACATGCAGTCTGTCATTGACTGAAATGTCATTAGATAGTGCATGACTGTATTCTAGAGATTCTGGATTCTGTTATTTCCCTCTGAATAACAATACATTTTGTTCAAGCAGACATTTCTTTGGTGACCTTTATCTTGTGTAAACTTGGTTTTAGGCTTTGTTAACTGGATCAGTGTAAGATATGCCTTCATGTCTAACGTGTGTGTGTCCCTTAGTCCTGAGTTGTAACTCTTCTGAAGCACTTGTAAAAAGCCTTGGGTATTTACTAAGCCTCTCTAACTTGGAGGGATTCTCTGTTTCCCCTTCACTACAAGGAAGCTGTTAATATCTTTGTTCAGCACTTTTAGCCTTCTAGATTTTGTTTTCCCTCTTGGCCCTTATAGTCTCACAGTTCATTTGTCCATCAAGGATGAGTGAAGAGTTTGTATGAAGATTTTTTAGGCTTACCTGTCTGTGATTCTCCCTTTCTGAGATACTGTCCTCCTCCTTTTCTAGCCCCTGTGACAACCCTGAAATCCAAATTCTGACTCTTCAACCCAGTAAGACTACAACTTTGTTCTTGAGTGTTACCTTTGATTTGTTATGGAGACTAGGGAATACCTCAAAGGAAAAATAAATAAATATGGACCTTTTAAGGGTCCTATGCTCTCTAGTTTCTGCCTTATTTAAGTTCTTTCAAATAGTTTCTTTAATATTTTGTTCACAGTTTATTATTATAATTGACAGTAGGGTTAGTCTTACCAAGCTACTTCTCCCTTACCAGAAGCCAGAACTTTCTGTATGACCTTCTAAAAATGTTAAAAAAAAAAAAAAAAAAAAAGTAAAAGCCTGGGTGTTTATGTAAACACTGCAGCAATTCTGGCTAAATCTTAATAGGTAAGGAAAACACTGGTGGTACTTAAGAATTAAAAGTTAAAATGAGATAAGTGGGTTTCTATTTTATCATTTGTGATAATAATGGAAACTTAGGGCTTAAAAACACAGAACTTTTAGTTACTAATTCTATATATTATTCTAACTATTACAGTATACTTAAAAATGTGCACTGTCATCCTAGTTTTTGTCAGAAATTCTTACATAAAACAAAATTTTGAAGAGGCTTTGTAGAAGTTTAATTAAATAGTTTTACGAATGACTAAAACATTACATGCAGATGTTGTATATTTGGGGGAGAGTGCTGGCCTTCAGTTCAGATGCGTATGAAGCTATCTACACTGAATATATTCTGTTTTCTGATAGTGGTTAATGTGAGAAAACTTGTGCTTTTCCATTAACTCAGATTCTTCCTTTACTTTTATATAATCTGTGAAATAAAGACTTTTTATTTTAATAAATAAATTTAATAGTTTAAAGGAGATTATAGAGGGTACTTAATTTAGTGGAGAAAGAACTACATTTAAGCACTTTTGTAGTTTAGAAGTATACATTTAAAACTAAACAATAAAAAATCATTCTTATCTTTTCACTAAAGCATGAACATGGTTTAGGATCTTATTAGCTTATTTCTTTTTTTATTTCAATAGATTTAGGGGGTACAAGTCATTTTTTGTTACAAGAATGTATTATATAGTGGTGACATGTAGGTTTTAATGTACCCATCATCCAAATAGTGTGCATTCTACTGAATAGGTAATTTTTCACCCCTCATCCCACTCCTATCCTCCCCCTTTCTTAGTTTTTAATGTCTTTTATACCACTCCACATGGCTATGTGTACCCATAGCTTAGCTTCCACTTATAGGTGAGAACTTGCCTATTTGGTTTTCCATTCCTGAGTTGCTTTACTAGGATAAGGGCCTCCAGTTACATCCAAGTTGCAGTAATAGGTATTAGTTCATACTTTTTTATGGCTGAATAGTATTCCATGGTGTGCATATATACACCACATTTTTTTATCCACTCCTTGGCTGATGGGCACTTAGGTTGATTCCATATCTTTGCAATTGTGAATTGTACTGTGATAAACAAATGAATGTCTAGGTGTCTTTTTAATATAATCATTTCTTTTCCTTTGGGTAGATCCCCATCAGTGGGATTGCAGGATTGAATGGTAGGTCTACTTTTAGTTTTTGAGAAATCATGATATTGTTTCCATAGAGGTTGTACTAATTTATATTCCCACCAACAGTGTATATTAGCTTATTTCTAATTTAACATTTTCATGTTACTTTTCTTCCTGGGTACTTCCAAAGCTGCTACTAACATCACAGGTGGTGTGATTACTAGTTTACCTGTCTGTCCTCCATCTTAGCTTCATGGTCTCTGAACTCAGCATGGTGCCTTAGATGTAGTAGGTACACAGTAAAATATGACTGTATATATATTTATTTTTAATGAACATCATTACAAATTTGACTGATTGATATTTTACTAAATTTTTGAAAGGAAACATTAACAAAACCCCCTTATACTAAAAGTTTGGAGAAACTTAACACTATCAAAGTTAGGCTACATAAGTACTATAAAGGAAACTCCATGTGAGGGAAGAGTTGAAATTAGAGTTTTTCTTAAGAATTGCTTGCCATCTATCTTTCAAAGCTCTCTGATTAGCTTAGTAATTCTTATAAGTTCAGGAATGTAGCCCTGGGCCCTACCACTTCAGAAACCTGATTTGTTGGTTGTTCTTCACCACAGCATCCAAGCTATATACCTGTACAATGTTAGAGTGTCAGTTTTGGAAATCTGTAACTCCTACAGAGACAAGCTACTCCTCCTACCTTTTGTTTTATGCATTCTTTCTGTGAAAGCACACCGTACTATAGTATAACAAATAAGAATCTGAAATTTATTTTCTGAGAACAAAATATAAAAAGGACTTAATATTAATTATAATGATAGTAATAATGAAAATAAGTATAAAAGTAATAAATAACAGCTACCATTTATAGAGCACCTATGATAGATCAGCCTCTTTTCTAAATGTCATGATTCCAAAGATACTTGTACAATAGGAATACATATGTTATTTGAACAAGACAGATTCATATCCTTTGGCCAGGATCTTTTGAATCTCTTTTGTAAAAGCAACTGTGACTGAGAAATCTCATTCTAATTTACCTGTTTTCTTTTATACGTGTTAAAACCTAAACTAGGTTATAGAGAAGTTCAGGTGGGCTGTGAGTGTTTTGCATGCTTTAAAGTATCTCTGTGTATAGCTTCTCCATTCCTTATGTGCTGATTTCATGTTGGATTCTCAAAGAAGAGTAATATTGGAGAAATATTGTGAAATGGCATGCTGTTGTGAAATGGCATAATAACTCCCCTATTTTTCTTACAAGGTTTTGTTGAGAATCAATAATGATGATGATAATAATAAATGTTATTAATTTATAACACCAAATGTGTACCATGCACTGTCCTATGCATAACAGATATTGATCCTTTAACCTTGATAATCATCTTATGAGCTAGGTACTGATATGATCCTCATTTTTTAGAAGAGGACAGTGAAGCACAAAGAAGTCAGCTACCATGCCCAAGTTCACATAGCCAGTAGGTGGCAGAGTCCAAATTCAAGCTAGGCAGCTGTCTTCTTTAGTAATGGAGATTGATTTAGGGCTTTCTTTTTACTATAGAAGTAATGTTTTATTTTTTCTCATTATCATGGCAGATGCCATTCATTCAATGAGATAGACTCGTAATTGTGATTCAGGACTATTTTCTCTTTTTGTAATTTTTACACAGAAGGCTACTTAAATCTGGATGTGGCTTAGATGGGAGATGAGGAACAAATGTTATTAGAAAGATAAGCCTAGAAAGCAGGATAATGAAAGGATAGGGAGAGGGACAGACAGAGAATGCCAAGTGTCAGCTCCTTGGGAAATATGCTTAGAGATGATGGTCTCTAGGTGTATGTTTATTTGCTTTTAACACTTTCAAATGATATGTTTTTGTGAAAATGTTTTCTGTTCCTGAAAATAACTCCAAGAATGATTCAAATATTATCTATTATTTTAATTTTCATTTCTATAACTGTATAAAATTATGAAAACATGGGAGATAAAAACTATAATACATTTTACAAGAATTGAATTAATCTTGGAAGCTGTGATGAGTGAGATGACAATTGTGGCACCAAGTAAGCTACATCTGATGAGAAGTATATAATTAACTGTTTAACATTAATGTTAAAGAAGAAATAAAATTAGGATGATTTTCCTTCTCTTCTTTTATCCTCTTTAATGAACAAGAAATTAAAGAACTAAAGACATAAACAATAATTTAGTAGATTTAACAGAAAGAGACAAAAAATAGTACTAGAGAAGAGAAATTTATATAAGGGATAAAATGGAAGACTTGTTTAAAATGTCAAGTCTAAAGGACAGTGCATATAAAGTATATTATAAAGATTGTAATTTTTAGAACAGTCTTTAATTATCAAAAGCAGACTTAAAAACAGAAATGCATAAGTTTCTGAAAGAAATTTTTATTGTATTACTAATTCTCCCCTTGATTTGAGAGATAAGTTTGTGAGGGTTAAATTTTCTTAGATATTATTATTAATCAATACAGTCATCATTAATTCATCCATTCAAAAATTGCATATTCAGGGCCAACTATGGATGAAAGATAACTGACCTAATCAAGGATAAGTGAATAGAATATATTAATAATATGAATTAAAAATCCGGATAAGTCTTACAGATGGAAAGTCTCCATAAAGATACATTTGAAAGTTGGCTGCATAATATTTTCTATTGAGGTAAATTTACATGCAGTGACATGCACAGATCTTAAATTTTTAATCTATTGAGATACTTTTACAACTCAGTTTTAATAATGCATAATTTGAATAAAATATTAATAAAATTCACCTTTTTGGATGTAAAATTATGTTGCTTAACAAACTCATGAAGTCGTTACCCACTGCCACATCAGGATGGAGAAGTATTCTTTCATCTCAAAATATCCCCTTGAACTTTCCTTTTATAATCAAACCTACCTCTATTCCTAACCCATGGAAAACTATACAGTCTCTCTTCCTATACTTTTGCCTTTGCCAGAAAGTCATGTAAATGGGAATATATGAAATTGAAAATCTTTGTGCCTGGCTTCTTTCATTTGGCATAATACGTTTGAGATTCATCCATGCTGTTGTTTGTACCAGTAGTTTGGTTCATTTAATTGCTGAGTAGTATTTTATTGTATGATGTACAGTTTATTTATCAAATCACCTGTCAAAGGACATACAGGCTGTTTCTAGTTTTGGGGTGATTAAAAATAACAATATTATAAATATGCAAGTACAGGTTTTTGAGTAAACATACATTTTCATTTCTCTAGGTTAAACTCCTGTGAGTAGGATTGCTCAGTTATACAATAAATTTAAGTTTAACTTTATAAGATACTGCCAAACTGATTTCCATAGGCACTGTACTATTTTGCATTGCTGCTAAAGATGTATGAGAGTTTCAGTTGTTCCATATCTCATCAGCACTTGGTATTGTCAGTTTTTCTAAACCATTATAATAGGTGTGTACTGGTGTCTCATTGCAGTTTTAATTTGCATCTCCCTAATGACTTATGCTAAGAATGTTGAGTATCTTTTTGTGTGCTTTGTGCCATCCATTTGATAAATTATCTGTTCAACTCTTATGGCTGTTTTTTAATAATTGAATTGTATGTTGTCTCATTCTTGATTTGTGAGAGTTCTTTATACATTCTGCATGTAAGTCTGCTGTCAGACATATGATTTGAAAATATTTTCTCCCAGTCAGTAGCTTATCTTTCCATTCTCTTAACAGCACCTTTTACAGAGAAAAAGGTTTTAACTTTTCTATTTGTTACTTTGTATTTTACTAATAGTTTTAGTCCTATTTGTTACTTTTTATTTATTTATTTATTTTATTTATTTAGTCCTATCTGTTACTTTTTATTTTACTAATATTTTTAGTATTGTGTTCAGGGAATCTTTCTCTGATCTGAGAAAACTGGGGGACGTTATGCTAAGTGAAATAAATCGAGCACAGAAAGACAAATACTTCATGATCTCACATATATGTGGAATCTAAAAAAGTCAAATTCATAGAAGTAGAGAGTAGGATGGTGGTAACCAGAGGCTGGGAGGTGAGGGGAAAGAGGAGACGTTGGTCAAAGGGCACAAAGTTTCACTTAGACAGGAGGAATAAGTTTTTGAGATCTATTGCACAGCATGGTTGATATAGTTAATAATAATGGAATGTATATTTCAAAATTGCTGAAAGAGTAGATTTTAAATGTACCACACACAAAAAATATATGTGAAGTGATGGATATGTTAATTAGCTTGATTTGATCACTTAATAATGTATATATTATCAGTATTATGTAGAATTGAATTATTTAATTTCCAATAATTTGGGGGATTTTTTGATATCTTTGTTATTGATATCAAGTTTAATTTTCTTTACATCATATTGACAAAGAAGATACATGATTTCAATTATTTTAATATTGTTAAAGTTTGTGTTATTACTCAGGATTTGAATTATTTTAGTGAATGCTTCATGTGCACTAGTAAAGAATAGTTATTCTGACGATATTGGGTGAGGATTCTACAAATGTCTATTACATTAAGATTTTCTATTTCTTCCATCAATGACTGAGAGAAGAGAGTGTTGAAGTCTCTAATTGTAATTTTTTATTTACCTCTTCCTTGTTCCTGTCCTATCTAAACACACCAACTAAAAGACAGAGATTGTTAGATTGGGTTAAAAAAGCAAAACCAAAAAATTTATTGTCTATCAGAAACCCACTTAAAATATAATTAAAAAGATAGGTTAAAAGAAAAAAGATAGAAGAGTTATACCACAGAAACATTAATCAAAGAAAAAAATGGGTGGACATAATAATACCAGAGTAAATTTCAGAACAAGGAAATTAGCAGAGATTAAAAGGAACATTGTATAATGACAAAAGATCCAATTCACTGAGAAGACAAAATAATCCTACACATATGTATATCTAGTAAGAAAGCTTCAAGATACAAGAAGCATTGGTATTTTTATTAAAGTATTATTTAAGTACAATACAATTAATCTATTTTAAGAGTACAGTTGGTTGCCACGGGCTGAGGAAAGAGAGAAATACAGTGTTCCTAAACAATGAGCGTAAAGTTTCAGTTAAGTAAGATGAACAAATTCTAGAGATCTACTGTACAACATTGCACCGTAGTCACCAATAATGTACTGAACACTTAAAAACGTATTAAGAGGATAGATCTCATGTTATGTTCTTATCACAATAAAATAAAAATTTAAAAAAAGAGTACAATTGGATGAATTTTAATAATTGTATACAGTTGTGTACCCATCACCACAATAAAGATATAGAGTATCTCCTCACCCTAAAAAGTTTTCTTTTACTTTTTGCCATTGATCTTGCAATCTTGCAGCCTACCTTCTTTCTATACCTCAGTCCACAGGCAAACATTAATCTTTCTCTGTAATGCAAGTTTCTTATTTTCTGGAATTTCCTATAAAAGAGATCATAAATTTGAGACCAGCCTGGGCAACATGGCAAGACCCCATCTCTAAAAAAAATTAAAAAACTAGCCAGGCATAGTGGCACACACCTGTAGTCCCAGCTACTTGAGAGGCTGAGCCCAGGCAACAGAGTGAGACTGTCTCAGGGAAGAAAAAGGATCATAAGAAATTATCTCCTTTACTTGAATTCTTTTACTGATAATGCTTTTCTTTTTTTTGTATTAATCTATGCTGTGTTATATAGTACTATTGTGTTCCTTTTTATTGATGAATATTATTCCATTGTATGAATATGTTATACTAGTTTACTATTCAACAGTTGTTGGATATTTGTATTGCTTCTAGGTTTTAGTTAGTATGAATAATCCTGCTATGAATATTTGCAAATATATCTTAGTATTGACAGATATAATCATTTCTCTTGGATAAATACCTAGGATTGGAATATTTGGTAATATAAGTTTAACTTTTTGAAATACAGCCATCTTTTTTTTCCAAATGTTGGATTTTTTCCAAAATCCATAAACATTTTGCCCTGCAACCAGCAATATGTGAAAATTCCTGTTGCTCTATATTGTTGCTAACAATTCATTTTAATAGACTTCTTAACTTTGAATTAGTGAGTGTTGAATGCTATATCATTTTGATTTTAATTTGCATTTCTTTGACCTAGTCATCTTTTCATGTGCTTATTGGTCAGGTTTATATCATTATATATTTCTTTTTTAAAGTGTTCAAATCTTCTGCCCACTTCATGGGGCACATTTGTCTGCCTATTATTGAGTTGTAAGAGTTCTTTATATACAAAGGATACAAACTCTTTGTTTGTACATAGAGTTTTTAATTTCTAATGAGGTTAATTTTGGCATTGTTTTCTTTCATAATTTATGCTTTTAGTGTTCTGTCTTAAAAAATCTTTGCATAACCTAATAAAACAGATATTTTCACCTCTTTTTTCTTTTAGTTTAATAGTTAATGCCTTACATTTAAGTCTATGTCCATTTGTTTAATTTTTAAATTTGTTCAATTTTTGTATATGATGTGGGATAAAATAAGAAGTCCATTCTTTTATTCCTTCTGGATCTTTAGTTGTCCCATCACCCATTTTCGGGGGAAAAACAACTATTTTTCCCCTATGAGTTAACTTGACCACTTGCTGAAAATTAATTGACCTCATAAGTATAGGTTGTTTCAGGCCCTTTATTCTGTCCTATCTATTTACATGCCCATCCTTATGCAAATACCACACTGGCTTGATTACTGTAGATATAAAGTAGGTTTTGAAAATAGGCAGTTTAAATCCTCCAACTTTGTTTTCCAAACTTTTTTTGGCTCTTTTAGGTCCATTGGGTTGATGTGTAAAAGTTCACATAAGCTCGTTAATTTCTTTAAAAAATCTTGTTAGAATTTTGATTGCAGTGTCATTGAATCTATAGATAAATTTGGGAAAAAGTGACAGCTTAACAATGTTGAGTCTTCCAATTCATTAATATAGTATGAATCTTTGTATATTTAGGTCTTATATTTCATTTCACACTGTTTGCTGGATTTTAGTGCACAGAATTTGAACATCTTTTGTTCAGTTAATTACTAAGATTTTAATTGTTGAGACTATTACAACTGAAGTTTTTAATTTAATTTCTAAATTTATTGTTGCTATTATTTAGAAAACATTGTATTTTTGTGCTCAGCCAGTATTCCGTAAACTTGCTAAATCCACTTTTACTTTTAGTAGCCTTTTTGGTGGATTTCTTAGAGTTTTCTACACACGTGGTTATGTCATCTCCCAAGAGGTTTTTACATCGTCCTTTATAAGTTTTATGATTTTTCCTTTTAATTGCATTATTCTCCTCAGTAGTGTATCCAATATCATGTTAAATAAAAGTGATGATCTAGTTAGAAAGCACTGAACCTTTCATAATAGAGTAATGATGTTAGCTATAAGTTGTTTCTAAGTTGCCCTTAATTAGTTTGAGATAGTTTCTTCTTATTCTTAGTTTTCTTGACTTTATATCATAAAAGGATAAAATGATTTTGAATTTTATGAAATGCTTTTTTTCCTGTATCTGTTCATAAAATCATATTATTTTTTCTACCCTGTTAACTTTTAATGTAATTGTTTACATGGTTAAGTTTAGCCCTACTCTTTTATTATTATTGTCTGTTTTTGTATTCCTCTGTTACACCTTCCCATTATTATTTTTTAACAATTTAGTTATTCTCTAATTTCTCTCAACAAAATTTTGAATTCTTCATCTACATATCTTGTTCTTTCACACATTTTGTTATATATTTTTTGATTTTTGATAATACTATAAATGGTATTTTTAACTTTATTTTTATTTTTTGTTTTTTTACTTTTTCTTTTTTTTTATTTTTAAATTTCAGAATATTATGGGGGTACAAACACTTTGGTTACATGTATTGCCTATGCACTGCCCAAGTCAGAGATACAAGTGTGCCCATCTCCCAGACAGTGTGCCCCTAACCCACTAGTTGTGAGTTTACCCATTCCCTCCACCCCCCTCCCACCTGCCTGACCCCCGATGAATATTATATCCATGTGTGCACATAAGTTTTGATTAGTTAATACCAATTTGATGGTGAGTACCAGTGGTGCTTGTTTTTCCATTCTTGTGATACTTCACTTTGAAGAATGGGCTCTAGCTCCATCCAGGATAATACCAGATGTGTTAATTCACTGTTGTTTTTTATTGCTGAGTAATACTCCATGGTATACATATACCACATTTTATTAATCCACTTGTGCATTGATGGGCACCTGGGTTGTTTCCACATCTTTGCAATTTTGAATTGTGCTGCTATAAACATTCATGTACAGATGTCTTTATTATAGATGTCTTTTTTTCCTTTGGGTAAATACCCAGTAGTGGGATTGCTAGATCAAATGGTAGTTCTACTTTAAGTTCTTTGAGTTATCTCCATATTACTTTCGATAGAGGTTGTACTAATTTGCAGTCCCACCAGCAGTGAATGAGTGTTCCTATCTCTCCACATCCACGCCAACGACTTTTGGATATAAGTCAATCTCACTGGAGTTAAGTGATATCTCATTGTGGTTTTGATTTGCATTTCCCTGATGATTAGAGATGTTGAGCAATTTTTTATATGTATGCTGGCCATTATTCTGTATTCTTTTGAAAAGTTTCTGTTCATGTCCTTTGCCCACTTTTTAATGGGGTTGTTTGATTTTTTTCTTGCTGATTTTCCTAAGTTCTGTATAGATTGTAGTTATCAGCCCTTTATCAGGTGTGTAGATGCAAATATTTTCTCCAATTATGTTGGTTGTCTGTTCACTGTAGTGATAGCTTACTTGGCTGTGCCTAAGCTTTTTAATTTGATCACATCCCATTTATTTATTTTTGTTGCTGATGTGATTGCTTTGATGGTCTTCTTCATAAATTCTTTGCCTAGGCCAATGTCCATATGAGTTTTTCCAACATTTTCTTCAAGAATTCTTATGGTTTCATGTCTTAGGTTGAAGTCTGTTATCCATCGTAAGTTGATTTTTGTGAGAGATGAGGGGGTGGATCTTGTTTCAGTCTTCTACATGTGGTTATCCAATTTTCCCAGCACCATTTATTGAATAGGGATTCTTTTCCCCAGTCATGTTTTTGTCTACTTTGTCAAGGTTAGATGAAAATATGAGGATGGTTTTATATCTGGGTTCTCAGTTCTGTTCGATTGGCCTATGTTCCTGTTCTTGTGCCAGTACCATGCTGTTTTGGTTACTATAGCCTTGTAGTATAGTTTGAAGTCTGGTAGATTGATGCCTCCCATTTTGTTGTTTTTGCTTAAGATTGCTTTGGCTAGACAGGGTCTTCTCTGGTTCCATATGAAGCATAGAATTATTTTTTGTAGATCTGCGAAAAATGATGTTGGTATTTTGATAGGGATTGCATTGATTCTGTAAATCACTGTAGGTAGTATAGACATTTTAACAATGTTGATTCTACCTATCCAAGAGCATGGTAGGGTTTTCCATCTGTTCACATTCTCTGCAATTTCTTTTCTCAGTGTTTCATAGTTTTCCCTATGTAGGTCTCTCACCTCCTTAGTTATATATGTTCCTAAATATTTAATTTTCTTTGATGCTGTTGTTAAAGGTATTGCATCTTTGATTTGATTCTCAGCTTGACTGTTACTGGTGTATATGAAGGTTTCTTATTTGTGTGCATTGATTTTGTATCCTGAGACTTTCCTGAATTCATTTATCAATTCCAGGAGTCTTTTGATTGACTCTTTTGGGTTTTCTAGATATAATATTGTCAGCAAAGACTGAAAGTTTGATATCTTCTGCCCCCATTTGGATACCTCTAATTCCTCTCTCTTGTCTGAATGCTCTGGCAAGGACTTCCAGCACTATGTTGAATAGAAGTGGGGATAGTGGGCAACCTTGTCTGGTTCCAGTTCTAAGCAGGAATGCTTGTAATTTTCCCTCATTCAGTATGATATTGGCTGTGGGTTTATTGAGTACAGCTTTAATAATTTTGAGGTATGAGCCACCTATGCCTATATTGTTAAGAGTTCTTATCATACAACAGTGCTGAATTTTGTCAAAAGGCTTTTCTGCATCTATTGAAAGGATAATATAGTCTTTTTCTTACTTTTATTTATATGGTGAATTACATTTATAGATTTACATATGTTGAACCATGTTGGGGATGAAGCCCACCTGGTTTTGATGAATTCTATTTTTGATGTGCAGTTGATTTCGGTTTGCTAGGATTTTACTGAGAATTTTTGCATCTATATTCATAAGGGATGGTGCTCTGTAGTTTTGTTTTTTTGTTGTGTCGTTTCCTGGCTTCAGTATCAAGGTGATATTGGCTTCGTAGAATGAGTTTGGGAGGATTCCATCCTTCTCAATGTTGTGGAATAATTTCTACAGTATAGGTACCAGTTTGTCTTTGTAGATTTGGTAGAATTCAGGCGTGAACCCATCTGGTCTGGGACTTTTTTTTGTTGGAAGATTTTTTTATTGCTGCTTCAATTTCAGTGCTTGATTATTGGTCTGTTCAGGAATTCTATTTAACTTTATTTTTAAATTGTTGCTAATAAATAGCAGTACAATTGATTTTATGTTGACCTTGTATCCTGCTTTCTTGCAAAGTGTCTTATTAGCTATAATAAGGTTTTTCTGTAGACACATCAGCATTTTCAATGTAATTAATCATATAAACTTGAAGTAATTTTACTCCTTACTTTGCAAATTTTATGCCATTTTTGTATTTTCTCTTGAAAAATGTATTTTTTTTAATCTTCTATCTTCTCTCTTGTTTCTTGAATAAAAATGGTGAGGTCACACATCCTTTTCTTATACCTAAACTTTGTAGTAAATCATTCAATGTTGTACCAATAAGTATAATGTTAACTGTAGGTAATTTTAAAGGAACCATTTATCAGTTCCTGGTACCTTTCTTCTCTTTCTTGTTTATTTATAGTTTTTATCATGAATGAGAGTTGAATTTTGTCAAATGTTTTTTCAGCATTCATTGAGATAATTATTATGGTGCTCATTTATTCTATTAAAGTGGTGAAATACATTGACTTATTTTCAAATATTAAACCAACCTTCTATTCATCAGATAAATGCCACTTGGTCAAAATATATTACTATTTTAATGTTTTGTTGGATTTATTTTCTAACATTTTGTTAGAGAGATTTGTGTCATGTTTGTGAGATATTGGTCATATTCTTTTCGACAGGCTTTTAGCTTTCATATAGACAATTGGATATGGGGACACAGTTATCAATCTGTGGTACGCAAAGCAGTCCTGAGAGGAAATTTATCGCCCTAATTCCCACTCAAAGACAGAAATCACAAACAGAACTAATGATATTTAAGGATGGAAAAGGAAGGCAAGCAATCCTAAACCGCAGAGAAAGAAATAACCAAATTGAGCAGAATAATGAATCGAACAAAGAACAATACAGAAGTATGAACAAGCGGTTCTTGAAAGATAAACAATGACAGGCCACTTGCAGTTGCCAAGCGAAAGGAAAGCTCTAATAGCTCATTAGAATGAAAGGAGAAGTCACAACTGATACCATGGAAATACAAAACATCATCTTTGAATTCTACAAAAATCTCTATGCCCACAAACACGAAAACGTGGAGGAAATGGACAAATTCTTAGAAACACACTACCTCCCTAGGCTCAACCAGGAAGAAACAGAATTTCTAAACAGACCAATATCAAGCACCGAAATTGAAGCAGTAATTAAAAATCTACCCACAAAAAAAAGTCCCGGACCAGATGGGTTCACACCTGAATTCTACCAAGCCTACAAAGAAGAACTGGTGCCTATACTGCAGAAATTATTTGAAAATATCCAGAAGGATGGAATCCTCCCAAACTCATTCTACGAAGCCAATATCACCTTGATACCAAAGCCAGGAAAGGACACAACAAAAAAAGAAAACTACAGACCAATATCCCTTATGAATATAGATGCAAAAATTCTCAATAAAATCCTTGCAAACCGAATTCAAATGTACATCAAAAAATATAATCCATCATGATCAGGTGGGCTTTATTCCCGAGATGCAGGGATGGTTCAACGTACGCAAATCTATAAATGTAATTCACCATATAAATAAAAGCAAGAACAAAGATTATATGATCCTTTCAATAGATGCAGAAAAGGCTTTTGACAAAATCCAACACCCTTTTATGATAAGAACTCTTAACAATATAGGCATAGATGGCTCATTCCTAGAAACTATTAAAGCCATATACGATAAACCCACAGCCAATATCATACTGAATGGGGAAAAATTGAAGGCATTCCCCCTTAAAACTGGCACCAGACAAGGGTGTCCACTATCTCCACTTCTTTTCAACATAGTGCTGGAAGTCCTGGCCACAGCAATTAGACAAGACAGAGGAATCAGGGGCGTCCAGATAGGGGCAGAAGAGGTCAAACTTTCACTATTCGCAGACGATATGATATTATACATAGAAAACCCCAAAGATTCAACCAAGAGATTACTGGAATTGATAAATGAATTCAGCAAAGTCTCAGGATACAAAATTAATACACACAAATCCATAGCCTTCATATATGCTAATAACAATCAAGCCGAGAAACAAATTAAAGATGCTATACCTTTTGCAATAGCAACAAAGAAAATGAAATATTTAGGAATATATCTAACTAAGGAGATCAAAGACCTATATAGAGAGAATTATGAAACACTGAGAAAGGAAATTGCAGAGGATGTAAATAGATGGAAAACCTTACCATGCTCTTGGATAGGCAGAGTCAACATAGTAAAAATGGCTTTGCTACCTAAATTAATTTACAGAATCAATGCAATCCCTATCAAAATACCAACATCATTTTTTGCCGATCTAGAAAAATAATTCTACGCTTCGTGTGGAACCAGAGAAGACCCCGTCTAGCCAAAGCAATCTTAAGCAAAAAGAACAAATTGGGAGGCATCTGTCTACCAGACTTCAAACTATACTACAAGGCTATAGTAACCAAAACTGCATGGTATTGGCACAAGAACAGACATGTAGACCAATGGAACAGGACTGAGAACCCAAATATAAAACCAACCTCATACAGTCACCTGATCTTTGACAAATTCCAGAAAAACGTACACTGGGGAAAAGATTCCCTATTCAACAAATGGTGCTGGGAAAATTGGATGGCCATATGTAGAAGACTGAAAGTGGACCCACACCTCTCACCTCTCACAAAAATCAATTCACAATGGATAACAGATCTAAACCTAAGACATGAAACCATAAGAATTCTCGAAGAAAATGTTGGAAAAACTCTTATGGACATTGGCCTAGGCAAAGAATTTATAAAGAAGACCCCCAAAGCAATCACAGCAGCAACAAAAATAAATACATGGGACCTGATCAAATTGAAAAGCTTCTGCACAGCCAAGGAAACTATCACTAGAGTGAACAGACAACCTACACAATGGCAGAAAATATTTGCATACTACACCTCTGATAAAGGGCTTATAACCAGAATCTATACAGAACTTAGGAAAATCAACAAGAAAAAATCAAACAACCCTATTAAAAAATGGGCAAAGGACATGAACAAAAACTTTTCCAAAGAAGACAGAATGATGGCCAGCAAACATATAAAAAGTGCTCAACTTCTCTAATCATCAGGGAAATGCAAATCAAAACCACAATGAGATATCACTTAACTCCAGTGAGATTGGCTCATATCAAAAAATCCCCAAATAACAAATGTTGGCGGGGATGTGGACAGGTAGGAACACTCATACACTGCTGGTGGGACTGCAAATTAGTACAACCTCTATGGAAAAGAATATGGAGATATCTCAAAGAATTAAAAGTAGAATTATCATTTGACCCAGCAATCCCACTACTGGGTATTTATCCAAAAGAAAAAAAGACATTTTATAATAAAGACATCTGCTCTCGAATGTTCATAGCAGCACAATTCACAATTGCAAAGTTGTGGAAACAACCCAGGTGCCCATCAATACACGAGTGGATCAATAAAATGTGGTATATGTATACCATGGAGTATTACTCAGCAATAAGGAACAATAGTGAATTAACACATCTGGTATTATCCTGGTCGGAGCTAGAACCCATTCTTCGAAGCGAAGTGTCACAGGATTGGAAAAACAAGCATCACTGGTACTCACCATCAAACTGGTACTAACTGATGAACACTTACATCACACAGGGCAATAACATTCATCAGAGGGCGGGCGGGCGGGAGGGGGGTGGAAGGGATGGGAAAAACTCTCACTGAATGGATGTGGGGAGCACAGTTTGGGAGACGACCACGATTGTGGCTCTGACACGGGCAGAACAGGGGCAATGTGTATGGCCAAAATGTTGTACCCCCATGATATTCTGAAATTAAAAAAATAAAAAAAAAAAAAAAAAAAAAAGACAAATTCTGGCCTCATTAAATTAGTTGAGAAGTGTTCCCTCCTACTTAGTTTTCTGTAAGAATTTGTATAAGCATTATATTACTTGCTACTTAAATGTTTAACATAATTTACTAGAAAATCCATCTTAGTCTGGAGTTTCCTTTATATTAAATTTTGGAGGAAAAAAATCCAATCATTACACATATTCATATTATAAAACATGAATAGTATATATCATTCATATTTTCTGTTACCTATTCCCTAATCTAGGTCCCCCTCACTCCCAGCTTGTATCTCATTTACTAAAGGGTCTGAGCCTTTGGTCACCATGCCCTTCTCAGGATGTAGCTGCTTTGATGGCACACATATCACCAAAATTGAGTAAGGGAGTAAGAAGAGACACCCAGTTGGATCACTTGAGTGCAAAACCTAGTCCTCCATGCCTCCATAACAGATCCTAAGTCATATATATCCATTCTTATGATTTCCATTCAAACTTTTACCAAAAGTTCTATCCACTGAAATAAGCCGCACCACCTCCTGGTTATCAGGATCAATTATCCATGCTAGGATGATTATTCCTTTCCTTGAAGGTCTGTTGACAGAAGGAGCATGAAAGGACCAAGCATCAGCCATAGCTTAAAGTCTAAAGGACTCTTATTTGGTCCACTTGTGGATACGTCACCCCTCTTAAAACCAGAAATTCTAAACCTACATGTGAAAAACATATTGCCCAAGCAAGTCACTAGGAGTGATGGTAAGTGAGGCTTCCATTCCTTAGTTCTTGCACTTATTTATTTTACCAATATAGTGACCATTGTTTTAGAGGGCATATGGCATGTAAAATATGGCATTTCATCTTTGGAGGGAATCTTCTCCAAACTGGCAACATAGCTGACCTCCAAGAGATGCTTCCATCACTGTTTTGGACTGGAAGTTTCTGATTGGTGTGATTTATGATAAGACTAGTTGATCACGTGGTCCTATAACCACTACCACACTTCTTTCCCCATAAAGTGAATTGCCTAATCCAAAGGGTTATTATACATTATGCTGTGTTGCTGGTTCAAATACTTTGTCAGTTGTCTTATGGTTGTGCTGGCTGAAGTCCTTCAAGGAGAAAAGGCAAACCCATGGTTGAAATATGCATCAGTTTAAGTTGTGATGAATCACTGCCTCCTCCTGGGTGGAAGATGTCCAATATAACCAACTTGCCACTGAACAGGTGGCTGATTTCCTTGATAGGTAGTGCCCTCTCAAGCATCTATTTCCGTTGCTGCCAAGTCATTTGGTAATAAAGTAAAATTTGCTAGATCAGTCCTTGGGGTGGTAACACATACTGTTTGGCCCAGTATAAGCCTCCATCTTTGCCATCATGTCTACTTTATTTATATCCCCATTGGTCCAACACTAGCTTACCCAATGGCAGAGGCTAGCTGATGTCAATCCACCAAGTCATTCTTCTACTTGATTGTGTAATGCCTTTTCTGTGGTAGAAGCTGTATGATTGGCTAATACCACTATAAATCGTCACACTTTGTGCTCACTATCATAGTTCCTTGCCAATATGAAACTTGGGTCTCCAAACTTCCTTGTCCTTGAATTTCAGATATTGTTCCTTCTATATCCCTGACTAATCAGTCAAGCCATTAGCCACTGTCCAAGATTCTATAATATCACTTCTTTGTGATTTAGCATGTTAGTGATATTCACAAATTCTTTGACACTAGTCCCATTGATAAGTGAATTTAACTTATTCTGCTCTTGAATTTGGGCTGGCCTGAGCCTATTTTGACCAACAGATTATGAAGAGGTAACTGCTACTCCAATTCTAGCTGATAGTTTCTGGCTCAGTCACTTGGAACTCTGAGTTGCCATGTAAGAATTCCAAACCCCCTAGAGGATAGGCCACAGTGAGCATGTCAGTGATGCCCTTCTCAACAGTGCATTGCTTTGGTAAATGGAGTGTTTCTGTAGGCTTTCTCATGGAACATAATCATCTGGAAGGCTTTCTGGTCTTATATAGTATATGCACTCTAGCATGCCCACTTCTCTGAGCCTTTTGATTCCTTTTTCCAACATTTATTACTGCAGTTAAGGCATTTATACTTCACCTAATCCAGGCCATTTCTTTCCCAAAACTCCCAAGGATCTTTCTAGCAGTAAGCTAGTATCATATTCCAGGGACATTGGCAAGGCATTAAAATCATATATCATGGAAGAGTGCTCCCATAGTGATAGACTTTCTCTTACCCATTCTTATGTCTCATCCTCCTTGATCTAGAAACTGCGAATTCCTTTTCTGTACATATTTTCCTGGCTCCTGCCAGTGTGTGTTAGTTAGGTCCTATATTCCTTTGGTGTACAGGCCCTTTTTCTCTTGTAGTCTCAGAACTTCCTCAGCCAAGTTTTTTGTTTATTTGACTGTGATTATTAGTCTTGTAGCCTAGAAAGGAAGTGTGGTTAGATCCTGAAGGAATAATGTGTTTTCTAAAAAGGCAGAAGCCTCTGCATTATCTTCAAGAAAGGGGTGAACACTAGCCTTTAACAGGAAAAAGTGGGCCAATTTTGTAGGCTAAAAGATGCAGGGTAATTCCAAGAATTATAGTGCATCAATCCAGATGTCTCCATCCTATGACAAAATTCCACCTTTTCCCAATTCAGGGCTTTGACCTTGGAGTCCATATCAGATACAGTTGAAAATATAACCTTATATGGATTTACCTTAATCTTATAGATAAGTTTTAGGCCTGATCACACTATTTTTTTTTCCTTCTGGCTTCAGAAGATGTGCTATGCTGCCAAATTGGTCCTCTACCTTTCACACGTAGCCTTTAATTGGTAATTAATCACTCTATGCCTTTCATTGTCTTTCTCTAAAGCATCTATTGGCCCTAGCAACAGCCATCCAATTCCATACTTTATAATTACTCTTTCCCTTTTCCTTCTCAAATATGAAATATGCCCCCACCAATGGACTTCTTTTCACTGGTATCCCTTTTCAGTTCACCACTAAACTGGAAGTTTTATCAATTGAATCATAACACATGTCAGGGACTGTCAGTGCTCCACTACTCTAAAGAGGTCCTCATTGCCAACTGATCCAATTTCAAAATCACATTCTAGAATCTGCTCCTTCAACTTCTTCTGGTACTAGCTGTTGCAGGTCAGTTTTCCTGCAAAAATACTCTGAGATGGGATTTGCATGCAGGAAGTTTATCCAGACATACTCTCAAACTTGTGGTAGAAGTGATATTATTACTTATAATATTATACAGAGCTCATAACATGTTGTATAACATAAATGTTACACAGGTAATTTGGTAATTCAGACAGCTAATTTAGTCAACAAGGTTTCTGGTTAAGATGTTTAGGGGGCTGGAATGTTTTTCATGATAAAAAAATCTATTTATATTTCGAGTAAATCTGCATATGGCCTTTACTCAATGCAAATATTGTCGAATTCTATAAAGTTCTATATCCACACAGAAGCCTAGATCACTTTGGGGCTGTTGGAAAATACAAAAGCTTTTTGCTTGAGTAAGTCATCAACTTGGTTTCCACCAAGCATTAAAGATATATATAATAGTAAAGTGTATCCACATGTCTGATGTACTACTTTGCACCTCATGTATACCAATAAACACATGTAACCTGAGTGTCTCCATGTGATTTTCAATAGTTCATAAAAAGTAGAAAGGAAAAATATTCTATTTAATTCTCATTGGTATGGGCAGGAAACATTTTGCTGCCAAGGAATAATGATTTTTTTTTCTCCTGGTGATTCTGGCAGTATGGTATTCAGTCCAATTAAAAAGCAGTTCTTTTCCTGCTAGTTTAAGAAGTTACCACCCATGCTTTACTGTGGTGTTCAACTAACAGTTATTAATAGCTGTCTTAACATCTTATTAAGTTGGAGAGGTTTTCAGACCCAAGATTAAACAGCATGTATGAATTTCTTTATATTATTTGAAATATATATGTCAACATAAACTACTATTTCTATTATCTTAATTTTGTTAGTGCAATGAATGATATGAATTATTATTACCAGGCCCTCAGAGGGTTATTTTCCATAAAGTACCCAGATATAAAAAAAAAGTCAAAAGGAAAATCACAAAAGAAAAAGTCTCTAATCGTAAAATAACGTATTCCCCAAGTATTATGAAGCTAATCAGTCGTCAGCTATTTTCTATCAACATATATGATATGTGAATGAATAAATAAATATCTCCTTAATTTTATATGATGGATTTTTCCCTTCCTGATTTAGATAAAGTGAATTAATTAAAAATAGATGTTCTTATTTAAATGATCAATCTAAAACTGAACCCCAAAATATTGAAAACTATTTTTAGTAGAAATAAAAGTTGTAACTAGACCTTGTAAAATAAATTGATGAGACTTCCAGTCGAAATGGCATTGAAATTTTATGCTTGGAGTATTCCCTGATCTCCCAGCACAAATCACTTAATAGTACCCATATTTAGAAAGTGATTTTTAAAAATTTACACTAGTGTAGTATAATTTACATACAATGAAATGCACACATTTTAAGTGTAGAGTTTGATGAATTTTGACAAATACATATACACACACACATACATATCAATGTAACAATAAGTTATAAGATGTTTTTTGTCACCCCTGAAAATATTCCTTCATGTCAATTACCAGTCAACCCCAAAGTCCCATCATTGACCCCAGCAATTGCTGATCTGCTTACTCTGTATCATTAGAGATCAGAATGATCTTTCCTATACTTTCACACGAATGAGTCTATATTATATGTATCCTTCTGTTATCTGGCTTAACTAAATGTAATATTTTTTTAATAAACATTTTATTTTAGAGTAATTTTAGATTCATACAAAAGTTGCAAAGGTAGTCCAGAGAGTTCCCACACACCCCATGGCCAATTTCCCCTATTATTAAAATCTTATATTAGTATGGTGCATTTGTCACTATTAATCTACCAATATTGGTACATTATTATTAATTAAAGTCCAAATTTTATACAAATGTCCTTAATTTTTACCTAATCTACTTTTCTTTTTATTCCAGGATCCCACCCAGAAATAGCACATTTAGTTATCCTGTCTGCTTAGGCTACTCTTGATTGTGTTAGTTTCTCAGATTTTCCTTGGTTTTGATGACCTTGACAGATTTGAAGCGTACTGCTTTTTAGGACTTTATTACTTTCTAGCAATACAAGATGCTTCAAGCTTATCTTATATATTCTCTGCTGAAGCTCTGAATCAGCCATATCACCAATAAGTGTTGATTCCTCCTGTTAGAGAATGGTATTAGAAACCAAGAGCTGGGCATGCTTGTTACCATGGGATTATCATCATACTTTTACTTCTAAGCCTTTTGAGCTGGCAGAGTAAAGAAATATATATACAAACACGCGCACACAGAAACACACACACATATATGTGTTTATACTAATCTATGTACAAACACGTATCTATAAATATTAATATTTCTATAGGTATCCATGTGTATACACATTAAGTTATGAGTTCATAGTGATGTCTCCAACTCTAATCCATTACCACATGGACCATTCTAGCCTTCTCCCCTTGTTTATTCGCAACCTTTTATCAGTCAGAAACTTGACTCCCACCATCTGCTGTCACTTAACTTAATTGATTATCTCCAGTATACATACATAGTATAGGAATATCTAGGGGTTTCAGAATTGTTAACCAGTACACTTGTGGAAAATATCTTTCTCAACTACAATGCTATGTACATTTCCTTTTGCCTTTAGTTTTATAGTCTCCACTGATTTCAGAAGTTACTTTGAAGTTCAGCACCTTTTTCTCTTTATCCCCTTCAGCAAGGTTATTTTATACATTTGCAATATGGTTACATTTTTTTAATTGCAGCTTTCCTGGGATTCCTGGACCTCCTAAATATTTTTTGGTTTTCACTTGCATACATTAAGATTCATTCTTTGTGCTATAGGGTTCTATGGATTTGACAAATACATAATGTCAATATGGTAGCGTATAGAATTGTTTAACTGCTCTAAAAAGTCCCTTGTGTCTCATCTAACACTTCACTTCTCCAAACCCTTGGCAACCACTGTCTATTTCTATCTCTATAGTTTTGCCTTTCCAAAGATGTCATGCAAATGAAATCATGCATTATGTAGCTATTTCAGACACACTTCTTACATCTGGAAATATACATTTAAGATTCATCCATGACTTATCATACTGTGTGTTTATGCATTTACCTATTGAAAAACACCTTGGTTGCTTCCAGTTTTTAGCAATTATGAAAAAAGCTGTAGGTGTTTTGTATACATAAGTTTTCAAATCATTTGGATAAGTACGTAGGAGTGCAGTTGCTGGACCATGTGGTAATACAATGTTCAACTTTGTAAGAAACTGCCAAACTGTATTTCAAAGTGACTACATTATTTTGCCTACCTACCAAAACTGCATGTGCATTTCTGCTGCTCCATGTCTTCACCAGCAATGGGCATTGTCAGTTTTTTGGATTTTGTGCATTTTAATAGGTGTATAGTGGTACCTTATTGTTGCTTAATTTGCATTTCTCTGTAACAAATGATATTGAGCATCTCTTCATATGTTTATTTGCTATTAGTATATCTTCTTTAGTGAGATCTCTATTCAGATCTTTGTCCATATTTAATTGGGTTGTTAGTTTTCTTGTTATTGAATTTTAAAAGTTCCTTGTATATTTTAGTATGATTTGAGTCACTGGTATGGATGAAACTGCCATTAGCTGGGATGGAAAAATCTAGGGAAGGAAAAGGGTTTTTTGCAATCCAAGAGTTAGAGTTTTATGTATATTAAATTGGAGATCTTATTGGAGATCTAGGGGAATATTTAAGCAGGCTGTCAAATAAGGATGTCAACCCTTTCTCTGGCATATGAATTGCAAATACTTCCCCAGGTTGATGTTTGCCTTTTGAGATTGATTATGATATAAGTATGTATGATTGTGTAGTGAAAATTTATATTTAACTGTATATATATAGGGAAATGAAAATGTATTTTCTTTATATCTATTTCTTCTAATTGGCATTTTAAAAATAAGAGATTTTCAATATTATATACCCATAATAATTAAAAAAAAAAATTTAAAACGAAAAAAGTAAGACATTTGCTGATGCTTTAAAACGTCATAGTAGAAAAACTTTAAATGCCATTTAGCAAATTTCTTTGCAATCATTATGTTTTCTATCTAGTTTTGTTGAAAGTATGCTTTAAATACTTATACTCTAGTATATTCATATATAAAATGAAGTTCAACAACAGTCTGAGGGGACACAATTGCCCTTAATCCAATCACTATCTGAGTGGAGGGACCCTTGATCCCCTATTTAAATGAATTTTCAATTACCTAAAATGAAGATGAAAACAATCTCACTTGTTGAATGACATATTACTTGTTGAATAACTTCTTGGATGAATTTAGACATTTCAGAAGTATAGAAAAATAAACTAAATAAATATATTTACATTTAGGTATTAGATATTTTCTTTGAGATTATTTATTTTATAAACATTTATTCATTACATAAAATATATCTGATTCCATGCTAAGTTGAGGTTTTTTTCCAGTTGCTATTTTCAGGTATAATAATCATTATTACATATACAGGGTGTTTGAAGGGATGTGAAATACATTGTTACCTATTCTTTCCTTTATAAATGCACTGCTCAGTTTACTAGCATTATCACTTAATTAACTTGAAGTCACATTTTTCAGAATATCACATTTATAATAAAATAGTATATTAAATGTGTAATTTATAGGAAATAAGTCAAACTAGTGCCAAATCATCTGAATTTATTACAAGATGAAAACTGAACTGATCCCTCACCAGCAGTTGCCCTTTAATCAGTGATAATCTTGACATCACTGGCTCAACACTTTCATGGAAGGGAATAAGGGCCCAAAATGCAAAAATGTTTACACCTTTGGAGGAATCACAATATATCTATTACAAGAAAAAAGGAAGGGTTTTAAATTTGAATTTTTCCACAAGGAGCTCAAAGAGTGAATTGATCTCACAGTCCTAAATGTCATTTTAAAAAATACTGAAAGGAGAAGAGACACAGGTAAAAGAAGAAAACTGTGTTTTGTTTTGTTTTTGATATATTATATATACATACAAAAGAGGCTATAGCAAAGGTTACGGGAATCTTGTATACAATTTTAACATGAATTCCAATCCAGAAAGAAGCAAAGGAAAATTTGCAGGGAAGCTCAGTTTACATAATGACATTCTCTATAGTCCTGATATTTTATTAGTACTATATTTTACTTTATGAAACATGGAATATAGGTATAAAAAATAGTAAGATCATGTTTATAACTTGCAAGATTATGCTATAGAGAGCTTTAAAAAAAGATTGCCACATAAGGTTCATTGTACTAAAAATAGTTCATTGTACTGTTTCTTTGTGGTGGACATAAATACCACTCAGGCCTCAGACTCTTTCATCTGGGCTTTTTAGCCTTCAAGTAAATTCCAATTTGTATTTTTCTAATAGAAATGGTTTCTTAGGTAAAGTTAAGCCTCTATGATTAAATATGCAGAAGTAAATATAAACATGCTTAATTTATCAATTAATAAACAAGGTCTCTTATCATTTTCAGCAAGTAAAGTTAGGTAAATAATATGGTACTGATTTTCTTTAGTGCTTTATTGGTTACATGCTTTTATTTTGCTTCTCTTATTTGAAAATTTCAAACTACATCAGCATGGATCATCCTCAAGAAACTGCAGATAAAATCTAAAACAGGCAGAAGGTGAGGGTGTGATAGGTAGACATTAAAGGTTATTCTGTAGGGGTTCTCTCTAATTTTCCTAATGGCTATGAGTAAGGATTCTACAAAGATTACACCTTTTGAGGAATCACAATATATCTATTACAAGAAAAAAGTAAAGGTTTTAAACTTGGATTTTTCCAGAAGAAGCTCAGAGAGTGAATTGATCTCACATTTCTAAATGCCATTTTAAAAAATACTGGAAAAAAGAAAAAATCACAAATATGATTTTTTCCTAAAGAGCTTCATCCAGTTTACAAATACAGACACACATATATCCCACATGTTTTACACATGCACATAACTGTCAAGTCTGCACTGGCTGAGCTGATATAGGGAATCTCACCACTTTGTTCCTTTTGATTGGAACAATGGTTGGTTTCCCCTGTAGAGGAGACAATTTAACAATTGATTGAAATAATTAATTAATATTAATTAAAAGAAAATAATTATATTGCTTATTACAAATGACCAAATTAAAGTTTTTGTACTATAAAGGTTTTCTAGATAAATATATTAAAGCTCATTGTTTTTTTTTTAACGATTCACAATAGGGGAACTGTGAAAAAAAATTAAAGATATTCATGATCCAGTCATGGCAAATGATGGCTATGAAGACTGTTAAAATACTCATAATTGGATGCTAATTAAAAACACTATTTTCACTCCTACCTCAACTATTTAAAATTATGTATCATTAACAAAAACAACAAAACCCTAAAAGTACTGAGTGGTTGCTTCTAGAAACAGAGATTACAGGTGATTTGCACTTTATACTATTCTAAGTTTTTCAGGGTTTCTACAGTCAGCCAATAATGTTTTTATAATCAGCAAAATACATAAATTTATTATTTTAATAGCTTTATCTATCAAATTAAATCTCTTTCTCACACATTATCTTGGCACTAATAATTATGTTCTAAAAGTGAGACTCTATCTGTAAAGATCCTGACAACTGCGGACAAGACTTGCTAGTGATTTATAAATAACCCCAGGAAATTATCTCTATCTTATAAACAACACAGCATCGTGTTCTCTTTGCTTTAAATTATAATAGCAAATTTGGAACGGGACTTAATACACTATTTTAATTAATGCTGTTTTTATTCCAACAATATTTTCTGTTTCAGTTAAATTTAGAGCAGCTGCTGTGTTCAAAAACTGAAGAGGGAGCTGGATGTGAGTTTTTTGGCCATAAACAAGACTTGTGCTTCCTGTGCAGTTGTATGAGTGACATCCTCATTCCTCACCTGGGAACGAAGCCCTGGATCTGCTGTTATTCTGATGCTGCAAATCACAATGACGGATGTTGTGTCTTAGGTGCAAGGGCATAGTTAAGCTATGTTGGAAGAGAAAACAACCCTGACAAAAATAGCGCCACATGAAGGAAAACTACCATAAAGGCCTGCACCAGCCTTTTTTTTTTTTTCAATTTACATTTTATTTTTATTCTATTCTTCTATAAAAATAAACACAACCGTGAATGTAATGCTTGATTACCATATAATAAACATGAAAACACCAAGGTATTTCTCTTTGAACAGCCTACATAGAACTTTTTTTTATTTCAGAATATGATGGGGGTACAACACTTTGGCTATATATATTGCCCATGCACTGCCCTTGTCAGAGCTACAATCATGGACATCCCCCAAACTGTGTTCCCCGCATCCATTCAGTGAGAGTTTTCCCATCCCCTCCACCCCCCGCCCGCCTGCCCGCCCCCTGATGAATATTATTGCCCTGTGTGATGTAGGTGTTGATCAGGGCACCAGCCTTTGAATTGGAATTATCACAAGATTATTCTGACTCATTTTGTGCACTAAATATGTGTTGAATAAATGTCATGTGTGACTCTAAAGTAATAAGGCAGGTCCCATAGGTTGCCATAATATTTCCCAGTCATATTTTGTATATTATTTTACAGTTGGTACAATAAGGATCGTCTACAAAAGGCCAGTGATGTCCTTGTTTTCTGACCTTAATACCATTGATTTTTGCAGTATTAAAAAATGGATTTGGGAGTCAGACACAACTGGATTCAGTCCTTGCTCTTGTACTGTTAGCCTATGTCCTTCGACAAATAACCTAACTTCTATAAGGTTCGGTGTCTTCCTTTGTAAAATGGGAAAAATAAAACCTAACTCAGTTTTGATGATAATTAAAGGAAATAATGTGGATAGAGCAGTACCTGAGTTATAGTAAGTGCTTGATAGATAGTAATTATAATTCCTCTTGAATTTATTCTATGCTGTTGACAGCTAATATCTTAAGCAATATTAAAATATAACAGTTAGGGGTTTGGAGTCTGAAGTCAGACAATCTTAGTTTCAAATCTCATCTCTATCTCTTACGGGTTGTCTGAGCTGGCCAAGTTGCTGAGCTTCCTTAGGGCTCAGTTTCTGCATCTGTAAAATGATGATAAGAGAGTATACCTCATAGAGTTGTTCTGAAGACTTAATGAGAGAATGCATATAAGATGAGTAGTAGAGTGCTAAGCTTCGTAAGTGCTGAGTTATATTACCTAGCATGGACCTCTTATTGGCAAGACCCAGTCAAGGGCTACTTCAATCCTGCCTCTGCCTTCCAAATGGCCAGGCTTTCTAAAACTCTTACTCAGCAAGGATCTCTTACATGAGCATATGGGGAGGGAAGGGTCATCTTCACCCATCTGTCTTGGTTTCAGTGTAGAGTTAATAAATATCTTCTCTTCACCTTATTCCTGATGTCCTCAATTGGCTCCTCAAGTAGCATTTGATCCACTATATATATTCTGTACACATTTATTCAGTGTTATGCATCCCTATAAGTTATATTTTGTCACCATGGGGATGAAGACAAAAGAAAAAAACTACAAAGTACAAGAACTCTCCTTAAGTATTACTAGTTATTGTTCCTGGCCTCTGTAAATAAATAGAAAGTTTCATTCCCCAGCTGCCTTTCCTGACTGCCTTGTAAACTGGACATAGGAATATCATTAGACCCTAGTCTATAGACATTTCCCTTCAGTCCTATTCACTCTATCCACATGGATCCCACTCCACGCCCAGCACTACAACCCTCAGTGTCACCAGACTTCTCTATAATAATTGTAACCTATAGGATATATTTATGACTCATTGAGCTCTCCAGTCTATAATCTCTCTCATATCTTCACCTAGTATTTATAAATGTTAATATACATAATTTCCTCTCACTACATCTGCACCCTGAATAATTGTGTACCAGTTGAATAGAGCCTAAAACTTTACATACCAAAGGGATAAATTTAAAGTTTATTTTCCTTATAAAATTATGTTTCCCTTTACAGAGAATTTATAATAATGATGTCTAAAATGTTGCAATCCACTGCAGCAAATCTAATGAATAGTGTGTGGTCACATTGGACTGAGTCACACCTTCTATGATTTCTTTTGTCAGAGTTTTGTAGTTTTCTGCATAAAGATCCTAGGCACATTTTGTTGGATTGTTATACCTAATTATTTTATTTATTTTTGGTGCTAATATAAATGGTATTGTGTTTTTAATTTAAAATTTCAATTGTTCATTGCTAGTATTAGGAAATAAATTGGCTTTTGTGTATCAACCTTGTATCTTGCAACCTTTCTACAATCGCTTGTTAGTTACAAGAGGTTTTTTGTTGATTCTTTCTGATTTTCTACATAGACAATCATTTGTCAGATTGAGCAAGTTCCCCTCTATTCCTAGAGTACTGAGAGATTTTATCTTAAATATGTGTTGTATTTTATAAAATGTTTTGTCAATTGACATCATTATTGATTTTTCTTCTTTAGTCTTTGATAAGGTGGATTATACTCATTGATTTCTGAATGCTGAATAGCATTGAATACTCAAAATAAATCTCACTTGGTTGTGGGGTATAATTTTTTCTATACATTTTTGGATTCAATTAACTAATATTTTTCTGAGGCCTTTTGCATTTATATGTAGGAGAGATATTGGTCTGTAGTTTTCTTTTCTTGTAATGTATTTACCTAGGTTTTATTTTCCTGCTAACCAAAGGCAATACCTAGTTTTAGTATTAGGGTAAGCTTACCTCACAGAACTGGTTAGCAAGTGGTCCCTATTTCTATTATTTGAAAAAGATTTTGAAAAATTGGTATTATTTCTTCCATAAGTGTTTAATAAAATTTATCAGTTAAATCATATGGGCCTGATGTGTTCTATTTAAGGACGTTTGTAATTATTGATTCAATTTTCTTAACAGATATAGACAAATTCAGATTATCTGTCTTTCCTCAGTGAGTTTTGGTAGTTTAGGTCTTTTAAGAAATTAGCCATTTCGTCCAAGACTTCAAGTTTGTGACATTTGTCCATATTTCTTTACTATCCTTTTAATGTACACAGGATCAGTACTGATGACTCTTTTCATTTCTGATATGGTCAGTTTGTAACTTCTCTCTTTTTCTCTTGTTAGCCTGGATAGAGATTTATCAATTTTATCAGTCTTTTCAAAGAACAAACTTCTTAAATTTTTTTTCTTTATTGATTTTCTGTTTCAATTTCATTTATTACTGCTCTAATATTTATTATTTCCATTTCTCTGCTGGATTTAGGCTTAAATTGCTGGCATTTTTTTGTCTAGTTTCCTAAGGTAGAAGCTTAGATTATTGATTTTGGATCATTCTTCTTTTATAATATAGTTAATGCTACACATTTTACTCTAACTTTTGCTTTCACTGCATTCCACAAATTTTGATAGGCTGTATTTTCATTTTCTTTTATTTAGTTCAAAATATTTTTAAATTTCTCTTGAAATTTCTTCCTTGACTTATATGTTATTTAGAAGTATGGTCTTTAATCTCCAAATATTGGGATTTTCCAGGTGTCTTTCTGTTATTGATTTCTAGTTTAATTCCATCATGATATGTGCATACTTTATATAATTTCCATTCTTTTAAATTTTTTAAGGTGTGTTTTGGGGCACAAAACATAGTCAATATTGTTAAATGTTCCATTTGAGCTTGAGAAGAACATGTATTCTGTTGTTGTTGGATGAAATATTCTACACATGAAAAGTAGATCCAATTGATTGATGGTGCTGTTCAGTTGAGCTATATCTTTAGTGGTCCTATGTCCGCTGTATCTGTCAATTACTGAAAGAGAGGTATTGAAGTCTCCAGATAAAACAGTGCATTAATCTCTTTCTCCTTACAGTTCTATCATTTTTCCTTCATATATTTTGACATTCTGTCCTTAGGTAAATACATGATAAAGGTTGTTATGACTTCTTGGAGAATTGATCCATTTTTATCATTGAATCCCCCTCTTTATCACTGATAATTTTCCTTGATATGAATTCTGCTCTGTCTGAAATTAATATAGCTACTTTATCTTTCTTTTGATTAGTGTTAGCATGATATACATTTCTCTATCCCTTTACTTTAACCTATTTGTGCCTTTACACTTAAAGTGATGTTATAATTCTAGTCCAAAAGCTGGTAGGCTTGAGTTCCAGCAAGAGACAATGTTTCAGGTTGTATACAAAGGCAAGAAAAAAATAGATATTCCAGTTTGAAGAAACTTAGGTGGAGGAATTCTCTCTTACTCAGCTTTTTTGTTCTATTTAGGCCATCAACTTATTGGATGAGGCCCATCCACATAAGGAAGGCAAATCTGCTTTATTCAGTCTACTATTAAAAGGCTAATATCATCCTGAGACTTCTTTACAGACACAAGCAAGGACGTAAAATATCTCTACAATTAAAACTACAAAACATTGATGAAAGAAATTGAAAAAAACAAAAATAAATGAAAGATATCCCATGTCCATGGATTGGAGGAATTAATATTGTTAAAATATCCATACTTCCCAAAGCAATCTATAGATTCAATACAATCCCTATGGAAATACCAATGAAATTCTTCACAGATATAGAAAAAACAATCTTAAAACTTGTATGGAACCACAAAGACTCTGATTAGACAAAGCAATCTTGTGCAAAAAGAACACACTACCTGACTTCAAAATATACTACAAAGCAGTAGCAACTAAAAGAGCATGGTGTTGGCATAAAAACAGACATAGACCAGTGGAGCAGATTAGAGAACCCAGATATAAATCCACACATTTACAGCCAACCAATCTACAACAAAGTCTCCAAAAACACACAATGGGGAAAGGAGTCTCTTCAATAAATGGTACTGGGAAAACTGGATATCCACATGCAGAAAAATGAAACTAGACCTCTATCTTTCACCACTTGCAAAAAGAAACTCAAAATGGATTACATATTTAAATCTGTGACCCAAAATTATGAAACTACTAGAAGTAAACATCGGGAAAATGCTCCAGTATATTGAAGTTGGCAAAGATTTCTTCAGTAAGACTTCAAAAGCACAGGCAATCAAAACGAAAATTGACAAATGGGATATCATCAAGTTAAAAAGCTTCTGCACAGCAAAGAAAACTATCAGCAGAGTGAAAAGACAACCTACAGGATGGAAGAAAATATTTGCAAACTATGCATCTGACAAAGGGTTAATATCCAGAATATATTAGAAACATAAAAAACTCAATAGCAAAAAAGCAACCAAACAAATAAATAATCTGATTAAAAAATGGACAAAAGATCTGAATATACATTGCTAAAAGAAGACATCTAAAGGACCAACAGGTATATGAACAAATATTCAACATCACTAATCATCAGGGAAATGCAAGTAGCAACGACAATGAGATATCAACTCAGACCTTTTAGAAAGGCTATTATCAAAAAGACAAATGATAACAGGTTTTGAAAAGGATGTGAGAAAAAAGGAAACTGGGTACACTATTGGTTGGAATGCCCTATAGAAAACATTATTGGGGGTTCCTCCAAATATTAAAAATAAAACTACCATATAATCCAGCAATCCCACTACTGCATATATACCCAAAGAAAATGAAATCAGTATGTTGAAGAGATATCTTTATGCCCATGTTTATTACAGTACTATTTACAACAGCCAAGGTATGGAATCAACTTTAGTGCTTATCAAAAAACAAATGAATAAAGAGATAGTGGTATATTTACAAAATGGAATACTATTCAGCCATAAAAAAGAATAAAATCCTGTCATTTTCAACAACATGGATGGGTCTGGAGGACATTATAGTAAGTGAAATAAAACAGACTCCGAAAGACAAATATCACATGTTCTCACTTATATGTGGAATCCAAAAACATTGATGTCATAGAGGTAGAGAGTAGAATAGTGGCTAGCAGAGGCTGGGAAATGTAGGGGGAAGAGGGTGAAGAGAAGCTCATCAACAGGTAAAAGTTACAGTTTGATAGAAGGAATAAATTCTAATGTTTCATTGCACAGTAGAATGACTATATTTAACAATCATATATTGTATATTTTTAAAAATAGCTAAAAGAGAGGATATTTTTGTTCTCAACATAAAGAAATAATGTGTCTGAGGTGAAGGATGCACTAATTACTCTAATTTGTTCATTACACATTGTATACATGTAGCAAAACATCACACTGTACCCCATAAATATGTACAATTGTGTCAATTAAAAAATAAAAATAAAGAGTAATATTTCAACAAATATCTGGGCACTTTGTGGCCCTGTTAAGTTAACACAAAATTAATTATCTAAACATATCTTCTAATTTTTTGCTAAAAGCTGGAAATTAGGTAATAGGAACTGAGGTTAATAAGCCTTTAATGTGAAGTTTAATGTTAATCTGTTGAGGAGTTGGGCTATATTTAATGTTAGCTGTAGCTGTAGGTGCCATAGTTTTATTATGCTCTAGTGTTCTTATTTTTGTCTCCTCTTTTGTCTTTGGATGTCTCTAAGAACTCCTCCTTAAATTGAATCTGTGTCTTTGAGCTCTGTTAGTTTGAAGGAAATTGGAAATATTTCACCCCAAAATATATTTCTTTGACATATTTTGAAATGGCTACCATGAGTCTCACAGATAGAAGTAATGCTGCAAACCTGCCTTTTGTGGGGGAAATTTGCATCTATAGGGAATTTACATTAGTACAGCCAGATCTATTCTTACCCAATTTAGGAAAGATTAACTGAGAGTCCAAAACATTTAAATGTCTGAAAAGAAACATTTACCATCTATTTTCTCTGTGGGATGCTACCTGTTAGGTTTCATTTACGTAACAAGACTCTTGAGAGATTGGGATCAAGATGGCTGACCAGAGAAACCAGCTGCCAGAACATCTCAGTAAGAAAAATGAACAGACAGACAGACATAGATTGGATGTAGGTCTGCAGGAAGGGTGCCAGGGCATTCAGGAGGCTCCACAGGAAGAAATTGCAGGCAGAACAGGAAGGAGCAGAGTACTGGCAAAGATCAACCCCCGAGACGCTTGGAGTCCAGCAAGAAGAATAGGTGGAGCAGTTTGCTTCTCCCTCCCCCACATCGCTGACAGTTGGTGGGATCCTGAGTCACTGGAGAGACTTTCTGCACACACGAGACCAAAGGCTGCTGCCACCAGTGAGCTGGGAACTCCTTGTGGACAGGGCACCAGGCTCCTAGTCCCCCTAGAGCAGTTCCCACTTCCACAGACCTGAGCTGGGATGGCAGGCACCATACTGTTTCTCCACCCACTGTGTACCTTTGTCCTCCCCAGGGGGCTTCAAATCCTCAGATTTCATCCTGTTCCTTCCCACACAGACATTTCCCAACTCTGACCCATACTGCAGTAGCCACAGGGGTCCAGCAAGACCCAGGTGATTTGTGTGACTCCAGAGCCTGGATATTCTTGGCAGACAACCTCCCAGAGAGAGGGTCAGAAATGACCAGAGTGCTAGCATTCCTCCATACAGACTCCTTTCCTCCCCTTCACCTCCCCAACCTATGGCTGCCGAGAGAGACAATTGAGCCACCACAACAAGACTTCCACAGAGTGTGGGACTCATGCCTTTCTTCTTAGGGTACTGCAGTGGACAGAGGGGTACTCAGACTGTGAGCTCCCTGCTCACTGGCCCTCCCTGGTACTGCTTGCCTGGTGGCTCTATCAGAGCAGGCCATGCCCTGAGGCAGAAGGACATAGATCCTGCTCAGGCACACTGTGGGTGACTCGGGTCAAGCATGCTTCTCCCCAGCATTGTCAGGGATTGACCTTCTTGGTCTTGGGAGGCAAGGGAGCTCACCTGGGCAAATGGGGGAGAGAGAGCAGTGTGGGTCCTAGCGTTAGGTAGGTAGTTAGGATCTCTGGCTCTTCTTGGGACAAGGGTTCCCTGCCTTGGTGCTATCTCAATGCAATTGCTCCACCAGGAAAGTAGGATAAGGGCAGGCACACCATTTTGGTGTTGCCCCACCCTTAATCCTATCCCAAGCAATTGCTACACCTGGGGAAGGAGGGAATGCTTTATCAATCTGGGAATTCCCCAGCCCAGGCACAAGAGGATTTAGAAAGTGACCTAGAGGTAACACAATGGTAATTATTGTGCCATTATCTTGGATCAGCATTGTGGTTCACCCCCCCAGGTGACCTTTCTTAGAGGGAGCTTATATATGCAGAAGCAATTTTGAGGACACCTGTTGATCATTTGATAACATCCCACACCTACTGAGAGCCCTCCTCCAGACTGGGCTAATAAAAGGAAACAATCTGAGAAGTCAGAGAGAGAGTAGGTCAGTCAGCCAGGCAGTGAGTCAGTCTGTCTCTCTCCACTCATGGAGACAGACCCATTTTATACTACAATCAAGAGCTGCTCATGTGAAACTACTTCCTGCCTGGGGTTACTCCCTTGTATTGGCACTGCTGGTGATTTTTCCAAGAAAGGAGTCAGAGGACTGGGATAATAGGCTGGACTTGACACTTTGGTGTGTCTGGTCATTCTTTGGCCAAGAGCACACCAAGAACTGAGGGCAGAATGCCTCCTGACACTAGCTGCAACATTTTCAGAGGGAGCCCATTCCCCCATGGGAGGACCACACTCTCAGCTCAGGCTGGAATCCTGGGTAGGGAACCTCCCATCCCACAGCACGGTCATGGGGGAGCTCAGCTGGCTTGGGCTTCTGCCTGCCAGCAGACACCAGGAGGAGACTGGAGCAGAGGAGGGGTGAGAGGAGCAAGGCCCACTGCAGACTACCAGTTTGTGAATCTTAGATGGACTTGCCTCCACAAACAGACTTTCTGGTTGGGTGGGACCACATCAGCCTCTCCCTGGCAGCTCTGCTCAGAAGCTGGGAGCAGACCTTTGACCCCTGCCAAAACAGCTACCTTGCCAGCTTCCGTGGAGCCTGAGGGCAAGCTCACCCAACCTAGTGCAGGCCAGCTGCATTTCCCCACCTGCCTCTGCTGCAGCAGAGATTAAGGACTCACCTGGAAGTTCCAGGGCCCTACACACACCTGGGGCATTAGAGTGCTTCTCCTGAGGGACTAGAGCTGGGCACAGGACACAAAACCCAAAAACATTGCAGCTTATTCCTTCTGGCAAGCACCACCAACTGACAGGGAGGTCAATTTCTATGCCTTTTACAGCATTTACTGACACAATCTTACAGGGTGTGTGGGGGTCCAAGGAGTGGCCATTTGAGGGAGAACCCACCCCTCCCCACAGAAAAACTGTGCTACTGGATAAAGGCAGAAGGAAACCAGCCCAGTGCCATAGCATAAAAGTGTTTAGCCCCCTACCCTGTGAACAGCTGTAGTGATTTGGAGAGGTTGTCCTGACCTCCTACCAGCAGCTCCCCCTAGTGGCTGGAAAAGCAACTTCTGAGCCCCACTGAGGCTTTGAAAAGCCTTTCAGGCTCCCACAACCTAGCCAAAAACTGCTTTGCTCCTCCCCCCACATCAGTGGTGTGGAGATGAAGAAACCCCCTGGGAGCTATAGGGTCCCTCTTAAAGCTTGGGACACTCAAGTACTCCACCTGGGGGACCAGAGTCTACCAAGGACACAAAAGAACATCTCAGCATCTGGCTCTCTTCCACAAACATCAACCAATGACAGGGAGAAAAACGATATAACCAATCATAGCATCTTTCAACTCAAGCAAACAGGGTGTGGCTGATTCATACTCACAAGTACCACCTGCCATCACTGAGTAAGCTAGAGGACTTAACTCACTATACAATGTTGAGAAGAGGTGAAGACAGAAGGCCAGAGGTAATCCAAGAGGCACATCAAACCTGCTAGAACACTCTATAGCCAACTCAGGACCAGCACACCTCTCCCTCACTTGCTCAGGAATTGATCACTGAGGACCAAGAGACTGGCCTGTAAAACAGGGTTAGCACCCAGAGGTTTGGACTGAGAGGCCAGATGAGAAGGAATTAGTGAAATAATTCTGGAAACATGAAAAAGCAGAGGAAAAGGACACCCCCAGAAGAAAACAATAACTCCCTACCAATGGATACCAACCAAAATGAAAAGATTGAAATGACAGATGAAGAATTTCAAATATGGATTTTAAGGAAGCTCAATGAAATACAAAAGAAAATAAAAACCCAACACAAAGAAAACACAAAAACAATGCAGGAAATAAATGAAAAATTTACTAAGGAAACCAAATTATTTTAAAAAATCAAACAGAAATTCTGGAAATGAAAAATTCATTCAATGAAATACAAAACACAATGGAAAGCCTAAAGAATAGCCTAGATCAGGCAGAAGAAAGAATCTCAGAGCTTGAAAACAACACCTTCAAGTTAAACAAGTCAGTCAAAGAGAAAGAACTGAAAAATAAGAGGAATTAACAAATCCTAAAAGAAATATGGAACTATGTAAAGAGGCCCAACATAAGAATCATAGGCATACCTGAGGGTGAAGAAGAAAATACACAAAGGTTGTAAAACCTATTTGAGGGAATTAGTGAAGAAAATTTATCTAACCTTCCTAGAAAGGTAGATATACAGGTTATAGAAGCTCAAAGGACCCCTGGGAGATTCGTTGTGAAGAGACAATCACAACATAACAATCATCAGACTGGCCAAAGTAAAAATGAAAGAGGCACTCCTATGAGCCATAAGGTGAAAGCATCAGGTAAATTACAAGGGAAAAACCATCAGACTAACAACAGACTTCTCAAATGAGACCTTACAAGCCAGAAGGGATTGGGGCCTCATTCTCAGTCTTCACAAACATAATAATGCCCAGCCTAGCATTTTGTGTCCTACAAAACTAGGTTTCTTACATGATGGAGAAATAAAGTCTTTCTCAGACTAGCAAACACTGAGGGAATTGGTCAAGACCAGACCTGCCCTGCAGGAAGTACTCAGAACTGCATTAGACATGGATCAGTAAAAAGACACCCAACGGTGTAAAACTACCCAAAAGCTAAAGGTCAGAGCCCAGGCAAAACAATGGCTGTAGTTGAAAACAAAGCAATAAAATTCTACTGAACAGGATGAACAAAATCCACCCAACTTATCAATTCTTTCAATAAATGTGAATGGCTTGAACTTCCCACTCAAGAGACATACCTGCCTGAATGGTTTAAAAAATAAAAGCCAAGTATCTGCTGTCTCCAGGAAACACATCTAACCTACAAGGATTTATTCAGACTCAAGGTGAAGGGGTGGAAAACAATATTCCATGGAAATGGAAACCAAAAGAATGCTGGTGTAGCCATTCTTATATCAGATAACATAGACTGCAAATTAACAAAAGTAAAGAAAGACAAAGATGGTCATTATATAATGGTGAAGGGAACAATTCAACAAGAAGACATAACAATCTTAAATATTTATGCACCTAACACAGGTGCAACCAAATTCATAAAGCAAACTCTGCTTGATCTGAAAACAATGAAAAATAGCAGCATCGTAATAGCTAAGGACTTCAACACCCCACTGACAGGAAGGGAATGATCCTCCAAGCAGATAATAAACAAAGAAACACTGGACTTAAATAAGATTCTAAAACAAATGGGTCTAAAAGACATTTACAAAACAATTCTACTTTAAAAACCACTGACTATATGTTCTTCTCATCAGCACATGGAATATTCTTTAAGATTGATCACATCCTATGCCACAAAACATGCCTCAACAAATTTAAAAAAATAGAAATTATACCATGTATCTCCTCAGACCACAGTAGAGTAAAACTGGAAATGAATTCCAGCAGAAATACTCAACTCTACACAAAGTCATGGAAAAAAACAGCTTACTGCTGAAGAGGTATTGGGTCAAGGAGGAAATTAAGATGAAAATCAAAAGATTCCTCCAACTAAACGACAAAAGGAACACAAGTGATCAAAATCTATGGGATTCAGCAAAAGCAGTCCTGAGAGGAAAATTCATAGCCATAAATGCATACATCCAAAAGACAGAAAAATCACAAATCAACAATCTAATGAATTGTCTCAAGGCATTGGAAAAGGAAGAGCAAACCAATCCCAAACCCAGAATAAGTAAAGAAATAATTAAGGGCAGAGCAGAACTAAATGAAATTGATAACAGAAGAATTAGATGGAAGATTACTGAAACAAAAAGTTGGTTCTTTGAAAAGATGACCAAAATCGACAGGCCTTTCTCTAGATGAACCATATACAGAAAAGAAAGGACCCTAATAAGCTTAATCCAAAATGAAAAAGGAGATATTACAACTAATACCAAGGAAATACAAAATATCATCTCTGAATACTATAAAAATCTCTATGCACATAAACTTGAAAACATTGAGGAATTAGACAAATCCTTGGAAACACACAACCTCCCTAGGCTCAATCAGGAAGAAACAGAACTTCTGAACAGACCAATATCAAGAAATGAAATTGAACCAGCAATAAAAAATCTTCCAACACAAAAAAATCCCAGACTGGATGGTTTCAAAGCCAAATTTTACCAGACCTACCAAGAAGAACTGGTACCTATACTGCAGAAATTATTTCATAGCATTGAGAAGGAAGGAATCCTCCCCAATTCATTCTAAGAAGCCAACATCACCCTGATACCAAAGCCAGAAAAGGTCACAATTAAAAAAGAAAAATACAGACCAATTTCCCTTATGAATATAGATGCAAAAACTATCAATAAAATTCTAGCAAACTAAATTCAGCTGAACATCAAAAAAATAATCCACCATGATCAAATGGGTTTTATCCCAGGGATGCATGGATAGTTAAACATATGCAAATCTATAAATGTGATTCACCATATAAATAGAAGTGAAACCAAAGACCATAAGATCATCTCAATAGATGCAGAAAAAGCATTTGACAAAATTCAGTGCCCTTTTATGACACAAACTCTTAAGTAAATAGGCATAGATGGAATATACCTCAATATTATAAAAGCCTTCTATGACAAATTGACAGCCAACGTCATACTTAACAGGAAAAAACTGAAGTCATTTCCACTTAGAACTGGAACCAGACAAGGTTGCCCACTGTCACCACTTCTGTCCAACATAGTGCTGGAAGTCCTAGCCAGAGCAATCAGGCAAGAGAAGGAAATTAAGTGTATCCAAATGGGGAAAGAAGAGGTCAAACAATTGCTTTCTGCTGACGATATGATCTTATATCTAGAAAACACCAAAGATTCTGCCAAGAGACTCCTGGAATCAATAAATAAATTCAGCCAAGTCTCGGGCTACAAAATGAATTTACACAAATCAGTAGCATTCCTATACACCAACAACAGTCAAGCTGAGAATCAAATCAAAGACTCAGTACCTTTCACAATAGCAAGAAAGAAAAGAAATATCTATAAATATATTTAACCAAAGAGGTGAAAGACCTCTATAGGGGGAATGGCAAAACACTGAGGAAGGAAATCACAGAGGATATAAACAATTGAAAAACTTATCATGCTCATGAATCAGTAGAATCAACATTGTTAAAATGTCTATACTACCCAAAATGATTTACAGATACAATGCAATCCCTGTGGAAGCACCAATGTCATTTTTTGCAGATCTGGAAAAAACAATTCTACATTTTGTATGAAACCAGAAAAGACCCTGATTAGCCAAAGCTACCTTAAACAAAAGGAAGAAATCAGGAAGCATGACTTTACCAGACTTCAAACTATACTGTAAGGCTATAATAACCACAACAACATGGTACTGGCACAAAATCAGAGACATAGACAAATGGATCTCAACAGAGATCCCATATATAAAACCATCCTCATATTTCCATCTGATCTTTGACAAAACAGACAAAAACATACATTGGGGAATAGAATCTATATTTAATAAAAGTGCTGGGAAAATTAGATAGCCTCATGTAGAAAACTAAAACAGGACCCATACCTCTTGGCCCTCAGAAAAATTAATTCATCATGGATAACAGACTTAAGACTAAGTCATGAAATTATAAGAATTCTAGAAGAAGAGGTCTGAAAAACTCTTCTAGATATTGGCCTAGGAAAGAATTTATGAAGAATACCCCAAAAGCAATCACAGGAACAATAAAAATAAATAAGTGGGACCTGATTAAATTAAAAAGCTTTTGAACAGCCAAGGAAACAATCAATACAGTGAATAGACAACCTATAGAATGGGGGAAAATATTCACATGCTGTACATCCAATAAAGGGCTAATAACCAGAATCTACAAATAACTCAAGTGAATCAGCAAGAAAACATCAAACAACCCCATTAAAAAGTGGGAAAAACATGAAAAGAAGCTTTTCTAAAGAAGATAGAGTAATGGCTAATAGGCATATGAAAAAATGTTCAATATCTCTAATCATCGGGCAAATGCAAATGAAAACCACAATGAAATATCACCTATCTCCAGTGAGAATAGCTTTTATCAAAAAGTCCCAAAACAACAAATATTGGCATTGATGTGGAGAGATAGGAACACTCACATGCTGCTGGTGGGACTGCAAACTAGTATGACCTCTATGGAAAGTAGTGTGGAGAAACCTCAAAGAACTAAAAGACCTACCATTTTATCCAGAAATCCCACTACTGGGTATTTACTCAGAGGAAAAAAACACATTTTATAAAAAAGACACTTGCACTCAAATATTTATAGCAGCACAATTCACAAGTGCAATGATGTAGAAACAACCCATGTGCCCATCAATACATGGATGGATCAATAAAATGTAGTATATGTATACCATGGGGTATTACTCAGCCACAAAAAAAATGGTAAACTAATACCTTTTGTAACAACCTGGGTGGAACTGGAGACCATCATTTTAAGTGAAGTATCACAAGAATGGAAGAACAAGAACCACATTCACTACTATTTTGAAACTTATTGATCAACACTCATGTGCACATATGGTAATAAAATTCAAAGGAAATCAAGCATATGGGATGGGGGAGGAACGGATGTGTAAATTCACACCTAACAAGTACAATGCACCCTATATGGGTGATGGACACACTTATAACTTTGACTCATACTGTACAAAACCAATTCATGTAACCAAAATGTTTGTACCCTTGTAATATTCCAAAATTTAAAAAATTAGTAAAAAAATTAAAACAATAAAAAATAAAAATGAATCATTAAAGCAACAACAACAACAACAAAACATAACAAGGCTACCTTTGCTAGCCAACCAAGCCTCTTCAGCTCTTCCTTCCCAAACCTGTTTTGCTACTTTCAAGCCCCCATTCTTTAAAAACCTCTTTACCTCATTGAGGATTTTAATCTTCATTCTGAGGATTCCAGCATATACATGTTAAATAAATTTGTATCTTTTCCTACTGTTAATCAATCTGCCTCATGTCAATGATTTTTCAGCCTACCTTTTTGGGGCCAGGGTCCTTTGCTCCCTCCAGTTTGGTGAACTTTTAGGGGGCCAGCAGCCTTTGGTCCCTACAGTTGTAGCCCACTGTTACTATTCTGAAGCCTTTATGATGTGATGGTAAGGCACTAGGTAAGGAAAAGGAAAGTGTTTTGTAATCTTATGAATTAAATCACAGCTTTTTAGTGGGCCTAAGACCCTGAGCTGTGACCTTTATATGTGTTTCTTATCATTTTTCCCTCCCCTTAAAGACATAGGAAAGCTAGAGCTAGATTTGGCTAATTTCCATTCCCCCAGAAGGATAAGTGTCCAATAAAATTGTTTCCCTTCTAGAACAGGTTTAGTCATGCTCTGGTCACTTTTCAAAATGATTATATTTCCTCTATTTTTTGCCAGAAAGGCATGAGGAATTTTGCCTCTAATCTTCACCATGAGAACCTATTGAGTCTCCTGGAGGTAAAACTCATGAAAGTGTGGAGTCTGCCAATGAGTGTTGCCCCCAGGAGAAAGTCCTGTGGGAGTAGGATCAAGATAGAACGGAAGAAATGGAAATGGAAACTCCAAGTACAGACAATTCTTATGATAGCATGTTCTTCTACTTCTGTTTTTTCCTATATGTCAGTTCCCTTTATGTGGCCTGATTAATGTAGTGAATGAGCTAGTGGTGGGAAACTTCTTTGTCTTCCCCTGAAAGCTATTTTCCATAACTAGCCTTCTGCTTAAACTGACTTCCACTCTGTGTGGACTGTGTCCCTGCATGTATTATGCAGGGTAGAACCTGCTGCCTCAAGAGAAACTCCAATATTTTCCAAGCTCTTAGGATTGTCTTTATTTGCTTTCAGAAATAGGGTACTATGTTCTCCACAAGAGATAATGTGATTCTACCCTCAATGACTTATTTTTAATCGTATCTGCATCATGTCTAGAAATCCTTTGGCATGGGTGGTATAATAATGTTCTTCTCGACCTAATATCCAAGGCTAATATAAATTTTCCCATTGTTTTTAATATTTTTGCCATTCTTGTTTATTTTGTAGGAGGAACGTGTCAATGGAAAAGAAGCCAATCTTTGTAAAATAATTTTAAAGAGGTTTATTCTGAGTCTAATTTGAGGACCATGACCCAGAGGCCCACCAGAGAAGCCTTGAGCAAGTGAACTCTCTGTGGCTGGGTTACAGTTTGGTTTTATACATTTCAGGGAGACAGGGATTACAGGCAGAGTCATAAATCAATACCTGGAGGGCATACATTTGTTTGGCCTGAAAAGGCGGGCCATCTCTAAGTGGGGGTTTACAGGTTATAGGTGGGTTTAAAGACTCCTTGACTTGTAATTGGTTAAAAAATGAAGCTTTGTCTAAAGGCTTGGAATGTTTTTATATAAGGAAGAGACAAGTCACAGGACATATATTTGTTGTGTAAATTGAGGACCTGCAGGCTTGTCCTGCATAGCCTTAGGCCTGTTGATGAGTTACAAAGGATATCTCCAAAAAGGGAAAGGGGCATGGTGAGGCATGTCTGACCATCCTCCTCCTCACAGAAATTTAGTTTTAGGATATCCCCTTGCCCAGGAAAGGGTCCATTTAGTTAGCCAGTGGGGGGAAGCCTTTTATTTAATTTTAGTTCACAAAGGCAAGGGAGGAATGATCATCTATGTTCACACCACATTTCCTGTAAGTTTGGCTCTATCAAATCATATTCCAACTATTTACAAGCTTACTAATGTTGGGCAAGTTACTATACTTCTCTATGACCCCGTTTCTTTATCCATAAAGTGATTGATGAAACATAAAGTGCTACTTTGAAAATTGCAGTGCTTGGCACAAGTTAAACTCATACAAGGATCTTCATGACACATAAGCATCCCTGCTTGTCTGTTATTGGCAACTCTAAAGGTGTTTAAGCCAATTTAAACACTAGGAGAAGACAGGTTAACTGAATATATAATGCAAAAAGCAATATTTTTTCTTATTTCAAGAAATATAGATAGGAGATAGGAAGAGGTACATATTGTAGCCAAGATTTAAGAGAATTAGTTCTGGAAAAATTCACAGATTTTTTTCTATAGATAAGATACATTACAAAATCATGTTAGGAAGATTATAAACATGATAGCAGAGCACTAAGGGGCATACTGCTCTTGTATTTTGCAATTAAAGGAAATATTATCATATAGCCCCTAAAATTAATTTGGAATACTGTCAGTGCCCTTAAGGCATATCACAGGATTATGTAAGGTCATAAGCTTTAAAGATAATAATCATCACCCAATCCAGTTTCTTCACGCTAACTGCAAATTAGTTGTTTTTCCTTTAAGAGCTATTCTAATTCAGACAATTAATTGGCAAAGCTTATTATTTAAACTTTCCTATTCTGAAAATTAGATTGCTGCATTGTGGTAAATGTATACTAGCAAGATCTTTTTAAAAAAATAATTTTAGAATTTTAGAAGCAATTTTGTGTATCTTATTTTTATTAAAATGCTGTGCATCTTATTTTTAATTTTAAAATATGTTATGATCAAAAGAGACCTGATTTCTATTTCATTCACTCAATTCATTTTTTAGCTTATACTTAGGAAAACAATTTGTTTTCATTGTCAACAAGAGCATCAAATAGGTTTAAAATCAAATGCAAAAATATGTTTTCCGTTATTATTTACTTATAAATATTAGTACACCATGGGATATGAGATTCTTATTTTTAAAGATTTCACTTTCAAAGTTTCAAAATACTTATATATGAAAAGGTTTGAAGAAAAGGAAAAGGGGGAAAACATGGAGATTTATTCTTCAATTTATTCAGCAAACATTTATTAGATACTCTTTGCAAGTCCTTATACTATGCAAAAAAAAAAAAACTATTATGGAAAAGCCAGTAATTAAAATAGATAATAAAACAGTTTAAAAATTGCTGTCATATAGGAAGTGCTTGGGGGCATGGAGGACAGGACTGAGACCCAGACAAAGGAAAGAGGATAATTGCGGGTGTAGAGATGGTTTTCCTGGTATCTGTGCTGCATGTTTAAAATGACAGATGTGGAACTGATATTCCAGAGAGGAGTAACATTTGCAAAAGGCTGGAGACTTATGAGAATCCAGTGAAGGAGCTCATGAAATTTCACCCCAAAAATATGACTCCTTGGTATAGAGAATATTTTGAATTGCAGGCCCCTCAAGATCAGCAAATCACTGGAAGGGGCTTTCCCTCTATCTGCATAAACTGGTCTGACCAATCAAAAGATCAAAGGGGTTAAATATATTGCTAGGTATTTTATTTTCTTTGTTGCTCTTGTGAAGGGTATTGAGTCTTTGATTTGGTTCTCAGTTTGACTGTTGGTGTATATGAATGCTACTGATTTGTGTACATTGATTTTGTATCCCAAGACTTTGCTGAACTTATTTATTAATTCCAGTAATCTCATGGTAGGGTCTTTGGGGTTTTCTAGATATAAGATCATATCATCTGCAGAGTGATATCTTGACCTCTTCTGGTCCCATTTGGATGTCCTTGATTTCCTTCTCTTGTCTGATTGCTCTGGCTTCCAGCACTGTGTTGAATAGAAGTGGTGATAGAGGGCATCCTTGTCTTGTGCCAGCTCTAACCAGGAATGCTTTCAAATTTTCCCCACTCAGTATGATGTTGGCTGTGGGTTTGTCATATATGGCTTTTATCATTTTGAGGTAAGTCCCATCTATGCCTATTTTGTTAAATGTTCTTATCATAAATGGGTGCTGAATTTTGTCAAATGCTTTTTCTGTGTCTGTTGAGAGGATCATATGGTTTTTGTTTTTACTTTTATGTGATGGATTACATTTATAGATTTGCACATGTTGAGCCATCCCTGCATCTCTGGGATGAAGCCCACTTAGTCATGATTATTTTTTTGATCAGCTGCTGAATTTGATTTGCTAGTATTTTATTGAGAATTTTTGCATCTATATTCATAAAGGAAATTGGTCTGTAGTTTTCTTTTCTTGTTGAGTCCTTACCTGGATTTGGTATCAGGGTGAGGTTGGCTTCATAAAAGGCATTGGTAAGGATTCCTTCCTTCTCAATGTTGTGAAATAATTTCTGCAGGATAGGCACCAGATCTTCTTTGTAGGTTTGGTAGAATTCTGGTGTGAAACCACCTGGTCTGGGTCTTTTTTATTTTTAGGGAGGTTTTTTATTACTCTTTCAATTTCAGTACTTGATATTGGTCTGTTCAGGAAATCTACATCTTCTGGGTTGAGCCTAGGGAGGTGAAGGATCTCTACAGGGAGAACTACAAAACACTGAAGAAGGAAATAGCAGAGGATGCAAACAGATGGAAAACTATACCATGCTCATGGATTGGCAGAATCAACATTGTTAAAATGTCTATACTACCCAAAATGATCTACAGATTCAATGCAATCCCTATTAAAATACCAACAGCATTTTTCACAGATGTAGAAAAAATAATTCTACACTTTGTATGGAACCAGAGAAGACCCCATATAGCCAAAGCAACCTTAAGCAAAAAGAACAAATTGGGTGGCATCAATCTACCAGACTTCAAGCTATACTACAAGGCTATAGTAAACAAAACAGCATGGTACTGGCACGAGAACAGAGGCATAGACCAATGGAACAGAACTGGGAACCCAGACATAAAACCATCTTCATATAGACATCTTATTTTTGACAAAGCAGACAAAAACATAGACGGGGAAAAAGAATCCCTATTTAATAAATGGTGCTGGGAAAATTGGGTGGCCATATGTAGAAGACTGAAACAGGATCCATACCTCTCACCTCTCACAAAAATCAACTCACGATGGATAACAGACTTAAACCTAAGATGTGAAACCATAAGAATTCTAGAATAAAATGTTGGAAAAACTCTTATAGACATTGGCCTAGGCAAAGAATTTATGAACAAGATCCCCAAAGCAATCACAGCAACAACAAAAATACACAAATGGGACCTGATCAAATTAAGAAGCGTCTGCACAGCCAAAGAAACTATTGCTAAAGTGAATAGACAACCTACAGAATGGGAGAAAATATTTGCAATCTATACATCCAATAAAAGGCTGATAACTAGAATCTATATAGAACTCAGGAAAATCAGTAAGAACAAATCAAACAACCCCATTAAAAAAATGGGCAAAGGACATGAACACAAACTTTTCAAAAGAAGACAGAACAACGGCCAAGAAATATGAAAAAATGCTCAATATCTCTAATCATCAGAGAAATGCAAATTAAAACCACAATGAGATATCATTTAACTCTAGAGAGAATGGCTTTTGTCAAAAAGTCCCCAGACAACAAATGCTGATGTGGAGAGATAGGAACACTTATACACTGCTGGTGGGACTTCAAACTAGTACAACCTCTATGGAAAGTAATATGGAGATAACTCAAAGAACAAAAAGTAGAACTACCTTTTGATCTAGAAATCTCACTACTGGGTATCTACCCAAAGGAAAAAAAGACATTCTATAATAAAGACATCTGCACTTGAATGTTTATAGCAGCACAATTCACAATTGCAAAGATGTGGAAACAACCCAAGTGCCCATCAATATATGAGTGGATTAATAAAATTTGGTATATGTATACCATGGAGTACTACTCAATCACAAAAAACAATGATGAACTAACACCTCTTGTATTATCCTGGATGGTGCTGGAGCCCATTCTTTAAGTGAAGCATCTGAAGAATGGAAAAACAAGCACCACATGTACTCATTGATCAATACTCATTGATCAGTCATTGGTACTGATTGACCAACAGTTATGTGCACATATGCAAGTAGCAATCACTGGGTGTCAGGCAGGAGGGAAGGAGGAGGAAGGGAAGGTAAATTCACACCTAATGGGTGCAGTATGCACTGGTGGGGGATGAATATGTTTGTAGCTATGACTCGGTCAATACACAGGCAATGTATGTAACCTCAACTTTTTTACCCCATAATATTCTGGAATAAAATAAAATAAAATAATAAAATAAAATAAAAACCACTGGGGGGGAAAAAAGATCAAAGGGGACAACTGACTTCTCTTCCTCTCTCTGTTATCTCAATATATTGCAGAATGCAACCAGACCCAGCCTAAATCACTTAAAACATAGTACCTGTCTCTCAGGTTAATTTATGTATGAGTCACTGTTTCCCTCATCCATTCATCCTCCCTAGCATTTATGGCCTCTAAACAGAATTACCTATACTCTTCATTTCCCCCCCCCTCTCTAAAAGGCGTGTATAAAAATATCTGAACTTCTTTGGGATATTGAGTAATCACTCTGTGATTCTCCCCATGCACATGGTAAATAAACCCTTCTCTTATTAATCTGCCTTAATTGTGGGTTGATCTTTCAGTGAACTTTTGGGGGAAAGGGCAAGTTTCCCCTCATCCCTATACCAGCATGGTTGGAATAGGGGTAAGAAGTGGGAAGCAGCAAGAGCTGAGGTTGTATGGATAGAGTCTTGATAAAAAAAACAAACAAACTGTCTTTTGTTGTGAGGAGTCTTTCTTGAATGCTTGACAGGGAAGGGTTAATTTGTCTATGTCTGATTACTGAGAAAGCTACTTTTGAGAGAGATAATGGCCTTCTTATTCTTAGGAGAAACAAGCCTGATAACTGCTGGCAGTTCAAGATAAGAACCAAGAGGTGATCATATAATTCAGCAAAATTACATCATTCATAACTTTGGCAAGATTTATTATAGAATAGATTTTGGGAACAAAGTTAGACGGAGCTGACCAAAGAACCTCAAATAATCTATAGGTTGTATTCAGGGCCTCTCTGTAGTTCATAACCATGGAAACAAAAGGTGTATAAATGTGCACATTGTGGATGGAAGTTAATAAAATATCCTTGAATGATAAAAATATAAATCCTTACTATTAAAGACTATTTTCCCAGGGAGGTTAACTTGGGGTTTGTGTAGATGGGCTCTAACAAGTGAATAGGAAGATCCATCCCCAGAATTCAGGAGCAATGTCAGCAAATTTTGCCCTATAATGTTCAAGGTAATGATCATCTTCATAAAAACGTGTGTGTTTACCCATCTCCAGAGGTAAGCCATAGGAAGAAATGGTTTGTGGAAGCTCTGTTGGAAACATTAATGTGGTTCACCATTACTGCCAGGTGATTAATCTGTCTTACAAATCTTACCAAATAATTAGTGTAAGGTAAATTGGGGAGTAATAAATTGTAACATGACTGAAAAATTGGTGCCAGGACACCAAAATGACAGCTTAAGTATATGAAATATTAGAGGTTAATATGTTAAGTAAAAGTCTCAAAAGAAGGGCATCCTGTAGGGCCCACCAAATGGCAAACAGATCCATGTGAACATTAAACAAAATATTTCTACTTCTAACCATTCATATGTGTATTGTACACACACACACACATATATATGTGCATATATATAGTGTGCATGTGTTTGTTTTTGTCTAGAAAAGAAATTATTAACCTTTGCTACCATTTAATGCAGAGACACAATGGCTTCTTAGAATGCCCATGGTCAGCTGCCACCCTCTGGAAGGAGCCATCTTCCATATGTTCCTCAATATGAAGGTGTTTGCAGTGGCATCCTTCTCTCCTTCTCATTTGTCATATTGCACATGAAGGAAATCAAAGTATTTTACCCCAATATATATTTCTTTGACATAATTTGAGAAGGCTGTTAGAGGGCCAGCAAACAGAAGCGGACCTGCAAAGCTATCTTTGGTGGGGGAAATTCGCATCTATAGAGAATCTCCACTAATGCCTTCCTTTGTCTGGATCTAGGAGACATTAACTGGAAGTCTAACACCTTTAAAGATTTGAAAGAAACATTTACCATCTATTCTTTCCAAGGGCTGCTATCCATGAAGTTTTATCTATATAACAAGATGACCTTTGCTAGCCAAGTCTCCTGTCAGGTTGAGTCAGCCTAGCTGTGCTAAATCCAAGCTGGGAGGGAGGTTTCACAATGATTCAATGGCCAATAAAATACTTACAAATTCACAGTTTATTGTGATACCTCCACACACCAACAATCATGCAAATATATTCAACACCCACCGGCAGTAATAAGAGAGAAGGGTAACTAACCACAGTGAGTAGTTGGGAGATTAGCACACTGACTGATCAACCAGCAGGTCCAGTTTTCCCTTGGAATGTAGACCAGTGTAGTGGGGGAGGGAAGTCATGGCTTTTTTCCCAGCAGAGCTTCCAGTGGACACTGCCAGATGGAAAAGGGGCCTCAGAGTCTTCACAGGCAGAACTTCTACAGGCATCTCACCCATGGTCAATTTCTTTGTGGTTTCTATGACCCTCCATAGGAGTGTACATAGCCATCATCTCAGCAGCATTTTGGCTTCACTTTCCTGTCAGCTGTGTTTTAGCTTCACTTTCATGTCAGGTCCTAGGAGTGTCTAACCTCAGTCCAACTGAGGAGTTATCACCTCAGTCCACCATATATATGCTTATCACTCTGAGGGGCCAGCAATTTCACTGTAGGCTGAGTCACTTGCCATAAGTGATTCCATTTGGAGACATTTAGAATCACAAAACATTATTGTATGTCACCAAGTCTCCTCTTCTCTCCCTCCCATAACCTGTCTTGCCACTAAAACTTAATTTACTCCATAACCTGTTTTTGGCCGTGTTCCAAGCCCTCAATCTTTCTGTAACCTAAAGATAGTATATATAAGCTTCTGCACCCCATTGAGGGGTTGAGTCCTCATTCTAAAAGCTCCTGTGTCACATAAAACTATGATCAAATGAATTTGTATGTCTTTTTTTCCCAGTTAATCTGCCTTTTGTGAGTTGATGTTTCAGTGAATTTTCTGAGAGCAAGGGGGAAACTTTTCCTTCACCCCTACAGTTTGGCATAGTTGGCAGGAATAAAGCTCTGCTCTTCTGGAAGCTGCACTTAATGGAATCTAGGACCTGATCAGCCAGCAAAAGGGTGAGAGTTTCTTGCCAGCCAATCTCCCAGCCTATCTCTCTGTGCAATATAGTTGAGCCAATAGTAAAGATCAGTTTCCTCTGCAAAATTTTGATTAATGGGAGAAAACGTTTGTGCAACTAGTCTTGGTGTAGCAACTCTGGTGTATTTTGTGGTACTTTGTGGTGTGAATATTCATATTTTTTAATCATTTTCCTTGAGAAATAGTATTTTCCCTTGTCTTTGTCTTTCTCTGTTGTTCTTTCATAAAGAGGGGTGTGAGATGAGGTTTCCTCTCATCTTGTTTTATGTCCTTGAGACCTTAACTTGTGACCAAGTAGAAGCACTTTCTCTTGGTCTTTGCCACATGGGAGGCATGATTTTCAGATTGTATCAGGTGACCAGTCTGAAAATGGGTGGGAACCTGAGAATTTTTGTTCCAAATGTGTCAAGCTCTAGGGAGAGTTAGTCTTAAGAAGTCCCATCCCTACAGAGCTGTTGTTGGCTCAACCCTATTTGCCTGGTTAGTGCTGGGGAAGTCCAATCCAAGGAAAGCCTACTCAGTATCATAGAGTAACAGGTCTGTGACTGGTGGCTTCCCACTAATTTGTGGGTTACCAGAGGCAAATACCATCCTTAACTGTCTGTGGCAACAAGAAGTCTTTTGATATCTTAGCCTATTCCTGGGAGTTAATTTTTGGGGGATATCTTTGGGATTTCTTCTTTTATACCCTCTCCAGGAAAACTAAGCCTGGAAAATTACATCTTGTGCATTTCATGAAAAGGCTATTGGATTGAGTCATTACTGGAACAAGTACACCACTGAAAATTCTGATTGTCAATGGTCAGATGATGGAATTTAAAAAAATTACACTCCTAAATTTAAAAAGGTTTTAGAAATCTCTTATTCTAAACTTTTTATGGGAAGATCAAATTAAAAGAGAGACACATAATAGTGTCATGGCTAGCCTTAAAAATTCTCTTGACAAAAAAAGAGCTAAAATCTGACCTAAAACAAAGTTAAAATCCTTTGTATGATCTAAAATATGATAATAAGAAATTTAAAAGATTTTTTTAAAAAGAAATGTGGGCTAAAAGTTAGCTTTATTAAAAATCTAATAGTCAAGCTATATATATATATAGTTATTAATTATGAAATAATCCGATTTCCTTAAGTGCTAAGTTTGACAGTTGATAACTCTGACATTTCACTTTGACAATTCTTCTTTTATTTTTATTGTGAAGGTACATCCTCAGTCTTTCAAACACATGTTTTGGCTTGTGATTATCTTTCAATGTTTTTTAGAACAATATTTGTGAAAACATGGATAAGTCAAAAATTCATGTTATTTTCGAATATGAGTTCTGTCATGGAACCAATGCACTGTAGACAGCTTGAAAATCAACAAAGTGTTTGGGAAGGATGTGGCTGATGAATGCACAGTACATTGAAGATTTGAGAAGTTCCATTCTGGTGATTTTAATCTTGAAAATGAGCCATGTGGGAGACCTGAGACCAAGGTGGATAATGAGGAGCTGAAAGCTGTAGTGGAAGCAAATCCATCTCAACCTACAAGTAAATTAGCAGCAAGATTTGATGTTACTATTCCAACAATATTGGACCATTTGAAACAAATCAGCCATGTAAAGAAGTTGGATAGATGGGTTGTGCATGAATTAAAGGAGGATCAGAAAAGAAATCCTCTCGAAGTTTGCCTTTCTTTGCTGTCGTGACATAAAAGTGAACCATTTCTACACCGTATTGTTACAGGTGATGAGAAATGGATTCTTTTTGACAATTGCAAGTGTTTGGCACCATGGTTGGATAAAGATGATGTGCTGAAACACAGTCCAAAACTGAATATTTGTCCAAAAAAGGCTAATGGTGTCTGTTTGGTATTCCAGTACTGGTATTATCCACCACAGCTTCATGAAACGTAGCCAATCAATTACAGCAGATATCTACTGAAACCAGTTGGACAAAATGAGGATGCTTGTGATTAAGCAGCCAAGATTGGTCAATGGAGACAGGCCAATCCTCTTGCAATTCAACGTTTGACCACATGTTGCACCAACAACACTGCTCAAACTACAGAGGCTAGACTTGAAAACTCTCTGTCATCCACCATAATCACCAGACGTTGCACCAACTGACTACTACTTCTTCCAGGCTTTGGACCACTTCTCGCAAGGAAAAATATTCAAGTTTCAACAAGCTGTGGAAAGTGCCTTTTGTGATTTTATCCCCACTCGCTCTCCAGGCTTTTTTGCTGCTGGCATAACAAGCTACCATAAAGATGGCAAAACTGTGATGATAATTTAGGCTCATCTTTGATTAATTGTACTGCCTCTTGTTTGAGATATAATAAACTACACTTTTGATTTGAGATTGGACATTTCATATTTAATGACCTTATATATATTTAAATGCCTTTCTGCTTTTTTTCTTTTGTATCCTTTTTAAGAAGTTTTTTTTTTTAGTCAACTGAGACACTTTTTCAATTATATGTTTGGTCCCTCTGTATGCTTCCTGTCCCAAATTTCTTAAGATTGTTCTCCCAATAAATTCTGACTCTCCTTCTTCTTACCAGTCTTAGTGCGACATGAGGGGACCTAAAAAATTTCCAACATCCTTGATCCCTTAAGGAAAAGAGAAAAAGCATCACAAACTCCTTTTCTTGGGAGGACTCTCCATTTTTCCTCATGGAACCCTAAGGTATTTAAGTGTACAGATTCCTCTCAAGTCTAAAGCTCTGCTATCTTTTGCATTATATTTCTTGATCTCTTTGGCTTTTACATACATAGATATATAAATTTATGTTGTATGTTGTGGTACCAAATTAACAACAACAACAAAAAAAAGAGTACTCATAAATTAAACAAATAATCCCAAACATTTTTCTAGTTCACTTGATTTAAATAAATTTTTTGGTAAATAAGACTAGTTTAATGTTGTTGGTTTAATAAAAATAACTATGTCCTCTGAGATATCAACAAAATATACATGTATTTAACTTTAAACACTCTTGCATTTATAATACTTGCCTAATGTACAATAATATAAAAATGATTAATAGAAAATTTAACTTGAGATGATGGCTAGATTTTTCTAATGTCTCATAAAATTGTCCAAACATAATTGTTAAATTAAATAAATAAAATAGATATAAATGAGATAAAAGTTTATAAATGAGTTTTAATAATAGTTATGTTTTTTAACAATATGTTTACTTAAAAGATTTCCCAAAACTTTTTGTAACTATAGCCTTAGAGTTTTACTGAACTAAATTAAATGATGGGTATTCATTAAATATCTAGATAATTTCTAGATAAGATGTAATGCTAAGATATTAATTACTAAGTATGAGTTTAAGCTTATATACATTTGACTTCTTATTTGAGAAAAAGAAAAGATATTTTGATCTGTTATTAAATATGTTATTTCCTACATTTAAAAAATTGTTCCTGTGGAAAGCCTATGTTTCTAAAAATCATAAATTTGTATTCATAAATTATTACTATGTGATGGACAGTTAAAGATTGCTTGCTTCTTACCTTTTCACTATGAATTGAGGTTATTAAGAATTAAAATACTGACTAATATATGGTGACTAAAACTAGACATAAGAAAATACTTCTGTATGCAAAGTGTATAAAAAATAAGATGTGTTGGGGACTAAGCCAAGATGGCTGACTAGAGACATAGCTTGTTGGACCGACGCAGCTGGAAGGTAGGATATTAGACTGAGGAGAGTAGAGAAGAGTAGAACAGGTGTGGATTACAGAGGGAGTTGACAAAGACAACTGGGGAGCCCACGGAAGAAAGCTGCAAAGCTGAGAAAGAAGAGGGTGGAGAGAAGAAGATAGTGTTGCAGACCAAACCCAGAGAGCCTTGGAGCCCAGAGAAAGGGTAAGTGTGGTTTCCCCTCCCCCACCTATGTGCCTTCAGTGAACAGCAGGACACAAAGTTTACTGAAGGCTTTTCTACCCTCCACAACCCCAGGCATGGTGACTAATTAGGAATAGTAGGGTGAACCAGCAAGCCCCGGGAATTTGGGCATCCATAAGGGGCACCCTATGTGACAGTACCACAAGAAACTGGAGGGCCAGCTTTCTTACACCTAGACACTTCCTCCTCTGCACCTGGCATCTGAGAAAGTAATTTGAGCTTGGGACGGACAGGGAGCTATGGCCTTTCCCACACCCACTGCAACCGAGAGAGTAGCTTGAATCAAGAAGCACAGGAGTAGCTGCTTCTATATGGCAGATTCACGCTCCAGGCTAAGCTCACCACAGGGAGTGGGGCCTGCCACAATTTGGGAGTTGCCTGCCCCTGCTGGCATTTCCCAGGATCACCAGTTATCAGCTCATATAGCCAAGTCAGTCCCGGCACCCCCTGGACATGAGAGCAAAGCAGGGAGATGCAGGGGAGGGGTTTCGGACATGGACTTCGGTGGTGAGGAAGCCATTATGGAAATATCCCATGGGAGAGTGTGGTGGGGTGCTGAGGAAAGAGGATCTGTGAGCATGCCCATCCCCACAAAGGGAGAGCCACCATATTGGATAGGGGTGTGGCATTTGGAAAGACATAGCCTAGATCCCTGTTCCATGACAACCAAATGCCTCAGGCACACCAGCTGAATGGAAGCTGTGGTCCTTCCCCCACTTATTACAATAGGCAGTGCAACTTGAGGCAAGAAACTCATACTTGGCTGTTTCTTTCTGGTGGTAGCATGCCCCTGGCTGAGGTCCCTGTGGATATAGGAGCCCACTACTCTTTCTTTGTGGACTTCTGGTGGAACAGGGGTGCACAACTTGGGAACCCCCTTCCTGCCAGCATTTTGCCAAGACACACACTAGTGTGTCAGACCCACAGACTGGGGGGAAGTGAGAGACCTGGACTCGGGTGGTGAGGGAATTCAGGTGGATTGAACTGATAGGAACATGCAGTAGGGTTCCAGGGAGTGGTGATTTGGGAGGGCACTCACACCTTCTGGCAGAGAAACTATGCTAGTGGACAAGGGTGAAAAGGGCCTGGCCGAGGACCTTAGTACTGGAGGGTTTAGGCCCCTCCCTTGGGAACAGCTTTCCTGGTTTGGAAAGCTTGTCCTGAACCTCATTGATGTGGCTCCCCCTAGTGGCTGGAAAAGCAACTGCTGAACCCTGCCAAGGCTTTGCAAAGCCTTTAAGGCTCTGAAATCTAGCCATGATCTGCTTTCCTCCTCCCCCCACCTCAGTGGGAGTAGAGATCAAGCAAGCAACCCCTAGGAGCTATAGGGTCCTTCCTAAAACTTGGGGCACTCCTGTGCCCCACCTGGGGAACCAGAGCTTTCCACTGGCAAAAAGAACATCTTGGCAGCTGGCTCTTCCAGACAAACATCAGCTAATGACAGGAGAATAACTCTGTAGCCCATCACAGCACCTACCAACTGAAGTAAACAAGGTGTGGCTGATTTGTATTTACAAGTACCACCTGCCATCTTGGAGATTAAGCTGGGGGACACAACCCAAGTCACATTGGTAGGAAGAGGTAAAGACAGCAGGTCAGAGGCAACCCAGGAGGTTCATCAAACCTAATTGAACTCCCCATAGGCAACTCAGCACCAACCCTTCTCTCCCTGCCATGGTCATGGATTGATGTTTGGGGACCCAGAGACAGGCTTGCAAGTCAGGCCTAGTACCAAGATGTCTTGATTGAGAGACCAGATGAGAAGGAATCAGTGAAAGAACTCCAGAAATATGAAACATCAGAGTGAAAGGACAATCCCAAAAGAAAAGAATAACTCCTTAACAATGGATACCAACTAAAATGAAAATACTAAAGTTACTGATAAAGAATTTTGAATATGGATTATAAGGAAACTCAATGAAATACAAGAGAAAATGGAAACCCAACACAAAGAAACCACAAAAACAATAAGGAAAATGAATAAAAAATTCACTAAGGAAATCAAATTATTAAAAAAAAAATAGAACTTATGGAAATGAAAAATTCATTCAAGGAAATACGAAACACAGTGGAAAGCCTTAAGAATAGACTAAATCAAGCAGAAGAAAGAATCTCAGAGCTTGAAGACAAAACCTTTGAATTAAAGAAGTCAATCAAATATAAGAAACAGAGAAACAAGAGGAATGAACAAATCCTACAAGAAGTATGGGAGTATGTAAAGAGATCAAACATAAGAATCATAGGCATCCCTGAAGGTGACAAAGAAAATACACAAGGGTTGGAAAACCTATTTGAGGGAATAATTGAGGAAAACTTCCCTGGTCTTGCTAGAGATTTAGATATCCAGGTAAAAGATGACACCTTCGTTATACATCAATCAGCACAATAGACACCCACCAGCATAAAATCACTCAAAGCTAAAGCTCAGAGCCCATATACTGTAATGACTTAAGAGGTAAAACAAAGCAATAAGGTTCTATCTAACAGGATGAACAGAAATCCATCCCACTTACCAATTTTTTCAATAAATGTGAATGGCTTGAATTCCACACTCAAGAGACATAGACTGGCTGAATGAGTAAAAAATTACAAGCCAAGTATCTGCTGTCTCCAGGAAACACACATCTAAACCACAAGGACTCATACCGACTCAGGTGAAGGGATGGAAAAAAAATATTCCATGCAAATGGAAATAAAAAGAAAGGTGGTATAGCCATTAACATATCAGATAAAATAGACTTCAAATCAAAAATTGTAAAGAAAGACAATGACAGTCATTATATAATGGTAAAGGGAGCAATTCAACAAGAAGACATAAGAATCATAAATATTTATGAACCTAACATAGGTATGCCCAGATTCATAAAGCAAACCCTACTGGAGCTAAAAAAGTGATAAACAGCAGCATCGTAATAGCCAGGGACTTCAACATCCCACTGACAGAACTGGACAGATCCTCCAAGGAGAAAATAAACAAAGAAACAATTGACTTATATGGGGCTCTAGAATAAATGGGCCTAACAGGCATTTACAGAACATTCTACCCAAAAACTACTGAATATACATTCTTCTCATCACCATATGGAACATTCTGTAAGATTCATCACATCTTAGGCCACAAAACATGTCTCAGGCAATTTACAAAAATAGAAATTAGATCAGGTATCTTCTCAGACCACAATGGAATAAAATTAGAAATCAACTCCTATAGACAAACTCAACTCTACGCAAAGTCATGGAATTTAAACAACCTACTGATGAATGATTTTTAGGTCAAGTAGGAAATTTAGATGGAAATCAAAAGATTCCTTGAGCTAAATGACAAAGGGGATACAAGTTATCAAAATATGTGTGATTCAGCAAAAGCAGTCCTAAGAGGAAAATTCATGGCCTACATTAAATGCCTACATCAAAAAGACAGAAAGATCACAAATAAACAATCTAATGAATCTTCTCAAGGAATAAGAAAAGGAAGAGCAAACCAATCCCAAACCCAGCAGAACAAAAGAAATAACTAAGGTCAAAACCAAACTAAATGAAATCGATAACAAAAGAATTATACAGAAGATTAATGTAACAAGAAGTTGGTCCTTTGGAATAGTAAACAAAATTGATAGGCCTCTTGCTAGATTAACCAGAACCAGAAAAGAAAGGACCCTAATAAGCTTACTAAGAAATGAAAAAGGAGATATTACATCTGATAAAATAGAAATATTATTTATCATTTCTGAATACTATAAAAATCTCTATGCAAATAAACTTGAAATCATTGAGGAAATGGACAAATTCTTGGAAACACACAACCTCGCAAAGCTCAATCAGGAAGAAATAGTCCTGATCAGTCCAATAATGAGCAAAAAAATTGAAGAAGCAATAAAAAAATCTTCCAACAATAAAAAGGCCCTGACCTTTTCACAGATGGTTTCACAGCCAAATTTTATCAGACCTACAAAGATGAATTGACACCCATAGTACAGAAATTATTTCATGACATTGAGAATGGAGGAACCCTCTCCAACTCATTCTACAAAGCCACTACCACCTTGATACCAAAACCAGGAAAGGACACAACAAAAAAGCAAACTAGACACAAATATCCCTTCTGAATATAGATGCAAAAACCAATAAAATTCTAGCAAACCAAATTCAGCAGCACATCAAAAAAATAATCCACCATGACCAACTGTGCTTTATCCCAAGGATGCAAGGATGGTTCAACATACATGAATCCATAAATGTGACCCACCACATAAACAGAAGCAAAAACAAAGACCATATGATCAACTCAATAGATTTAGAAAAAGCAGTTGACAAAACCCAGCACCCATTTATGATAAGAACTCTTACCAAAATAGGCATATATGAAACATACCTCAAAATTATGAAGACTATATATGACAAACCCCCAGCCAACATCATACTGAGTGGGGAAAAGTTGAAAGCATTCCCACTTAGAACTGGAACTAGACAAGGTTGCCCACTGTCAGCACTTCTATTCAACACATTGCTGGAAGTCCTAGCCAGAGCAATCAGACTAGGATATTTTTTCATGTGTTTATTGGCCATTGGCCTATCTTCAAGCAAGAGAAAGAAATTAAGTGTATCCAAATGGGTAAAGAAGAAGTCAAACTATTGCTCTTTTCTGATTATATGATCATATATCTAGAAAACCTCAGAGATTCTGCCAAGACACTCCTAGAATTGATAAATAAATTCAGCAAAGTCTCAAGTTACAAAATCAATGTGCACAAATGAGTAGCATTTCTATACACCAACAACAGTCAATCTGAGAATCAAATCAAAGACACAATACCTTTAACAATAGCTAGAAAAAAATAATATACCTAGGAGTATGTTCAACCAATGAGGTGAAAGACTTATACAAGGAGAACTATGAATCACTGAGGAAGGAAATTGTAGAGGATGTAAGCAAATGGAAAAATATGTCATGCTTATTGATGGGCAGAATCAACATTGTTAAAATGTCTATACTATCCTAAGTGATTTACAGATTCACTGCAATCCCCATTAAAATACCAAAGTCATTTTTTGCACATCTAGAAAAAATAATTCTATGCTTCATATGGAACAATAAATGATCCCAAAATAGCCAAAGCAACTTTAACCAAAAGGAACAAATCAGGAGGCATCACTTTACCAGACTTCAAGCTATACTACAAGGCTATAGTAACCAAAACAGTATGGTACTGGCACAAGAACAGAGACATAGACCAATGGATCAGAACAAAGATCCCAAATATAAAACCGTCCTTATATTGCCATCCGATCTTTGACAAAGCAGACAACAACATACACTGGGGATAAGAATCCCTATTAAATAAATGTGCTGGGAAAATCGGATAGCCACATGTAGAAGATTGAAACCAGGTCCTTACCTCTTACCACTCATGAAAATTAATTCAAAATAGATGACAGACTTAAACCTAAGGTGTGAAACTATAAGAATTCTAAAAGAAAATGTTTGAAAAACTGCTCTAGACATTGGCCTAGGCAAAGAATTTATGAAGAAGACCCCAAAGGCAATCACAACAACAAAAATTAATAAATGGTACTTGATTAAATTTAAAAACCTGCAAAGCCAAGGAAACAATCAGTAGAGTGAATAGACAACCTACACAATGGGAGAAAATATTTGCATGCTATACATTTGATAAAGGGCTAATAACCAGAATCTACAAAGAACTTAAGCAAATCAGCAAGAAAAAATCAAACAATCCCATTAAAAAGTGGGCAAAAGTCATGACTAGAACCTTCTCAAGAGAAGATAGACTGATGGCCAATAAATACATGAAAAAGTGGTCAATATCACTAATTATCAAGAAAATGCAAATCAAAACCAAATGGAGATATCACCTAACTCCAGCGAGAGTGACTTTTATCAAAAAGTCCCAAAACAACAGATGCTGGTGTGGATATGGAGAGAAAGGAACACTTATGCACTGCTGGTGGGACTGCAAACTAGTACAACCTCTATGGAAAGTAGTACGGAGATACCGCAAAGAACTAAAAGTAGACCTACCATTTGATCCAGCAATCCCACCACTGGGTATTTACCCAATGGAAGAAAAGACATTTTATAAAAAAGACACTTGTACTCAAATGTTTATAGCAGCACAATTCACAATCGCAAAGATGTGGAATCAACCCAAGTGCCCACCAATACATGAGTGGATTAATAAAATGTGGTATATTTATACCATGGAGAACTACTCAGCCATAAAAAATGTTGAATTCTTACATTTTGTGACAACCTGGGTGGAACTGGAGAAAATTCTCCTAAGTGAAGTATTGCAAGAATGGAAAAACAAACACCACATGTGCTCACTATTAAATGGGAACTAACCAATCAGCACTCATGTGCACACATGGAAGTAAAACTCAACAGTAATCAAGCAGTTGGGAGATGGGAGGAGCAGATGGGTGAAATCATACATAATGGGTACAATGTACACTATCTGGGTGATGGGCACACTTATAACTTTGACATAAACTGTACAAAAACAATTCATGTAGTCAAAACATTTGTACCCCCGTCATATTCTGAAATTTAAAAAATAAAAATAAGATTTTTTTTGATAAAAAGGTTATAAAAAGGCTTGAGAATTTTGGTTTTTGTTAAAGAAAAAGTAATTTTGTCTAGTTTAGAGGTTTTTAAGGATTATTTTACATTGTAGGAATAAAAAGAATGATGGATAAACCTAAATGGGAATAGAAATTAAGTAAGAAAAAGAATGGAAGAAATTGTAAAAGGTTATAAAAGGTTTATGAAAATTTTACCTTGTGGTAAAAAGTGAATGAAATTGGATAGATTTGTTCATAAGGTGTTATTAAAATTAGATGTAGAATTAACAATACACTGATGCAAGAATAGAATTTTGTTTTTTCTTTTGAACAAGATTTTTGTTTACCTTTTTAAGTAAACTGCAAAAAAAGTGGGGGGAAAAGGAGAGACAGATTCAGTTTCCTCGTGGTATCTTTACTAGGTCTTACAATTCCTTGGAAAATGTAGTTTCCTGTCTATCAAAGAGTAAAAGTTTTTGCTTTTTGAAATTTTTACACTATCACTTTGGCTGAATGAATATTATTTTATAGTGACCTGCGATCCTATTTTGAGCAAGTGTTTTAAACCTTCAATATTTGACAAACTTTCCAAAATTAAAATTTCAAATTCTAAATTCTTTTTGATTTCAAACTAACTTTTTTGATATTAGGGTCCCTGGAAGTCCAAGAGAGACATAGTAGGCTTATTTGGTATATTAAATTTATATGGGAAGCATTGTCAAATAAGAAATAGTGTCTGTCCTTGTGTTATATTTGTATAAATGCATTATTGAATATATGTTCCAAAATTGTATGAGATTTCTAAAATTCTGATATATCTTGGTATATGTTATCAGTAATAATTATGATTATTATGTTCGATTGTTATATGCCACTGAAAAATCATATTTTTTGTCAATTGTGTCTTTAATCTATTCTAAGATTCTATTCTAAGACTATTGTAATCCACAGACAATTATTGTTTTACTTTGATTCTTCTCATAAAGCACTTCGTGATCAGCTACAATCCAAAATTTGCTTAATCTTTAAGGAAATTTATAAAATAGACTCTGACAAGTACTCTTGAATACAGGTTTTTGATAACTTTGGAGATCATACCATTAAAGTAGGAAAAACATTCCAGCACTTGAATTGAAAAGCTGACACATTCATCAGGATTGCCAACCCAGCATAAAGCATAACAAGAACTAACTACATGGGACTAAACCAGTAGAGGGCTGAATTTTTTTTTTTTTTTTTTTTACTTTTTTTGTTTGAAACGTTGCTGATTCTTCTTATGTTTTATTTTCAAGTCAGGAAAACTTTTGTTTTTCTTTTGAGCTGTTTATAGCTTACAACATATTGGGTAAGTATACCTTTGTGAGCAAAATTTGAAGCATTTGTCTTTCTCTCTACCTGATTTCTCCAGAATTTAGAAACTATTTGTGACTATTCTTAATTTATGGCAATATAGTTATTTTAAGTTCAATAAGAATCTATTTTCTTTTTAAACAGGACACAATTGGAGACACTGGTTATTTTACCTAGGCTTTGACTGGAATGGCATATTTTCATATATGACCAGACTGCTTTCAGGAATTGAAGTTGACTTTATACAGCCAATGAACAGCCCCTTTGGAAAGATTGGTCTGCCACCTTGTCTATACAGTTACTTTACAAACTTCCTGACCAATGGTAAGTAAAGAATATCACTTTCTGACAGGCCCAGGAACCTCAAGTTACTTTGGGACCTTGAGAAGAGAGGAATTCACCTAATTTTTATGTGTATTGAAGATAGTCTGATGGCAAAAACTTAGTATGACTTCCTAGCCTCAGTGCTTTTGAAAGACTAATCTGAGATTCCTTATCGAAAAGTTATAGCAAAGCCAGTTTTAAAAGAGCCTATATGGCCAATCATTATTTGTGTAGCACTTTATGCAAATAATCAGGCCAAGAATAACAAAACTAAAACTTATTTTCCAAATAAATTGGTCCTACTATGGTTGTCTTTGGTAGAAATGGGAGAGAGAAAAATTATGTTTCAAAAGAAAACTATAGTACACCTGTTATTAGATTCTAATCTTGTCCATTGTTTTTGAGTTTTTATTATTTGTCTACCATTCAGCCTAAATCCTGAATTCATTCCTGGCTACAAATCTCTGAACTAATGTTTTCACATTTTTCTTCCATTTTTTCTGACTTGGAATCACTAGAAATTAAAACTGCTCTTTTCTTAAAGCTCTGCAACCCAAAACTAGACAATTTCAATAAATTTTGGAAGAAATCACAGTAACTTATATATAAACAGTCTTTGTGTATGCTTATGCATGGACTACTCAGAAAGTTCACTGGAACGCCCGACTTGAATTACAATTCAGAAAAATCTGCCACTGCAATCTGAAGATGCTTCAGAAACTCTAGAAAAACTAGTCTAAAGACTGCTCCGGACATTAGTCTTTGTTTTTCTACTGTTTTCCTAGAAATGCCTCTTATTGGAGATCTGTTTGCCTGCATCGTGTGTACAGGCCTAGCCTATCTGTAATGCCACCTCCTAGAATGGGACACAGTTTTTTAACTGTAGTGATCTATTCTCAGGACTAAAATACTGAGGAAAGAGGATATGGGATAATATATTTAAATTTTCTTTTCCCTGCTTATCCCAGTTTGTTTCTCCACTCCTCTGGCTATCTCTGTCTAACATCCTCTAACCCAAATCTCTCCAAAGCTATCAACTTGACTTTTACTATGTGAAACTTGTTTTAAATTTCAAAGTGGAGACTGAAGGAAATCAAAATATTTTACCCCAAAATATATTTCTTTGACATATTTTGAGATGGCTGTCAGAGGGCCAGCAAACAGAAGTGGCCCTCCAAAGCTATCTGTTGTGGGGGAAATTTGCATATGTAAAGAATCTGCATTAATGCAACCAGGCCTTCCCTTGTCTGGATCTAGGAAAGATTAACTGAGAGTTTGACACCATTAAAGGTCTGAAAGAAACATTTGCCATCTATTCTTTCTGAGGGCCACTACCTGTGAGGTTTCATCTACAACAGGATAACCTTTGCTAGCCAAGTCTCCTCTTCTCTTCCTCCCATAACTACTCTTGCCAGTAAAACCTGATTTACCACCATAACCTGTTTTTGACCATGCTCAGAGCCCCCATTTTTTCTGTAACCTCAAGATGGTATATCAGCTTCTGCACTGCATTGAGGATTGAATCTTCATTCTGAAGACTCCCATGTCATGTAAAACTATTATCAAATAAATTTATATGCATTTTCTCAAGTTAATCTACCTTTTGAGAGCTGATTTTTCAGCAAACCTTCTGAGGGCAGATGGGAAGCTTTTCCTTCACTTCTGTACACACACTTCTGTTTACATATGAAGAGTCATTCAAAGCAGACAGAAGACAATTATAACTGTTCAATGATTAGGAAATACAAATAAGCAAATGTGTTTAGGAGGCAACAAACCAATTGATGCTACGGGAACATAGGAAGAATATGGACAAGTGAGAAGATAAAGTGAAAAATCAATTGTAAATGTTGTGACACTGATATTAAGGCATAATTTTTCCTCTCTTTATTTTCCTCTTTACCTATATTTCCATTCAAACGGTAGTGGGCTCTGTGCTAGTTGTTTTTGAGGAAGGATGTGGCAGGGAGGAATATAAGATAAAACCTATAATTTCTTATAGCTTTTATTTCCAGAAACTAGATGCATCAATTAGGGAAAGAATTGCTGGTATAAAAAATATGTGTTGAGAGAAGCAGAAGGAAAACTGAGGCTCCCATATGTAACCCTCAAGATTAAAACAAAGAACTGAGGAGAGAAGGGGAGATAGAGAAATAGACACAGAGAGAGAGGGAGGGAAATAATGATAAAGATAGCAGGAGGGAGAGAGAAAGGGGAGAGAGGGAGAAAGATGTGCAGGCTGCTCCCCATTTGCAGGGGATTTTGCAAGTCACTAGGGAGAAGTTTGTGATGTGTCTAAGATGATGGGCAATTTCTTTGAAGTACTGTATCTTTGCTGTATATGACACAGAATAGGGGCAAGTCGCAGAACCTAGAGTAACCAAGCCAACTGGAAAGATATATATCTCACTGTCAAAATGTTGGAGTAAAGCCAAGAACCACATTGTCCTCCTTCCCCAGACACTTGCCTAGATGCTATCTAAGACCCTGGTACTATAAGAGATCCCTGGAAGGTAGATGTGGGGAGTGGTGGTGACCCTAGAAGGGACTCAAACTTTCACTCAGAATGGTAAAAGAGACAGAAATTAACTTAAGTTATAGAAAAATAAGCTAAGCTTGAGACTGGATATTTAATAATCATTGTATATCTATAAGGACTTTGGACTCAATCTGGAAATTAACAGAGAACTATTATAGGAGCAAGTGAAGAGCTTAACATTATATTTCCTGTTAGAAGTTAATTATGGAGGAGAGGTGAAATATAGCAGACATTTCCTGATGAGTGGAAAGATACATTGTTTATTGTAACTTAAAAAATTAATACTTTACTTTAAAAATCAAATCTTTTCGAGTTGTGTATTATTTTAATAATACAGCTTCAAGATTCAGAATCATCAACCCTGAGAGTCTTCTTACCCATGGGACTCTACTAAGAAGTAGATCTTCCAAAAAACTCAACATACATAACCAGCTGGCTTAATTCTCTCATAGTAGCTGAGAATTTTGAGAGAAAATGAAATCTCATTTATACAATCTCTAGGAATAGAACCTCTTCTAACACTAATACAGGGTGTGAGGGGATGGAAGATTTGAGATTAAATCAAGGCTGTGAGGGCAGCATTAGGGGAAACAGTGCTTTTACAACTGTTGCTGACATCTTAGGATATAGCAAGGGCCTTATCTTCTACTCAAGTCCCAAAAGTTGACAAATATGCAATGAAATTTTGAAAAACAGGGTAAGAAGACAAACACCCTAATGATACTCACCTAGATTATTGATTCTTGATAATATAGAATGGACAATAGTGCCCTCCCTACCTCCCTTTCTTTATTCCTTCTCCTTTCCTTCCTTAAATATTTGTATGCCACACACTTTTCTAGGTACCAAGAAAACAAAAAGTCTCTGTTCTCATACAGGCTTATGCTAATCTGGGAGAAACAGATAATAATGCATACATTAATATATGTTATATCAGGTGGTAAGAAGGATTCTGAAGAAAAAATAGAGAAGGAGATAGACTCCAGTGGTACAGAGGTGGAATTATAATTTTAAATAGGGTGGTCAGGGGAGTAGTGAAGGTGAGAGAGTGAGCCATGAAGATCTGCAAGAATAGTATTCAAAGTGAATGTAAGTTAAAATTCTGAGGTAGGAGCATGTCTGTCATGTTTGAAGGACAACAAGGGGACATACGTGGATAGATTAGAGAGCAACAGGAGATGAAGTCACAGTGGTAACTGAGAGTTCAGACCAGTCAGGGCCTTGGAGGCGATTGTGAGGTCTTTGAATTCCATACCAAGTGGAGTAGAAGGCTATTGGTGTATTTTGTGCAAAGTTATATCTTACAATTTTGAAGGATCACTCTACCAGGTAGAGAAAGACAGAAATCAAGGTTAACTCTCTTCTCCATCCCTACCTCATCCCCTCACAACAGGAAGAATGACATTGGCACTGGCAGAAATGATGAAGACTAGGAAGTTCAGGTTTGGGAGGAAGATCAGGAGTTTAAGTCTGCACATGTTATGCTTGAGATTTCCCTTATGTAGCCAAAGGGAAATGTTTAGTAAGTAGTTGCATAAATATTCTGATATCAGGGGAGAAGTCTGAACTGGAGTTAAGAATGGGATCCTTGTTTGGCTCTAGATGACATTTAATGCCATGAAATTGGAGGAGCTTCCCTAGGGAATGGGTTCAATTAAAGAAGGGAAAAGGTTGAGAATTGAACCCCCAGTCACAGTAACTAAACAGTGGAAAGATGGAAAGAATCAGTAAAGGATGCTGAGAAAGATAGGCCAGTTCTTTTAAGAGAAAAATTAAACAGTTTGGTGTTCTTTAACCCATGTGAAGAAAGGGTGGGAATTACTAATTATGCTAAATGTTGCTGATGAGTCAAATAAATCGAGAATTTAGAATTGGATTTAAAAGTTTATTTGTGACCTAGACAATAACAATTTTGGTGGGTGGGAGCTAAATCCTGACTAGAGTAATTTTAAAAGAGGATGGGAGGAGAAGGACTGTAAACACCTTCAAAATACTTGTTTAAAAAGGGAACTGAAATCTAGTGTAGTATCTGGAGGGATTTTTGGGATTAAGATGGAAACATGTACAAAGTGGTACAGGGTGACGGGGCTACTTGAGTACAATAGGGAAAGTTGGTTACACAGGGTAGAGAAGGGAGAGTTTCCAGAGCTGTGTTCTTGAGCAGATGGGGGGAAAGGGATTTGGGGCACAAGTTGAGGGGTTGCCTGAGCTATAAGCATGGCTAGCTTATTAACAATAACAGCAGGAAGGGCAGAGTGTGAGGTTCCAGATGTGAGGGAGCAAATCTATATGGATATGGAGCTGATGGACATTTTCTCTGATTGCTTCTATTTTCTCTGTGGAATGACTGTGGGAAAGGACATGTGGGGAATTTAAGGGAAGCAAAGGGATGAAATAGCATTCTTGCATTTGAGGTCAGTCAGCAGGTAGAGTGAAGGGAGTCAGTTGGTTGTGTGTTTTTCTCCAACCAGAGCAGTTGGAGAGATTGATTATCCAGATTCGAGACTGGGGTAGAAGAGGGACACATGAGTTGAGGAATTGGCAGGAATGTTATTACAATGATAAACCATAGAACTTAAACTTGGTAAGGAGGGAACTGTTAAAGAAAAATTACAATGAATAAAGCTAAACAGGCAAGGAAGACTTTGTTGAAGACAATTTTAACAGGGGAGAGAAATGGAAATAAATTCCACTAAAACAAAAGGTGGGAGGATTTTTAAGTGCTAGGGTGAGCTGGAGGATGTCAGGGGGGAAGTTGGTCAATAGGGTATGTCCAGAACATTGAGTCATTACTGAGTTTGCAAATATTTTTCTTTGTGATTAGGCCATTTGTGTTTGCTAATTGGTGCTTATCAAGTTAGGCTCCTACCCTCCCACAGAGACTGGGAGGTAGGAGGGGTATTTTCTTTGATGATTACATTTCAAAATATAGCTCCCAGGTCCTTGAGAAAGATATTCCCTGGTCCCTAAAATGGGCAAAAGGCCAGGAAAAGATTTGTCTATATTTCAAAGGGACAGAGGAAAGAATTTGTATTTATAAGTTTTCTAAAGTAAATGCTCTAAGGAAAGAGCATTAGACAGGTTTCTATAGTCAGGAAGAAACCCGTCCAAAGTTTAGTCCAGCTGAGGACATAGTTAATGCCATCTTGGTCAGAAGCAAGTAGAGGAGGTGGTGAAAGACGTGGAAATAACATTGGGGCAAATGGATTACAGGTCCCTATTTGGTCACATAATTTTAGGTGTTGGAGTGCTGGTGGGAGTTAGTCGGAAATACAGGTCTTAGAGACTAATGATATTTCTTTTACCCTGTAGAAGTAAGCTTTTCTGTTCCTGGAAGGAAAAAATTTTGGCATATTAGAAGCAAAATTGGGTTGCATAAATGGCAATCTGGGCCAGGCACAGTGGCCCAGCATTTTGGCAGGCTGAGGCGGGAGGATCACTTACGGTCAGGAGTTTGAGACCAGCCTGAGCAAGAGTGAGACCCTATCTCTACTAAAAATAGAAAAATTAGCCAGGTGTTGTGGTGCGTGCCTATAGTCCCAGCTATTGGGGAGGCTGAGGCAGTGGATCTCTTGAGCCCAGGAGTTTGAGGTTGCAGTGAGCTATGGTGACACCACTGCACTCTAGCCCAGGTGACAGAGCAAGACCCTATCTCCAAAAAAAAAAAAGGAAATCTGACATTTGTTTTCAGGGTTTCTACTGACCCTTTTTATATCTGACTGAATCTTTTGAAGCAAGTAAATTAACTTTGTAAATTGTGCCATAATAAGTAAATCTCAAGAAATAAGGGAGGAAAATAAACATCTATTGTATATAAACTAGGTATCAATAGATGCTATATATTTTCTCAGGAATTATCTCACTTAATCTTCATAACACTTAGAATTAGGTAAGAATTAGTCCATATTTATAAATGAAAAAAGTAAATCTGACACAGTTTTTTAAAAAATTGTCTAACCAATAATCCAGCTTGGTGTACTACAATATTAATGAAGTCCTTTTTATGGTCATTGCCTCTATAGAATATGGAGCTGTAATTGTGAGGCAGAATTAATCCTATAAAAATAGCAGATTAAACTTATTTATTAACAAGTTTGTCTTCTCTCATGTAATCACTTCCATACTGAACTTTTCAAAATATGAATTTTCTTAATAAGTATTTTATGTCAAAGACAGTTATTGTGTAGGTTATTTTTACTTCAGGGAGGGTCACTGCCAACATCTTGTAGAGGCATTTTTTAATACTTGCACAAAGAATAGTGATTTCCAACTGTTCACCAAAGAATATAACAGTAAGAACCTAACTAGCAGGTTTGCTGTAATACCTTTTTACTTGAAGTCCCACAATTTAATAAAGTTGGTTTCTTTAATATGCAGTTTAGATCCTCTTAAACCATTTTCCCATCCATCTCTAAAGATTATATATTGAGGTTACTTTCATTTTAATGATGCACTCTAAATCCACTTAGTAAGTGTAGAAAAAAAAATGCTTTCAGCCTGACCTTAAGATAGCAGTTCCTTTGAAGAAAACACTGTATTTCTCCATATCAAACTTATAGCAATTGCCAATTTAAAGTGCTCCATTGATATGGATATTATAAGATTTTGGTGATATTAGATTTGAAAATATAAAAATGTCAATGTATTTTAACTACAAATCAGTTTTAAGGCTTTGTCTTCAAAATCAAATACCTCTCCAATTCAAATTACTTTCTGTATTTTTTTTTTGTAAGTTCTGTCTAAATAAAAAAGATGAGTCATGCCAAAAAATCAAATTGGTTGGCTTTGGCTATTGATTATTAAAGAATAAAATAATACCAATGGCATAGCTGAGCCCACAGAATTACTGAAATAAATTGAATTCATGCTTAGACATCCAAAATCACACTTATAAAATCAGGCACAAGCCTACTCTTTCAGCTTAATGTGTGCAATAAGTTATTTTTATGCTATGAAGATTGCCAGAGTTTTGGGATGTGGTTGCCAGTTCTTAATATCCTTCACAAAAATGATCTGAATTGCATGGATCTATTCCATACATTTAAGGAGGAGAATAAACATTACACTTGCAGATCAACTGATCCCATCCCTTGATATCTGTTCTGACTTCCTGCATCAGAGAACATTGTCCTCACTGCATAGACCAGTGACAGAGCTGTCATCTGGCTTGTGGGGGCTCACACTGATATGGATGTTGCATAAGCCAATACATTTCTCCTCTTTTCACTTACTCTTTTTTAGAAAAGCAGGAGAATAATGCTCTGGAAAATTGCTGCTACTCTGTGGGGATTTTATAAGAATTTAAAATGATATTTGCCAGGTGCAAAACACTAGGTGAATAAGCAGAGCAATATGCAAAATCACCAAGAGGAGATTCAAAAAGGATTTTATAACTTTATAGCTTTGTGCCTGCTGACTTTGATTTTTAACATAATTTCCAAAAGTAATTATTTTTAAAAAATGCTTATGACTTTATTTTAAAATAACCTATTTTAAATAGGAAATATAAAAATACAACATAGCATAGATAGCAGTGGAATTGTGTGCACACCAATATTTCCCAGAATGATCTTCCCCGTATGGCTCCAGCTTGGAGTTGGGCACAAAAGAAATTTGCATGAGATTTAGGCCAGTGAAGCAGAAGCTCTCATTCCCTAAAGATCGTCACAGTGGGAAGCAGGGAAAAACATGCAGAGGTGCTGTGGTTCTCGGTTTATCCTCACTCTTCTTCCCATCTCTAAATTCTGCTCTTCTTCCTGATCATTGACCCTCCTGAACAACAGCCTCCTGGGTCCACCACTGTACATTTGGCTGAGAACCCACAAGGGCAATAAGTATGAAGAGACATCAGCCTTCCACATGCTTCTACACCAACACCCATTGCAGCCCACTTCAGCAGCCGGATGATGATGTGTGTCAGTGCTTCGGGAGAACTGCTTAATGACTTATAATGGCTGATTAATAATCTTCCAGCTCCCTTTCATGGACTTTTATTTTTTCAATTCCTCCCACATTGTATCATGTCTAACTCCTATAATAAATGCCTATTTCCAAACTTACAGTGGTTCTGTTTTCTTAATTGAATCCTGACCAATATATTGGGAATACCTTCATTTGTATTCATTTGTACACTTTTTTCTTTTTTTCTCTTTTTGCTAATCAATAAACTCAGTCAGTTAACATTTGACAGATATTTGTTAATTCTTTGTGTGTGTATCATAGCATTATTGGCAACATTAAAAAATTATTTTAGAGGTATGTGAAATAATGGTGCATTTTTAGTTGATGAGATCTTAGATTCAATGAAAGATGGTAACCAGAAGCTCAGACCCCATTGTCACTGAAGAACCAGATGCTGCTTCTACTATTCTTGCCAGAAGACTTGTTTTTCTCAGCCTAGTCACCCACCCTTATGTTACTTTTTTTTTTTTTAAGCAGGGTCCTGCTTTGTTGCCCAGGCTGGAGTGCAGTGGTGTGATCATAGCTCACTGCAGCCTCTAACTTTTGGGCTTGAGTAGTCCTCCCGGCTCAGCTTCCCAAGTAGCTGGTACCACAGGTATGTGCCACCACACTCAGCTAATATTTGTTAATTCTTACTCCCTCCTCCTCGTCCCTCCTTTGTTTCTTTTCTTGTCTCTCCCTATTAGAAAGTAAGCATCATGAGAACAAAGACTTAATGTATCTTATTTCTCCAACATACCTCCTGTACTTGCAACATATAGTCTTTTGTTTCTGGAAAAACAATAAATTGTTGTCGAATGACTAGAATAAACACTATTAAAAACAGAGTGATTTAATTCAAATTATTTTTTTAATTGAAAAAAATTTATATTTATTTACTTTTTATTTTTAATGATTATGGGTACATACTAGTTGTATATCTTTATAGGGTACATATGATGTTTTGAAACAGTCATACAAAGTGAATTAATCAAATTAGGGTAATTGGGGTATTCATTGCCTCAGACATTTATCATTTCTTTGTGTTAGGAACATTCCAGTTCCACCCTTTTAGTTATTTTAAAGTATACTGTAACTTATTCTTGATTATAGTCATTTTGTTGGACTACCAAATATTGTTCATTCTATCATACTACCTAACTATGTATTTGTACCCATTAACTATCCTGACTTTATCCTCCCCTCCCCACTACCCTTCCCCTCCGCTGATAACCATCATTCTACTCTTTGTCTCCATGAGATCGATTGCTTTTAATGTTTAACTCCCACATGTGAGTGATAACATGTGAGATTTGTCTTTCTGTGCTTGGTTTATTTCACTTAACATAATGTGTTCCAGTTCCATCCATGTTGTTGCAAATGGCAGGATTTTATTCTTTTTTGTTAGTATATTATATTCTATTGTGTATATGTACCACAATTTCTTCATCCATTCATCTGTTGATGGACACTTAGGTTGATTCCAAATCTTAGGTATTGGGAATAGTGCTGCAATAAACATGCAAGTGCAGATATCTTTTTAATATACTGAATTCCCCTCCTTTGGATATATACCTATCAGCAGTGGGATTGCTCAGTCATATGGTAGTTCTATTTTTAGGTTTTGAGGAACTTCCATACTGTTCTCCCTAGTGGTTGCACTAATTTACATTCCCACCAACAGTGTACGAGGGTTCCCCTTTCTCCACATGCTCACCAGCATTCGTTATTGTGTGTAATTTAATAAAAGCCATTTTTAACTGGGATGAGATGATATTGTAGTTTTGATTTGCATTTCTCTAGTGACTAATGATGTTGAGCATTTTATCATAACCTGTTGTGCATTTGTATGTCTTCTTTTAAGAAATATCTATTCAGATCCTTTGCCCATTTTTAATTGGATTGTTTGATTTTTTCCTTTTGAGTTGTTGGATCTCCTTATATATTCTAGTAATTAATGCCTTGTCAGAGGGGGCATTTGTAAATATGTTCTCTCATTCTGTGGGTTGTCTCTTCACTTTGTTGATTGTTTCTTTTGCTGTGGAGCTTTTAGCTTGATGTGATCCCATTTGTCCAATTTTGCTTTGGTTGCCTGTGTTTTGGGGAAATTACTAAAGAAGTCCTTGCTCAGAGCAATGTTCTGAGATGTTTCCCCAAAGTTTTCTTTTAGTAGTTTCATAGTTTAAGGTCTTTAGATTTAAGTCTTTAATACATTTGATTTGATTTTTGATATGGCAAGATAGAGTTCCAGTATTCATTCTATGCATATGGATGCCCACGTTTTCCCAACACTTTATGTGAAGTGACTAGTCTTTCCTCCACTGTATGTTCTTAGCAATCTTTGTCGAAGATAAGTTCGCTTATAGCATGGTATGGATTTCATTCTGGATTCTTGATTCTGTTCCTTTGTGTCTGTGCATCTGTTTTTATGCCAGCGCCATGTTGTTTTTGTTACTATAGGTCTGTAGTATAATTTGAAGTCAGGTAATGTGATTCCTCCAGTTTTTTTCTTTTTGCTCAGGATGGCTTTGGCTATTGTGGGTCTTTTGGGGTTCCATATAAATTTTAGGATTATTTTTTCTATTTCTGTGAAGAATGTTCATTGATATTTTGATGGGGACTACATTGAATCTGTAGATTACTTTGGGTAGTATGGACATTTAACAATATTTATTCTTCCAATCCATGAGCATGAATTATCTTTCCATTTTTTTGTCTTTTCAACTTTTTTTATCAATGTTTTATAGTTTTCACTATACAGCTCTTTCACTTTTTTGGTTAAGTTTATTCCCGGGTATTTTATTTTATTTGTAGCTCTTGTAAATAGGATTACTTTCTTGGTTTCTTGTTCTGATTGTTTACTGTTGGCATATAGAAATGCTACTGATTTTTGTATGATGATTTTGTATCCTGCAACTTTACTGAATTATTTTTCAGTTCTAATAGGTTTTCTTAAAATTTTTAGGTTTCTCTAGATATAAGATTATATTAACTGCAAACAAGGATAATTTGACTTCTTCCTTGCCAATTTGGATGCTCTTTATTTCTTTATCTTGTCTGATTGCTCTATCTAGAATTTCAAGTATAATGTTGAATGACAGTGGTGAAAGTGGCCATCCCTGCCTTGTTGCAGATCTTAGAGGAAAGTCTTTCAGTTTTTCCCCATTCAGTATGATATTCATTGTGGGTCTGTCATATATGGCTTTTATCATGTTGAAGTAAGTTATTTCTATACCCAGTCTTTTGTGAGTTTTTATCATAACATATTGAATGCCTTGTTAGCATCAATTGAAATGATCATATAGTTTTTGTCCTTTGTTCAGTTGATATGATGTATCATATGATGTATCACATTGGTTGATTTGCATATGTTGAACCATCCTTGCATCCCTGGCATGAATCCCACTTGATCATAGTGAATAATCTTTTTAATGTGTTGTTGAATTCAGTTTGCTAGTATTTTGTTGAGGACTATTTTTGTCTATGTTCGTCAGAGTTACTGGCCTATAGTTTTCTTTTTTTGTTGTGTCTTTGTCTGGTTTTGATAACAGGGTGATATAGGTCTTGTAGAATGAGTTTGGACGTATTCTCTCCTCCTTGATTTTTTGGAATAATGTAATTAGGATTGTTATTAGTTCTTCTTTGAATGCTTGGTAGAATTTAGCAGTAAAGCCATTGGGTCTTGGGTTTTTCCTTGATGGGAGAATTTTTATTACTGCTTCTATTTCATTACTTGTTATTGGATTATTCCAGCTTTGGATTTCATCCTGGTTCAATGTTGGTAGGTTGTATGTGTCTAGGAATTATCCATTTCTTCTAGGTTTTCCAATTTATTGGCATATAGTTGTTCATAGTAGTCTCTGATGATCCTTTGGGTTTCTGCAATGTCATTTGTAATGTCTCCTTTTTCATCTCTGATTTTATTTTTTTGGGTCTTCTCTCTTTTTTTCTCAGTCTGGCTAAAGGTGTGTCAATTTTGTTTATATTTTCAAAAAACCAACTTTTTGTTTCATTGCTCATTTGTATTGCTTTTATGGTTGCAGTTTTATTTATTTCTGTTCTGTTCTTTATTATTTCTTTTCTTCTACTAATTTTGAGTTTTTTTTTTTTTTTTTATTTTTTTTTTTACTTTTTTGATGTAGGCACTTATTGCTATAAACTTTCCTCTTATTACTGCTTTTATTGTATCTCATAGGTTTTGATATGTTGTGTTGTCATTTTCATTTGTTTGAAAATTTTAAAAATTTCCTTCTTAATCTCTTCATTGACCCACTGGTCATTTGGGAGCCTATTGTTTAATTTCCATGTGTTTGTATATTTTCCAGGTTTCCTCTTGTTATTGATTTCTAGTTTTATTCCATTCTGGTCAGAGAAAATACTTGGTATGATTTCAATTTTTTTGAATTTTTTCAGACTTGTTTTGTGGCCTAACATATGGTCTATCTTTAAGAATGATCTATGAGCTAAGGAGAAGATTGTTTATTCTGCAGTTGTTAGATGAAATATTCTGTAAATATCTATTAGGTCTATTTGTTCTATAGTGCAGATTATGTCCAATGTTTCTTTATTGATTTCCTGTCTGAATGATGTGTTCAATACTGATAGTGGAGTGTTGAGGTCTCCAATATTATTGTATTGGGGGCTATCTCTCTCTTTAGTTCTCATAATATTTGCTTTATATATTTGGGTGTTCCAGTGTTGGGTGCATATATATTTAGAATTGTTATATCCTCTTGTTGAACTGACCCATCTTTATATAATGCCCTTCTTTGCCTCTTTTTACACTTTTTGTCTTGCTATCTATTTTATCTGACAGAAGTATAGCTACTCCTGCTCTTTTTTGGTTTCTATTTGCATGGAATATCTTTTTCCATCTCTTTATTTTCAGTCTGTGTGTCTATATAGGTGAAGTGGGTTTCTTGCAGACAACATATAGTTGGCTCTTGTTTTTTTATCTGTTCAGCCATTCTATGTATTTTGATTCAAGGGTTTTGTTCATTCACATTCAATGTTATTATTCATAGTTAAGGGCTTACTAATGCCATGTTGTTATTTGATTTCTGGATGTTTTGTGGACATATTTCTTTCTTTCTTCCTTCCTGTCTTCCTTTGTTGAAAGTGATTTTCTCTGATAGTGTCTTTTAGTTTCTAGCTTTTTATTTTTTGTGTATTTGTTGTAGGTTTTTGATTTGAGGTTACCATGAGGCTTCCAAAACACGTGTTATAACCAATTATTTTAAACATATGACAACTCTGCTTACAAACTAACAAACAAACAAATAAGAAAAGAGAAATGTAACAGATATTCTACCCTTTAACTTCCATCCCTCCCCCTGATTTTTAACATTTTGTTGTTTCCATCCATACTTTTTATACTATGTATCTCTCAAAAAATTGTCATAGTTATATTTGATAGGTTTGTCTTTTAGTCTTCCAACTCAAGATATAAGTGGTTTATACACCACAATTACAGGAATAGAGTATTCAGTATGTGTGTATATGCTGTTGCCAGTGATTTGTATACCTTCAGATGATTTCTAATTGTTCATTGACATCCTTTTCTTCCAGATTGAAGAATTCCTTTTAGAATTTCTTGTAGGACAGTTCTGGTGTTGATGAAATCCATCAGCTTTTGTTTGTCTGGGAGAGTCTTTATTTCCCCTTCATGTTTGAAGGATATTTTTGTAGGGTATAATATTCTAAGATTTAAGTTTTTCCTTCAGCACTGTGAGTATATCATGCCACTCTCCCCTGGCCTGTAAGGTTTCCACTGAGAAATCTGCTGCCAGACATATTGAAGCTCCTATTTATGTTATTTTTTTTCTTTTTTCTTGCCTCCCTTAGGATCTTTTCTTTATCCATGACCTTTGGGAGCTTGATTATTAAATGACTTGAGGTACCCTTGTTTAGGCTAGATCTGCTTGGTGTTCTATGACCTTTTTATACCTGAATATTGATATCTTTCTCTAGGTTTGGAAATTCTCTGATATTATTTATTCAAATAAATGTTCTACCCCAATCTCTCTTTCTCTCTACCTCCTCTTTAATGCCAATAACTCTTAGATTTGCTCTTTTGAGGCTAATTTTTAGATCTTTTAGGTGGGCTTCATTCCTATTTCTTCTTTTTTCTTCTTTTTTTATGACTGTACATTTTCAAATCGCCTGTCTTCAAGCTCACTAATTCTTTCTTCTCCTTGGTCAATTCTGATGTTGAAAGACTCTGATGCGTTTTGCAGTTTGTCAATTGAATTCTTAAGCTCTAGAATTTCTGCTTGTTTTTAAAAATTATTTCAATCTCTTTGTTAAATTTCTCTGATGGGCTTCTGAATTCCTTCTCTATGTTGTCTTGATGTTCATTGACCTTTGTCAAGACAGGTATTTTGAATTCATTGTCTGAAAGGTCACCTATCTCCATCACTCTGGGACTTGTCACTGGTACCTTATTTAGTTAACTTGGTGATGTTGTGTCTTCCTTAACGCTCTTGATGCTTATAGATGTTTGTCAGTATCTGAGCATTGAAGAGTTAGATATTTATTTTAATCTTCACAGGCTGGGCTTGTTTGAACCCATCCTTCTTGAGGAGGTGTTCTGAGTACTCAAAGGGAGCTGGGTGTTATGGTCTAAGTCCCTGGTTACTGCAGCCATATCAGCACTGGGTGTGCCCCAAGCCTAGTAATGCCATGACTCTTGCAGACTCCTAGTGGTACCCACCTAGCACTTGGGTAAGATATGAGAGAATTCCCTGGATCACCAGGCAAAGTCTCTCACTCTCTTCCCTCACTCTCTGTGCTGGGCTGATGGAGTTGTTTGAGGAGTGATGTGGGCACTCCCTCATGGCCACCAGTGCCAGGTCACACCTGAAGCCAGCCCAGTCTCACCCAAAACCCATGGTGACTGTTGCCTGGCTACCTCTAATATTTATTCAATGCCCAAGTGCTCTTTAGTCAGCAGGTGGTAGATCATGCCAAGACTGGGTCCTTCCCATCAGAGCAATATGTCTCCTTCTTGGCCAGGACAGGTCCAGAAACGCCATCCAGGAATTAAGGCCTGGACTCAAGGACTTCAGGAATCTGCCTGGTACTTTACTTTACTGTAGCTGAGCTGGTAGCCAAGTTGTAAAATAAAGTCCTTTGAACTCTTCCCTTTCCTTTTTCCAAGTGGAAGAAGACTTTCCCTGAGCTTCACCACCTGTACTTGGGGGAGGAGTGACACAGACACTGGCTTGGCCACTGCCAGTGGTGTCTCACTGGGTCATGTGCACCCCAATTCTACTGGCTTCAAGCCAGCACAGCCACATGAATTGCCCAAGTACTGTAGCCTTTGTGGCCTGACTGCCTTATGAATTTAGTCTAGTACCGAGGCTGCTTTTTGTCAGCCAGTGTTGGGTCTAGCTAGAACTCAGGTTTGGGGGCAGAGGATTTCCCTCTGGTTGGTCTGGTCTACATGCTCCCTCTGTGGTCATTGGCAGAATTCTGCCCTGTGCTGTGTTCCCCTGCAGCAGGGCAGCCCTGAGTTTTATTGCAAAGTCTCATAATCACTTCATTCTATATCCCCTGGACACACAGATTCTCTCTCCACTCAGTGTGCTGGCATGGCACTACCAGGTAATGGGGGAGGGGTGGCATAGCTAATGAATGCAAGATTGTCTTCTGTCCCTTTTGCCCTTTTCAGTGCCTCTTTCCTTGATATAATGTTAAAACCAGGTAGTACGATCACTCACATGATTTTTGTTTTTTCTGAAGGTGCGTGCTTGCATGGATATTTGTTGAATTTGGTGTTTTTGCAGAAGAATGATTGCTGGAAGTTTCTATTTGGCTATCTTGCTCCCTAATCAGCTTCTTAAGACCATTTGTTTTCCTAATGAACATTCTAATTAATTATTGAATCTGAGTTTCCCAGCACCTTTATCAGTCTCCCTGTAGTTAACTGTAACCCAGTGTTGTGTGAACATAATAGAGTTTGCCTTCATTTGCATATGCTTACTGCCTCCTGAAAATAATAATGTGATTTTGTAAAGAATCATAAATAGGAAATAACATATTAAAGACCAAATTTAAATTAAGCTGTCACTATGTTTATAAATAATTTTTGCTCTGTTTTCTTGTAAAATATTTGGTTTTCTTAAAATCCTTCCCCTTTATGTCATGTAGTAGCCAGATATTAACTGATTTTAGAAGATGTTTTAAATCAGGAAAAGCATTTACTCTGGACATTGTTCCTAATAACATTTCTTAACATGAAAAAGCTTAAAACATTAATTATTTACTTTGGTCCTAAAATGTCATTCTGTGTGAGTCCAAATGGTTGATTTTTTTAAAAAATAAGAATTTGTTGTTTGCGAGAAGAGTTGACTCTATCTTCAAGAAAGTACACCATAAGTAGTATTACTTTTTTTTATGTGAGGCCAGGGACATTGACATAAGAATTAATAAAAATACTAGTGGAAATGGGCACAATGAAAAGAATACTAAAATTCTTGGGACAAAGTAGTTTATCAATCATCCTTGTTTGTTGATGGTTATTATAATGAATCAGAGATTCCTAATCAGGACTTTTTTTTTAAATGATAGAAAAACTCAGACACATGAAAGTTTAGCATAGTAACTATATGATGTTGGTTCATTTGCTGGAAATCTGTCAAGCTTGTTTTCTCATATACTTACAATGTATAATAATAATTATATTCATGGCAGTTGAGGGATTATTATATAATAAAATATTCTAAAGTGTAAATTATAGTGTAAAAGATGTCATAAGCCATAGTAATATGAATATGGATATCATTATTACTAACAATCATCGATCCCATTGACCCTGTACTTTTTTCCAAGTGTCAGCCCATTTTTGTCATTTACTTTTAATAATGCTGCCATATGTGGATCAGCTTCAAATTATCTCCTATTACTTCCTACACCTTATTCTAAACCTTCTGTACAAATGAGAAATTTGTAAGAAATAATTACCTGGCTGTACTAGTCATAAAATCAGCATAGAACCATGAAGCTCAGCTACTATCCTTCACTGATCTTATTTACTCAGACACCAAAAAGATCCCTTCCTTTTCCAAAAGGACAATATTGTAAGTGTGAGCATGTTTAAACTCTGCTATTACAATAAATATCTAAATGGAGACCCCTACACCTGAAAGAAATCTGTGTTTGCCTCTTTTTCATATCAGATTTAATTTTATGCCAGGAGCATTCTGTTATATTGAGTTAACCTTGTACAAGAGAACATTTCAGCATTATTGTCTATGTATTTTTTTTTACTAGTGTTTGTTTCAAAATATTGGGTCCAAGATAAGACACTTGATAATGCTGACATCATCTATGATGAGTCATTATGGAGCTTATAGAAAAGTATTTAACACTCTTTGTCAGTAAACATTTTGTTCTTGTCAATACTAGTTTTTTGGGGGGGCTCATAAAACAATACCTTAAAATGAAGGCCTCAGAAGCAGCCTCAGAAGTTGTTCCTCTGTTTTATCTGACCTTCTTCTGCCCTCCTGTCTCTGGCCCCTCCTTCTCCCCCATGGCTAGCCACAGAAATTAGAATCCCTCCTCCCTAAGGCAGATCATAGAAACCAAAATCCCTTTTCCACAAACCCAGCCATAATACCTAAAAATATTACTCTAACTTTCCCCCTGCCTTTCTGTGTAAAAACTGGCCATGAAGAAATTATCTGACCTACTTTGTTTGACTGTAGGTCATAAGACGTCCATCCCAGCAAGGGTCTTGCCCCATACCAGGAGGAAGAAATGCATGCTCAGAGAGGCAAAGAAGAATCTAGACAGACAGGCCTTGCTTGGTTTCCAAACTGAGTCTATTAACATTAGATCATACCCCATTTGTTCAATCATATTCCTACACAGCTGTCCACACTTTGTTGAAGCTAAACATAAAAGTGGACAATTTCCCCTGTATCTTTGGGTCATCATTCTAAAGGCTGTCATATATACACATTAAATAAATTTGAATATCTTTTCGCTAATTAATCTAACTTTTGCTTAATTAAGTCACATTTATTTATTTTTGTTTTTGTTGCATTTGCGTTTGGAGTCTTTGTCATAAATTCTATGCCTAGGCCAATGTCTAACAGATTTTTTTCCTAGGTTTTCTTTTAGAATTTTTGTAGTTTCATATCTTACATTTAAGCTTTTAATCTATTTTGAGTTAATTTTTGTATATGATGAGAGATAGGGATCTAGTTTAATTCTTCTGCATATGGATACCCAATTTTCCCAGCACCATTTGTTGAACAGGATGTTGTTTCTCCAGTGTATGTTTTTGTCTACTTTGTCAAAGATCAGTTGGTTGTAGGTATGTGACTTTATTTCTGTTTCTGGGTTCTCTATTCTGTTCCTTTAAAATATGTGTCTATTTTTATACCAGTACAATGCTATTTTGTTAATGTAGCATTATAGTATGATTTGAAGTCAGGCAATGTGATGCCTTCAACTTAGTTCTTTTTGATTAGGATTGCTTTGGCTATTCAGGGTCATTTTTGATTCTGTATGAACTTTAGGATTGTTTTCTCTAAATCTGTGAAAAATAACATTGGTACTTTGATAGGAATTGCACTGAATCTGTAGATTATTTTCTGCACTATGGTCATTCTAGCAGTATTGATTCTGTCAATTCACGAACATGGGATGTTTTTCAATTTATTTATGTCATCTATGATTTTTTTCATCAGTGTTTTGTAGTTTTCCTTGTAGAAATCTTTCACCTCCTTGGTTAAATATATTTCTAGGTATTTTATTTTTTTTGTAGCTATTATAAGTGGAATTAAGTTCTTGATTTTGTTCTCCGCTTGGTTGTTATTGGTGTATAGAAATGCTACTGATTTCTGTATGTTGATTTTGTATTCTGAGACTTTATTGAATTCATTTATTAAATCTAGGAGTCTTTTGAGGAATCTCTAGGGTTTTCTAGGTATAAGATTATATCATCAGCAAACAGAAATAGTCTGACTTCCTCTTTTCCTATTTGGATGCCCTTTATTTCTTTCTCTTGACTGATTGCTCTGGCTAGGACTTCCAGTACTTTGTTGAATAGAAGTGGTGAAAGAGGGCATCCTTGTCTTGTTCCAGTTCTTACGGGGAATGCTTTCAACTTTTTCCTGTTCAGTATGATGTTGGCTATGGGCTTTTCATATATGGCTTCTATTATTTTGAGATATGTTCCTTCTATGACTAGTTTCTTAGGGGTTTTATCATGAAGGGATCCTGAATTTTATCATATACTTTCTCTGCATCTATTGAGAGGATCATATGGCTTTTGTTTTTAATTCTTTTTTTGTGGTGAATCACATTTATTGCTTTTCTGAACAAGAAAAAAACAAAGAACCCCACTAAAAAGTGGGCAAAAGACATGAATGAACATTTGTAAAAGAAAACATGCAAATGGCAAACAAAAATATTAAAAAATGCCCAACATCACTAATCATCAGAGAAGTGCAAGTTAAAACCAGAATGAGATATCATCTCACTCCAGTCAGAATGACCATTATTAAAAAGTCAAAAATCAATAGTTGTTGGTGAGAATGCAGAGAAAAAGCAACACTTATACATTTGTGGTGGGAATTTAAATTAGTACAAGCTCTATGGAAAACAGTACAGAGATTTCTCAAAGAAATAAAAATAGATCTACCATTTGATCTACCAATTCCACTGTTGGGTATCTACCCAAAGGAAAATAAATCATTATATCAAAAAGATACCTGCACTCCTATGTTTATTGCAGCACTAATCACAATAGAAAAGAAATGGAATTGACCTACATAAGTGTCCATTAGCTGATGATTGAATAAAGAAAATGTGGTATATGTATACCATGGAATATTACTCAGCCATAAAAAAGAATGAAATCATTTTTTTTGCAGCAACATAGATGGAACTGGATACCATTATCTTAAGTGAAATAACTCAGAAACAGTCAAATACCACATGTTCTCACTTGTAAGCAAGAGCTAAATAATTAATACACATGGACATGGACAGGAAAATGATAGACATTGGAGACTCAAAAGGATGAGAGGGTGGGAGAGGAGTATGGGATGAAAAATTACCTAATGGGTGCTATGTACACTAATCAAGAGAGGGTTACACAAAAAGCCCAGTGTTTGCCACTATGCAATATATCCATGTAACAAATCTGCACATGTACATGACAAATAAATAAAAAATTTAAAATAAATCTTCCTTTTGTGAATTGATCTTTCAGTGAATTTTCAGAGGGCCAAGGGGAACTTCCTCCTTGGTCCCTACATCTTAAAGGTTTGGTATGTGCTTATTCTTGTATTTGAGCATAGACCATGCCTATTATCCCTGGTATACTGGATGTATAAAGTTTTGAGAGTAAGTGAAGTTTCTTTTTTTTTTCTAAACTGTGTCTAACCTTTGCTCACCATCTATTATTAACACATAAGGTGAAAATGTGGCTACATAGGTGTGTCTGAACCTTGACAAGTTCTGTCCATCATATTATATTAAAGAAAACATATAGCTAGTTCCATGTTTCTGGTAATATATGACAAGGAGTTTATCTTTGTGAGTAACCTGATCTTTGAAAGCTAGAAATAGAGAATTAAGAATAAAAGTACACTTTTGTTGAGGCTTTACACCATGTTTCAGGCAGACTTCTACAGACTTTCACCCAATATTTTTGTCCCCTTATAGACAATATATGTAACCAAAGTGTTTGTACCCCCATAATATTTGGAAATTTAAAAAAAAAATTAAAAAAGAATTAAAAATAAAACACTAGTATAGGAACTTCTGTGAAGGGACTTGGCAGATGAAATTAAGATTACCAGTCAGCTGAATTCAAGATAAAGAATTTATCCTGGATTATTCTAGTGAACTCGATGTAATCATATGGGCCTTTAAACATAGAAGAAGGAGGTAGAAAAGTCAGTCAAAAAGATGTGGTGGAAGAAGAACAGAGGAGAGATGAAGCAGGCAAAAAGGAAGATTAGACACATTTGAAACATGGGAAGGACTCTACCCACTTTTGCTGTCTTTGAAGATGGAGGAAGGGGCCCATGAGCTAAGGAATAGAGGCAGCCTCTAGAAGCCAAAAATGACTCCCAGCCAATAGCCAGCAGAGAAATGGGAACCTCAGTCTTACAGCCACAACAAACTGAATTCTGCCAACAACCTGAATAAGTTTGGGAACAGATTCATTCCCAGAGTCTCCAGAAAGAAAAGCAGTCCTCCCAACAATTTTGTCCTTGTGAAATCAGGGACAGAGAGCTAGCTGAGCCATGCTATGCCTGGACTTCTGACTTACAGGGCTGAGATAATAAACAGGTGTTATTTGAAGCTGCTAATTTGGTGACAATTTGTTATATCAGCAAGAGAAAACTAATTCATGCTTTCATAAGCCAAGAAAATCAGTATTTTAACATTAGGCAGCATAAACTAGTGGAGTAGAAATGACCCAGTGGTGCTTTCTGATGTTTTTAAATTCACTTTACCAAACGGGGCTTTTAAAATATTCACTAGAAAGTATATAATCAATTATCAGAGCCCAGGTATGCAACTTCAAAGTGTCTAAGGCTTACTTAGGGGAAATCAGGGAGAATGTGTAATGTCATTTGAATGAGTTGTAACCTTATGTGCAGTAACTTCATAATTTCATAGGGATAATACAGCTGATTTCCAATCATCTTGGATTGTATCAAGGATGTATGTTTTCAACATTTGTAGACTAATGAGTTTGGTTTGGTATTTGTGCCCTCTCAATTTTTCAATTTTTTTTTTACTTTTTAAACTTTCTATATAAAATCTTCTGATAAAGCAGCTAACTTTAAAATCTAAATGGTTTTATTTTACAACAACAAACATTTATTAAGAACCTATATTTAGTATCTTGAAAGCTGCTAGGATAAAATATAAAAACAAAATCAAGTTAGAGCCAGACAGTTCTAGTTTGAATCAAATCTTCACCACCTGCTATATGTGCCTTTGGGTAAGTCACCCAACCTCTTGGACTTCAGTGTTCTCACTTGTACAATCAGAACAATAACTACTTCACAGAGTAGCTACATGGATTCAGTAAAACCATGCATAGGAATAAGTCTAATTGGTGCTTGTAACAGGCACCAAAGCACATATGGTTCTAATCCCTGGAAACCATAAATGTTAACCTTTCATGGAAAAAAAGATCTTTGTAGATTTGGTTAAGTTGAGGATCTTGATAAGGAAAGATTATCCTGGGTGAGACCTAAATGCAATCACAAGTGTCCTTATAAAAAGGCAGAGGGAGATTTGACAAAGAAGAGAAGGCAATGTGAATAAAGGAGGCAGAGGATGAAGTGATGGGGCCACCAGCTAAGGACTGTCAACAACCAACTGAAGCTGGAAGAGCCAAAAAGTAACTTCTCCTCTGGCTGGAGTGTAGCCCTGCTGATACCTTGATTTCAGCCTAGTGAAACTTATTTCAGACTTCTGGTGTCCAGAACTATGACAGAATACATTTCTGTTGTTTCAAGCCTCCAAGTTTTTCATAATTTGTTATAGAAGCCACAGGCAAGTAATATAGTACTCAATGAATGTTAGTTGATTTGCTTTTTTGTCTTTGGACAGGTTTTTATTTATCTACTGGTGATACCTCACTGGCACTTTCATTCAGTTTTCATCACTGGAAACAAGATATTATATCTCTTGTAATATAACTCTGTGATACAACTTTTTCATCCAGTTGTCATGATTACTCAATAAATTTATTTGGTTAAAATTATTCTTACCCATGTTTATTAACCACCAAGTATCTGTTAAGACATTGTATTAAGGGATATAAAAGACCCCAAGATGGACAAAGTTATTGGCTTAAAAGAACTAGTAATCTGCTTTAGTAGTTACACGTGTGTCAGGTCTGTGTGGATGTTCCTGGGTCCCCCAGTTCCCAGTGTCAAGAATGAGTACTGGTACCGAGTTGAGCCAATGACGGAGTGCCCACAAATACGAAACAATCTCACACACAGCATTTAATGCAAAGTGAAAATATATCTCAGAGGGAGAGAAGAATCATCCTCCCGGAGTGGAGAAGACCCTGAAGTCTGAGCACACACTGTCTCTTATATGCTCACTAATTTGTCCCACCCTTCTCCTGGCAGGATTGGTTGCCATTTTCTGCCTTTGGGGATTGACAGGTTGGGGTTACATAACAGATTATATAACAGGTTACATAACAGGTTATGTCATGTAACAGTTTCCTTACTACGCATGTATCTTCCCAGAATCCTTCATGAAAACTCCACCATGCTGTGCTAATTAGATGGTAATGAGTCCCAGGTCAGTTAAAGGTCACTAGGAGCTCCTTACTGTGTGTATTCCTACCAGGGAACAGTTCCTACCCACAGCTTGGTTCCTAGCTACAATTCAGTTCCTGCTTTGGGCCCTTAGCCACTTCCTTGCCACCTGTTTGTCCTCCTTCCAACCTAACAAACGTGTATGGCAATTTGTGTTATATAGGTTAAAAAACGAATGGGAAAATCAAAAGAGGAAAAGATTATTTCCTACTATAGAATAAAAAAGTGCTTTATGGAAGAATATACCTTTGATGTGGGTATATATACCCACACCAAGATAGCTGTATATATTTTTTGCAGATGGAAAGACAGGGCAGGAAAGAACAGTAAACATTGGAGGAAGTATGAGAAACCTTAAGAAGTGGGGTAATAATATGCCTGAGAAAGTGTAGGAAGAAAAGTCTATTTAACCAGGAGAATAGAAAGACATGTATTCATGACAAACAGAGTCTTGGGTATTGTCCAACTACCTCATACAGTTTGAAATCAAGTCTGGTCTTTAATTTTTGAAGATCCCACAATGTTTAAATTTTAAACACTGGAGACTCTATTAGGGCTACAAAAGACTTTTGACAAAGAAGGCATGTTGTACTAGCAGAAATACTCTAAGAAATTAACTAGATAAAGTGAAGGAATAAAAGGAAATTCTATAGGAAATTATCTGGATATTTCAAACTATTGCCTTTCAACTGTCAAATTCTGATGTGAATTTTATAAAATTGAAGTAGGTGAGAATAACAAAGTGTTGTAGTTTGCCTGCATAGTTTTTGCCATTGTATTTTAATATAAAGTCCCTATAACTTTAAAATATTTATTAATACATTATTAATTTCTTCTTTTCGGAAGACTATGTTGAGCCCAAAGCAGTCAAGTCATGATATGATTTTAGTTTAAAAGTCTGTGAAAGAAGACAGAATTCAAAAGCTGAAGACAAGCCTCCACCAAACACAGCTAGCTGCTGTTTTTAGTGTGACTGTTAAATTTTCTTACACCTAAATTTTCTCTAAGTCAATCCACTGCTGTTGGTGTTTGGGGGCTAAGTCGGAAAACCAATAATCATTATCCTCTGTGTAGATTATCACTCTTTTTACTCTGATGTAGGTAAAATCAGAAAAGGAAATGAAGAACAGAAAAATTACTCAGGCAGATGCAGAAGAGAGGTGATTGATGAAGTCATGGAAGCAGAGAGGGAACATTAGACAATCTGCTCCTGGAGCTTGCATGTATCAACAATGGAAGAAAAAAAAAGTGGAAGTCAGAGGATGGGGGGACCTATGAAGAAATCCAGCTACACTTAAACAATTATGCTTTACTACTAAATTGGTCACTGATAAGTAAGGAAAATGAACCCTCATATACTTAAAAATCATTACGGGTATTCTGATATTTACTTGTTTTAACATGTTTTTTTGGCACATGATTGTGGAACATCAGCTGCAGAATATGTAGTCTTAGCTATTTTGGAGGTAATTGCTTAAATGAATAGAAAGGAAGCCCTCACAGCTGTATAAGATTTTATAACTTACATTCAGTCATTCAGTAAATAGAATCACACTTGATTTTTGCAATGATATAGATATGGCAGGTATCAGGTCCATTTCCTAGGTCAGAAACCATAGATGGTGGCTTGCTAGCATCACCTAACCTCTAATTTGCAGATCTAGGACTCAAACTTAGATTTAGATAGTTTCCTATCAAACAGCTAACTGAATGTTGTACACAAAAACTGATGTAGCAACTGTTTGATTAAAAACATTTGTAAGTATCATACAGTATCAAATAATAATAGCAATATTTCAAGTACTTACTATGTTCCATATAAATTCTATGTGCTTCATCTTCACAACCACCCTATGAGGTAAGTGTTAATATTATCCCCATTTTATTGATGGACAAACTGAGTCAGAAAGTGGTTGCATAAAATGCCTAAGGTCATACAGCTAGTACGAAACCATAATCTGAATCCAGGAAGTTGGGCTCCTAACCATTAAGCATATTGCCTCAAATTCAGACATGTGAGAAAAAAAATTATTTTAGATCTAGTTTCTACTAACAAACTAGTAAAGTCACTCTTTAAATTCTGTGCTTGATTTAATTTGGGCATGCTTACATTTTGCTTCTCATCAACTCATGGCCAGAAATGTTCATCAAAATTAGAATAGAAAAGTGACTTGAATTACTGCAGGCAGCCACTTTAAATAATTAAGAATCCCTATTCCATTTTGCTTTGGATATGCAGGACCTGGCCTTTGAAGAATATACAGGGTACACTGAAAGGACTTTGGAAATATTGCTTTTAATCAAAAGCTAAAGTCAATAGGGCCAGATTAAAATGTTTATATGTTTTATTAATATTTTCTTTACCTTTTCTGGCATCTTAGTTGGATTGTTAAGACCCCCAAGTGGGTCTGCTAAATTTTCAAGTTTCTACTTCACTTACCTGGGAAGAATTTCCCAATGCCAATCATTTACATTTTAATAGTAGAGAAGGGTGTTATATCATAGATTCAGATATGTCATTTATCCCCTAAGAGAAAAAAAAAGACCAAAAAACAAAAAACTGGCCCCCTTGTGTTTGGCAGGGTCAGGTGGCTAGTTCTGTCCAGTGAGGTGTGAGCCTTTATCTTTCATGGCTAATCAGGTCCCATGAGGAAACTTAAAAGAAGAGAAGCATGGACAGTGACTGAGGTTGACCCTTCTCTAGACCTTAACAGGAAAAAGTAAAAGTTGTTTGGAGGTTTCTTTCTCCTTCAGACAATTAAGAAAATCAGAAAGGAATTTGCGTTGTGGGGTTTACTTGGTGTTTCAGTCTGAGTTCTATGGAGAAGTAGAACCACTAGGATATATACATAGAGAGAGAGAAAAATTGAAAGATTTATTTAAGGACTTGGTTCATGCTAATATGGAGGCTGGCAATTCTGATGTTTGTAGAGTAGGCCAGCAGTCTGGAAACTCAGGCAGGATGTCTATGTTAGTCTTGAGGCAAAATTCTTTCTTCTCCAGAAAACTTCAGTTTTTGCTTTTAAGGGCTTCAACTGATTTGATGAGGCCCCCCTACATTGTTAGGGATTAAGGGTAATGCCCTTTACTTAGAGTCTACTGATTGTAAATGATAATTAATCTACAAAATATCCTTTAAAGCAACATTTAGACTACTATTTGACCAAACAACTGACCACCATAGCCTAGCCAAGCTGACGCATAATTAACCATCACACTTTGTAACAGTCTTCTCAGTTTCTCTCCCTTTAACTCGTTTCTATACATGAACAAATCATGTGCTCAAACCAAAAAAGGTAACTAAAAACATAGTAATTGCCCCAAGCCTTCTTATTATACCTTTTTCCTGATCTGTTCCATTAATACCTTCAGTTCACACCGAAATCTTGATGATTACTCAACAATCTGGTGCCAGTCTTTCTCTGACCATCTACCTGGATGACAGGACTGTTCCTCTTCTCTCTGGATATTCCTTGTAATGGATCTTACAGCACTGACCACAGGGCCAGTATCCCATCTAGACTAATCAAAACACCCAGGGAGTAGATGAGATTCTGACCCTAAAATGAAGTTTGAAATTCCTGTGGTCTTTCTTGTAATTTTCCCTAGAAACTAAAAGTAATGGTAATTTAAGACATGATTTTACCTAACCTGGCTACAGTCTGGCAATTATGCCTTTCTGTGGACTATAAGAATACATAATTAGGTCAGTCTTTACCTCTCTGTTACTCTACTTCTGTCCCGTTTAGCCTTCAGCAATGGTTTGAATGTTTATCCCCTCCAAAACTCAAGTTGACATTCAATTGCCATTGGAATAGTATTAAGAAATGGGACCTTTGAGAGGCTCTGTCCTCATGGCTGGGATTAATGTCATTATAAAAGGGGGAGTTTGACCCCCTTTTACCTCTCTTGGCCCTTTGGCCTTCTGCCACGTGAGAATCTAGTTTTCCTCCCTTCCAGAGAACACAGTGTCCAAGATGCAATCTTGGAAGAACAGAAGAGCCTCTCCACACACCAAATTTGTCAGTGCCTTGACCTTAGACTTCTCAGCCTCCAGAATTGTGAGAAATAAATTTCTGCTCTTTATCCATTACCCAGTCTGTGGTATTCTGTTATAGTGGCACAAAACAAGCTGAGACACCTTCTGTTTCTGGATCACACCAAGATCATTTCTTCCTCAGGGATTCTGCCCATTGCTGTTCCCTCTGCTTGGCATGCCCCCTCTTCAGGATTCCAAATGTCCTTTTCCTTTTTACCATGCACGTCCTAGATGAAAGTCCTCAAAGATGCCTCCATCTAAATTATTCCTTTCCCTCCTACACTGGTCATTCATATTTGATTAATCCCCTAAATTTTCTTTATTGCACTTATTGCTATTTGAAATTATCTTATTCATTTTTTGGCTTGTTTGTCTATTACCTCCCTACCCTTTCTTCTACTCTACAGTGATAAATGAGCTACGAGATTGTGTCTAATTCACTACTGTATCCTGGGACCTAGAAGAAAGTTTGTTAGTAGGTGTTTAAAAATATTGTTTGAATGAATACATCTGGCAAGATTCTGTTCTGGAAAAGTTGGAATATAATATGGGCCTCTTTTGAATGGGAATGAGTAGAGTGGATCACAAATGCCCATACTTTCTCACTGAATGTATAGGAGTCTTTGAGGTTTCATTGAAAACAATCACTTCTGTGCCTCCTTTTTAATGTAATTAAATGCAGGACATTTTTGTAGTCTGTAGGATTGTTTTCTTAATAATTTAATAAGAACCTTTTGTACAATCTCCTTAGAACCTGGATAGCCAAGGTAAACCTACAGAACATACTGAGGTGGGAAAATTATACGTTAATTACCTTTAACTTCTCTTTTTGCATCATTTTCTCATCTTTCTATGACCACTTACCTTTTAATTCCAAGCCGCCTACTTTTTAATCCTGGCTGTTCTTTTCATCAGTAGAAAAATCTATCTAATAAATCCCTATACATACTCTCTTGCCTTTAGAATATTACTCCCTGTAGGAGAGTGGGAAATTGACCCTCATGGAGCGTTATATATAAATGTACAATATTTATCTTTTGCTGTCAAGTTCCTTTGACTAAACACTGAATTTGTGAGATACATCAATGTAGTTGTGTATAGCTGAAGTTTGTTCATTTACATTGCTATGTACTATTCCATTACGTGAATAAACCAGAATTTATTTATCCATATTAAAGTTACTGGACATTAGGACTATTTCAATTTAATAATCTTTATGAATAAAGCTTTTATGAATGTTTGTGCACATTTATTTTAATTTGCATGTATATGCATTGTTGTTGGGTATGTAAGTATGAATGAAAATGGCTAAGCCATTGGGCATCTAGATCCCAGCAGTTTTAGTGGCTGCAATACATAGATAAATCACAACTCAATCCCAGCAATTGGACATTTAAATTGTTTTCAATTTTTGGGGTGGAGTGGAAGGGTAAAGTAAACAGCAATTTTATAATTTACAAAATTTTAGACAACCTAAAAAAATGGTCTAGTCAAATTATGTAAGTTTGTATGTTACATTGAATAATGTGATTTTTCTGAGATGAAGAATTTACTCAAAGAGTAGAGAAAAATTCAATGATAATTTCCTTTCTTTATGACCAGCACTTCATTTGTTAACTGACCAACATCTGTTAATTTTGCCTGCATAGTAAGTTCTGGGTGAAGTTATGGAAGCAGCTCTGGGCATGGAGTTAGGTGAACAGTCTTCTCATCTTACCAATGCATTAGACTATTGATATAGCCTTTCACTTATTTTTTTAACCTCTCTGGGACTTGGTTTACTCATAAATAAAATGAGAAGGTTAGACTAGATTATCACAAAGTTCATTTCAACTCTAAAGTAAGTTCTAATATTATTTTTAATATAAGATTCATATTCCCTCACTAATTTTACCTGTAGGCTATATAGACTATTGTGGGAATTAGTAAAGTTTAAATATTTCCAACTACATTGAATATAACAAATTACCTGGTATGTTATTAGAGAAGCCCAAAATTATTTCTGATAATTCTCCTGCATGAATAATTATTTTTCATAAGGAGAAGAGATTTTTATCTGAGCATTCATCCTCTAATTCCATTATTGTCATTTTAATAAATGAGATTTAGAGCATTGCAATTGCTATTTTAAGGCATTTAGTTAGAAGAGTGACATATGGAGAACACACCACAAATCTGTGATCAGAAAACACTTTATTATGCTCTCTAAAGACATAAGCTTTTAGTTATTTTGTACAAAAAAGAACTCTAAGAATTTCAAAATATAGGGTGACTGTATGAGTTGGAGAGGGAGCAGAGATAAAATTAAAATGATACATTAGATTTGAGAACGAGTTCATCCATGGTGTTTGCTGTTGCTTAGGTGCTTTTAGAAAGTAATATCACTTTCATTTTCTTTGCTTTGACACGGGTTTGGCATCAGCTTTCAGATACTGAATATACTTTTTTAAAAATATAATTTCAGAATATTATGGGGGTACAAATGTTTTGGCTACATGAATTGCTTTTGTACAGTTTGAGTAAAAGTTATAAGTGTGCCCATCACCAGATAGTGTGCATTGTACTCATTAGGTGTGATTTTACCCATCTTCTCCTCCCCCTCCCACCTGCTTGATTTTTGTTGAGTTGTACTACCATATGTGAACATGAGTGTTGATCAGTTAGTTCCAATTTAATAGTGAGTACATGTGGTGTTTATTTTTCCATTCTTGTGATACTTAGGAGAAGGTCTCTGGTTCCATCCAGGTTGTTACAAAAGATATTACTTAATTTTTTATGGCTGAGTAGTACTCCATGGTATACATATAACATATTTTTTCAATTCACTTATGTATCAATGGGCACTTGGGTTGATTCCACATCTTTGTGATTGTAAATTGTGCTGCAATAAACATTCTAGTGCAAGTGTCTTTTTGATAAAATGTTTTTTTCTCCCTTTGGGTAAATACCCAATAGTGGGATTGCTGCATCAAATGGTAGGTGTACTTTTAGTGCTTTGATGTATCTCCATACTATTTTTCTATAGAGGTTGTGCTAATTTGCAGTCCCACCAACATTGTATAAGTGTTCCTTTCTCCCCTCATCCACTCCAGCATGTGTTGTTTTGGGACTTTTTGATAAAAGTCATTCTCACTGGAGTTAGGTGATATCTCATTGTGGTTTTTGATATGCATTTCCCTGATGATTAGAGATACTGAGCATTTTTTCATATGTTTATTGGCCATTAGTCTATCTTCTTTTGTAAAGCTTCTGTTCATGTCTTTTGCCCACTTTTTTGTGGGGTTGTTTGGTTTTTTTCTTGCTGATTTGCTTGAGTTCTTTCTAGATTCTGGTTATTAGCCCTTTATTGGATGTATAGCATGAAAATATTTTCTCCCATTCTGTATGTTTTCTACTCACTCTATTGATTGTTTCCTTGGCCATGCAAAAGCTTTTTAATTTAATCAAGTCCCATTTATTTATTTTTATTTTGCTATGATTGCCTTTGGGGTCCTCTTCATAAATTCTTTACCTAGGTGGCTATCTAGCAGAGTTTTTACAACATTTTCTTCTAGAATTTTTAGTTTCATGCCTTAGGTTTAAGTCTCTTATCCATCTTGAATTAATTTTTGTGAGTGGTGAGAGGTAAGGATCCTGTTTCAGTCTTCTACATGTGGCTAACCAATTTTCCCAGCATATTTATCGAATAGGGATTCTTATCCCCAGTGTATATTGTTGTCTGCTTTGTCAAAGATCAGATGGCAATATGAGGATGATTTTATACCTGGATTCTCTGTTCTGATCCATTGGTCCATGTCTCTGATTTTGTGCCAGTACCGTGCTGTTTTGGTTACTTTAGCCTTGTAGTATAGCTTGAAGTCTGGTAGAGTGATGCCTCCTGATTTTTTCTTTTTGCTTAAGGTTGTTTTGGTTATTTGGGCTCTTTTCTGGTTCCATATGAAGCATACAATTATTTTTTCTAGATCTGAGAAAAATGACATTGGTATTTTAATGGGGATTGCATTGAATCTGTAATCCCCATTACAGATTCAGTAATATAGACATTTTAACAATGTTGATTCTGCCTATCCATCAGCATGATATATTTTTCCATTTGTTTACATTCTCTGCGATTTACTTCCTCAGTGATCCATAGTTCTCCTTGTAGATGTCTTTCACCTCCTTGTTTAAATATATTCCTAGGTATTTTATTTTCTTTGTTGCTATTGTTAAAGGTATTGAGGCTTTGATTTGATTCTCAGCTTGAATGTTGTTGGTGTATAGAAATGCTGCCTATTTTTGTACATTGATTTTGTAACCTGAGACTTTGCTAAATTTCTTTATCAATTCTAGGAGTCTTTTGGCAGAATCTTAGGAATTTTCTAGATATAAGATCATGTTGTCAGCAAAGAGCAATAATTTGACCTCTTCTTTTCCTATTTGGATACCCTTGATTTCCTTCTCTTGCCTGATTGCTCTGGCTAGGACTTCCAGCACTATGTTGAATAGAAGTGGTGACAGAACTGGAACCAAATTTATCTGGTTCCAGTTCTAAGTGGGAAGGCTTTCAATTTTTCCTCATTCAGTATGATGTTGGCTGTGGGTTTGTCTTATATGACATTTATAATTTTAAGGTGTGTTCCATCTATGCCTATTTTGTTAAGAGTTTTTATCACAAAAAGGGTGCTGAATTTTGTCAAATGCTTTTCTTCGTCTATTGAGATGATCATATGGTCTTTGTTTTTGCTTCTCTTTATATTCTGAGTCATATTTATGGATTTATGTACATTGAAACATCCTTGCATCCCTGGGATGAAGCCCACTTGGTTGTGGTGGATTATTTTTTTGATGTGCAGCTGAATTCGGTTTGCTAGAATTTTTCTGAGAAATTTTGCATCTATATTCATAAGGGATATTGGTCTGTAGTTCAATTTTTTTGTTGTGTCCTTTCCTAGCTTTGGTATGAAGGTGATACTGGCCACATAGAATTAGTTGGGGAGGCTTCCTTCTTTCTCGATGGTATGGAATAGTTTTTGCAGTATAGGTACCAGTTCTTCTTTGTAGGTCTGGTAAAATTTGGCTGTGAAACCATCTGGTCCAGAACTTTTTAGTTGGAAGGTTTTTTATTGCTGCTTCAATTTCATACTTAATATTGGTCTATTCAGGAGTTCTATTTCTTCCTGATTAAGCCCAGTGAGGTTGTGTGTTTTCAAGAATTTGTCCATTTCCCCAATGTTTTCAAGTTTATGTGCATAGAGATTTTCATAGTATTCAGAGATGATATTTTGTATTATGTGGTATCAGTTTCAATATCAACTTTTTATTTCTGATTGAGCTTATTGGGGTCTTTCCTATTTCTGGTTAATTTAGCAATAGATCTATCAATTTTGTTTATCTTTTGAAATAACCAACTTTTTGCATCATTAATCTTCTGTATAATCTTTTGTTACTGATTTCATTTAGTTCTTCTCTGATCTTAGTTATTTCTTTTCTTCTGATGGGTTTGGGATTGGTTTGCTCTTTGAGTTATAATTCCTTGAGGTGAATCATTAGACTGTTGATTTGTGATCTTTCTTTCTTTTTGATGTAGGCATTGAAGGCTATGGATTTTCCTCTTAGGACTGCTTATGCCACATCCCACAGATTTTCATAACTTGTGTCCACCTTATCACTTAATTCAAAGAATCTTTTGATTTCCATCTAATTTCCTCCTTGATCTATCATTCAGCAGTAGGTTGTTCAATTTCCACGACTTTGTGTACAGTTGATTGTTTCTATTGGAATCATTTTCTAATTTTATTCCACTTTGGTCTGAGAAGGTACATAGTATAATTTCTATTTTTTAAAATTTGTTGAAACATGTTTTGTGGCCTAAGATGTAATCAATCTCAGAGAATGTTCCATGTGCTGATGAGAAGAACATATATTCAGTAGTTTTGGTGTAGAATGTTCTGTAAATGTTTGTTAGGCCCATTTGTTCTAGAGTCTCATTTAAGTTCAGTGTTTCTTTGTTTATTTTCTGCTTGAAGGACCTGTCCAGTTTTGTTAGTGGGGTGTTGACATCCCCAGCTATTATGATGTTGCTGTTTATCACTTTGTCTAGTAGGGTTTGCTTTATGAATCTGGGTGCAGCTGTGTTAGGTGCATAAATATTTGGGATTGTTATTTCTTCTTGTTAAATTTTCTCCTGTATTTCATTGAGCTTCCTTATATTCCATATTATAAATTCTTTATCAGTTATATTGATATTTTCATTTTGGTTGGTATCCATTGGTAAGGAGTTATTGTTTTCTTTTGGGGGTATCTTTTTGCTCTGATTTTTCATATTTCTGGAGTTCTTTTGCTGATTCCTTTTTATCTGACTTCTTGAACGAGACCTGGGTATGCTAGGCCTGGCTTGCATGCTTGTCTCCAGGTCCCCAAAGATCAATCCCTGACCATGTCAGGGAAAGCAGTGTTGGTCCGGAGTTGCCTATGGGGTGTTCTAGCAGGTTTAATGAACTTCTTGTGTTACCTCTGACCTGCTGTCTTCATCTCTTCCCCACAGTGTGAAATGAGTTATGTCCCCAAGGTTAATCTCTCAGATGGTGGGTGATACTTGTGAGCACAAATCAGCCACTCCCTATTTGCTTGAGTTGGAAGGTGATATATTAGCTATAGAGTTGTTCCCCTGTCATTGTTTCATGTTTGTGTGGAAGAGCCAGCTGCCAAGATGTTCTTTTGTGCTTGTGGTAAGCTCTGGTCCCCTAAGTGGGGCACATGAATGCCTCAAGCTTTAGGAGGGACCCTGTACCTCTAGGAGGTTACTTGATCTCTACTCTCACTGAGGTGGGAGGAGGAGCGAGATAGATCATGACTGGATTGTAAGAGCCTGAAAGGCTTTGTAAAGTCTTGGCAGGGCTCAGAGGTTGGTTTTCTGGTGACTAGGGGGAGCTACTGGTATGAGGTTCAGGGAAAGCTCTCCAAACTGCAAAGGTTGTTCCCAAGGGAGGGGTCTAAATGCTTGAGTGCTAAGGCCCCAGGCTGGGCTCTTTCCACCTTTGTCCACTAGCACAGTTTCTCTGTGGGGAGGGGTGTGCACCATCCCTAATTGCTGCTCCCTGTAACCCCACAACACACTCCCATCAGATCAGGCCACATGAGTTCCCTCACCATCTGAGACTGCCTCTTGAATTTCCCCCAAGTCTGTGTGTTTCACCCAGTGGCATACATCTCTGTGATACTCTAGCAGGTAGGAGGCTCCCTAATTGTGCACCCCTGTTCCACCACATTATCCCAAGCGTTGAGTAATAGGCCTCTGTATCTTTAGGGGCTTCAGCCAGGGGCACACTCCCGCTGGAGAGAAGCAGCCACTCACAAATTTCTTGGCTCAAGCTGCACTCCCTATTATAATGAGTGGGGCGAGGGGCTGCTGCTCCCATTCAGCCAGCATGCCCAAGCCATTCAGTTTCCATGGGAACCAGGGCCTAGGCTATGTCCCTCCCAGTGCCACACCCCTATCCAATATGGCAGTTCTCCAGTGAGGGTTGGGGTTAGGGCACCATCATAGGTGCCCATTCCTCAGCACCCCTCTACACTCTCTTGTGGGATATGTCCATGCTGGCTTCCTCACCACCTTATTCCAGGACTGAGAACTCTCCCCTATGTCTCCCTGCACTGCTCTAGTGACCAGGGAACACTGGGACCAGCCTGCCTGTCTAAGCAGCCAGCACATGATCCTGCAAAATGCCGGTGGGCAGGAAGCTCCCAAATTGTGGCTGCCCCAGTCCCCATGGTGAGCTCAGCTGGGAGTGCTCCTGCCATTGAGAAACAGCCTATTCTTGAGCTTTTTGATTCAGAGTACTCTCATAGTTGCAATGGGTGGAGGAGGGTCACAGGTACCAGTTGGCAGAGCTCAAATTACTCTCTCTAATGTTATAAATAGGGGAGTTGCAGAGGAGGAAGTGTCTAGGTGTAGGAAAGCTGGCACTCTGGTCTCTCATGGCATCCTCCCATGGGGTGTCTCTATGGACACTCAAACTCTCGGGGCTTGCTGGTTCACACCACTATTCCTGCTGTGCCTTGGCTCATGGAGGTGGAAGGGCCTTCTGTATACTTTGTGTCCCACTCTTCACCAAAGGCACCTAGGTGGGGGAGGGGAAACCCCCTCTTACCCTTTCACTGGGCTCTGAGACTCTCAGGGATTGATCCGTGCCACTGTCTTCTCCTGTCTATCTTCTTTCTCAGCTTCGCAGTTTTCCTCCATGGGGTCCCCAGACATCTCTGTTGTCTCTCTCTGTGGTCCACACCTGAGCTGCGACTCTTCGCCACTCTCCTCAGTCCAATATTCTACCTTCCAGCAGGGACGGTCTGACAAGCGGTGTTTCTAGTTGGCCATCTTGGCTCTCTCACTGAATACACTTTTTAGATGTTCAATAAGATAAAGTCTAGAAAAAGTGAATGTATTTTTAGAATAAAAAAGAACATATTTTACATATCCTCACATCTTCATAACAGAATAATAAATACAGATTCCTAGATGACTGAATGAATACCAAGCTTCTGAGTCTATTCCTTGAAGTTAGAAAAAAGTTGTTTCAATTTGTTTTGTTTGTACTTTTTAATCTAAGAGACAAATGTCTCATTTCATGCATAACTACCTTATTGTATTGCTACCAGCATATATAATTACATATATACCTATATGTACCTACATTTTATCTATAATATATACATATTTTATATTTGTACATTTCATCATTTTAATGCACATTAATGAATGAACAGCCACCTTCACATCACAGAACTGTTTATATGAGACTCTCTGGTTCTCCATATATGCAATTAGAATGATACTGTATTTTAATGATGATTATGACAGTCCTTTTTTTTTTTTACTTCACCTATTCTTATTTCTTATAATCCTGGCTATCTCTATACTCTAAATTCATGGCTTGTCATGTTTCTAGGATATAAATGGCCAAAAGGCATTTTGAAAGTAATGGGAGAGGGAAAGCAGAGAGAAACAGTATTTCCTTAATGAATAGAAAGATCAGTTCTTTAAGTGATAGTGAAAACCTGCATAGAGAGAGGTTTGTGTGTTTAAGAAGCAGGCTGTCTTATTTCCAGTAGGGTGCTGGGTGAGCAAAACACAATGAGAGCCTGGCACTGCAGCATCAGTCATTTCATGATTACAGTGCTTCTTACAGCCCTTGTAAATATTGATACATAAAACACCAAAAATCCACATTTGGCTCAGATTTTATACAAGGCAGCAGTGATGCATAAATACAGAAGAACCAAAGACAGAGAATGACATTGGTTTTTGATAGAAAAAAGTGTTTGACATGAAAGGAAAGCATTTCAAAGCAAATTGAAACTTACCTGAAAAACATTAGTAGAACAAAAATCATCTCCAGTGAGGAAGAAATGCAAACATAAAACCAAAACAAAAATGGCTTTTGAAGTTTTTAGTGTGTTTCTGAACTGTTACAGAAAGATAGAGCTAACAAATCAGCAATAAAAAAACAAACAACCCCATTAAAAAGCGGGGAAAATGCATGAGCAGAAGTTTTCCAAGAGAAGATAGACAAATGGCCCACAAATATATGAAGAAATGCTCAACCATCACTAATCATCAAGGAAATGGAAATTAAAATTACAGTGAGATATTAACTTACCCCTGTCACAATGGCCTTTATTAAAAAGTAAAAAAACAATGGATGCTAGCATGGATGCAGAGAGAAAGGAATGCTTACACACTGTTGGTGGGACTGCAAATTAGTACAACCCCTGTGGAAAACAGTATGGAGTTTTCTCAAAGAAATAGATGTAGACTTACCATTCCCAGAAATCCCACTACTGTATCTCTACCCAAAGGAAAAGAAGTAATTTTATCAAAAAGGCACCTGCACTGCAATGATTATTGCAGCACAATTCACAATCACAAAGATATGGAATCAACCTAATTGCCCATCAATTGATGAGTGGATTAAGAAAATATATATATACACACACACACACCATGGAGTACTACTCAGCCAAAAAAAGGAATGAAATAATGTCTTTTGCAGAAGCTTGGATGGAACTGGAGACCATTATCCTAAGTGAAGTTTCTCAGGAATGGAAAAACAAACACCACATGTTCTCACTAATAATTGGGAACTAATTGATGGGCACACACAGGCACAAAGAGGTGTAAAGGTCGTAGGAAATCAAGAAGGGTCAAGGGGAGAAGGAGGGAAGGGATAAAAACCTACCTATGAGATACAATGAACACTATTCAGGTGATGGGCACACTAAAAGCCCCAACTTAAGCATTATAAAAGGCATCTATGTAACAAAAACATTTGTACCTCCTTAATATTTTGAAATCAAATTTAAAAAATAAAAAGAAAACCCAGAAAGATAGAGCTAGAACAGTGAGGTAAACATTGAATAATGGAATGAATTAGAAAGAAAAATAGTCCCTTAGAATGGAGAGAAGATGGTATGATTTCAATGAGATCACAAGTTTAGATATCATAAAAATACACGAAATTTGCAAGTATTTGATGCATATGAAATTAAATTTAGCATGAAAAAGCAATCCCTTGGCATCTATACAATGCAAAAGATTGCTAAAATTACATTTATATTAAAGATCAAATAAAATGCCAAAATGATTTTCAGTGGAGAGATAGTGTATATAGTACTACATTACAAATGACACATAGTGATAGATTATTATGTTCTATTCTAATGGCAAAACAGTAATGTTATATAAAGATTATATTGGTGATAATGTAGAGATAGGCTTTTGTATAGATATTCTGCTATTTCCAAGAGTCCTTAAAAAATCTGGCTCTATCTAGGATCTGTATAATAGGATGACTGCTTTAATAAGGCCTTCCTTAAACCTCCAAGTTGGTTCTCACTTTTGATAAACTGTGATGTCGTTAAATTCCTTCTTTATAAAACCTTCCCAGAAAGCTCCAGCTTATGATTTGGGCACTGCTCAAGTCAGAGAACTTACAGTCTTCAACTAATGATGTACTCCTCCCAGTAGATCTAAATTTTGTTGGGCCTGAAGCATGTACATTTGGGGAAGAGCTTTAAACAAAAAAATAAAAAAATATAAATATAAATACAAAATGAAGCACAGGGCCTTGAAAGGTAAATAAGATGTCCTGAGTTTTATATTTTATTTACTTCTAGGTAAATCAGCCCATGTGATGTATCTAAAGGTAGCTAGCTCCTTTATTTAATTCTAGAATTGTAGTTAAACCCTCAAAGCTGAGGGCAATGGATGATAAATATCCTAAATTCTAAATGGAGTTCCTAGGTACATCCATGGGTATTTACTAAGAGGTAGCCCAAGTGTTCCTTTGACCACATTCTCTCACACTCTAAAACTAGCCTTTGTGAGAGAAGGCTAGAGATCTTTTGAGGAGACTTTCGAATGAAATTCATAGGACTAGAGAGTTCTGTGGCTTTTCCACCAATAAAACCAAATTACATAAGGGTCCAAGAGTTTAAGGTGATCTTCGAGAAGGCAGACAGGTGTTTCAGATACTGACTGGATGCTTGCTAACCTGTAGATATTCAAATGCCTGGCCTGTACTGTTACTGGAGTTCAGCATGAAAAAATTCTCAGGAGTAGCCCATATATGTTCTAAGGCATTTGGAGCCATAAGTGAACAAAGAGGTTACTTAGAGTCGCCTACAACATCAGCAATTTAAGAAGCTCCACTATCATTGCTTGGCAGGGCAAATAGGCATGAGTTTTGGTGGCCCAAGTTGAGTAGACTTTTTAATACCTGAAAAGAAAACTTTTTAATACCTGAAAAGAAAACTTTTCAATTAGTCCATAGTGGCCATAAAGGGTCATCAGGTATAAGCAAGGAAGATCTGGCATCATGTTTTAAGGTCATGGTACAAAAGAGGTAAAGTTTTTTTCTTGTTTATGCCTTATGGAGTTTAGGCCATTCAATACGTTACGCTTATTAAGAAATCAGGCTTCTTCACATACCAGGACCACAACACTTTTCATTCTGTCTGCTTGTGCCTTTTGAGTACAGCACCGTGCGTGCCCTGCCTTCCTCACCTAGCCCCAACACACCTTTAATGCTTGGCAGAGGTGACACCTCTTCCAGGAAGCTCTCCATCACCCGCTGCTTTGAGTTTTCATCTTCTGTGTTCACACAGCTTTGTCACAACGCTTTCATACTATATTTTAAAAGTAAGTATTTTTCCCCTGATTATAAAAGTCACTTACACTTAATGTAGAAAATTTGGGAAATACAAAAAGAAAAAACTTAAAAGTAGAAAAAAATTACACACACACTAACAACGTAAGCACTGATAACATTTTGATGAATTTCCAGTATTTTTTCCATACATGTATTTGTAAAATTCTCATACACAGAAAAGGAAAAAAATTAAATGCTGCAAAAAGACAAGAAGAATATTGACCAAAAAAAGTTCAATGCATTTAGTGATTCTGGGTGCCTAGTAACTTTAAAAAATAGCTTAGAAAATTTAAAAATCAAACTGCAAGAGATTTTTTTTAGCAACAGTTTAACAAAAATATATACTGGAAAATGAGAGCTTGAACAAGCCTGTTTAAACAGCATGTGTTCTCTTTTTTTATTTAGCATTTTGTCATGTCCTAAAACTTCTTTTAAAATGCATTTTTACTCCATTAAAAAAAAGAAATCAGGTATTTGCAAGTTACCTTGCAACAACTGGTAAACTCATTGGAAGGAATTGTGTTTACATTTCCTGTGGCATTTGATATAATGCTTTCAATATTGTATTCATAAATACTTGTTGGTTGTTTTATTACTTCTCTGTATTCTGTATCATTGTCAATTGGACACTAAGGGGAGGAGCATTAGTTTTCAGAAAACTTATTTAGCACAAATAGCTAATTTCTTGCATTATTTTACTGAAATGAGGATTTTTTTACAATTTTGAAAAGTCAGCATTTGCTCCATTCCTATCAGGTGTTTTGACAGTTATAGAGCAATGAGGAATTGTTACCCACAATCCGACAACTTTTGAGTAATGGAATCCATACAAAGTCTACCCAGAAACATGAAAATTCAAATTTTCACTGAAATTTCCTTCATCTGATTTCCTGACATAGTCCCTGAATTGCTGCTGATGATGCAATTATGTTCCATTTTTGAAATGCCAGTAATCAATTTTTCTATGGCACCTTTTGAAATGTGACAATATTTCTCATTTGAACCAATTCCTTTGCTTTCTTGTGTAATGTGGTTTTCTTTGATGAAAATCAGTATTGTTTTGAAACATTCAGTACATGTTTTAAAGGAAAATTTCACAATTTTAATAAAATTTTTAAATTAGAATCATAGAAATAACTGAGCACATCAAAAGAAGGAGCTCAAATAAGATCTGTAAGAGATAACCCAGGACATATTATTCAGTGAAGTGTGGGGGTTCATTTGTCCCAAGCCATTTTTACCTAGGTCTCTACTACAAACGCTTTAGTTATCAGTATTGTGGACACATATTTTTTAGGATGCTAATATATAGTACTTTTCATCAGAGCTACCAAACAACATTTGGAATAGAATATTAGAAATCTTAATAAATAATCATCACAAACAGATCTAATGCACCCTGAAGTCCCTGTAGAGATGGATTAAATTAAGGATATCAATGATCAGACAAAATGAGCTGTGAAGAGGATGCTCACTGAGGCCTTTAGACAATGGGACTCTGTACTTGAATGAGGAGCTCATTTTTGATATCCAAAATTTAAGAAACCATAACTTCTTAAAATCAAAGTTTGCAATAATTTTTTAAAATGTGTAGGCCATTTTTTCCATATTTGAGTCTCTTTATATTCTTCCCACTGAACTTTTTTTAGCAGGCTGTGTTCTCTGTTGCACAAGAGAATTGTCTTACTGGCTCTTTGGGTACTGGGGTTCTACATTTGTGATATATTTCTCCAAGTACAATCCTGGCCTAGCTAGACATATTTCTTTTTTGAGAAATATGTCTTCTTTTATGTGTAAAGAAATTTGCCTTCTTGTGGGTTCTTAATGTTGTCATCTTATATGGTGGATATCTAGTAAGTTTTCTCCAGTATCAGATTATCACTGAGACCAGAGTCTTTCTGTCCAAGTCCATTCCTGCTCAATCAGCTAATCACACTGGCCAGCCACAAGAAATTAGCTCTTCTATTGAAAACCAATGAAGCCCAATCTGGCTGGACATGACAGATCTTTCTTCACACAAATAACCATTACCTATCATGGCACTACCTATGCCTTCCCTCCTTTTGAATGAGAGGACCAATCTTCTCTGGGATATTTACATTCAGGGCTCCAGTACACAGGTATTCTTATCTTCATAGGTCCTCAGAGAAATTATCCCTATATCCCTTACAGAGGCTGGGCTGCCTCTTTATTCCCTTCTTGCTAGTCCTACCTTATCATTGAACAAAATCTCTGAATAATAACTCAGTTTCCTTGTGAGGCTTAGATTTTCCATTGCCCAGAAGTCCTGAGCACAGACTGCCTCACTCTCTCAGAGCAGGCTCTTCTCAAGGGAAAAGGGTATGTCAATCCTCAGAGCTGCCCCTGCTCCCCAGCTCCCTGATCCCTAGACAGGTCTCTCTTCACTTCTAAAATTAAGCACAGTCACCTGTTATAATTCTTCTGTATGAAATATTTTATAATATCAGAACAAATATTAAACATAATCTATAGAGAATATTTAGGATATAGGCGATGTATTTCTAAGTAAAACTAGGAAGAATAACATCAAGAATTTTCAACAATCCATTGAAAATCATCGTCTTAATATGAGATTATATACCTAACTGTATCTAATCTCATTTTTTTTTTGTAGCTTCATGGAATGAGAAATGAGTGATCCATAGTTTTCCTGGAGATGAGGCTCTATGAAGCATCAATACAAAGGTCTAATATCCAGAATCTACAAAGAACTCAAGCAAATCAGCAAGAAAATATCAAACAACCCCATTAAAAATTGGGTAGACTAATGGCCAATAAACATATGAAAAATGCACAACATCTCTAATTATCAGGGAAATGCAAATCAAAACCACAATGAGATATCACCTAACTCCAGTAAGAATGGCTTTTATCAAAAAGTCCCAAAACAACAGATGTTGGCATGGACGCAGAGATAAGGGAACACTCATGTGCCATTGGTGGGACTGCAAACTAGTACAACCTCTATGGAAAACAGTATGGAGAGTCCTCAAAGAACTAAAAGTTCTACCATTTGATGCAGCAATCCCCCTCCTGGGTATTTACCCAATGGAAAAAAAAAAGCCATTTTACCAAAAAGACACTTGCACTCAAATGTTTATTGCAGTACAATTCAAAATAGCAAAGATGTAGAATCAACCAAAGTGCCCATCAATTGATGAGTCGATAGAGTACTACTCAGCCATAAAAAAAATGATGAATTAATACCTTTTGCAACAACCTGGATGGAACTGGAAGCCATTCTCCTAAGTGCAGTATGGCAAGAATGGAAAAACAAACACCACATATACTCACTATTAAATTGGAACTAACCAATCAGCACTCATGAGCACCTATGGCAGTAAAACTCAACAATAATTAAGCAGGTGGGAGAGAGGAGAAGGGAATGGGTAAAATCACACCCAGCTGGTACAATGTACACTATCTGAGTGATGGGCACACTTGTACTTTGACTCAACCTGTACAAAAACAATTCATGTAGCCAAAACATGAATTTGTACCCCATAATATTCTGAAATAATAAAAAAGAAAAAAAGAAAAAATCAAACAAAATATGTAGAAGAAAGAAAATAAAGATCAAAGCACAAGTAATAAATAAAGATAAAAGATAATGTATAGCAATCACTTAGCATTGTACTTAGTATATAGTAGGTGCTCAATTAAATTATGGCTAACCCGTGTTTTATTCTTTAATGTATATTAAAAAATCACAAAATTCCACAATACAAATTCAAGTAGAGTATGACTGGTGAATGTTCCAATCCTGGCTCAGCCCTCCTCCTCAAATGGTGTTGAGGTCATGCTCCTTCCTTATTTGTGTGAGTGTGTTCATGGGGAAAAGCTAAGAAGAAATTGCCTTGTGATCCTTTGGGATCTATATCAGTGAATAGCCACATTTTGCTATCTTTACATTTGTATTTGTTGTGATATTATAGGTCAACCCCAAATACTGTTTTTTACTCCCCTATAAATAATTTAACTCCATATTTTACATACTTTACAATCTGACATAATAAATATGAACCTGAAAGTTTCAAAATAGTTTTGAACAGAGTCTTCAAAAAATGAGAGATCATGATTTAGCAAGCATAGCCTGCCTCCAAGAAGGGATAAGAAATTATCACAGAGTATTTATACCAAAAAGGAAGACGTCTTCTAACCACAAGATTCCTTGTCAATATCATATATATATGCACACACACATATGTATATGTCTGTGTCATTCTTTATGGAGCTCATATAGTATACTATATGATAGTATACTATCATTATATATCATTTAAATTACTCTGATATTAAATTAAACTGTAATTTATACTTGACAATTATGTACAAATCTGTGTTTTAAGAAATCACAAACAATGCACTAGCAATTGTCTGAAACACTTTAAATATTAACACATTTAAACTATTTAATCTCATAACAATCTATGAGATAAGGACTACTATTATCTCCATTTTAAAGATGAAGAGACTGAGTCATGGAGAATAAGGACTAGAGTCACAATGTGATACCAAGCAATCTGGCCTCACAGGCCATGTGCTTAACTCCTAAAATTAAAAAAAAATCATTTCATTATTTTTTTAGGCATGAATAAATGAATAAATACAAAATGGGTCAATGATTTGAATAAATTTAAATGTAGCATGACACATCTCTAAGTATATATCATTTACTAGATTTAAAAAGAACAGAGATGCCAATCACCCCAAACTGACTAGAATAATCACATGAAAAATCTCTTCAAAATGTGAAGGAACATGAGGATGTAAAATACAATTAAGATAAAGTTTCACTGTCTCCACTTTATATATAAGATCTTACAGAGATCAGAGGGTAAGAAACTGTTAATTCTCTTTTTTCATTTGCAGAGGAATTCTGTGAGTATAATCATATTTATCACTGAATATTTTTTCACACCAGATCTGTTCTTCATAGAAGAAACAGGCAGAATTTACTGCCCATTAAATTCTGGGATATTAAATATGTATTTGAAAGTTTAATGGTTTTTAAAAAATTTTAAGCTGCTCTGACAAAGACTACTACATGAATAAGATAATAAAAGTCTTAAATGTTATTGTGTCAGATTATACATATTTGCATTAAATAAAAAATTATGTGGCTATTATGAAAAGCCAAAAAATAAATGATAGTAAGTATATGGAAAAAAGGGAAACCTTGTACACTGCTGGTGGGAATATAAATTAGTACAGCTATTATAGAAAACAGTATGGAGTTTTCTCAAAAAAATAAAAATAGAACTACCATATGATCCAGAAATCCTACCACTGGGTATGTATCCAAAGGAAAGAAAATCAGTACGTCAAAGAGATATCTGCACTCCTATGTTTATTGCAGCACTATTCACAGTTGCCAAGACACGGAATCAACCTGAGTGCCCATCAAAACATGAATGGATAAAGAAAATATGTTATATATACACATAATGAAACACTATTCAGCCATAAAAAAAAAAGAAATCCTGTCATTCACAGCAACATGGATGATCTTGGGGGACATTACGTTAAGTGAAACAAGTTAGACACAGAAAGATAAACACTGAATGTTCTCACTCACATATGGAAGCTAAAAGGTTGATCTCATAGAAGTAGAGAATAGAATAGTAGTTAGTAGAGGCTAGGAAGTGTAAAGGGGAGGGGTATAAAAAGAGATTTGTTAATGAATACAAAATTATAGCTAGATAGAAGGAGTAAGTTGTGGTGTTCTATAGCACTATAGGGTGACTATAGTCAATAATTTATTGTATATTTAAAAATAGCTAGATGAGAGGATTTTGAATGTTCCCAAGAAAAAGAAATGATAAATGTCTGAAGTGATGGATATGCCAGTTATTCTGATTTGATTGTTACATATTGTATACACACATAGAAATATCACACTGTACCCCATAAATGTGTACAATTATTATGTGTCACTTAAAAATAATAATTTAAAAGTTTTCAAAAATTTCTGGAAATTTGGAAACACTTAATAACAAAATTGACTTTTATCTAGAAATATTATTTAATTTAGATAATGTGAATAGCAAAGACAATGATAAATTTATTAATTTGGTTTCTAAAATGTAAATGCACATTCTTTGTTACTAAAACAAAACAGTCAAAAAATAATGTTTATGGCAAAAAAATTCTGATCACCACCGTTAACACTGATGAGGTAAAATACAATTTATTAACCTCAGGTTTTCAATTTTTAAATTTTCAGTGTGAGAAGAAGAGTAAATGCAATTCTTTCAGTAGGAAATGTAGAAGATAGCAGAATATTGAAGTACTGAAAAAGCTATTTCGTAAAAGAATGAATGCAGGCTCTATACCCTATTACCCACATTCAATATCCCCTACTTAACCCCCTGACTCAGTTTAATTGACTTTTGCTCTTTCTAGCTAAGGAAAAATGAGGATGATATTTTAATTACCATAAATATGCAGGTATGCAATATTAAAATATATGTGTAGTGCTTGGGTTAACTCTCCAGACTGTAGTTTGGGTTTAATGAATAATTGAACAAATTGAGAAAGAAATTTAGAGATCATAAACAACTATTGCTAATTATTGAACAGTGTGTATATTCAAAGGTGAATTCAATAATATCTTAATTCCCTTTGGGCAATATAGCAGTGGGAGAGAAAAAGGGGTAAAATTTTTTTCATGCCACTTTTCTTTTCTTTTCTAGAATGTCCAATTGGTTATGTCTTTAATAATTTCTATTTTTTATTAATATTCTCTATTTTGAGACATTGCCATCATACCTTCCTTTTTCTTCTTTCAGCATACTTTCATTTAGTTGCTTGAACATATTTATAACAGCTACTTGAAGTCTGTCAAGTATATCTGACATCTGGGTCTTCTCACTATTTAGGCTAATGAGAAGAATCATTAAGAAAAAAGCTTTAACATTGTTGTCCCTATCTGCTTCCCTTGCACTTTTCTGTGAAAAATTTATTATTTCTATTTGGAAAATCTTTTCTGAGTTCAGAGCCCAACATCATCAGTACCAAAGTCTTATGCAATATACATTTATTGTGCTCCTAAAATAAGCCTCATCTTGATGAGATCCAAACTACTATACAAAAATCAGTAATCATATTTTACTCACAATTTACACCTATGCTTGCTTAGTCAGCATTTTTAGTACTTTGCATTTCTATCTTTCTTAAAGGACAGGAAGAAAATAAGGTAATTTAATCCAAGTATTCTGACTATCAAAATTATTGTTGGGTTATGTGAAGATAAATGGCTGGTGATTCATGTGTGTGTTTGTGTGTGTGTGTGCGCGCGTGCGCATGTTTGCTTTTACTTTGGTTCTTGCAACTTAGATATTTATCTTAAAATAAAGAGCAGTTTTTATTGCTTGCTTTTCTTTTCTGTGTATGAGATACACCTTTCTGTTTATTTGCATGTGTCTTAATTTGTTTTTTGCTAAAAACTGAACATTATAGATAATATAGTAACTCTGGATACTGATTTCTCCTATACCACCTCCTCTCTGGGACTACTTGTTTGCTTGTTTGTTTGTGTGGTGACTTGGCTGGAATATTTTATTGAACTCTATTTCCTTTGCAGTGTGCCATCTCTGATGTTGCTCCTCAATCCTCACAGTCACTCTGGCATGGCTCTAGGTTCTAGGAGGGCCCTCTTTGTCTCTTCCCCTGATTCCCCTGTTAAACTGTCTGCCTAGGTGGTTATCACATCCCGCTGTTAGCCTCCACTATTTGCTGGCCAATTTCTCTATTGTTTTCAACAATGCTATGGGCATAAATCACTCTGCAGTGTGGTCCAACTGGCTCCTTTGCATGACACCAGTGTTTGAGGTTTGTTCCAACCTCAGGAGGGATCTTGTTACTTGTTTCTTTCCTGATTCTCTGGCAAATGTGTGGTTGGTCTACAGTTTAGCTTGTTGCTGTCATGGAGCTACCAATGACATAATTCCTTATCACCAAAATGTCATTGTTACCAAGAGTACCCTTATGCTTAACCTTCCCCACACACTTTTTGAAATAAAGTTAATTCCCTTGAGGGGAGATTCAGAGCTCTTTGTTGGTATGGGGCAGCACTCTGTTTTATGTTTTTATGCCTTTATCCCTGGGCAAAACCTCTGCCACTGCTTAGGAGCTGGGGGCAAAGACAATGACTCACTTCTCTCGTGTGATATCTCTGCCTTATGAGAAGGGTTCTGGGTGGGAGCCTCTAGTTTTCTGTGCTATGTCTCCCAGGCTGGAAACTTTGCCCCATAAGAGCACTGGGGTGAAGTTTATTGAGGACCCAGTAAACTATCACACTTGGGTTAAAGTTTTCCCTCTATGAACAGGGTTTGGGCAGAGGAAAAGAACTCTGGGCTAGACATCTCCACCCCTCTTGTCTGGAATAAATCTTCTGCAACATGAAGCTTGTGAAGGAAGAGGGTATAAGAAATCCTAGTGGCCTCCCCTTTCTGGGTAGATACCATATCCCTTGATAGGTATCAAGCTGAGGAGAGAGGGAACCCCATCTTCTTGGCCCCATCTACTCTGAGTAAGAGCTTCCATCATGCTGAGCTTGATGCCACAGATTCTTACTTCGCACGCACACACACACACACACACAAACACATGCAGTCCAACCTCTGTATCTGTGGGTTCCTAATCCATGGATTCAACCAGCTGCAGATCAAAAATATCTGAAAAAGTAAAATTGCAGCTGTACTGAACATGTACAGACTTAAATATTTCCTGAACTATACAGTATAACAATATTTACATAGCATTTACATTGTTATTTGGTATTACATGTAATCTAGAGGTGATTATAAGTATACGAGAGGATGTGCATAGGTTATATGCAAATACAACACCATTTTTATTTTTTTATTTTTTTATTTTTCCAGACACAGGATCTCACTCTGTCGCCTAGGCTAGAGAGCAGTGGTGCTATCATAGCTCCTGCAGCCCTCAACTCCTGGGCTCAAGCGATCTTCCTGCCTCACCAGTAGCTGGGACTACAGGCACACACCACCATAGCCATGCCTGGCTATTTTTTTTTCTTTTTTTAGAGACAGAGTGTTGTTTTGTTGCTTAGGCTGGTCTTTAACCCCAGAACCATTTTCTACAGAGGACTTGAACATCCATGGATTTTATTATTTGAGGTCCTGGAACCAATCCCCCATGGATACCAAGGGATGACTTGGTATATAATTATATTATACATATAATTTTTAATATACATTATATTATACATATAAATTATATTATACATATAATTTTTTATTAGATATGGTTGTTTCACTGGGGAGAGAGTACATGGAGATCCTCACTCTGCTATTTTGGAGTTGCCTTATATTTTAATGTTTACATTTTTGGGGAGGTTAAAGTACTAATGGAGTCTTAATTTTACTTCCAAGAATAATGTGCAAAATTAGTGAAGCCTTTAACATATATCATGAGAGAAGAAGTAGGCCATATATTCCTTTGCTATTGAAGAATTACTGTTTAATAGACTATAAAACCCCCTTTATAATGACAAAATAATTTGATGAGTTTCAGGAGATTAAATTAGTGTGTTCATGAATTTATAATCAAATAACTCATAAGCAAAATGTACCAAATAATTTATTTGTGTTTTACAAAGCTTTGAGAACTGAGCAAGTGAGCAGTCTTTTATGTTAACTGTTTACTTGCCTCTGACAAAAATGTGTCCAATCACAAATAAAATTCAGTCTCTTAAGCTACCCTGGGAACCACTCAGGATCAGCATATCAGAAAAAGCTATTCGTAACTAAGCATGAGTTTTAACCATTTGTAAAGCAAAATAAAATAAAACAAAACACTTATATATTCTGTCAGGTCAGATCTAAGGAAATAGAAAAGCAAGACTCTTTTTTAAAAGTAATATGCTAAGTCATCTGAATGGATATATTTCATTGAGGTCCAGAGATAATACAAATTGCTGAAAACTAAATATGCTTTTGAAAATACATAAAAGCAAATAAATAGTGTCTGAGATTTTTAAATGAAAAGTTCAGAGTGCAACATAGTGTGGTAAATTACGGGTACTCTTCATGGTTTGTTCTAAAATTTTGCTTTTCAGCTGGGCACGGTGGTTCGCACCTGTAATCCTAGCCCTCTGGGAGGCCGAGGCTAGAGGATTGCTTGAGCTCAGGAGTTCAAGACGAGCCTGAGGAAGAGTGAGACCCCGTCTCTACTAAAAAATAGAAAAATTAGCCAGGTGTTGTGGTACGCGCCTGTAGTCTCAGCTACTCGGGAGGCTGAGGCAAGAGGATCACTTGAGCCCAGGAGTTTGAGGTTGCAGTGAGTTATGATGACGCCACTGCACTGTACCCAGGGTGACAGCATGAGACTCTGTCTCAAAAAATAAACATATAAATAAATAAATAAAATTTTGCGTTTGCAAGCTGTGTTAAGTTTTCAAGCTCCAGCTTATGGCCAGTGAGGGGACTGGCACAGAGACAAGCGTAGACATACACAAAAACACAGCACATGAACATGCATAAACACACTCTCTCTCTCTCACATGCACACACACATCTGATACAAGGCAGGAACTGCCTAATACATCTAGTTGCCTTCTCTCAGATTTTCTGTGTGTGTGTGTGTGTGTGTGTGTTTTACATTTCCACTATAGTATGTGTAGCTGGGAATTTCTCCTTATTCAACATTCTTCACATTGTGTGTTTGTTCATTTTGAATATAAAAGTCTTTCATTAATTCCGGAAAATTCTTATTTAGTTTCTCTTCTTCATTTCTTCTAATTTATCCTTCTTAAGTTGAACATTTTGATTCTACCATCTGTATCTCTTGTTTCCATGAATTGTATCCCCATTCCACTCTGTGTTGCATTAGAGTGATCTCCGGTATTATTCAAGTTCATTAGTACCTTTTCATCTGAGACTAATTTGCTCTTTAACTCATTTATTGAACATTTAACTTTAAGTATTTTATTTTTCATTTACCATTGTATTTCCAGTTTCTATTTTTAAAATCTGTGTTTTCTTTTTCTATCTTATTTATCTTAAGATCACTGTTCTCACTTTTCTCTCTAGTCAAATCATCTTCAGTTCTTGAGGCATAAATTCTCCTGTTATTGCATCCTTTGGTTTTAAAATTCACCAAATTGTCCTTTATTTTTATATCTAGAATTTTGGGAACTGTACTTGCATTTACCAGGATGGCAAACAAATATTTCAACCATTAAAAATTTAAAAACAAAACAACAAATCTCTATACCTATTAAGGAAATGGCTAGCAGAGGGCACAGTCATTTCCTGAACTCTAAGTCACTAATGCCTCTACTATACTGGTGCTTAATTCTGAAAGCCTTTGTATATGCTGTGAAACAATAGATAGATCTTTTCTGTGCAGATATACATACCCATTGAGAAGACCAAATTTCAAGAGATTCTAGGAACTTCTAGGGGATCTATGACTATGGATGAAGAATCTCTACCCTAGTGCATTTTGCTGAATGTACCTCAATATCTGTGATTGGTAAAGTTGCTTGCTGCTAAGGAAGAAACTAAGGTATTTACGAGTTAAATGATTCACAATACCTTAAAAGCGAGGTGATTTTCAGATTTATAATTTGCTAAGACATAAAACTAAAGTGTAGAATTTAAAGGTTATCCCTGGCAGGCGTGGTGGCTTACACCTGGAATCCTAGCACTTTGGGAGGCCAAACTGGGAGGATCGCTTGGGTCCAGAGGTTTGACATCAGCCTAAGCAACATAGTGAGACACCTGTCTCTGCAAAAAAATCAAAAAATTAACTGGGCACGGTGGTGCATACCTGTAGTCCTAGCTACTTGGGAGGCTGAGGCCAGAGGATTGCTTGAGCCCAGGAGTTTGAGGTTGCAGTGAGCTATGATCACACCACTGCACTCAAGCCCAGGGGACAGAGTGAGACCCTGTCTATAAGTAAATAAATAAATAAATGTGATCCCAACTATCAAAAGTCAGAAACAGAGAAGTATGAAAAATATTTTTAAATCCCAAGCCTGGATCAAGTCATAAAATTCATCTTCAATTTGTACCAATTACATAATCTAGAAGCTTTCATAGTAAAAAGTAAAAGCAGCAAAGTGAAGAGACTTTTCTGGGTTTTATCCTCTGTCATTCCAGATCCCTTCTTCCATTCATACGTACAATTGTTTTTTAACTCCTACTCTTACATGGAAGGCATATAACCATAAATTATAAATCAGATAGAATGTCTTCTAAGATTAAGTACAAAACAAAGAAAATGTAAGAAGTAATTACATTTATTAAGATAATAAAATGACTACCATTTACTGATTTCTTAGTTCTGTACTAAGTTCTTTATATGCATTATATCAATTAATCCATGAAACAACCCTGAGAGAAATCCTCAATATGTTACAGATGAGAAATCTGAGGACAGAGAAGCTAATTTGCCATGGCTACTAAATGGTAGACTTTGGATAGAACCCAGGCAGGCCGAGGAGGAGGATTTATGGTAGGTTTGGAAAAACTAATATCATAACAACAAAGAAACTTGAAAAATCTATAGCATTTAGTGCAAAATGGGACTGGAGAAGATTGTTCTAATAATGAATAAGCACGTAAACAAGGCTGAAGGTGAGAAAAAAACATGGCATGTTGGGAATTTTAAAGTAGTTCAGTCTGGCTTGTCAAGATGTGCAAAGCTAGGTACAGCAAAGGAAAGATATTCAAGAGCTAAGAAGGCATCGTGAAAAACATCTTAAGCCTTGATAATGGGGTTACTCTATTTTAACTGCAATGTCAATCATACACAGGCTTTAATTTGGGGGATGACATAATCAGAGTGTAGGCAATAGATTAGAAGGAAGCCAGATCAATCTGGATGCTATTGTAATCACTGACATCAGAGATGATATGGATTTGCACCTGGGTAGTTACTGTGACGATGGAAAAGCTAGACAGATTTGAGAATAAAAGAGTAGAAGGCAAATTGCACAAGACGTCTAATTTCTTGGTTATTGGAGTAGAAGAAAAATAAATAGCTGTGGATGACACTCAAGTTCCTAGCTTGAACAACCAGGAGAATGGTGGTGTCATTCTAGAACATAAGAACGAAGGTATATTTGTGAGGCATATGATGATTTTATTCACATTATAACTTAGGTGATTGATCCATGCAGGGAGTTGTGTACTAGGGAGTCTGATGTCAAAATCTGAACTTCATTTCAGAGACTGGAACCTGACATGTTGACTGAGGACTCAAGAAACCAAAGATAACAGAGTGAATGAGATTGTCAAAGAAGCGGCTTGAAATGAGAGGAAAAAACACATTTCAAAGTACAAAAAAGGAAGAAGAGCTTGAAAGCTGATAGGGAACGAAGTCATCTGGAAAAAAAAAAAGGCTGGAAACAGAAAATGGAAAGCTAATTTCAAAATTGTTACTGGAGTTATCACAAATGAAACAACTTAGAATGAACAAACTTAGAAGAGGTATAACTTTAATTTTACTTTCCCTTTTTACTTGTGGTAAAAATGAGTAGGGCATTGAATATTGCTCCAAACTTCAAAATAGGATCTGAACATGCTATCTAAATTGGTACTAGCAGAGGCAAGCTTAGGGAATATGATAAACCAACTAATGCAGTGCTTTCTTTATGTAAAAAAATTCTCCACTGAGAAGAGAAAATAAAAGCAAGAAAACAGATTCCTAAGAGAAATAAATCATATTCATCAGTTAGAAAAGGAAGTAGATATAACGAAACCTCTTCACAGTTTTATCGCTGGAAGGATAATCCAAATGAAAAAGTAAATATGAAAAAGACAAAACTAAGTACAGTTGTGCTGCAGTATCTGTGTAGGATTGATTTCAAGATCTGGGGATGCTAAAGTACCTTATATAAAATGGCATAATCCTGGCATAAAAACTAGGCACATCCTCCCATATACTTTAAATCATCTTTAGATTGCTTATAATACTTAATACAAAGCAAATGCTATGTAAATAGTTATACTCTATTGTCTGGGGAATAATGGCAAGAAAAAAGTCTGTACATGTTCAGTACAGATGTAATTTTTAAAAAATATGTTCAGAATATTTTAAATCCATGAATGTAAACCCCACAGATACTGTGGCCTGACAGTACTGCATCAAAATAGAAGAAAAAGTCTCAAAGAATTAGGGATAGTTGCCCTTGTTTTGACTTAAAAAATCAATTGTAGATACCTAATTTTGATCACTATTTACTTAAAGGTCAGCTAACACAGGTGTAAATATCTATTTAATATAGAGCTTTTTCACTTTTAGAAAGATGATATTAAAAAGAAAAATATATGGCAGCAATTATTTGATGTTTTCCTGGAAAAGGATACCAGTGTTTCCTAGTTTCTCTTTACTTCCCCATTTATAGGTTCTTTTTCAACGTGGTTACAATATTTATGCCTTTGTTTCTTAGGTTGTCAAAATAAGGAACCAATTTACTAAGTTTGGCTTTTAATATTTTACTAATGAAGATCTGACAAAATGTTATAACTTATCATAGGCACTAATATAACAAATAATTACTATTTAAAAATGTAGCAATCTGTAATTATCTAAAACTAATATATAGATTAAATTAAATTATAATAATAGCTCCAATATTTTTAAGAAAGGAGTAGAATTGGACTAACTAGTAATTATTAATTAATCAGTTAATTAATTAATATAAAGGAGTAAATAGTCAGATATTGAAAAATATATAACAAGAGGAGAAAGAGGACTTGTCTTATATTTTAAAAACTATGATACAATGTCTTCAAATTAATAAATAATAAATTAATAAATAATCGGATAATAGTGGAACAGAATAGAAAAATCTGAAAGAGATCACAGAAGATGTGAAAATTTAATATATAACAAAACAAAAGTTCAAATTATTGTAAAAAAAATGAACAAATAAATGCCAGCTATTACATAAAGTTGAAAACTTCTCTCATCAAATAAACAAATATATCCCTACTGGATTAAAAATTTAACATAAAATAAAACAATATTTTAAAGGATAAAAATGTATCTTTTAATAATAGGTGAGAACTTCTTAACCAAAACAAAAAAAAGTCCTAAAATATAAAAGAAATAGTCTATTTGACTATGTAAAAATTAAAGCAATTGTATAGAAATATATATATATGAAATATAGCCAAAAAGATAAATGAAAGAATTATTTAAAATATTTCAATGTAATTTATGTATTAAAAGCCCATATTAACCACAAATTGATCAGAAAAGGACCAGAAAACTAATAGAAAGTTGGACGAAAGATCTAAATAAGCAATTCACAGGAGAGCAAATCCAACTGATCAACAAGCACAAAGATATTCAAATTCATTGGTAGTAATAAAAATGTAAATTGAAGTAACATGGAGAGATCTTGTTACACCCATCAGATCGCCAAAAATGGAAATACACCTATTGCTGGTTAGGGAAAGGGAAATATATGTACATTTCTATGAAAATGTAATTTGTCACTACATTTTGAAAAAGCAGTCTGACTAAATTCATCAAAATAAAAAATGCATACCATCTCACCTAGCAATTTCAATCCTGGAAATATGTCCCATAGAAATAAAGTCAGAAGTAAATAAGATATGTTTATTAGGGCGTTTATTTTAGTATTGTTCAAAGTGGGGAAAAAACTGAAAATAAAGTCAATGACCATTAAGGGGAGAATGGGGTCAATAAGGTATCTTTTCCTTTTGGAAAGTTATAGCCATTAACAAAATGAATTGGACATTTGCCTGATATTCCAGGCAGTACTAATAAGTGATCAAAATAAAATTTAGAGAAGAATATGTAATATGATCCCATTTAAAAAAATAACAAGAACAACACACTCTTGTGTGTCCAGAATATAAATGCGTGTGTATGTGTATGTATATTTATGTTGATGTTAACTGTTAAATTAAGAGAAAAGTACTGTAAATTCTTAATGGAGGTTACATGTTTTGAGAAGGTAGGGTCAGTACCACAAGAGATTTTTAGAGGAAAAGGTGGGTAAAGCAAGTTGAAAATACTGCTACTAAAATGATTCTATCATGAAATGGTATACTCCCACTTATTAAAATTTTTTTTTGTGTATATATATATATATATATATACACAAAAAAATATATATATATATAAATATGTTGTATATCACACACATGATTTTAGCAAGTAGATGGAAAATATAATAATCTAAATCTGGTGAATTTTATGATATATGTTCAAAATTTTAAAAGAAAGTTGAGGAATAATGTGTATAGTATAGTTCTATTTGGTAAAAAAAATAGACACACATGTTTCTTAAATGTGCTTGTAATATGTATTAACTAAAAGAAAGATGCAGGAAAATATATAACTGGCTATTAACATTTGTTATTATGGGGTAGCTAGAATGAATGGAATGGATATGGTCTGGAGGAGAAATTTATTTTGCTTTCATGAGACTTTGTAATGAATTTCCTGACTTGTTACAACAAGCATGTATTATTGTAATAATTTTCAAAATAATAAAAAAATTAAAAGCTGAATTTTGCATTATATTTTGTTACCTTTACATCTCTGCCTACTCTTATTTAAGGTTTTTATTCATTGTCTTTGTTGAGGATACCAAGCCAACTAAAATTTTTCATTATGAATTTATAGGACATTATTGTATAAGGGTTATTTTTCTTCTAAGATTTAATTCTTTAGTCTGTTCTCTTGTTTATTTAACAAATTTTATTAAAGGCTTGCTGTGTGCCAGACTCTATGCTAGATATTAGTTATGTAATACTACGTGAAGTGGATATAGTCTTTGTCCTTGGAGAGACTATATTCCAGAGCAGGGGAACTGTTGTTGACAGTCAATGAACTTTATAAAAAATATATACATATATAAATGAAGCAAATCTCTAAGAAGGAAATGAACAGAATATTGCAATCAAAATTAACAAGTTGGGGAAGAGGACCACTTAGATAGGCTGGAAGGGAAAGCTCCTTTGAGCAAGTGCCATTTAAATTGTGACTAGGAGAGGGAAGAAGATTCCAGGCAGAAGGAACCAAATGTGTACAGGTTTTCAGATGAAAACAAATGTTTGCGTTTGATAAGAACTGAAAAAGGATCAGTGTGTATGAATGAGGAGTCATAAGCAGGGACAGATCATATGGAGTCTTAAAGGCTAGAGGAAGAAGTTTGGATTTTACTTCCTGTAAAATGGGAAACTATTAAATGTCTAAAGCTATGAAGCACCATTATAATCTAATTAACATTTTTATAAAGATCATTCTGGCCCCTTTGTGGAGAATAGTTTGGAGAAGGGTAAGAATTCTACAGGACAATGTTTTAGGAGGCTCTTGCACTAATTGAGGTAATAGGTCACAAGGACCTGGGCTAGGGTATTGACATTTGTGTTAAAGCAAAGTGGATGAATTTAATATATATGCCTTTGGAGTTAGAAAATATGGGACTTACACAGAGGGGGAGAGGAAGTGGAAGAAAGAAATCAAGGTTGATTTCCATATTTATAGATTGAGCAGTATGTAGAGGGTGATATCATTTACTAAGATGGAGAAAATCTTGGGAACATATTTAGTTTGGTTACCCAGAAGCAGACAGAGAGACAGAATTTGAGTATAAGCAGTTTACTTAGGAGGTGATCCCAGGAAACACTGTTAGGGTACTGGTGATGTAACAAGGAGAGACAAAGAAGCCTGTACTGGGTGCATTAGTTGCTAGATTAACACCATTGTGAAATCAGTCCAAATCCCACTGAAGAACTTTGGGGACCACCATAGATAGCCTGAAAGTTATCTAAACCAAGGATCTAGATCAGGGGTATTTAAACATCAACTCCCATCAGTATTAACTAAGAGTCACTCCAAAGTAATTAATTCTCCAGCATCTTAGTTGAGCAGAATCCACTATCCAGAGCAAGGCCTGAGATAAAAGATGAAGGTGCTGGTAGAGGTTGTAAATAAGGCTGGCAGAGAGTAAAATGGAAGGGCTGAAGAGATATTGGCAGAACATGGACAGTGTCTGCTATAGGGTTTAGGAAACAACTCAAGACATTAGTTTAGGAGATTTTAAGTTTGATACTTCCTCTTCCATGCTTCATAATATTCTCAAACTTAAAATGGATACATAAGAATGGAGCATGGTATATTCTGCTAGAAATTGGACTGAGAACCTAGATATAAAACCAACCTCATATAGCCACCTGATATTTGACAAAGCAGGCAAAAACATACACTGGGGAGAAGAATCCCTATTCAAAAATTGGTGCTGGGAAAATTGGATGGCCACATGTAGAAGACTGAAACAGGATCTGCACCTCTCAGCTTTGCAAAAATCACCTCATGATGGATAACAGACTCAAACCTAAGACATGAAACCATAAGGATTTTAGAAGAAAATGTTGGAAAAACTCTTATAGACATTGGCCTAGGCAAAGAATTTATGAAAAAGACCCCAAAAGCAATCACAGCAATGACAAACATAAACAAATGGGACCTGATCAAATTAAAAAGCTTCTGTACAGCAAAAGAAACTATCACTAGAGTGAACAGACAACCTACAGAATTAGAGAAAATATTTGCATGCTATACATCCAATAAAGGGCTGATAACTATAATCTATATAGAACTCACAAAATCAGAAAGAAAAAAAAAATCAAAGAGCCCCATTAAAAATTGAGCAAAGGACATAAACAGAAACTTTCAAAAGAAGATAGACTTATGTCCAGCAAACATATGAAAAAATGCTCAACTTCTCTAATCATCAGAAAAATGTAATTCAAAACCACAGTGAGATATCATTTAACTCTAGTGAGAATGGCTTTTATCAAAAAGTCCCAAAACAACAAATGTTGGCTTGGATGTGGAGAGATTGGAACACTCGTCCACTGCTGGTGGGACTGCAAACTAGTACAACCTTTGTGGAAAATAGTATGGAGATACCTCAAAGAATGAAAAGTAGAACTACCATTTGATCTGGCAATCCCACTACTGGGTATCTACCCAAAGGAAAAAAGACATTCTATAAAAAAGACATGTGAACTCGAATGTTTATAGCAGCACAATTCACATTAGCAAAGATGTGGAAACAACCCAAGTGCCCCTAAATCCATGAGTGGATTAATAAAATGTGGTATATATATACCATGGAGTACTATTCAGCCACAAAGAACAATGATGAACTACCTACTGTATTATCCTGGATATAGCTGGAGCCCATTCTTCTATGTGAAGCATCACAAGAATGGAAAAACAAATACCACATGTATTCACCATTAAATTGGTACTAATCAGTCAACACTAATGTACACATATGGGAAGTAACATCCACAGGATGTTGGGCAGGTGGAAGGGGGGAGGAGGCTGTGGGTAAATCTCCACCTAATGGATTCAGTGCATGCTGTCTGGGGGATGGGCATGCTTGTCAGGTGGTGCAAAGGCAATTTATGTAACCAAAGCATTTGTACCCCTCTAATACTCTGAAATAAAGTTAATTAATTAATTAATTAAAATATAATGTTCATAATTGTAAAGTATGTAAAATCAACAGCACTATATGCTGCTACTGAAATCACAGGTTGGTGAAAAATTTCTTTGTGAAAGTTATATATTCAGCATCATATGGTTTCCCTTATTCAATCAACTCCATTTCTATTAAAGCTGTAACTTTAATGATGTTAATAAAAATATTGCCTGTAATACTGAATAACTGGAAATAAAAAAAGAATCATTAGCAGATAAAAAGTACATAAAGCAATATAAAATGCTGAGATGATTTAATGAAAATTGTATAGAAATAAAATTGAAGGTGACTTAGTGGTGGTCATTGAGCAACTCCAACATTAAAGCTTATAGGATAAGACAAGAAATTGGCAAAGAAGACTAGAAACAGCAGATATAAAAATGGGAAGAAAACCAGGAGAGTATTGAGTCAAGGCCAAGAGAAGTAAGTGATTCAAGAATATTGCTTTGTGCTTTGTGAGTGACATCAGGAAGATGGTAGAATAAGAGATCTCAGTCCTCCCTCCCCCCCCCCCACAGAAAGTTCAACCAGCAACCACCCACAAACAAGAACACCTTGGTGAAAACCACCAAACCTGAGAGTAAGCCTGAGACACTTGCATGGACCACAGAACCAAATAAAAACCACAATAGAAGGGAAAGATGAATGGTCTCACTTTGACCACACCTCCTCTCCCTCTCCCCAGAGTTGGTACAGCACAACACAAAGAGGAGTCCCCTGGGCCTACCATTTCTACAGTGGAAAAAGAAAAGTAGTGATGGATGTCCAAGTTCCTTAGCATTTCAAGACACCACTTAAGAGACCTCCTCTCGTTTCACCTCACAGAGAATGCTGGGGGTAATGACATGGCTAGAAAACCTGAGGTCAGATAGAAACAAAAAAAGGAGGCTTTTATCACAACATGTGAATCTTAGTGGTAATTTTGTGTTACTGTCACTGGAGACAACAAAAGAGCTACCAGTAGCATAGCATATGTGCAAAGCTGAGCTGATTGTTCCTCAAAACAAAGTGAAAAGTTCAATTGGCTTGCATTTCTAGTCAGCCTCCACACCCAGCCTCAAAAATCACTGGAAGACCCTGCCTGAGGAAGAAGATATCCACCACAGAGTATTTTAACAAAGTATAGGGGCTAGACTTGCACCACATGGACATTCAAACAATGGCTCAGCTCAGCCTCAAAGCCCACTCCAAGACTCTGTGTAGGCAGGAAGGCAAACCTCAATCATACATTCCTATTGACCATAGCAGGTCGTCCTGAGTAACACCCCCTAACCTCAGGACTCAATCTTCAGCTCTGCCTAATTGCAGAACTCAAATAATGGTACTCTTAGGCCAGGAAATACACTCTGTGTCCCAGCCCAATTAGAAGTGATTGCAGAGCCAAGCCAGTAGTCTCAACAGGCAGTGGAGCTCAGCTAGCTGCTCCATGTGACCCCCAAATAAAGGCAGTGGCCCAGCATTCTAGGTAACCTGACAGAAATCTCTGCCTGCCCAGTGTTGTTATCAGCTAGTTGATCCAGATTCACAGTCTAGACTTAATAGTGAAGATCTATCCCTGCCAAAGAATACCTGTAAAAGCTGGAAGAAGTGGCTGTCTACTCTATTGTTCAGACAAAAATATAAGGATAAAAGGATTACAAAGAATCAGGAAATCATGACACCTCCAGAAGAAACTAATAAAGCGCCAAAAATGGACCCCAAAGAAATGAAGATCTATAAAATGACTGACAAAGAATTCAGAATAGTCCTCTTAAAGGAGGTTAGTGAATATAAAAATATACAAATAGAAAATTAATAAAATATAAAAAACAATATATGAACAAAACTAGAAATTTGACAAAGAAATATAAACAATAAAAAATAGAAACTTTAAAGATGAAAAATACAATGACTGAACTGAAAAATTGAGTAGAAATCTTTAACAGCAGGATTGGTCAAGCAGAAGAAAGGATCAGTGAGCTTGAAGACAGAACATTTGAAATTATCCAGTCAGAGGAGCAAAAATAAAAAAGAATGAAGAAAGCCTAAGGGAATTATGAGACACCATCAAGAAACCTAAATATTCATAATAGGAGTTTCTGAAAGAAAAGAGAAAGGAAATGAGCTGGAAAATATATTTAAAGAAATAATGGCTGAAAAATTCCCAAATCTGGGGAAAGAGGCCAACATCCAGGTATAGGAAGAACAGAGATCTCCAATCAAATTCAACCCAAAGAAGAGTAACAAGACATATAATAATTAAATTTTCAAAAATCAAACACAAAGACAAAATTTGGAAAGCAGCAAGAAGTAAGAAACATGTTACATACAAGGAAGTTCCAATGTGGTTATCAGTGGATATCTCAGCAGACACTCTGCAGGCCAGGAGAGAGTGAGATGATATATTCAAAGTGCAGAAGGAAAATAAAATCTGGCAACCGAGAATACTTTAACTGTCAAATCTGTCCTTCAGAAATAAGGAGAAACAAAAACTTTCCCAGACAAGCAAAAATTAAGGAGTTCAACACCACTGGTCTGGCCTTAGAAAAATACTAAAGGGAGTTCTTTAGGCTGAAACAAAAGGTCAGACAGACTAATACAATAATAGTAGGGGACTTTAATACTTCACTTTCAACAATGTATAAATCATCCAGACAGAAAATTAACAGAGAAACAGTGGACTTAATACTTTAGACATATACAGAACATTCCATCCAAAAGCAACAGAATAACATTCTTCTCAAACACATACAAAACCTCCAGAATAGATCAATGTTAGGCCACAAAACAAGTCTGAAAATATTTACAAGGATTGAAATCATGTCAAATATCTTTTCTGATTACAATGGTACGAAACTATAAATCAATAACATGAGAAATTGTGGAAATTTTACAAATATGTGGAAATTAAACAACATGCTACTAAACAAGTGATGGGTCAAAAGACAAATAAAAATAGAAATAAAAATATCTTGAGACAAACAAAAATGAAAACACAATATAACAAAACCTGTGGGATGTAATAAAAACAGTTCTAAGAGGAAAATTTATAGCAATAAATACCTACATAAAAGAAGAAAAAAATCTCAAACAATTTAATGTTACATTTCAAGGATCCAGAAATAAAGAATAAACTAAGCCAAAATTTAACAAAAGGAAAGAAATAACAAATCAGCAAAGCCTTAGACTGACTAAGAAAAGAGGAAAGACCCAAATAAATAAAATCAGAAATGAAGGAGGACAAAACTACAACTGGTGCACAGAAATCAAAGGATAATAAAAGAATACTATGAACAGTTATATGCCAAGAAATTGGATAATCTAAAAGAAATGAATAAATTCCCAGATACATAAAATCTACCAAAAATGATTCTAGAATAAACAGAAAATATGAACAGATTAATAATGACTAAGGAGATTGAGTCAGAAATAAAAAATCTCCCATCAAAGAAAATCCCAAGATACTCTGACCTTATCACTGAATTCTACCAAATATTTAAAGAAGAACTGATACCACTCCTTCTTAAACTCTTTTAAAACATCAGAGAGGAAGGAATACTTCCAAACTCTTTATGAGGTCAGGATTACCTTGATACCAAAGCCAGACAAGGGACATTACAAGAAAAGAAAATTACAAGCCAATATCCCTGACACACATACATGCAAAGGTCCTCAACAAAATACTAACACACCAAATTTAACAGCACATTGAAAGGATAATTCACCATGATAAAGTTTGATTTATGCCAGAGATGCAAGGATGGTTCAATATACATAAATCTATAAATGTAATATACCACATTAACAGAAAGAAGAAAAAAAATTGCACGATAATCTCAACAGATGCAAAAAAAAATTTGACAAAATTCAACATCTTTTTATGTTAACAACTCTTAACAAATTACATATAGAAGGAATGTATCTCAACAAAATAAAGGCCATGTATAACAAGCCCACAGTGTACACCTACACTCAACAGTGAAAGGTTGAATGCTTTTCTTCTAAAAAGTGGAACAGGACAAGGATGCCCACTCTCACAACTTCTGTTCAGTATAGCAAAGGATGTTAATACCAGAGCAATTAGGGAAAAAGAAAAAAAATAAAAGACATCCATATAGGTAAGGGAGAAGTGAAATTATCAAAGTTTGCTGGTGATATGTTCTTATATATATAAAACCTTAAAGAGTCCACACACAAAAAAAACTCTGTTGGAACTAATAAATAAATATAGTAAAGTTGCAGGATACAAAATTGACTTACAAAAATTAGTAGCATTCCTATACACTAACAACAAACTATCCAAAAAAAGAAATCAAGAAAGCAATCCCATTTACAATAGCTACAAAAAAATAAAATAGTTAGAAATAAATTTTACCAAGGAGGTGAAAGGTCTGTACACTGAAATCTATAAAATATTGATGAAAGAAATTAAAGAAGACTCAAAGATATTTCAAGTTTATGTACTGGAAAAATTAATATTGTTAAAATCTTCATACCACCCAAAGTGATAGATAGATTCAATGCAATTCTTATCAAAATTCTATGGTCATTTTTTACAGAAATAGGAAAACAATTGTAAAGTTTATTTGGAACCACAAAAAACCCTGAATAGCCAAGGTAATCTTGAGTAAAAACAGCAATACTGTAGGCATCACCCTATCTGACTTCAAACTATGTTACAAAGCTATAGTAATTAAAACATCATGGTATTGGCCTAACAACAAAAATATTGAACAATGGAACAGAATAGAAAACCCAAAAATGAACATGTGAACTTACATTCAGTTGATTTTCCACAAAGGTGCAAGGAATACACAATAGGAAAAGGACAGACTTTTCAGTAAAGGATGTCGGAAAAACTGGATATCCACATGCAGAAGAATGAAATTGGATCCTTATCTCATATCGTATACAAAAATCAATGCAAAATGGATTAAAGACTTAAATGTAAGATCTGAAACTGTAAAAATACTAGAAGAAAACATAGGGGGAAAACTACACGACATTGGTCTGGACAATGATTTTTTTGTATTTTACCCCTAGAGCTCAGGTAACAAAATTAAAAATAGACAAATGAGATTACATCAAATTAAAAAGCTTCTGCATAGCAAAGGAAACAATTAATGGAATGAAGAGACAATGAAGAGAATGGAAGAAAATATTTAGAAGCAATATATCTGAAAAGAGGTTAATATCCAAAATATAAGGAACACAAAAAACAAATAACCCAATTAAAATATGGGCAAGAAATCTGAATAGACATTTCCCAAAAGAAAATATACAAATGGCAAATAGGTATCTGAAAAAATGCTCTACATCTCTAATCATTAGGAAAATGCATATTAAAACCACAATGCGATATCACCTCACATCTGTTAGAATGGCTATTATCAAAAAGACAAAAGATAACAAGTCTTGGCAAGCATGTGGAAAAAAGGGAGCCCTTTTGCGCTGTTGGTGGGAATGTAAATTAACACAGACATTACGAAAAACTATAGGGTGTTCCCTCAAAAATTTAAAAATAGAATCACCATAAGATCCAGCAATACCATTTCTGTGTATATACTCAAAGGAAAGGAAATCAGTATGCTGAAGAGATATCTGCATTCCCATATTCATTGCAGCATTGATAATAGCCAAATTATGCAATCAACCTAAGTGTTTAATCAGGGAATGCATGAATAAAGAAAATTCACATTGGAATACTACTCATCCTTAAAAAAAAGGAACTTCTGTCATTTGTGACAACATGTATGAACCTGGAGGACATTATGTTAAGTGAGATAATCGAGGCACAGAAAGACAAAAATCACAAGTTCTCACTTAGATGTGTAATCTAAAACAATCGAACTCTCTAGAAGCAAAGAAAAGAAAGGTGGCTACCAGAGGCTTAGGGGAAGGAGATGTTGATCAAAGGGTGCAAAGTTTCAGTTAGACAGGATGAATAAGTTTTTGAGGTCTGTTGCACAGTATGTTGACTATAGTTCATAACAACTTTTGTTTCAAAATTGCTAAGAGTAGATTTTAAATGTTCATGCCACACACAAAAAAAGTATGTGAGGTAATTGAAATGTTATTTAGCTTGTTTCAATCATTCCACACTGTATACATATATTATAACATCACAATTTACTCCATAATTAAATATGGTTATGATTTGTCAAAAATTTAAAAATAAATAAATTGAAAAAAGGATATTGCTTTGATCAATAACTCAAATGTTTCCAAAAGGTTGAATATATTAAGTACAGAAATTTTTCTATTGGATTTGGTAATGATGACTTTGCCAGAGATCATTGTTGACCTCAAAACAAGCAGCGGTGGGAGCAGAATTCTGATTTTAGATTATTGACTGAGTGGATACAAAATGCAATTATTGCTAATGGTTATCTTTTGAGAAGTTTGGCCATTTAAAGGAGATGGAAGAGGAGTCATGCAAGAGAATTTTGAAGATTGAATCCCTAAAGCGTGTTTATAGATTAATGGGTATGATATCAATGATTCAGATTCAATTCTCAGTCACTTGTGCTACAGAAATTATTTTCTGCCTCTTTACATATCCTTGAATGATGATGAACATATACATTTCTGGAAGTTACTAATGAACAGTTTGCATAGATTCCCCTGTGGTCTTTCTCACATTCTAGCAAGATGTTGATTAAATTCCATTGTAATAGCTATAGCTGGAAGTTAGATTGTTGTCCACAACTCCTGGATCAGTTCCCAGTATTTATTCATCCATCTATCCACCCATCCATTCATCCACCTAGCTGGCCAGCATATATTTTTTCAGTGTTTGTAGTGTGCAAGAAATTAAACTAGGGCGGTCCTTCCAGACTGAGACATCTGAAGTCCTGATGTCTGATCTTTCATCTCTCTTGTTTAATTCTGTCATACTCTTAACTAATTTAGAATATGAAAAACAAACAAATAAAACAAAAAAATTCAACTCTTATATGAATTGTATGAGATATTATCCCTAATATCTCATGCAATTGCACAAACCTGGAAATACCTAAATGTCCTTCCTGTAACAAGAATTTGGTTAAATAGATTGGCCCTTGAGCAACACACGTTTGAACTGCCCAAGTCCACTTGTATGTGGATTTTTTTCTGCCTCCAGCATCTCTGAGACAGCAAGACCAACACCTCATCTTTCTTCTCTTTCCTCAGCCTACTGAATATGAAGACAAGGAGGATGAAGATATTTATGATGGTCTACTTCCACTTAATGAACAGTAAATATATCTTCTCTTCCTTATGATTTTCTTAATAACATTTTCTTTTGTCTAGCTTACTTTATTGTAAGAATACAGTATATAGTACATGTAACATAAAAAATGTGTTAATCAACTATTATTTATGTTGTCAGTAAGGCTTCCAGTCAACAGTAGGCTATTAGTAATGTTCTGGTGGAGGGGTCAAAAGTTATGCACAGATTTTTGACTGTGTAGGAGTTGGCACTCCTAACCCCCACATTGTTCAAGTGTCAACTTTGTATTACTCTTTAACTCAATAAAGTCCTATGTACCAGACCTGGAGTATTTTTCATGGTACAGATCAGGTAGTATCTTAGAAGGCTGTCTGGTATTTTAATTCTGGTGTTCCCATGAATAACTACCATCTGCTAATGATGACTCAGGTCAAAACCTCTTGATAATGTCTTGGACTTTGCTGCCTTTTACATTACCCATCTTGTCTTTGGTGATTAAGTGTTGCCATTTGGCATTTGCCACTATGGTATCTCATTATTTTCAACAAATCAGAGAACTCATTTCAGTGGCAATATTTCATATTGTCATTCTTTTCAAGGATTATGGTGCTTCTCTCACCAATGTATATTTAATATTCAATACTGTAAGGTAATATAACACATCCACTTGGCACTGGTTAGCCTACTTATTCTGGCCTACTTCTTTCTCAAATGTTGGAATATTTTCTGGCTCATGGTTGCATTCAATAGGTATCAATAAATAAATGAAAGAATAGAATGAATGTATACCTCAATTTATTGGGCCATTCAGATAACCTATGCTATCATAAATAACAATGTGATTTATGATGGAGGCCTTGGTCCATATGGTATGAGCTTGACTTCTGGAAGCACTGGAGACTAAGATCAAATGTATGGGCAGTCAGCCACACCTATGTGACCAATCACAGTAAAAACCCTATACAACAAAGCCTGGGTGAGCTTCCCTGTTTAGCAATACTGTATACATATTTTCTATATTTTCTATAACATCATTAGTCAGAGAAATAAGCACCGTCAGCATGGCTCCACTGGGAGAGAACAACTGGAGGTTTCACATCTGTTCTTTTCTGGATACTGACCTACGTGTCCCTTTGCTGACTCCTTTGCTGATTATAATTTGTATTCTTTCATTGCAATAAGCTGTAATCATGAGTATAGTACATTTTCTGAGTTCTGTGATTCCTTTTAGTGAATTATGGAACCTGAGGATAGTCTAGGGACCTCCCAAATTGCACTACACTAAATGTATACTATGAATAAAATCAGCCCAATGGCTCCCCATCCTTGATTTAGAACCCTCAGAATCCATCCCATACATATGCTCCAGGATTTTGTTGATGTGTAATTTTCCATTTAATTTCCAGTAAAGAAGAGAATATTATGAAAATACGAATAGCTTAATAGGTTGAAGAAATGATCTAAAATTGGTAAATTGAGATAATAAAAGGCTAATGGTAAGTCCCTTCTTAATCCTCACCCTCCTTTCCCATGGTGGTATAGGGAAGTGGATGACAGCATTAAAAAAAAAAAAGGATTGTAAAAATGAATAACTCCCAGTGATGAAGTTCTAGAAAATAATATGGCTAAATGTAGTTGTTTAAAAAGAAAAATATCCCATATTTACCTACTCAGAATAATTATTCCAATCAATTTATCATTTGTCAGATCTCATTGAGAATATTATATTCAGATTATATTTTGTCATTACAACAGAAAAACAATTTTAATGTAATAAATAAAATCTCATTAAATAAAGTGTTTGAAGAAATGTTCATGGAAGCAGACATGTTCAGTCTATTGGAAAGATAATAATAAAGCATGGTTATCATGATACATAGTGGGCCATTTCCATTGTGATTTGAGTCACCTCTTCCTAGATGGTAGGGAGATAATAGTAAACTTAGACAAGAAGAATTCAAATTAATTAAAGGGGATTGGGAAGAATAGCTACACTTAAAATTTCATGTGCTGTGTTATTCAGGCTGGATTCTTGGTCTAGATGGTTAACATTTCCTCGTTTTCTAGCTGATATTAACCATTGAACTCAGGGCATCCATTTACTTAGGTGCAGCAATAAAAGAGTTCTTCAAAAAAACGTTCACAAATATGTAGGTGGAGAATACTGGTGGAGGTGATTCTGGAGGGAAATTACTACTGGCATGTTCCCAAGATCCTTCCTACCTGTTTAACATTTTTACCAATGACTTGGTTAAAGTTGTCTCCATGCTATCCTGTAATTATTGATGTTGTTGTCTGTCTTTTCTTATAGCTTCTAATTTCTGGAAGGCATGGAATATGTTTTATCAGATTTTACACCCTTACTATATAACATGGGGTCTTATATATCTTAGATGTTCAGTAAATGTTTAACAGAAAACAAAACCATGATGCAAAATAACAGTCTGGAGAAAGGATTGTTTCAAAAAATTTTGCTAGAATTAATGTAAGATTCCACATATTGTTCCAAATGTCCAAATTTATGACAATGTAATGGAGTACATCTGTAGTCCCCAATCCCTGGGCTGCAGACCGGGTACTGGTCTGTGGCCTGTTAGGAACTGGGCTGCTCAGCAGGAGGTGAGTGGTGGGTGAGCTAGAGAAGCTTCATCTGCCCCCGTCAGATCAGCAGCAGCATTAGATTCTCATAGGAGCGCGAACCCTACTGTAATGTGCACATGCGAGGGATCTAGGTTGCCCGTTCCTTATGAGAATCTAATGCTTGATAGTCTGAGGTGGAGCTGAGGTGGTGATGCTAGCACTGGGGAGTGGCTGCAAACACAGATTATCGTTAGCAGAGAGGTTTAACTGCACAATAAATATAATGTGCTTGAATCATTCTGAAACCATCCCTGCCCCCTGGTCCATGGAAAAATTGTCTTCCATGAAACTGGTCCCTGGTGCTGAAAAGGTTGGGGATCACTGGAGTACATGGCCTGGCAAACTGCATGCATTAAATGAAGGCTGGAAATGTTTTAGATGGCAATACAATCTTAAAAGTGTCAATAATGTAATGTCATTGTCCAAAAAGCAACATTAATTAGAATATATTATTTTTGAATGCTGAATACATCACATATGGAGTATAGAATTTGCTTCTGCATGCCAATCTTTAAAAGTTACAAAATAATGTAATCTTTGAGATAAGAGATTAAGAGGTAATGGACTGCTGAACAGGGGACTTATGTAGACGAGATGAAGATTTGGGCTGACTATTACTAGGTTGTTTTAAATAAGAGAATATGCACGAGGAAGTAGCAGAATTAACTATTTGATGAGTTGCTACATGGAAAGGGAATAAGATTTTTTTCCATGTAGTCCTTTAGGGCAACACTAGGATTATAAGTAGAGACTCTATGTATATATTTCCTTTTTTAGACCAATAGAAATACCTAACACACCAGTCAGGTTTATCACAAGAAAGATTGAGCTTAATTCTCTACCAAAGGACCTGTTGTGTCTAAAGAGAAGATATATAACCACATGGTAGCAAAGATATTGGGATTCCAAAAAAAGAGATGTGCCAAATGACCTCTAAAGTCTTTTCAAATCTTCTTGAAATTCCATAATTCTATATGTTTTTCATGAGTCTAGTGTTTAACCTTGAAACAATAATAACAAAAAAATACATAGTACTTTGTCCCTGTGGCTATATTTCTTGGCAGCATTTTATGTGTTCTCTTGCAAAGCTCTTATGCCAGGCAAGTATCCATGAGGCCATTTTTAAACAAAATGACTAACTATAAGTCTTCAGAGAGAAGCTGCTACAAAGTGTTGCAATACTTATGATTTAGTGGTTTTTAATATAATACAGAGGGAAAAAATACTTTCTTAAAATCTATTTCCTTTTCTCTTCCTCAAAACAACCATCCATACAGTAATAGCAAGCAAGGCCAATACCAAAAGGCAGAATTTTTTGATGGAGAAATTCTTTATTTAAAGTAGAACTCACTCATCAAACAATGAATGGGTGCCTACTATGTGCCAGGCCTATGATAGAAATGTAGTATCACGTGACAGGAGCCTGCCTTTAAGGAACTCATCTGGGATGGGAAGTAGAGGTGGGGCAAACAAGTATATAATAAAACAGTTGTCAAAATAAGTGAATGGCATTAAAATGGAGACATTTATGGGAGGCATAAAGGAAGTGGCCAGAGTGAATAAGATACCTTGAAGAAGTTACAGAAAACTATGCCTGGAATGGACCGGTTTGAACAATGAAATTGATGTGCTTGGCAGGGACTGGATCATGAATGTCCTCAAATGCAAGAAAAATGAGTCTAGACTTCATATAGACATTTCTCACAGTGTTCTTTGATACACCAGGTCCTCCATGGCCTTATACATGTAGCAGGGGAAGAGGTCTTATAATGAACACTGACTGAGTCCTGTGTTTGAATCACAGCTCTGAAAAATTCTGTGGTGCAGAAGCCTCTTTAACCTTAGTGAATCACTGTTTTCTACCTTATTTGCCTAAAGAACCTCAAAACAATGGAATGTCTTTTAACATCTCTTAAAAATATCCATAGAAAACAATTAAGGAAGTACTCTCCCATAGACATAGGGAGTCTAGGGAGTCGCTGATGAGTTTAAGTTATGCCGTGCACCAATTTTTATTTAGCAAAAATGTCACCTTAGTTGTGAAGTAGATGATGAGACAGAATGAAGAAGAGACCCTTGAGCGTGATCCAAGCAGGAGAGAGCGAGCCTGACCACCAGTTCCTAATGCCAGGAACCAAGGCGTTTATTTCTGGATGTCAGACACCACGGCCAAAACACTTCATACACAGTTTCAGTCCTGTTTTGTTTTTGAGGGTTTTTCTTTTTATTCTCTCTCTTTCTCTGTCCTGTTTTCTTTTTTAAAGGTTTTGGAAAATGGTCTTGTGAAAATAACACATGTCAACCATACCAGTTTTATGTGCACATCTTTAATGGAGTCTATATGTTTTCTATTAAAATTGCTCCTAGATATACACATATTTTTAGATTTTCTCTTGTTTTCTTATTTTGAGTTAGGTGACTATTTGAAGACATGGCCACATTTAGCAGATGAGGTTCACCTGCAAACCTGACAGAGCAGAGCAAACAGTTCCCCAGAGGCAGCATGCTCAGCATATGAGGGTCCTTTCTTGGACCCTACTCCTATATACCTATATATCTCATTCTTATGCCTTTCAACCCATCTCTGGGCTCTTCTTGCCCTCCATTCCTTGTGGTCTTGGCCTTTGACCTGATTGGCTCTGCACTTTTGCAGTGACAATCCTTCCCCTGTTCCTCTCTGGTTTATTTCACGGGTGTTTTCCTTCTTCTTGGTGCAGCTGGTTGAAACATTCAGTATATTCCAAATTCATAGCAACTGAGTCCTTCCAGGCCAAACAAGGCTGTGTCCCTCAACTGGGGATAAAACAGAGTCAGGACAGATACCCAGACAAAGGATATCTCTAGTACTTGAACTAGAAAAAAAAACCATTCCCAGAAATGACTAAGGGTAGGAAATAGGAGCTCTTTGGGAAAATAATTGGCCAATAAATGTCTTTTGCTTATTTATTTCATAGAGGTTATTTTCCAGGGATCTTGCCTCTGGCCAGATTCAGCCAAAGCTCTCAGACAAGCATTGAAGCTTATGAAAATATACATGCTGATGATGCTTTAGAATATGGCATTGCCAATGAGGAAGAAAAGAAAAGGAAACTCCTGACATCCGAGAACTTGAGGCAAAAACAAGATCTATTTTTGTTTGTGCAACCAGCAAAATATCAAATATGTCCCTCTTCCAGTTAATATGAGTGATTTTTTTTAGCATTTATAGATTTATCCCTTTCTTCCTATAGATAAAATTTCTTTAAATACCCAATCATAAATTCATTCCAGCTTCCTGACAGTATCCAATACAGAATAAAGGCCCACTTCCTTAGATCTGCCCCCAAATTACTCAACCTTCAATGCCCAAATCCTATAGAAGGTGCTTTCAAACTGTTGACTAATGAGCTCCATCACTCCTCATGGTGTGTGTTCTCCCTCACTGCATTGAGTACTAAATCCAACTTGTTCAACTACAGGTGTTCTTGGAGATCTTTGGCTGAAAGGCATTGACACCATTGAACAGAAAAGATTTGCTAAAATTCTGGGAGAGAGGGGCATGAAAAATTACCTATTGTGTGTAGTGTACACTATTCTGCTGATGGGTACACTAAAAGCCCTGACTTCACCATTATACAATTCATCCATGTAACAACAAAAAAACTATTTGTACCCCCTAAATCTATTTAAATAAAAATAACTTGCTAAAATTCATGATGTCAATTGATTATAGATATATTAATAAGATATTATGGTAACTAAATTAAAAAATATTACAGATAATATTGCTATAAATTCTTTTCACTTTTTCCTGAAACATAGTAATATATAAATAAATATTAGTAAAACAATATTAATATAAATCTTATGAAAGGGACAATAAATCGGTCTTAAACCTTATCCCACAAATTATATTATTTTTAGATTTGTCCTTGCTTTTTAGATGCTTATGTCCATATTCATATATAATTTTATATAATTTTAACAATATCTATACTACCTAAAGTGATTTACAGAATCAATGCAGTCCTATCAAAATACCAACATCATTTTTTGCTGATCTAGAAAAAATAATTCTACACTTCATGTGGAACCAGAGAAGACCCCGTCTAGTCAAAGGAATTTTAAACAAAAAGAACAAATAGGGAGGCATCAATCTACCAGACTTCAAACTATACTACAAGGCTATAGTAACCAAAACAGCATGGTACTGGCACAGGAAAAGAGACATAGATCAATGGAGCAGGACTGAGAACCCAGACATAAAACTATCCTCATACTGTCATCTGACCTTTGACAAAGTAGAAAAAAACATTCACTGGGGAAAAGAATCCCTATTCAATAAATGGTGCTGGGAAAATTGGATAGCCACATGTAGAAGACTGAAACTAGGCTTACACCTCTCACCTCTCACAAAAATCAACTCACGATGGAAAATAGACTTAAACCTAAGACATGAAACCATAAGAATTCTAGAAGAAAACATTGGAAAAACTCTTATAGACATTGGCCTAGGCAAAGAATTTATGAAGAAGACACCCAAAGTAATCACAGTAGCAACAAAAATGAATAAATGGGACCTGATCAAATTAAAAAGCTTCTGCACAGCCAAGGAAACTATCACTACAGTGAACAGACAACCAACAGAATGGGAGAAAATATTTGCGTGCTATATATCTGATAAAGGGCTGATAACCAGTATCTATACAGAACTTAGGAAAATCAACAAGAAAAAAATCAAACAACCCCATTAAAAAGTGTGCAAAGGACATGAACAGAAACTTTTCACAAGAAGACAGAATAAAGTCCAGCAAACATATTAAAAATTGTTCAAATTCTCTAATCATCAGGGAAATGCAAATCAAAACCACAATGAGATATCACTTAACTCCAGTGAGATTGGCTTATGTCAAAAAGTTCCAAAACAACAAATGTTGGCAGGGATGCGGAGAGATAAGAAGACTCATGCACTACTGGGGGGACTGCAAATTAGTACAACCTGTATGGAGAGTAGTATGGAGATACCTCCAAGAACTAAAAGTAGAACTACCATTTGATTCAGCAATCAACTATTGGGTATTTACCCAAAGGAAAAAAAGACATTCTATAATAAAGACATCTGCACTCAAATGTTTATAGCAGTACAATTCACAATTGCAAAGATGTGGAAACAACCCAAGTGCCCATCAATACATGAGTGGATTAATAAAATGTGGTATATGTATACCATGGAGTATTACTCAACAATAAAAAACAACAGTGAATTAACACATCTGGTATTATCCTGGATGGAGCTAGAGCCCATTCTTTGATGCGAAGTATCACAAGAATGGAAAAACAAGCACCACTAATACTCACCATCAAATTGGTAGTAACTGATCAATACTTATGTGCACATAAGTATTGATTGCACATTGGAAATAATATTCATCAGGGGTCGGGCAGGTGGGAGGGGATGAGTAAATTGACACCTAATGGGTGCGGGTGCATTGTTTGGAGGATGTTCATGATTGTAGCTCTGACTTGGGCAGTGCATAGGCAATATAAGTAACCAAAGTGTTTGTACCCCTATAATATTCTGAAATTAAAAAAAATAATAATTTTATATAATTTTAATTCTATTATGCTATACAACTAGCCAGGTTCAGTTCAACATCTTTAAAAGAGGGTTGATTATATGGTTTCACCAATTAAAACCCTGAAATTATTTTACTATTAGGTAAAATCTAATCTGGCCTAGATACCTATCTAGAACCCCACTTTCAGAGATCCTTTAACTTGGCTCTTTATGAAGATACAGAAATTATTTGCAATTATAAATATCCAAGATGGAATGAGAACAGTTTATAATTAACCTAAAGATAACAATTTATAACTTTCACTAAATAATGATCAGATTCTTATGTTAACTTCCAACTTCTTCCCACTAAGGTGCTGGTGAAAACCTTTGGTTAAATGTGACAGCGAAATATTTACTTTCAGCCTACTCTTCCATATATACCACATTTGCCCTTGTAGTGTGCATTGAGATGCTGTTTGCCTCTTTTAAAGTCTTTGTTATTATTTGCAAGAAATGATCTCTCTCTAAATCTGTAATTACACAAAAATCTTTTAATATGCAGATATTTGTTTGTCAATTATATTTCTAAAGAAATGTTACATCCATTGGAAAATCCCTATTCCTAGTTTTCTTGTTACTGGAGATGGCTTTTATTTCTTGGACCAGCATTAGAGATATTCATTGCGTGAGCATCTGTCTTGTTTCTATTTTTCCCCAGCTGTGGGGCAGATGTGTTTCAGTTTGCTTCCCTGTGGGTGAAAAGGCTAACTTTCAAATTGTATCTCAGGTGAAACTGAATTCCTGCATTGTTCATTAACATGAACAATAAGATAGATTCTGTGTGATAACAATAAGCAGTCTGGGCATAGTATATCAGGCATTTTATTATCCAGCTATTTAATATCAACACACTAATCTTACAGACAGAAGAATTTTAGTGAAAGTTTAATTTTGTGTTTCTCTTTTCTCTCAACAGTGTAACATAAACAGTTTCTATGTTTCTCTATCAACTTCAAAAATATCATTTTAGTAGGGTTCTTACAATGTTTCATCTAATGAATGTGCAATAATTTAGTAAAATTGTCCTCTGTCACTAGATATTTAAATTATGCTGTGAAATATTTGAAAGTATGTGTCCTATTAGAAGATAACATATAAATACATTTTCTTCACATGTGCAAAAGAGGTAAAAACAGTTATCATACTTGTTAAAATATTAACAGTTATCATACTTGTTAAAATATTCATTTAGTTAAGTAAATTTAATAGCTACTTTAGATATGGCAATAAAATTTTAATGTCATATAGTCCTTCATTCCTGCTCAGAAACCAACTAATTTCCATAAGTCTGATAAATATAAATACTTGATGATTCAATGACTGACTCACAGATTGACTAGTCAGTTGAGAACTTCTGTGAGAGGGAAGAGACAGGAGCAGGGATAGAAAGGAAGGGGGAGGGAAGAAAGAGATGAAAGATGGAGAAGAGAGAAAAGAGCTGCACCTACTTTCAGGTAGTTTCCCAGTTAGAAATTCTCCACGGTTTGCCCCCTGTCACCTTGGGTTTAAATTTGAGAATTACTTCCCGGACACATCTTCAGACAGTCTGTCTTTATCCTTACTTTATGTCTTTCTAATAATCTTTTGGTCACATTTATATACCTTTTTCCTTCCTTATTTAAAGGTTTTTCTTTAAAAATAAAAAGTCCTAAGATTTCATGCAATTTTTTGATTTCAAACTCCATTACATTGAGTAAATAAATATTTGATAAACTGCTGTAATAAACTTTCCTCTTATCAGAGAGCAAACAGCTTCTCCAAATGAAAACTACGAACTCAACAATATCTTCATAAAGCCCCAATAAGGCTATTTGAAATCACCTTCTTGTTTTAAACATATTCCAGTTACCCTGATTCTGTTTATTTAGATTGATTATGGCTCTTTCTCTTTCAGTGTAATTCATTGTACATCTAAAATTCAAGGTTGAGAGCCTCTCTAGTTCAGATGAGGATGGCAATGTATGGGACCAAGTCCCTAAATGGGGATGATTAACACTTTTCTGTCTTCTTCTACACGGGAAGACTTTGCTCAAAGTTGATGCCAATTACCAAGGCAGTGGTACCGTTCTACTATGTTTTTATTAATTACATTTCTCAACAATTCTGAGAGCATAACAGAAAATTCAGTTGACAGATTTGGATAAATCTTGACATTGATTATAAGTTGAGTGCCTGAGACTTTCTTTTGTCAGTCTCTTGAAAAGTCGAATGCTAATTTTTTCAGCTAACTTGACGTTACATTGTTATCAATCAATCACACTTGTAATTGACTTTTGCTTTTATAGTAATTCTAATACCCATATGACTCTAACGATGACTGAGCCTACTTTTGTTCTAGCTTCTCCATTGAATGCTAGATAACCCAGAAAGACTATCAATCATAATTTATAAAAGTAAAAACCTCTCTAAACTAAAACATTAAAAGTTACCCAATGGACAAACTTTAACTCATAATAAGCACATAAATACTCTTATAATATATACAATATCAATAAATCAACAATTTTTTAAAAGTCTATGCCTTTAATGAGTACACACATATACGCAAATATAGATTCTCTAATACATCAGCGCCTGTCTCTAATAGGTGCTGTCCTCAACAACTAATATTAATCAACAAATGCTTTGACAACTACTTGAAAATTGAACAATTCTATGCATTATCCTGGTTCAAATCAAAATCTTATTTCATAGCAACTGCTACTTCTGTCACTTGCAGAATATTGATATTTTTTCTAGTGGCCTCTTTTACAAGCAAGAAGAAACAAATCATCTTCTCCTTATTTAAAACAAATCAAATTTCTAATTATAAAATAGGATATGTACAATTGGATGCCTGAAAAACCTGACAGTTTTGGTAGAACTGATGTTTAAAATAAACTTTTAAGCCTTTTTTATATCATAACCATGAGTAAGTAGTAAATGTGTGGGGATGCTCAATCTAGATAAATTGAGGGAAGGAAATCTGATCATCTGAATTTCAATTTCTCAAGGAAATGAAAAATAAAAATCAATAACATTTATCTCTGGAAAAATTTTATAGCAGTTAGGAAATTGAGTTACCTCTATACTTTATTTATTCCCTAAGCCTAGATGGTAAAAGTATATGCAAGAGCCAATAATGTATAAATTCCTTGAATCACCTTTATATTTCACAGGTCAAACTTAACTTATACATTCCTTTATGCATATGTGTTTATATAATCATAAACTCCTTGTACCTGAACAATATGCTTCATAAGGTGAGAAAATTAGACAAAAATATACATCTACCTCAAAATTCATCCATAGGTATAGATGTACTTCAGCATGGCACCTATATGGCAAGATCAAGATTTGGAAGCATATGGAATCATTCACCCTGCCCTTTACCAAAATTTACTTGCAGGAACTATGGGTGAGGAGTTTGAGGACAGCAGATGGGATGAGAAAGGGAATGGACAGTAATCACTGAGAGGAAATATTTGTATCACTCTCTCCAGAAAAACTGATCTAATAGCAACTGATCTATAACAACTAATATAAGTTGTTACTATAATAAACTGATCCATAACAACTAATGTAAGTTGTTACCTGCCAAACCACAGCCCTCAGACTTGTAGGGTTTCCTCTTATCTCAGCTGTCCTGAAAGGAAGAGATGGGAAGTTATGCTCCTGGTACCTTCAGTAGAAACATAGAACCAGAAGAGACTTCATAACTTCTCGAGATACTCCAAACACAATTGGTTACTTAAAAATGATTGATTTATATTGTTGTCTTAAATATTTTTATGGATTATGATTATTTGCTCTCCATTTATTTTAAATCCCAGTATGCTACCCAAATTATATGTCAGACACTTATACTTACTTTGCTTCTGTTGAATTCTTTTACCATTTTGAGTCCGAGTTGTAATAAAGAGACATTCTATCATTGTTTCCAAGGACAGTTAATGGTTACAGCATTTTACTCCCATTGCCATATTTGATTCTTCCTTAATTTATAAAAACTGATAAAGACTTTTGAAATAAAAATTTACTTCTTTCGAGTGGTGTCATAAATATTTTGTCATTAATGAACACGCAGTGTGAATCATTAATCACTAAATTAATTACATATTTTTTAGTTCTTATGTGGCAAGCACTGTGTTATACACACTCTTTTCTGACAGCTGGAATTAGAATCTGGAAAGAGTCAGGTGTGGTGGCTCATACCTGTAATCCCAGTGACTCAGGAAGCTGAGGTAGGAGGATTGCTTGAGGCCAGAAATTTGAGACCGGACTGGAAAACATAGCATTTCAAAAAAAAAAAAAAAATTAGCCAGATGTGGTGGCACCCAGGAGTTCAAGACTAGCCTGGGCAATATAGCAAGACCATCTCAAAAAAAAAAGAATCTGGAAAGAAAGACATAAAATTCACCAACAATCACTAAACATAGCTAAATAAACCAATATGATATGTTAACAAAAGCAGTAAAATTTTAAAAAGAATTTAAAAATGGTAAATTTTAGCCATTTGACTAATTCTGGCCAATGAGATTTAAAGAGAAGCATCACATGGCAGCTGCTGGAAAAATTCCTGAAGATTCAGTTGATGTCTCTCCCTTTGCCCCCTTTTTAGGGTTTCCATCATCCTGCTCCCTGAAGTACAGATACCACCATCATGGACCATGGGGTCAAGGGTCATATTTTAGGGATGGCAGGGTGGTGACCTGGGAAAACCCTAGGTTTTTGGAGGCTTCATGAAATATAGCTCCTAAATCAGCCCTCGACTGTCTCTTACCTCTGGATTTTGTTCATGCGATAGTGAAATTAATTTCATCTTATCTAAGTCACTGTTATTTTGGCTTTTTTCTCACTTATAGCCAAACACAATCCTAATTAATAAAATTGTTCATAAATCTTTACATAGACTAATATTTCTTTATATATGTAGATCTTTTTGTAGTGAATTTTATATATATATATCTTCTTGTTCACATTTTTAAATGTTAAAAAGAATACTACAAATTAAAATTAGTAAGCGTACTTCAGCTAGATAAATCCAAAAAATATTCATGATCAATATTCTTTGTGAGCAAATGGACTTAACTAGGCTGTGCTACCCAAGGACTAAGGCAGAAAGATCTCCTGCTCTGAGTCCTGTGCACTAGAGGACACCACTAAGGCCTCCTAGTGCCCTTATAAGAAGAGACATACCTGAGACATCTAGGCCACACCTAGATGCAAGGAAGTCTTTATTCTGGGTGGCAAGATACTCTGCTAGTATGGGAGAAAGGAAGAACAACTACTGAGGTATAATATCACTTTTGCCACACTTATTTTACATGTATAGATTATGGATAACATATAATAGATAATACTACAAAATAATTTTAGAGTGCACAATTCCTCTTTTCTAGGATATTGATAAAACCGTTTGCTAAGAATATCTGAAGTCTTTACCTCACATGTTTTCCACTGTCCCTTTATCATGCTCACCCTACTTTGTACACTTATCTACCTCCATGTCCATGACAGTTGCAATGGACTGAATGTTATTCACCTCCCCCACCCCAGTTTATATGTTGAAATCCTAACCCAGCGTGATGATGGCATTAGGAGGCAGAGCTTTTGGGATCTGATTGGGTCATGGGGAAGAGCCCTCATGAATGGGTTAGCATGCTTGTAAGGAGAAACATGAGAGAGATCCCTCACCCCTCCTTTCATGTGAGATTATATTAAGAAGACAGTCATCTTCTCTTGGACTTCCCAGCCTCCACAGGACTTTCTATCACACACGCAGATACACACAAACACATACTCACACATGCACACTATTAAAGAATATACATACACTTTGGACATAGAGCCTTCTGCACTCAGCATGGCAGACTCTCCCTGAGAATCCTGCATCTTCACTCTCCTGATTAACATTCTTCGGAGCCCAAGAAAACATTTCTCCACATTTCTTGTATTATGTCCTCAAAACAATAGGCAACAGCTCCCAAGTGTCGTGAATATTTGTAGGTAGTGCTGTTTCAGAGTACCAGGAGAAGCTGAGGGGCAGAGTGTTTAGGTAGGAGGAAAGAAAATACTTCGCTCAGATAACATGATTCAACTTCTTGCATAACACAACATTTCATTTCCCAGTGTGCTAAGAGTTATTTTCTTGTTTATTTTTCCGTTCCAATGTGTAGTTCTGGACCTCCAAATTAGCATTTCTGTACTCACAAATTAGCATGGTATTTGACATACCACAGGTGGTACCTGTGGAATATTCTGCTCTCCTAAACAATTCAAATTGTCTTAGATTTGTATAAATATAGATTTAGACATAACAAGGGCCTTGACACTGATTCTTGTCATTGGCAAATAGATGGACATTGAGAACTTGAATAGGAAACATTTTATTTAATGAAAATATGTAGATTAATTATTTAAATGAAAATTTTATATTTATTTAAATAGTAATTTTAAATTTAAATGCTTATTATTTATTAATGTTTATTAATTATTGTTGTGCTCATTTATGGCAATTAGTAAATTTTAATATTATAAGAAAAATAACCTTTTAAAAAGCATATATAAACTAGTTTTAACTTTTGGATATTTACATGTACTTTAATTTACATTATTAATGAAAAATGTTTAAGTTTTTAAACATTGAATACAATTTAATTTCTTTTTAATACTTTCAATAGAATACAAAATGCAAACATTTTAATTATGACATAAGAAATAGGAATTTCCTTTTCTTCTCATGTGGTTAGCTTCATGTGCTTAGCTATTGGGACTTTTTATTTCCTACATTTCTTCACTTTTCTTAAGTTCTCTTATTATGCCATTTCTCTCTGTTTACATTTAATAAATAATTCATTCCTAACCATACTTTTTTATTTGTATCCTCTCTCATTCATATTATGATAAAATGAGAAATAGATAAAATCAGAAAAAAAATGGGAAGGTGAATAAAGAGATACAGAATAATTGTGAAAAGAAAATAAAAAGATAATCAGAAAAGAATGAAGAGAACGAGGCAGGTAACATCAGAAAAACAAAACTAAAAAGGCTCGTCAAAATACTATAAACAATATAGAGGAGAAGCAGAGAACCAGGGAGCCATGTGGGGTGAACGCCAGCAGGGAGACCTGTGCAGTCCTAACTGTTCTACAGACATTGTCACATCACTTAACTGTTGGGAGTCTGTTCCCAACAGAATGTGAGGTCATACTGGGTTTCAAAGGTCACTTCTATTTTTAACGTTCCATATTTGAGAGCAAATAGCATGGGTAAAAATTATAAATTTAGATTGTGGTGTCTGAAATATGATTGGTTTACACTTACTTATAACTTCAGAAAACTGAGCATCTCAATACAAGCATATGAAAATATAGAAATTTCCATTGTCATGTAACTTACCAAAGTGATTTTAAGGAACATGACCAGTCTATATTTTTTACTTGTTAGGATCAGGATCTTATATCTAGTCAAGTATCTCCCATTTCTAAATCCCATATCTCTCTCTTACGTTTTATAATTGTGGACACCTAAGTCACAGTGTCAGGACGTCTAAACATGAGGTTAAATTTGGGATCATTGATGCACTGATAATCGTACTTCACTTTTCTGTTATCGCAAGACTCAACCCTCGATTCATGGTATAAATATCGCATGTGCTCAAAGTGAAATTCACTAATCTACTGATATAGTGTTTGCTAGTTTTGTTCTGTCTTCTAGCTTTAGTGTCCTTGTGCATGTCTCCCATTAAAACTTCTATAGTTAATCTTGCAAACTGGATTAGTTTTCTCTGCCATATATACATCATATATGTTAAATACATACACAGATATAGCCTGTACCTCTCTTTTGAGCACTATTGAAGTTATAATTAAGTAATAATTTGTGTAATTATTTATTTGAATCTCATCTTCTACACTTGATTGTATCTCTGTGAAGGCTAGGGGCTGGAACTATGTTTTTCTTATGATGTGTCCCAGAATCTAGTACAGGACCAAGGTAGGGGAATGCCTAGGTCGATTTCCAGGGCCTAGAGAAAAAAGCTGATTCTACCAGCACCACTGCATCTGTCCACTTTTCCAGGTATTGCTGTGCTTGCTGATGTTTCCTTACCACCTGGCACTTTGCCACCACCCTAGAGAACTCTATTGCTGATACCCTGAGGCCTTCAAAGTGCCAAATTGATGCTTTGTTTTCAGGAGTCCTCCAGGTTCTGAAGCAATTAGTTCTGCTTTCCTCACAGAAGTGAAAAGAATGCCTGTCAACCCCTTTTAAATTACATTTTGTACCTTGCAGGTCTTTTAGGACTCATTCAGCTCTTACTTACAACACAATTCCGTCTAGAACTCTTATCTGAATTCTTTGGAAAAGAGAGAGCATATGTTTAAGTGTATATTTGTGCATGCACAGATGTGGGTGTTCTCCAGGTAAGGGTAGTGTTGGATATAAGAACCAACCTAAGTGACAGACATGGGCTCCTTGTTTAAAATTGCCTCTGCATTTGGAGTAGAAAGACTTTGTTTCAGGCCAGAATTGTATGCCAGCCTCCTCTTCCCACACAAGTGGAAGAGTGAGATTTCTCAGTTCCTGAGTTCTCATGCCATTCGTAAACACAAGTCTGTTATTTCTATAATTATATTATATAATATTCATTATAGACATTTTAAATGCATAGAAGTATAAAGAAGTAAATAAAAATCACCTGTACAAAACTGCTAATATTTTACTATTTTTCATGTTCTTTATGTGCATATTTTTTCTTTTATTAGAAAACGCTTTTTTTTAATTCTGTTCTTTTTAGTTCATATTTAAGAACATTTTCTCATGTTAATAAATGTTTATCAGGATCATTATTCTTAATGGCTGCATAGAAAATAGATGTACCATAATATATTTGATTAATATTTTATTATTGGATATTTTTTAATTTTTAAATTAAAACCAATAATGCACAGGGGACTTCCACACACACATACACACATATATATGTATTATAGATATCTATCATATACCAGCAATCCTAGCTAAAAACAGCTCACATGTATAGAGATCTTCCTATGTGCTGGACTCTATGCTAAGGGCTTTGCATATATTATCTTATTTAACTCACACCATAATCCTTTGAGGTAGGTCTTATCAGTATTCTTATTTTGTAATGAGAAAACAGAGGCACAGGGATTTCAAGTAATTTGCACCAAGTCACAGAAGTAGTAAACTTTAAGATGTAAGTCCAAGAGGTTACATACCAGAGCCTAGACTCCTAAACTATGTCCTATAGTGTTCCTTCCCATAAATCTTTACATACTAATTTCCTTAGCATAGATCCTTAAAAGTAGAATTATTGAGTCAAAAGTTATGGAAAAAAACCCTCATGATTTTTATACTACGTGGGAGGTGCTCTAGAAAGCAGAGTCTAGACTATGGGGTTACCAGGTTTAAATATTAGTTCCTTAGGAAACTAACCAGCACTGTTAGACTTCAAACAGAAGTTCTATCAAAAGGTTCAGAGGCGAATAATGAAATGAACAAAGACATGTAAATGAAAGAGGAAAAAAAAAAGAAAGAGAAGATGAATGACATGGACACATATCCCAGAAAATGAGAAATGTTGAGTGTATAAAAAAATTTTTAAAGATCAGCTTTCTAATTTTCTTCTTCCGTTGCTCACCAGCATGTTTCTGTCAACATGGCATGTCAGTCCTCAATTCCAGATCCCTTTTCTTACTTACTTGAAACCAAGGAAAAAAATAGAAAGATCAGTAGAAAGTAAAAGAGAATCAAAACAAGAAAATTAAAATTAGCAGATGCCCAATAAACAGACAAAAGACACCTAACAAAACAACCATTGTCATTTTGAATAAAGATTTTATTACTTTTTCTTTATTTTTTTCTAATAATCATATGTCCCTTCCAGTGATGTTCATTTCATTTTATCTCTTAATAGAAAAACACAGAAATAAGATTTTTTAAAGCGAAATCATCCTCATGAAATACTCAAATGTAAAATCTATATACTGTAATTAGAGGGTGATAGTTAAATTTAGATTTGCTCTGCACAAATGAAGTCCTGCACTAACTCATTCCATACCTCGGGTAGAGAACCCCTTCATGGCAACTGTGCATAGAAAAGTTTGTATTTGTGTCTTTAGACTTTTAGTTGCAGTAAAGCCCAGTTTCTTATTAAGTGTTTAAAATGTTAACAAGTTAACACAAACTATTAAGCTGGTGTAATCTTATAGGATAATTTTATTTTCTTAGCAGTAGATTGCCATTTCTGTATCTTAGAGGGCCACTTAGGGGGGCAACGAGGCCTTAAAATGGTGAGCCTGAGGAGTATGGGGTCAGGGGGCCATTGTGTGGCTGCCACTGGACTTTTGTTCGAAAAGTTGAACAGGAGAACCAGTGAAGGGCTTTGATAAGCTTTGGTTCTGGGAGAGAGAGAGAAGAAATTAGGTGACTGGACAGAGAGAGGAGTTTCTAGGGAAAACAGAGACATTTAAAAGAAAATTATAGTTTCATCTGTGAGAGATGTAATGAGAGTCCTTTTTCTCATATCCTTATGGAATCTCTAGGAAAATAACTGCTTCTTTTTAATGCATATTGAATTTAATCTGGTTTTAGACCTGTTTTGAAGTACAAAGCTCATCCTCAAGGTGGGAGTAGGGAAAGAAGAGAAGCTGCCTATCAGTCACGTATGGGTAACATAAGTCTCACAGAGTTTAGTTTATGTTCTTGTTTTTGAAGACTGGGTTTTTCCTTTCAGACATAATAGAAATAGTCTTATGTTGCAGAATCTGCCTGGGCAGATTTGCTATAACAGGAATTAATTAGAGGCACCTTTACAAAAAAAAAAAAAACTTTTGTGTTTACTTTATTACCATTAATAATTTTGATTTCTTGAGTTCATTCAGGCTTTTCAAGGCACAGGCTTTTTATACTATATTCTTTCAGAAAACCCATAATAATTTTATGTATTGTGACCCTAATATTAAAATGTCAAAATAGTTCCCTTGTATGAAAAAAGTTTAATATATCCTAATTTCAGTTATGGAAGATTCACTCCATATATTGTTCTACCTGAGACATACTTAAACTTCTTTTTCATCAGTCTAGATAATCAGATATTTTATGACTTTCCAAACACAAAGGTAAAAATATTTTTCTAGTCATATACACACTCTGAGTCCTGTAGTCATATTTTTGGATATATTTTATTTGTTTCAGCAATGGAAACCATATATTTTTGCCTTAACTGACACAATTTTATAAAAAAATCATTATTTAATGGTTTGATACTTTTGCAGGAAACTTCCAATATTTTCTCTTAATATTTGAACCAGTAGTGTCAATCACTACTACGAAACATTGAATATTGCATATCAACTGACATTTTACATAACTGCAAAAATGTCAATTTCATTACAATTTGATTATCATGTTTTTCAAGGAACGGGAAGTGATCTCAAATGCTGCTGAAGTTTTAAGGTACAGGAAGACTGAGAACTGACCCTCCCTTAGCAGTATGAATACTGGTAACATTGATAAAAGATATTTTACCGGAGTAGTGCAGTGAAAGCCCAGTTGGAAAAAGTGCAAAAGTGAACTGGATGAAGAATTAGACAGTAGAGACTACAGTGTGATAAGTTTTGCAATGAAAACGAGCAGAGAAGGAGGATGGTAATTGGGTCTGTAGGATCAAGGGGAAGCATTTATTAATATGGGTGACATTAAGACATGCTAATTTTATGATGGACAAGACAGATGATATTCACCTGGAACACAGGGTGTTCCAGGCACTTCCATTATGACTAATCAGCTCTCATGCCTTACGTTGGTATTATGTAAATATCACCTCCACTGGTGTGAATAATCTAACAGAGAGGGAAAGATTAGCTATGAGGGAGATAGAGGAGTTAATTGCAGCATCAAAGTCCTGGAGTAGGTGAGAAGATAGTGGAGAAATTGCAGCGTGGCCAGGTCAACACCACCAGCGGGGAAGACAGTAGAATGCACAAGTGCAGGGAGAGTAGAAGCTTGGATGATAGGAGGCAGAGGGATTGCCCTGTGATTGCTCTTTTTCTTTAAGCAGAGATAATAGGTAAGGTCATCAGCTGAGTGTGATACCAGAAGGAGGTGGTACAGGTTTGAGGAGGGAGTAGAAGGCTACAGAATGAAGTAAATCAAAATGTTTCACTCCAAAATATATTTTTTGACATATTTTGAGATGGCTGTCAGAGGGCCAGCGAACAGAAGGGGCCCTGCAAGGCTATCTTTTGTGGGGCAAACTTGCATTTGTAGAGAATCTGCATTAATGCAGCTAGGCCTTCCTTGTCCAGTTCTAGGAAAGATTAACTGAGAGTCTGAAACCTTTAAAAATTTGGAAAGAAACATTTACCATCTATTATCTCTGAAGGTTCCTACCTGTGAGGTTTCATCTACATAACAAGACCCCTTTGCTAGCTAAGCCTCCTTCTTAACCCCACCCCGCTCCCTGCCCCACCATAACCTGTGTTGCTGCTATAACCTGATTTATCATCAAAACTTGTTTTGGGACATAAGTTATCATCATAACTTGTTTTGGGGGGCTCTGAGCCCCCATTCTTTCTGTAACCTCAAGATGGTATATAAGCTTCAGCACCCCATTGCAGGGGGTTGCATCTTTATTCTGAAGCTTCTTGTGTCACATGAAACTATAATAAAATAAATTTGTACATCTTTTCTCCTATTAATCTGCCTCATGTCAGTGATTTTCAGCAACTTTCCAAGGGCAAAGGGGAAGTTTTTCTCTTTGCCCCTACAAAAGGAAGAATTATCCTCAGGAAACAACCTGTTAGAGGAAGAAGAAAAAAACTTTCAAAGGAGTAGATAAGTATGTTCATGTGGGATTTTGTGATGACAGACTTTGTGTGGGTGGTTTCAGGACAATGGTTTTCAACACCGGCTATGCATGAGAATCAACTAGAGTAAAATTATACCCATGCATTGGCTATACCCAAGATGTACTGAATCTAAAACTTTGAGGTTGGACTCAGATATCAGATTTTTTTAAAATGCCCTTTGCACAATTCTAATGTACAACTGGTCTGGGACCTGGCTGAAGAACTTGAGTGGTGGTGTGGGAATTTGATAAGATTAGGAGATGGCAGAGGAGGAAGGGGTGGCCCGTGGGACCTAGACTTCTTCATGTGAGGAAACGTGACAGTGATGTAAATAATGTAACTATGAAACTGCCCTTTATAAAATTAATAAAGGGCCACAAGGTTGGAACTGTGGTAGGGGAAAAAAAAAAAAATATATATATATATATAAAAAAAACACCAGCCATTGTTCCCCAGCTTGTTTTCCTATAATTGCTTATGACTCGGGAATCATATAGCTGATGGTCATAAAGATTCTTGGCTTTCTTCACTGCTCCCATAGATGACATCACCCTTGTGAAACCCAAGGCTAGTTTTTGAGATATCTTCCAGGCCCTGCATTCCAGTGGATTGGCTCACTCAAACAGACCAGTGGCCCATATCAAGGAATTAACTCAACTGGTCTTGAGACTCCCATCCAAGAACTGATTCAGCAAAGAAGACAATATTTACACTCAGTCAATTAGCAGATGCAATTGCCTAGCCTTTTGCCTGCCAAACTATCTTTAAAAACCCTTTTTCCCAAATTCTTGGGGAGACGGATTTGAAAATTTCCTCCCATCTTCTCACATGGTGCCTGTGATAGTAAACTCTTTTCCTGCTGTAACGCATGCTGTCTCAGTGTATTGGCTTCCTCTTGAGCAGTGGGTAATGAACCTGGTAAGGCTGTAACAAGGATGTGATGTTCTTAATGATCTCTTTATTCAAACTCTATGGACAGTTGGTTTTTAAAGCAAAATAGCCATAGATATTCATGTACCCTTCCTTTAGAAATTTTCATTTTTTCAATAAAGGAAAATACATGGGCAAAATCCAACAGTTATGTAATCTCTGATAAATATGTTTTTTCCAAAATCTATTGTCTTATTGGTAGGTACTAGATAATGTAATCTGTTTATTTCACTATTTTTTTTTATTTTTTAAGAACCATGAATAACATTTTATCCTATTAAGTTAAAGAAAATATGCGTGATTGATTTAAATTAATTCTCATTTCTTCAATGTAGATGAAATATCTATATAAAAAAGCATGTTGGTTTGCAAATAAAATGTCCTATAACAATATTTGTTTTAAAATTAGATCTATCCCAAAATCTCTCTTGGAATTGGACCCTCGTCAACTTCAGCTGACTACTCAAAGCTGTGAATTGGGACTGAAGCAGCAGTTCAGAAGTCTCCCAAGACAGACACCCAGGAGGGAAGACACCAAAAGGCAGTGGATTGAGCACTTGGGATTTCCCCCACATCTGTCCTGAATTTCTAGGAGTTAAACAATCTTTTCTGTAGTAGTTGCTGTTGTTGAGGTTTTGCTATGTATTTTGAGAAAAGTTGGTCTCTTCTATCTTCTCCTTCCCTTCCCTTTCTCCCTCCCTCCCTTCGTTTTTTTTCTTTCTTGTCTCCTTTTCTCTACCAGCTCCAGATAATTCATCCTGGGTAAGACATGGGACGACTAGCACTGTAGATAGGCACAGTCTTTCTTTACACACATCTAACTCCCAAAGAGTTCTTCCACTAGATGTAATCTTTGTGAGAGTAGGGGTTTCTATCATTTTGTTCTTCTTTGCATCCTCCACGGAATGCATTTTTGACATGTAGAACCTACTCAGTATAAAAATTAGTTACATGAATCAGGAAATGAATGTCTATCTCTGATGTTGCTCCAAAAGAAGCCCTCAGAAAAAAGTGGTGATGATCTCTTCAAGCCAAATGAATGTTTTGCTTATCTAAAAAAAGTCTTTAACCTTTTTGTTACCGTCATTTAAACTTTTTAAAAGTAATTTGTAATATAGACTTGATGCTTCCAGCAAGCATGGAGTTAATTCCATTCCCTGAAGATGTGCACGACAATGAAGCTTTCAGGACAATGAAGCCCTATTTCAGTAAATGGATTTGTCTATTGTGCTAGCTGGCAGCCCTTACGCTTAAAACAAATTAATGCTATACTTAAGAGGGAGAGCAATATTTTCCACTGTTAGTCAGACGCATGCATCACTGGTCTGAACATTCTTCTGAGTAGAGATTGGTTATAAATGATGACAAGTCCTTGCAGAAGTAAAATGAAGCAAGCAATAAAAGGTGAGAGTATTGCTTTTGCAGCATACTTCAGAGGGACATTTCTTCGCCATACCTAGACTAGGCCACCCCACTTTCCAAATGCCTACATTTAGACTAGCTGAAAGTAAAAGTAAAATAGAGACAAAAAAATCTTTTTTTTTCTTGAGACTGCTTAACTCTCCTGGGGTGGATGAGAGCCAAACATAAGGCCCCAGCACTGTGATAGTGGAATAAGCCAGTAAGGTTCTTGCCATTGACATTCATATTGGGCTCATGCTTTGGTTTTGGAGCCAACGTCACTCTGGATTTGTAGACATAACCAAGAAGAAATAGAGAATATCCCAAGCAGATAGCTGTCTGGGAATAAAATGCCACATGCCCCAAGTTAAGCAAAAATTCTTGTCTCATTTGTCCTTGAAATACGTTACTATAGCACAAAGTTAGGAAATATAAGAAAGTCACTTTGATTATGTACCCAAGAGAATTTCAACAAGGCTTTCACCATAGGATTTATTTTTCCTGAGGCAAAAGGAGTATATTGAGAGAAATTATACCTTTTTATGGCAATAAGAAAAACACTTAAAGATCAACAGCATTATAACCATATGCCTTTTGGCCAAAATTTTATTATTGATGAGTGTGAAACCCTAATGCTCTACAATTAATTCCCAAAGACACAAAATAATTGAGAAGAGAAACTTTTATCGAACTTTAATAATTGAGAACTGTAACAAGAATGAACAAAGCTTTGAAAGCCAAACTTCACATGATTTTTAAAGGTTAATTTATACCTACTTCGTTCTTTGTCTACTTGTAAGACATACCAAACCATGTACAAGAAATATTTGAAAAAAATCAGTACCGTCTGTGTTCAATGTTTAGAAGATTATCTTTTACCTTTATATTCAATTCGGGTTTACAACCTCAAAGATTATTCATAATAAATTTTCATTTTAATGTATTCTTTGAAATTATGAACCTGTGATACCTTATAAATTTATGCACAATAATAAGACTCAGCATTTATATGAAGCTTTTCATCTTCAAAGTACATTATTCACGTTAGGAAATTCATCATCTCAACATCCTTGTGGAGGGTAAATATTGTTATCTTCATTTTACAGATAGGGAAACTGAAAAGAGACCAGTGATCCATAGGCATAATTAGTAGGGGGCTTAACTTTGTATGTGTGGTAGGGTTATAAAATATTTATATTCTGTTTTAAAATTTGCAAAACTGAAAGAGCACTAAACTATTATCTTGAAAATGTTACATACCTGAATCCCTACACTGCTTCAAATACACACACAGATTCTCCAAATATGGTGTGCAGTTTTTAAAATAAGTCAAAAATAATTCCATATCCCAACTCAATTTTCTCATAGTGTCTAATCAGGTGGTAAACTGTAAAAAGAAGATTGCTCACTATTCTTAGTGGTAACAGGTATGACTTATGTCTTGCTTCTTGCGCTTACCTACAAAATTGTTAAATTTTCTTCTTGACATGTTTTTGTGGAAAACTGAAGTTTCCTTATGTTTTAAGAGGTTTCCTATTGAGACCCGATTACAATACAATCATGTATTTGAGTAACTTCAATATGCAAGGTGCCATGCATATTCTCAATATTATTTAAATCAGGTAAACACAGCTTTTTTCTAGTCATGTTACTTACCAAAACGTGTTGCTTATGCTTGTGGTGATGTTTATACCATTGTTTGACATGAACATATGAATTTACTTAAGATGCCATGACCTGTTGAAATGGTTATTTTCACAAACATGGCCTTACAGCCCAAATTAACATTAAATTGCAAAAGAAGATCTTTGTCCTAAGAACAGACTCCAATACAGAGATTGGTGTGCAGGTATACTAAAAGAGCACTCTCTGACACAGGGAACAATACCTGGAGGGAGTGAAGGAAACAGCATTGGCAGGGGAGAAGCTAAAATGTAATGCGGTAACAACAGAAACTAAGGGGAGCTTTGAAGCTGGATGAGCCATAAGAGTTGTTACAAATTGAGGCAAAGGAGCTGGGTCTTTGCACCCCCAAATCAACCAGCCATAGGATGCTTATTGTAGCAGTAGCACAATCTGCATAAGGCAGATCCCTTCAGCCAGAGAGAAATTCCCAGAGAGGAAATCAGCACTGAGCATCAGCAGACAACGCTGCCGATCCTGCAGGGAGATCTGGGTAACACAGATTTCAGTGGAGACAGCATCCACTGAAATAAAACATGGGGTATCAAGGTGATAAGCAATCTTTGCTCTGATTCCCCAGTCCAGAGACTGAGCCTGGGCTCCAATAGGACTGTCATCATGTTGTTTGTGCCAAAGCAACCCTTAAAGTTGGTTTATAGAAGAAGAACTCCTGAAGTGAAGACAAAGTGTAGAGACTGGAAGGGTGGACACTCAGAATACATATAGCACAGAAAGAAACATACTTCTATGCAAAATTGTTGTTTAATTCTTCTCCTCAACATACTAGGAAGATATAGCCAATGTGCTAGCCAAAAGAACCATGATGAAGATTTTGGACCCAAAGGACTAAAGCTGGAATAAGTTGTCTACAAAAGGTTGCCTTGAGAAAAAATTCCCAGAAATATAAAGGTGAGCCAAATATAAAGACCATGTGGTGTCAAACTAAGAGAAGCAAAAATGAAGTCCTGTGGACAGAAGCATAAATAAATAATTCAGGAACTGCAGATAATTAAAAATGAACAAGAACAAGTTGGGCAGAAAAGAAGATGAACCTGGAAAATTGTGAAATCTTTTTGAGTATCTTCAGCCTATCCCTTTCAAACATTATGCATAGATTGTGATATACAGTTAGAGTAGAAAATTATGGGATGAATTCTCAAAGAAAAGGAGTTTTATGTCTAAAAGAAGGCCCTTACTTGCTGAATATTTAGTCATCAACTATTAAGTTTCACCCAGTGCTATAGTCTGGATGTTTGACCTCTCAAAACCTTCTGTTGAAATGTGATCCCTAGCATAGCAGTGTTGGGAGTTGGAGCCTAGTGGGAGGTGTTTGGGTTGTGGAGGAGGATCCCTCATGAATGGATCAATGCCTTCCCTGAGGGGGGTGATAAGTGAGTTCTCACTCTATTAGTTCCCATGAGAGCTGGTTGTTAAAAAGATACTATCACTTCCCCCGCACCCCTTGTTTCTTCTCTCACCATGTGATCTTTGCACAACTGGCTCCCCTTCCCCCTCCACCATGAGTGGATGAAGCCTGAGGCTCTCTTCAGATGCAGATGTCAGGACTATGATTTTTGTACACAATCATGAGCAAACCTATTTTCTTTATAAATTACCCAGCCTCAGGTATTCTTGTATAGCAACACTAAAAGGACCAAGACACCCATCAAATACACAATGCTAATAATCTGAAGAAAAAGGGCAAGTTCAGGCATATTAATTAGAGACCTACACAGGAGGAGAAGTGAAAATAAGATTGAGCATCATCTTGCTGTTCGTATGGAATATTCTTATTCTGTTATCAGGAAATCCACAAATGGGATCTAGGCACTTAGGAAAAATGAGGTCAAAAAGCTTTAGTCCTTAATCACCTAAAGGAAGCAGAACATCCACATCTCATTGATAAGTCTTCTGCCATTTTCAAGCAGAATATTGACCATGGGGTCAGCAGAAAGATTTCTACACTTGATTTTTTTTAAATGTTAGACTTTTTAAATTGCTTTGATAGAGTGTATGCTCTGAAGCTTAGCACAAAGAAAGCAATTGCTCAAAGAAGTCTTGAACTAAAGGATCAGTTACAAAGAGTGTGTAAATGATCTTTTTTTGGTGGTTTAAAGAGGTTGTTTCATTGGACCTGTTAGAGGCTCTTACAGGGCTCAGAGAATTTACTAAAGTGGGAAAGTATTTCAGTCACTAGTTCCCATTAAATTGATACCTGTTTTATTCAGTTCATCTGACCCCTGAGCTTGACAATGACTCTTTGTAAGTGGAAGCTTAAAATGCCATCTGAAACATAAAATATAAGGTATGTGGGTGTTACAAAAGTGTTCTGTCTCTGTGATGAGGTGCCTCTGGGGAGAGTTCACTACCCACAGGATCTTTGGTCTGTGAGCCATAGTTCCTGGCAAGGGCAATTTCAGAGTGACCCTTATTACATATGGACTATGAAGTCAATATATGCTCCTTGTTGAGACTTTAGTGGAAAAGTACCTTTGTGGTCAAAGTTCCTGGCACAGCTTGCTAACACAGAAATGAAGGAAAGGTACTATTTGATGCCAGTCTAGTTTATGATTACTTCTCTGATGTGAAAAGTTTAGGAGGTAAGTAAATAATGGCCATGCCCACATCATTAGGAGCTGAGGAAAAGAGAAACATTTTGGAGCAGGGATCTGGAGAACTGAGTTCCAGTTGCACTTCTGCCATTAGCAACAAGGGTGACTGTACACAAATTATTTAGTTCTTTGATACTTAATTCCTCAATTATAAAATGAAATAAAATCATATAATAGGCCGGGGTGGTGGTTCATGCCTATAATCCTAGCACTCTGGGAGGCCGAGGTGGGAGGATTGCTTGAGGACAGGAGTTTGAGACCAGCCTGAGCAAGAGCAAGACCCTGTCTCTACAAAATATAGAAAAATTAGACGGGTGTCATGGTGCGCACATGTAGTCCCAGCTACAGTCCCAGGCTGAGTCAGAAGGATGGCTTGAGCCCAGGACTTGGAGGTTGCAGTGAGCTATGACAATACCACTGCATTCTAGCCCGGGTGACAGAGTGAGACTCTGTCTCAAAAAAAAAAATCATATAATCTTTGAGGTGTCTTCCATCATCTTGATTCTGATATGTTATGTTACCTGTATTTCAAGAAGCGAATCAAACTGGTGGAGAGAAAAGACATTTCCATGGTTCTCAAAACACAACCAAAATTCATAACACCTACTCTATTGGGATCTCTAAGTTGCTACAGTGTGTGAGACCTGAAGTATAGTTAAGACTCTATCTTTGGGAAAAAGTCCACCTATTTAATAATCTGGAATACTTAAACATTATTCTTTAAACCATGCATTTTGACATCTTCTACTATGTTATTATACTTATCCGTGTAGGTGACAACAATAGCTATAGTTGTATTTTGGAAAATCACTAAGAACTCTCCAGAGATAGGTTTAATTTGTTATATTAGAACATATAAACCTTGTAGCTAGTCAAGAGTTAGGGCTCCTTTGATTCAAGAGACAGAAAAGTCAATCTACACTGGTTTAAACATAAAGAAGCTACATTGGTTTACATGACTAGACAGGTCAAGGATTAGGTTAACTGCAGGTGGGTCTGGTTTCAGGGGTTCAGATTATGTCATCATGACCCTATCCTTCTCTTGTCTCTCTCCTTTATGTGACTTTGGTGGCAAGATGATTACAAGGATCTTCAGGTCTATATCCATCCAGGTTCAAAACAGTAAGAAAGGTAGAATACTTGTATTCCAACCCATCTACCAAAATCTCATTGTCCTTAATTTCATCACTTGCTCATTGCTATATCAATCAATGTGGCTAAAGAATGGGATGTTCAGGTTGGTCAGACTTGATTCCCACCCTCACCCCAGGAGCAAATGTGAAGCCTCACCTGAAGAACATGGGCTGAAAGGACAAGGATGATTCTTCAGAGCAAAATTATGGTACTGATAGCAGAACATAGGGGGCTGGATGATGGGCTACAAAATAAGATATCTATCAAACTGTGACTTTTTCACTTATTTATTTCAAAATTAGGATTATGTTCTTTCTTGCTCTTGCAAATCTAACCAGGGGGCAAAAATTGGCTGCCATATGATATGTACCAACCTGTACTGATATCAAAATAGCACCGATTACTAATGTAAATGTGATGGATTAACATAATGGTTTTTATCACTAAGAAATGTTGATCAAGTAAAAACTTATGTGAAACTCAAATTGATAAAAATTTATCTTTTATGAATAAAATAATGGCAAGTGGGGATCCTCTATCTCAGTTTTTTAGTCAAACTATCCTGTAGAAAATCCTGGAATACTTCAAATAAGCCTCCGGATTCCACACAGCAACATAGTAAGAGTGAAGCAGGTGGTCTTGTTTGACCTTCAAGGTGCTAGTCTTCTTCCTCTCCAAGGGCTTATATAATGAACTAAGAAACTTGTGTGCTAAATCTGAAAGACCACATGCATGACTACAATTTTGAAAGCAATCCATAAGCTCAAAGAAGGACTTTCTGGATAAAAAGCGGATTGGAGGATGTGAGTTAGACGCAAAACCAAAATGTGGCCCTTTTCTCCCCACCGACTTAAGAGAAGACATAGGGGCGTAAAGGGCAGGTCTAACCTGACTTACCTACTCACTCATAGTGCAGAAGGACAAGGAAAAGGACTTTTCAGAAAGTAAAAGAAAAAATGAGAAGAGAGATGAAAAAGAGATGTCTCTGCTGGAGGAAAAGTTTCTGACCTTTCTACTGATCCATGAGATCCTAAGAGAAAAAGAGATTATGAGGTCTGGTTCCTGCCCTTGACACAGTAGCTCCAGCTTCCCCTAACCTGGTCAAACTGATGTTTCAGATTTGGACAAATTGAACAGGTAAACTCTGCTTCTGCAAGGAAAAATGGGAAAGAGTATGTGGAAAAGTAGGCAGAAATATATCTGCCCCCAGTCCCCTGTGTGGGAGGGAACAGGAGTTGTCTCCTACAATGGAAAGAGGAAAAATATGAGGCAGGGGAGAAAATTTCCCATAACAGCTTGGCCACAATTGGTCTCAGATGAGACTGTGGGTATGTGTTGAAAGGCAGGGTTACTTTTGCTCTTACTATAATAGGCAGATCTTTGGCCTCCCAAAGATTTCCATGTCCTAATCTCTGAACCTGTGAATATGTTACATCAGCAGTCCCCAACCTTTTTGGCACCAGGGACCGTTTTCATGGAAGATAATTTTTCCATGGACGGCGGGGGGGTGGTTTTGGGATGATTCAAGTGCATTACATTTATTGTGCATTTTATTTCTGTTATTATTACATTGTAATATATACAACTCACCATAGGTTGGGGACCCCTGTGTTACATTACCTGACAAAAGGGAATCAAGGTTGCTAATCAGTTTGCTTTAAGAGAAGGTGATTATCGTAGATTTTCCAAGTGGGCCCAATCTCATTTTACGAACCCTTAAAAGCAGAAAAGGGAGAAAGGATAGGAGTGGGATGGAGAGATGCAAAGTGCAAAGGACTCAACCTGACTGTGCTAGTTTTGAAGATGGCGAAAAGGTGCCATTAACTAAGGGGCAATGATGCATTCTAGAAGCTGAGAGCAGCCCTTAGCTTATAGATAGCAAGAAAATGATGGCTTTGGTCCTGCAACTGCAAGGGAATGAATTCTACCAACTACCTGCATGAGCAAGATTCTCCTTTAAAGCACCCAGAAAGGAATTCAGCCTGCCGATTTTAGTTCAGTAGGACATGTACCAGACTTCTGACCTACAGAACTGCAAAATAATAACTTTGTGCTATTTTAATCCCTTACATTTGTAGCAATTTGTTTTAGAAACATTATAAAAGACAGTGCATTCAGTCACATAAAAGGCTTTTTAAAGATTTCAAAGGTGTGACTGACTCACAGACTCCCTCAATCAAACCTGAGAATATCTCAGAAGATTTAAGGTTATTGTCCTTCAGCCATCTCAGCAAAAGCTAAAATTAGAGATGGAAGTATCTAGGAACGATTTGTGAACAAACCTCTTGTCTAATCGAGTGAATCCCTGTGAAATACATGAAAGACCCACAAGGTACTTGAGAATTTTATATTAGCATGAACTATAAAGGACAAAGATAGCATTAAATGAAAGGAGGTCATTGGACACTCAAAATTCCATAGGCAGGTAACAGGCTGATAAAACTATGCAGCTACAAGCACATGCTACCCTTCATAACAAAGGAAGGATGACCTAAAGAGCAAAACTATAAGCCCAGAAAGTGAAACCAGGAACCAAGGAGGGTTATTCTGAGGTCTTGAAACCTAACCAAGTTTATCTAGTTGTGCTTAAAATTTCTTTGGGATTAGTGACTCTTTTCTTCCTTCTATTTTCTCCCTTTTTAAATCATGATGTCTATCACTGTTATCTGAGGGCTGTCCCCATTGCATTTTGAGAGCAGATAACTGGTTTTCTAATTTCACAGATCCACAGATGGAGAAAAATTGTGACCCAGAATGAATTATACCCAAAGCCTCACCCATAACTGATTTAGATTATTTAGGTAGTGAGATTTGAGTCTTTAGAGTTTATGCGGTTCAGATGAGAGTTTGGATTTTGAGTTGATGTATGATGGGATGAGACCCATGGCAACCTTGAGATGGGGTAAATGTATTTTGTGTGTGGGACAGATCCAGAGGGTGGATTGTAGTAGGCAGAAGAATGACCTTCCAAAAATGTCCAAAACCTAGTTTGTTATGGAGGTAATAGAAAACTAACAGAGAGTGGTCTACTTCTCTGTGAATTAGTGCTAGAAACCTAGGACTTTAGAGCAGGAAGCACCTTAGGCAGCATCTACTTCATTATCCAGAGGCTGAAACTATGGACAAAAGTTGATGAAAGATTTACTCTATGTGAAGTAGCTCGTTTCTGTCCGATCCAGGGATTGAATGTCTGTTTCCCTACAGAGCAAGCAAAGCTCTGTTTTCACACCTTATTTTCTGTGCTCGGCTCCCGTTCTCTTTGAGCCTGCTCCCTCAGGTGCCTTCCACTGCACACTGTCTGCCTTCAGTGCAGTGCCCAGCAAGGCTGCCCAGCACTACCTCAAATCTCTGCCCATCTGTCCAAATGGATCATTTTATCTCAAAATTAGATAAACTTCAGCTGGCTGCTTATTCTCTGGCTTTTGATAAAGTGATTCCTATAAAGTCAGTAATGTGTTACTTCTGAGGATTTTGCCTTTTAATGGACTAATCACTTAAAAACCCAAAGAAATGAGATAATAATGGGAGAATTTCAAAATCAGTAACAAAAACAAAGATTTTAATCTCATCACTCAGAGAAAGCTAACATTCAGTTTTTCCAAAATTTCTTTAATGACTGTATATACAGTTTTTTAAAAATTAGGAGACCCTATTTTTTAGGCCAGTTTTAGGTTTATGGGAAAATTGAGTAGAAATTTTATAGAGTATCATATACTCTCTTTCACCCCCCACCACCCACACAGTTTCACCTACTATTAACATCTTACATTATTGCAGTACACTTGTTATAACTGATGAACCAACAATGTTGGTACATTACCAACATTGTTAGTTCATCTATAGTTCACATTAGGGTTTACACTTTGTGTTGTGCAGTTCTATGGCTTTTAACAAATGCATAATGTTTTGCATCTGCCATTAAAATATCATACAGAGTAGTTTTACTGCCGTAAAAATGCCCCATGCTCCACCTATTCATCCCTCCTTCTCCCCCTCTGAATACCTGGAAACCACTGATCTTTTTGCTGTATATATAGTTTTGCCTTTTCCAGAATGTCATATGCTTGGAATCATAAAATAGGAAACCTTTTCAAACTGGCTTCTTTCACTTAGCAATATGCCTCCACACTTTTTCTACCTTCTTTGATTTTAATTAAGCATTTTATATGAAGCCACTTTCTTTCCTCTATTAGCGTATGAATTATACTTACTTTCTTACTTTTTATACTTTTCTTTTTTTTTTTTTTAGTGCTTGCCCTAGAGTTTGAAATACACATGTACAACTATTCTAAGGCCACTTTCAAAACACTATACTGCTTCGTGTGCAGTGCAGGTACTTTATAACAGAGTGTTCCCGGTCGGCCCTCCCATTCCTTTTAACATTGTTCTCATTCATTTCACTTATCCCAAAACTAAAATTAATGAATAAATTGTTACTATCATTATTTTGAACAAACTGTTAATTTTTAGATCAATTAAGAATAAGAAAAGTAAAAGACTTTATTTTACCTTCATTTTTCCTTCTCTGGTTCTCTTCCTTTCTTTGTGTGGATTCAAGTTTCTGAACTTTATTATTCTTTTTTTCTCAGAAGAACTTCATGTAACATTTCTTGTGAGGCAGATCTACTGACTACAAATGCCCTCAATTTTTGCCTATGTGAGAAAGTCTTATTTCTTCTTCATTTTTTAAAAATTTCAGAATATTATGGGGGTACAAACATTTAGGTTATATATATTGCCTTTGCACCACCCGAGTCAGAGTTACAAGCGTGCCCCTCCCCCACCTCCCCCAGACAGTGCTCACTGCACCCATTAGGTGTGAATATACCCACTCCCTCCTCCCCTCCCACCTGCCCAACACCCGATGAGTGTTACCTCCATATGTGCACATAAGTGTTGATCAATTAGTACCAATTTAATGGTGAGTACATGTGATGTTTGTTTTTCCATTCTTGTGATACTTCACTTAGGAGAATGGGCTCCAGCTCTATCCAGGATAATACAAGTAGTGTTTGTTCACCATTATTTTTTGTGGTTGAGTAGTACTCCATGGTGTACATACACCACATTTTATTAATCCACTCATGTATTGATGGGCACTTGGGTTGTTTCCACATCTTTGCAATTGTGAATTGTGCAGCTATAAACATTCGAGTGCGGATGTCTTTATTATGGAATGTCTTTCTTTCCTTTTGGTAAATACCCAGTAGTGGGATTGCTGGATCACATGGTGGTTCTACTTTTAGTTCTTTGAGGTGTCTCCATATTACTCCATAGAGGTTGTACTAGTTTCCAGTTTCTTGGATACAGAATTCTAAGTTGGAGGGGTTTTTTAAAATTTTAGCATTTTAAATATGTCACTCCACTCTCTTCTTGGTTGCATGGTTTCTGAATAGAAATCTGATGTTATTCTTATCCTTCCATTGTAGGTAAGGTGTTTTATCCCTCTGGCTTCTTTCAAAATTGTTTCTGTCTTTAATTTTCTACAGTTTAAATATAAAATGCATAGTTGCAGATTTTTTGCATGGTATTTATTCTGCATGGTGTTCTCTGAGATTCCTGGATCTGTGGCTTACTGACTGTCATTAATTTTGGAAATTTTTCAGTTATCATTTTAATTAGTCTCTTTTTTTTCTCCTTGTGCTATTTCTGTTTTGCCCATATTACACTTTTTGTAATGGTCTCACAGTTCTTGGATAGTCCATCTTTTTCATTCTATTTTATTTTTCATTTAAGATTGGAAGTTCCTACTGACATATCTTCAAGCTCACTCATTCTTTCCTCAGCTGTGGCCAGCGTACAGATGAGCCCATCAGAAGCATTCTTCATTTCTATTAGTTTTTATTTTTTGATTTCTAGTATTTCCTTTAGATTCTGTCTTAGAGTTTTTATCTCTTTACTTACAATAACTATCTCTTCTTGAATGTTGTCTACTTTATCACTGAGTCCTATTAATTTATTAATCATATTTATTTTAAATTCTTGGTATATTCCAAAATCTCTGTTATATTTCAGCCTTGTTCAGACGCTTATTTTGTCTCTTCTTTACTTTTATATCCATTGAGCAGCAACTCTCATTTCCCTCTCCCCCCAGCACCTGTCAACTACCATTCTACTCTGTTTCTCTCAGTTTGGCTATTTTAGATACTTCATATAAGTGAAATCATGTAGCATCTGTCCTATGACTAGATTATTTCACTTAGCATAGTCTCCTCCAGTTCACCCATATTGTCACTTATAGCAGGAGTTTCTTCTTTTTTTATGGCTGAATTAATATCCCATTGTATATATAAACCACATTTTCTTTATCCATTCATCGGTCGATGGATATTTCAGTTGTTTCAATATCTTAACTATCCTGCAACGAACTTAACTATCATGCTGCAATGAACATGGGAATGCAGATATCTCTTAAAGATACTGATTTAAATTCTTTTGAATATATATCCAGTAGTGGGATTACTGGATCCTCTTATAGTTCTGTTTTTAATTTTTTGAAGAACCTCCATACTACTTTCCATAATAGTTGCAGCAGTTTATATTCCCACCAATACTTCACCAGGGATCCTTTTTCCCCACACCATCACCAATACTTGTAATCATAATCACTTGATTTTTTTGATAATAGTCATTCTAGCAGGTGTGAGGTTACAGCTCATCATGGTTTTGATTTGCATTTTCTTGATGATTAGTGACGTTGAACATTTTTTTCATATACCTGTTGGAAATTTGTGTATCTTCTTTGGAAAAATGTCTATTCAGGTCTTTTGCACATTTTTAATAGTTTTTTTTTTTTTTTGCTTTTTGGAGTTTTTTTGCTATTGATATATCTTTAATATATTTTGGATATTATCCCCTTATCAGACATATAGTTTGCAAATATTTTTCCTATTCTGTAGGTTACCTTTTCATTTTATTAATTGTTTCCTTTACTGTGCAGAGATATAGTCCCACTTGTCTATTTTTGCTTTCATTGTCTGTGTCTTTGGTGTTATATCCAAAAAAATCATTGATAAGACCAATGCTAAAAAGCTTTTTCCCTATGTTTTTTTCAAGAACTTTTATGGTTTCAGGCCTTACATTTAAGTCTTTAATGCATTTCCAGTGAACTTTTGTGCATGATTTAAGGGGTCTAGTTTCATTCTTTTGCATGTGGATATCCAGTTTTCCCAACACCTTTTGTTAAAAAGACTGTCCTTTTCCCATTGTATATTCTTGACACCCTTGTTGAAGATCAGTTGACCATATATGTGTGGGTGGGCTTATTTCTGGACTCGGTGTTTTGATCCACTGAACTATGTGTCTATTTTTATGCCTCCACTGTACTGTTCTAATCACTGTAACTTTGTAATGTATTTTGAAATCAGGAAATGTGATGCTTCCAGCTTTGTTCTTCTTTCTCAAGATTAGTTTGGCTATTCAGTGTCATTTATTGTTCCATATGAATTTTAGGATTGCTTTTTCTATTTCTGTAAAAAAAAAGCCATTGGGATTTTGATAGGGATTGCACTGAATCTATAGATCACTTTCAGTGGTACAGATATTTTAACAGTATGAAGTCTTCCAATCCATGAACACAGGATTCCTATTTCTGACAGTTACGTAAACCTGGAAGTAGAATGAGCTTGTTTTGCATTTCTGTGCATATACATGATTATTTCCTTAAAGTGTTTTCAAATATTCCTATGAAAAATCAGATATAAAGTGTGTGAAGACTTACTGGAGAAACATGTAGAGGAGATGGACCCCTACATCCATATTTCAGTATGCCCATCTCCTCCTGACTTTCCTGTGACTGATTCTGTTATCTTTCCCTTCACGTTCCCGTGTGCCCAGTGCCCTGTAGCTCCCATGCCCTTGGGTGGAGTGCAGAGAACTGTGCTATTTACTGTGTCCTGTGCGGAGGTGATGATCTCTGGCAGCAATGTGGAGGATGCTTACTCTTTCCTCCCTTCCTCATCCTTCACCTCGTTCTCAGTAGCAGAAGAAAGAATGTATTTAGCAAGAACCTTTGTGGGAAATAGCTCACGGAAGTCTCAAAAGGAGCACCAATGCTCACAGAAGTTCAGAGAAGACTCAAAATCAGCTAAATAAGAAGTCTGGGAGGAGGAGAAAAACTGGCATTGTTTTTTTTCACACCTGAGTGTGTGATGTTTATGGAATAAAGTACTTGCACTTTTACCTTTTGACTGATATTAAGAACAAGCTGATCTACAAACACTTTTAAAAAGTGGAAAAGTATCATAATAGTACGTGGAAATTTTTTCCTGTCTGTTAATGTACATTATTTATTTAAGGGTGCTTATTTCTTTAAATAGCAAAAAATCCTTAAACATGACCCAAGCTGAGAGTTATTTTCATGTTTAAGTAAAAGTAGAATGCTAAAAATATAGCACTGACTCTAGTTACAGGGAAGATATTTGGGGTTTTGCTATTTGACAAGAATATAAAATATTTGGACATGTACTATTAAACACATAATAGATAGCAAAGATTTATCCCTGGAAGTTGAGATCAGACAAATGACTTTGAGTACTTTCAAACACTTTACATTGATCAGTCCAGCTATAAAAACAAACATAATTTCTTCAGACCGCAAAAAAATTAATAATTTTAGATTTGAGAATATAAAACATTTAGTGAACAAAACCCCGTGCAGAATTGAATACACCCAGAAGAGGGAATAGCAGCTGGGCTTCATGGAGGAAAGTGTTCCTTCCCAGGCATCTTTGGAATATGCATTTGGGAAACTTGAGATTTGTGTAAAAAGCCACATTTAATGGCCTTTTTGTTACTTTTATATGTGAAACTAAGGCCTTGCCAGAACCAAGCAACCAGATGAGTGAATATTTACAGTTTCACTCTATATAAGAATGTACCTCTTCTTTGCTCATTAGCATATCATTTAGCATCAGGGTGCCAGAGTTCAGAAAGTGAATCTGGAAGGTTTCTGTATCCACCTGAGGTGCCCTTTCTCCTTCCTATAGGAAGTACATACTTTGTTCTCATAAACTTGCATGAGACAGTCATACATAGAGATCTACTTCTGAGAGTCAAGATTATTCTTGATATAATCTTCACATTTTATATGAGAACACTTTTACATTAAATTTTTGGCTGACATATTGTTTACTTTAATATTGAATCATCTTTCTTGTTACCTTTCAATACCTATGTTTTTTGATTTAGAAAACTTTTCTACTCCCACTCAGCTCTAAAACCAATAACAACAACAAAAATTAGTCACCAGTTCCTCCCCACCACCTGAAAATGTTCAACACTCCCTCTTTTAATTGCTTACTGAGAGAAAGATGTCAACTTATACTCTCCTTGATTCTTTTCAAAGAGTTTCAGCAGAGAAACCTAGCCAATTGCAGGGGTTAAGTAACATAACAAAGTTTTTATATATGATTTATAACTATCACAACCATGTTGGGTAGAAACTATAATCATCACTCTAAGGTTACAGCCTTGATAAAGCAAAAAGTTTTAATTACTTCTCTTCATACAAATAAGAATAAAGAGAAGAAACAAGGGAACGCTATAGGATCTGGTACTTTTCACAAGGCTCAAATCCCCCCTCCAAGAAAAAGCACTTCCCCAAGGTGCCAAATGATGCTAAATATCACCAAAAAAACTCTTCTTTTTTAGTTTTATTTTTAATTAACACATAATAATTGTACATATTTATAGGGTACAGTGTGATTTTCCATACATGTATACATTGTGCAATGATCAAATTTTCATATTTAGCATATCAAGTGCCTCAAATATTTATCTTTTCCTTGTGATGAGAACATTCAAAATCCTTCCTTCTAGTTATTTTGAAATATACAGTATTTTTAACTAGAGGGACCCTATCGTGCAGTAGGACACCAGAACTTATTCCTCCTGTCCAACTGTAATTTTGTGCCCCTTGACCAATCTCTCCTCATGTCCTTTCCATCTACCTTCCTCAAACAACCCAATAGCAAAAAATAATAATAAACTGACTTAAAAATAGGCAATAGACCTGAATAGACATTTCTCAAAAGAAGATGTACAAATGGCCAAAAATTATATGAAAAAATGCTGAACATCATTAATCATCAGGGAAGTGTAAATCAAAACAACAATGAGCTCACCTCACCCCAGCTGTCTCAAGCTCTCTAGAACTTACGTAATGTGGCGTTCTGCTCTCCTTCCATTCATTGACATTTGGGAGACAACACAGCTTGGCCCAAGATACACAAGCAGTTTGCACTTCACTTCTATTTCATCCTGTCCTGAAATGGAAAGTCTTCCCCATCTAGTTCTCACCCTCATCTTACTGTCTCCTGTATACCCAAAAACAGACTTTGCCTCCTGGTCTCAGTCTAAGGTTTGGGATGACTCTTTCCTTATTGTGTCTTTCTCAGAATGTTATTTTTTTCTACTCCTGGACAATGATAATAATTAGCATTTATGAAGTACTTAGTATAGGCTGGTACTGTTTTAAGTGCTCTCCAAAATTAATACACTAAATCCTCACAATATCTCTATGAGGTGGGTAATATAGTATCTGCACTTTATGAAGTGAGGAAGCTGCAGGAACAGAGGTATCACACAGCATGCCCAGTACCACACAGTTAACAGCAGAAGAACCAGGATTCAGAGCCATGCAGTTTAATTTCAGAATTCCCATTTTCTTAAAATTTATTTTTTTTTTTACTTTTAAATTTAAGAATATTGTGGGGATATAAACACATTGGTTACATATATTGCCTATGCACTGCCCAAGTCAGAGCTACATTCGTGCCCATCCCCTGGACAGTGCACCCCGCCCCCATTAGGTGTGAGTTTACCCACCCCCTCCCACCTGCCCAACCCCTAGTGAATATTATTTCCATGTGTGCACATAAGTATTGATCAGTTAGTACCAATTTGATGGTGAGTACCAGTGGTGCTTGTTTTTCCATTTTTGTGGATACTTCGCTTCAAAGGATGGGCTGTAGCTCCAACCAGCACCCTGCGGCACTGCTATACCTACCTCACTCCTTTCTCCCTAACACCTCCCTTCTCTTCTACCCCCAATCTTTCACATTCTCCTTTTCTGAGGGACATACCTCTTACCTTTCTTCCTGTTGAAGGCAGCTGATGGCTTTAAACAATAATTGAAATATCTTGCAATCTTAAGCAAAGAGTTTGACATTGTTGAGGATGGGAGGTAGAGGTGTGATTGTAAGAGCTAACATCTATAGCCCTCATCTTGAGTCGGGGGGGTCTTGAGTGGGCAGGGTCTTTATAGCAGTGTAGTGGTCCAACTCAGTTACTGTTTCCACATCCCACACTTGTTACATCATTTTAGAACTCTCAAGGTGAGAAGTGCTTGGTGTTTGTGTCAATTCAACTATTTGCTTTCTTCAAGCTTGTTCGTCAGTGTGTGTGATTAATTATTACACGTCCCTGCTAAAAGGCTGGAAAGGTTGGACTCTTCAGCAAATTAATATATACATACTGGTGCTTGTGCACTGGAGCTGGAGGTTTAACCAGTCTAACATGATAGTGTCCATTTTTCCAATTGCTGCTTACAACCACCCTCTATTAAACTCCCTTCCCTTAACATCTTGAGCAGATTCTATATTTCGAGTCACTTTCACTTATAAAAAGAAGCATCTAATTCAGTCTAGATTAAAACACCCATTTTCATATCTGACTTAAATATCTTGGGCCTCTAGAGGTTTGAAGTGGAGAGAAGACATATTCAGTTCTTTTTCCTCCACTTTGTACTCCAACATCCTATAGTGTGTGGGAGAGGTATATGGTTTCTGGGATCTTCCTCCTCCTTTCCCACTCCCCCTTTCCTTTCTAAGGCCTCTCAGTTCACCCATGTTGTAACTGGAAGAAGGAATAGGGGAAGCAGAGAGCATTTTCTTTAATTGCGTACCTGGCAGTGGTAGACAGGATTTCCTGGCCACTCTTGGCTTGGTCTGGTTCTCTCTGCCACTATTGTGGACTTTTTGCATGGACTGTGTATATCATTCAGCTTTATCCCAGCACTTTCTGTTATTAAGAACCCTCTCAGAGAGGGGCAATATGATCTTCCTTTAGCCCTACATGTGAAACACTCCCCCTCCCACCCAATACCCCATCTGGTGGGGTCTCAGCTTGCTTGGTCCCTTGGCAGATCCTCATACAAAGTGAAAAACACCTTCACTTGTTTACTGTAAATGTGAATGTTCGATATTGGGTTTACATCAAATAGAACACATCTATAATTTACTTGAAACTGTAATACGTTTTGCTGCTAAATTCAATTTTATTAATTCTTAAAGCTATAAAAGTTGTTTGGATTCAATGAATGTTAAACATAGCAGAAAATCTATTACTATTCAAAGGGAAATCGTGTTTCATTTAGGCTTGCTACAAGTCTGTCCGTTGTAGCATATGCAATGAAAAGTAGTCAGTAGTTTGTGCTGCATTTGTCTTCTGTGACTTAAGTTGAGGTCTCATTACTTGCAGAACCACATTCAATTAACCTTTCATTTTGAGGTCGAGAAAAATAAGATATAAAGATGATCTACCTGTAAGTGCATGTCAACACTATTGCATATGGGTAACATGCTTGAATCAGTATATAGAAAGAAGGTCACTAACATGCCTTTTATATCAAGTGGAGATTTATAAGCTTGACTTTCTAAGAAAATTCTGTTTTACGGGGCTCACTGTGACAACTGGATTTGGTGGTGTGCCCCAAGTGCCTGTTCGTTTTGGCTTTCCTCTATCCCGTGTCCCTCTACATTTTCAGTTCACTGTGGTCTGTTATGTCCCTTCCTTGGCACGTGATTCCTAACCTTTCCTCTCTCGTCTTTCCCTGTGTCTCTTCCCACTATCTGGTTGTAAGGCTCTACCTCTCTTGCCCTCTCGCATTCCTAGGACACAAATGAAATGGATTCAAGGCAATTAGGAACACACAGCATTGTACAGCAAAACCCATGGCCTTTTTGGAAATGACCTGAAGTAAATAATCTGCAAGAATATGCTAATAAGGAAATAAAACGTAATTCCTATATGAAATCAGACATACGTAGGCAAGAGTAAACGAAGAATCTACTTACCTAACTTGAAGAAATACATCTGAATGTATATCGTGTTCTGCACTAAAATACAAGGTGCTGTGTGAGATTCTACACAAATGGACTTGGAAATATAAATTGTTTTGTTTTGTACTCTGTCAGGCTTTTTCCAAAATTTTCAAGAATTAACAGAATTGAACCTAGAATTACAGCACTTCAGAGTTTAAAGCATGATTATCTTTATCTGGCCCTATTTTTTCTCTTCAAGAGGGGAAGACTGATGCAGAGTTGCTGAGGGTCATCTGGCCAATTTGTATTAGATGTCTCAGAGGTATCTCTTACCTTCCCTGCACTTAATCTTAACTTCTCTGACTGTGTTTTGTAAAACACAATACTGTTGGGAAATGCTCATTTCTCCCAGTTTCCAGAGGCCTTTCTTATTCCCTATCTTACCTTTTGAAAGATAGCAGGAGGGGAGACTATGATACATAACACTTATTAGATGTTTTTCCAAATGCCTTAGGGTTTACTGATGGCAGTTGGCAACCTGCCAGTGTAAAAAACATACACTAGGTTATGTGTGTTTTCCAGATTCTGTGTGAAATCAGTTACCATTTAAAAGACATTTCCTTGAGTATGCACTTCTCTTCCTCAATTCCCAGGTCTCTGACTTCCAAGCTGGTTTTCTAATGCCTGCCTTAGACAATGCTATAGTATTGACAACATTTTCATCCCACCTTCTGAGCTCCTTGTTTCTTCAGACATAGCCTGCCTTACGTGTGACCTTGAAGTATAACTGTACGTTCAATCAATAAAATTTTAACTACTTATTGTGTATTCATCTCTGTGCCAACCACTGTAGGGGGATCCAAAGAAGAATTACAAATGCATTCACAGTGCTTTCCATTTATTTCAGGTCAAAAAATTTAAAACTTAGGAGCTACTTAGAGAACCATTAAGAATTGAACTATGAGAATAAAGGCAGTAGAATATGACTGAGGAATACGAAAAAGTCATTAGTTTATTTAGACTCCTTTGAGACAATGCACGGTGGAGGTAAGACATGGACTGCAGCCTGAAAGAATGAACAGAATTTGGTGAGTGAGAAAACGGGAAGGGGCATTTTGGAAAGGAAGGCAAGCACAGGCAATCACTCAGCAGTGGGAATAACCACTGAGTCTAACGAGAGGCTGAGGTGCACACTAGTGAACAGGGACATAAGTCTGAATGACAGGTAGATGTCTTTGATCATGAAGGGTTCATCCACTAAGCAGTGGCATTTGGATTAGGCACAATGACACAATAAATAACTATGAGAATAGTGTTGTTCAGTAGTGGCCTGCAGACCACCCACCTCAGAATTTGTGTTGTGCTTCTTAAAATGGCATATTTTTGACACCAGCAGCACAATAAGGATACGGAATAGTTCCATCTGCCCACGCCACTCCCTAGTGCTTCCCTTTTATGGTCCCACCCTTCCCCCATTCCTATACGTGTGTTGAAATTTATAAAACTGTACATCGAATAGTCAATTTTACTCTACATTAATTTAAAACTCAAAAAATTGATACAGTATCATCCTCACCTACAAAAACAAATAGTATGTTTCTGGGCTCCACATCATATGTATCGAAGTCAGAACCTTTGGCATTGAACCTAAACATCTACATTTTTAAAAACAATTTTTGCAGTGATAGAGGGAGATGTCACCTACTTAAACATTCACCACCTTCCCTGCCCTGAGTCCTCAAGGTACAATTATATCACTATTTTCAGTTTTGGGGTTTTTTTTTTGTCAATTCTCCAACTTTAAACTCATAGTTATATTACTATTTCTTGCTGCATCATCAATAAATGGTATTTTTGACTGCACATTTTTGATGAAAAATTTATGTTCTTTTGCTTCCTTCCAGCTCTGTCCAGTTCTTTCTCCCTCAGAAATTGAACCTACATTCATGTTGTCAAGGTTGAAGACACTTAGATTTCATTTTCTAATCATACTTGACTTGTATATAATTTGATTCTAAAAGTCAAATATTAAAAAACTACATTTTTATCACAGTGTATAATTACCATTTACTGGAGAAACAGGGAAGTTGCTAGAATTACATGACCCCTGAACCCTATAGTGAAGACTAGTCCTTATTTACACTTCACTTATTTTTGTCACATCCTCACATTTCCCAAACTTTATTTAGCCTTAAGGTGTGCCATGCATTGGTCTTGGAGATGGGATTTAGCAGGTAAAACATAATTTCTGTCCTGATGGAGCTCACATTCTGGTGAGGAGATGAGAAATATATGAAAACCAAATGAATATAGATTTTAATGGCAGGTAGTGACAAGTGCTATGAAGAAAAAAAGATAAAGTCAAATAGGGTTATAGAGAGAAATAGGGAAGCTATTCTAGAGTGTGCAGTCAGCAAAGGTCCTCTCGGGGGGAGACCCTTAAGCAGTGTCCTGAAGGAAGTGAGGACTAACCATGTCGGTCTCTGGAATAAATAAAAAGCAAGAGTGAAGATTCTGAGGTGAGATGCTCGTCATGCTTGCTGAATTCTGGAAAGGACATTGTGGTTGGGAGAAAGTGAGAAAGAAAGGAATGGTGACAAGTGAAGTTGGCGGTGTGTCAGCCACACCATTTAGGGACCTATGGGACATGACATGGAGTTTTGCTTCAAGTATGATGAGAAGCCATTGTATTTTGAGCAAAAAAGTAATATTTTCAGCTTTATGTGTCAAAAGGACAGCTCTGGATGTGATATTTAAAACAGACAGCAGGTCTTGGAAGCAGGGAGAATTTAGGAGGCTTCTGCACTACTTTAGGTATGAGATAATGATGGCTCATATGAGGTGGAACAAGGTGTTGATCACATATGAGGTGATAAGGCATGGTTAGATTCCCCAAGGGCCTACCTTGGATTCCTCTTTCTTCCATGTGAGGCTGGGATGGTGCTTCCATTGCTCTGCCAGCCTGCTGCTGAGCTGCTGTCCAGGAGCTGCCTTTACTTTGTGGGTTGGTGCCACTTTCCTGGATCTTCTGTTTCTTGGTTTACTGCTCCATTTCACTGGTCTTCCAATAATGAGAATAGTTGTCAAAGTTCTTGTCAGTCTGAGAAGTCTTATTGTGTCACCATATTTGTTTGATAATTGGGCCTTGGTACAAAATTCAAGAATGAAAATAGTTTCCCTCAGAACTTTGAGTATATTTCTCCATTATCCTCCAACAGTTGGCGTTTTCTTATCCTTGACAACCTTATTTTTTCTACTTTCTAAATGTCATTTATTTTCTTCTCTAAGATGTTTAGCATCACTTCACAGAGATCTATCTGGTAACGTGTCTTCATTCATTGATTGTGCTGAGCAATTAGTGGAGCCTTTTAATCTGAAGATTTGTGTTCTTATTCATTTCCCGGAGCTTCTCCTACATTATTTCTTTGATAATTTCCATTTCATGTTTCCTATATCCTTTTCTTTGGAACTCCATATAGTTTGGCATTGAAACATTTTATTATATTAACCCTCTAAAACTTAATATTCCCTCTTTTTTCTCCCTCTTTGGTCACTGTTCCATGATGGCAAATGGTGGATTGCAGATGTCTTTGCCGGGCTTCAACCAACATCTCACCATCAATTGTGTATTAGTTTTCTATTACTGCTATAACAAATTACCCAAAACATAGTAGCTGAAAACAGCACAGATTTATTATCTTACAGATTTGGAGGTCCGAAGTCCAACTCAGGTCTCACCAGATTAAAATCAAGGTATTGGCAGGGCTCCCTTCCTTTCTGTAGGCTGTACATGAAAATATGTTTCCTTAGTTTTTCCAGCTTCTGGAGCTTGCATGCCTTTGTCAGCTCATGACTCCCTTTCTGCATCTTTGAAGCCAGCAATGTTGTTTCTCTCTCTCTCTCTCTTTCTCTCTGTCCCTAAAGCCAGGAAAGAGTCTTTGCTTTTAAGGACTCATGTGATTAAATTGTGCCTACCTAAATAATCCAGAATAGTCTTCCTATCTCAAGATCCCTAACCATAATTATATCTGTAAAGTATCTTTTGCTATGTAAAATAACATATCCATAATTCCAGGGATTAAGGTATGGACATCACTGTGGGGCATTATTCTGCCTCATAAACTGTTTTCTAGAAATTTATTAGAATCTCTGCATCTCCTAATATTCCTCTCCTATTCTCTTTATGGCTTTCAGTGTGTATACCATTTTGCATTATCTTATGATAATTTTACTGTGGTTCTATGAGGAAGAACAGTTAAATGAATGGGCACCTTGAGTCAGAAGACTTTCCCCAGGAGTTTCTTATGTTTATTATTATTTGAAAACCACAATCATATAGAGTCTTGAGCAGAGGAATAATACAATAAAACTTGTTTTTTTATTTTTAAAATGTATTTTGTATTTTTAAAATTATCTAGCATTTGCATCATTTTTTACTATTCTCTGAATTTAAACTTATTATAAAAGGAATTCCTTTATTTAAGCTACTTAACTGTAATTCAGTCTGTATCTTAAGCCTGAGCCTTGTTATCATGTCTTCTTGTACATCTTTAGCATTTTAAAGGATTCTGTACATGTTTGAATGCTGACACACTTTTTTCCCTAATTGTGTGTGTGTTTTGCCTGTGTTTATATGTATGTGTCTATGTCTTTGTGTATTTCTAGGAGGGAGGTTGTATGTTAAAGTGGTATTAATTATTTTGCTGGAGATACAAAAATATCTTTCAAAATAACTTTCAAATTTAGGAAGAAATATGATTCATCATAAAATATTAGTCTAGCCTTATAGTTTAATTATTTTAAATTTTTAAAAAGTTCATATTGCCTTTTAAATTTCTTGATAGAAATGATTTATTTTCTGTACTTCACTAAAACTTCAAAGTACTCTAATTACCAGAATCTATTATTCTCCAAACTGTATTCCAAAAAACCTAGATTCCTGTGTGATGTTAGTAGTTCTTAGGAAAAAGTGAATTCTGTGGGTAAATAATTTGGGAAAATAATCCATTCTACTACATTTCCTTCTTGAATATTTTTAAAGTATATTAAGAAAAATTATGCAGCAAAACAAAACAAACATTTTTTGAAACCTTTGGTCAGCCCCAAATATTCTAGATATATTTGATAATGAAATTTTTTTAAATTTGAGGATTATCCCTTAATAGCTCATGGGAAACTATAGCTCATAAACATAGTTTGAAAGTGCTGTCTGTCATAGCCTATACGTTTAATTGTTTTGTGCTAAATATTTTGACTTTATCATACACAAATACAATTCAGAGAATGATTACCCAGACACAGTTTTACAACTGGAAAGGAATTAGCACGTGTGCTCTGAGGCATGTGATCAAGCCCTGTGGTGTTCTTCCCCTGGTTCTTCTCCTAGCTGACATTAGTGGCATGGCATCACTTTTGATAGCTGTGCAATTGAGAGTTCAGCATAAGCATCCACAAGTTTTCCAGGATTACTCTGTGGCCAACAGCACATTTTCCCTATTTATCCTAATTCTTCTCTTCTAAAGAATGCTGATTTAGTGTCAAGGTACAAGGAAGAGCAGAAGAGAGAATGTGGTAGGGCACACAGTGCTTTCTTCAGTTTGACTCTAACCTATAAACACCATTTCATTTTGCCCAGTTCAAGTGCCCACCATCCTGTCTCCCAAGAGACCTTGTAAAAAGGGTTCAGAATCAGTTTATTTGTTATTTATTTGCACCTCTCCTTGTTTCAGAAAATATTTCAAGAGATTTTCAAAAATGCATAAATTGTAATCAGATGTTAAGATGTTAATGTGACCTACATACCTACCATTATTTGGCCCTAAATTTAGGGCTATATTTTCCAGAAACCAAGTGCAAACAAAGAATCTTTGTCAGTTAACAAGAGTCTCAATAGTCACTGGATAAAAACAAATCAATTGCTTAAGAGAATTACAACTACTTTTTGTACTAGAGTTAGGGGCTTTGTGAAGAGAACACTTTGAGGTTTAGTCAACGGCATTCTACAAATTCAAAAAATTTCATACAAATCTTTCTCATAACAGTGTCAATAAAAGTTGATGTTGTCATACTTCAGCATAATTTGATAACAATAATGATGTGTGTATGTGTGTGTGTAGGGAAGGGCATGGTTATAATTCAATACTAATTAGTTTTTCAGCTCTTGTCTGACCTTGAAGAGGGCTGAATTCCCAGTAGCCAACCCATTGCCCTGAATGTAGCAGATGCCAACAAAGCTTTGTTGAAGGTGATAATTATTCTTCAGAGGGAGCATATATTAAAGGACTCATCTGAATGGTTTTTCTACAGAGCTCACACTAGCTTATTCCACAAGCTACTTCAAATATGCTGCCCTAGATCCTGAACCTATTAGAATGGAACAAGATTGTCTGCTAACCAAGTCATGAACTGAAAGATTGCTCCTCAGTTTGGGCCAGCCCATGTTTAAAAATCTAAATCTCCAAAGCACAAGGTTGACCTTTCACATATATCTTTAAAATGTATATAGATTTACCCCTTAAGGCCTGGTTCTGTCTATTGTGGATAGATATTATATTTCTGTGGGGTCAGTACTTATACATAAAGAAATTGAGATTCGGAATGGTTAAGCATATTGACCCAGTTCATTGAGCTAGCAAGTGGCAGGGCTGGGACTTGAACCCAGATCTGTCTGACTTCAAATGTCATGATCTTAACTACTTCACTGTGCTGAGAGAGATCCTGTAGGGCTTGAACTCTATGCTTTCCCTTACAAAGAAAGAGCAGGAAAGGCCACTGCAGAGAAAAGGAGCCATTAAAACTTCACAGTCAATAATTCTGGAAATTCAGATATTTTAAATCTGCTTTGATGCTCCAGGGTCTCAAACTTTTTTTCTGCTGTCATGTGAGCTGGCCTTTCTCAATGCCAGCCTTTGTGTCATGCTTCAAGGGCAGCATGTCTGATGTACCTTTTGAATCCCAGGGACACTGACTGTCACAGGAAGGCCTACATCCTTTCATCTATTTTGTGTGCTCTCAGGTGGTGTATAAGTTGACAGCCAGGTCCTCACTCTTCTTCTCAAGGGATTATAGGTGGTGAACCACTTTCATCTTTCTTTGTCTGTATTTTTTTTTATTTACTGATAAAGGATCAAGAAGGCTCTGCATGCTGTATCCTTCTCTCTCCCCAGTCATCCGCTAGCATTCTAAATGAAATGTTAGCTGGAAAATCACACTCCTATGGTGATGGTTAGATAATTGAAATTCATTGCAGCAAGGAGAAAGTCAGTTCTGGAGGCTTATTTCTCTGCAGATCCCTTATTAGAATTTTGACCTTGGGTCTGCACTAGTCACGTTGGGGAGAATTAGAGGAGGGGAACAGGGACCTCTGGAATGCTCCAAAGTGAAATGATTACATCCCAACTCTGTACTTCTGAGATGGTCTGCTTACCTTGCATACATCCCTCCAGTCTGCTGTTCTATAGATGTTCTTTTGACGTCAAGGCCTCCTGCAAAGCATCTTTAGCAAACTCTATTTGAGGTTTAGATGTACAGTATTCATATTAATGTGAAGGCTTATCAAACATCTCTTTTTTTTAAACTCTAAGCAGGCTGATGACCTCATCATCCTCTTCTTTACTGTTTCCTACATGATTTTCTCAGGCATACACGTTAGCAGGATGCATTTGTCAACGAAGATGATCTATCCCCTTTTTTTGTGAGAAATCTGGCTTAAAAGAATATGTTCTCTTTTGACAAGCATAAGACTGACAATAGCCAGAAAGAGAAAGTATAATTTTAAAGTCTAATTTTCTGATTCATTGAATATAGTAGACATAGACTGGAGCACAAATTCACAATGTTAAAAGATTTTGAGGAATATGAAAGGTAGAAAGACATTATTAATATTCTTTGTATATGTATATGATGGCCCTGGGATAGTAAAATGATCACAAAAAGAAAAGAAATAGGTAAAAGAGATCTGCAGTAGAAACTAAGTTTATAAAACTTATGAAGTATAAGTATCAGTTTCTGCTCCCCAAATTCAATTTTTCGGCTAAAATTAAGATTCATAAAGAGAACGATAAATTACATATAATAGAAGGTGGATTTTAATAAAGGGAAAATACTTGTGCCACCAAGGACAGAAATAAAGTTAATATAGAAAAATAATATATTAATATATATAATGTAATATGTAATGGAAAGGTATGAATATATAAAAAGTCTTTCTGACATTTTTATTACTTTATAAGCTTATATTTGCAAAGTTAGAAACCAAGAATCTGACTAATTGGAGCCATGGAGAACAAATGCCAAATTTGCCATAAAAATTAAAATTTTCCAGGATCTTTTTTCTCTCCTAAGCTACAGAAGTGCAAGGCAAATGATGAACAAGTACTTCACAAAAGGTATTAAACATTCTCAATCTCATTAGACATCAAGGAAATGCAAATTAAAATCACAATGAAATATCAAACACTTCCACCAGGATGCTAAACTCCTGTATCTACTAAATTCCAGTCTCTACTAAACCTCAATGTATGCATATACTATGACCCAGAAATTCCACTTCTAATTATATATTCAACAGAAAAGCATGCATATTCACCATAAGTAATGTACAAGTATATTTACAACAAGCATTATTTATAACAACTTGCACTGGACACCACCCAAATATCCATCATTGATAGCATGGACAAGTAAGTTGTAGTTTAGTCATGCAATGGAATAGTATTCAACAATGTGTGAGGATACAAGTCAGGTTAGTTTTGTCTGCTTTTGGACATTATATAAATGGGATCATGCAACATATATTCTGTATGCCCATTATTTTTTACTCAATACTGTATTTGAGAGACTTATTCATGCTGCTTTGTATAGAAATAATATATTTTTTCTCATTGCTGAATAGTGTATTTTTGTGTGTACTTTCCCATATCAATATATATGTATATATGTGTATATACTATGTGTACATATGTATATATCCATAAGAAATGTTCCATATGTATATATGTATAGAAATATACCATATAAACATTTGTGTTCTTTTCTGTATGTGTATATATAATATGTATATAAAAGTATAATGTGAATGCATGTATATAATGTGTATAATATATAATAAAATGTATAAAAATATAAAATGTATACAATAAACAGTTAAAAATGTTAATATATTAATATTCTGGGGTTCACATTAAATAAAATATTGGACCAGAAGAGTTATGACTGGGCAACTAAGAGTTATTACATAGCATGAAGAAATAAATGAATCAATTAAATCTACTTAGGTTTGTTTCCAAGTAAACTATGTTCTCACTGAATGCTAAAGCCCACCATAATTGGCTCCTTTCACAGTAATGAGCATGGAATTCTGGAGGATGAGCTTCCTAGCTCCACAACTACAACCCCAGCCCAAGTCATTAACCAAGAGGATAGAAGAATGTAGGAAAACACAAAGGATAGAGTGCTACGAGGAATATTGTAAACAGCGGGCTGAACACCACTGCTGGACCCGGAGAAGTGAGGGGAGGGGTCTGAGTGGGATGCCTCACAAGAATCTGACCTTGAGTTGAGGAATTCAGCCAACTTGAGGCAAGCACTTTTGGAAAAGAAGACTGAAAAATAAATATCCTGAACTTACTGACTTTTCTACTTCAGTTCTTTGCTCATGCTCTTCACTGGCTGAGTCCCACCTGCAACCAGCTGTCAAGGAGCCTACTGATGTGGTCCATACAAGGCATGCAGGCATAGAGGGTGGAGAGTGAAATCTGAGATAGGGGGATGTTTCTCCTAACGGATCATTTCAATTCCACTATTGCTCCCTTTTGTTCTATTTTTTCACAAAGCAGCCAGAGTAATTCTCCTAAATACTAAGGAAGATCAAGACACTGCCTTCTTGTAAACCTTCCAATGGCTTCTAGTTTCAAACCTCAATAAAATCTGAAGTCCTTCCAATGGGCAAGAAAGCCGTAAGGGATCTGGCCCCATCAATACTTGTTTGGCTTTATCTCTAATCCTTCTCCTTCTTGGGCAAGATTCTTCACTCACATGACCACTTTTCTGTTCCTTAAACACATCAAGCATATTTCTAACCCAGCATACCTAGAATTTCTGTTCTGTCCCTGGAATTCTCCCTTAACCCCCCCAGATATATGCATTCCTTCACTTAACTTCAGTCTTCTGCTCATGTCATCTGTTTGAAGAGGCTTTACTTGTCCTCTCTATATAAAATTGCATGTCAGCATCACTCTCAGTAATCTAATGCTGCTTTATTTTTTTTTCTATAATTTAATTGCTTCTGGTGTGTGTTTTATATTTATTCGGTTATTACCTTCTCCACCACTGTGGAAAACAAGTTCTATGAAAGAAGGGACATATTTTTCCTGTGCTCTATCCCTAGGTCCTAGATCCGTGACTCACACACCTAGACACTTGTATTAGTGTGGAGAAGTAAACTGCTATAATAAACAATCCCAAATTAACGCAAAGAAACTTATTTCTTGCTCATGTCTCAGTGAAGTGCAGGTGATGTCTTAGTCACATTTTGTGCTGTTATAACAGAATACCTGAGACTGGGTAATTTATAAAGAACAGAAATTTATTTTCCCACAGTTCTGGAGGCTGCAAGTCCAAGATCACTTTGCTAGCACTGGTATCTGATGAGAGGCCTTCTCGCTGTGTCCTCACATGGCAGAAGATGAAAGGGCAATAGAACAAGCTAGCCAAATGCTGTATGAAGCCTCTTTTAGTCCTCATGGCCTAATAACCTCTTAAAGCCCCCAGCTCTTAATAGCATCATATTGGAAACACCTGAATTTTGGAGGGGACATATTCAAACCATAGCAAGTGATTACTAAGGCATTCTGACTGCTAAATGGAAAACAATCTACAGATATACCAATATATACAAACTATTAGTACGGCTCATATCATTGCTTCTAAGAAACTTCCAGTACACAAAGCTCTAGCTATCTACCACTCTATTTGTACCTATTTATAAATGATCAGTATCTTCTGTAATCCCAAAATGCAACCGAGAGCTAGAGAGAGAGAGAGAGAGAGAGAGAGAGAGAGAGAGAGAGAGAGAGAAGCATATTTATATACAAGCTTATATTGATATATTTATTCTTCCTTCTTCCAATCAACTATAATGACATTAGGGAGGGAAAGGGCCATTATTCTCGAACTATATCTTCAAATTTTCATTTCTTTTAAATATTTTTGGGAACCAGCCATTCTTTTTGTCAAGGCCTCTCCTTGTATGTGTTACTGAAGAGCCCCTTGATGTTTCTGGGGTTCTTTTTTCATATAATATGTGTTTCAATCAGTACTACATCTAACTGTGGGTCTTACATTTGATTTCTTTTATTGATCTAAACCCATTTTCTGCATTGTCATATGTCAATCAATACCAGTGTCTCAGATTCTTTAATGGAACTAATTTAATTTTTGCAGTACAAGCAATGTTTCAATGAGAATAAGCAATTTTCTATCACATATAGTAGAACAAAAACATTGATATATTTAAAGGAATAATGTTATTGAGGAAAAAGAAGAATCCTCAAAGTGCAAATATCATTAAAGTACAGAGATTCCTTGACTTACAATGGGATTATGTCCTGATAAAATCATAGTAAGTTGAAAATACCATAAGTAGAAAATGCATTTAATATCCTTAAACAACTGAACATCACACCTTGGCCTAGCCTACCTTAAATGTGCTCAGAACACATACATTAGCCCCCAGTTGGGCAAAATCATGTAACACAAAGGCTATTGTATAATAATGTGTTAAATAGCTCATGAAATTTATTGTATACTGTAGTGAAAGTGGAGAACAGAATGGTTGTATGGGTACTCCAAGTACACTTTCTACTGAATGTGTATCTCTTTTGCACCATTGTAAAGTTGAAAAATCATAGGTGGAACCATCATAAATCGGAGACATCTGTATACCATATCCCATAGAAAATGTAGCAAATGATCTCTAGGCCCTTAATAATTTTTCAAACATAACACTATTCTTATTGATGAGATTAAAATAAATTTTATTCCTAAAATAAAAGCTATTATTTATATAGTTTTGGACAACATTAAACATATCTAAATGTGTAGTGGAACTCAGTTGTCATTTTACTTGAGGATTTCTGTGAATGAAACAAGAAGAGACCAATGTAGTCACACTGAGGTGTGGATGCGAGGCAACTCATTAATTTCTCATATTACCTAAATGACACATTCTCACAAACCAGCCTTGCAGCAACTCCGAGAACAGAAAAGTTATACCCAACTTGCAGTAGACTCTACTTGCTGGAAAAAGTAGTCTAAACATTTCCTGCAATCCTTACTCCTCAGCTCCAGCACATTTCCTCTGGGGTAGAAGCAAAGAGCATTTTTTTTTTTCAGTTCAACATTAGACAGTTTTTATTAAAAGGGAATTACAGCTGAACAGTCAGTTTTTCATATGGCAGGTTTATTCTTCATATCTTTGGGGATGTTTCAGTGGGATAGAAAAAAAAGAGGATTTTTTTTTATATCACTTTCTAGATAAGATGACTTCTTAAAATGAGCAAATTATGTACTGTGGCGTCTCTTATTGCCAAGTCCATGAGGGGCTTGACATTGCCATATCAGAGTTGAGTGATTTATCAAATGTTTCTTTTATCCAAAAGCATGATCAGGAGAGTTCATAAATAACACTAAAATGTTTTACAGGAGAAATATGTACTCTATCCATGATGAGTTACTAAGATAGAGATTTTGTTTAAAGGCAGTCAGGGGAGGTAGGCATCGTGTTATATACTATAGACACCCTGGAATACTATTTACAGAGGCCATGCAGAAGCCTGGATCTGAGGTTTTCAGGTGACTGATGTCTTGCACACTGTTTATTGAGTTTATCACATCCTGAACTCCTGCATAAGGCTTTGCCCATTAGTCCTCCAAAACGGAAGTGCATATCTGAGTGGCAGTGCTTCCATGCTCTCAAAGCATTTAGTTTTTTTCTGGCCTCCTTGAATCTTCTCTTGACATTGCCTTTATTTTTCCTAATTATCCTCAAGTTGGGGGATTGTCCACCATCAACTTGACTAGATCAGTTTCACACTTTGTGCGTCCTTTCCCATTACGTGTAATATTAGAAAGCTGAATTCCTCAAACAGTATTTCTACCTCGTGGAGTCAAGGCCAAACAAAATTGCAGTGACTGAAATTTATCTCCAATTCCCTCCAGTCCTGTTTCAATCTTTCTGCCCCCCTTTTGGATAATGGCCACAATGGACGTTAAATCTCACACTGTTCTGTCTTCTATCTTCACAATAAATAGAACCCTATTTGGCAGCTAAAATTATTATCCCCATTTTACTTTACTAATTAGGAAATAAGTAGTAAATAGGCAGTGTCATACTTCTTGAATTCAAGATTTCATTCCCGTTGTGGTGAAGGCTAGGTGGCTTTTGTTTTCTGGATTTTCTCATCTTGATGCTCCCCTGCACTGCCATCTGTGCCTCTGCCCTGCCTGCTTCGATGCCATCAGTGGTATCTATGGCACTTTTCCACCCTAATCTCTGTGCTAAGATGCAAATTTACCGAATCTATGCTACACCAGGGCATTGGCACCATACCAAGTAATCTGAGAAACAATTCCAAGTTAAGGAATTAATCACCGATTACCACTCATTGAATTTGAGGGAATCAAGAACTCCCTAAGACAAATCAGGATTTTGGACTTGTTGTATAGATATCTTGCTCTCTGAATTTTACTGTATAAATCTGATACTGTTTTCTGATGAATTAACTATAATTGCACAAAACAAAACTTCTTTCTTTTAAATCCACCTCTGTTCTCTGTCATAGTTTCCTTCACACATATAAGCTATTGAAATTTTGAAAGTCATCTAATGAATTCTAGATACCTCAGCAGTGATTCCCAGCACTGCAACTGTTGCTGGCACTACTTTACCCCTGCAGCATTTTCTTTTTAGCTGGAGGCTTGAAGCTTTTAGACTAGCTTTTCAAATTGTGCTCGGTGGTAGAGGACGATCACCCCACCCACACCTACCCCTTTTAAGACAGCCCTGCATATAGATCTTCATGGTTTCACCATGACATTAAGGATTCTAGGGCAAAATATTCTGAAACCTTCATCTAGATGATTCAGAATTTTAAAAATCTTATTTTATGATATGAACACATTATTTTACCAACATATTTTGACATTAAGTGATTATTGCCATTGCTTTATGAAGCATATATTTGCAAAAAACGAATTAGAAGTATTTATATACTATTCATGCAAATGTGGACTTTTTAAAGTAGAAGGATCTACATACTACAAATTATGAGAATTATTCTAAACATAAAGAAAAAAGAGTAGTATTATTTTCCAAACCTGCCATAACAGTTTGGTTTTTCTTTGTTTATGTGTTATTTGTTTTGCTTTTGTTTTTTGGGAAAAGGGTAAATATTATTTATTGCATATCCAAAAACTTCAAGCTCTATCATACTTTAAGTGCATGGTGCTATCATACAATATGTAATTTTCTTAACTTAAGATAACAATTTAAAATATAAAACTAACTAATGTTAAAAACAGAGATTTATAATGGTTTAATTAGAGAGATCAATATGTTTATTAATATTCCTGAAAAGGAAAGAATTCATGTAAAATGTGGACTAAATACTGTAGGATCATGCTACCTTTCTCCATAATGTGGACAATTCTTTACATCTTATGAGAGGTGAGTTAATATTATAAATATGTTTATTCCCCAAGGAAACTGAACAAGAAAATAAGGAGCATTTTTTCAGGGTTATCAAACACTATGCATGTGTGCATAATTGTATATATCCTTGTGAAGATTTGTGAGCTCATTATAAATAGAATATAATTATTATTTACTTTATGTTCTAGAGACTTTTGCCAAACATAAGACTCTGGGAACTTTTCTACAATTTCCAAACATTTTTTGTTATGCATTCTATCATGTAATTTTCAAAACACTGTTTTACATGCATTTATATTTGCCCTCTGTACACTTTCTGGGCTAAATTATTAGTTCATTAAATTTTAACATATTTTAATCTCAGAGCAATTAAGGTCTTTAAATTAGTATAAAGAATAAATAATAACAGGTGAAATAGACAACAAAGGAGGTAGGCAACAAAAGTTTGGTCCATAATTTGAATATTATAATAAGTAACACAGCCAAAAAAATAAGTCTAAACTCTTTATAAAATAATTGAATAATACAGGACTTTCTTTTGGCTACTCAGGGAAAATCTGTACCATTGTTATCATATCTTCTGCCTGAATTAACACTACCCATGAAATGAATCAATCTTTTTTCAAATGAAAAAGAATGTCAGCCTGGCTATCTAAAGTAGATTCAGGGAGTCATTGAGATCTGCTTTCTTGATCAAGTCTGGAAACCCTTGGGTTGATTCCAGAGTACCTATGCAATCCTTAATCATTTTTGGTTTTTCTTGTAGTTGTTTAATTCCTGTTGTCCAGAAACTTAAATGCTTCTTTGTAGTCACTGTCCTGACAGATAATTCAACGAATAGCTTGAAGACAAAAGGAAGATATAATCATACTGATCAACAATCAAACCAAAAATCAAACCTACACAAACAAACTTCACCTTCATGGAGAATCCACAATAGTGATGAAGAACTGAGCAATTATTGATGTCTTTGTTCCAGTTGGCTGGGAAAGAACTAAAAGGAGGTATCAAGAATAAAAAATTTCTCACACCCTAGAAAAAGACTGAGTCTTTTGTTGCCCTAGTGATAAAAGCAACCAGAACTCATTTTTAGCCTGATCAATAAGTGACAGGCTTCTAGTCATCATAAAAATTAACCAGTGGAACTAGTTTTAAATTTGTTTAATCAACCAATGACAACTCACTTTAGTAAATATGGTTTTGCAAATGACCAAACAGCAAAAGCCCTTCACTTCTGAAAGGCAGCCAGTCAGGAAGAGACTCATTCGTTGACCATGCTTCTGAGCATTAGCCAATCAACAATAGTTATATACAAATAACTACATATCTACAGTAATGTTAGGTTACTCTTGTCTCTGAAAATCTGCTAATCAGTAAACTTAATGCTTCTCCAAAACCCTATGTAAGATTGGCATTCTGCTCTGCTTAGAAAGACTGTGCCTGACCAGCATAGCTCTACCACCTTAAGGAAGCAATAAGCTCAGAGGTGCGTGTGTGTATATGTTGTGTGTGTGTGTTTCAGATATTGCACAGTGGCTTCATCTTTTCACAGGGTTTGGTTGTATGTATGTATATGTATGTGTGTATATATGTATATGTATGTATGCATATAACCGTCATTTATTGTATGTAAATTATACATCAATTGAAAAAATAGAGAGTGTTAGAAATAAACACATAGCCAGAAAGAGGAGGGTGTTTAGAGTTGAGATGAAAGTGTGGAACACTAACTATGTGGCCTCTCTCACATTCACGTCAGCCGCCAAAACACCTATATGATATCAATGGAATCTACAGAATACAGTTTGAAAACATCTCATATCTACATGATAATGACAGTTCAGTACTAGGTAATGAAAAATACACCTGAAAATCCTACAGGTAATGATATTTTGACTAATTTGGAGAGGCTTAAAAAGCATGAATTAAAATACCAGACAGCAATGACGTAAAAGTTGGGAAAAGGGCCAAAATTAAAGCAAACTAAAATTCCTTAGATTAATCAGGAAGAAAATAGAGATATTGATTAGTTTGTTAAATTAATATTTATGTTAAAAAATTAATGAGTAATCACTAAGTAAACAACATAAAATGTGTAACTTCCATTCCAGTACAGGGAAAAGAAAAAAATTAAGAAAATCTAGATAATCTAATACAAGGAAGGAAAAAAGAAAAAAGAAGAAAAGAAAATTTATCATCAGTAATGTGCTGGAGGCAGCTTATGGTCTCTCAGCACCTCTCAAGAGCTGCTATGCACACCTCTTTTCACCTTTACTTCAGTTACTTTAAGGTGGTTGCTTGAATTTTGCTGTGTTGAAGGTATTTAGCAAATGCTACAAATCAGGGGTTTTGTTTCAGAAAGCCAGTTTTTAAACATTTTCCAGTATACCTCTGTGTATTGTAAGTAGAAAACACATTTTTTTTTTTTTTGAGACAGAGTCTCACTCTATCACCCTAGCTAGAGTGCAGTGGCGTCATCAAATTCCTGGACTCAAGTGATCCTCCTGCTCCAGCCTCCCGAATAGCTGGGACTATAGGCATGAGCCACAACACCCAGCTAATTTTTTCTATTTTTAGTAGAGATGGGGTTTTGCACTTGCTCAGGCTGTTCTCAAATTGCTAAGCTCTAGTGATCCTCCTGTCTCGGCCTCACAGAGTGCTAGGATTACAGGCGTGAGACACCGAGCCAGGCCAAAACACAATTATTAATACTAAAAATAATGGCAAAAATATGGCTTAGTAATATTAATATCTAATCTAACTGTAATGTTAATATCTAATCTATGCCAAAAAAGCAGTTTTAAGGTAATTATTTAATAATGTAAGATAATATAACAATGATTTCATGGTAAAAATGTAGCAATCCAAAGCCTGTGTATAGTTAACAATAAAGTTTTAACATACATAAAGCAAAAACAACCAAAATTACAAGAAGAAATAGAAAAATTAATAGATTGGGGTATTTTAACACATTTCTCTCAGAAGTTAATAGATTAAGCAGGCAAAAAAAAAACCCCACTAAGTATATTAAAAAAATTATACTACTCAAATAATATAAGCATGATCTAATTAGAACCCTGAGGCCAATAATAGAATATAATACAGCCAATATAGAATACAAATTATTTTGAGGCACTGATAAAGCATTTATTAAATGATCATAAAAGAAGTTTTAAATAGCAAAGAATTGGTATATAAACTCTACTTCTCAATCATACTGTCATAAAAAAACTAAGAGGAAAGTTGAAATTATACATTTAGAAACCAAATTAATATTTAACAATTTCATTGGTCTGAAAAGAAATTTTAATTGAAATTTAGGAAATGTTTGAAAATGAACTACATGAAAAGCACTTTGTCAAAAAATCTATGGGATGCTATTAATCAGGTACTTAGTAATAAATGTACAGCCTGGAATGTGAAATGTTAGAAAACAAAAAGACTAACCAGAAATTATCTAAGTGCTCATCTCAAAAGTTAGAAAAAGAAAACTGAGCAACATAATAGAATTATAAAGAATGACACTTTCTCGAAAAAAGTGAAATGACCAAAATTAATGTAATACATAATGGATACAAACATCTCTATCAGCATTAAGAAAATCAATCAATCTCCAACATATACTCACATACAAAAAAAGAAATATAAGATTTGAAAACAAAAACTAAAATTGTCATTATTTGTATTCAGTGTGGTAAACTATATAGAAAACTAATGAACTTATACAACAAGCCATTACAGCTAATAATATTTTCAGCAAAATTATTGTTATAAAATCATTTTAAAAAGTTAATAGCATATACCAGCATATACCAGTATGCTATTTATGTAAATGTTATAAATACATGAATTATTTATATGTATATATGCATACATGTGTAGTTGAGAAATATATAGAAAAAATAAGTGTCAACATTCGAATAATGGAAGAAGGGAAGTGAAATCAGTGAGAAGCACAAATAGCACCTATCTATGATGATTTCTTTTCCCCATAAAATATATGAAGAAAACAGCAAAAATTAACGAGTGTTACATTTAGATTTTGGCATGTGGTGTTTGTTTAAACTGCGTTTTCTGTTTGTTTTAAAGGTATCCAAATAAATATAGCAGAGTTGAAAAACTTTGAATTGGATATTGAGAATAAGTGGCACCGAGCAGAGACAACTCTTCCAGGAGCTCAGCTTCTAGAAGAGAGTGGCATAGGTCAAGCAAACGTTGTATAATATGGGAAAAGCCTGAGCATGTTTATATGTGGAGGGCAGGGATCAAGCAGATAAATAAAAAACACTTATGATACTGGAGAAAGAGAATAGAATTGACAAACAAGGCCCTGAGGCATTGAGTACATTGATTCAAGAGCACCAGCGAGAAGAAGAGAGAACAAAACACCTGTGCTGCATAACAGGCGAGTCTGAACGCAGAGCGCAGTCGTTGCTAGGAAATATGCGTCTGAGGCAAACCCAGTGTAAAAACCCCCTATGCACAGCACAACCGTATCCTCGCTTTTATAATACCAACAAGTGTTGCCTAGCCAAGCAACCACAGGCTTTTAGGATGAGATAGGATCAAGATCCTGAAAGAATAGAATGTGGATAGTTTGGTGCCATAAGAAACTGCGGGCTCTGTCTTGATTACCAAGGCGGCTGTAGAAGGAAGAATTTGGGCAAAAGTTACATCCCTAGGGAGCCTGCGTCTACCCTTGCTCCCTTTTCCCTGATCTCCTTTTTCTCTCTAGTCCCCAATCCTCTCCTATGGGGAACTTTGTGTCAATTTGTATGTGAGGGTAATATCTGCACTGAAATTATCAAGAAAGGCAGAGGGGAGGAGCTGGATGGCCCTAGCCCCTAATGACATGGTTTGTTTTCTCATCAGGGTGGAGGCATAATGATCTTGAAGCAGCCAAGGGAGCACTTCAGATCCTGATCCCTCCTCCAGCCCTTCTGTTTAGGCTGGGGGTGGAGGGGGAGGGTGGTTAGAGGAAGCATTGAGCATAGGTGAAATCCAGATTTCGTTACAGAAATAGATGGAGGTATCATTTAAAGAAACGTTTGAGGATTAGGGGTCGCAAAGGATCCAATGGAAACATTCAGGAGAGAAGGGAGAGCAATTACTTGAGGGGAGAAGAAACACATTTCCAGAGTGGAGTGGCAAATGCTACCCTGTCACCTCTAAAATGGAGGGGAAAAAAGACTTCAGGGACTTTTATCATGGGTGCTAACCATGATGAGAATAGAAGTGAGGCACGTGTTTATCTCACTACTAAACAGTGAGGTAAGTGGAAGTAGGGAATAGGTATAAATTGCTAGGTTCTCAGTTTAGCCTTGGGAAAACTGGAAAAGACAATCTCTAAGGACTTCTTAAAGAGCATGGTTCCTAGCCCAGGTTCCACTCTCCTTTTTACATAATGTATTTAATTTTTTTCCTTGCATTTTACTGGTATAGAATGATTTTCCCCATACTACAAGTATTTGACATACTGGGGAGGCTGTTCCATATGATTTAATGTAAGATCTTAATTTTCCTTCTTGATTTCTGAAAGAGATAGGAATATAATTGTGAGATTTTTTTTCCTCGATCCAAACAGAAAGGCAACAAATAGATTGGAGTGAGGCTACTTGCAGACGGAAATCTTGCAATTATTCTTTTTCAAAGGGGCAAAAGCCATCATCCACACATCTCTTTTTTAAGAAAAGTGTTGCCTGGGTTGACACTTGAGATATTAGAAGAGTTAGGTGGAGTACCCAACCACTCTGGTCTCCATTCCGTGTCTGCAAAATGAGGATATTGGGCTAGATGACCTCAAAATACCCTGTCACCTCTAAAATGCTACAGTTCAGTGATTCACTGTGACTATTTGCCCCAGAAAATGAGGGCAATTATCCAATACCTTCTAAAGAGAGAAGTTCTATTTAAGAGAGGAACTTCATAAACTGCCTAGCTAATTTCTTCAAGAATAGCTGCTGGCTAGATATTTTTAAAAACTTTAAATTAATTCATAGACCATTATGGCTAGAGTAGACTACTACCAGCCTACACCCTTCTTCTTACAGGTGAGAATAGCATAGTCCAAAGTTGAGTTAATGGCTTCTTAAAGGAACACAACTGATTAGTAGTACAACTCAGCTGTTTCCTCATGGGCTGCGACATTTAAAACTTGTTTCTGATATAAATAATTGTTGAACTACATCAAACTGCTTTCTAAAAATCTTGAATGCTTTTGATGTAATTTTTATTTCATAGAGATTTAAGTAGAAAACAATATTTTTATCACAGAGACTTCAAGAGGTTTCATCACAGCAGTACACTTTGTAGGCATAATTTCATTCAAGTACCTACAGTGGGGTTTTACCAGTTTATTTCCTATCACACATAGGAGTTCATTGGCTTGGGTGAAAAAATGACTGTATTAAAGCTCACTGTCCATGTCATTTCTAATGGGATTATAGTAGAAGATATCTTACTGGGAATAAAACTTCAGGCAGTTCTGTGCACACTCTAGGCAAACTGAGTATATTTGAGGGGCCTTCAAATTCATAGTTAAGCTTATCAATTATAGGGGGTTTCTGATAGGGATGCTTGACCACTTCTGATTGCTTTATAAGCCATAATAATTTAAAATAGGTAATAGAATAATCTAGTAATAACTATTGCTTCTTTTTAACCTGAAAGTAGTGATTAAAGAACTATTTAGATTTTAGAATTCTCTGAAATGTTTAGATATTTGAGTGATTATAACATGCTTTTTTATACATCTATTGAAATATAAATTGTGCAAAGCAAAGAAGCAGTCTCTTAAAGAGTGATCACATCCAGGAAGAACCACTTGCATCTTTTCCTGTAAGATTTCTTGTGTTTGTTCCCACTAGCATTTTAATTTTGTTTTAGTATTACAGACTGCTCTACCTAGGACACTATTTGGAATGTAAGAAATTCAAAATTTTAATTTCGTTCATGGCAAAAAAGGCACTTGACTGACGGCTCTTGATAATCGGGTAGAAAAGAGTAGCCACACTGAAGACCAAAACACAAATCACTTCATCTAAGAAAACACTCTCAAAGCACAGCTGTAACAAGGTAGAAAATAAGTATAAATCAATCAAATATTGTGCAAAGTTTAGCTTTCAAGGAAGAGAAAATAGGTAACTCCCACTGTCTATGGTTGTATCGATTTTACAGTGCACAACAGCACATCTAAGGAGGCACTACCTATTTTGAGGGATGTACAATGTACACATTGTAGATGTGCACACTTATTGCAATTTTCCTTACAGATAGGAAAGTAACTATCTTTGGAAAGGGACATTTTTTTTTTAACCAAAAATTGCCATACAGATTAGAATTAGTTTAGAAGTTCCAAACTGTTTTTAACAATCGATTTCAATCTGGTGGGGGGGCAGTGTGCATATGTGTCTGTGAGTCTGTGTTTCTTTTAACATTATACTCCACATATTACCTCAAGAGAATTTTTAAAATAAGAAAGTTAAATAACATAACAGTTAAGCTAGTTAATCTATCATTAACTGGAACAACACAACAAATATTTACCTCAATCATATTTTAAATACAACTTTAAAACAACTTCCTGGAATAAGTACTAAAGAATTAGTGGAATAAAAACGTACACATCTAATCTGCATAAAACAATATTTTGCATCCTTATTTTAATTTTCATCATGTAGAAAAAACAGAATTAGTGAATTTCATTCAAAGTACTGTTCATGTTATTAACACCATTTTTCAAAGAAAAAAATGAATCTGAATTCTGTCTTTTAGACAAAAAAGTATGTTTTTAATACATTTAAATGTATGTTTAAAATGTATGTTTATCTCTTATTGAAGTCCATAGTGAGTTGAAGTAGGACTAATTTGTGGCTAATATTAAAAATTCTATTAGAGAATATTGCTTTGCTTTGGTACTAGAAATGTCTCTAAGATTCCCTTCATGCAGTTTTACAATTTAATGAAACCTAATGATGTATTAGAGAGGGTGGGAAAACAAAGATATCCTCTGTTGTATTCTATTTTGCCTTTATTTGTTATCAGTATCCTATCAAGCTAATCAAAGTTAAATTGGATCTGTAATAGGCATTTTCTCTTGCTAACAAAGGCAATTGCTTAGTGTTTCCATTTAAATGTGAAACAAATCAATAATGTGCTATAGGCAAAGAAGAAGAACATGCTCAAAAAGACTACAGACTTTTAAATAATGGAAATACAGTTTCGGGAATCATATGCACCAGTATCTATGATGTCATATGTGTTTATGGTTATACTCTTGCAGATTGTGATCCTGTCATTGCATTTACTACTCAATCTACATCGGAGATTTCTGGTTCCATAAGCACCACATGCGTCTGAATTCAGAGTTGTACCCATTCCTTATTACTACTCACTTAATATTAAGCAAACTACCCTACCTCTCTGGGTCCTCTATGAAAACTGGAAGTAGATAAAACAAAAGTCACACAAAGGATTTTTCCAAGTGTGTTCTACAGAATATTAATTCCTTATGGTGTACGTAAAGGATAAGTGAAAACTAAATCCTATACTGAGTTATGGTAAAGAAATATTACATTAAACAAATTTCATTTTTCCTGGGCTTGCAAAGACTTCAGTATTCTAATGCACATTTTTAAATTCCAGAGCACAATACATTGTGCGGCATTTCTCAAACATGCTTGCATATGGAACTTTTGTTTCAACAAAAGATCAGCATTCCTCAAAGCACACTTTGGGAAATGCTCGTGTAAGTGATGGCTGTTACACATTTTAGAAGAGCAAAACCTCTGGAATTCAGAACTGTTAGTTTTGTGCGAGAGATTTCTTTTTTCTCAAACCATGAAGCCACCTGCATGAATGCAATTAACATTTAATTTGTGGTCAGTAACAGAAGTCCAAAGAAAATACATAGGTTAGAAGACTTAATTTAAGTCAGATTATCTCTGAGGAATCAAGGGGCATAGAAAGTGATTGAATTTATTATTCTAGAATAATATTGTACTCAAAGCCCAAATGTCTTGGGGTTATGATTATTACTGTGGTTTATTAGACCTAATTAATTTTGGTATACAAATCTCCTGGAGATTTGGCCAAATTCTGAAAGCATCAGCTGATTATGTAATATAAAATCATACTAAAACCTAGCTTATGAGGTTAAAATCTATATAGTTTGATTATCAACTCAGAGAGAGCAAAGGTTGACTTAATGAAGTCACCAAGAAATAAGCATCACCAAGGAGCAACTTCTGGCCCTCACGGCATAAAGAAGTTAGCAAATCCTCTTCCTCTGATAAAAAAGTATAAAACTATAAAAAGATTATCAAAATAATTTCAGGGGTCTATAAATTAATCAAAGGCAAGCAAGAGTTTAAGAAGCATTATATAGGAAAAGCTAACCAAAGTCCAAGTAAGAACGGTGAGAATCTGTAGCTTTCTTGACTGGAGCTGTTCCCACTGGTCCAGAATAGACCATATTCTAGACCATAAGAAAATTCCCATAAATTTAAAAAGACTTAAGTCATACAAAGTGTGTTCTCCAACAATAATAGCATTAATTTAGAAATCAAAATTAGAAACAAAAAGGAAACCTGCAAATAATTGGAAATTCAACAATGCACTTCTAAATAAACATGAGTCAAAGAAAAAATCCAAAAGAGAAATAGAAAACATTCTGAATTGCGCAAAACCAAAAAGTCAACACAAAATTTATAAGATGCACCAAAATCACACTTCCAGGGAGATTTAGAGCTTTAAAAATCTATATTAGGAAGGAAGAAAGGTCTAAAATCAATAATTGAAAGTTTCATCTCAGGGAACAAGAAAAAGGAAATAAAAAAGACCATGAAATAAATAGAAGAAAGATAAGTTACAAAAATAAAACAATTAAATAGGAAAACAGCAAATAAAATCACTGGAATCAAAAGTTAGTTTCATGAAAAGATAAAACAGTATATGACATTAGGGAAACACAAATTAAAAGAACGAGATACCATTCACACCTATTAAAATGGCTAAAACACAAAACACCAATAACACCAAATACTGGCAAGGATGTAGAGCAACAGGAACTCTCATCCACTGCTGGTAGTAATGCAAATATTATAGCCATTTTGGAAGACAGTTTGACAATTTCTTACAAAGCTAAACATAGTTTTACCATATGATCTAGCAATTGCGCTTCTAGGTATTTACCCAAATTAGTTGAAAACTCATGTCTACACAAAAGCCTGCACATAAATATTTATAGCAGCTTTATTCACAGTTGCCAAAAACTGGAAGCAACCAAGATATTCTTCAGTGGTGAATGACAAACAACTGATGCATCTATATAATGAAACATTATTAAATGATAAAAAGTAATTGGTTATCAAACCAAAAAAAGACATGGAAAAATTTTAAAATACATATTGTTAAGTGAAAGAAGCCAGTCTTAAAAGGCTACAAACTGTATGATTCCAACTATGTAACATTCTAGAAAAGGCAAAACTATGTAACTGAAACTACCCTGTATAATACTATAATGGTAGATATGTAATATTATGCATTTGTCAAAAAGCCATAGAACTGTACAGTACAAAGAGTGAACCCAAATGTAAACTGTGGACTTTAGTTAACTATAATGTAGCAATATTGGTTCATTAATTGTAAGAAATGTACCACACTACTGCAAGATGTTGATAATAGTGGAACCTGTGAGTGGGCGAGAGAGGAGATACATGGGAACTCTGTACTATCTGCTCAATTTTTCTATAAACCTAAAATTTCTTTAAAATATAAAGTCTATTAGTTAAAAAATAAAATTAAAAAGAAATTCACTGACTTCCCCTTCCAGTACCAGGAAAAAAAAAAAGGATTATAAACCATGATCAAGTGAGTTTTATCCCAGGAATGCAAAGTTAGTTGAAAGGATTTGAATAAAACCATGAGTAAAACTACTATACTAAGAAGATTTGTAGAACCCTTCTTTATCTCCTTACTTCCAGTGGCCTGACCTACCGATTCCAGCAAACTTAGTATCCTCATATTATAACATATTTTTCTACCAGATTCTGTTTTTTTCAGGTATTGAAGCCAATGACTTCTGCTTGAGCCTCACCTCCACACATTATGGTTTGAAATTCATCTCCAGGAAAAAAAGCCAGCTCCACATGTATGCTTCCCCTGTCTCAAGTTTCTGAACCATATGCTTTCTTTCATTAGTTGCTTCTTATATTCTTAATAATTTTATAATTGTTTACAGTGATAGGGCAATTTTGATACTAATCATTCAATCATTACCCAAACCCAGATATCCCCATAAATGCATTTTTATGAATCATTCTTTCTACCAAGTTGATAATAGATTGGATTGAGTCTACTGAATACAGTGAGATAAATAAAGCTATGTTGCAATTGTTCAGGCTGTATAATAATAACTTTGCCTAGCATGATGGTGATAACACAGAAAGAGGAAAATAAATATTTGTGAAAATGCAGAAAATAATATTGATATCATTTGATGTTTGATAGCATATGACAATAAAAAAGAAGGGGGTTTTAGAATGACAGTTTTCTGGCTTAGACCATATGATGGATGGTAGTAATAAATTTGAGAGTCCTGTGAGATATCCAAGTAGAAATAATGGAAAATAGGGCACATTTACAATGACGATAACGTCTAGAGCTCCTTTGCCTTTTGCTCTAAATATTCCATTTTCAGTCTGGTTTGTTTTTTCATTCTGCATTCTGTGAGTTAGGTAAGAGTGTTTCATAAATAAGACTATGTCTAATTTTTTTTTTTAATCTGCAATACGTGGCATAGATGGAACATGTCTGAACTAGGGCAACCGAAGTAGGAATGGTGGAGTAGGGGAAAATACAGGGGATATTAAAGAGGCAGAGTCAACTAGAGTAGTAATTGCTTTTATGCAGAAAATTAGGACAAAAGAAGGAGACTAAAATGACTCCCTAGTTTAAAGCATGTGCATCTAGATGAATGGTGGGACAGTTGGTCAAAATATAGATTATATGAGGAAAAGCTGTCTTGGAAGGTGTAGGAAGTTTGTTCAATAAGTTGAATGTCTGGGATATCCAGGAGAAGGTGAAAAGTAAGCAGTCAGAACTAGCCTGAAACTTGCAAAGGAAATCTGAATTACAAATACAATATTGGAAGTCAATGTGTATGGTGGTCCATAGATGTAGATGATATAAACCAAGTACGGAATTTAAGAATTCTGAGTGGAACCTTGAGAAGCATCATCATTTAGGGTAATTAGGTGTGAAAAAGGCCAGGAGATCATTAGAAAACATTGGAAAGGCTTTGGAATAAATAGCCAGAGAGGAAAGAAGAAAAAAAGCAGAAGGGGATGTCATATTTCATTGTTTTTGAATTGTATAATTTGCAATTTCCTCTTTTATTTCTCACTCACTGTTATGGGAGTAGTAAGTTATTGGGTTATATCTTTGGTGTAGAAAGTAAAAATTTATGTGAGCCAAATTTTTTTCCTTTTATTTTACACTATCTCTAACTAAGTTTCATCTTATTGTATGGACAAGTTGTCTCCAACATATATCCCGTAAGATCAGATGATCCATTGAGATTCTGAGAAGAAAATAATAGAACTTCTATTTCTACTTAATTTTGTCTCATATCCTTTTCTAATTCTATGTTTGTGAATATTTGTACAATGTATATAATAAATCAGCAAAAATATATATGTATACATATACATAGACTAGGAAATGGGAGAATTTCACAAAGAAACCAAAAAAGTTTCTTTCTGATTGGGGTGCACATTTTAAAAAGTATGAGAAGTGCTAGCCTAAGGCTATTACAGTCCTCCTAAGCCTGCCTATAAAACATGACTCCACTTTAGCTGTGTTTCAAAGCATTATTGCAGAAGACTTTTTTGAATGTCTAATCATTATAGTCTTCAGTACAGTTATTTCTGATGAATCACTAAAGTTTGAAATTCAAGACTCTGCATTCCAGGCTACCCTAAATCCCAGACTTAGCTCCAGATGTATTTTTTGGAGCTCTTTCCCCAGGGTTTGAGTGCTTTTGCTATACTAGTGTTTTCACTATTTTCTGAACATACTCTGATGCTCTTCTTTTTTGAAAAAATTTGCTGTGCCTTGAATATTCTCTATTAAAAATTTCCTAATAAATATAGCCTGCCCAGATCCAAATAGATAGAATTGAGGGTTTGTTCTGCCATATAATTCCAAAATACATTTAGCTCTCTGTAAGCATTTACCCCGTGGCCCATGCATCCGGCATGTGGATTTGTGTTTATGTCTGTTTCTCATTCTAACTGTAGGCCCAGAGGAGGAAGGGCCTATTTTCAATTTTCTTTGTATTTCCCACGCACCTTACACAATGCAAATTCATGTACTTAGTTTTTAAAACTTATTTGTTGAATTATTTTGAGTTGAATCAAAGATAACATCAATAACTTATTTTTAGTAATAAAGAATGAGAAATATATCTTGTTAGTTATTTGCTTCTAAAATAGTGCCCTGTGTGCATTAGTTGTGGATTTATATTGCTTTTATAGCTCTTCCAATGCTTCTACTTTTAGAAATAAGATCACGTTTGAAAAGATTTCATGGACACTCAGGAGCATTTTCTTGGAAAATCTTTGTGATGACCTAGGAGGTATTATTTGAAAATACTTATATTTTTTATGTCTCAATTATTTTATCTTATTTTAGCTCAGATATAAAGCCCTCAGGGAAGTAACTAAGTCATATTTTGTCACTTATGAAGCTGAAAAGACACCTCTGGAAATTCACATACAAATATATCATCATCATTATAGTTGCGCCTGAAGACTGTATTACATTTAAATAAGAACATAAACCCATGTTATTTACAGCTATAATGTTACGAAGTTCTCCTTCAACCTAGTTTGTCTTTTACAGAGTCTCACACTACAAGAGTGAGAAGTCCTTCACCTAAAGGTCCATAGTAAAACAGTATAGAGATGTGACTCTCCATCTTTACTGACAATATATTCTCTAAGATTAGAGGTCTTCAGAGTTGTTCAGATAGCAAATGAAATACTAACTGAACAATATTGTTGATGCTACCTTTACAAAAGAATGAGAAGAATTATACATTTGTCTGAAGAATTAGAAAAGCTGAATAGGTTCTATCTAAATTTTATATGCTTATTGGATTACATGTGCCTATTTTGGTCCTAATAAATACCATAATTTCCTCCAAAAAAATTGAGACTCCTATATATTGTGCTTCTAGTTTAGTTCTCAGTGGAGTTGTTGTGGTCTCAGGTTCATGAAAAATCCAATTATTTCATTGTGGAACTACCCTTTCTGGAAGGTAAAAAAAAAAAAAAATTCCATGAGAGATGAAAGAATAGGAAATAATATATTGAGTGCCTACACTGCCTCAGGCTTGCTGCTAGACGACTTACAGATATTTTCTTATTCCATCTTCACAGGACTATCTGTTGTCAAAATGCATAACTGGGAGAGGGGCTTCAGGATGACTGAATAGAGGCATATGGTACTCACCTCCTCCATAAAGAAGAACCAGAATAGCGAGGAGACAATCATGATTCAAACAATCATCTAAGACAGAACACTGGAATTCAACAGAGACGTGACAAGAAACACCTAAAGCAAAACAGGAGAGGGAAGCAAGGCAGCTTGCTTGGCCGATAGTGGCTAAAAACCTGGAGAGACTCCCCAGTGCAGAGAAAAGGTAAGTGCGTGACCCACAGCAGTCCATCTTCTCACCGCAAACTCCTACAGTCCTAGCCCTGGGAGAGTGCCTTGACCCTTGACCCGTGCGGGCCCTGAGACTAACATAGGGAACTGCCTAGAGACCACACAATGGTGTTGCTCCAAGAGGGAGCCCACACTGGGTCCCACACATGCCCCAAGTCCTAAGCATCTATAGTATTGTGCCACTTTGAGAGCCTAGCCCCCACCAGATTACATCCTTCCCTGGGGCCCAACAGCATCTCCTTCATCTCCACCTCATCCACAGCTACCACCACAACTGGCTGCTGCCACCTGGGCCAAAGTACAAGCCACTGCAGGGACCCGGCTGTCTCTAGCAGTGAAATTGCCATGCATTTTCACATGCACCAAGGATAGACTCCACCTCCTGCAGCCACACTGCTGCTGGTTGCCACTGCCAGGGCCAAATATGAGCCACTGGCAGCAACCCTGATGCCCCCAGCAGTGGAGGTGTTGTACAAATACAAGTGCAACAGGAGGCTACCCCAACTGAGGACAGGCTACCCCAACTGCAACCACTACAGAGCCTGGCCGTTGCTGCAAGGGCTGAAGTGTGATCCATTGGCAGTGACCCTGTTGCCCCCAGCTGTGGAGCCACCACATATTTATAAGTACCCTGAGGACTGCCTACTTTGCCACAAGCCACCACCTGGTGCAAAGCACACACTTCCCAGCCACATGCCTAGAGCTGCTAACACTGAAAGCAACCCTGCCCTCTCTAGTAGCAAGACTATAGCACATCCACTACCACCTTCTCCCAAGCATTTCATTGGTGGCCTAGGTATTACCCTACCCCTGCCTACCACAGCCAGCACCTGCACACATCAGTGGGGTGCCTGAGGACAGGTCTGCCTGGCCTGGATTCATCCCCACCCAGTGCCCAAGTATGCATCTAGGGGCTTGGGGATTGCCCAGCCCTGTCCACCAACATTGGCATCTGAGCACTCCTCCTGGGGGCCCGAGGATGGCCCCCATAAAATTAGATACAAGGAATAAGCTCTAATGTTCAATAGCACAGTAGAGTGACTACAGTTAACAACAATGTATCTATCGTATATTTCAAAATAGCTAGAAGTCTTGAAATGTTCCCAATACATAGAAATAATAAATGCTCACAGTGATAGATACCCTAAATACACTGATTTTATCATTATACATTATATATATGATTATATCATTATACATTCTATGCATGTAATATCATCATTCTATGCATGTAACATCACATATACCCCATAAATATGTACAAATATTATATATCATTAATAAAATTTTTTAAAGGCATAACTAATAAGTCAAGGAGCCAACTTTTAAAAACTGATTTCAAATCAATTTTTTTTTAATTTTAGATATTTATTTTGTTTCTGTTTTGCATTTGTAAATATTTTGCTGCATTTTCATGCCACAGGTTACCATAGTCCAACAGTAAACATCACAAGGAAAATGAATCCAGAAGTGTTTTATGGCCAATGAAGGGCAATTGTGGTGATGATGATGATGATGTAATGATGAAGATGATAGGGATAAAAGTCATAGGAATGATAATTCCAGGTAACATTAATTTTTTTCCATATGTTAAGTGCCAGACAATGAAATAAGTGCTTTTATAAATTAGCTTATTTGTTCTTAGGAATTCCATGTGGTAACTAAGATTATTTATTCCATATTCTAAAATTTAGAAACTAAGCTTTAGAGATGTTAAAAAATTTGCCCAATGTAGCTTGTAGCAGGCAAAGCTTGGATTCCAGTTGAGACTGCCTGACTCCAAAGCCAAGTAGGCTAATGATAGAATGTTTGGTTTTAATTTTTTTATTTTTCTCAAATGTCAAGAAACATGTTTAATTAATTTGAGTTAATAAAGCAGAATTTCCTGCAGAATTCTCCCATGCCAAATTAGACTCAGGCCATTGATTTGAACATGTTTAAATATCACCCATGATAAAATCAAGGTTTATTTTGTGTGAAATATTTTGTTTTATTTTTAAAGAATCTCTCCTTAGAATACATTAAATAACAACAAAACTTCATTGCTAAATTTTTTTATTAAATTTACTATTATAGCCTATTACCTTAGCTGTCACTATTCTTGATTAATGTACAACATATTTTAGTTAATAATAAGCATAATTTAAAAATAGTCTTTTAGACTACCTAATGTGGTAAAAAGGTGACAGTGACAGAAAGAAGAACAAGAATAAGCATCAATAGGAATAAAATTTAAAATAGATTTTTTGAAAATCTAATTTTAAGAATTATTGATAAATGTTTCTTTCTTTCTTTTTTAAATTTTCTTTTTAAATAGAGACAAAGTCTCACTCTGTTACCCAGACTGAAACACAGCAGCGTGATTCTAGCTCACTGCAGCCTTGAACTCCAGGGATCAAGGGTTTCTGCCTTCTCAGCCTCCCAAGTAGCTGGGACTACAGGCTCGAGCCATTACACCTGGCAGATAAGTGTTTCTGTCTTAATTTCTCAATGTCTCAGTTTCCTCATCTGTGAAATGATTATAACATATCTCATGTAATAGTTGTGAAGACTAAAGCTATGTAATTGCTGTTATGGGCTGAATTGTCTCCCCACAAAATTCATAACTTTTAGTACTTCAGAATGTGTCTGTATTTGGATAGAACATGTAAAGAGGTAATTAAGTCAAAATAAGGCTATTAGGGTGGCTCTAATCAATCTTACTGGTGTCCTTATTCTTTTTAAAAAAAGGAAATTTGGACACAAAAAGAGATACCAGGGGCATATGCGAACAGAGGGACGACCATGTGAAGGGGCAGCAAGAGGGCAGCCATCTGCAAACCGAGGAGAGAGGCCTAGAACAAGTCTTCCCTTTTTGTCCTGACGACACCTTGATCTTGGACTTCCAGTTTCCAGAACTGTGATAAAATAAATATCTGTTGTTTAAGCCACCAGTCTATGGTATTTTGTTATGGCAGCCTTAATAAACAAATAAATATATACTAGTAGACACCGTGTGTGTCTAATTATTCTCTCCTGTCAGCCATTAGTATGACCTACTTATTAGGTTAACTCAACCTAATAATTTGTTGAGTTGGTTTTGGAAATTGTTGTTGCTATAGCTTCCTTCAGGCCATCACAAACCAAATTTCTCCAGCAATGGGATGCTCTATCCTCGTGCTTAGTGTTACTCCTAAGTTGCAGAAGGGTGTTTCTCAGTGTGCGTGCTTCATTTAATAAAACAGCTCAAGACATGGAGCCAGGTTTTGTGCCCATGCACCATTAAGGGTACCTCTTTCCTTTTCTGCCTCTAATCTTTCTCATGAATATCTAGTGATGACCCATGAAAAAATATATGGCAAATGAATGCACACTCTCACTGGGTCTGGAGTTCCCAGAGGTTTTAAATTGTCATGCTAGCACACATCCAACTCTAATAAAGTATTAACATTTAGCTGTTTTCTTCTTACCTGCTTTTATAGTAGTTTTGTCTCCATCCTAAGGTTTGCCAAAGGTGAAGCAATTCGTCTTTCCCATCTCTTCTCAGAAGGGCCTGCCACTGTTTGGAATTTAGTCCGCTTGGTTGCAGGGGTTACTAGTGGCTTGAGAAACTCCAGGAAGCCTATGCAGGGACTGCTGTCCTATCATACTTCCCACTGAGAATGTTCCTGTGGGAAGAGGAATAGCAGGAAAGTACTGCATCTTTTAAAATCTCAATTCAAGGACTGAATTTTTACTCTCCTAAAAAAATCACTGATGGCTCATTAGGGGGTGGCACAACTGCAATAAACTATTTTGTTATATCACCAAAGGAGGACAATCTGAGACACAGATGGCAAGAAAATGTTAGACTGTTCAGAAGGCACTGATTTTCAGGAATTTTTTTTAAGGCTGCCGAATATCTGCACATCAATTTTCTAATATAATTTTCAGTAACATGCATATAACCACAAATCAGCAAATTTTTGTACTGCCACGTTGATAAATATTTCTAACTCAACCTTTCTTAAAATATGGTTAGGAGAATAGAAAATTCATATTCCTCCAACTTCTTTGCCACCTCATGAATTTCAGTAATATAGAAAGCATCTTTCCCTGGACACGTTTTAGGAAAACTCAGCCTTTCTCTACAGTTCCTTCTGACAACATGGAAAAAGCCTGAAAAAAAGTAAAAAACTACCTTCTCTCTTGCTCAAGGATATCACTTGTATTACCTCACAAGAACATATAACAAATGGTAAATTGCAATAGGCAATTCTCCTCTGTCCTATGATTAACAATCATTGCATTGCTCATTGCTTTGCCATTGTGTCCATGTACATACTGTGTAAATGTTCTTTTCTGCTTATCCCTGGAGTATCATCTCTAGACAGTTTACAATCCACTACCTGCTTATTCACTGCTCCTATTTTAGCTAAACCCTTGAATGTTAAATTCAATCTGTTTATTTGAAGTTATGGTACTTTCAAATGATAATAGGAACTGCATTTATTAAGCACTTACTTTATGTCAGTCTTTTGGCATACATTATCCATTTTAATTATTACCACAGCTTCAAGAAGCATGAACTATTATGATCTTTATTTCACAGGAAATGTAAAGTGCAGCTTATAGTGTTGAAGTGTCATAGCTAATATGACCTAGCTAGTAATAGATAGGAGAATTTTATCTCACAGATACCTGACTCCTATGTATCTGCTCTTTACTATTGCACTACACTGCCTCATCCCTCCTGGTTAGAATGACTTCAGAAGATTACCCTTGGCTATTTAACTTGGAGTTCAATGAACTATCTCTTGACTTCAAACTGCATACTGACTCTTAACAGTCTCCCTCTGAAAGTAGCTCACTTCTAGCTATCACAAAACTGAATTTTACAATTTGGAACTCTAACTGTAAGTCTCGATCTAGCATCTTCTGTTCAGTGCCATCTTATAATCTTGTAGTCTTCCACAATGAACTGCTTGTGATGCCATTTAGCAGATTCATTTCCCCCCCAAAAAAAATTAGATGTGGATTACAACCATACAGTCATATTGACATATGATAGACTTTTTTGTATAAATACAATACAGCCTCAAGCCTGGATTTATATCAAAACTTAATTAAGTGCTTGTAATAAGAATATGTTTGAAAAGGATGGATTTCATTTGTTGCATGTAGTTTCAATAACAACATATCCACTTTTCAAGTGCCAGACACTATAGCTTTGTGTGCCTCTGAGAATGTTCCTCATCAGATACATTTTTGAACTGGTTTTTATATGACATTTGATTAAAAATGAAGATATCCCTGAAAAGGTATCCCTGTGAAGGTTAAATGCGGTATATTATTCAACTCAACTTGAGGCATTTTTAAAAGACTCCTATAGCACGGTAAGCTTTGTCCACTAGGCCATTGAATGCATGCTATTTTGACATAATATCACTGAAGAAACAGAAGTTTTTATTCTACAGTAAAATGTCAGATCAAATTTAAATCATGGTTATACACTTGTGAAATTTATATTACTTTTTTTCTGAATCTCAGGAACAAATGGGGCAAAATTGGTTTAGTAATTCCACAATTTTGTGCACTCTTAACTGCATATACATAATAGCAATAAATAAAATATTAAAGGAGGAAATTAAAAGAACAAACAACCCTCTTGAAAAAGATAAACATTTTTGTAAGCTGTGAATTGAAACATAAATACAAAGAAGTGAGGCAAATGAAGCCAAAGGATTAATGAATCTCAGGTTGGGAGAAGGCAGTAGCAGACTGAAGTTTAGTTCCGGAAGGTTAGCAGGGATCCAAATGTATTCTTCATATGCCTGGAGTCTAATTCAGCCCCAGTGCTTAAAGAAAGAAGCTGACAACAACCGCTGTTAATGGCTGTCTGTGGCTGGGGCTCATAGGCACGTGTGGGCTGAAGAGATGGGAGACTATAAACACAGCCTCACAGAAGAAATAAACCAAGTTTGGCTCTGAGCTGTCTGCATCCACAATATCCACAAAGCCAAAGAACCAAAATGATAGACCTGATTCTGGATGCTGGTTCCCTTGGAACATGTTTCAGAAAAACCACTACACAGAAGATCATATAGGAATGGAGGGAGGGAGAGAAAAGAGAAGGGGCGAGGAGAGAGAGAGAACAAGAGAGAGAATGAATCCTTTTCAATCAAAATGAGCCTGCAAACCAAAAATTTTGAATTGCTTGGAGAAAGATACACACAAACAAAAATCAACAACAGAAATCAACAAGCAGAACATCAATTCACTCCATATGAAGTCAACTCATAAAAGTGTTTGATAAATATATTAAACATCTTTAAGTGCTTTAAATGATCAATTAAAGTATAACATTGATAAACAATTTTTTAAAAGAAACTGTTAAACAAAAAACAGAGGACATGTGTTTGAAATAAGTACAGATGCATATGAAAAGGATCTACTAGAAATCTTCAGGAAAATGTAGTCTTTTCAGTGAAAACTCTAGTAGATTGTTAGAATAATTGCCCTCAATAAATCACAACCCCTTATTCCACACTCTTTTGCAATATAACTTTCCTGTTCCTTCTGTTAAGAACTAGTGTCTGTTTCTCCACCTCTTTAACTCAGGATGGCTTTGAGACTTCCATTGACTAATAGAATATGGCAAAAATGACATTGTATAACTTCCTATGCTAGCCTTAAGAGACCTTGAACTGCTTTCTCTGTCTTTGAATGAATCTTTTATCAGGGGAAGAAGCAATTCTGTGCTCCTAAAGGATAAGAGGCCACATAGAAGAGAAGTAGAGAGCTACAGACAGCAGCCAACACCAAATGCCAGACATATAATTGTGGCCACCCTGAAATATCCACTCCAGTTAAGGTTCAGATGACTGAAATCATACATGAGCAATCCCATGCAAGATCAGTATACGAACTGCCTGGCTGAGACCTACACAAATTAAACTAATATACAGTTGTTTTCAGCCACTAAATTTTGGAGTGATTTGTTATACATAAATTAATAACTAATATAAAAATGGTACCTAGAAACAAGGTGCTCCCATAACAAAAACTTAAAAGCTTGGCACAACATTGAAATTGACAGTTGGCTTTTTATGTCTGTCTACGATAAATGAGAGAGAGTTCAAAAGCAAAATTTAGAGGAAATATAAAGGATTGAGACATGCTGGGTTAGAAAATGAAACCATGTAATATTTCTAGACTCTTTAGCTATGGTCTTTGAGCAAAAATCAAATCAAGTGTGTGATGATAAGACCCTTAGCTAAAAATACAGAGAAATGTATGGTAGTTCCCAGTAAACCCTTATGGCAAGCTTCTAAGAATTTCAAAAGTATTGTCTCACAACAACCTTACAAATGGCCCAAAATAGAAAGATCTATTTTGCAAAGAATTATGGATGTGGCTTTTGGACATGAGGGAAATGTCAATTAGATTCATATACAGTCCAAAATATTTTTAAGGTAGTTATAACAACCTCACCTATAGGGATTAGAGACAGTTAAAAACGAAAAGAAACCTCTCAGACCCTAAATTTCTGTGCTCAAGAAGCAAACTGAGAATACCTTTCAGTCACAAATAGAGGACTTTTATTATGGAAAAGAAAGAAAGTCTTAGAGTGTGGAGACCACAGCCCTGGAAGGTAAAGTCAAGAATTAAGGAGATCAATAGTTAGGAAACCATTCAATTGAAGAATAATTGGACCCAGAATAGATAGCAGGGCATATTTCCTTAACCTAGAGAAGGTGGTCCTGACAATAAACATATGGCTGTATTTAGGAATCACTACGGGCCGATGACTGCTGTGTGCCCTATTCCATTTCTTCCCTTTTTATTGGGGGTGTCTACTGTAGTTATTCTTTCCCTGTTGTACCACTGCATGTTGCATGTATTGGGTGTGGATAAGTCGTTCTTTTTTCACTTACAGCTTTATTGAGATATACTTGAAAAATAAAAATTGTGTGTATTAAGATGTACAGCATGATGTTTTGATAGATACATTAATTGTGAAATGATTATCAAAATCAAGCTCGTTAACATATCATCACCCGGTGAGAACACTTAAGATCGAATTTCTTAGCAAATTTCAAGTGTGCAATACAGTATTGTCACCACACTGTACATTAGATATCTACAACTCATTCATACCACATAACTGAAACTTTGTGCCCTTTGACCAACATCTCCTAATTTTCTCCCCTTTCCCACCCCAGGAACATGAGTTTTAGAAGGGACGAATATCCAAACCATAGTAAAAGGCATAGAATATAAGAATATCGTTGTGCACAGAAATTAATAAAACACATCATTGAATTTAATTAACTAATGACTAAAAATAAACATTGCCATTTCCATTAGAATGTAAGTTACATGATAATTTTGCTTATTGCTGAACTATAAGACTTAGTGCCTAGAACATAGTTAGGTATAAGTATTTGCTAGTCACAAGAGACACAGTGAAAACAAGCATATAGAAAAGTTGAAATAAAAGACATAAAAGCTATAACATCAATTAGTAACCAAAACAAAAGCTAATAAAATAGAATTTAAGATAAGAAATTATTAGTATTGATAAAATAGTTCATCACTGTAGCAAACACTGTATGCATTATAGCAACCACTAATTTCTCAACCCCTGTATGCTTTGCTGCAAATGACTCACAGCTGCCATCTTTAGTAGATTGTCTTTAAGCCCTGGAGCATATTAACTCTTACAAAGAATCAAAAGTGCTTGGTGCTTTGTTCTACCCTTAGGGATGCTTGTAGCTAGCGCACAAATGTTATTGGAGTGCGAAACTCAGCTCCTTTGCTCAAGTCAGGATCAGAAGTATAATTTATGTTCCAGAGTTTGCCAAATGATCGAGCATTCTTGGATGTCACCAAAATTGTATATTTCCCGGGCTTGTTACCTTTCCTTTTCCTGCTTCTCCCACACTCTTGTTTATTCTGCCACCTGAATCTTTGATTTATCATCAACATCTGGAAGGACCTATCCACGGACCCCTACTGGGGCTCACAGGAAAGAATGGGGGCATGTTGGGATACAAGAGAAATCCTCTCAGAGTGGTGCAGACTCGGATAAGGAGAGCATTCACCACTAGAGAAAAGTCATAAAGCCCCATTGAACACCTTCTCCTTTATGGAACAAAAGTCTTAGGTTGCTGGAGTAAGAGCAGCACAAACCATCACTCCCAGGGCACAGACGAAGATGAAGATGGGAAAGGCATGAGAAAAAAACAAAATCTCTATCGCTAAGGTAGGGGTAGGAAACTGTCCTGGAGCCACCTCCTTGATTCTTGTGCCTCAGCTATGGGTGTTTTTTTTTTAAAATCAGGAATGGAGGATTAAATGACAGCTGAACTTCTTTCTTAACTGTGTTAGAAACTTGGCTATTGGTAACTCTTCCAGTTCTCTATTCAAGAACATTGAAAAGATTCCTCTCACAAAAAGTATCTGTGCTGTTATCATAGAACTCAAAATTCAATTTTCCACTTCCTATGATTTTATTTCTTTTTGTCCCTACCATAAAACCAAATATGCCAGATAACAACATGTAGCAATTTAAAGTATTATTTCCAATATACTTTTGGATTATTCCTCTTTACCTTGAATTCTTATTGCTTTTGTAAACAAAATTCAATTATAAGTCTGTATTCATACACTAATCAGTGATACCCAAATGCAATGATGAATATTGTTCCTAAAAACTCATTATTATCATTCAAGAGGCAGAACCTGGATTATGGAATCAACTTTCCTTTACCAATCATTTCAGAGCTAATAGCTCCCTTTTATTTTCATATTGTTTGAGTTATTTCTCCTGATAGATTCTGTGTCTTGAAATATAGTTTTCAATTAATAAAATATACAGGATTCAGGCAATAGAACATGTCTATCTGTTCTAACCTTAGACTCTTCTTAATTGTTGTAAACAGGCTGTATTTATGGTATAAATATCATTGGCCAGCTACTCATAACCAGCAGAGATACTGAGTATGTCTAACATATGGCATCTTCACAGTTGCTGTAGTTCTTTCAAAGGTGATTTATCAGAATTAAAGTTAGTGACAAGTATAATGTAAAAGTAAGGCTGTGAGGTATCTTCTTATTCAGCTGCCCTGTGTGTGATATCCACTATTGGAATCTTGGCAGTAAATTGTACTAATCACCGAGGATTAGTCCACACGTACTCAAGTTTCTCTAGCTATTTTGCTCTAGTTTCCTCATTAAATTATGATTACTTTTAAAAAGAATAGTTATTTTAAGAAGGCTAATCCCAGTGCATTTGATATCATGTAGTTCATTTTCCTTATTTAGGGAGGATAAGTGACCCCCCCCCAACATTGGTGGCAAAGTTAGGATTGCAAACTCATGTTCCATGACTCCAGAGTCAATCCTCCTAACTACTCTGATATGCCTCCCACAAAGTATTCTAGGTAGTCTAACTCTGCCACTGAGTAGATGACCTTGGGAAAGCCACTTAACTTCTCTGAGACATTCCTTCTGCATGTGAGCGGTAGGGGTAACAATAGTGTCCATCTCACAGTGTTGTTGTGAGAATTAAACAAGTTAATATTTGAAAATGCTTATAACAGTGCTTGACATACTGTAAGCACTGTAAAGGTGTTGGCTAAAGTAAGTTCTTTTACTTTAAATACTACCCTAGAGTTATCTTATTGGTATCAGTTAACATTTTGATAAGTAGCTCAAAAATGTTGGCACAATTTATAATTAAATAAAAGAATAATTTTTAGTTTGTGGCTGGAGTGAGTTAGAGCATTGACATGGAACCCCATTACAGTTGTATGATGACTTGCCTGACAATAGTGAGTGAGCACACAGCTAGTCAAATCCTTTGTGGAAGAAAACATACTCATAATTGAATAAAATTAATTATGGATAGCATTTACTAGCCATTTATTAATACTAATACTAATGTATTAATTCTAATTGCCAGAATAACCTTATGGAATTAGGTACTACTATTATCCTCATTTTACAGATGAGGAAAATGATTCACAGAGAAGTACTCTGCCACGTTCACCCAGCTAATAACTGGTTGAGATGAGAGAGAAGAATTTTTAATGTCCTGAGCACTTCCCAATTTAGCTAGTCCTCCACTATTTCCTTATGCCAGCATGGTAAAATCCTACTGAGACATATAAATAAAGAATATATAGAAAAATACATGTAGTATCCAAAATATATCTCCTCACTCCCTGGTCCCAACAAACTATGAATGGACAGTTCTACTGAAAGCCATTGATGAGTTCAGGGAGGAACTGAACCTTAGCTCCTTCTTTAACCTCAGTAAAAAGACCTAGGTTCCTGGTAACACTGATGTTTTTCCCCATGTAGGAAAGAACTAAGGGTTTTGAACACAGCAAAGATAAGGAAGTGGGTCTATAATCTGAAAAAAGTAAGAAAATTTATGAAAATATTACTCTTATCCAGACTGGCTGGGATTTTCACAATGATCTCTGACTCATCATGCATTTTAACACTTAGTCTAAGAGTTCTCACCATCTTTGCTACTCAACAACTTCCAAATTCTTCTTCCTCTAAAGGTAAAGAGCTGCCTTTTCTGAGAGTAAGGAAGAAACTCCTAAGAGAACATCTAGAATCCAGAATATTATTTTCTGGATCAATACCTTATGTATAATTGCAAACCACAGTAATGCTAAGTATATTTGTAGAACTGACTTGAATGGACTTATTTGACAATCCAGGCTATGTCTGCCCAGAAAGTGTTTGTGGTCCACATGTTCTTTAAAATGGAGATCTGGTGATGAAGATACAATCAGCTCCCTTCCAATTTTAGGAGTCAGATGTGGAGGATATAGAGGGAATTTTGGCCTCTACTCTATGCTGTTTTCCCTGTTACACTGAAAACTGAAAAAACAGAGTCTTGACAAGAACATCGAGAGAAATGGTGAAATGGAAAGATGCCCAGATAGGCAGACTTTGATACACTGCTGGTCAGCAGGCTCTTGGAAACCCTCTCTACAATGAGAACAGAATGCTTGAGTTGGAGGTTCCTCTGCTTAGCCCATGTGAGAAAAAGAGGGATTTCTCCAGTTAGCAGAAGAAAGGACAGGATATGCAAGTAGAAAGCAGACCCTTAAGATATCAGGATAACATTGTACAACCTTTGAATGAAAAAATGAAAAGCAGAGGCCTCGACACTGTTCTTGTAAGTACACTCACTCAGCAAATATCTATTGCCAGCTTGTAACATGCTAGACATTGCTGATACAGTGCTTGACTAGAAAGATAGTTTCCTGTTCCCATGGAGCTGATAGTGTAGAAGAAAATAATTACACAACTAATTACAATTGTGTTGAATGCTACAAAGAAGTATAGATCATTATGGGAGCACATAATGGGAAACCTAACCTAGCTTAGTCAAACAAAACAGAAAGAGACTGCCCCTGCCAAGGGGCGGGGAACCTGCGGCCTCAAGGCCACATGTGGCCCTCCAGATCCCCAAGTGTGGCCCCTTGACCGAATCCAAACTTCACAAAACAAATCCCTTTATTAAATAAATCCTATTTATTAAATAAATAAATCCCTTTATTAAATAAATCCTATTTATTTAATAAAGGGATTTGTTCTGTGAAGTTTGGATTCAGTCAAAAGGCTGCACTCAAGGATCCAGAAGGCCACATGTGACCCCAAGGCTGCAGGTTCCCCACCCCAGGTGGGGAGAAGCTGATATAGAAAACTTCAGAGAAAAAGGAAACGTAGCCTTTGTGGCTTGCTCACAAGGCTGAATTTGTTAATCTCTCTTCTCCCATCTAGTAATAGGTAAAGACTGAGGAAGGCAAAATGCTTTCATTAGTGAATATGCATTGCATGCTCTTTGTGTGCCACCAAAATGTTAAATTTTTTATATTTAATGTCTTATTTAATCCAAGCAGCAGCCTGTACAGAGTGTACAATCATTCTTCTCATTTTACACATGAGAAAACTAACGAGCAAAGAGTTTACACTGTATATAAATAATAAAGCCAGGAATTCAAATACAAGTCTTCCTACCACACATCCCAAAATCTCTCCATAACACCTTTCCTCATTTGTTGGAAGGAAACAGAAAAAAAGGCGGGACTTAAGGAAAGCAAAATAGGTTTACCTGAGGAAAAGGAATGATGGGAGGAATGCTCTTCTCTGCCTGTTTACAGTTGTACTTACAGCCTCAAAAACCATTGCCAAAAGTCTACCTGTTTAAAGAAAAATACATGAGGATTCTTAGAAAACCAACAGCAGGAGGCACCACTGTTCAGCTGATTAAAAATGATCTGAGATTTGTCTCAGAGTCTGACTCTTCTTTTCCTTAGTAAGGGGTCTGTCATCTCAAAACCCACCGTGCTTCATTTCGAGCAGATAGGACATTTTTCCAAGGTGAAATTGAAGGTGAGGCTTCTTAAAATACAGATCATTTCACATAGGAAATATCTAGTTTTTTCTTGAGGTGCAACATACCAATGCCTGGATAGCCATATCGTGCAAGAGAATTCTCTTAAGGCCCAAAGTTCTTTTCATATTCACACAAAAAAGGAATACTGTAGAGAAAAAAGTTCCACAAAAATCAAAATAATTCCAGTAGATTATACCACACATTTTCAGTGAAAAGAAAAGCTTCAAAATTTACTCAAGGCATCATCAGAAAACCACACTGTCAGAAGACTTAACTTGTATCGCCCAAGGAGACGTAGTGATCATTCCCAGAATGTGCTATTCAAAGGAAAGAAGCTCACAAATCCATTTATCGGGTTAAGAGTTGTCAACTTTGTGTTGCAAATCTCATTGCAATCACGTAAGAATAAGATATTTTCTGTAGCTCTTACTGAGTCAAATGAAAGAGAAAAAAAAAAGTACATTTTTTTAAACCAAAAATGTATGTCTTCATTACTAAGAGAAATCAAAAATAAAATTATCTTAATAGCAGTAGTGCTGTTAAACTGTAGCGCCTCTCTTCTTTTTATTTATTGGTGGCTGTTTTTTTCTTATGTAGCATACAAAATGTTTAGTTTATTTTTCTTTTCACTAAGTCTTCATAATCATATCCCTGGGACTGAGTTCCAAACTCTTTGGAAACTACTGATGTGTTAATTGTCTTTTTTAATTATCTTAAAAATATAAATTTTACTTAATTGCCACAAATGGCCTTTCCTTTAAATATTAATTACTCTTCAACAAGTAATATCTATGAATAAAATTAGATTTCACAAGCTCTCTAAAATAGAGGAATGAAAATATGGTAGACTCTATTTACCTGCCACAAATAAAAATTAGTATAGAGTTGAGGAAATGTCATTTTGTTTTGAAGAGTAGATCAACAAAGCATAAAGCACAAGTACGCTTTGGTAGTCACCGCTAGGAAATGACGAAAAGAACAGGAGAAATAAGGTCAGATAATCCTGTCTCTGGTTCAGAAACTCGGAAAAGTTTTAGTTAGAATAGGAGGTTGTTCTAAGAATTGAGGAAGTGGAGAGTACAAGATCTAGTCCAATCCTCTCATTTGACAAATGCAGATACAGAAACGATGGAATTTATACAATTAGTCAGATCAATCTAAACATCTAGCACTTTAGCTCTTCTCAGAGTCTTCAAAGCCCTTTATATGTTATCCTGTGGGTAGCATTATCCCCAATTTATAGATGAAACTAAAACCAGAACACTAAATGACTTTACCAAGACCCCACAAGCAGACCAATGGCATAACTAATATTACCGCGTAAGACCAGTGCTCTGAACACCAAGCCTCCTGGACAAGATATTCCATGGTACAACTCACATTTATTGAACACTATTGAAAACACTGTGTGGTAGGCTTTAGGCTGAGAGGTAGGACACCCACTATTCATTCCTTCAGGATATTTGCATCATAAAGAGGACTCTGATCCTCAATTAACCATGTAGGCAAATTTATTTTTAAGGGTCAGTGAGTCATAGGTTATTCAATATCCAAATGCAGAAAAAAAAGCCACAATCTAAGTCTCCTGAATATAAAATTTTCAGAAAATAAATTGAAAACTTTTTTACCCTAGCAAGAGCAATTCAATAAAATCAGATACATAAATGATCATTTTAAAAAACTTTGACCAAAAACAGGCATGAGATTGATTAATCTCAAAGTATCTTACTTTTCCGTAATACAATGAAAGAAATTGTATTTTCCTGGACAGGCGAGTTTCAAATTAAGTCAGATTTAGTGTTGCCTGACCTATGATGGCAAAATCAGACTCCGCCTAAGTTTTTGATTACTTTCATGATCTTTCTCCTGCTAGTTTACCATGAAATGTTATCTCTGGCTACCACACTGCTCATTTGCAGCCATCACAAAATCTCAATAAACATGACTGACTGCACCTTTTCTCTGCCATGTTTCCAGTTAACCAATTCCTGACTCTTTCAACTCCATCAGCTCTGTGTATATTTGCAAATCATGGCTAAAAATGTTTACCTTTTTCCTTGACTCCATATCCAGTAATCATGTAAAACATGGTCAAAATAGAATTATTGAATTTACTAGATCCATTTCTATCCAGTCAGCTGTTCTCAGTAAATGGAATAGTAATTCATCCAGTGGCTTAAGCCAAGAACTGAAAAGTCCTCCTTGATTTCTTTTTTTCCTTTACATCCCTCATCTAATCCACAGCAAGTTCTATAATTCTACCTCTAAAATCTAAACTGGGCCAGGCACGGTGGCTCATGCCTAGCAGTCTGGGAGGCTGAGGTGAGAGGATTGCTCGAGGCCAGGAGTTCAAGACCAGCGTGAGCAACATAGTGAGAGCCCCATCTCTACAAAAAATAGAACACTTAGCTGAGCATGGTGGCGCACGCCTGTAGTCCTAGCCAGTCGAGAGCTGAGGCAGGAGGCTTGCTTGATTGAGCCCAGGAGTTTGAGGTTACAGTGAGCTGTGATGACACTACTGCACTATCGCCTATGGAACAGAGTGAGACCCTGTCTCAAAAAAAGAAAAGAAAAAAAACCCAACAAATGAAATCTATAATGAATCCATCTACTTCTTTCCATGTCTAGGGCTAACTCTCCAGTTTATACCACCATAATCTTTATCTTGAACTACTGTGATAGCTTCCTCACTGCTTCCTGTCTTCCTCTCTATAATCCATTCTCCACACAGTAGCCTAAATGATCTTACAAAATGTAAACCAGATCATACATTTTCTGTGCCTAAACCTCCAATGGCTTCCTTTTGCACATAGAACTAAATCCAAATTCCTTACTGTGGCTCACAAGGTCCTCTGTCATTTAAATCTCGTTGTCTTCTGTGATCTCCCTCTCTGCCATTGCACCTTTAGCTCACAGTGATGCAGCTATCTTCATCTTTTTTTATTTCCTGGGACATGTAGAACCTCATTTCTATATTAGATTCTTTGTTCTTACTCCTCTTTTTGCCAAGAATGCTCTGAATCAGATTTTCTCACATCTGACTCTTGTTATTGAAATCTTATTTCAAATGTCACCTCCTCAGAGAAGTCTTCCCTGATTACCCAACCCACTCCCATGACCATACTCATTCTTCTTCACATAACTTATTCCTTCCTAGCTCTTACAACCTTGTAAAATTACCTTTACTAGCACAATTCTTATTATTTATTGTCTGTTTCTATTCCTCTACTAGAATATGAGCTCCAGAATAGTAGTATTATGAACTGAATATTTGTGTTCCCCCAAAATTATATGTTGAAACCTAATCCCCAATGTGATTGTGTTAGGAGGTAGGGCCTTTGGGAGGTGATTCGGTTATGAATGGGATTAGTGCCCTTATAAGGGCTGAAAAGGCTAGAGTTCTTCCCTTGCACCGTGTGAGGACAGAGTGACGAGGTGCCTTCTGACTCACAAAATGGGCATTCACCAGATGCCAAATCTCCTTGTGCCTTGATCTTGGATTTTTCAGCCCCCAGAACTGTGAGAAATAAATTTCTGGGTTTTTCATTATTTCAATAGATTTAGGGGGTACAAGTGTAGTTTTGTTACGTGGATATATTGTATGGTGATGAATTAACTACCCAGTTTATAGTATTTTGTTATAGCAGCCCAAACAGACTGAGAAAGACAGGTACTTCATCTGACTTTTCTTATTATTGCGGTTTCCTTAGATTTGGGCACAGTACTTGGCACATTGTGGAAACTCAGTGTATTTTTTAAATGAATGAAAGAACATGTGAATGAATTCATCAAATAAGTAGATAGGTAAAGGACCACAGAAATCATTATATTCTTGTTTTTAGTGAACTAGAACCAGTTGAGTTGCACAGAGTCATAAGTCAGAGCATCTTCCTGATATTTATATCTGTTTTCAACAAAGCTGCTTTCCATACAACTCACCACCTGAATTCTTCTACATGACAACCAATACTGGGATGTAGTATTCACTTCATTTTGCAAATATAAATATCAACATATGTGTCATATATATGTGTGTGTGTGTGTGTGTGTGTATACATATAGTGGATAGTTGATCCTCTAGTGAAGATTTCTGAGGTGCTAATTTAATATTGTGCTATTATGCATAGCTATCTTCCATTAAAATGCCACACATCTGGTGCAGTGTTCAGGAGCTATAGACATGAGTTGAATCATTTATTCAGCCATTCCAAGAGTGGCTAAGTTAAAACAAGGTTTATCTTTCTTTCTAAACACTGCTTTGATTTCATTATTTCTTGCTCCTCAACCCACAGTGCCATTTATTGCCAGTCTGCCTTTGTCAATTGGCATATGATACCTCAGGCTTGTATTTATCAATTTACTATCAGTTTATGTTCTATCTCCTCAAATGGACTGTATGCTTTTGGTATACTGTACCCTAAAAGTGAGTCCTATCAAAAAATTATTTAATAAATATTTGTAAAAGATTATTATGAGAGCATTTCTCTCTCTCCAAATCTGACTCCACCTTATCTTTAGTACTGAACACGAAGTGAAAATTAATGACTAGAATAACTCTCGATGGCAAATAAACTTTTTTATACATCTTCTTTATCCATCACTTATTTTTCCCTATGTGGGACACATAATAAATAAGTTCTTGATGTTCTTTACACATTCTGGAGCTTACTACATATTGTTTGTCATCTCAGAAACAGCTCAATTAAATCAGCATTTGGAAATCTCAATATCTGCCTCTGTGACATTAATAATCTTGGTAAAACAGGTGCTTGTGGGGAACTGAAAATATTTGAAAATAAAGGGATAGTTCTAGAGAATTAGTTGTGTCACGGGGATAAAAAATAGATCGTGCTTCACTGCATTCATTTTAAAACACAGTGACTGTCCTTAATGCTATTTTACAACTGAGGAGCAGATAATTACTGAAGTTTCTCTCTCAAAACCTACACCAACATTTCTTTTTATCCACTACTCTTACTTTTTACTTCCCTTTCACCAGTTAGGAAGCAGAAATATTTTTAGATATATCTGTTTCTTAGGAGGAGGGTTGATACAGCTGCTCCTCCCAAAATCATTATATGTTTTAAAATATGCTCTTCAGAATTACAGCAAAGAAAATAGTCTTGAAAGACAAACTATATTTTGACTGTAAGGGCCAGATGGTTAAGATAGAAAAGTTGGGCTTTTTAATATTCCTTTAAATATGAAGAGACAAATACTAAAAGCAGTAGAACTTAACGTTTCTCTATCAACAAACGTGTTAGTTTCAGTAGTACCAGTAGTACCAACTCCAAGTTTATGTGATTTAATGCCATGAAAGTTTATTTTTTTTGAATGTATAAAAGTACAGTGAAGGTGTTCTTGATTGGTAGCTGTGAGTGACAGGGGGGCAGCTCTGCTCCCTGCAATCATTCATAGACACTGAGCTGATAAAGGATTTGCCTTTTTCAACATATATCTTCTAAGATCACCCTGGGTGTTGACATCTGGCCAAGAGTAGGAGGAAAAGAATGTTGAAATTATACACTTGCTTAACTGCATTGGTCTTAAAAGAAAACAAATGTTTTCCATTTACTTTTTGACAAGAACGAGTCACCTGGCCTCAGCTAGATAAAAAGCGGGTTAGTATTTAGCTATTTCCCAGGGAGAGAATTGAAATAGTAAAGCAAGGAGATGAGGTTGTGGTAGTTGTTTCCTAAAGGGACCTGCCCCCATCAATTTTTTTTATTTTTTAATTAATTAATTTATTTTTTTATTTCAGAATATTGTGGGGGTACAAACATTTTGGTTATGTAAATTGCTTTTGTACCATTTGAGCCATAAGTGTGCCCATCCCCCACTTGCATTGTACCAGCTAGGTGTGAATTTACCCATCCTCCCCTCCCTCCCCTTGCTTGGTTTTTGATGAATGTTATTTCCATATGTGCACAAAAGTGTTGAAATTAGTTCCAATTTAACGGTGAGTACATGTGGTGTTTGTTTTTCCATTCTTGTGAAACTTCACTTAGAACAATGGCCACCAGCTCCATCCAGGATAACACAATAGGTAGTTCATTGTTTTTTGTGGCTGAGTAGTACTCCATGGTATACATATACCACATTTTGTTAATACACTCATGTACTGATGGGCACTTGGGTTGTTTCCACATCTTTGCAATTGTGAATTGTGCTGCTATAAACATTGGAGTGCAGATGTCTTTTTTATAGAATGTCTTTTTTTCCTTTGGGTAAATACCCAATAGTGGGATTGCTGGATCAAATGGTAGTTCTACTTTTAGTTCTTTGAGGTATCTCCATATTACTTCCCAAAGAGGTTGTACTAGTTTGCAGTCCCACCAGCAGTGTATGAGTGTTCTTATCTCTCCATATCCACACCAACATTTGTCGTTTGGGGACTTTTTGATAAAAGCCATTCTCACTGGAGTTCAGTGATATCTCTTTGTGGTTTTAGCTTGCATTTCCCTGATGATTAGTGAGGTTGAAATTTTTTTTATATGTTTGTTGGCCATTAGTCTGTCTTCTTTTGAAAAGTTTCTGTTCCTTTTCTTTGCCCACTTTTTAATGGGGTTGTTGACTTTTCTAGATAATTTTCCTGAGTTCTTTATAGATTCTAGATATCAGCCCTTTATCAGATGTATAGTATGCAAATATTTTCTCCCATTCTGTAGGTTATCTATTCACTCTAATTATAGTTTCCTTGGCTGTGCAGAAGCTGTTTAATTTTATCATGTCCCATTTATTTACTTTTGTTGTTACTGTGATTACTTTTGGGGTCTTCTTCATAAATTCTTTGCTTAGGCCGATGTCTAGAAGAGTTTTTCCAACATTTTCTTCTAGAATTCTTATGGTTTCATGCCTTAGGTTTAAGTCTCTTATCCATTGTAAGTTGATTTTTGTGAGTGGTGAGAGGTGCAGATCCTGTTTCAGTCTTCTACATGTGGCTACCCAATTTTCCCAGCACCAGTTATTGAATACGGATTCTTTTCCACAGTGTATGTTTTTGTCTTCTTTGTCAAAGATTAGATGCTATATGAAGATGGTTTTACATCTGGGTTCTCTGTACTGTTCCATTTGTCTATGTCTCTGTTCTTGTGCCAGTACCACACTATTTTGGTTACTATAGCCTTGTAGAATAGCTTGAAGTATGGTAAATTGATGCCTCCCAGTTTGTTCGTTTTGCTTAAGGTTGCTTTGGCTATACGGGATCTTCACTGGTTCCATACAAAGCATAGAATTATTTTTTCTAGATCTGTGAAAAATAATGTTGGTATTTTAATAGGGATTGCATTGAATCTGTAGATCACTTTGAGTAGTATAGACATTTTAACAATGTTGATTCTGTTGATCCACAAGCATGTTATGGTTTTACACATGTTCACATCCTCTGCTATTTCCTTCTTCAGTATTTCATAATTCTCCCTGTAGAGGTCTTTCACCTCCTTAGTTAAATATAATTCTAGGTATTTTATTTTCTTTGTTGCTATTGTGAAAGTCATTGAGTCTTTCGTTTGGTTCTCAGCTTGACTGTTGTTGGTGTATATGAATGCTACTGATTTGTGTACATTGATTTTATAACCTGAGACTGTGCTGTATTTATTTATCAGTTCCAGTAGTGTCTTGGCAGACTCATTGGGGTTTTCTAGATATAAGATCGTATTGTCAGCAAAGAGCAATAGTTTGATCTCTCCTGCTCCCATTTGCATACCCTCGATTTCCTTCTCTTGTCTGATTGCTCTGGCTAGGACTTCCAGCACTATGTTGAATAGAAGTGGTAATGAAGAACAACCTTGTCTGGTTCCAGTTCTAAGTGATAATGCTTTCAATTTTTCCCCATTCAGTATGATGTTGGCTGTGGGTTTGTTATATATGGCTTTTACCATTTTGAGGTAAGTCCCATCTATGCCTATTTTGTTAAGTGTTCTTATCATAACAGGGTGCTGAATTTTGTCAAATGCTTTTTCTGCATCTATTGAGAGCATAATATGGTCTTTGTTTTTACTTCTACTTATGTAGTGAACTATATTTATAGATTTGCATATGTTGAACCATCCTTTCATCTCTGGGATGAAGTCCACTTGGTCATGATGGATTATTTTATTGATGAGCAGCTGAATTTGGTTTGATAGGATTTTATTGAGAATTTTTGCATCTATATTCATAAGGGATATTGGTCAGTAGTTTTTTTTGTTGTTGAGTCCTTTCCTGGCTTTGGTGTCAAGGTGATGTTGGCTTCATAAAATGTGTTGGGGAGGATACCTTCTTTCTCAATGTTATAGAATATAATTTCTACAGGATTGGTACCAGTTCTTCTTTGTAGGTCTCGCAAAATTCACGTGTGAAACTATCTGGTCCAGGACATTTTTTTTTGGAAGATTTTTTATTGCTGCTTCAATTTTGGTACTTGCTATTGGGTTGCTCAGGAATTCTATTTCTTCCTGATTGAGCCTAGGAAGGCTGTGTGTTTCTAAGAATTTGTCCATTTCCTTCACATTTTCAAGTTTATGTGCATAGAGATTTTTATAGTATTCAGAGCTGATATTTTGTATTTCCATGGTATCAGTTGTAATTTCTCCTTTTTCATTCCTGATTAAACTTATTAGAGTCCTTTCTTTTCTGCTTTTTGTTAATCTAGCAAGAGGCCTGTCAATTTTGTTTATCTTTTCAAAAGAACCAACTTTTTGTTTCACTAATCTTCTGTATACTTCTCTCATTATTGATTTCAGTTAGTTCTGCCTTATCTTGGTTATTTCTTTTCTTCTGCTGGTTTTGGGATTGGTTTGCTCATCCTTTTCCAGTTTCTTTAGGTGATTCATTATTAGATTATTGATTTCTGATCTTTCTGTCTTTTGGACGTAGGTGTTTATGGCTATGAAAGTTCCTCTCAGGGCTGCTTTTACTGTATCCCACAGATTTTGATAACTTGTGTTCTCTTTATAATTTAGTTCAAAGTATCTTTTGATTTCCATCTTAATTTCCTCCTTGACCTGACTATCATTCAGCAGGAGATTCATTCTGAATTAGGGTGATCGTGGTAACAGGGACAATGAAGATGATGTTGTTAATACTGCAGGAAAAGTGCCTATAGACAACAAGGTGAAAATGTGTGATGAGCTTATTAAAGGACTAGAGCAGGATACATTCAGAACAGAACAAGAAATCATGTCAGTTCATAAAATCAAAGATGGACTTCTAAGACAAAAACCATTGTTAATGAGACAGATGACTCTAGAGGAAACATTTTTAAAAGCCATCCAGCGGAATGCTTCCTCATCCCTAGAGGACCCACTCCCTGGTTTCTCAACTGCTTCTTATGTTTCTGCTCACTTAAATAAAATACAGTGTACAGTAACCTTTTAATCAAAACACAGCATTTTAGGTGAAGACTAAAAACCTAATGTTGTTTGTTGTTTTTGGCATTCAATAGCTGATACAGGTATTCTGGTGATGGTACTGTGCTGCTTAGTTACCATGAACATGTTATTTTTTACTGTATTAATGTCATGTCATACGTTTTAGTGTTAAATACTTATGTGTATGAAAATGATTGATTATCTATGGGTAGCATATAAATTCAGTCAGGAATGATGGTGATGCTAAACAATGACAAATTGTCCACATGGTTGGCTGAGATAGTGATGCCTTTGCTTTCTGATGGTTCAATGCACTCAAACTTTCTTTCAAGCACAAAATTATTAAAAATATTGTATATAATTACCTTTAGGCTGTGGGTATAAAGTGTATGTGAAACATAGGTGAATTTCATGTGTAAAATTAGGTTTTATCTCCAAGATCTCTCATTATGTACATGCAAGTATTCCAAAATCTGAAAAAATTCTGAAATATGAAATACTTCTAGTCCTAAGCATTTTGGATAAGAGATACTCAACCTCTAGTGTTATAGTCAAAGTTATGGATAACAATTTTAACTGTGGCACATCTTGATTTTAAGTTAACTATTGTTTTAAAAATTAATACAGTGATTTTTTTCAGTGGAGTACCTTTCAAACTAAAATAGTGAACTAAGTAGTATCAAATATTTTCCTATTTATACATACATTTTATGTATTTCAAAGAACTTGTTGCTTATATTTTTATTCACCTCAATAGGTGCTTAATATGTACATCTAAGTTATTTCTTTTCTTCTTGTCTTATTATATTATAAGAAATAGTAAAATGGCACCAAAATTTTCAAATATTTGGTCTATGCACAATCTAATTACGTCCCTAAGTTTTGTCCACATTTCTTCAGTCCACGTGTTCCTTTCTATATTTTTCAGAACTCCTGGATAAAGTACTTCTACCACAAAGTTTAGTATTTATTTATTTATTTATTTTAGTGATCATAATAATTAATAGTTGCTGAATGAATTATATAAGTAATGAAACATTTAGCATATGTCACTTTCACTAATTGAGTGATTGATTTAATCATTCATCAAATATTTATTGAATATGGTAATTTTCTTAGTAAGGAAGTCTCAAATGATCTTTGGAAGCACCACACTGGAATGTCTACATACTTATTTTAACGATGTCTTCTATTGGCATAGTTCTTATTAATGGTAAGTATATACTGGACAAAGGGATGAAACATTAAACAATAATTGTACTGCTGAGTGCCAGATAATAAATGTAGAAAGCAGACACGTAATTCTAAATCTCACATATAAATCCAGATTTCTTTTAAGAAATGAATGATCACAAATGTGCTCCATTCCCAATCTTTGCTCAGAGTTCTGGCAAAGAGTTTATCCTATCTGAATTTCTTCCACTTCTGATATTAAAATTTAAAATATCAAATACATATAGTTTCTCACTCCATCTCACCCGTTCCTGGGGAAGCCAATGGGATTTCTGTGGTTCTTAACCATCCTGGAGCTGCAGGTTCAGACTCAAGCCTCCACTTTTAAGCCTCCATTGAAGGTGAGCATCCAACTATGGGTTAAACCAACTATAGGCAGCTCCAGAATCAGTCTATAGCATGGCACCTTCCAGTTATCTGTATCCTACCTGTTGAAGGCCAAAAGGAAGAAAAAAGTGGCATGTCATGTATTTCCTGTTTTATCATTAAATACCATTAAAGAGGCTTGTTTGTATATCATGGACATTTAAATTGCCCATGTGGGTTAGAGAGAAAATTAAAAATCAGAATGAGTGCTGAGAGTTATAAATTTTTGTCTGAGATTTAACCCAGCTGCAGTCCTTTGTGACAACAGGTGCTGGGTGAGGTATAAGATGAATAATAGTGCATAATAATCAGTCCTTTTCCTCAAGTTAGGAAAAATGGAAAATAATTAGGATCTATTGTAAATGAGGCTTAATCCCTGTAGGTTATTGAATTCATAACTGGCTTGCGACTTTAGTACCAAGCTTTGTGGTTGAAGAACACAGGACAGTGGTCTGCACCAAGATCTTTGTCCCTCTTGTTGAATCTACTAGTTACAGCCCTGGGACTTGGTACCAACAACTTTGACTTGGTACCCTACTAAAAAGGGAAATAAAGTGGTGATCAAAGAGGTTAAAAAAAAATTAGGTCTAAAATATAGCTGGGTTTTAAGTAAGAGAATGAGTCAAAGTCAGAAGCTATAAACATAAGGAACAGATAAGAAAATAGAGTAAACAACACAGGATTGTTGGAGCTGGTTCTATGTAATGAGAACTATGTGGCTGATGAATGTTTCTGATAGATTTTATAGGGACAGAGAGAACCAAAGTATTCCCAAACAAAAAAATATGGATTGCCCTTTTGTTTATTAAAAACAGGAAAAAATAACAAAAAAAAATTTCAGAGTAAACAATCTTGATCTAGAGCAATTTCAGAGTGGAACGGATAATTTAGCAACTGGAAGTTTTAATGCCTTATTGAAAGAAGAATATATTTAAGGAATTGAAACCACACCAATAGAGAGATGACCAGGAAAGAAAAAAAACAGTTAAAGTTCATAAATTACTTTTCAGCATTTTGGTTTTGCTTATTTATTAAAGAATTGCTCATTGCTTCTTTCAATAAATGTTGATTGTGTGACTTTTCAATGCTTTGGCCATTGTAAAAAACAATATATCCACTATTCATAATAGCATAACAGAGCCTCTTGGATATCAGAATAAAAGATAGTTCCTTAACTAAAGGTTACTGGCTGCTGACAGAGAAAAGAAAGAATCTAGATAGTTGAAGCCAATCCTCACTCTAAGCTGCTGAACACACTTTCTATTTTACTGAGTAAATAAAAGTAATCAAAAGAAGATTTCCACAATTTCTCATGGCCATATTTATTTACTTGTATCTGTATGCACACACTGTGGTCTCTCTCTTGTTCTGTGGATGAGATGGCAAAGGGCTGTCTCCCTACTATGTGCCAGATCCCATTCTTTCATTCCTAGACAAGAGCGATCTTCCTGGAATTCTCCCCTTTTTCTCTTTTGTTTCATCTTTTTTTTTTCTCATGAACATAATAAAATGCTGCTTTTCACTCTTTTTTAAAAATAAATACATAGAATGTCTTTTTTTCCTTTGGGTAAATACCCAGTAGTGTGATTGCTGCATCAAATGGTAGTTCTACTTGTAGTTCTTTGAGGTATCTCCATATTACTTTCTATAGAGGTTGTACTAGTTTGCAGTCCCACCAGCAGTGTATTAGTGTTCCTATCTCTCCACATCAGCATTTGTTGTTTGGGGACTTTTTGATAAAAGCCACCCCTGCATTCAAATGTTTATAGCAGCACAATTCACAATTGCAAAGATGTGGAATCAACCCAAGTGCCATCAATACATGAGTGGATTAGTAAAATGTGGTATATGTATACCATGGAGTACTACTCAGCCATTAAAAAAATGGTGAACTAATACCTTTTGTACTGTCATGGATGGAGCTGGAGCCCATCCTTCCAAGTGAAGTATCACAAGTATGGAAAAACAAACACCACATGTACTCACCATTAAATTGGAACTAATCAATCAACACTTATGTTCACATAAGGAAATAACATTCATTGGAAATCAAGCAGGTGGGGGGGGAGGAGGGGATGGGTAAATTCACACCTAATGTGTACAATGCACACTGGGAGATGGGCACACTTATAACTTCAACTCAAATGGTACAAAAACAATTTACATAACCAAAATGTTTGTACTCCCATGATATCCTGAAATGAAAAAAATTTAAATTTAAATTAAAAAAAATTAATTTTAAAAAGAATATTATAATTATAATTTTTATTTTTTACTTGTTAAAATAATTTTTATTTTAGGGTAGATTTAGATTTACAGAAATCTTGCAAAGATAGTATAAAGCATTCCCATATATTTCAAACCCAGTTTCCTCTGTTATTATGTAAGATATTAGTATGATACATTTGTCACAATTAATAAACCAATATTGATACACTAAAAAAAAAATACAATATATATACATGTACAACTGCATATGTATGTGTGTATGCATATGCCTATGTGTGTATGTGTGCATATACTTGACTCCGCCTGCCCCTCCAGCTAGTCTCCCATTTCTTTCTCCTCTCCTGTATAGCAAAACTTCTCGGAAGAGTTGGCTATATTCATTGATTTCAGTTACTTTCTTCTTGAACCTCCTCTTAACCAGGACCTTGTCAACACTATGCCACTAAAATAGCTATACTCAAAGTCACCAGTGACATCTTCTTTGTTTACTCACGTGGTTGATGCTTAGCCTTCATCCTACTTGTACTATCAACAGCATTTGCCACAGGTGAACACTCCTTTCTCTTGGATATGCTTGGATTTCACTTGGCTTCCAGGACATAAATTCCCCTGATTTCCTTCTCCTTTCCTGGTGTCTCCTTCTCATTTTTCTTTGTGTTTATTCTTCCTCCTCGCCCTCATCTTTAAATAGCATAGTTTTCCAAAGCTCAGTCCTTTGAGACATATTCATAAGTGAGAACATTCTGTCTCATTGCTTTAATATTCATTTAGGTGATTATAACTCCAAAATTTGTATCACCAGCCCAGTCACTCTCTGAAACTTCTAACTTGTGTATTGAACTGACCACAGGACAGGGAAGTAATCTCAGAATATGCACCTACAAGTCTGAATGCCTGCTATTACTTCTTGTTTCTTTATAGCCGCCTTCATTTCAACTAATAGCAGCTCCTTATTTCTGATTGCTCATTGCACAGGCCTTGAAGTCACACTTGCTCTACTTTTTCTCCCATCTGAGGTCTAATCTGTTAATAAATCCTACAGGTTCTGCCTTCAGAATATTTCCAGAACTTTCACCCCTTCACAGCTGCATTGTTGCTCCCATTAAAATATGAGAGAGATCATGCTTCCATGGTAATCAAAGCCCTTCAATGGCTTGCTTCTGACCCTGAGAAAAAGTCAGCCGTTGAAGAACCTATACAATCAGCCTGCTCCTCCTTCTCTCCAGCCCTCCTCACCTCTGTGACTTCATCTCCTACTTCATTCCTGCTTGCTCACTCTAACCCTAACTCAACGGCATCCCGTATCAGGCACACTCCCACCCAGATTCTTTGCATTTATTCTTCCCTCTGGCAGAATGCTCTTCTCCCAGATATTTGCGCACCTTGCTTCCTCTCTTCCTCCAGGTCCCTACTCTCTAGTCCCCTTCTCTGTCAGGCCTCCCCTAACCACATAAATTTATTATCTTTTCACTTCCCATGTCTCTCCTCTTCTACATTTTCCCCCTTACCATTTATCACTATTTATTATACAATTTTAACTTTGTTCATTTTCCAAGGATTTCTAACTCTTTTTAACCACGGATGTATCCCTAGCACTGAGCCTGTGGCACATTGTATGTACACAATAAATAATTGTTGCATAAAATGCCATATTAGCAGTACTGATGAAGAGCCAGGAAGCTTTTTTAAGGTATAGGATCATTTCTTGATGAAGATATTGGAAAGGTTTCAAAGGAAAAGTTGCATTTGAAGCGAGATTAGATCAAATGATGGGTACTATCTGGGTGTGTGGACATGAGGGAGGTGCCCTGTATGTGTGGATTACTGTGTATGCAAAGCCAAAGATACTGGGAAATAACAAATGCACAAAGCACATTGTCATTCAATTTGGCACGAACTTAGAAGGCATGAAAAGGAGATGGTGAGGTAACATGGGGCGTGTAAGATAAGCAGAGAGCCTATTTGGATCTTTGAAATAAGCGATGTAGTTCTTCCCCTCCTTGAGCAAACAGTCAGATTCTCGCTATGTAACATTTAGATATGAAACCTGCGCTAGGAAGTTGTGAGCAGTTAGTTCCGATATCTTCCTCTTCCAGGATTCTGCCAGTGACAGTCTTTCTGCTTATCAGGATGACTAAGGGAAATCGAATCAACAAACCTCATTTCTTATTGAGGTGGACCAGATATTTGTTTATGCATATTTAGGGAATATAAATCTCAGTTTCAGAATGTTCAAACTATAGACTATTTGGCATAAGCCAGAAAATAATTATAAGCATATAAAAAGAAACTGTTTTACTCCAAAGGGTTTTAACATATAAATATTTTACTAGAATTGCTCTTCTATACTTGGCACCTAAATTTCACTTTGGAAAAAGCAATCAGTCAACTTATATAATGAGATTTAAGAGGAAATAGCCAAGTAGGAAATGCCTCTCATGGGCAATAATTTTTCTACTTCCCAATCTGTGCCTCTTTTTCTATGCCCAGCTCAAAATAGCACAATTCTAACCTTAATTCTCCAGGACCCCTGAAAGCATTCTCTTCTAACAAAGTTATTTTTCCTTTGAGTTCATCTTTTTAGCTGTTTTAAAATCAGGAACCCCAGCTTCCACCACTGCCTGGGTTTGACCTCCCTCACATTTTAAAAAAACAAAGATAAATAGTGAATCATAAAAACATAAGTAAAGTCAATTAGCAAACACTAGTAACATAGTGAAATAAAATGAAAATATTAAGCGAGGTATTTCAAATAGCACTTCAGGTCTATATATGTGATTAGCTGACGTTTTTACTTTTTACTAACATTTGAGAATAATCTATTCATCAGTCAGTTGATTTGCCCAGCATGTGTTGATCTGTCAAATGCTATAGATTATCAGATTGACAATAACCCCCATGATTAAAGATATTAATAATAATTAATAATTAATGTTTACTTTTGACTTTGCTTATGTAATTATTAATTATTATTTCTATTATTATAAATAATTACATATCTATTGAGTACTGACTACAGGTTAGCTATTTAATATGAATTATCTGATGTAATCCCCACAACAGTCCTCTGAGTTAGAATGTGTTATAATTTACAATTGACGTATGAAGGAAGTGAGACAAAGTGATGTTAAGTCGCCTGCCCAAGATCACAAAGCAAGAGGTAGTAGAACCAGAATTCAAAGGCCAACTGATGCAGTCTGATTCCAGAGTGTATGCTTTAAACTACTTCATAATTCTGCCGACTTTCTATAATATACAGATTCTCCAGTTATTAAAAAGTAAAAAAGTGAGAAATAGCGTTAATTAAGCACCTGTATGTCAGACACTTTGCATTATTTCCTCTAATCTTTGCAACAATTCTACAAATTAGGATTTTACAGGTGAGGGAGAGGTCAATTTACTTGCCCAAGGTCCTTCTCACTCCAGAAACTATAGTCTTATTTTCCTTAAAAAAAAATATTAGAAGATTATCATGAGGCCAGTAATATATTCAGCAGGCATACTTCTGAAAAACTACAAATTCATTTTATTTACTTAGTAAAATCATGACCAAATTAAGAAAGAGATAAATAAAATGCATTCTATTATCTCTCCCATTTTCCAGGTCCAGCTCAAATGCCATATATTCTAGGTCCAGTTCTTTCATAAAGCCTTCCTCAATTCCCTGATCCCCAAACCCAACTAATCTTATATTTCAATTCAATTAAGGAGAAGTGAGTCTAACAGATTAGGGGAAAGATGTGTATATTTTAAAATTACTGTTGCTTGCAGTGGGAGTCAGATCTGTCACACCCTCCACTTTTGAAACTCTTACCCTTTAAATTTTAATATCTTTTATGATATATATTCTGCTTAGTAGTAGCATTATTGTTGTGCTGTTCTTATTCTGTCTTCCATACAATAAGCAGATGATAAGAAAAGACTGCTTTATATAGACTTTTTCTTTTATCTTCTGTAGTATTCAATACAGTGCCTGGTATATTGTATATGGTCAATAACAATTATAATCTTGGTTCCAGTGGGGAATTCAATGATCTTATCTTTTTCTTTTTTCTTTCTTTTTTTTTTTTGCATGGGGGGGAGTCTTCTGGTGAGGACCGGAAAATCTGCTAGACAAATTCTAAAAGAGCTGTAACACTTCAATGATCTTATCTTTGATTAGTAATAATTTAATTTAATAATCTTTCAATGGCTAGAATTAATAGCACCACTCTCTCAGCTTGCATAGTTTCTGGATAATTTCTGGATACTTCTAATGACTTTACCATGATCTCATGAAAGGAAAAAAGATAAACTTCACAGATAAGGAATGGATTTATAAAATATTAAATATGCCGTTACTTGATGAGGGTATAAGATGAGCCTTTGCTTTCATCTCTGTCTTGCTCTGGAATTATCTGTACAAAGACCCTAAGATGAGAATGAACTTTGCCTATTCCAGGGACAGTTATGTGACTGAAGTGTACCTAACAAGGAGAACAGGGTACAACAAGGAATGTGGAGTTTATTCTAATTATAATGGGAAGTGAGTGGAGGGTTTTAAGTGATCAGATATAGGCTTTAAAACAATTTCTTTGAATACTGCATGAAGAACTTTCATGAAGGACAAAATGTGAAGAGACAGTGGTGGGAGATGGCAGGGGACTATTGCAAGAGTCTAGGTGGTTGATGATGTTACCTTGGACTAAAGTTGTCCCTGTGGAGATGGTAAGGGGAGGTCAGATTCAGACTTGCTGATGCAACGGCTGTGGGTGTGAGTGACACATGTGAGATTCAACTCAAGATCTATCTTACTCTAGTTTATTACATTTTCATACCTCCATATTCCCTCCAATGGTAGTTTATTATTAACTTTTTTAAAAAATACAATATAAAACTTATAAGCCTAGTTTTTCTTCTAGCTACTTCATTGCTGCATAATTTACCATTCTTATCTCCCTAAAATCTACATGCAATTTTAGAGAGTGTGATTATTCATTGTGTAACACAAGAGAATGCATGAGTGCATGGAAATTAATAAGTACCTTGAGAGATTATATCTATTTTCAAATTTGACCTTGACAATGCAAGTAGGTATAGAGAATGAGTGCACCAATTACTTTAAACAAGACAGAAAGTATATAGCCTGTATCTTTTTCTTTGTATAGGTAACTTGCAGAATTCTAGACTTCTAACTCATTTCAAATTAATATAACCACAAAAGGATTTTGAATATCATTTCAAGGAACATTTGTTTACTATCATGCTTCCCCTTCCAAATAATAATAAAGATAATGGCTAAAATAAATGCCTGAGAAAGCGTGCAGACTTTCAAAATCTACTAATGGGGCAAAATGAACTTTGTTTCAGCAAGTTCTCAATGATAGAGCTACAGAATCAGACCTCTATCAGTAGAGAAGTGTAATGTCCATTAAAAATTACAATTAATTAAACAGGAGTTGTGGTATTAAAAAAAAACTAGTGCTTGGGTGTCATCTTTAGAGATTATGGTTCAATTAGTTTGAGATGAAGCTCATGCAGCAGTATTTTTAAATTTTTTCCTCAGATTATTTTAATATACAAACAGGGTTGATAAGAACAGGGTCTGAGAAAAAGAAATTATTTTTTCTTATTTTTCTATAATGGAACTCATCCCCATTTTCCAAGTTAAGAGAGCTCACTTACTTTGGTAACAGACAGGAATGAAGTGCCATACATGGAAAATACATAGCTTTATCTCTCTATGTGTGTGCACACACATGCATATAAACATATATGTAGTAATGGATTAAGAGGACTTTTAGAACTCTACAGCCAGGTGGAGACACACATCTACTAGAAGTAAAGCATAATTTTTATAAGTCAGAGGAAAAGAATGGAATTAAGAGTCAGCACATATCTTTAGAAAGCAATTCCAAATGGTTTTTAAAAGGGGACAGTTGGGAGGGGGGAGGAGAGGATGGGTAAATTCACACCTAACAGGTGTGGTACTCACTGCCTGGGGGATCGGCACACTTGTAGCTCTGACTTGGGCGGTGCAAAGGCAATTTATGTAATCAAAGCTTCTGTACCCCCATAATATTCTGAAATTTTAAAAAAGGGGAAAATTTGTGAAAATAGTGATTGTGTGCTAATATTTCCCTACATTTCTATTTCAGTCCTAATTAAATACTCCAGTTTTAAATGTTTGCTCAAGATAGAGTTTTTAGTCACATTACAATATCCTTTTCCCAAGTTCTTTACTAGCACTTACTAGTTTTGTTTCCAACACTTGCTGCCTTATCAGCTACTGACTGACACCCATTAATGAAATGAATTCTATTTAACAAAGAATTAGTGAAGATTTACTCTACCAAACCAAGTCAAGTGTAAGCCACGCTGAGGCAGTTTGCTGTAAATATTATGGCCACTTTATGAACCATAGACTTGCAGTAAGTCCCCTACCAATGCCAGGTCCAAAAGAGAATGCAGAACCAGAAGGTAGAATCTCTGAATGGGTGCACTGTGGGTGTAAAGGAGAACCTTCTTAAAAGTCCCCAAAACATCTGTTTCTCCTGCTTTATACATAGATTTAAGGTAGGTGATTTTTTTGATCCTCGGAAGCACCTTTCAGATACTACTTAGAAGAGCACAAAACCCAGAAACCATGGGGAATCTAGAACCGAAAATGAAATCAGGTCCTGTGGAACAAAGGAGAATGCAATTAAGAAATAAAATTAACTTTTGTAACAGCAATAAGATGATTCTTAGTTAGAAAATTTTATTTTTATAGTGAAAACCTTAAGACTGAGTCTCTCAAGGGATAAAATGAATGTCATCATTTGTAAATTCATTCATTCTATAATTATTTACTAAGCACCTACTAAAATCAGGTTTATGAATTTGGAAAATAATGATCAAAATAGACACAAATCTCTGCTTTCTTGCAGCTTTTATTTAAGTAAGAGAATAAAAACAAAAGACAGCCAAGTAAATAAGTGCATTACATAGTTGGAGATGATAACTTCTATGAGGAAAAAATGCAGCATAAATGCAATGGGGGGTGAGTTGCAACTATAAACAGGGTGATGAAAAAAGCCTCTTTGAGAAGGTGATATTCCAGCAAAGCCCTGAGGGGACTGAGGGAATTAGCTATGCCAATGTTAAAGGAAGTGCAGACAAGGAAAGGTAACTTTTTGAGATGGGAGAAATAATATCACATTTATATGCCTATGGGAAAGATCTAGTAGAGACAAAAAGTATGACAATGAGGAAGAGATAAGGAGAGAGTTGCTGAAACACTGAGCAATGAAAGGGAAGGGGCTGTAGTGAACACGTGGACGTATGCATTAGAGAGCAGCACGGACTGCTTGCACACTAACATGTGGAAAAGAGAGGACCATTTTGCACCTGATTGACTGGGATAATGGAAAGTCCATTCCTCAGAGGATGTGCAACAGCAGTGCTAAATAATTTCTATAATTCTGGCATTTTTCTTTTGTAAAAGTGAAAGTTTATAGTTCATGACCTATTGTGGCCACTGATTATTTTGGTAGAGAGGGGAAAACACTGGAGAATAGTAAGACTCAGGCTTACATACAGAAAATACATCAAGAATAGAACAAATGCCCTAACATCACTCACCTCTATATCACAAGCTTTCACGTTTCTTACCAACCACACTTGGAGATTGAGCAGCTCACTGTCACCCATACTGTAAGCACTGTGTGTTAGAGCCAGTGAATGTCCATGCTACTTCACAAAGGTGCCACGGCAGGGATTTACTTTGCTGCTGAGAGGCAGATCCTTGGAGTCTCTAATTGGAACAGTAAATCCAATGCACTGGTTTATTAGAGCTCCAAGTGTTGACAAGTTTGGATTGATGTGCATCACAAAGGTCCTTCCTTCTAACTGCCCCTGGCTCTCCCTTAGTGTGGTGGCCAGGCCAAGACTTCTGTCTCAGCCAGACCACTTTTTTTTCCTCAAAATTTTGCTCTACTATCAAGTCCTTTTCACCTTTGACACAATAAATCTTTAGAAACAAATTCACATGTATTCATTATAGTACCCTAATGCGCTAAGCTTCTCAAATAGCATTTGCTTTATCAACAAAGAAGCTTAATTGGTAACAAAGTGCAGTTGATGGAAAGTACTGAGGGCAGCTCTTAGAAAAAGGTATTTGTGAATAGCTTGCAGGTCTGGGTATGTCCAGCATGTGATTTGCTCCTCTTCCTGCATTTTACTCTTTTATTCTTACAACCTATTTAGTTATATGCAAACAATTTCATTCAATTCAGCGAATCATCAAGCAGTTGTTTTCTAAGTATCAAGAACTATGCTTAGTTCTTAGCACAAGCTGTGGAGATGATGTACTGCCTTGGCCTCAAGGGGCTGTAGTTGAGTTGGAGTAACAAAATCAAAAACGTCTACTCTCCCTACAGTGTCTCCCAATGTGGGGACAAACCTACAAACCCAGTGCTATTGAAATACAGAGTAAAGTACCTAGCAGAGTCTATGAGTTCAGGGAATGCTGGAGACTCCCAAGAGTTCCAAGAGTGAGCAGAAGTGAGTAAGGCCAACAAGGGTGGGGAGGACACTCTTAGTAAATCACTAGAAGGTAAAGATAAGATAGATAGATGATAGATAATAGATTAGATAGATTGATAGATAGATGCTCTGATTTCTGTATTCTTGTTTGGGTGAGTTGGATGATTTGAAATGTAACATGCACTAATACCTAGTTGAACAGAACTATCCCTTCTAAGGTAGATAAATATTTCCTAGCATAGTAACTTTTTTACAAGACTATTCTATTCTCCAAGATACTATTGTTGAAGAAATAGGCCTGCACCTTAGAGAAGAAAAAGTTATGGCCGGAATGCACTTTCTAGTCTATAATATTTGTAAAAGAGGCAGATAGTTATGGCAAAAGCAATTCTCTACATAAATAAATTGAATAAAGTTCTACAGGGTTCAAGTGTTGACTACATAGTGAACCTACTACTGAATTTTCAGATGTGTTCTCCCTTCAAAGATATATTGTCAGCAAGGTCCCTTGAAAGAATACTATCATCCTTTTGAAATCATTTTTAACATACCCTACATGATACAGATTATATCATTTGTCCAAGACTTTTTGTTTCTCTCTGAGTTTTACACTGAAAGTCAACCTCACTCAGAACTTATGTCAAGTTGTAAAAGATTTCTATCAGCCTTGAGAATGTTTGAATTTGAAGATTAAAAAAGTATGCACTGTTTTAAAGTGGATAAATCTCTTTATAGAAAATATGATATACATTTTAGGATCTCCAAATGTTCATTCTCATAGTAATAATTATGCTTTATCATTAATTGGATGGGTTACTCAAAAGAAAGTGACCTACTGAATAGACATATTGCTCATTCAAACTTTAATATTTTAAGGTTATTATGAATATGTTTTTAAAAAGTAAGAATATCCTTTTTCTACCTGAAGGTAAAACTCTATAACTATTATAAATGCAGAAGTTAAAAGTAGTTTTATTTATTTATTTATTTTAAATGCAAAATAATTTTTTTCTTTCAAAGTATTATGGAGTATAAATAATTTTGGTTATATGAATCGCTTTTATAATGCTTGAGTCTTGGCTATAAGTGTGCTCATCACCCAGATATTGTTCATTGTAACCGTTAGGTAGGTTTTCACCCATCCTCTCCTCCCCCTTCCTCCCTAGGTGATTTCCATTGAGTTTTACTTCCCTCCATGCACGCGTGTGCTCATTGGTTAGTTCCAACTTAGTAGTGAGTGAATGTAGTGTTTATTTTTCCATTCTTTAGATACTTCACTTAGTATAATGGTCTCCGGTTCCACCCAAATTGTTGCAAAAGGCATTAAGGCATCCTTCTTTATGGCTAATTAGTATTCCATGGTGTACGTATACCACATTTTGTTAATCCACTCATGAATTGATGGGCATTTGGGTTGATTTCACATCTTTACAATCGTGAATTGTGCTGCAACAAACATTCAAGTGCAGGTGTCTTTTTGATAAAATGACTTCTTTTCCTTTGGGTAAATACCCAGTAGTGGGATGGCTGGATCAAATGGCAGGTCAACTTTTAGTTCTTTAAGGAATCTCCATACTGTTTTCCATAGAGGTTGTACTAATTTGCAGTCCCACCAACAGTCTATAAGTGTTCCTTTCTGCCCACATCCATGCCAACATCTATTGTTTCTGGACATTTTAATAAAGGCCACTCTGTCTGGGATAAGGTGATATCTCATTGTGGTTTTAATTTTCATTTCCCTGATGATTAGTGATTTTGAGAATTTTTCATGTTTATTGGCCATCTGTCTATCTTCTTTTGAAAAGCTTCTGTTCATGTCTTTTGCCCACTTTTTAATGGGGTTGTTTGGTTTTTTTCTTGCTGATTTTCTTGAGTTCTTTGTAGATTCTGGTTGTTAGTCCTTTATCAGAGGTATAGCTTGCGAATATTTTCTCCCATTCTGTAGGTTGTCTATTTTCTCTGTTAATTATTTCCTTGGCTGTGCAGAAGTTTTTTAACTTAATCAAGTCCCATTTATTTATTTTTATTTTTTCTGTGATTGCTATTGGGGTTTTATTCATAAATTCTTTGCCTCCCTTGGCCAATATCTAGAAGAATTTTTCTAATACTTTCTTCTAGAATCCTTATGGTTCCATGCATTACATTTAAGTCCTTTATCCATCTTGAATTAATTTTTGTGAGTTGTGAGAGATAGGCATCCTGTTTCATTCTTCTGCATGTGGCTATCCAATTTTCCCAGCGCTATTTATTGAATAGGGTTTCTTCTTGCCAGTGTGCATTGTTGACAATGTTTACCATTCCTTCATTCTTAAAACATTTTGGGGGGGTTAAGGGGCTTCTATGAAACCACATTTTACTGGTTTTCTTCATGTCTCTTTGTCTGCTTGTCTGTCTTCTTTGAAGCCTCCTCGTCCAATATTTAGCCCTTAAACATAGATATTCTTCAGAACTCCACCACAGGATCTTCATGCTCTTCACTTTCACTTTCTCACTAGGAAATTATATCTTTTTACATGGCTTTAATATACAGGAAGCTCCCCTGTCCATCCCAGTTTATTTATTTGTTTATTTATTTCATAAATTTAAGGGTACTGGTGTAGTTTTGTTACACAGATATATTGTGTAGTGGTAAATTCTGGTAAATTTTAGTGTAACTATCATCTGATTAGTGTACATTGTAACCATTAAGTAATTTCTTATCTGTCAATAAAGAGAGTCTCCAATGTTTATTATTCCATACTCCATGTTCATGTGTACACATTATTTATCTCCCACTTATAAGTGAAATCGTGGAATTTGGCTTTCTGTTTCCGCGTTGTTTCACTTAAGATAATGGCCTCCAATTCCATACAACTTGCTGCAAAAGGCATGATTTCATTTTTTTTATGGCTGAATTCTATTCCATTGTGTATGTGTGTTTGTGCATGTATACATTCTTTATCCAATCAACCACTGATGGACAATTATGTTGATTTCATACCTTTGATATTGTGAATAGTGCTGTGATAAACATATGAGTGCACCTATCTTTTTGATATAATGATTTCTTTTCCTTTGGGTAGATACCCAGTAGCAGGATTGCTGGATCAAATGGTAGGTTTACTGTTAGTTCTTTGAGAAATCTCCATACTGTTTTTGATAGAAGTTGTGCTAATTTACATTCCCACTAACAGTGTATAAACATTCCCTTTTCTCTGCATACTTGCCAACATCGGTTATTTTTTGACTTTTTAGTAATAGCCATTCTAACTGATGTAAAATGACATCTCAATGTGGTTTTAATATTCATTTCCCTGATGATTAGCAATGATGAGCAGTTACTCATATGCTTGTGGCCTTTTTTATGTCTCCTTTTGAAAAATGTCTATTTATGCCCTTTGCCCACTTTTTAATGGGTTTATTTGTAGTTTTTGTTGTTGTTGTTGAGTTGTTTGAGTTTCTTATAATGTTGGATATGAGTCCCCTGTCAGATGCATAGTTTGCAGATATTTTCTCCCATTCTGCAGGCTGTCTGTTCACTCTGTTGATTATTTCTTTTGCCATGCAGAAACATTTTAGTTTAATTATGTCCCATCCATCCATGTTTTTGGTGCTTATGCTTTTGAGGTTTTTGTCATGAATTCTTCACCTACACTAATGTCCAGGAAAGTTTTCCCCAGGTTTACTTCTAGTATTTTCATAGTTTCAGGTATTAAATTTAAATCTTTGATTCATCTTGAGTTGACTTTTGTATATGGTGAGAGATGGGGATCCAGCTTCGTTCTTCTGCATATGGCAATCTAATCAGTTGCACATTTGCAAACTGAAATACTCATTAGGACATTTATTGTGTCATTGTTAATAAGAGTAAAATACTGAAATAATCTGAACATCCAATAGGGTATTTGTGAGGTCAGGTAAATTATGGTATGGACACACAATGAAATATTATGTGGTCATTAAAAAAATCAGCATCTCTCCAGGATATATCATATATAATAAACAAAATACAGTGCAGTATATGTGTTATACTATCTTTGTGTTAAGAATGTATATAGAGATAGACATACATTCAATGTATAAAATATCATTCAATGTATAAAATATCATTGAAAAGATAGCCAAAACATTAGTAAGAAAAACAGTAATTAAGGCACAAGTAGGGAGACATTTAACTGTAAACCTTTTGAATCCTTTGATTTTTTTTCTACTCTGTGGTTGTATAACTTTCAGAATTTAAAAATAGTATTTCAACTAAAAGAATTTATTTTTAGCTTAACACTCAGTTAAGAAAACATAGGAAGGTAAAAGGTATGGAAATAATTTAGAGTTTACAAATAAAAATACTTCTTTGAGCAGTACTATTATTTTTGAAATGTTCATTTCTGGACAAAAGAGAGAAAATATATTTTTTCTTTCAAGTATTCATCTGTACACAAATGAAATTTTTTTGTTCTGTGTTACTTTACCTCTGTAAACTATCAAAAATTATAAGAGGTCTATCCAGGTGTGTCTGGTTGAGCCACATGAAGCCATTTCTAACATCACCCGTGACTCCCCAGACACTAAGCAAGGCAGCCATGGCATAGCTATTGGCACAGGTACCTGGTAAGTGCAAGGAAAAAATGAAATCAAACTCTGCAGTCCTAAAAAAAAAAAAAACAGATGAAAGAAAGAAAGAAGGTGGAAATTATATTAAGATATACTTAAACTAGTTTGACAGGTAAGTGATTCAAACTACAGATTAAGTAAAAATCAGAAGTATAAACTTCACAAAAATACTCTAATACATTTCTAAACATTGAGAAACAACCCTAAATATCTTAAACAATTAAACTGATGAGTTCAGACAATTCTTACACAAATTAAGACCAGGAAAAAATCTTGTTGACATTAGAGCAAAATTTCTCAAATTAATATCCACTGGCATCAACACAAGGAAGATCCTGTAAAATGCTGATTAAGTAGGTCTGAGGTTGCGTTTGAGATTCTGCATTTCTTATATGCTCCCAGAAGATGTTAGTATGTTAATCTGCAAACACACTTTAAATAGCAAGGGTTTAGAGTATATTATTAATTCTAACTCTTGCTCAGAATGGTTATCTCGTGAAAGTGTATTGATATAGATACATTGTCCTTTAATTATGAATAGGTTGCACTAAACAAACAAACAAAGTACACACCAGGATTCCTTTGCCAAAAAAGTACACCTGGTATTTCAGTAAAATAGCTCAAGCCAAAGTAGCATTTTTGCTTTGCATACTGAACTCATTTTCGTATTTTTAATTGACATGGCAATGAGAGACTGAATATCCTCAGAGGGATTCTGTTAATTAAGAACCACAGACTGTCTAGTGACATCCTCGTCCCCTCTTGCCACCTGCTTGGGCCACCAGCCAAGGATTGAAAGGTGCAGGCAAGAAGCCAGGCAGTGAGAAAATGACTTAAGTTGATTCTAGATTTGATGATATGAATATACTTCCTGTTGGTTATCAAAAGATGCTTTCTATTATCATACCAAATACATTCAATTCTACCTCTCAGTTGGACTTTCTTTTCCTCTGCCTCTCTTCTAAATTGCCACTAGTGTAGATTGACTACAGCAATTTTTCAAGTAGGTTGCATAATGTTTTCATGTTGCTAACTTGCTCCCTTGTCTCCTATTTTAATCTAGTTTTTATTCTCTTGATGAATACTCTTGATTTTAGAAGTGTGTTGGCCTAAAGCTATATTATACATGTCTTGAAAAATGGTCGCTCAAGACTATTGATTTCTTAAATTGTTTGACTGTAGCCAACAGCATATTCTTCTAACATCATTGTGATTCCAGTGACTTGCAGTATCACATTATCAAAACCTTTTACTCATATTTGCAGAATTTGTACCTGAATGGCACTGATTAAGGAGCTGGGACGTTGAACATTTTTAAGTGAAGGCAGCCACTTCTTTTCTTGCTGACAAAGAAATGACAGCATCCATCTCTTACTTGACTATTTTATTGTTGCTTTTCCACTGTTTTCTTCTTATTAATAAATTATGCAGCTAGATATAGCTCAAATTTCATTACCACAAACTCCAACAGAGAGTCCATTCCTCTGTTGTTGTGACTGGACTTTAAGTTCTCTATAGTGATATTGTTGCAGTAACAGAAACTTCACCTGGCTGTGAACACTTTTGGCTATTCAGATGTTTTCATTGCAATGGGATTTATTCTAACAGGATTTAACCTGGAGAGACAGTGCTGGCCCCAGCATCCATGTAAGCATTGGTGAATAGCATCAATTGTATAGTACTGGATCTCTCATTCTCTTGGTTTCACTAAGTAAATTTGTTGAGAAGCTAACCTTTAATCTTCAAAAAGAAGAAAGTTTACTTCCCAGAGCCATGTTGCTCGATTTACATAAATGCACCAATTACTTTTGCCTTTAGAGAATGAACAATTTGACATTAATTAAGTCAAATTTTACTGCACCCCTTTACTCCCTAGACTAATAGAGTTTTAAAAAAGAAAACCCTCAGGACTCTGAAAGTCACTGCATAAGGGATTTATAATTTCCAAAGTGAAGAGAATTCTAAACATGAAGAAGCACAATGAAAAGTGACTTTTATTTTCCTTGACTTTTTAAAATTGTTGTTTTTCCATGTAGTGTCATTTTTAAGCAACTTAAATTCTTTTTTCATAATACTCCTTTCTACTACCAAACCCAGCATAATATTTTTCTTGCAATCCAGAAATGATACTAAAGAGCAATAGCATTTCATTCTTTGAAGACTGAGAAAATAATGTGAACAAGCACAAAGAATTGATGTGTGAATTAATCAAATTAATATATTCCTAGGTCATATGTCCCATATCTTGATCTGCCCCTCATTTTTTATGCTAGAAAATGTCTCTAGGATAATAAGTAGTAGCACTAAGAGCAATGATATTCATAATCACAGCAAGTGTTGTATCAAGTGCTTACAGACTGCTAGGCATTTTACATGTTTTGTCTAATTTAATATTTACAATATTTCTAAAATTATTGTTGTTTTACAAATGAGAAAATTAAGACATAAAGGGGTCAATGACATTAAAAGTCATTGACAGTCAGGCTTTGAACTCAGTCTATCTAAATCAGACAACCAGACTCTTACCTATGACACTTTCTGCCCATCCAAATGTAGTCTTGTAGGTTAGAGAGATGCAGTACAGAGACATTTAGTTTGCATGTGTTACTTAATTTCCTTCAGTTGAGTATGGTCCTTTCTTAGGTCTGTCTTGTTGGATTTGGCTATTTAGTGTATGGCCGAGTCCAGATGCTTCTTGCTGTTTCCTGACCAATGTCAGTGCATTTTTTCATTGCCAGCACACAGTCAGGGCTGAGATGTTGAACTAGATCCAAGTTTCAATTGTCTACACAATGAGGGAGCTATAGGAGGTCACAGAGGGATTCAAAAGGCTGAGGATGCTTGATAGAACACTGATGTTGTTCAGAATTTAAGCTGAGGTCATTATTTATAGAAAATTAGTTGTAGATCAATGTATGTTTTTCTTAGTTAATTTTTCAAAGCAAGTTAATGAATCTATAATGTTTACTCTCAAGTAGGGCATACATTTCATTTTGACTGAGTGAAATCCTCTCTCTAGCCTTCAGTTCTTTGCCAGCTCCAACCAGTATGAATGTCTGTGGACTTTTGAAGAAGGATGGCTTGTTCTATACAGAGCAGGCTTTATCCATTCAGGGAAAGGGGAAGGTGAGCTGCTCGAAACAGGGTAACAGGTCACTCAGGGATGAGAGGGATGAGGTGAGAAGACCAGATCCCTTCTCACTTTGTCACAGAGTTTGGGCTGTCTCCCACTGGGAAGGAAAAAGCAATCACTCACTCTCAAGGTTAAGAATTAAGAGTATAGGTTTAGAGAGGTTTTCCGAGTGAGTGCTAGAGCTGACAATTGTGGACTTCTTTTATTGTCTTTTTCCTCATCTCACACAGTACAATCCATCCCCTAAACCCCTCCTCTGATTATTTCTTCACCATCTGTTGATTTGTTGTTCTGCCTTTCTCCTGTTTCTTTCACATGAAAGAACTGGTAGCAAGTAAACCTTACAGAATTTATAAGGAACTAAATAATAATAATATTAATATTAATAATAATTATTATTATAATTAGATTTGCTTTGCAAATAAAGGAATACATTTTTAAAAGTAAATGGTGTTCAAAATGCACAGACAGCAGAAATATACCTGAGAATGATGAATGCACATTTCTAAAACTGGCAGAAAGAGAGTGCTTATACATGACAGGAAAATCGGTACATCCATTCAACACATTAAGTGACCACCTACAAGGAGGTGTTCTTTGAGCACTGTGGGATATGAGATTATGAATAAGATATGGAGCTCACCTTCAAAGTTCTTAAAGTCTGGTGGCAAAATAAAGTGCATGCGTAAATAAATGTTCAGGCATACCTTGTTTTATGGTTTACTTTATTGTGCTTTGCAGATACTGTGATTTTTACAAATTGAAGGTTTGTCACAATCCTGAGTTGAGCCAAACTATTGGTGCCGTTTTTCCAACAGTATGTGTAGCATGATTTACTGAATATTTTAAGCCTACTGTTGAGACTTACTGCACAGAAAAAAAAGATTCTTTTCAAAATATTACTGCCCATTGATAATGCAACTAGCTACCCAAGAGCTCTAATAGAGAAGTACAAAGAGATTGATGCTATTTACATGCCTGGTAATTTTGACTTTCAACTCATTACTTAAGAAATACATTTCATAAGGCTGTAGCTGCCATGGATAATGATTCCTGTAATGGATCTAGGCAAAGTAAGTTGAAAACCTTCTGGAAAGCATTCACCATTCTAGATGCCATTAAGAATATTTGTGGTCATAACTGATATCACGGACATACAACACATCATCTTCGAATACTACAAAAATCCCTATGCCCAAAAACATGAAAATGTGGAGGAAATGGACAAATTCTTAGAAACACACCACCTCCATAGGCTTCATCAGGAAGAAATATAATTCCCAAACAGACCAATATCAAGCACCAAAATTGAAGCAGTAATAAAAAATCGTCCAACATAAAAAAGTCCTGGACCAGATGGGTTCACGCCTGAATTCTACCAAACCTACAAAGAAGAACTGGTGCCTATACTGCAGAAATTGTTCCATAACATCGAGAAGGATGGAATCCTCCCAAACTCATTCTACAAAGCCAATATCACCTTGATACCAAAGCCAGGAAAGGACACAACAAGAAAAGAAAACTACAGACCAATATCCCTTATGAACACAGATGCAAAAATTCTCAATAAAATCCTAGAAAACCGAATTCAAAAGTACATCAAAAAAATAATTCATCACAATCAGGTGGGCTTCATCCCTGAGATGCAGGGATGGTTCAACATATGCAAATCTATAAATGCAATTCACCATATAAATAAAAGCAAGAACAAAGACTATATAATCCTCTCAGTAGATGCATAAAAGGCTTTTGACAAAATCCAGCACCCTTTTACTATAAGATCTCTTAACAATATAGGCATAGGTGGTTCATACCTCAAAATTATTAAAACTACATACAATAAACCAACAGCCATATCATACTGAATGGGGAAAAATTGAAAGCATTCCCCCTTAAAACTAGAACTAGACAAGGTTGCCCACTATCTCCACTTCTATTCAACATAGTGCTAGAAGTCCTTGTCAGAGCAATCAGAAAAGAGAGAGGAATCAGGGGTGTCCAAATGGGGGCAGAAGAAATCAAACTTTCACTCTTTGCAGACAATATGACATTATATCTAGAAAACCCCAAAGATTCAACCAAGAGACTACTGGAATCGATAAATGAATTCAGCAAAGTCTCAGGATACAAAATCAGCACACACAAGTCAGTGGTCTTCGTGTGTGCCAATGACAGTACAGCTGAGAAGTGGGTCAAAGATGCATTACTTTTCACAATAGCACCAAAGAAAATTAAATATTGAGGAACATATCTAACCAAGGAGGTGAGAGATCTGTATAGAAAGAACTATGAAACACTGAGAAAAGAAATTGCAGAGGATGTATACAGATGGAAAACCCTACCATGCCCTTGGATGGGTAGAATCAACATTGTTAAAATGTCTATACAACCTAAAGTGCTTTACAGAATCAGTGCAGTCCCTATCAAAATACCAACATCATTTTTTGCAGATCTAGAAAAAGTAATTCTAAGTTCCATGTGGAACCAGAGAAGACCCCGTCTAGCCAAAGCTATCTTAAGCAAAAAGAACAAAATGGGAGGCATCTATCTACCAGACTTCAAACTATACTACAAGGCTATAGTAACCAAAACAGCATGGTACTGGCACAAGAACAGAGACATAGACCAACAGAACAGGACTGAGAACCCAGATATAAAACCATCCTCATACTGTCATGTGATCTTTGACAAAGTATACAAAAACACACTGGGGAAAAGATTCCCTATTCAATAAATGGTGCTGGGAAAATTGGATAGCCACATGTAGAAGACTGAAACTAGATCCACACCTCTCACCACCACAAAAATCAACTCATGATAGATAACAGACTTAAACCTAAGATGTGAAACCATAAGAATTCTAGAAGAAAACGTTGGAAAAAGTCTTACAGACATTAGCCTAGGCAAAGAATTTATGAAGAAGACCCCCAAAACAATCACAGCAGCAACAAAAATAAATAAATGGGACATGATCAAATTAAAAAGCTTCTGCACAGCCAAGGAAACTATCATTAGAGTGAGCAGACAACCTACAGAATGGGAGAAAATATTTGCATGCTACACATATGATAAAGGGCTGATAACTAGAATCTATACAGAACTTAGGAAAATCAACAAGAAAAAAATCAAACAACCCCATTAAAAGTGGGTAAAGGACACGAACAGAAACTTTTCAAAAGAAGACAGAATAATGGCCAGCAAACATACAAAAAATTGCTCAACCTCTCTAATCATCAGGGAAATGCAAATCAAAACCACAATGAGATATCACTTAACTCCAGGGAGATTGGCGTATATTAAAAAGTCCAAAAACAACAAATGTTGGTGGGATGCAGAGAGATAAGAACACTCATACACTGCTGGTGGGATTGCAAATTAACATAACCTCTATGGAAGTAATATGGAGATACTTCAAAGAACTAAAAGTAGAACTACCATTTGATCCAGCAATCCCACTACCGGGTATTTACCCAAAGGAAAAAAAGACATTCTATAATAAAGACATCTGCACTCGAATGTTTATAGCAGCACAATTCACAATTGCAAAGATGTGGAAACAACCCAAGTGCCCACCAATACATGAGTGGATTAATAAAATGTGGTATATGTATACCATGGAGTATTACTCAGCAATAAAAAACAATGGTGAATTAGCACATATGGTATTATCCTGGATGGAGCTAGAGCCCATTCTTCAAGGCGAAGGATCACAAGAATGGAAAAACAAGCACCACTGGTACTCACCATCAAATTGGTACTAACTGATTAATGCTTATGTCACACATGGAAATAATATTCATCAGGTGTCAGGGAGGTGGGAGGGGGTGGGGGGATAGGAAAACACTCACCTAATGGGTACAGGGCACACAGTTTGGGGGATGTCCATGATTGTAGCTCTGACTTGGGCAGTGCATAGGCAATATATATAACCAAAGTGTTGTACCCCCATAATATTCTGAAATTAAAAAAAGAACACTTGTGATGTATGGAAGGAAGTCAAAATATCAACATTAACAGAAATTTGAGAGAAGTTGATTCCAACCCTCATGGATGACCTTGAGAGGTTCCAAACTTCAGTAGAGGAAGTTACAGTAGATATGGTGCAAATAAAAAGAGAACTAGAAATGGAGTGGAGCCTGAAGATGTGACTGAATTGCTGAAATCTCATCATAAAGCTTAAACAAATGAGGAGTTGCTTCTTATGGATGAGCAAAGAAAGTGTTTTTTTTTTTTTAAATGAAATCTACTCCTGGTGAATGAAGATGCTATGAACATTGTTGAAATAACAACAAAGGATTTAGAATATTACATAAACTTAGCTGATAAAGCATCGGCCAGGTTTGAGAGGATTGACTCCAATTTTGAAAGAAGCTTTGTGGGTAAAATGCTATCAAACAGCATCTTATACTGCAAAGAAATCTTTCATGAAAGGAAGAGTCAATTGATGTAGCAAACTTCATTGATGTGTTATTTTATGAAATTGCTACAACACCCTATCCTTCAGCAACCATTACCCTAATCAGTCAACAGCCATCAATATTGAGGCAAAACCTTCCACAGCAAAATGAATGTTGACTCACCAAAGGCTCAAATGATCGTTAGCATTTTTTAGCAATAAAGTATTTTTAACTTATACTTAAGGTATGTACACTATTTTTTAGACATAATCCTATTGCACATTAATAGACTACAGTATAGTATAAATATAACTTTTTTATGCACTGGGAAACCAAAATAATTGTATGACTTGTTTTACTGCAATATTAGCTTTATTGCAGTGGTCTGGAACTGAACGTGCGCTATCTCTGAAATATACCTACAATATAAAACAGAAAGTAATAAACATTATTATATAAGCTTCCCTGACCCCTGCCACTACCCTCATCCGTGGCTTAGCCACTTGTCTCTATACCATGCACAGGTCCATTAGAGGGTGATCGTACATCTAGATTTGCCAGCACAGTTCCTAAGTCATGCCTGTTGCCCAAGCATAATTGCTAATTGTCCCTTTTATTTAAAAAATGACCCATATTGAACAATTAATTATATGGTCACCTTAATTTTTATGCATGCCATTTTTTGCTTTTTTTGGCTTATGTGTTTATTTTTCACCTAAAATGTAATTTCGTTAGGGAAAGAGACCATGTTTATTATTATTATTATTAATATTAGATATGGAGTCTCACTGTGTCTCCCAGGCTGGTCTCGAACTCCTAGGCTCAAGCAATCCTCCCACCTCGGCCTCCAAAAGTGCTGGGATTACAGGCATGAGCCACCACACCTGGCCCCATCTTCTTAATTAAAAAAAAAAAAAATTCCTTGAATCTAGCACATACTTGATGTGTTGTGGGCAAATTATAAAAATAGTGAAAGAAGTACTATTTCCTTATTTGAGGAAAAGACAAATTTATCTTTATGTACGGGAAAGGAGGGAATTTGAATGGAGAAGGTGGCATCTCAAATGGACCTTGGGCAAGATATATTCCAGAAGAGATAAGGCTAATCACACGCTAAGTGGAGGGAATGTCAGTGATGTCAAGGCAAAGGGTAGAAATGTAGACAGGACGAATATTTAACTAACACTAAGAAACTTAAAATGCAATGATGCTCCCAGTCCCATGAAGAGGAAATGAGGTCTCCCAGCATTGAGATAAACTGAATAGTCTGCTATGGGCTTCAGAATTCCAGAAATTTTCTTGCTATTTAGTACTTACCAAGATAAGGATACATATCTGTAATTTAGACTCCAGAGGCATTTTTCCCCCCTAAATTGTTGCTGGGGTAACACAAAGAATATAGCAGTACAGAGTATTAGGGAAGAGTTGATGTTCTATACTGACATGGTTTCATGACATAATTTTGACACTGTGTGTGACCCTGGGCAAATTGCTTAATCTCTCTTCTCTCCAGTTTTATCACTGTAGTACAGGGAAAACCACTGCATCCTATTACTGTGAGTACTGACGGAAAGTAGAGGCTGGTATAAAGTAAGCAATCAGCTAATATAGTGATTAGTTATTATTGTCAACTTAAAATGAACCAATAAAACTTGTCATCTGTTCAGCAGTCCCCAACCTTTTTGGCACCAGGGACCAGTTTCATGGAAGACAATTTTTCCATGGGGTTGGGGGCGCGGAGCTCAGGCAGTGATGCCAGAGATGGGAGCAGCTGTAAATACAGATGAAGCTTTGCTTGCCTGCCCCCTGCTCACCTCCTGCTGTGCGGCCCAGTTCCTAAGCTTCATGGAAGACAATTTTTCCATGGACGTGGGGGTTGGGGGCTACTCAGGCGGTGATGCCTGGCCCAGAACTGGGGCTGCTGCCTGGGGGTTGGAACCACAGATATATATCATGATTAAAGAACTAATCCCAGATCATTTCTGCAGCAAAAAGAAAGAGTAGATAAATCTGCTTTCTCTATATCAATATATGCTTGTATTATAAATGGGAACATATTTCTAGATTTGCTTCATCAATAGTAGCCATTTTAAATTTTAAAGAACAAAACTGTGTTTGAATTTTGAAGTCCTAGATTTATAGCAGTGGGGAGCCAGGCTCATAAGAACTTTGTTTCAGAGATTTGGAGCATATATTTCATAGTATCAGTTTCTGAAACTAACAATGTCTGAAATTTCCCAAAGAGATTTTGAGAGGAAAAAAAGAAGTTGACAAGTTTCAAAAATAGAAGAAGAAGGAGGAACAGGAGAAGGAAGAGGAGGGACAAGAAGAGGAGGAAGAGGGACAGGAGGTGGAAAGGAGAGTTGCCAAATAAGTAAATATTCTTGGGGAAAAATATTTAACATATTTCCTTACTAAGAAAGCCTTAATATTCATATTCTGTATAATTTGTCATACATATGTGATCACAGAAACTTTTTCCTTTTAGTGGAGTGTATTCCATTGAACATTGTGGAAAATGAAATACTCTGACGTTCAACCTCTTTCAGTTTGCAATTAAGGAAACTGAGGCAATAAAGCTTAATTGACTTGTCTAAGTTTCTACAATTGATCGGTCACAGAATAAGACTTTAAGTCCTATATTCTTTACAAGATTATCATTAATAACTGAAAATTACATCAAATAATTTTCTAAAGCCTATTCCTTAATACTAAGAAACATTTGTCTATCATGTTAACATGAATCTGTACTTTAATAGCACGATCTTATTCTATTTTTATCTTGTCAATAATATAGTCCTCCTACTTATGTGTTTGCACCAGCATGTATCTAATGTGTCATGTGGCTTTAGTATCTGTGTGTCATCATACTTCTGTTTGGTGTGCACTAGGCTGGTCTCATTTTTCAATTGTTTTCCAACGTCCAATGTTCAGTTCTCGATAGATGTTTTGTAGTTTCCTTCTCAATGAAATATGTCATAATTCATTGGATACTCTTGTATCCTGTGTGTGCATGGCTGCAGATTAAATAGTTTTGAGGTTTGTTTAAATGATGGGTCACAAATATTCCATGCATGTTTTAACCTTCTCTATGAATATTTAACTAGTTCCAAACAACAATATCCAGTTGACAATTTCAATTTGATTTACATTGCATTCTTGAAGCATACAGAAAAGATACAAGATTATGAGGCCATTTATTGATTCTTAAACTATTAAAATTGAAATAGACATTGGGGCGGTCATCTAGTTCAATATCTTATTGAATGCAGGAATCTATTTTACCTATCAGCTTGATAAACCATCCCCCACTCAAATGGAAATATCCAGTGATATGAACTCAGATATTACAAAGAAGCTTGTTCCATTGTTAGAAAGTTGTGTTAGAATTTTCAACCTCGTGTTTGACTGAAATGTGTATTCCTTTAATCCTTTCATTCTTCTCTGGAGAAAAAAAGGAACGACGCTATCCCTGATTCTTCCAATTGACATATATTGAGCTTGAAAACGTGAGTATAAAAACCCTAGCGAGACATTAGATGGATGTTTTCTAATCCCAATTGCTACATCTGGTGGGATTTTTGTAGCGAGAGATAAAAATATAAGCCTAAGGGAGACAGTTGTGAGTAAAGGAGGAAGGTATCTCAATTTCTTAACATAGGATGCAAGGTCTTCCAAGATCTATAAACTTCTAATACACAGGCCAATGGAAACATTTGTGGCATTCAATGATTTGTCTCTGCTCCTGTTTTTAACTCTTGCCTTAAGTAAACTAGTAACTCACAATACAATTAGCCCTTTCCTTTCCCCTTCCAAATCCAATAGTCTTGTGTTGTGGAAGAAAACTCTGAAGAGAGACAGGCCAAGGGAAGTGCATGATGGTGGCATGACTCTGGATAGCTCAGAGGGCAATTTCAGAAGATTTAGAGGAAGACCAAGTAACCATCTACTTAGTATAATACTCGTAGATCTCTGAGCTATATGACCACTTGGAGGCAGTCTCATATTTTACTTAACTTTTTCCCAAGCCGCTTATCCTACTTTGGTCAAGAGATTGGCATATGTTGTATAGAATCCAAGATTGTGCTTTGAATTCCATGTATATTTCTAATTCAGTCAGTGAACTATACCATAGATTTTGAATATAATATCTGTTTTATGCACTTTCCAATTCTCTTGCTGCTATTTTCTTCTTTTTGTGTTTCCATAGGTTGTTCGGAGGAGAGTTGGAAGAATGTCTTGTCTGGCATCACACTAACCCAGAAATTCCCCATCACCCACCCACATGCCTTTCTAAGTGCACACACACACATACAAACACAGGCTTTATCTATTTAAAAATCGATCATGACTTTTGTCAGGAATTGACAGAAATTTTAGAAATGCAAAAACATAGAATGTTAGTTCTGATAGAAATAGTCCTGGAAGAAACTCTAGAGATCATTTAGAATAATTACTTCATTTTGTAGTTAATGCTAAGAGAGGTTAAGTGACTTATGCAGTGTCATTTTCTTAAATTTACTTTTTTATTGTTTTCAAGTATCTGGTCAACATTGACCAACTTCTCCACCTCCTCTATTCTCCATGATTTTCCAAAACTTGCTAACACCAAGATTACGTCTCAAAATTCTTTTGAAGTCCCAGATTTTAAGCATACTCTAAGTTCTCTAAAAGTTCCTCATTTTTTTTGAATTCTCTATTCCCTCTTATGTTCCACTTGCGCCATTTTGAGTATCACCACTTACTAGCAGAGGCAAAAAACCACAATATTCCCTAGCATTTACATCCCCTGCATGCTCCAAGAAAGAGATCTATTCCTTCCTTGTTTTTATTCCTGCTCTATGTAAAGCTTTTAAAGTCATGTTGTTATGATGTGTATGGGCTATGACCATCCTAACACTATTCTTTTATGTTCAGATTATTTTTTCATGATCATACAAAGATGGCATTTCCCAAAGTGGACCAGTGGCCTGTAAAAACAATCTTAGAATACAACTTCCAGTGCCAAATAAACATGAGGACTACTGCACACTATACACCTCTCCTAGAAAGTTATACTGCATATTAGCATATAAAAGGATCCATTAGGTTCTGTCCTAAAATGTCCCACATACATACTATTCCAGATTTCATTTAAAAACTTTTAGAAAATTCTATAGCAGGCACTCTACCCACATTTTGCTTATATTTCCTTTATAGCTGAACTTATTGAATAATTCACTTTTAAGTTTACTTGTCTCCTCCAATATCTGGACTTTCTAAGTTTTTGGATGTTTGTTTACGAAACTTTAATCTTGAATTCCCATTCTCATTTTGCTATAGCCCCCACTTTAAAATATCTAACACCATAATTATATGCATACCCTTTTTTCTCAATTTTATGAAATATACTTCATGATATCCTAGGCATTGTATCTGGCTCTATCCAGAAGAGATTTCTCTTACTTGGTCAACATTTAATTTCTTAAAACATTTAAATACCATGGAACCCTCTCTGCATATTGAATTTGGGCAGAACAATTTAACTCAATTTTTAAAATAAAAATAAGTATCTTTGTTGTTACATTTTTAAAAGCACTCCAACTAGTAAGTTAACATAAACTTTGACATGGCAGAAAACATATGTGATCCCAAACCAAATCACTACAATTATTTAGTGACTATTACTATGGCAAAGCACTGTGCAATAGCATATGAAGACTACAGAGACATTTAAAACTCATGTTCACTCTTCTTCACGTCCTTTTTGTCTAGTTGAAAAGATGCTGAACAAATATACACTATTAAACAGGAATAAAGGATCAAAAAAACTCCATAAATAGAAATGGAAGGGATGCAGAAGTCCACTCTGTGATTGTTAAATTAATTAACCAATGCAATAATTTATATGGGAATTATTATAAAATGTTTTAAAATATCTAATAAGATGGCATAGCAGATGAAAAGTCTTTAATTTTTAATAAACATAATAAAGTCACTGGAATGTCATCAATCTCTTAGCAGTACCCATATCCAGAGAAGTGTTGTTAGCATGGCAATATTTGTCAACATAAATCTATTTCATTTTAATTGAAATTTCCAGTTCATCTCAGGAATCTGTTTACAAGATTTTTCCCCCAGTGATGTCTTTCTCAATGGTTCATTTAAAATGTTGGCACTAACTAAATGGAAATACTATTCTTAAATTTTTTTCGGAATATATTTTAAGAATGTAAGTGAATAAAACTGAGAAATTTAGAACTATGAAACAGAGAAATAAAAAAATTAAGTTGCAGTATGACAATGGTATTAAGTTACAAAAATGATCATTTTGTATTTTTACTTATCAATTCATTTTTTGATACAAGTGCTATTCTGGCAATATCCTTTGGAGGGGAAAAGATCCAAGGTCTAAACTACTTAGTAGTTGTATGACTATACAGTCACTTAATCTCTTTTACCCACAGTTTTCTCATCAGTAAAGTGAATACAATAACAATATCTAATTTCTAATGATGTGATGATGATTAAATTAGGTAATTTAAGTAAAATGCTTAGCAGTCTATCAAAAAAGTAACTATTATGATTGTTTTCAAAGAAAATTCTGTAGACATAGTATCTCTCAGTTTCAGCAACACATTTGATAAACTCTCTTATGATTCCCTTATGACAAAATGAAATGTGAGCTGGATGACAGAACAATTATGTGGAGCCATGCAGGTTAAACAACAGCAGCTCAAAAATATTGATTAACAGATCTTTATCACTTTGAAGGAGGTAAACTTCAGGGTTCCGCCCTTGACTCTTTCCCGTTCAACAGTTTTGTCAATTAAATTGGATAAAAACATAGGTGAACTTACCTAATTTACACATTACCAAAGTTGAGAAAAACAGCTAACGCATGAAATGACAGAATATGTGTTCATGTGATCTCAATAAAAGATGGTGAATACATGTTAAATGTGATAAAAGGAATTGCACTGAAACTAATATTATTTATATTTAAAGTATGTATGTGTACAAATATGTTGTGAGGGAAAACCTGATAGGAAACAAGTGGCTCTTGTGAAAGAGATCTATAAAATTGTTTTTCATTTGCAATTTTTATTATTTAGAGTAAGGTAACTTATTATAACAAACTCACCCCAAAATATATAATCATTCAAACACAATTCAAAATAGGTGTTCCTGATCAGTTGGTAGCTCTGTGATAAGTCTTGAATCAGGGACTGTTTTTAATAATTAGTACAATTTTATAGTCTTTTCCATTGACATATGTCAAGATACAATGTCATATCTAAAATCATAATCATATTATATGTAAAATCAATTGTTCTTAAACTTGGCCGCACATTGGAATCATATCAGTAGTTATCTAAGAAAATGCTTCCTGATGGCAATGAGGATGATCACATCACCAATATTACAGGCCATATGGTAATCATCACAAGTAAGGTGGACTCAATTATTCTAATAAGCAACAAGGTGGCAACCAGTACACCAGACCCATGGACGGCTATGGCAACAGAACAGAGAACACATTGTTCTAAGGGTGAAATAGATGAGCAGCCAACTAGGGAATTCTCAATCTACACAACTAAAGGAAATCAAGAATAAACAATTAGAAGTGTGAGGGTCGCTATTCCAAAGAGACATTACAATTCTTGCCCAGTTTCTGAACTTAGTGTCAGTTTTCAGACCTGGAACACATTGACTAAAAGAGAGTCCAAGTCCCTAGGATAAAGGACCGTACAGCACCACAGCAAATTTCCATGATAATGATTCTCCCAGTTCTTCCACAAAGGATACTATGGCTATTTCTTGTGTGAACATAAAGTGCTGAGTGGAGAATACCCAGACATGTCAAAGATTATTGGAGATTTGGTTCAAGGTGACCTAAGGACCTGAAATGCCACCATGGCTCTCCTGTTGGAGTGATGGTGGGGGAAGAGGTGGAAGGAACTATATGGGAATCATGGGAAGTCCTGGTACCAATCCAACTCACGGTGGATCCAATAGGTCCACTGGTCATTTTTTCTGTCCCCAAATATATTATTGGAATGGGAATACTTAATAGCTTGGCAAAAGTCTCCATATTGGTTTCCTACTCGGAGGGGTAAGAGTTATTACGGCGAAGAAAGTCAAGTGGAAACCTCTGAAATCCTACTCCTTGGCCAAGACACTAAATAAAAACAATATTGTATCTTAGAAGAAATAGCAGAAATTAATGCCACTCTTAAACACCCAGGGGATATAGAGATGGTGCTCCCCATCACAATCCCATTTTATTCACCAGTCTTTGCCTCAACAATAATCAGACAAATCCTGAAGGATGACAGTGGGCTACAGCAAACTCAAATTGTAACCTTGATTGCAACTGTTTTGCAGATGTGGTATCTTTCCTAAAGCAGATTAGCATGGCCTTAGGAACATGATGTAAAACCATTGTTTTTCTACATGTCTGATTTTCCCAAAGTTATCAGGAAGGAAAAAGAGTTCACTTTCAATGGAAGAAACAATAGACTTTTAAAGTTTTGCCCAGAACCTATGTTAAGGCTCCTCTCCTCTGTTATAAAATAATCCGAGGTTACCTGGACCATCTATCTGGACTTTCTGCAGAACATCACACGGGTCCACTTTAAAGATGATGTAATTTTAATCAGAAAAAAAGAAAAAGAAAAAGAAGTGACAAGTATCTTGAAAGACTTGGTAAGATGAATGTACTCCAAAGTTTAAAAGATAAATTCTACAAAAATTCAGATATTTACCTCACCGATGAATATTTAATGGTCCCATGACCATAGGCATTCCATAGTATCCCCTTTTAACATAAAATTCAAATTATTGCATTTGACATCATCCACCACTATGAGAAAGGCCTCTGTGAGTGCTGGAGACAGCACAATCCACACTTGGGAATATGGCTCCAACACATTTACCAAGGAACATGGAAGGCTGCCTGCTTTTAACGGGGCCCAAAGAAGGGAGATACTCTGCAGCGGGTCCAATCTGTGGTGCAAGCAGCCCTATCAGATAAGCCACGTGAATTAGCAGACCCTATGCTATTAGAGGTACCTGTGGAAAATTTTGCTGCATGAAATTTATGACAAGTCCCAATAAGAGAACTACAACAGAAGCCCTTAAGGTTCTGGAGCAAGAGTGTATCATCTCCAGCAGAGAATTATACGCCATTGAATAAACAGTTACTATTATTCTACTGGGCCTTGGTAGAGAAATATCAAGTGAACATGCAGCCAGAACTGCATTAGTTGGATTTTGTCAGGCCACCAAATCATATGGTTAGGTAGTATAGCAGGAATCCATCATAAAATGAAAATGGTATATACAGGAATGGGAAGTACAAGTCCAGAGAGCAAAAGTAAACTGCATAGATGCTTGTGTCATCCACCACTGTATCACTGACTCCTCTCCCTCAGTACACAACTGATGGAGGAGGGAAAAAAGCAAGGTTTCCTCACAGATGGCACAGCTCTGTATGTGGCATATATCAACATGAAGGACTGCTGCATGATAATCCTACTCAGTGGTGTCCCTGAAAGACAGCAGTAAGGTGATTCTGAAAAAGGGAAGTGCTTTGGGAGTACATCTAATCATCAATTTCATGTATAGACAAGTGGCCTAAGAATAAATGTAGACTTATGGAAAGTAGAGAATGGCTTGGCTTGTTGGTCAGGGACCTAGAAAGAAAAAAACTGGAAAATTAGGAACAAGAGGTATGTGGCTAATCAATGAGATTGGATGCAAAATGTGAAAATTTTGGTGCCATATGTAACTGCCCACCAGAGGACATCTACCACCAAAAAAAGTCACTAAATAACCAAGTAGACATGATCATTCAACCATTTGATATTAGCCAACCTCTATCATCTCACACCCTTGTGCTCTCACAATGGGAACATAAATGGAGTGATTATGAGGGCAGGGATAGTGTATTTATTCATGGACCAAAGAACATGAGTTTCCACTCACTCACACTAATTTAGCTACCACCACTATTAAATGTCCAATGTACCATCAGGAGAGACCAATACTGTGCTCCTAAAGTGGCTATCCTTCTAGTAGGCCAATATCTCTTGGTGCCAGGTTGATTATATTAAACCCCTACCATCTTGCAAGGGACAGTGATTTATTAGCACTTGTTCCTTTTCTGCCTGTAGTGCTCGAACCAGCACAACTGTCTTAGGACTCAGACAGTGTTTGATTTTCTGACATCACATCCCACCTAACCTTGCAGTGTACCGAAGAACCCACTTTATAGAAAAGGTGAAGAGCAAGCACATGAACGTGTGATCTACTGGTCCTATAACATACCACATTACCTGATAGAACAATGGAACTGCCTTTTAAAGCTGAGAGGCCAGCCCTGAAAATGATAAAACACAGAGATAGTGCACTGCTCTCCATGATGCATTTTATATCCTACATCGACAACTGTTTTTCCATTGTTATTGTTATTTTTCAACATTGGGGTGCAGGATCCAGGGGGTGGAAGTTGTAGAGACCTTGCTTGGCCTCACTCTCAGTGGCCAACTTGGAGAATTTGGGATCCCCTTTCCCACAATGCTATGCTCTAGCTCTACAGGTGTAAAAATCCTGATTCATGAAGAGAACATTTCTGTCCCAAATAAAACGAGTCTGGCAGCCACATGCAAGAAATAATAACATTATCCTAGCAAAACAAAATTGCCATAATCATGAGGAGGAAGTAGGGTTTCTTGACACAATGGGGAGAGGAAGAAAGATGATTCACTGGGGATCTCTTGGTACCACATGTCCAATTTTGATGGTATATGGACAATTGCTACATAAAAAATTCATTGTGACATTATTGCTGGTTAACAACACAGTTACATAATATATTTTGCCCACTTCTTGAATATCTCTATAAATTAAACTCTGTCCCTTTCTTGGCCACAAATCCCAGCTAGGGACCTGATCCCAACTAGGGACCTCAGTCATGCTACTGCTGCTTCTAGTGTTTGTGCTTACTGATAGATGAAGTGAAAAATGGGAACTCTGAGCTTCATTGGAGGGAGTCATCCTTGTATTATAACAGCTCTGTAGGTCAAGGGTCCCAGGGTGAAAGTGAAGCATAGGATTCCCCTCCCGTTGAATAGCTCTTTCACTTTTAAATCCAAAGCAATAAGGTGCATCCAAATGCAGGAAAATTGTTTAATATATCATAGGAGGAAAGGTCATGCTGATGAATCCTGAAAGGAAAGAATATTTTAATTTTCATGAGTTCTTGTGTTTCTGATATTCAAAGTGCTTTAAAGAAAGTCACCTTCTCATCAGGGGTGAAGACAGTCCTCCTATAGAAGTCCACCTCCCCCTAACCAACAGTCACAGTCTGCCACTAGGACTAACATTGTGCCCTTTGATCCTGTTTATGTTGTCACACAAAAATTCCCAGACTCTCAAGCCACCCTCATCTCTCCCTCTCTGTACGAATAAGGTTACACTGTCTCCTCCTTTCTCCCCCTCTTCAACAAATCTTGAAACTCTTTCACTGTGCCCACTGGAATTTATAGTCTATTATCAGAAAAATCTCTGTTATTTATCATCTTTCTAATTGAAACCTGGCTTTTCTCTGAGAAACTTACTTTCTCTCAATGAAGGTTGTTTTCTTTCTCATGACCTTGTAATCCTGGGTCTAAAACTATTTATATTTACCCCTTTTCTCTCATGGGTAATGGTACCCTAACACTGCTGTTATCTCTGTGCATTATAATTGCCTGTTTATTTGTATATCTCTTCCAGTACAAAGTAAACTCATTTATGTATGGAATAGTGTTATATTCCAGGGTGCATTGAGCATGGTATTTTGCATATCCAAAGACTTTACACATATCTGTTAAAAAACAATAAATAAATATAGTAATAAAGATATTTCAGATATTTCAGAAATGTTTGTATCCTTAAATCCAATTGTCCCACTTCAAAAATTTATCCTAGGGAAACTCTAAGAAAATTTACTCAGACATGATCAAAAGGATTTATGTAAAAAAAAAAATTGTCACAGCAGAGTGGATTTTTATTAAAAAGCTAAATTTACAACAAAAAGTGACTAGTTAGGTAAATTACTGTATATTTGTAAAATAGAACTCTATGAAACCATTAAAGTCATGTTTGCAAGAACAATAAGAAATGTTCATTATGTTCATTATGAACTCAAGTTAATAGGCAGATTACTGTTAAAAAAAGTCTATTTCCCAATTTTAAAAAAATCCAAGATGCTAATGAAGGCTTGCTTCTGTGTGGCGGAATTATGAGTGTTTTTTTCCCCTCATGAAAATATATTTCCTAAAATTTCTAAAATGGGTAAGTCTCTCTACTACCTGAGACTCAGATTCCTTACCAGTTAACTAAGAAAAATTCTCCCTACAGTTTTAAATTTTGTTAATACTTCCTGCTCACAGACTGTACCTTGTTGAGTATCAGTAAAAGAATAGAGCTAGAGTTAGGGCAAAGAATAAGAATTCTTATTGGAATAATAATGACAATAGTGTGTATACTACACTATCATACTCTCACTTGTGTCATGTAGCCTTCAATTACATTAAAATTGCATTTCCCAAATGAACAATAAATGAAAGCTTTGGGAACTAGCCAGCAGGTATAGACCCACTTACAGATACCCAATGATTTCTGAAGCAGAGAAGATAGATGTCTCCCTCAGGAACCAGGCATTTAACATGGCAAAAGAGAACCCTGACTCCCTGTCAGTTTTTTATAGAAGTTCTCATTCAATTGAGATTTGAGCCCATCACGATGAAAAGGGTGGTGAGATGAATGATTGCCTTTACTCAACATGGGAAAACTTATTCTCTTCTTGAATGTTTGAATTCAAGGTATAGCTTTAGAGTAGCTATCTCTCATCATACAGATAAAATTTCATCTCAAGATATGCCATTACAACAGAAATATCTATGCAGTAAAAATATTTTTCCAGCCTGTAATCCCTAAATCTGTAATCATTCCTATAAGAAATGCCAATTACTCCATTTTACCACGTGAAATCCTTTAGAGAAGGCTAAGGGTAGGGTCTGAATATTTTATAATATTATTGGGTACATTTACAGCATGCAGTATGTGTATTGTGTGGGAAAAAATAGTGATTATACATTTTTCGGTTACTCACATTTATATGCAGCTATTAGCAGTAGCAGTAGCACTATGAATGTAAAATGCAAGAATATGAATCATTTTAACATCTACTTAATGATTTATTGTTTACACTCCATCTTATTACTTTTCCGAAGTAATGAAATTGGTAAATATCAGTCCCATTTTTTTGACCGAGAAAACATCTGCAGATAGATTTCACTCTATCACCTGGAAAACCATCCACAGGATGATTTGGTTCTTGTCCTTGCTTGTGCCCTGGCTCCACAGCCTATTAATCTCGATCAGTGTCACTTAAAGAACATTTTGGTTGGTCACCTAAGGGACAATAATTCATCTTCCAAGTCTTCATACCTGTCCGTGTTTGTCACGTTTTGTCATCACACTGAGGCTGTTTGGAAGGTGAGAGCGTAGTTTTGGAAGCCGTTTTCTCAGCATTAATAAAGGAACCCTTTTTGTCACTGAAGAATGCACATATTAGGAGGCTGCACCTGGGTCCATTTTTGAACTGTGTGAGGGCTGTTTCTTTCATGAGAGATTTCATGTAACACCTAGAAGCTTTGGTCTTTTCTTTTTGCATCAGTAAAGCAGTTTTTGTTTCAATTCTAAGTCTGAGCTGCCTTGTTCTTGGATTCACCCCGTGATTGGTTTCCTTCTCAGTACCTAAATCAGTATTTTAACACTTATTTTTATATCTCTGATTCACCATTAATAATTTCCAAATTTTTGCTGATTCGGAACAGTAGATAAACCCCACAGATGTGAGAAATAGATACATAAAATGTAACTCTGTAATCCTGAATTTTACTGAGAAAGCCCTTTCTTTTCCTTTCCCATTGTTGACAACACTTACACCTCTGCCACAAATAAGGGTTGCACAGTTTTGCCTACTATTGTAATCTTGCTTTAAAACACTTGGCAAGTACTGGTGATTTTTTAAAAATTCAAAATCCACTGTGATGAAGATTGCTAATGTTATTTTCATCATCCAATTTCTATCTGCATGGAGCACACACTCTGAAGAGTTCTAGGGAAGGTGCAATGGTGAATACAAAACAAGACAGAATAAGGAATAGTGTCTATCCACATGGAAGTACCACCTACAAAGGCTGACAGTCATGATGGACTGAAAAGAATACTGGTTTGGGAAGAAGAAGAGTTATTTCAAGGCCCAGCTGCTGTCCTCACAGGTTGAGGACTTTAGACAAGTCACTTAACCTCTAGTATACCTTTCCTGCCCACCTCCCCAGGTGCTGTTAGACCAAATAATATGTCAGAATACTTTGCAGATTGTGTTTTGGCTAACAAATGGAAGGTATCACTACGGGAAGGAGATATGACTTGAGTGGTGGCTTAAGAAATAAAAATAAGAGTTACTAAGATTTACTGCACAGTTAATATATGATAGAAATTTTCCTAAACGCTTTGTTTATATTTCATTATTTCATCACCAGAGCAACCTGTTGAGGTAGGTACTATAATTATTGTATTTTACAGATAAAAAAATAAGGTTTAGAGGGGTCTGTAAACTTCCCAAGATCACACTGCTATTAAATGCTTGAGCTGGAATTTAAATTCAAGTCTCGCTGACAGCAGAACCTGTGAAGGGGCGTGAAGTCAGATGTTCTTCCCGGCTCTGTGACTTAGTCTCCCTTCCCCCTTTGCTGCTTCTCTCCAACCTCCTCTCATCCCCCCTTCCTTTAACAGTCTCCCTATTTCCTGTACACACATTTTCCTCTGATATAAAACGTGCATTAAGGAACACGTAAGACATGCAAAAAAGGGTATAGATTTTAATGAAATTAGCACCCATGTACTCACCATACCATGTAGGAAATAAAATATTCCCCATACAGTTGTAACTCCCACTTATCCCTCCCCCAAAGCATTCTTTTCCCTTCCTATTACTATGTTGATTCAACTTGCTGCTTGTAATTTTGATACATTTCTTTATATATTTCTTAATATGGATATATTTTTAAACAATATGTAGTATTGTTTTACCTATTTTCAAACTTTCAATAAATGGAATCACAACCTATAGATTTATTTTTCATTCACATTAAGTTTGAAAGGTTTATCAATATTGATATATTTAGTTCTTGTTCATTCATACCTTGATTCTATATAACATTCAATTATATGAATATCCCAAAAGCTATTTATTCTTTAGTTTATCAGCATTTAGATTGTTTCTAATTTGTTGCTATTACTAATATAAGCACCCTTGTACATGTGCCTGGTAGTAAAATTGCTAAATTATGAAGTCAGTGCACTACCAACTTCCTGAAGATAGCCAAATTGTTCTCCAAGGCAGGTGAGCTAATTTATACTAATTCAGGAGTGCCTAAGAATTCTAATTGCTTCCCATCTTTGTGAAGCACATACTATTATTCTACTTAAATTTTTAATAATTATTAATCTGATAGGCATGAAATAGTATTTTAATGTGGCTAGGCTTTGTATTTTCCTAATTATTAGTGAGATTAAGCTCTTTTCTTATATTTTTGCCAATTCCTGTTTTTTATTCTATGAATTGTCCATTTTCTATTTGGTTGCTGATCTTCCTTTATTGCCTTGCAGAAATTAAAGATATTTGCAAGATTCTAATTTTGACATAATTTTGATTTTAATTATATTAAAATATAGACCTATTTGTGGAAAACTGTGACATCTCTGCTACAGTTAGTATTTCTATCCATGAATATAACTTTTACTCATTTACATCTTTTTTAAGTTAGAATTTTGTATTTTCTTCTTAAATATTATTCACAACTTTTGTTCAATGTATTCCTATGTACCTTTTATATTGTTAATATTCTAAATACTATTTTTAAATCTACATTTCTTAAAAGTTTATTACTGGAATAGATTAAGTGATGTGTGTGTAATGTGTGTGTGTGTGTGTGTGTGTGTGCTGACCTTATATAAGCAAATTTCTTGATTTTTATCAGGTTCAAAAATTGTACTGGAGATTCTCTGGGAGTTACTATGTTATATTCATGTTGCCTTTGAATAAGAACAGATTTGTGTATTTCTTTCCTATTTGTGAACTTTTTTTGTTTTCTAACATGCTGGCTAGGACAAGTGTGATGATGGGAAAAAAAGATGGCAATATCTTTGACTTTTTCCACATTTTAAAGATAAGTCGTATATCACTGTTTTTGTTTTATATGTTGTAAATATAAATTATCCAGAATTTCATGTTGGACCATTTTTGTACTACTGAAAAAATAATTCTACAATAATCAACGTTTTAGTATTAATTGTGTTAGTCAGGGTTCTCCATAGAAACAGAACCAATAGGATAAATACAGATATATATATATGAGGATATTTATTATGATGATTGGCTCGTGCAATTATGGAGACCAAGAAGTTCCATGATATGCCATCTGCAAGCTGGAGACCCAGGAAAGCTGATGGTATAATTCAGTCCTAGTCTGAAGACGGAGAACCAGAGGAAGCTGGTGGCGTAACTCCCAGTCTGAAGCCAAAGGAGAACTGGGGGAGGGAGCGTAAGGTCAGGAGTCTAAAGTCCCCCAAACCAGGAAGTTCTGATGTGCAAGGGCAGGAGAATGGTGTCCCAGCTCAAGAAGAGACAGCAAGAGAATCTGCTCTTCCTCTCCCTTTTTGTTCTATCCAGGCTCTCAATGGATTAGATGATACCTGCCCACATTGGTGAGGGCAGATCTTCTTTATTCAGACTACCGATTCAAACGCTACTCTCTTCCTGAAACACCCTCACAGGCACACTTGGGAACAAGGTTTTATCAGTCATCTGGGTATCCCTTGGCTCGCTCAAGCTGACCCGTAAAATTAACCATCTCACGGATTTTTTTAGATTCTTCAGGATTAAGGATACTAATATTTTATAAATTAAATTTAGCTATAATCTTTAATTTTTATACCATTCATGTATGATTTTTCAAGGTTATAACTAGTACCATAAAATGAGTTGAGGAGTGTTTTGCCTCACTTATCTCTGAAATATTTGTATAAAATTAGAATCACCTAGAGTTGTTACTTTGTAAGTGGACTTTAACCACTGATTAAATTTCTTTAATTGTTACAAAATTGCACAATTTTGCATTTTTCTTGAATTAAGAGTGATAATATTAATTTTTCTAGGAACATACCAATTTTATATGCTTTCAAGTTTACAGACATAAAAGTTATTTATAGTATATTCATGTTTGTAATTCCTGGTGTATGTCTAGTCATGTTCACTTTGCAATAACAATATTTATATCTTTGTTACTTCTTTTTATGATCAATTTTGCTTAAAGCTAGTCTAGTTTGTTAATATTTTTTAATCATCAGTGTCTGTCTTTGTTAATTATCTCTATTCTACATTTATATTTTATAAATTTCCGAGTTTATTATTCTTTTCTTTCTTGTTTTTTTCAGAAATAGTTATTCTCTTTTTGGATGCTTAGCTCCTTCTTTTTATTCTTTATAAATATATTATATATGCATTAGGGGCTTTACATTTCTCTTAAAGTAGATTTTGACAATTTTGACACTTTGTGCTTCAGTGATCCTTCAGTGTTAAGTATTTCATAGTTTACACAAGGATTTCTTTTTTATTCATAATTTATTTAGAAATGTGTTTATATTTTTATCTTAATATCTTTTTGCTTTTTATTTATAACAGACACTTTTTGATCAGTGGTAATTTATTATATGACATTCATTTTTTAAATGCATTGAAACTTGGTTTATGGAGTATTCATGGTCAGCTTTCATAAATAATTCATATATGCCTGAGAAAAACTTTTCCTCTAATTTGTGAATGCATTAATGATGTTGCTCACATCTATGATATTCTTATTTATTGTTACATTGTTGATACATCAATCACTGAGAAATATGCTTTAAAAATCTTTTCACTTGGTGAATTTATCAATTCCCCATAGAAATTCTGTCAATTTTTGCTTTACATATTTTGAGGCTATATTAGGTACATCTAAATTTAGAAGTCATTAATATAAAAAGCTCCTGCTGAACTGGAGCTTTTATTCATAAAAATATTTTTAAATTAGTGCATATTAATCTAGCTACAGTTATTTTTGTTAATAGTTTTCAGGTATATATGTTCCACTGTTAAACATTCTGCTTTTATCTGCCATTACATTTTGTGTATTTTATGTTCATTTTCTTGAAATAGCTTATAGCTAGATTTTAAAATATCCAATCTAAGATTATTTTTACAGATGGTATATTTAATCCGTCTGCATTTTTGTAATTACTAATATATTTGAAATTGTTTTTATCACATTTTTTGTTCTATTGATCCTCTGTTTTCAATGCTTAGTTGATTTTGAATTATTTGATTCTTTTACCACCACTGTCTTTTATCCTTCTACAATGGAAATGTTATGTGCTACTTCATTTCTTTGAGTGTTTCTTGACTTTTAATATGTATGTGTTTAACTAAAAGTCCAAAGTTAATCAAAACTCAATTTTCTTCTTAGCTTAACACAAAGGCTTTATCTCCAAACTTACCTTCTTATTCATAAAATTTAGTTCTTTGGTTTTTATCCCCCAAATTATACATTATTTTTATAGTTTTATACAAAAATGCTTATTTACCATTATCCACATTTATCAATTTATTTGTTTACCATTCTTTCTTACTCTCAGCATTATCTTTTGGATTTACTTCCCTTTGTCCTGAAGTACAACCTTTAAAATTCCTCCAACAAGAGTTGAATGGAAACAAACTCTCTTCAATTTTTTAATAAAAACATATTCATTTCACCCTTATTATTATAAGTGAAAGTTCAGTTGGGTACATGGTTAAGATTGACAAGTTATTTTTATTCCCAGTACTTTAAGCATATTATTCTATTTTTTGTGGCTTATATTTTACTTTTAAGAAATCAGGTGTCAGTCTAATTGCTGTAGGTAATTTATCTTTTCTCTTTTTCTTCTTAAAATATTATAAATAAATAAATAAATACTACACAAAACATCTCTTTGATTTTGGTATACGTAAACATAAAGGTTGGCTATAATGTATCCAGGTATATATTATTTTATATTTATCTTACTCTGGGTCTTATTATGTTTCTGGAATCTGAGTATTCTGTGTCTTATATCAAACCAGATAATACTCAGCACTTATATGTTAGCTATTGACTGTCACCATCTTCTATTTTCCTCTCCTGTAACTTCAGTAAGACATCAGATCGTCCTTTACATTCTGTCTGCTGTGTGTCATAACATTTTTTCTATATTTATCCACTTTGTATCTCTTCTCTGTTTCTGGCTAGTTTTTTTCATGTATAATATCCAGTTCAATAACTTTCTCTTCACTTGTATTTAATTTTAGCTGTTTATTCATTCCATTTACTTTTTAATTTGTATTATTTTTATTTCTAAATCATATATTTACTTCTCTAAAATAAATTCCTGGTGAGTTTTGATACCTTCTTGATCATATTTTAAATTCTCTTTTATTTGTTTAAATATTTTAATCATAGTCATTTCATATTTTGAATCTGATAATTTCTAATTATTAAAATCATTGTCCAGTTTTACTATCTATTATTTCTACAGACTTTGGCTTTTGGTGAATTATTATATCCGGTGTTTTGGAAGTTGAAGCATAAAACTCATATTTATAATATTTATAATATCTTAATATTATATAAAATCTATAAGATATTTATAATATCTTAATAGATGAGAACCAAAAGAGGCCTGAGTTGGGTGCAAATTTCTCCAAAAGGGATTTGAGTTGGCTTTACCTAGGCAAACAGGACATTACCAAAGTAGGATCACTTTGAATTTATTTCTTACTGTGAGATTTTCGGGTCATACAGACAAAGCTTTATCATGGTTACTGAGGGCAAGCCTGTGGTTATTGTCTCCTCTATTTGGAGCCAAGTTCAAAAAAGACAAGTTCCATTGTCATTTCCCTTTGTTATTTGGTAGATTTTTTCCCTCTAGTTTCACTAAGGTTGTAGATTTTGGATATAAACAAAATTGAGTAGAAGTCTCTTTCCCCTCACTTTTTTGGGTCCAAGACTTTCTCGTTTCCTCTTCAAAGACTTTAATACCCAAAGCTCTAAGATCCTGGTATAGCCAAGTGTCCTCAAAGTAACCCAGCATTAGCTTTTGCGATTGTGAGCCTATGTTGTAGTTGCCCACTTCTTTTTCATTCTCTGAGGATTTTCTTACTTTCATTCAGGCATAGCATGTATTTTAAAAGTTGTATGTTGTATTTTTTAGCATGTTTGGTGTTTTGTAATGGGAATATTTTTAACTTGAATTGTTGAAAACATAAATGTATAACTCTGTACAAAGTTAGAGATTAAAGATAAATACTGAGAATGGCATCAGGGAAATCTATTCTTCCCCAGTGTAAAATACAGAAAAGATTAGAATCTTGTATTTGACTATTGTACTCTGCTCTTCCCTTTCTTCTCTTAGCATGGAGGATAAAAGAAAAAATGATTATATAATTAGACTCGTTTACAACAAAATTTTATTTAATTCATGTATTATACATATGTCAGTCACAGAACTAGAACAAAACATTTTGAATTTTTGACATATTTTATTTTAAAAATAAATAAAGCATATTAATGTAAATTATAGATAATGTTTCTTTTGTTTTGGGTTCAAGAAATCTAGTCTTCAAAAGAAATCAGAAGAATGACTCCATAGGGATTCTTTCCTTACGTAAAAATCATAAACATTAAAAAAAAAACCTACTCTACCCTTTGTTATTTTCAATTAAGATCTTTCAATACCTTGCCAAGATAAAAAATTACAAGTAATTTTTACTCATTTACAGGGACAAAAAAGACAACTATGTATCATTTTCCTCAAGGGAAAGAAAGTGTTTCTATCAAACAAGTTTTGTTACCTTTAAACAAGTGACAGGATGAACACTCTTGACAGTTAGTGATTGACAAGCTTCAGATATGACAACGATTTGCTACTCTAGCTGACTTTTGATGCATAGTTCAATGTAAGATCACTTCTCCTCTTCAGCAGATGTGGAGTCTAATTTCATTACTTATTACAACTGAACACAAGTCATTCAAAACGTCTCGACTCTCTTCTGTTTCTATTAAGCACAACAGAAAACGTTAGAAGAGTTTTTTTGTTTGGAAAGTAAAACTATATATTTTTATATTTTAATATATATACACATATATACATATATATAAATATACATATATACTTATATACATATACATACACACACATATATGTAATCAAATTGAGTGTCTTCTGTGTTTCCAGTGTAAGGTATATGAAAGTGAAATCTGAACCATTTTAACCAATATTCCAGAGATTAACATGAAATAACATGTTGAAATAAAAGCGTAATGGACTTAGATATTTATATCCTGTCTCTGCCATTCACACCCTGGGTGACCTGGAAAGCATTAAAGCTGTTTTAACCCAAATTTTCTCAATTATAAAAAAAAAAATTTAAATAAAATTCCTAACTGATAGAAATACGGTGAAAGTTAAGTAAGATAGAGCACCTGGAAGGTAAGTTCTCATCAGTTCCCTTTCTCTGTAAAGGATGCTTATGGAGGAGAAAATAGAAACACAAACATGCACACACACACTCACAGTGTGTGTATTTATTTGTGTACATTTATCTGCACATGTATACATATATTTATGTATTTGTGCTTTTATGTATGTATGCATATGTATGTATCCTCTAAGGAGGCAGTTTCACAAGGAAATGTGGTTGATATATTCAGCGACTCATGAGACAACTGTGGCACAAAAAAATTGGAATAACTTAGCCCATAGACAACTCATTCCTTTGGGAAGGATGCTCACCATCTTGAGAGGGATAGAATGGTCACCAATGTTGCAGAGGGGAAAAACGGCTTCAACCCAATGAAAAAGCTGTGTTAATTTAGTACTGGAGACAGCTCAGGGCAGAAGTGAGATGCCAAAAAGAACGGGAGAAAGATGGGAGAAAAGAAGAACCACAGGCACTATTTTCTGTAGCAAAATGAAGCCTACACAAATCATAGTTGAGGTGGCATTTTACGATTGAGGATTATTCGAAGGTATTTCAATTGGCAAGGTCTTTGAGGTTCACCCAATCCAGAGCTATTTTCCCCAATTCCTGAAAGGGTATTTAACTGGAGACTTTATAAAACAGCAGAAGCATGTATTTAAAATGCCTGTGTAGTGAAAACTATACAACTGTTCACTATTAGTATAATGATCTAAGCGTAATTGCATGGAACAAACTACAAAGTGTACCAGTGATGCTTTTGGATGTGAGCAGCCCATTCCTCTTTACTCAGGGCATACAAAAATGCCTTCTCAGATCACTAGCTCACATGCACATGGGATAATGCAAGCAATAAAAGTGTATAAATGGGATAAATATATGACAATAGAAAGTAATGTGATCAACTGGGAGTATTAGTTCCACATAAAAGCATTCATATTCAGTTTTTTAAAACCCTGTGCTGGCTAAACAAGGCACCTTTCTGGGTGGGATTTAGTAGAAGGCCAGCAATTGTTAGCCTGCCTTATCCAAACATGACTAGGTTCTCCTGTTGAACTGATCTTGCTATATCCCAGCCATTTTTTGCTGCAAGCTGTCCTGATTTGAAATTGTTGCTTCTTTTATCCAAGACATTCATAACTGATTGCAAAGCATTCTGCCTCTTTTTGAAGCTGACAGAAGTTCACAATTATGTAGACTCTTTCCTCTAATATCTGCCGTTATTTATTAATTGTGCATAATTTCTAACCCTTTGTGTAGTCTTTTTCTGAAGACATTTTGTTGGCCGTCTCTGTGTAGCCTTCTTTCTGACTTCTCCAGTGTCAGCAACACTGGAGCTATTCTATTTATAAGAGAAAAAAAGAACTTTTCTGGTATGGTCACAAGTCACCCCCATACCAGCCACCTCACCCCACCCCTGGCACAGAACTGTCCATCAGGCATTGCTTTGATTTAACATAATTATACATTTTTGCTGACCATAGCGCATGAACATAGGCCTGGATCTTCAGGCAAGCCGCTGGCTTTCAGAGACAGCTAACCACAAATAATTAGGATAACTTCAAAGAGAAGGAACTAGATATGAAATATTGTTATAAAAGTTTGGCACTCCTAAGGGAGAATCACAGTCTCTAGCCAAATCAAGCAACAGATTTCCCAGCCTCCCGTTGCTAATATCTACAGTCCTACATGAAAGCTAAATGCTTTCCCAGAGAAATAAGAAAATGATAACTTAGTTGAACAATGGAGGACCTGGTTACAGAAGTATCTCAAGGTTTGTAAGACCATCGAGAAATATGGTTTTGGGATAGTGTAGGATTTAAAAACCAAACATCTAGTTCAGAGTAGACACTGTTTATGGATTTTGCTTTTACTTTAATATCACACCCTTGAGATACCTTGCATTTCATGTATTTCAAGATGTGGAATTTTCAGGTCACTGGGATATTAAGAGTTTAGGTTTCCCAAAGTCTCTCAGTGAGGAAGAGAGAAGCGTTAGGCTCAGGGACAAGTCAGACCTCCACAAAGAAACTGGACCTGTCTTCCTAATGCCAGTCTGCCCCCAAGATATGCCTTGAGTGTTATTTCACTCATCTTTAAAAAAAAGTTCCTTTTCATTAATATGATAAGATAAAAACAACTCAAGAAATTCTCTCATAAACTGACACCAATTTATATGCAGCTAGTGATACTGCACAGCTGGAGGAAATAGCAACCTTGGGAAACAAAAGAACTTAAGGCTGTCTTGTCTGAATGACAGAGTTCTTTACGTTGCCCTGACACAGAGAGACCAAGTAAGAACCAAAGCCAACATTTCAAATATAATCTCAGAAATATTTTTTAATTTTTTTTGTGTTTCCATATTTTTACTGTTATTTGGAAATGGATGGATCTGAAATTGCCCTTAAATTAATCCCAAAAAAAGTCAAAAGTTTTACCTTTTTTTTTCAAAAAATATACAATTTAAATATTTCCTCATCTTGGCATAATCACCACACAGAGATTAAACAGAAAATGAAAAATCTACATTTATATGGCAATATTCCCCAAAGTCACAAATATATATGGGGTCTGTCTGGAGAGTATCCAGCCATGTAATATGAAAAACAGAGACATGTATTGAAGAAGATACGAGATACAAGAAACATCGTATATAGGACAATGACGCTGCAGACCTCTTCACAGTAGGCACCTTGAGACCTCACACAGTTCTCCCAGCATCTCTTAACCTAGCCCTTACACAGTCAACACTCTCAGGAGTTCAGTTTGTTGCAGGCCTTCCAGAACGTGGATCACTTTCAACAGATTCTCGACCATCTTTGAAGCATTTGTGCCACACTTTTATTTGCACTGCATTTATTGCACCGTCCCCAAAAGCCTTCTGAATCATCCAAATAGTTCCTGCAGAGAAATGTTCAAGCTTAACGTAAAATTTGACTTAGATTCATAGCTCTACTCAGTCATTTTGAATGCGAAGGCCACCCAGTATACCTGCTCACTCAATGGTGTCTAGCGCCCCACTGACTAGTACAGCCAAGTCGTCGTTGTTCACTCGTGCGCATTCCAGTCCACTCTCCTTGGCTGCCGGGTTACATCTATGTCCTGCAAACCGTTCTCATTATATTAACAATGGCTGGATGCTTTCCAGACAGGCCTTGTATAACACAGCTTTTTCTATTTTTCATTGAAACTGAAGCTATTTCAACCTCACAGCTTCAAACAATGGTGCAAATTGCTCCAGGGGTTCTTATTATGGGTCCTGCCATCCTAAAACCACTTACCGTTAGTTTTTCCGGGTTTCCTCTTGAAAGACACCTAATTGTTTTCAGATTTTTATCTGCTTTAGACAGAGAATAAATAGCTATATGATTTCTCACTCATTCATTCATATTTTCTGCAAACATTTGTTAGCCATCACTAAGTGCCAGGGACAGTGCTGGGAATTATAATATGAAAAAGACAACATATCTGCCTCATAGAGTTGGAAACCTGTCCTTCCTCATTTCTTTTTTGTGCCACACCTTGAAAAAGAAGCGGCTTTTTTTCTCTTCCTTCTTCCCTTTCTTCTTTCTTCCTATCCTCTTTCTCTCTTTTTCTTATTTATTCATTCTTTCATTCAACAAATATTAGGAGAACAGTGTGGCAGACACTGTCCTAGGTTACTGGGTTGCCAACAGTGCATAAAATCAAATCCCAGCTTTCATGAGGCTTTTGGTTCGGGGAGACGATGTACATACACAAATGATGCCGTGGCTACCGCCATTATACTGAATACTGTGATTAGCACTACGAAGGAAGTAACGAGAGAACTCGGTGAGGGAATAATGAGGGTTCTAATTTGAATCGTTTGGTGGAGGATTGTCTGATGAGATGGTATTTAGGTTGAGATTTGAAGAAAAATACAGAGCTATACTTGGAAAGAATTTAGGAGTAAGAATTCAAGTTTTTCAGGCAGAAGAAAAGGCAGCTGCAAAGGTACTGAGGGTGGAAACAATTTGGAATGTTTAAGAACCTCAGAGAAGAAAAGAACTGCAGCACAGTGGCCCAACAGGCAGTTTCAGAAGGTGGCAAAAGCCAGATGATATAGAAATGTGTAGGCTGTTATAAGAGATTTAGATTTTTTTTTAGGTTGAGAGATGATTTTTCTTTTATTTGGCTTATTAGCAAAATTTGAAATCAACCTAAACTGCTTCTGTTTTCAGCAGTCTTTTTTTTTGTTCTAATAAATGTGAGGCCATTAAAGAGTTTCAAGCATGAGATCGATCACAATCATAATAGCAACACCAAAAATAATAACAGCTAGCATTTTTATAGCAGTTCCCTGCATAGTGGCAACCAAAAACAGCAGTATATTGCTGATCTGTTTCTTTGGATAATAAATAACCATAATACTAAGTAAACAAGTAAAGTTTTGAGAAAGTGAAAAAACTTTCAAGACTTTTTTTTCATGTTTACGAACATATTGCCCGACTTTAATCCCTTCTAAATAGGCAGAGCTTACTGTTGGTCAACAGTGTCCAAGATGACAATGCTTTTGAGTGTGATAGTCTTATGATAAAAAGGGGACTGGAAGTATCAAGGGAACAAGAGACCAGATTGAAGTTGTTGCTTTAATTAGAGAATAATAGCATCAACAGGAAGACAAGTGGCTACTATCATAAATTTACTTCTTTGGAAAGTTCAGTACAGAATGTCTGATCCATCGTGCCTTTGCATGAGCCTAGTGTGGGGATAGCCTGTAATACTGTCCTGTTAATTAGGTCATGTATTGAGAGAGGAGAGGAATGTAGCCACAAAAGCTTAGGAAATGAGTCTTGTGAGTTTAAAGAATAGAAGCTGAATGTAATATGGGTGGATTCGAGTGACAATTTAAACTCCTGGAGAAATTCCAGTCACAGTTTCATGTTATCTATACAAAGGAGCTTGTAGTTTTTATTTTTCTGTTATGATTTCTGTGGAATTAGTCTTCTCTTATCTCTTAGCAAATAAATCTAAATGCAACCCATTTGGGTAAGAATTTAAACATAGGAAGAATTCTTGTTAGACATGATATTTGAATAGAAATGAAAGCAGTGGATATTTATTTAACATTCTGCCTTTCTCAAGTTATCAGAATGGTCTAAAGCCAATATAATTATTTCAGACCTGCAGCACATAGTGTTGTGTACCATTTTAAGTTTCTGGGAACATTGTAGAAAGGTCATGGCAGGACACAGATTTTTGGAAGGAGGAATCTCTCCACTTTAGTAATTATTTGGAACTACATTTTCATAGTTCCATAGCATAGTTTCATGGCATAATGAGATGAGACTTCCTGTTTAAATTCTTTAGTAGTCATGTGTATCCTACTGACCATAAAATTATCCTGAGAAAGCAAATTACCAACTACTAAAATCTAAGAGGTTATCTAGACTTTCTTTATAAACATATATAACTAGAAATTTTATTGAAGTAAGTATCTACCTTACTTCTCTAGTTACATCTAGAAAAATATTAAACTTAGATTGTATTCTTGGCTATTCCTCATATGGGCTGGTCAGCAGATTCACTATGTGGTATTAGATAAGTGAACTGAGATTTAAAAATTAAATGTATATAATGCTAAGAGCATATAGAGTCACCCAAGAGGTGTCTGAGAGCTGGCTGTACTACAATTTAAAACGAGCCTTACCTTCATAATTTGCAACGGTGTCAGTGTAATGTCTTGAAAAAAGCATTAAAATCAGAAATTTAGATTCTTGCCTGTTATCTGACTGCTTTGCTGTGTAACATTGGGCAAACCACATAAAATCTGCGCCTTCTGATGTCTCTCCCTTTCCCCAGAAAGAGAAGAAATTTCTAGTCTATGTTTGAGGAAGCTCTGCTCTTACTTACGATGTTTTCTACCAGTTCTTTTGTTTATTTTTTGTGCTATTTCCACTCTCCACTGGGCTAGTGAAATAAAACAGCCTGAAAGACTTGTTTTTCCCTTTTCTTTCTGCTATTATATCCCTTTCCTGAAACATATAAGGAATAAGTACAGAATGATGAAGCATGCAGAAACTGAGTGATCTCTAAGGACTCTTAAAGTCTGAATTCAAAGTGTAAGCAATCTCCTACTGCTAAACTTGGAGGAATTGAAGGTAAAATTTCTGACTAAATAGGAAAAACCATTAGATAACACATGGCGCTACTTTAAAAAAAATGCACACAGTTAACAAATGAGGTTGCTATTTAAGTAAAATAAATTTTTTTATCAATGCAGAGTTGACATAGTCTCCCTAATAAATTGGCTCTCTAATTTTCACAAAGTAAATACAATCCAGATACAATAAATATGGGATACACAAAATTTATATATCTTTAGCCATTCAGAACACAATATATTAGTAGAATCATCTATGGTTTTTAATGATTATATGTTACCTGAAAACATGTGGAAGTATTAATTAAGATTAGTTAAAATAAAATAACAGAAATTTTATTCTATAAATGAATAGAGTAACTCCAAAAACAACCAAAAAAGCCATAAGATGAGAGCAATTTAGTTAAACCAGAACCCTATAATTGAATGGATCCACTGTGCATTGCTAAACATTTTAACATAAATAAAACAAATCAGCCAACCTAAAATCCTTTTTGTAAGAAAATAGAGATGCAAACTGGGGAAAAGAAAACTGAAAGTACAGAAAATATGAACAGAAATGGACTTATTTATTGTAAGGAGAGATAAGTTATACCAAGGCCCAAAGAGCTGAATTAATAATAAAGTAGAAACTTAAGCCTATAAATCCTCTAGCTCTGTTGAGTTTAAATTTATGGTATCTAAACAAACATTTTAAATGTTCAATTTATAACTGTATGTATTAACATAAAATCTATAAATTTAAGACAGTTGATTTACTAGTTGATTATTCCATCAACACCCAAGTGTTCTTTTTGCTGCACTCAATTAATAAGTAAACTTTTATTGAATGATTACAGATGTTCCACACTGTATTAGGCATCATAGACACAGACAATTAGGAAAAAAATCACTTCCTTAGGAAAGCTTAAGCCTGGTTCAGGAAACAAGTAAATAGTGGTTTACAACACAGTAGTTAATAATTTATTCATTTGACAAATATTTCTTTACTGCTTACTTTATTTCAGGCATTGGACTAGGTGCTAGATTAAGTAAGATACTTCCCTCTCCTGTAAATTAGAGCCACTGGCCTGCTGGAAAAGGTAACTTAAAAGGTAATTAGAATACATATGCTTAGATAAGGCTCACAATTCTGCAAGAGATCCAGGAGAGGCACCATGTATTCTATGAAGAAGGCACTCCTAGCTGAAGGAAGCATAAATAGAAGATATCCAAACTAAAGGACTGAGGTGCACGGTAGTAAAATAAGACAGAGATGCTTAGTAGTCATTGTAAGAAGTTTATTTAACCTGACTAGAGATTTAGAATGTGTGAAGGGAAATTTCATGATGGGGAGCGGGAATGTAAGAAGGAAGAATAGATTATGGCTAGAATCAAGGTTTGTGGTATTCAGAATAGTGGATATTGCCCCTTAAAATATCCATGTCCTAACCTTCAGAAGCTGTGAAAATAATAAGTATCATGCAAAAGGGATTTTAAAATGTAGCTAAGGTTGCTGACTTAAAATAGGGAGATTATCCTGGATTAATCTGGGAGAGCCTAATCTAGTCACAAAAGGTCTTAAAAGCAGAGAACTATCTCTGGCTAGATGAAAAAAATGGGGAAGTCAGAGATTCAGTGTATGAGAAGGCTTCAACTCATCGTTGTTGACTTTGAAGATGAAGGGATCTACAAACAAGGGAATGTGGCTCTAGCAGTTAAGGGCAGCCTTGGCTCACAGCCAGCAAGGAAATGAGCTCCTCAGTCCTGCAACCCCAGGGAACTTACTTAAGCCAACAACTTAAATGAGCTTGCAAGTGGATCTGTTCTAGAATCTCCCCAAAAGAGCTCAGGACAACTAACACTGATTTCAGTTCTGTGGAACCCAAAGCAGAGAAAATAATCAAGCCAACCCAAACTTCAGACCTACAGAACTGTGAGATCAAAAATTTGTTTCAGCCACAAAGTCTATGATAAAATATTACAGCAGCAATTGGAAACTAATACAAGGTTAAAGAGACAAGTAAAGACCAGACTATATAGATCCTCATATGCCCACTAGGCTATGATAGAGATTTGCTTCAAAACTTAAAAAAGGAGTGAGTTTTGTATGATAAGTAAATTGTAAAGCAAAGTAGTGGTCTAGTGTCTATAGTAGACACTAGAAAGTAAGGTCCCCTTCTATAATGTGAACTTCACAAGGAGAGAATGCTACATCCCCATTCCATAAAACAGTCCCAGAACTTAATTGGTACTTAATAAATATGTTATTGAATTAATGATACCATCCAACAGTAGAAATGATCCATAAATTCTTTGTCAAATTTTGCCTACTGCAAGTATCTCCACATGGGCATATTGGAGAAGGGGAATGTCAAAGTCTTCTTCATCTTGACTCACCGTTTTCTAGTCACATTTCTTTTCATTTTGCTGAAGGACTAATTAGAGCAATAAAGTCAACAATGGTTCATAAAATGGCAGTAAGGTGGCAGTGAGTGTTAAGATTGGACTTGTCATCCTATAAAGGGTAAGAAAGTCAAGAGATACATTGCGAGGATTTAGCTTGGCAGGAAGCCATTTGGAATCAGGAGTAAACAAATGCTTCCTAAAACTCTATCAATTTCTGCCCATTCCCCTTCCTCATCACAGCTACTTCTTCTGGATTCCTCACTCTTTAAATGAAGTGTAAATGCAATGACATTTCTAAGGGAGTGCTTAGAGTGAACAATTCCAAATAGGTACCCTAAAATGACTTAGGAGAAAAATAAAATAAACTTACTAAAAAGACCATTTTGACTTACTTGTTTGGGTCGTGGCAGTAAAACAAATTAAGGTTTTACAAGATTATGTTTATCTGTACACTTTTCATGTTTTTAATCCTAGTCATTGTTTAGATTGTAATTCCCTCAAAGGAAAGAATGCAGTAAACTCTTGTACATCTGTACAAACACAGTTTAATACTTTACACAAAATGGGTGTTCAATAAACAAGGTTGTTTGTCCTATTTACTTGAAAAAATTTAAAAAACAGAACTAAAAACAGATTCCTCAGAAACTGGCAACTATACCTTCTCATAGTAATCTCTTTTTTTGGTATAAATTTAAGGGGTACAATTGCAGTTTTTCTTACATGGATATATTGTGAGTGGTGAACTCTAGGCTTTTAGTGTAATCATCTCCTGGATAACATACACAACATAAATCACTCATTGAGTAATTTCTCTTCCCTCATGCCCCTCCCATCCTCCCACCATTCTGTCTCCAATGTCTATTATTCCACACTCTTTGACCATGTGTACACATAATTTAGCTTCCACTTATAAGTGAGAATATGTGATATTTTACTTTCTGTTTCTGAGTTGTTTCACTTAAGATAATAGCCTCCAGTTCCCTTCACGTTGCTGCAAAAGGTATGATTTCATTCCTTTTTATGGCTGAATAATATTCCATTCTGTATATATACCATATTTTCTTTATCCAATCATCCATCAATGGACACTTAGGTTGATTCCATATTTTAGCTATTGTGAATACTGCTGCAAATAACATACAAATGAATAAATTATATCTTTTTGATATAATGATTTCTTTTCCTTTCGGTATATACCCAGCAATGGGATTGCTATATCAAATGGTAGTTCTATTTTTAGTTCTTTGAGAAATTTACACACTGTTTTCCATAGAAGTTATACTAATTTACGTTCCCACCAAGTGTATGTGTTCCCCTTTCTCAAAATACTCACCAACATTTGTTATTTTTTGGCTTTTTAGTAATGGCCATTCTTACTGGTGTGAGATGATTCCTTATTGTAGTTTTAATTTGTATTTCTCTGATGATGACTGATGTTGAGCTTTTTTTCATATACTTGTTGGCCTTTTGTATGTCTTCTTTTGAAAAGTTTCTATTCATGTTCTTTGCCCACTTTTTAATGGGGTTATTTGTGTTTTTGTTGTTGTTGTTGTTGAGTTGTCTGAGTTCCTTGAAAATTCTGGCTGTTAGTCCCCCATCAGATGCACAGTTTGCAAATATGCAAACTATTGCCAAAAAAAACATTCTGCAGGTTGTCTATTCATTCTGTTGATTTTTTTTTTACTGTGCAGAAACTTTTGGTTTAATTAAGTCCCATTGGTCATTGATTTTGTTGCTTATGCTTTTGAGGTTTTCATCATTAATTCTTTACCTACACCAATGTCCAGGAGAGTATTCCTTAGGTTTTCTTCTAGTTTTGTCATAGTTTCAGGCATTATATTTAAATCTTTGATCCATCTTGAGTTGATTTTTGCATATGGTGAGAGATGGGGGTCCAGTTGCATTCTTGTGCATATAGCAATCAAATTGTCATGGCACCATTTATTAAAGAGGATATCTATTCCCCAGTGTATGTTTTTGTCAAATTTGTCAAAGATCAGTTGGCTACAGATATGTGGCTTTATTTCTGGGTTCTCTAATCTGTTCCATTGATCTGTGTGTCTCTTTTTATACCAGCACCATGCTGTTTTGCTTACTATAGCCTGGTAGTATAATTTGAAGTCAGGTAATGTGATGCCTCTAGTTTTACTCTTTTTGCTTAAGATTGCTTTGGGTATTCAGGCTCTTTTTTGGTTCCATCTGAATTTTAGGATTTTTAAAAAAATTCTGTGAAAAATTATGTTGGTATTTTAATAGGAATTACATTGAATCTGTAGATTGCTTTGGGCAGTATAATCATTTTAATTATATTAATAATAATGCTTCTGACCCTTGAGCATGGGATGTTTTTCATTTGTTTGTGTCATCTAAACTTTATTTCATCAGTGTTTTTTAGTTTTCTCTAGAGATCTTCTCCTCCTTGGTTAAATATATTCCTAGATATTTTATTTTTTTGTAGCTATTGTAAGTGGAATTGCCTTCTTGCTTTGGTTCTCAGCTTGATCACTAGTGGTGTATAAAAATGCTACTGATTTTTGTACATTGACTTTTGTATCCTGAAATGTTACTGAATTCATTTATCAAATCTAAAATTTTTTGGAGGAGTCTTTAGGGTTTTCTAGATATAAGAGCATATTATAAGCAAACAGGGGTAATTTGACTTCCTTTTTTTTTTCCAATTTGCACACCTTTTCTTTCTTTCTCTTGCCTAATTTCTCTGGCTAGGACTTCCGGTACTACATTGAATAGGAGTCATGTAAGTGAGTAGTCTTGTCGTGTTCCAGTTATTAGGTGGATTACTTTGAATTTTTTCTCATTCAGTATGATGTTGACTGTGGGCTTTTTGTACATTGCCTTTATTACTTTGAGGTATGTTCCTTCTGTGCCTAGTTTTTTGAGTTTTTATCAGGAAAGGATGCTGAATTTTATCAAATGGTTTTTATGCATCTATTGAGATGATTATATGGTTTTTGTCATTAATATTGTTTATGTGATGAATCATATTTATTGATTTGCATATGTTGAACCATCCTGGCATCCTTGAAATAAAACCCACTTGGTCATGGTGTGTTATCTTTTTGATGTGCTATTAGGTAGTAATATTAGTTCCAACTCTTCCTTTTCCTATACCATAGACAGGTAGCAAAGATAGTTCAGAAAACACCTACATTCTGGGAGATAAGATGGCTGACTGGAGACTTCAGCTGCCAGATCATCTTAGAAAGAAGGAAAAGTTTTAGACTAAAAAAAAGAAAACAAATAAACAAACATAGATCAGGTGTAATTACAAGGCAAATGTGCCAGAACCTACCAGAGATTCCATGGGAAGAAGTTGCACAGCAGAACAAGAAGGAACAAGATATCAGCAGAGATCAACCCCCAAGAGGCTTGGATTCCAGCAAAAGGGGTTGGTGGGGTGGTTTGTTTCTCCCTCTCCCATATCTTTGGCAGTCAGCAGACTCCAGAGCAGCTGGAGAGACATTTTACCCTCACAAGCCCAAAAGCTGCTACCGCCAGTGAACTGGGAGCTTCTTGAAGACAAAGCACCAGGCTGCCAGCCCCCTTGGAGTCACTTCCTATCACCACAGACCCGAGCCAAGATGGCAGGTGCCATATTGCCTTTCCATCTACCATACACCTTTGTCCTCCCTAGGGGGCTTAAGCCCCTCAGCTATTGTCTTGCTCATTCCCACATAAACATTTCCCGAATCTGGCCCAGACTGCAGGAGCCACAGGGGCCAGTGGGTTGCTGGGGATCTACATGACCCCAGAGCTTGGACATTCTAGGCAGACTGCCTTCTGGAGAGAGGTACAGAGATGACCAGAGTGCTAACTTTCCTCTCTATTCAGACTTTTTCCTTCCCACTTACAGCTGCCTAGACAAATGATTGAGCTGGGGCTCCTAGGATCAGCTGATTCCCCTCTGTTGGTGCATCCACCACACTGAGGCTTCCACAGAGAATGGGGCTCCAATCTCTTCTCTTGAAGACCTGAAGTAGACTAAGGGATGCTTAGGCTGTGAGCTCCCTGCTCACAAGCCCTTCCTGGTGCTGCTTACCTGGATGCTCCATCAGACCAGAACATACCCAAAGCACAGGGACATCAAACCTGCTTGAGCACCCCATGGGAAACTCAGGACCAGCATGTTTCTCCCTGGCACAGTCAGGGATTGATCTTCAGGGACCTGGGAACAGGAATGCAAGCCAGATCCTATACTCCCAGGACTTGATCATGTTGCTCAGGGGCACAGAGGGAAGATTTGGGAACTAACCTCAGTAGGTGAGGAAGCCATCATGGGGAGAACTGAAAAGAGGGTGCAGTGTGGATCCAGCCACAGCACATTTGTGGAGCACCCCAACCCCCACAGGAAGGCAGTGCTCTCAACCCAGGTCAGGATCCTGGGCACAGAAGCTCCAAACCTGCAGCACCATCATGGGGAAGCTCAGGTAGTTTGAGTTCCTGCCTGCTGGCAGACACCAGAGGGAGACCTTAGAGAAGGGGAGGGGGGAGAAGAGAGAAACCCTGCTCCTGAGAGCCAGATTGTAAATCTCAAATGGCCCCCCCCATAAGCTGACTTTCTGATTAGGTGGGGCCACTTCAGCCCCTCCCTAGTGGCTTTCCACAGAAGCCTGAGAGCAGATCATTCATCCCTGCTGAGACAGCTACCTCACCAGTTTTTGCAGAGTCTGAGGGTAGGCTCACACATCCCAGCCATGTCCAGCCTCACCCCTGCCCCCAACCTCTGCTGTGGGGGAGAAAAGGATTTACCTGAAAGTTCCAGGGCCCTTCCAACCACCTGGGGTGTTGGAGTGCTTCTCCTGAGGGGCTAAAGCTGGTCACGGGCCCCCAAAACAACAGTGCCACCTGTTCCTTATGGCAAGCACCACCAAGTGAAAGGAAGGTCAAGTTGCACAGCCCTTTACAACACATACTAATTCAATCATACAGGGTGTGGTTTATTTTTACCCACAAGCAGTAACTGCTTTCTCAGAGATCAAACCGGGCATGCCAATAAAATTCACACTGTTAAGAAGACCACATGGCTTGGGAAAGAGACAAGATTCCAAAGACCTTTTGGAAGATCCTCCCCCATCTTTGAGAGACAGGGAATATGCCTACACACATAGCTCACCACTGCTACAGCCTACAAACAACTAGCATGAGAAAACCACAACACCAAGGGTGTCTACAGCCAACGCATCCATCCAGAATCTAGACCACCCACAAGCAAAGCCAAAGGTTCTTACCCAACATACGCTACAGACACACTCTTACAAGTGAGGGGGAAAAAAAGGTAGCCCTATCTAAACAAAAGAAAATACAAAAATAAAAAGTGTCAGCTGCTCCAAATGAGAAGGAATCAGTGCAAGAACTCTGGCAGTATGAAAAATAGAGTGAAAGGACACCCACAAAGGAGAACACCAGCTCTCCAGCAATGGATACCAACCAAAATGAAAATATTTAAATGACATTTGAAGAATTACAAATATTGATTGTAAGGAAGCTCAATGAAATTCAAGAGAAAATGGAAAACCAACTTAAAGAAACCAGAAAAACAATTCAAGAAATCAATGAAAAATTCACCAAAGAGATCAACATATTAACGAAAAAACAAATAGAATGTCTAGAAATGAAAAATTCATTTAAGGAAATAAAAACACAGTGGAAAGTGTTAAGAATAGACTAGACTAGGCAGAAGAAAGAATCTCAGAGCTTGAAGACAACTCTTCTGAATTGACTCAGTCAGTCAAAAATAAAAAACAAAGAACTGACACTAATGAACAAAGCCGACAAGAAATATGTGATTACGTAAAATGGCCAAATAAAAGAATCATGGGCATCCCTGAGGGTGAAGAAGAAAACGCACAAGGGCTGGAAAATCTGCTTGAGGGAATAATGGAGGAGAACTATTCTGGTCTTACTAGAGATTTAGACATCCAGGCATAAGGAGCTCAACAAACACCAGGGAGATTCGTCAAAAAGAGTCAATCACCAAGACACATAGTCATCAGACTGGCCAAAGTCAACATGAAAAGGGAACTCCTGTAAGCCCTGAGGTGAAAACATCAAGTAACTTACAAAAGAAAACCCATCAAAGTAACTATAGACTTCTCAACAGAGACCTTACAAGCCAAAAGGGATTAGGGAACCATCTTCAGTCTTCTTAAACAGAACAACTGCAAGTCTAGAATTTTGTATCCTGCAAAACTAAGATTCATATATGAAGGTGAAATAAGGTCATTTCCAGACAAATAAACACTGCAGGAATTTTTCAAGACAAGATCTGCCCTAGAAGAAATACTCAGAACTTCATTATACATGGATCACTGCAATAGACATCTAACAGTGTAAAACCACACAAAAGCTAAAGCTCGGAGCTCATATAAAACAATAGTACAAGAGGTAAAAAAAGCAGTAAGTTAATACCCAACAGAGTGAAAACAACAGCATCCCACATATCAGTTCTATTGATCAATGTGAATGGTTTGAATGCCCCACTCAAGAGACATAGGCTGGCTGAATGGATGAAAAAATACAATCCAAGCATCTGCTGTCTCCAGGAAATACATCTAACCCACAAGGACTCATATAGACTGAAGGTGGAGGGATGGAAAAATTTTTCCATGCAAATGGAAACCAAAAGAAAGCAGGTGTAGCCATTTATCTAATATCAGATAAAATTGACTTTAATCAACAATGGTAAAGATAGACAAAGATGGTAATTGTATAATGTTAAAAGGAGCAATTCAACAAGAAAACATAACAATCCTAAATATTGTGCTTCTAACACAGGAGTGCCCAGATTCATAAAGCATATTCTACTAGATCTAGGCAAAGAGATAAACAGCAGCATCATAATTGCTGGGGACTTCACCATGCCACTGACAGAGCTGAACAGATCATCCAAGCAGAAAATAAATAAAGAAACATTGGACTTAAATGAGACTCTACAACAAATGGGCATAACAGACATTTACAGAACATTTCACCCAAAAACTACTGAATTTGGATTCTTTTCATCAGCATATGGAACATTCTCCAAGATTCATCATATCTTAGGCCACAAAACATATCTCAACAAATTTAAAAAAATAGAAATCTTACCATATATCTTCTCAGACCACAGTGGAATAAAACTAGAAATTAACTCCAAGAGAAACACTCAATTCAACACAAAGTCATGAAAATTAAACAACCTGCTGCAGAATGCTTATTGGGTCAATAATTAAATTAAGATGGAAATCACAAGATTCCTTGAACTGAACGACAAAGCAGGCACAAGCTATCAAAATCTACAGGATTCAGCAAAATTAGTCTTAAGGCAAAAATTCATAGCCTTATTTGTCTACATCAAAAAGACAGAAAGATCACAAATTAATAATTTAATGATGTGTCTCAATGAACTAGAAAAGGAAGAGCAAACCAAACCCAAAACCACCAGAATAAATGAAATAGCTAAAGTCAGAGCAGAACTAAACAAAATGGAAAAAAAAAATTCAAAGGATCAATGAAACAAAATGTTGGTTCTTTGAAAAGATAAACAAAATTGATAGACCTCTTGTTAGATTATCCAGGAATAGATGAGAAAGCACCAAAATAAGCTCAATCAGAAATGAAAAAGGAGATAGCCCAACCGATACCCCAGAAATACCAAATATTGTCTGTGAATACTAGGAAAATCTCTACACACATAAACTCAAAAATGTAGAGTAAATGGACAAATTCCTGGAAACACACAACCTCCCCAAGACTCAATCAGGAAGAAATAGAACTCCTGAAAAGACCAATAACGAGCAATGAGATTGAAGAAGTAATAAACAATTTTCCAAAAAAAACAAAAAAAGCCCCAGACCAGGTAGATTCACAGGCGAATTTTACCAGACCTACAAAGAAGAGCTGGTATCCATACTGCAGAAATTATTCCATAACATCAAGAAGGAAAGAATCCTCACCAACTCATTCTATCAAGTCAGTATGACCTTGATATCAAAGCCAGGAAAGCACACAGTAAAAAAAGAAAAGTACAAACCAATACCCCTCATGGATATAGATGCAAAAATCCTCAATAAAATACTAGCAAACCAAATTCAATAGCACATCAAAAAAATAAACCACCATGACCAAGTGGGCTTCATCCCAGGGATGCAAGGATGGTTCAACATATGTAAATCAATAAATGTGATTCACCACATAAACAGAAGAGAAAACAAACACTATATGAACATCTCAATAGATACAGAAAAAGCATTCAAGAAAATCCAGCACACTTTTATAAATAAAAACCCTCAATAAACTAGGCATAGAAGGAACATACCTAAAAATAACAGAAGCCATGTATGGCAAGCCCACAGCCAACATCATACTGAATAGGGAAAAGTATTCCCACCAAGAACTGGAACAAGACAAGGGTGCCCACTGTCACGACTTCTATTCAAAATAGTACTGGAAATCCTAGCCAGTGCAATCAAGCAAGAGAAAGAAAGAATAAGTATCCAAATTGGGAAAGAGGAGGTCAAATTACTGCTTTTTGCTGATGATATGATTTTAAATCTAGAAAACCCCAAAGACTCCACCATGAAACTCCTGGAATTGATAAATAAATTCAACAAAGTATCAGGTTACAAAATGAGTGTACACAAATCAGTAGCATTCCCATATACCAATAACAGTCAAGCTGAGAGTCAAATCAAAGTCTCAATACCATTCACAGTAGCTACAAAAAAAAAAAAAATACCTGGGAATATACTTAACCAAAGGAGGTGAAAGACCTCTACAAAGAGAACTACAAAACACTGAGGAAAGAAATCTTAGATAACATAATCAAATAGAAAAATTTATTATGCTCTTGGATTGGTAAAATCAACGTTGTTAAAATGCCCATACTACCCAAAATGATTTACAGATTCAATGCAATCCCCATCAAAATACCAACATCATATTTCACCAATCTCAAAAAAATAATTCTGCACTTCATTTGGAACCAGAAAAGAGCCCAAATAACCAAAGCAATCTTAAGGAAAAATAAATAAATCTGGAGGCATCACATTACCAGACTTCAAACTATACTTAAAGCCTATGGTAACCAAAACAGCATGGTATTGGCACAGAAATAAAAACGAAGACCAATGGAACAGAACAGAGAACCCAGATATAAAACCATCCACATACAGCCAACTGATCTTTGACAAAGCAGACAACAATATACACTGGGGAAAAGAGCCTTATTCAATAAATGGTGCTGGCAAAATAGGATAACCAAATGCAGAAGAATAAAGCAATATCCATATCTCTCACCACTCACAAATATTAATTCAAGATGGATAAAAGACTTAAATGTAAGGCATGAAACCATAATAATTCCAGAAGAAAATGTTGGAAAAACTCTTTCTAGATATTGGCCTAGGCAAAGAATTTATGAGTAAGATCCCAGTGGCAATTATAGCAACAACAAAAGTAAATAAATGGGGCTTGATTAAATTAAAAAGCTTCTGCACAGCTAAGAAAATCATCAACAGAGCAAATAGACAACCTACAGATTGGGAGAAAATATTCACAACCTATACATCTGACAAAGGGCTAATAACCAGAATCTACAAAAAACTCACGCACATCAGCAAGAAAAAACAAACAACTCCATTAAAAAATGGGCAGAAGATATGAACAAAAGGTTTTCAAAAGAAGATAGACAAATGGCCCACAAACATGAAAAAATGCTCAATGTCACTAATCATCAGGGAAATGTAAATTAAAAACACAATGAGATTCACTTTACCCCAGTTAGTATAGCTTTTATTAAAAAGTCCAAAAACATAGATGCTGACTTGGATGTAGACAAAAAGAAACGTTTATACACTGTTGGTAGAACTGCAAATTAGTAAAACCTCTATGGAAAACAGTATGGAGATTCCTCAAAGAACTAACAGTCGACCGACCATTCGATCCAGCAATCCCACTACTGAGTATTTGACCAAAGGAAAAGAAGTTGTTTCGTCAAAAAGACACCTGCACTCAAATGTTTATTGCAGCGCAATTCACAATTGCAAAGATGTGGGATCAACCCAAGTGCCCACCAATTCATGAGTGGATTAACAAAATGTGGTATATGTATAGCATGGAATACTACTCAGCCATAAGAAAGGATGAATTAATGCCTTTTGCAACGATTTGGATGGAACTGGAGACTATTATCCTAAGTAATTATCTAAAGAATGGAAAAACAAATACCACACGTACTCACTATTAAATTGGAACTAACCAATGAGCACACATGTGCACAGAGGGAAGTAATAGTGGAAGTCAAGCAGGGGGGAGGAGGGAATGGCCAAAAACCTACCTAATGGGTACAATGAACACTATCTGTGTGATGGGCACACTTATAGCCCTGAGTCCAGCATTTCAAAATCAATCCCTGCAACTAAAAACATTTGTACCCCTGTAATATTTTGAAATTAAAAGAAAAGATAGTTCATTCCTTTGGTCATTTGACAATCACTGAATGCCTACCATGTAACAGGCACCATGTTACATGCAGGGACAAGGTGATTAGTTAATCAGACTCAGTGGTCCCTGATAACACAGTTTACTTGGGGATACCAACATGTACGAAAGAATCACGCTAATAAATATATAAAAACAAATTGAGTAAGTGTTCTTAAGGTAGAGAATACGTTCCTCAGATAGAAAAAGAGAAGCAAAGCACTGCCAGGCAGATAATATTATGGAGTTCTGATGTATCATGGCATTTTATAGGAATGGCAACCTATTTAGTGCTACTAGCACACAAGCCTGGACATGGTGAGCAGTTGGGGATGGAGTTGGATAGCTGAGTAAGCCTGATCTTGTCCAGCTGAGTTACCCAGACTTTATTTGACAGATGATGAGCACATCCGCAGTCTTGGGCTTTCCCTTTAATAAAGTGATAATTTGAATTTGCCATACAACTTATAAAAACTACACACTTAACAAATTTCTATATTGAAAAAGCATTTAGCTAAACCAATAGTAGTATTAATGATAATAATATAACAATTATGTCCCATTTCATAGAAAAAATATTGCACTTAGATTCTGTTCTTAGTTTTATTCAATTACAAAGCAAAGTTTTGGGTTTTTTTCTTTTTGCATGTAGCTAATATTTCAGTCAAATACACAAACCCAAATACAAAATTAATCTGGAAATTTTCTCCTTTGTTCCAGAACACGTTGTACAAATCAAATAAAACAATAGGCAGAAAGTTTCTTTCCCTCACCATTTTAGCCACCTAGACTTTTAAACTGAACAGAAAATAAAAATTCTACCACCACGAGAAATACAATCTAAATATAGTTAGAGACATTCGCTAGAGAAATACAAAATAATCTTTTTTCATTCTACATGAAAATACACAGATGTTCTTTTATATCAACTTAATAGCACAAAATATTAATAGTGACTATTTACATCAGCTTTTGTTGTAACAATGGCAATTACTCTTACTCTTTCCTCAAAATGAGCAATTTCAATTAAAAGAGAAACACAACACAGAGTTTAAATGAGAAAAATTTATTCCCTGAATTCATAAAAATTTGATAATAGTAGCTGTTACTTAACTTTTTTACAAAAATGAAAAAAATATTTGGTCATTTGGTTTCATTTGTTCTAATTCCAACCTCCTGCTTTATTGTCTGTAGAAGCAATATATTTTAGCAAAAGTATATCCTAAATTCTCTCCAGTAAAAAGTGTGAATGCTGAAGTTCATAACAGAAATATGTGGCGATTTTAGTGGGGAAAAGGGGAGGATTTTTCCCTAAAACGGAATAGGTAATCTGGATTGGACAGATCATGTGTTTCCTCCAATATTCAGAAGATATAATCTAGGAGGAAATTGTTAAAACATAGATTATTGTTTAGGCGTAGGTTCATAAAAAATTAGAGCTAGGGGGACTTAAAAGTTTATATCATCTACATTCTTATTTTGCGGTCTCCAGGAAGTCTCCTTTCCTAATGTAACAGAAATAGTGAATACTCACCAAATATTATATGTGCTTCTCTACATTTCCCAGATTCCCTTGTACTTAGGTTGAGTCTTATAAGTAGCTCCAGTCAATGGAGTATGAATGAAAGTGATGTATTACTTCCCAGATGAGCTCTGAAGATCTCATGTACCTTTTCCATCTCTGTCTTCTCCTCCTGTAGAAACCTACAATATGATGGCTCCTCTATAGCCTGGGACCCAGAGTGACTATAAAGTACCCTCTCCTGCCAACTTGCATTGGAAAAGAGATGTGGATAGGGAAAAAAGGTTTTAGTTGAACAACTGTGATTCTGGGTTTTGTCTGCTGTAGCATTTAACAATTGTTTAATCGAACACATAGAATATAATGTGCTTCTAGTATAACAAAATCTAAAATATTTGACACTGACCTATTTCACAAGGCAACATAACCAGTAGGGGTTGGAAAAATGGAGATACAGTTATGCATAGGTAATATATTTGTTAATGCTGATAAAGTAGGAGAATGAACATGTGCTACTAAACTTGTAGTTGTAGGGAAAGAGTGTATATTATTTGCTATCAGCTGTTTGATGATGTATGACAAGAAAGTGATTAGAACAGAAATAACTAGCCAGTTTGCAAGCAGAAATTTAAGCTTTGCATGATTAGCAAAACTGACAGCTTTCAGATTCTAAACTGTAAGAGACTGGATTAAAATTGGCTTTGAGAAAAAAAGGCTAGTACGCCTATTCTACTGGTAAAAATAAAATAGCAAAGATCAGATTAAGGTCTGGTTGACACATCATTTCAGAAAGCCTTAAGGTAGATTTCAGTGTTTGGGGAGAAAGACATGAAACAAGAAAGCAAAAAAGTAAAGCAGACTCTAGTATTGTGACTCACGGAACTGACTGGAAGCAAATAAATCAGAAGCCTATTGCATTTTCAAAGGAAAGTTATCATAAGCTTGAACTGTAAAATACTTTTGAATATTCCAAAAATAAACGAACAAATAAACAAACAGGAAGACACTGTGGGCTCTCAAACTTCTGGGAAAAAGAAATAAATTGAAAGTGCTGGACATAGTTTCCAATTCCTATCTCAGATAAGCCAACAATAATGGCAAAATTGTAACATCCCAAAAGGCAGAGTTAGGGAATAAGGAGAACAACAGACACAGGAAGTCTTCCTGAGCAGAACAAGAAACTTATCAAGATGCTGCTACCACTCCAGGGCAGGAGGTATTTAAAATGTCTGCCGATAGAATTCCAGTGACTACTATTTGCCGTCCAGTCTTCCTTTTTCGGAATGAAATTGTTTATTGCAGTTATCCTGTTCCTATTTCATTTTTGTAAGCTAATGTGGACAGTGTGCAGGTAACCTGCCTTTTTAGTTTATACATCTTCAGCTCATAAATGACTCATAATGCAACCATATGTCTCCTGGAGATCATGGACTTTGAAGCTGATTCATTATCTTGTTGGAACTTTGGGTTATCTCACTTGAAGAGGAGTTGTCTGTTTTCTATATGTGAGACAAAAATGTATTGGACTGTGCTAGAAATAGCTAGTGCTTACCAAATATTCCATATGTTCCCCTTAGGTATTCTATTTTGGGGAGTGATAGAGTAGCTGAGCAGCAGACTAGTGTTTCTACCTAGAATGACTGAAAAGGCAAAATAAAATATAGCATGCATTTGCCTGAAGTTAGCAGGAAGATTCTGAGGCAAGAAACATAGGAGGACTAAGACTCTGTAGACAGAAGCATATTGAAGAAGTGAGCTGGCTTCTGCAGCTACTTTTATTTAGAATTGTTTGATGATTCTGGACATTGACAGGAAGCAGAAAATCCAGCGAAAATTCTGATGGAGGATTGTAATGGTGCAACAGAGAAACTAGAAGTATAGATTTAGAAAGCCTCAAGTACATGACTAGTATTGCCAAAACTGGGGCACCACGGGTCAGCAGCTAAAAACCTAAAAGTAAAAGACTCTAAAAAGCAAGGAATTGATGACAGAAAGATTTGGGTTTGGTTCTTGTTAGGAAGAAGGGTGCACAGAATACACTGGACTCCTATTTGAAAACCCTGTAGGGACAGGGGTGAACACGTAGTAGAGTAAATTTTTCTGGGACTGCAATGATACAGTGACTGTACCTGATATCTAGTTGATGCAAGGTGATCAGCCACCAATCACTCTACCCAACAGAGGCAGGGGAGAACCCTCTCTGGAAGGAGAAAACATAGTCAGGAACCTCCCTACAAAATTTTACCTATAATATCTTGCACTAAATAAAAAATTATTTAGCAAGGTAAAAGAAGAGGAGAAAAATAGACAATCGAGCATATCCACTGATGATCCAGATATTAGTGTTAGCTCTTAAGGCCTTTGAAACAATTATAATTGACATGTACAAAAAAAAAGAAAAGAGAAATAAACCAAATAAATGAAATATAGAAAAATTAACCAGGAAATTTAAATCTATGAAAAAAATCTACTGGAAATTATAGAATTAAAATAACAGAAATCTCAAGTTAAAAATATCACTAGATAAGTTTAACAGCAGAAAGATTATACACAGCAGAAGACAGTATTCATGAACTAAAGTAGACTAATAGAAAATATTCATGTCCATATTTCCCAACTCTTTTGCAGTTAACTGGGGTCACATGACTACTTTGACCAAATGAGTTTGGATAAAAGTGATATGTGTTTCTAATGAGGTCAGTTAGGTAAAGACTAGTGTGTCTCCTTAGTCCCTCTTCTATGATAGCTTCCGAATCATGTAGTCCCCATTAGGAGGTAGTGTTTCCATCAACCAGAGTCACTGAGTGTGGGTGTCAATCTGATCACTCCACCATCCCCATAGACCTATGTGGGATGTAAAACATATAAAAGGAATATCCTTTTTTGTCTGACACTCTAATTCTAGGGTTTTTGTTTTTGTTTTTGTTTTGCTGTGGTTATTAAAGCTTAATTCAGTGAATATACCTATGTTTCTATAGGTATAGTTAGTAGGTAAAAATCTTCTGATTCTGCCTCAGTTGTTTTTCTCATTAAATCATACTGCCTCACAAGTCTACAGCTATAAACTAAAATAACCAACTTGCTCATAATACTCAAAGAAAAACCATCTGGAAGTCAAGATTTGTTTTTCTGTTTGTTTTCTTGTTTAATTTGCACACTAAACCACATTTTTGTTGGCTAGGGTTAGTAAAAGCTTTGTTAGCAAAGAATTCTATAAATTTTCTATTCCTGGGTCCAGCAGCAATGTAGTAAAGGCTTGATTTGGTCCTTGATTCTGATCATTGCAGCATTATTAAAATTAACTACTACACAAGCAAATTGTTATCTCCATAAAAGCTAAGCTCTCTCGAAATATACATTTATGGGAACAAAGTGAGAAATTTATCCATAGTTAGCCCATGAGGACTACTTTATGTCATCTACTATATGTAATATTAAAATAAATATGTCTTTTTATAAAATATTAGCAAATATTCTATTTAAAGGCCAAATATTCTTCTTCAGAATATGCCAAAGTATGAAAAAGCCAATTACATCTTCACAGTATAAGTCAATGTGTATGCCTCAGATATCTTTCTTGGCTCCATAGTATTTAAAAGCCATCCATCTGAAATCAGGTCCTTAGACTTGAAATTAAGGGCAGGATAGCATAGTGAATTGATATTCACTGAACAAAGCTGTTTTGAGAGCCCTCAGCTAAATTTGTGTTCCACTACCAGAGCAGCTAGGAACCCTGCCCTAACAGGAAATGAATGGGCGTTTACAGTGTGCCTTTCATGGGATACTTCTTTTACATGGCAGAAGAATGCCTAGTTGCTTAATCCATGACCAGGGGGTCCCTCACACAGAAAAGTTATTTACATAGGCAGACGTCCTTGTGGCTCTTGTCTGAGCCATGTCCATTTTATGCCTGCCTGACATCGTTCCTGGCTCTGGGAGCCTGACCTTGTGTTCTCCCTGGCATCCCAGGAAAATCCAGCCTGGAACAGCCAATATAGTTCTTCAGATGGAAGACACAAATTCAATGCACCACCACAATAGGAAACAGTTCAACGATTTTTACTTACTAACCCTGGGAAATGAGTTGGGAGGACAGTCCTCTGTCCCCGGGCATTCGAGGCAGGAATGAAGAGTCAGGCAGACAAAGAGAGAGCACGTGAGCGCAGGCACATATGACAATTAGCAGTATATATAAGGAATAGAGTGTCAGTCACTTTAAGTGTGTGGGTAAATGCCTAAATGGCCCATTTACATGAAGCAGCTAGAAACCAGGGAGCCCAGTCTTCTAGGTGGGAGAGATGCTTCTAAGGTCTTATTTCTGGCCACTGACATTTGGGTGTGGTGTAGAACTGGAAACTGTGTTAAGGATGACTGAGCCCTGCTTCTTGTATGAGAAAATTAAGCTTATATTTGAAATAGGTGACAATGCAACATGAAATTATAAGAAATCACTGCAACAGTTTTTGAAGTCCAATTGCCTTATCTCAAATTCCGTCTCTGACACTAGTATAATCTCTTAAACTTTAGTCCCATTTTCCTCATTTTCTCCATTTTTGTAGCATGGGGATAATAATCCTGATTCACAGAGTTGTAAGAATTAAATATGATAATATAGGGCACATGGTAATGCTCAATAGTTGGCTGCCAGGAATAGTAATTGTACCACAATGCTGTTGTATATAAAAAAAGTTTCCGTATCTAGAACCACAGAGTCAAGTAAAGTATTTTAAGAAAGAAGAAGCCTCTAGTGTTGTTGGAAGTTATAGGAATTAAATACATACAAGTGGTAGCTGAAAACCAAAAAAGTGATCAGTAGGTTAGAAAGTAAATTGTACCAGTAATTACCAGTAATTGTGCTGGTAATATAGAGATAGATTGCTACCTCCCCTAGACAGTTGTTTGTCTCTTCGCTGAATGTAAAAGTAAAGGTCTCTTACTGCTATCAAAATCAAGGGTACTAGCATTAGCAAAGGGTAACAAAATATAACTTATTTCAAAATAATTTATTATAATAAACCAAATATATAAAATCAATATTATTTATTCTTTTTTTCAATAAATATTTATTGAATATCTTCTAGGAAATCTTTTAGGTACTTATGATTAATTGGTGAACAAAAAAATTACCTACCTACATTAGAAGTCACAAACCAAAACCACCTGTTACTTTAACAATAGCTTATTAGTTACACAAGCAAGCCATGATTCATTGTGGATGGGGATTCTGCAAGGCATAACCACCAGTACACAAGGAATATTCAGGACAAACTTGGAGGCTGGCTACTTCAGTCTGCTCCCTGGCCTACTATGATTCACATTTCTCTCATATGCAAAACACATTTCTCCCTTCCCAAAGCCCCCCAAATTCTCATTCCCTTACAGCATAACTCAAAGTCCCAAATTTTACCATCTAAATCAAGTCCAGGTGCAAATGAGGCCCTTGTATCCAGTTCTGGGCTCTCAGCATGAAGTCCTGTGAACTAAACAGAAATGTGATCTATCATACTCCCAACATATAATCTCCTTTGGGACAAGCAAAGGATAGTCACTGTATAATCTCTCACATTGAAAAGGAAAGACAATAAGACCCAGTGACTGGAGTGACTGGAGTGACTGGATTCACTGGATCACAACAATTCTGAAATCCCACAGGGAACATATTGCCAGTTCCTTCATTAGGATGAAAGGCCAGGTAGTAATTCCCCATTGTTCTTTTGCCCTTCTGGTTGTTCTTTCCATACTACTCAAAGATTTACAGATTCAATACAATCCCTGTCAAAACTCAAATGGCATTTTTTTACAGAAATAGAAAAAAAAAATCCTAAAATTCATGTAGAACCACAAATGTTCTCAAATACCCAAAGCAATCTTGAAAAAGAACAAAGCCGGAGGATAACACTTCCTAATTTCAAATTATATTACAAAGCTAGCGTAATTGAAATGTATGTCACTGGAATAAAAACAGATATAGAGACCAATGGAACAAATAAAAAACAAAACAAAACCCAGAAATCAAACCAGGTGTATACAATCAACTGGTCTTTGACAAGGGCACCAAGAATACAAAATAAGGGACAAAATAGTGTCTTCAGTAAACAGTACTGAGAGAACTGGATATCCTCATGTAAAGTAATAAAATTGGACACTTGTCTTACATCAGGTACAAAAATCAACTCAAAGTGTATTAAAGACTTAAATGTAAGATCTGAAATCATAGAACTCCTGGAAGAAAACATAGGGGAAAATCTCCTTGACATTGATCTTGGCAATGTTTTTTTGACTACGATACCAAAAGCACAGGCAACAAATGTGTAAATAAACAAACAGGATTACATCAAACTGAAAGCTTCTGCACAACAAAGGAAACAACCAACAAAATGAAAAGACAACCTCTGGAATGGGAGGAAAAAAAAATTTTAGATTATTAAATATGAAATGTCCAATTTCCCTAAGTACTAAGCTTGACAGTTGATATCTCTGACATTTCACTTTGACACTTCTTGTTTTACTTTTATTGTGAAGGTATATCCTCAGTCTTTCAAAAGCACATTTTGGCTTGTGATTATCTTTCAAATTTTTTTAGAGCAATTTTTGTGAAACCATGGATAAGTCAAAAATACACGTTATTTTCAAATACGAGTTCTGTTGTGGAACTAACGCAGCACATATAGCTCAGAATATCAACAAAGTGTTTGGGAAGGATGTGGATAATGAACGCACAGTACATCGATGGTTTGAGAAGTTCTGTTCTGGTGATTTTCATCTTGAAAATGAAACTATTGACACAGTCTTACCATCTTAATGGTAGCTTGTTTAAGCTCAGGGTGACCTGAGACCAAGGTGGATAATGATGAGCTGAAAGCTGTAGTGGAAGTGAATCCATTTCAACCTACCTGTGCATTAGCAGCAAGGTTTGATGTTACTATTCCAACAATGTTGGACCATTTGAAACAAATCAGGAAGGTAAAGAACCTGGATAGATGGGTTACTCATGAATTAAACAAGCATCAGCAGAGAAAAGTTTGCCTTTCTTTACTGTCACGACATAAAGGTGAACCATTTCTACACCATATTGTTACATGTGATGAAAAATGCACTTTTTTTGACAATCACAAGCGTTTGGCACAATGGTTGAATAAAGATGAAGTGACAAAACACATTCCAAAACCAAATATTCATCAAAAAAAGCTAATGGTGTCTGTTTGGTGGTCCAGTGCTGGTATTATTGATTATAACAGATGTCTACTGCAACCAATTGGATGAAATGATGAGTATGCTTGAGATTAAGAAGCTGAGATTGGTCAATAGAGATAGGCCAATCCTCTTGCAAGATAACGCTTGACCACGTCACACAAACAACTCTGTTTGTGTGACTCTGCTTAAACTACAGCAGCTGGACTTGGAAACTTTCTGTTATCCACCATATTTACCAGACATTTCACCAACTGACTACCACTTCTTAAGGGCTTTGGACCACTTCTTGCGAGGAAAAATATTCATTTCTTAACAAGCTGTGAAAAACGCCTTTGATGATTTCATCGCCACTGGCTCTCCAGGCTTCTTCGCTACTGGCTTAAACAAGCTACCATTAAGATGGTAAAACTGTGTCAATAGTTTAGGCATAGACTTTGATTAATTGCACTGCTTCTTGTTTGAGATATAATAAATTACACTTTTGATTCAAAATTGGACATTTCATATTTAATGACCTATAGCTTGGTACAGCCATTATGGAAAACAGTATAAGAGATTTCTCCAAAAATTAAAAATAGAACTACATATAATCCAGCAATCTCACTTCTGGGTACATATCCAAAGAAAGAAAATTAGTATCTCAAACAGATATCTGTACTCCCATGTTTATTGCAGCATTATTCACAATAGACAAGATATAGAATCGACCTAAATGTCCATCAACAGATGAATGGATAAAAATTATTGGAAGGGAATATTATTTAGCAATTTTCTGTTTTTTTAATATTTTCCATATATGTGAATATTACTAAAATACTATTCAGTTTGCTTATTTTTGAGCTTATAAAAATGATACGTTACATGCAGCTCTATGAGAATTACTTCTATTTTTCACCCAGCATTGTGTTTCTAAGATTTACCTTTATTATTTTGTATACTTTTTTCACTCAATTTTATCTATGTATGATATTCCATTGTGCAGATAGAGCACAATTTATTCATGCTGTCTCTGGACAATGAACACTTACTTTAGTTCCAGTTACTTTTGCTATTATAGTGATTCTGTGAAAAATCTTGGACAAGCTTTTCTAGGGTAGGAGTGGGGTAGCTAGGTCAAGACACCAATTACAGATATAATAATAAAAATATATACCTAGGAATAAATTTTTTAAAAATTTTCAAGATCTTTCTGTAGACAAATTAAAACTTTATTGATCTAGATCATATGGAAGTTCTATTTTTAATTTTTTGAGAACCTCCATACTATTTTCCATAATGGCTGTACTAATTTACATTTCTACCACCAGTGTTGCAGTGTCACTATTGTGTTACGTATCCACAGGAAATGAGCTCAGTGTGTTGAAAAGGTATCTGCACTCTCATGTTTATTGCAGCATTATTCACATTAGCCAAGATATGCAGTCAAGCTAAGTGTCTATCAATGGGTGAAAGGGTAAAGAAAATGTGGTATATACATACAGTGAAATACTATTCAGTCTTTAAAATGAAGGAAATCTGTTATCTACAACAGCATATGTAAACCTGAAGGATATTATGATAAGTGAAATAAGCCAGACACAAAAAGACAAATAACACATGAACTCACTTATGTGTGGAATCTAAAAAGTCAAACTCACAGAAGTAGAGAGTAGAATGGTGATTTACTAAGGGTTGGGGGTGTAGGAAAGGAATGAAGATTAACGTTGGTCAAAGGATACTAAATTTAGATGGAATAAATAAGTTCAGGGGATCTATTGTACAATATGATTACCCTAGTTAATAATAATGTGTTGTATAGTTGAAGATTGCTAATAGCGTAGATTTTAAGTGTTCTTACTACAAACAAATGAGTATATGAAGTAAAGGATATGTTAATTAGTTTGATATATCCATCCACAATGTATACAAATATCAAAACATCATGTTGTACACATAAATACATGAAATTTTTGGTTTTCAATTAAAAAATAAATTTAGAAAAAACAAACACTATGCACATTTAAAAAAACGTTACTGAGACAAATAGAGATGTGTACTGTGTTCATCTATTGACATAAAATTTCAATTCTCTCTAATCTATAGATTAATCACAACTTCAATAAAATTCTACATAATTTTCAAAGAAACTTCACCAGCTGATGATAAAATTAATATGAATATTAAAAAAACCTGAGAATAGCTAAGATATTCCTAAGAAAGAAGAAAAATAAGTTTCAGGAACTTGTCTCATCCAGATATAGTAAGTTGCAAAATTGCCTGATTTTCTATACGTATGTTTATTACTTTATTCCTTAAGCACATGTTTGCTTCTGAAAAAAGATTCATTATCAAATGCATGTGGACATGCTTAACCTAATTGTTTATGAAAATTGCAGAAAATAACTATTAAAATAATACTGTTAGCATTTAAATTAATTTTTCCCTAATAGCGCTAAATAATTATAGACTAAAATTATTGAACTAATTACCTATATGAATTTTAGTGATTGATATCAAGGATACTTGTTTAATTTACAATAATAATTGACTAATGATATTCTGATGATGTCCCTTAGGACTTTTCAAAATCTATTCTCCAGGGTAACTGTAAGGTTCAAACTATGTGGCTTGAAAGATCTGAAAGATGTTTGACCATACTCCTGGAGAAAGTGGGAATAAGAACAAAGTCTAAACTCTATAAAGATACCAGGCCCAACCGGAGCTCTATCACTTTACCTGACTCTGTGCTTTAATTTCTCCCCACCATAATAGGACCAGAGCCTGTAATGAGATATTTTGATTTTTTTCTCTAGCCAAGTAAAATTTTAATGTATTTGGTTAATAAAATCAATGAGACACATCAATTTAAATAAACAAAGCTTTTGGTCAGGGTAAATCTTTTTAATATATATAAATGCACATAAATATGGCATGTGTTCAACTGGCTTACAAGAAGTACCTTAAGAACTAATGCATTATCTATTTTATATTATATACAATTTCCAATGTTAATGTTTGCCTTTTTCTTTCTCAAAAATATTACATTTTTACTTAATTAATTCCTCTAGGAAGCCTTATCTAACCCCATAAAGAATTCACCACCCTGTCTTTGCATGATGCTAGTATCTCCTGTGCATACCTGTGGTAGCTGCTGAAATCCCTTATTTCGCCAAACTGTTCATATAACTGTCCTTCCTTCCTGACTGCAATCATTTGAGAACGCAGATGGTATCCTATTCATCTGTTGGCCACCTAAGTGAAGACAGAGGGCCCTCCTCACTAGGAATGTCAAATCTTTGAACTTTTATCGCCACTGCCACACCATCTGTAATTTGTTTCCTTTCATAATCAATTCTTGCACAGCCTCCTCTAGTTTTCCTTAAAGACACTTTGAGTGGTTTTCTTTCAGAAAATTATTATATGATCTTTTGTTCACACCAATTTATGATGTTCATTGTCCATGCTATGTCTACTTAGTACTTCCCATAAGCCAAGGACTGTGCTAAGCACTGGGTATATACACACAAAGAAAGCACAGTCTTTACCCTTAAAGAATTCAAAGACTAGTCAGAATACAAATATTACTATGTGATGTAATAAGTGCTATAACATACACAGGTGCAGAGTGATCTGGAAACATATTAAGACTGGTTCAGGCTAGTTAAGAAAGAATTTAAAGAAAAGAGATGTATAAGCTTAACTAATTAGCAGACTTTTCCAGGTAAAGAAGGCAAGAAGCAAATTTTAGGAACAACGCGTGGAAAGACACGAAGTCAAGAAAGGATCAGGGATGCCTAGTGAACAAAACCTACTACTACTAAACGTATTTGGAAGCATAAGGTATCTGATGTGAAGAGGAGAAAGACTAGGAAGTTAGCCAGAGGAACAGGACCTTACAGGTGATTTTAAGAGATGTGTGCTTTTTACTTTGGCAACATGGATATAGTAGTAATCTTTAAACAAGGTGGAGACATAATCAAATTTAGCTTTAGGAAAGTCATGCTGTTTGCAGGATGAGAATGGGCTTGGAGGTGAGAAAATTATGTGATAGAAAGACAAATTAGGAGGTCTGTATAAAAATCTTCCAGAGAGAAGACGAAATTATCTTTCAAATGGTGGAGAAACTGGCACTGTGGGGTGTAAAAATTAATTTGATTGATATTAGTGAAATATCCTCAACTGAGCATAGTAGAAATAGGAATCAGTAGGACAGAGGAGTTAAGGGAAATTCCCTGTTTTTTCTATGGGACGCTGAAAATGAGAAGGATCCCTCTAGGTTCAAATTATGTTCGGGGTGCCTGGAGAACATATAGGCAGACATGTCTAGTAGATAAATAAATCTGGAATTCAAGAGTAAAATTGGGACTGGCAGATTAGAAGTTGTCCACTTGTACCTGGTAATTAAAACCATGAGAGTAGATAGAAAAACCCAAGGTTATCATGAGAGTAGATAGAATAACCCAAGGTTATATGGAAAGTAAAAAGAAAAAAGAGAAATGTAGAACTTTGGTCATCTATTAACATACAAGGAGTAGCTCTAGGGAAAAAAAGAGCCAGTAAGGAGTTCAAGAAAGAATAATCAAAATGATAGCAAAAGCCACAAGAGGACAGGCCATTACTGTCAAAAACTATAAATGCCACAGGTGAGAGGTGAGTTCATTTTAATTTGGCAAATAGAGACATCATGTTGAAGTTAGAAAAGCCATTCACCGCAAGGCAGGGGTCTAGCGCAAGATTCGAGGAGCGAGCATGGAAGACACAAACTATTTTTAAATAAAAATGGTTCAGAAAGGAAAGAGATATATAAGATCAGCAGTTTGAGCAGGTTAACAGAAGAGTTCAGGAGCTAAAATAACAGGCAAAATTGATGCTGGAGAAAATAAAGAAGATGATGGGATAAAATTCCTGTGTAAGAGATAGAAACTGAGATATTGGTATATTATCTGCTGCTATAACAAATTACCAAAACTTGGTAGCTTAAAACAACAAAAATTTATTATCTTATAATTCTGGATGTCAGAAGTCTGAAATGGGTTTTATGGGGCTAAGATGTCAGCAGGGCTGCATTCCTTTCTGGAGACTATAGTAGAGAATATATTTGCATGCCTTTTCCAGCTTCTAGAGGCCTACATTCATTAGTTTGTGGCCCCATCCTCCATCTTCAAAGCCAGTAACATAGCATCTTCAAATGTCTCTCTCTCTCTCTCTCATACACACCCACCCTTCTGTCTCCACTGTCACATCTTTTCCTCTGACCCTCCAATCTTCCTCTTTTATGGACCCTTGTAGTTAAATTGGGCTCACCCAGATAAATAATATCCCCATCTCAAAATCCTTAATTTAATGACATTTGTGAACTCTCTTTGCCATGTAAGGTAAAACATTCACAAGTTCTAGAGATTTAGAAGTCAATACATTTGGGACTGTTACTCTGTCTACTATATTGGGCAAGGATGGAATGATTCCAATGGGAAAGGATAATCAACTTCTCTTTCTACAGAGGGGATGGACACCAGAATGGGTGATGTCATATGTAAGCACAAAGGCAAAGTCAGGGGCTGGGCCTGGTTAAGGGCCATATTTCCCTTTTGGCAGAGTTGGGAGAGTAAAGTATATTGAAAAAAGGAACAAATTTTTAGAAAAGCTGCTAAAATCTGTTGCAGAGAATATGACTAGAAACAGGTGAAAGATGGTGAAGAAGCGTGGGGTGGGGGTGAGGTATCAAACAGAGCTAGAAAGTATAAGGTCATTGTGAAGCTTATTGACTTAGCAAGATTTGCCCCGCAATAACTGGCAGCCTGGGAACAGATGCAAAGAAAATAAATAGATGGATTTATCAAGTGATGGATGTCTGCAGGCTGGCTATAGTTAAGGAAATAAGGAGAAATTTGAGCAAAGATCCTTGTAATATACATATCATTGAAACCACTGATCCTAGCATGAGTCTTGGTTGAGTCCACTCCTCCCTGATTTTGAAAATCTGTAAAAATTAATTTATTTAATGTGTGTGTATGGGGAGGGGGGAGAGAGAGAGAGAGAGAAAGAGAATGTTCCCCAAGCTTTGGGAATGCAAAATTCTTGGCTCTAGCACTGACAGGTCAATATCCTTGTGTATTCAAATTAGGAAATCATGTCAGTAACAAAAGTAACTTGATGGAGTTTGAAACTTATAAAAGTAGAATTAGGATCATTAATAAATCTATCCCAATTCTTCTGCCATGTAATATTGATTTAAACATTTTTGAAATTTGTTTTTGACAGGAAGATTAATCTTACTGAAAGTTTGTTTAACAATGTTTAAAGCTAATCAGCAAATACTGAGTGTTTTCCCAGTGGTAGAGATAAAAATATAATTTACTGCATAATTATTTGGTAATTACTTTGTCATTGGATATCTTTTATGAGAAATTTAACTCTATCTCCCACGTAATCTGTTCCATTTATTTTAACTCTGGATCTCATTATTCTCATTTTCTCAGTTATAATTCATTAAAATATTATGCCAATTTCATTAGCAGGTCAAAACCTGTCAGTCAACATTCTAGAAGGCTACAATCATTTCATTACTGAACATTTTACTTCTAAACCTTCCTAACTAAAAGTATGCTTGCAAGACCTTCATCAAACACAAAAAGCTCTTGTAATTATTTGGTTTCTCTTCTTAAAATATTACATTATATTTTTATTTGTTTAAATACCCTATTAATTGCCCATGTTTCTTTTCTTGGCTTCATTTACACAGACAACTAAGTGGATCTAGTGTATTTTGAATATTTTAAGCCACTTAGCAAATCAGATGTATATCAAAGTCACATAAGGAATTTTACAAAAATATGGATGGAAAGAAAATTAGTAAAGGTTTTGAAGAAAAATAATGCCATATTCAGGGCCCTGGATTAAGATGATTACTCTGATAGCCATTGGCAGTGGGAAAAGATCAGAGGCAAGAACTCCAGGAAAGAGGATATTACCACAGCCAGTGTGGGAAGTATTGCAGTCCTGAACCAAGATGACAGTTATAAACATGTCAAGATTATTAGAGATAGTTGAGAAATCTGTAAAATGGGTATAATAGAAGCTGTCCTATCTTACAGGGTTGTTTTGGAAATAATGTGAAATTGCAGAGGGGAAAATGGCTTGAAAAAATCTGAATTCTCTACCTTTGCAAAGTCTTCACAATCTTTATTAACAGCACATTTCTTTCTCTGGGTTTTGTGCTTAACTTGGAAGATTTCATGAGAAGAGAGTTCATGCCTGCCACTATAATCTACTTCTGCAGCCAGTACTTACACCTGCCTTTCAAGTTGGCCATTAGAGTAGATTTTTATTAGTTACTGCCTTTAAAAACCACCCCCCCCAGAAAAAACCATGATCTATATATCATCTCTTTAAAATGAAAGCTGTCTTAGAAAAATTTTTGTCTTACTTAAATATTTACATATTAACAAGAGTAAATACACAAGACTATTAAGTTGTGTTAATACACATGATTATGCTCTAAGCCATTGCCATTTTTGGAATACAATGAGATACCAATACTTGTAAATTTTAATACATGAGAAAACTAACATTTTTTGTTTTCTTCTGCCATTCTATCCAAATGAATTTAGTAATAAAATAAAGTTAATATAATTTTAAAATGCAGCACAATAATAAAAGTGTTCAATATTTATATGTGACACTATTTTTATTGTTAAAGAATAAATAAATGAAAATATACCAAAATTAGTTGCATCTAAAATTCATTTTAGTTTTTCATTTCAATTTTTTTTAAAGTATTCATCCAATAGAATTCCCTATCTTGTTCCTTGCTGTTAGTATTTACATCTGAGGGAAACCTATTATGTAACTATGACTTTAGTAGTTTGAGACTAAATGAAAGACAGTTTTAAAAAACACTAAAATCCTTTGAACCATTAGTCAACGAATAATTTGTCATATTGGCAAACAACAGCATTCACAAAGTACAACTGCCAGAAAATGGCTGGAATAAGCATATCTTAGAGTGTCAGCTGAAAAGCAATCATTGCCATCATAGTAAAAAATAAAACTAAAACCTTCTCACATTGCAATGCTTATTCCCAGAGAAACAATAATACACATCACATGTTTCAGAGAAAATATCTGATAGTGCCGTCCATTCACTGGTGAGAAAATTTTTTTCCCATCAAACCCAAATAAGCCACATTTTTGCAGGGAGGGCACTTGAATTTAGCTTTTAATTCAGGAAGGTCAACTGCAACATTAATGTACACAATAACGAAGTGTTTACTCACCTATGGACACATTCATCCTCAAAAATTTCAAGAAATTGGCTGGGCGTGGTGGCTCACACCTGTACCCCCAGCACTCTGGGAGGCTGAGGTGAGAGGATTACCTGAGCTCAGGAGTTCAAGACCAGCCTGAACGAGAGTGAGACCCTGTCTCTACTAAAAATAGAAAAATTAGCCTGGTGCTGTGGCGTGCACCTGTAGTCCCAGCTACTCAGGAGCCTGAAGCAGGACGATCGCTTCAGACAAGGAGATTGAGGTTGCTGCGAGCTAGGCTGATGCCACTGCACTCTACCCAGGGTGACAGAGTGAGACTTTGTCTCAAAAAAAAAAAAAAAAAACGAAATTGAACCTCACTCTACACTTCCCTCCTTTATATTAAAAAAAAATTCAAGAAATTATTACAATAAAACAATGTGATTCACTTAATTTATATTTTAAAAAATACAAACATAGACCAGATAAATTCAGAAAATAAATTTCACATCTCAAATGAGTTTCTTATTTTACTAAGGGATCACCATTGCTTTCCTCTGACTAGCCTTTCCATTAGTGCATTCAAAGTACAATAAACAAAAATTTGACTAATACACACTTTCAGAAACATCTGCCATCTAAATGGCTTTGTCATCTAAAATGAGTTTATCTGTATTCTATTTCTTTTGTATAGCCTATATTAAATGTAAAAATGGAGACTATATTTTGCTGAAACATTTTTTGTTGATGTATTCTAACCTGTCTTTGTGAAGATTCTGTTGTACCTCCAAGATGTCTTTCATTTCAGTATATTTCAAAACTGATTCAATAAATAATATTAAGAATCCTATTTATATTACATCCATTTATGCTTTTAAGATGGTCTCATCACTTTAAAGTTTATGTAAACCTGTGAAATATATACCTCACATTTAAAAATTGATGATTTAATAAGTGTCTTCATTTTTGCTGATTTCCATTTTGCTAATTTTACTATCTACTTCAGCAGGCATTAATATTAAATATATTTACCATACTTATTTCCATAAAAATACTTCAGCCTAAAATAAGGAAACAGTTTACAATTCCAACTTAATCCTAGACTTGGATATATGGGAATTTAGGTTATTTTCAAAACTTTTTTAAAATCCTGATTGGTTTTATTGTAGATACCAAGGGAAAAAGTTAAATTCTTCATATTTTAACTTTCCTCATTCTCTTCTTAGATACAACTCTCTCTCCTGAGTTAGTTCTAGAAATGATTTAGAGATGGGATGATAGTAGAATTTTCCTTTTATTCCCATAGAATTTTCCCTCTCTTCTGACCCCAAAGAAATAGGAGAGTTTCCAAATAATTCTGAGTTTTTCCAAACTTCTTTTAATCTCTAAAGAGAATGACCAAAAATAAAACTAGTGACTATAGTAGCCAATTTAATTTACCTAACCTTCAGTAATCAATTTGATAAATGGTATTTTCAATATATTTTAAAGATGTCAGTGTATACTTTTTTCCCATTTACAAATCAATGAATTCAGTAAGCATTTGCATTTTGCATTTTTCTTTCCAAGATGCTTAGTTACTCTACAGGAAAAAAAAGGCCTCATTAGTGTATAACTTCCCTTTGATATTTTTGTTGCTTTTACCATTACTTCTCTTAGTAACAGCATTGAGTATGGAATTATCTACTCATCAATACGTTAGGCAAAATTCAACCTAGCTGGTGCATTGAGAATAATTTATAATTCTCTTGGATTGAATAATTAGAGCTTTTTAAATACAAATAATGGTAAACTCTCTTACTACAAAAGGGCATAATATATAGTTTCCATTATAAACACATAATGGAAATAACGTGGCTTTGGAGCTAGCTGAGAGACTTTGGAAAGCAGTTGACTTAATTTTTGTGAACATCATTTCATTCATCTTTAAAATGGGGATAAAATACCTACCTCATATGAGTAAATATAATATATACCCAGTGTCTGGCACATAATCGCGTTCAATAAGGGAGAGTGGAAGAAGGAGAGAGAGGAGGTGATCACCACGATGCAGCAGCTATTGTCTGAAGTCAAGTGACCCCGTTCCTTCCCTTTGACTGTCTTTCATTCACTCTGTTATCACTAAAATTACCTCATTTTTTCAAACTTAGTCCTTCTCTACCTAATTCTAGGGTTTCCTCAAAACTAGTGAAGTCTGTTAGAATCTTAGATTTTAAGCCTCTAAATTTGGTGGGTTCTAAGATGTCCAGATGTTTTCACTTGGAAATGTAGGCTCTAACCACATTCGGAGAGTCAGTCTGGATTTACCTCCACCGCAGATCTGATTTAGGCCCAGTACTGGGGATGTGAGATTTGACAATGACTGACAATAGGAGCCAAGTCCAGTTCCGTAGAAAAGGTCGTGATTGCTATGCATAGATGATGTTTTATTTGCTCCAGCTTTCCCTTAGACTCAGAGTAGCCTTAGACTCATAACATTATTTTTCATACAACCCTTAACATTCTAAAGGAATCATTTTCTAGAAAATTGAAAACAAGAAGTAAATTGTCTCTGCAAAAGCATTTTGATTACTGCATTTTAGATGGAAATTCTTTCAAGTGTTTCGATTACAGGTATTTGCCTTGATAGGTTCAGGTCGATACAAACGAAGCCTCACAAGGTCCATTCTTCTATGATCATGGACACCATGCAGGCCTAAATTCTTTTACAAAATACTATGCCTTAAGTCATATTCATCAGGAAATAGTCTATGAGACATATATTTGTGTGCAGGAAGTTTATTGAGCAGGGCTCTTGACCAACACCTGTAAGTAGAATGCAGGAAGCCAGATTGGATAGAGAAGAGGTTAAATCATGATGACTTACAATCAAGACAGGCCCCAGCTGAAGTCACAGGAAGATTTGGAGCTAGAATGGCCCTGTAGAGTTGTCCAAAATTGAGGTATGGGCCCAGCCTTTGTATTCTGAATTACCACTTACTGAATGTGGGTTGCTCCCTGTATTAGTCCATTTGCACTGTTATAAAGAAAATACCTGAGGTTGGGTAATTTATAAAGAAAAGAGGTTTATTTGGCTCACAGTTCTGCAGACTGTACAGAAGCTTGGCACCAGCATCTGCTTCTGGTGAGGGCTTTAAAGATCTTCCCACCAAGGTGGAAGGTGAAGGAGGAGCAGGCATTTCACACAGCAAGAAAAGGAGCAAGAAGGAAGTGGTGGTACCAGGCTCTTTTAAACAACCAACTCTCACATGAACCAATAAAATAAGAACTCACTCATTATGGTGGGGAGGGCACCAAGCAATTCATGAAGGATCACTCCCATTACCAGAACACCTCCCACCAGGCCCCACATTCAATATTCAGGATCAAATTTCAAGGTGAGATTTGGAGGGACCAAACGTCCAAACCATATCACTCCCTTTGAGCAGGTTGCTCCATGCTGCTGAGGGAAATTGCTGGAGGGCACTTAGCTATGAGCTGTTAGAAGCCAACACATCTGGCAGTTTGGAGAATAAATGCCTCATCCTAGAGGGAGGTACAGGTGGTGCCCTGCAAAAATCACTACCTACAGCTAACCAGCAGTCATTTACTTTTAATACTTTGGAATAAAATGTTTTATGGAATCTTTTTTTAAAAAAGTATATGCAGTAAGATGACACACTCCTTGTCATAGTGACATTCCAGTAACTTTACCAGGTGAACCCTATAGAAGAAATTCGTCCTTCATCCACACCACAAACTCTCTGTTTTGGGTTTCAGGGATCCACTTGCAAATATAACAATGAATGATCACAAGCCTTGCTATTCTTCAGCGTTAAGTACAGCAGAGAGACTTCTGACCACAGAATGGTGGTTAGAAGCTGAGCAAGATGGATTTTAGTGAGTAAAAGACTTGAGACATAAGTTAGTTCAGAAGTTCTTAAAAACTGCAGGCACTCTACACTTCAGAAACCAACAAAACTAAAGATCATAGTACAAACTGGGTCAGATGTTGGTACCCGTGCTGGGATCTGCAGTCCTTGTTCACTGACTGAGTGTGTCTACACCAATGTTTCCCAGTGGACTCCTCCTGCACATTAATCCCATCCGATGCTCAATAAAAGAAAGTTCTATGGCTAAATGTGATCGGGAAAGTCGCCGTTCTAAAATCCCTCCTGAAATTTGCAGCATGTGTTAGGATGTTCCTCAAGATGTTAATCTGCCTATGTGTTTACCTCATCATTTCTCGCATTTACATAATCATACCATCATTTTTCATACAACCCTTGTCAACATTCTAAACAAATCATGTTCTAGAGAATTCAAGCTGGGACATGCTTCTCCATGTAATGCCAAAATGTCCTATGGAAAAAATAAATAGATCGATTAATAAATAGCCTGTTTCATAAACACAGAGTCAAAATATACTCTTTTGTGTATACCTTCTACTGAAATTCCCCTGGGAACGATAGGCTAAAAGCAGTCACAACACAAGCTCAACGAAATAAGTTTGTCAGTGACTTACATGTATCCACACACATTTTCTTACCTATTGAAAATAATCCACTAAGCCAGCATTATTTACTCTTTGATATGTACGGACATTTGAATTTCCAGATTGTCTTCTGAGGAAAACTCAGAAAAGCCAAAAAGGCCTTTCTGATTTGGAATAGGATTTCAGCCATAAGGAATTGACGAACTCTTTTCACATATATGGCACAGGCAGAGAAAATGTGCCATGTGAAAGAAGCAGGGCTTTGTAGTAAGATTTTAAAGGCTCCAATTCCAACTCCAGTCATCATCTGAGTAACCTTGACTAACTGCTTGCCCTCTCTGACCTCAGGGCACATATGTACACATACATAATATGAAGGGAACATCTCCTATCTTTATACTTGTCTTGGAGATTAAATGAAATAACATTTGTATAGGGGAATAAACTCAATGAGAGCTTACTTAACACTTAGTAGTTTCTTTTTATGTCAGTTCCTTTTCTTACCACTTACAGGTGATTCAGGTTAAAAGAAGGGTTGTCTTTCTAATAATTATTTCTTTCAAAAACTTACTTTTTTTCAAATTTCCTTTTTGAAAGTTTTGAAGTTTTTCAAACTTCCTTTTTTTCAAATTTCAGAAGCTTCAAATAAGCTTCTGACCTTATCTATAGTATAGGCAAGAATCAGAAAAGACACTAAAAGGGGAGATACGGGAATTAGCTTGAATATAAAACATGATGGTGAGAAGCTTAGAGACAAGAAAAGACAAAAGAGTGAAAATTTCCCTTATCTAAGATTATCCCTTCCCTTCTATCTCTTAAAGGTTTCCATAAAAGGAGAATACCCTTTAATCACTTCATAATTTTTGGCATTTTTCCTAACACAATTTGGACACTTTATCAGTAAGGGGTATTTAATCACAGCAAACCATTTCTATCTGGCAACTGACAGTGAATCCATTGCACAGTTTGAATGCCTGTGCACTGACAGCATGGGTGGTTATAATATGAAATGCAAATTAAAAGTACAATAGGCATAACTTCTAACCTACCACACTGGCAAAGATCAAAAAGTTTTATTACATATTGTGTTTGCAAAGGTTGGTGTGAGCCTAAATTGGTACAACATGTACAGAAGGCAATTTGGCAACAGCTAAGAAAATTTGAAATGCACCCTTTTTGACTCAGCAATACCACTTTTAGCAATTTATCCTACAGAAATACTCTCCTGTGTGCAAAACAAAGCATGATCCAATGTGCAGCACTGCTGGTTATTGTGAAAGCCTAAAAACAGCCTAAATTTCTGTGAATTGAGAACTATTAAAATATTTTGATATGTCTATAAAATAGAATGTTACTTATAATTAACTGTATATGATTTACTATAATGCTAGTCTTCAAGATATATTATAAAGCAAAAATAAGTTACAGAATACTTGTATACTAAAAAATATATAATTCATCTCTGTTCAATAAGCATGGGTCATCTCTGGAAAGAGACATCTAATAACCTGACAGCAGCTGCCTCCAGGGAAGGGATCTGGTGACCAAGAGGGCCTTAATGTTTCCCTCAGCTTGACTAAACTTTAAACAGGTTTCCCCCTGACTTTAGACAACTGACCTATCTTTCCTTGGAGCAGTTACTTTAGAAAACTTGTAATTACAATATAAATTCTTTCTATGTTCTTTTGAGATGTAAATCTTTTTAAAAGCCTCTTGCCAGTTTTACCACTCAGAACTATCATTCTCAAGGACCTGGGAGCCATCCCTTTGAAATGTAATCAACAAGGAAGATAGAGCGTTCATCTGTCAGTCCCTGAGGGAAGGTGGGAGCCTAACTCCTATCAAGGTGTCTTGTCCAAGTTGTAAAACTATCTCTCTCTCTCTCTCTCTCTCTCTCTCTCTCTCTCTCTCTCTCTCTCTCTCGTCAGGAAGAGAAAGTTTACTTTTCCCTTGGGGTAGACCAATTAGCAAACACAGGTGGCCTACAATTCCCCTACTCCAACTCTTAAACTCTCTAGTCCATTTTTCGGTTGATTTGAGCTCAGACTGAGTTTTGGCCTCTTTCTCTGTTGCAATAGACTTGAACAAAGTCTTTTTAGCCTGTTTAACTTTGGTTCAATTTTTGCCTTGACACAGGTGTACAAGAAAATCTGATCAAGAGGAAGACTTACTTTTCACTTAATATCTTTTTGTACATTTTGACATTTTTACAATATTCATGGATTATTTATTGAACAAATTTAAATTAAACAGTCTAAAAATTTCTTAGGGCAGTCTACAACCCACAGAAATATAGTCTACGTTGTCCTAAAGAGAGATCCATACAACCAGCTTCAGCTTTGACATACTAACGTAAAATATTTTAAAGGGAAAAGAAAACTTTCAGTTAAACAATGTGAACTTTATACAAGCCAAAACCAAAATGGGAACATGTCCTTAATACTCTCAAATAGTATTGTTAATAAAGAGAAAATATTTTATCTCAGTTGAATGAAAATTACAATGAAATTTTAAATGAGAGTTTACTATATTTTCCAGAGGTGCTTGATGGATAACTATTCTGTATACCTAGCCTATTTGGGTTGCCCTAGTATAATATATATTTGTGTCAAACTACCTATTGTCTATTGAAGACTTCAAGCTACAAACTGGCATTCAAGTAAGCCAGGTGCTTTGTGATGATTTACAAACAAAGCAAAATAAGAAGGGATACACTCTCATATCTACAAAGTCAGTATAAATCATTTTCAGTGGCACCACCTTTCAAAAGAAAGTTCTAAAATCTATAGTAAGAAAGAATTCCATCAATTTTCATGAGCTGGTGTGTTAGTCAAGTTTTAAAAATTAGGTCCTTTCTTTAAGAGATAAACCAAATTCAGAGAACTTAATGAGTCATTAATTTGTTGTTATTAAGGATGTTAGTTCATAATTAAGTATGCAGAAAGTAGAAGAAATTCAATTTTTACTTTTTGTGTAAGAACATCTTAATGTTACTATCACAGGGGTATGGCATTTCTTCTTGTATCTAGACTATCATCATCTATTTGCTGCTGGATATCTTTTTCTCCTTCCCATTATAGTTAATTTTTGCAAAAAGAAAAACGGGGGAGAGCATTGAAAAAGACTTTTGAATATACTTTAAGGAAAGAGACAGATATTCTTTGAATATAATATGACACTTAATGTTCAATGTTTATAGCTGGGAAACACTCCACAATGAAAGATGTTTGATTTTTTTTTTCACTGTCTGGAATTGACCAGAATCTTAAAGAAAACTGTCTCATGAAATCTGTACTACCTCTGGTAGTATGATATATTTTTCACTCCTTCCTCCAAATCTATGCTACATAAAGCTTATTTCATGGATTAACAGCATTGGCATCACATGGGAGCTTGTTAAAAATGAAGAATCTCAGGCCTTAACCCAGAGCTCTTAATCAAAATCTTCATTTTAACAGGGTCCCCAGTTGATTTGTATGCACATTAAAGAGTAGAAGTAATACTCTGGATCTGAATGCCCCCTTCCCTCCTATTCAGCAAATATTAGCTAATGTAGAGGATCGAAGAGTTCTTAGCCCAAAGAGGAAAGCTTCCTCTACAGTCTCCCTGCCCACAGCCTGTGTCTTCCATTCTGTCTGGCATGCCACTACGGAAAATGGTCTTCCCAAAGTATTATTTGGGTCATGCTCCTCATGACAACTATAATAACATACTCATTTTAAATATTTTTTTCAACTTACAAATTTCTTTCATGTAAATTGTCCGAGTTAATTTTCATAAAATATTGTAAAATAGGTTATATTAGTTGCAGATGAGATGCATTCTCAAAAAAGCCACAGACATGCCTAAAATCAGTTATAAAGCAAGCAATGAAGCCAGGCCTCATTTTTTAAAATTCTAACATTAAATATCACATTCCTTCACCCATTCCCCTGCCCCCATCTTCAATTATTCTCCTTTGCATATTTTTAAAAATCCGACATGCTGACAGAATCTGGCCCCACCAATGTCTCCTACCAGACCACCCCCTATATCAAAGCCAACCCTTTGAGCTGGCCCCACAACTTAGCTATAGTCACTCAGCCCTCCTTATTCACGCATATCCCTTTCTGAGAAACCAACACCATTCCAGTTTTTAAAAATGTAGTTAAAGAGCATTATTATACAAGAAGGGATATAAATCATAAAGGGTGTCCTAAGTTATTCATCATAAATATTTACAAGTCTTCAAAATTTGAAAAATTTGGATATGCATTAAAAAATCTTGAAATAATAGTACTTACTCTCTTTATTTTCTAGATCTGTATGCTGAGAAGGCCTAGAAAAAATGACACCCTGTTAGCAATGTGTACAACCAACACCCAGATCTTGATTTCTAATACCATTCTCCAAATTTAAAAAACTATAGGAGAGGCTTCTTTGAGAAGTAATGAATTCCAGCGCTGGAGCTGGGGGGAGGATGAAATATGAAACTGTCTGGAAGGTGCCAAGAGGTAAGAAAATGCTCAAAAACCACAATAAAGTAGTATATCAAAGGAACACATTAAACTAAAAGAGTTCTCAATGGCCAAACTGGAACAATTTGAATAACAAAATAAATAAAGTAATATTGGATTGTAGTCCAAACTATAAAGATATATTCATGAGTTTACACTGATATAAGTAAATGACTGAATAAATAAACAAAAGGGGAGACAAAGCTCCCATACAACAGAATTTCAAATACTGCATATAGCTTGAAGATACGGAGTTTAACTTCCCTCCACATACCCTTGAGTGTGGCCTATACTTAATAACTTGCCTCCAAAAAGTCAGGTATGACAAGGAACCAGAATTATAACTTTATAGTGGAGAAACCTGGTAAACACTAAATTAGTCGTGTCTTCAAGGTTAACATAATCAGTGATGATTCACGTTGATAGCACATACCCTTGATATGAAGAAGTGGGAATGGCACCTCACCTTTGTGGCCTACCTCCCCAAATCCCACAACCCCAGCCTGGTCATGAGACAAACATCAGATGAAGGACACCACACAGAAAAAGAAAAACCTGATCAGTGCTCCTCCAACTGTCAAGGTTATCAAAAACAAGGAAATTTGGAAAAAATATCATTGACCAAAGCGTCTAAGGAGATATCACCACTAAATGTAATACGGTATTCTAGGTAGAATCCTGGAGCAGAAACACGGCATTAATCAAAAACTAGTCAAATCTAAATAAAGTATAAAATGTAGTTAATAGTTATGCATCATTATTTCTTTAATTGTGACAGATGTACCACAGTAATTAAGATGTTAACAATAGAGGAAACTGGGTAAGGGATATATGGGAAGTCTCTGTATTATCGTTGCAACATTTTGTGAATAAAAAGATTCTCCAAAAGATAATATTTATTTAATTTTTTTTAATATAGCAAACTAAATACTTTTACAAACAAAAGCAGAAAGAATTTTTCACCAACAGCCCTGCGCTGCAAAAATGTTAGGTGAAGTTCTTCAGGCAAAATGAAAATGAGACCATGTAGGAACTAAAAACTTTGAGAAGACATGAAGAGTAATAGAAGTGGTAAATATGTGTTGTAAATAAAAATATATATTTTTTATCATTTTTAAAATTATTTACAGGAAAATTGATTGTGTAACATCAATGTATTGTGGGTTTTAACATATGTAGAAGTAAAATATGTGACTGCAATAGCACAAAGGACAAAGAAAATGGAAATATATTATTGTAATTTTTCATACTAGATGTGGGGAGATACAACATTACATGAAAAATTATAGCTAAAACCCAACAAATTAGATGAAATAGGATCATAAAAACAATTAATCCAAAAGAAGGAAATGAGAGCAAATAATAGATTGTGGTAAGGTAAAGATGCATCTTTTAAACTTTTGAGCAACCACTAAAACAACAACAACAACAAAAAAAAAACCTAGTGAACACAAAATGGAATACCAAAAATATTAGATTAATCTGAAAGAAGGTAGAAAAAGAGATAAAACATGACAAAAGGAAATAGATGTTACAAATAAAAAGATAGCAAGATGATAGACTTAAATCCAACCATATCAATAATTATATTAAATGTAAATGGTCTAAACAATGGATAAAAAAGCAAGATATAACTTTGTATTGGAGTCTATAAGAAACTTTCTTTAAATATAAAGGCAGAGATAGTTTAAAAATAAGAGATTGTAAAATGCGTGGGGTGAAGAGACAAATTTCTCTTGTAAAAGAATTCAAAATGATACATGTAGACCCTCTGCCCTCAAGGAGAGGAAATATAAATCTCTACTTAAGTGTGAGCTAGATACAGTATTTTTTCGAAAGACTACAGTGCAGAAAGAGGAAAAAAGATTAAATAAACAAACAAGTAAATATAAAAGGAAGAGAAAAATATATATACCAATAAACATTTATTAAAAGGAAAATGAAGCAGCTATATTAATGTTATAGGCTGAATCTCACCCCCAAAAATTTGTATGTTAAACCACTAAACCCCGGCATCTCAGAATGTGACTGTATTTGAAGATAGAGCCTTTAAACAGGTAACTAAGTTAAAAATGAGGCCATTAGTGCAGGCCCTAACCCAATCTGACCAATGTTCTTATAAGAAAGGGAGATTAGGACAAGCAGAAAGGCACTGGGGTGGAGGGGGGATGTGAACAGAGGGATGACCATGTAAAGGGTCAGCAAAAACGTGTCCATCTGAAAGCCAGGGAGGGAGTCCTCAAGAGAAATCAATACCACTGTCACCTTCATCTTGGATTTCCAGCCTCTAGAACTGTGAGAAAATAAATTTGTTGTTTAAACCACCCAGTCTGTGGTATTTTGTTATGACAGCCCTAGCAAACAAATACAACTAGTAACAGACAAGGTAGATTTTAGAGCAAACAATATTACCAGAGATGAAGTGAGGTATTTCATAGTGATTAAGGGTTTGGTTTATTAGGAGGACATAAGAACCTTTAATATGAACGCACCCAATAACAGAGCTTTATAATGCAAAAACTGACATAATTAAAATGAGAAATAGACAAATCCACAATTATAATTAAAAATTTCAATAATATTCTCTCAGTAATTGATAGACTTGATAAGATAAGCAAACAAAATATAAAACTTGAACAACACTATTAGCAACTAGACCTAGGTGACATTTATAGAACACTCCACAGAACAACAGCAGATTATACACTTTTTCAACTGCACATGAAACATTCACCAAAAGAGACTATATTCTATGCCACATAAGATTTAAAAATATGAGGATGAAATCAACAGTATTTTTTCTGACAACAGAAATAAATTCAAAATTAGTAACAAAGACTTATCTGAAATATTCCCTAATATTTGTAAATTAAACAACATATTTATAAACAAACTATAGGTCAAAGAAGAAATCACAAGAGAGTTTAGAAAACATATTGAACATAATAAATATTAAAATATAACCAAATTTTAGGGATGCATAAACAGTGTATATAAGGAAATATATTGATTTAAATATTACAGAAAAGGAGAAAACAAAGGGAAAAAAGCAAGAAGTTTTTGTGATAAACCTTTCATAAATAGAACAACAAGGGTACAAACCATAAAAGAAAAAATAATAAATTAAATTGGGTTTCATCAAAATTTTTAAATCTTGCTAACCAAAAGACATTTATGAAATAAAAAAGTTTATACTTTCAGCCAAGAATTTTCCAATTAGTAAACAAATCTTAAACCTTAGTAATAAGGATAAAAAATAAATAAAATATGAAAAAGGTTTGAACAGACACTTTACAAAAAAGACAGATGATTATACATATGCCAAACATCATTATCATGAGGGAAATGCAAATTTAGACTGCAATGAAATACCACTACACATTCATTAGAATGGCTAAAATTTAAAAACACTAAAACCATCAAGTGTTTGTGTTTATGTGGAAAAGATGGAACTTACATATATTGCTTTCATATAGGAATGTAAAAAGTCACACCCACTTTGATAAAGTGTTTGGCATTTCATAAAAAGTTGAACATACACTTTCCATATGACCCATAAAATCTATTCTTAGATATTCATCCAAAGGTGATGAAAACTTATGTCCACACAATGATTTGTACCAAACAATTTATAGCTGCTTCTGCTTTGGTTTTATTCTTGTTAATTTTTATGGGCACATAACAGTTGTACATACTTATGGGATACATGTGATACTTTTATACAAGCATACAACGTATAATAATCAAATCAGAGTAATTGGGATATCCATCACCTCAAACATTTTTCACTTCCTTGTGTCGGAAACATTCCTAATACATTCCTCTAGTTATTTTGAGATAAACAATAAATTGTTTTAGCTATCGTCACCCTATTGCGCTACTGAACACGAGAACTTATTCCTACTATCTAACTGTATTTTTGTACCCATTAACCAAACTCTCCTTATCATCCCTCTGCACTACCCGTCCCAGCCTCTATTAACCATCGTTCTACTCTATACCTCCATGAGATCAATTTTTTTTAGCACCCACATATGAGTGAAAACATGTGATATTTGTCTTTCTGTGTCTTGTTTATTTCACTTAACATAATATTTTCTAGTCCCATTCATGCTGTTGCAAATGACAGAACTTCATTCTTTCTTTATGGCTGAATAATATTCCACAATATATATGTACCACATTTTCTTTATCTGTTCATCTATTGTCAGACACTTAGGTTGATTCCATATCTTGGTTATTGTGAATAGTGCTGCGATAAACATGGGAGTGCAGATGTATCTTTGATATACTAATTTCCTTTCTTTTGGATATATACCCAGCAGTGAGATTACTGGATCATGTGGTAGTTCTATTTTTAGTTTTTTGAGGAACCTCCATACTGTTTTTCATAGTGACTGTACTAATTTACAGCCCCACCAATAGCGTAAAAGGGTTCCCTTTCTCCACATCCTTGCCAGCATCCATTGTTTTTTGTCCTATTGATAAAAGCCATTTTAACTGGGGGTGGGGGGATATTGCATTGTGGCTTTGATTTGCATTTTTGTGATGATAAGTGATGGTGAACACATTTTCATATACTTTTGGCCATTTGTATGTCTTATTTTGAGAAATATCTGTTCAGATCTTTTTCTCATTTTTTAACCAGATTTTTTGTTTTCTTTGCTTGAGTTATTTGAGTCCCTTATAGACTCTGGTTATGAATCCTTTGTCAGTTGAATAGTTTGCAAATATTTTCTCCTATTCTGCAGAGAAGTGGGATAACTTCCTAGACATGTACAAGCTACCTATATTGAACCATGAAGAAATAGAAAACCTGAATAGACCATTAAAAAATAACAAGATAGAAACAGTAATAAAAAGTCTCCCATCAAAGAAAAGCCCAGGACCTGATGGTGTCACTGCTGAATTCCACAAAACATTTAAAGAAGAGCTAATACAAATCATACTCAATTTCAAAAAACTGAGGAGGATAGAATACTTCCAAACTCATTCTACAAGGGTAGCACTACCCTGATACCAAAAGCAAAGGCACAACAAAAAAAGAAAACTATAAGCCAATATCCCTGATAAACTAGATACAAAAAAATCCTCAAAAAAATGTTAGCAAACTGAATTCAACAACATATTAAAAAGATCATTCATGACGATTAAGTAGGCTTCATTCCAGAGATGCAAGGATGGCTCAACGTATACAAATCAATAAACATGACACATCATATCAAGAGAATGAAGGACAAAAACCATATGATCATTTCAGTAGATGCCCAAAAAAAATTTGATAAATTTCAACATTCCTTCATGGTAAAAACTCTCAACAAACTGGGTACAGTAGGAACATACCTCAACATAATAAAGGCCATATACAAAAACACCACAACTAGTATCATACAGAATGGGGTAAAGTTGAAAGCATTCTCTCTAAGAACTGGAACAAGACAGGGATACCCATTTTTACCACTTTTATTTAGTATAGTACCGGAAGTCCTTGCCACGGCAATTTGATAAGAGAAAGAAATAAAGGGCATTCAAATTGGAAAGGAACAAGTCAAATTATTCTTCTTTGCAGACAATGTGATCTTATATTTAGAAAAACCTAAAGACTCCACCAAAAAACTATTAGAACTGATGAACTAATTCAGTAAAGATGCAGGGTACAAAATCAACACTCAAAAATCAGTAGCATTTCTATATGCCAACAGTGAACAATCTGAAAAAGAAACCAAGAAAGTACTCCCATTTAAAATAGCTGCTTTATTAATACCAGCACAAAAATGGAAACAATCCAAATTTTCATCACAGGTGACTAGATAAATACATTGTGATGTATCCACAGAATGAAATACTACTCAGTTCTAAAAAGTATGGACACATTGTTGATTCTCAAAAATGATTTCTGAGGGACAGAAGGTAGACACAAAAAAAGCACATATTTTATGATTCCATATACATGAAATCCTAGGAAAGACAATTCTAACCTATAGTGACATAAAGAAGATCACTGGCTACCTGGAGTCAGGGAAGTGGTAAGGCACTGACTGGGAAGAGGCACAAGGGAACTTACAGAGACACAGAAGTTTCTGTATTTTTATTCTGTTGGTGGTTATATGAGTATATATTTATAAAAATTCATCAAACTACTGACATAAAATTGGTGTATTTTATTGCTTGTAAACTATACCTCAATACAAGAAAAATTTACTTTAGAAATTATACAAAGAAAATAATAATGTGAAGGTTGTTAAGAAAAATTAAATATAATAAAATAATAGATATTAAGATAACTAAAATAAGAAAATTATAATCTTAAGATAAATAAAATAATCAAGGAACATAAGGAAATGGTCTAAGAGCAAGTAATATATAACAAAACGATCAAATTTAAAAATTAACCTTTCAACAGGTAAAATGATAAATTATGCCAAAACAATGCCTAGAACATAAATGCAAGAGTATTTTTAATAAATCTTATTGCATGTATTTAAAGTACACAATATGATGTTATGAGATACATAAAAAAATAGTAAAATGGGTTACTATAGTGAGGCAAATTAACATATCCAGGATCTCACATAATTAACATTTTTTCGAGGGGGAGAAGAGCAGCTACAATCTACTCATCTAGCAAAAATTTTGAATATAATACAGCATTATTAACTATAGTCCTCATGTTGTACATTATATCTCTAGCCTTGTTTATCCTGCACATCCACTGCTTTGTATTCTTTGACCTACAGTTCCCCATTTCTTTCCCCAAACCATACCCCTAGTAATCATTGTTTTATTCTCTATCTCTGTATAATATACAAAGATATATGAAGACAAATATAATACATTTGACTTTTTTTAGGTTCCACATATAAATGAGATCATGCAATATTTTTCTTTCTGTTTGGCTTATTTCACTCAGTATAATGTCCTGCAGGCTCACCTCATCAAAGGGCAGGATTTCCTCTTTTTTTATGGCTGAATAATGAATAATGTTCTGTTCTATTCTATAGATAGTATATATATTGTTTTTATATTTTATATATATATCAGTTTATCCATTTGTCAGTTAACAGACACTTACATTGATTTCATATCTTGGCTGTTGTGAATAGTGCTGTAATACACATGGGAGTGCAGATGTTTTTATGAAGTGGTGATTTCACACCCATTAGGATAGCTATTATTGAAAATACAAGAGATAACAAGGGTGTTGACCAGGGAGTAGAGAAAAAGGAACACTTGTACACTATATGTGGGAGTGTAGATTCGTGCATTCATTATATTACAGAAAACAGTATGGAGGTTCCTAAAGACATTAAAAATGGAAAATAAAACTACCACATAATGCAGCAATTCCTCTTCTGTGTATATACCCCAAGGAAATGAGAGAATACTTTTAAGGTAAAAATCCTAGTGGGTTTTAAAGTAATAGAAAAAATAGGCTCAGACCTAAACATGGATGACAAAATTTTAATTTTATTTTTGATCCTTATACTTAGTACTGGTTGATATATAGGAAGAACATTGGCCATAGTTTCAAAAGTCATCTGTTCAAGTTTTACTTTTACTATTAATAAGCATGAATGACCCTAGGCTATTGAATCAGTTTACAGCTCAATTTCTTTAGCTAGGACTTGAATATGGATTTATCTATAGTATTCCATGTGTTAGACATATAATAGATATTCAATAGTATTATCACTTAAATTTCTGAGTAACTGTGATTTTTTTCACTCCAAACTTTCCACTTTTGTATCTCTTAATTTAGATGTCACTCATTTAAACAAGCCAAGAGATATTAATAATAACCAATTGTTTCAAGGACTGTATTTACCAGGACTAGTGATCCAGAAGGTAAATTTGAGAATGAATAAAATCCCACTATAAGCTAGAAAAAAGGACATTACACCCACATTTTTAAAATTTGCAAATCTAGCTTTAAACGTCAAAGGGACACACTAACTTAGTTTTCTAGAGAAAAACATAGAAAATTAACACAACAATGGGGAATGTCTCATAAAAGGGGGTAAGGAAAGTACTAAAGAAAGACTTTGGAAAATTAGTCAAAATTTTCATCTTCCTAAAGACAGAACTCAGCCTATTACTAGAGAATCATTGAATTCTAGAAAGGATCTTAAAGATTGTCTGGTTAACCTCTGTATTTCACAGAGCAGGAAAGTAAAATTCAGAGAACTGCAAGAAAATACATGTAGTTAATGGCATAATGAAGACAGAAACTAGTTTTCTGACTCTCATGATAGTGAATTGTAATACCCACAATACTGACTTCTCAATATACTAAAGAGGTGAATTCTAATATTACAGGCTCAAACACTTTCCTTGACTCTGGCTAGAAAGCCATCTACCTTACTGTGCTAGCTCAGTCCCATGGAGGATGTGTCAGAACACGTGAGAAGTACTTATCCCTATCCTAAGACAGAATTTATACTCCCTCCTTACCACAGCTCTCTTTTCCAGTTCTCCTGGTTCAATACCAACAGCTGTGTCTTTAGCTGGCTAATCAAAATTGAAAATAATTAAAGCTCAAAGTAGGGATGTAATTGAATAAGTTGTGTTGTAACTACACAGAGGAATAATATGCAGCATTTCAGAATGTTGCATACACTTCATTAATTAATTTATACCTTAATTTATTAAATACTATTACAAAATATGTTTTATCATTTAATGACTCAGACACTGTGGTAGGTGATGGGGATATAGATACGAAAGACCCTGTGATGGGAGTTTTTTAATAATATGGACAGAAAAAAAAACCAATAAAGAGTTCTGATAAAAAATAAGCTAACTTATAAGGTGTACAAAGTATGATTTTTTTCTGAAAAAAAATAACATATGATGAAGAGCATTTTTAATGAACCAGTTGCTATGAAAAGCACATTACAAAAATAATTTCATTTAATTCTTACAAAAATCTAATGAAGTAGGTTTTGTCTTATTTTGTTTTGTTGTGGTAAAACAGACAGATACACACACACACACACACACACACATATAACATGAGACCTACCTCATAATAAAATTTTAAGTGCACAGTGCAATATTGTTATGCATGTGTATGTTGTTGCACAGTAGAGCTCTACAACTTTTTCATTTTGCATGCCTGAAACTCTATATCCACTGAAAAGAAACCCCACATTTATTTTTTACTTCAGTAGATTTAGGAGGTAGAAGTGGGGGGTTTTTTTGCTACATGGATGCATTTTATAGTGCTGAACTCAGGACTTTTAGCGTACCCATCACCCAAATAGTATAAATTGTACCTGACAGGTAATTTTTGATCCCTCAGATCCCTCAGATCCCTCAGATCCCTCTTACTTTCTCCGCTTCTACATCTCCAAAGTCCATTATACCACACTGTATGACCATGTATACATCTCATTTAGCTCCCACGTATAAGTGAGCACATGTGTTATTTGTTTCTCTGTTCCTGAGATACTTCACTTGGGATTATGGCTTCCAGTTCCATCTAAGTTGCTGTGAATGGCATTATTTCATTCTTTTTTATGGCTGAGGATTCCATGGTATATTTTCTTTATCCAGTTATCAGTTGATGAGTACTTAATTTGATGGCATATCTTTGCAATTGTGAATTGTGATGCAATAAATAAACGAGTCATGTGCCTTTTTGATATAATGACTACTTTTCCTTTGGATAGATATCCAGCAATGGAATTTCTGGATTGAATTCCAGGTCTACTTTTAGTTCTTTGAGGAATCTCCATACAGTTTTCCATAGAGGTTGTACTAATTTGCAGTCCCACCAATAGTGTATAAGCATTCTTTTCTCTCTGCGTCGACACCACCATCTATTGTTTTCGGACTTTTTAAGAAAAGGTATTCTATTTATGAACAGACAGCCTATTGAATGGGAGAAAATTTTGCATGCTACACATCTGATAAAGGGATGATAACCAGAATCTATATAGAACATAGGAAAATCAACAAGAAAAAAATCAAACAACCCCATTAATAAGTGGGCAAAGGACATGAACAGAAACTTTTCAAAAGAAAACAGAATAATGGCCAGCACACGTATAAAAAATTACTCAACCTCTCTAATCATCAGAGAAATGCAAATCAAAACCAAAATGAGATATCACTTAACTCCAGGGAGATTGGCTTATATCAAAAAATCCCAAAACAACAAATGTTGATGGGGATGCAGAGAGATAGGAACACTCATACACGCACTGCTGGTGGGACTGCAAATTAGTACAACCTCTATGAAAAGTAGTATGGAGATACCTCAAAGAACTAAAAGTAGAACTACTATTTGGTCCAGCAATCCCACTACTGGGTATTTACCCAAAGGAAAAAAAGACATTCTATAATAATGACCTCTGAACTCGAATGTTTATAGCAGCACAATTCACAATTGCAAAGATGTGGAAACAGCCCAAGTGCCCATCAGTACATGAGTGGATTAATAAAATGTGGTATATGTACACCATGGAGTATTACTCAACCATAAAAAACAATGGTGAATTAACACATCTGGTAATGTCCTGGATAGAGCTAGAGCTCATTCTTCAAAACAAAGTATCACAAGAATGGAAAAACAAGCACCACTGGTACTCACCATCAAATTGGTACTAACCAATCAATACTTATGTGCACACATGGAAATAATATTCATCAGGGGTTGGGCAGGTGGGAGGGGGTGGAGGGAATGGAAAAACTCACACCTAATGGGTGTGGGGTACACTGTCTGGGGGATGTTCACAATTGTAGCTCTGACTTGGGCGGTGCATAGGCAATATATGTAACCAAAGTTTTTGTACCCCCATAATATTCTGAAATAAAAAAATAAAATAAAATAAAAGGAAACGCCATTCTAACTGGGGTAAGGTGATATCTCATTGTGGTTTTAATTTGCATTTCTTGGTGATTAGTGATGTTGAGCATTTTTCATATGTTTTTGGCCATTTGTCTACCTTCTTTTGAAAACTCCTGTTCACATCTTTTGCCCACTTTTTAATGGGGTTGTTTGGTTTTTATCTTGCTGATTTGCTTGAGTTCTTTGTAGATTCTCGTTATTAGCCCTTTATCGGATGTACATCTAGTGAATATTTTCTCGCATTCTCTAGCTTGTCTATCTGCTCTATTGATTATTTCCTCAGCTGTGCAGAAGCTTTTTAATTTAATCAAGTTCCATTTATTCATTTTCGTTGCTGTGATTGCCATTGGGATCTTAGTCGTAAATTCTTTGCCTAGGCCGATATCTAGAAAGAGTTTTTCCAACATTTTCTTCTAGAATTATTATGGTTTCATGCCTTACATTTAAGTCTTTTATCCATCTTGAATTAATTTTTGTGAGTGATGAGAGATATGGATCTTGTTTCCTTTTTCTGCATGTGGCTAGCCAATTTTCCCAGCACCATTTATTGAATAAGGCCCTTTTCCCCAGTGTATATTGTCTGCTTTGTCATAGATCAGTTGGCTGTATGTGGATGGTTTTATATCTGGGTTCTCTGTTCTGTTCCATTGATGTCTCTATTTTTGTGCCAATACAATGCTCTTTTGGTTATTATAGCCTTGTAGTATAGTTTGAAGTCTGGTAGTGTGATGCCTCCAGATTTGTTCTTTTTGCTTAAGATTGCTTTGGCTTTTTGGGCTCTTTTCTGGTTCCAAACAAAGCATACAGTAATTTTTTCTTCAGTGTTTCATAGTTCTCTTTGCAACAAATTCTCAGGTAACAAAATCAATGAGAAAATGAATTTCTGTTGTTTTAATTCACCCAGCTTGTGATACTTTGTTAAAGCACATCTAAGAAACTAACCCGAGTGGTAAGCAATACAGATGAAGTCAGTGAATTCCTCATGAGTTTGGATTGGAATGTTGTCTCAACATATGAATTTTTATTTGCTCAAATAAACATTTGGCCATCAGATACTTACCCTTCATGCAGCCTGGAAATATACCCTAACCATCTTGACAGAACAGTTATTTGTAAATTCAAATTTTCTTTTCTTTCTCTTTGGATAATTTTATAACAATGTATTACATAGCATCATTCCCACTCCTAAAGGATCTCATTGCAAACACTTTTTAATTCTTTTTACCCCAACTGTTTGCTTCCTATCTTTAAATATGTTCTCTATAATTGGCCAAACATTTTCTTTCATGACTTTTAAATAACCCAAATAATTCAATTAATGAAAATTATAAGCATGCATTTACACAAGGTAATTAAACATATGTATGGCATTACCAATTCAATTTATATGTTATTGAAATAAAGTTGCTGAGGCTAAAAATCTAATAGAGATGAAAAATGTGTAATAACACCACATAATTCTAAGTGTTACTCCAACACGCAGAGTACAAATTTTAATTAACATCCTGTGACTCTGCTACAAAATCATTGGCTCATAAAATGTAGATATCAGCTTCATCTTGTTAACAATTCATGCAATAAATTTACAGAAGCAGGATGTATACATTCAGGCTGATATGTCACTCATTCTGCTGCAAATATATTAACACAAAATCAGCATATGTGAAAGTTTCACTTAACTGACAGATAAACATTTTTATATTGCAAATATTTATTTCAAATTATAAACATGGCCCTTGCATCTAAAACTTGATTTTCATAATGCTGTTCCATATTTAATAATCAGCAAAATAAAATAAAGGCAAATTATTACTCAACACAATGAAAATAACTTATCTTCTGATTTGTTCTAATAACTATATTTCAGTAAATACTACTTTCAGTAATAAATTCTAAAATCTCTTTTTTTTCTACAGGACATTAGACCTAATTATTTTCTTAGGGACTTATATTATTTGGTAATAGCAATTTTTTAAAAAGTTATTGAGTTAGCCAATGAACTTTAACTTAATCATCTGGTTTCACCAAAGGATGAGAAAATTATTTTTAATTTTAATTATAACTAAGCACATAATAATAATGAAATTTTTATGTGAAATGAATATTTGATAACTAAATACAGTAATTAGTATTCATAACAAGATATCCCTATCCCACTTCTATTAAAAAGAATTTTATGAGCACTGGGGGAGGCAAGGATTAATTTTGAAGATTCATTATTTCAGTGAAGACAGTAGCCCTTGACCAATCCAAACTGAAGCCCAGTTAAAGTTATGACTCTAGTTATATTAAGCAAATGAGTGAAACTGCAAAATAGGTTTATTACCTCTTTTTATTAAGTTCTTACTGAATGATTTTTCTTAAACAATATTCTCTGTACATAACTAACACAAGGGATATTATTCTGAAAAATTTTTAACATATTCTATATTATAATCCTGCAAAAGATACAAGAAGTTAGATAGGAAAACATTGCATTTATACATGAGTTACTGGAAAAGAGAGACTCTCTTCTGGGGTCAGTTTAAGATAGTGCATATATTTTTTTGCTTAAATGGAGAGTAAAAGTCTAAAAGATTTTAAATGATCTTGAAGACTCTTTTCAACCCTATAACAATCTCCTAATAATTTTTACCTATAGTATGCCATAAAAGACTGAAGTAATGCTATATTATTTAATGACTCATTGAAAATAGAATTTGAGCACTTAAGCTTACATATATAAAAAGTATGGCAATCGTCCCAAAAAAGTCAGTAATCAAACTACCTATTTAAGCAAATAACCTTTTCTCTTCAAGAATTTGCAACTTTCCTTGATCCTTGATCCTTGTCCTTTGGCCAGGTCAGCTGGGATTTTAAATAGAATTTCTCCTACTACGAAGGCAACCAAACTGGCATTTGCCAAAAGACTGCAGAGTAGGTAGATGGACATTTAATATTTCCATTTTTTCCTTACCTTATCCCATGTTCTTTCTGTACTAAGTAGTAAATGTGCAGTCTTAGAAGATAAAAAGATCGATTTATTGGTTTAATAAATGGTAGAATAATACCCTTGTCTTCAGTTGGATCACTTCCGTGAAACAAGACTAGTAAAATTTTAAGCTATTAAAACACCATATCTAGTTTCCAGAATCTGATGTTTTCTACTCCCTTTGGCCCCAAAAGATTTAAAAGTAAAATGATTTGGCCCCAAAATGATTTCAAAACATAGCATGTGTACAAGTCACCAAAGATATTCCACAATTTTCGTGGCAATTTAATCAACCTTCAATTGACAAGGGTATTAACTATTCTAAAATTAGATGTTCTTGTATTTACTCCCTTAACTGAGAAATTTTATTTGTATCTTCAATTCATCCCTGTACATACATATTATGTTAAAAGTTTAGTACCAAAATATCATATGAAAATAGATAGAAATTCTAAATTCCACATAGTTTACTTGTAACACATCTTGGAACCATCTACTAAGCTTACCATGCTCTACTGAATCATATCATCATTGAAGTTTGGTAGAATGAAGGTTTAAAATTTGAGTTAGGAAGCTGACATTTTAAGCCAATAGGATATGGTTATATAAAGTTCAACTAAAGAAGTTGAACTCTTAGAAGCAAAGAGTTAAAATGGTGTTTACCAGGAGCTGGAGGGTTTGGCTTGGGGAGATCTTGGCAAAAATACAAAATTTCTAGCCTTCTAGACAGAGTAAATGGAAACTAACTTACCTTAAATAGAACAGATGACTTGAGTCATGTCCTGGTAGAGAGAAAGCCATAAAAGAAATATTTAGAAGGGCTTAAGATGGCTGACTAGAGGCGTCTATCACTCACCTTCTAGCAAGTAGATAATTGCACTTTGAGTAAATTATCTAAGAGAGAACATTGGAATTAAACAGAGAAGTGAGGGAAAACACTCGAAGTAAGAAAAGAAAGGGAAGCAAGGCAGCCTGCTCAGTCAAGATCAGCTGGAGAGGTTCCCCAATGTGGGGAAAGGGTATGTGAGAGACCCTAGTGATACATAATTCTATCACAAACTCCTGCAGTCCTAGCCATGAGAGAGCCCATGTGGCCCTGAGACTAACAGAGAGCTGCCTGGAAACTGCATAACAATATTGCTTCAGAGAGGGGAAGCTCACAGTGCCAGCATACCGCACTGTGGGGTCCAAGGACAGGCATTCTCAGCCCACTGCTGCCACCACTGGGGACCTGGCATCACTGTTTGCAGCAAACTTCATCAAAACCTCCACTAACAACCCTAAGACACCAAGGAAATTACAGACACCACTGATGCTATTTATAACAGAATAAATCATAAAAAAAACTATACTACACACACCTAGAATCAAAGCCAAAGTGCCCTACCCAACCAACACTATAGATACAGCATTAGGAATAAATCCTCTCCTATAAAAGCAAATTCAAAAAAAGTGGAAGAAGTGACTGTTACACCAGATGTGTGGGTATCAAAGTATGGAGACAAGAAACATGAAAAAGCAAAGAAATATGACACTTCCAAATGAACACAATAATTCTCCAGCAACAGATAGAAAAAGAAATATATGAAATCTTGAAAAAAGAATTAAAAAGAAAGACATAAAAGAAGCTCAGTGAGACAAAAGAAGACAAATAAACAAACAAACAAATAAAAAACACAGAAAAACAATTCAGGATATGAATGAAAAATTTACCAAAGAAAGATATAATAAAAAAGAACCAAACAGAAATTCTGCAGCTGAAGAATTCATTGAATGAAATACAAAAAACATTTGACAGCTTAAATAATAGAATAGATGAAGCAGAATAATGAATTTCACAACTTGAAGGCAGGTCTTTTGAAATAACACAGTCAGACAAAAATAATGAAAAAAGTTTTTAAAAGAATGAAAAAAGCCTACATGATATATGAGACACTTACCTTAGTTCATTCTGCATTGCTATAAAAGAAATACTTGAGGCTAAGTAATTTATAAAGAAAAGAGGTTTATTTGGCTCATGGTTCTTCAGACTATCCAAGGATCACACTAGCATCTCCTTCTGGTGAGGGCTTCATGGAGCTTCCAATCAAGGCACAACATGAAGGGGAAGTAGGTGTGCCACATGGCAAGAGAAGGAGCAAGAGAGGGAGAAGGTGGGACCAGCCTCTTTTAAAGAACCAGCTTTCATGTGAACTAATAAAGTGAGAGTTCACTCATTATTGCAAGGAGGGAGCCAAGCCACTCGTGTGGGGTCCACCCCCATAACCCAGACACTCCCATCAGGCCCTATATTCATGGGGGATCAAATTTCAACATGAGATTTGAAGGGGGCCAAACATCCCAACCATATCAGAAACTCTAAAGTGACCAAATTTTTGAATTTTTGGTGTCCCAGAAGGTGACTAGGAAGCAAAAGGGATAGAAAATCTCTTTAACAAGGTAATAGGTGAAAAAGTTCCAAGTCTGGCAAGAGATCTAGACATCCAGATATAGATAACTCAGAGATTCCCAAACACAGACAATTTAAAAAGGGCTGTTCCAGGCCACATTATAGTGAAATTGCCAAAAGTAAAAGACAAAAAGAGAATTTTAAAAACAGCAAGACAAAAGCTTCTTGGCACTTATAAGGGAACCCCAATCAGACTAACAGCATATTTCTCAGCATAAACCAAAGATAAGCCAAAGATAATGGGATGATATATTCAAAGAGCTGAAAGAAAAAAAACTGTCAGGATAGAATACCCAGCAAAATTGTCCTTCATAAAAGAGGGAGAAATAGTCTTTCCCAGACAAGCAAAGCTGAGGGATTTCATCACCACTAGACTGGCCCTACAAGAAATGCTTAAAGGAGTCCTACACTCAGAAGTGAAAGGATAATATCTTTCATCATGAAAACACATGAAAGTATAAAATATATTGATAACATGAAAGCACAAATAAGGAAGAGAAAGGAAAAATTGTACCACTACAGAAAACCAACAAACCACAGTGATAAAAAATAAGAGATTAAAAAAGAAACAAAGGATATCCAAAACAACCAGAAATGAATTAATGAAATGACAGGAATAAGCCCTCACATACCAATAATAACTTTGAGTATAAATGGATTAACCTTTCCACTTAAAAGATATAGAATGGCTGAAATGACAAAGACACATGGCCCAACTACATGCTGCCTACAAGAAACTCATCTCAACCATAAAGACACATATAGACTGAAAGAGAAAGGACTGAAATAGTATTATAAAAGGAATAAAACTACTTATATCAGATATAATAAACTTTAAGTCAAAAACAGTAAAAAGTGACACAAAATGTCATTATACAATAATAAAGGAATCAATTCAGCAAGGGGATATAATAATTTTAAACATATTTGCACCTAACACTGGAGCACTCAGACATATAAAGCAAGTATCATTATATCTAAAAGGTTAGATAGACTCCAATACAATAATATCTCGGGACTTCAAGACCACATTCTCAGCATTAGACAGATGATCTAGAGAGAAAATTAACAAAGACCCATTATATGTATATAACACATTAGATCAAATGCACCTAACAGAAATCTACAGAGTATTTCATGCAAAATCTATAGAATACACATTTTTCTCATTAATACGTGGAATATTCTTCAGAATACACATATAGTATGACAGAAAACAAATCTTAACAAATTAAAAAAATCAAAACCATATCAAGTATGTTCTCAGACCACAATGGACTAAAACTAGAAATCAATAACAAGTAGAACTTGGGAAACTATACAAATACATGTAAATTAAACTACATGTTCCTGAATGATCACTGGGTCAAGGAATAAATTAAAGAGGGAAAAAGCTGTCTTTCATTTAAACAAATGAATATTGAAACACATCATTCCAAAACCAATGGGATACAGAAAAAAATTAATGGTATGAGGGAAGTTAATAGCAATAAATGCTTACATCAAAGAAGTAGAATGATTTTAAACAAACAATCTAATGATTCACCTCAAGGAACTAGAAAAGCAAGATCAAACAAAACCCAAAATTAATAGAAGGAAAGAAATAATAAAAATACGAGCAAAATAAAACAAAATAGAGACTAAAAAATAATACAAATATACAAATGAGCAATAAAATGAAAAGTTGGTTTACTGAAAGATTAAAAAAATCAACTAGTCCTTGGCTAGAAGGAAGAAAGATAGATGACCCAAATGAACAAATCATAACTGAAGAAATATAAAAGATCATCAGAGACTATTAGAAACAACTATACATTAGCAAACTGGAAAAACTAGAAGAATTAGATAAGTTCCTGGACACATACAACCTACTAAGATTGAATCAGAAAGAGATAGAAGATCTAAATAGACCAATTATGAATAACAAGGTTGAATCTCTAATAAGGAAGTCTCCCATTAAAGAAAAGCCCAGGACCTGATGGCTTCACTGCTGAATTGTACCAAAAATTTAAAAAAGAACAAATACCAATTCTTTTTAAACTCTTGCAGAAAATTGAATAGGGGAGAATTCTTCCAAACTCATTCTATGAGGATAGCATTATTTTAATATCAAAACCAGACAAAAACATAACAACAAAAAAAGAAAGCTATAATGAAATATCCCTGATGAACAAACATGCAAAAATCTTCAACAAAATACTAGCAAACCAAATTCATCAGCACGTTAAAAAGATAATACACCATGATCAAGTGGCTCTTATTCTAGAGATGCAAAGATGGTTCAACATACACAAATCAATAAATGTGATTCATCACTTAAACACAATTAAGGACAAAATCATAAGATCATCGCAATAAATTCAGAAAAGGCATTTGATAAAATTTAACATCCCTTCATAATAAAAACTCTCAAAAACCTAGGTATAGAAGGAATATTCTTCAACATAACAAAGGGCATATATGACAATTCCGCAGCTAACATCATACTGAATGGGAAAAAGCTGAAAGCCTTTCCTCTAAGAACACTGGAAGTCCCAGTCAGAGCAATCAGGCAAGAGAAAGAAATTAAAGATATCCAAACTGGAAAACAGACTGTCAAACTCTCCCTCTTTGAAGATGATATGATCTTATATCTAAAAAAAAAAAAAAACTCAAAGACTCCATCAAAAATCTCTTGGATCTGATAAATAAATTCAGTCAAATTGCAGGATACAAATTCAACATACAAAAATCAGTAGCATTTCTATACACCAATAGTGAACTAGCTGACAGAGAAATCAAGATGGCAATGCCATTTATAATAGCTGCAAAAAAAATTAAAACTTAGGAATAAATTTAACTAAGGAGGTAAAAGAACTCCACAAGGAAAACTACAAAACACTGATGAAATAACCCAAATAGCCAATGTAATCCCGAGCAAAAAGAACAATGCTGGAGGCATCATACCACCTGATTTTAAAATATATTACAAGGCTATAGTAACCAAAACAGCATGGTATTGGTGTAAAAACAGACACATAGACCAATGGAACAGAATAAAAAGACCATAAATGAATCCACTTATTTACAGTCAACTGATTGTCAACAAAAGTGCCAAGGCCATATATTGGAAAAGGACACCCTCTTCTATAAATGGCCCTGGGAAAATTGGATATTCATATACAGAAGAATGAAAGGGAATCTGTATCTTTCACCATATACTAAAATCAGCTTAAGATGGATTAAATACTCAAATGTAATATTTTAAACTATAAAACTCCTAGAAGAAAATATAGGGGAAATACTTCCGGACATTGGTCTAGTGTAGTCAAAGATTTTATGTCAAAAACCCCAAAAACATACACAACAAAAATGTAAATAGACAAATCAGCCCATATTAAATTTAAAAGCTTCTGCACAGCAAAGGAAACAATCAACAGAGTGAAGGAAAAAAATTTTGAATGGGAGAAAATATTTGCAAACTATTCATCTGAGAAGAAAAAAAACAAATAATCCTATTAAAACATGAGTAAACGACATGATATTTCGTTTGAGATATTTGATTGAGATATTTCTCAAGAGAAGACATACAAATGACCAGCTGGTATATGATAAAATGCTCAACATCACTAATCATCTGGGAAATACAAGTTAAAACTACAATGAGATATCATCTTATCCCAGTTATAATGGCTACTATAAAAAGACAAAAAATAACAGATGCTGATGAGGATATAGACAAAAAGGAACTCTTACACACTGTAGTTGGGAATATAAATTAGTACAGCCACTGTGGAAAACAGTATGGACATTTTTCAAAATCTAAAAATAGAACTACCACATTATCCAGAAATACCACTACCGGATATTTATACAAAAAAAAAAAAAGAAATCAGTATACCAAAGCGATATCAGAACCCCTATGTTTATTTTAGCACTATTCACAATAGCTAAAATATGGAATCAACCTAAGTGTCTATTAATGGATGAATGGATACAGAACATGTAGTGCATATATAAACAATGAAATAATAGTCATCCATTAAAAAGAATGAAATCATGGCATTTGCTCAACATGGATGGAACTGGAGGTCATTATATAAGAGAAATAAGCCAGACAGAGAAAGACAAATACTGCGTGTTCTCACTTATATGTGGGAACTGAAAAAGTTGATCTCATGGGGGTAGAGTAATAAACATTAGAGGGTGTCTGTGGGAAGCGATTAAGAGAGGTGGGGTAATAGGTACAAGTGTACAGCTAGATAGAAGGAATAAGTGCTAGTGTCCAATAAAAGTGTAGGGTGACCATAGTTAATAAAAATTTATTGTATAATTCGAAATAGCCAAAAGAGAGGAATTGAAATGTTCCCAACACATAAAATAACAAATAATCAAGGTGATAGATATTTTAAATATCCTGACTTGATCATTACATATTCTATGCATGTAACAAAATATGACACATAGCCCATAAATATGTACAAATATTATGTATCAATAAAAGTATGTAATTTCCATTAGGAAGACTAAGTTCAAGAGATCTTGGTAAGTATAGTTAATTAACAATGTATTGTATTCTTGAAAATTGCTGAAGGTAGATTTTAAGTGTTCTTACCACAAAAAATATTGAGTGTGATGTAGTGCACATGTTAACTTTGTTTTAGCCATTCCATAATGTATACATATTTGAAAACATCGTGTCGCACGTGATAATTATATACAATTTCTGTTTGTCAATTAAAATTAATTAAATTAATTGATTAATTAATTTTTAAAAAACAAAGTAAACTTTTATTTATAAAAAAGGAAATAGAAATTATAAGTTTTTGGCTAAATTACTACATGGAGCTTCTATCTTTATTGAAATTAATTAATAAATATCTTGTGCTTGATTAGTAATAACTTTTTAAAAAACTGTGCCCACTGAATATGTCATATCTGATGCTCAAAGAATGTTCTTTTTACACTGAATATTTGTGAAGTAACCAAAATGGAGACAGTCTGAATGTGTGTCCCAAGAAATGCATGTTAATAGATTGGGCAAAAAAGCAAATTAGCTGAAAAAAAGAAAAACAAACTTTGACCCTTGTTTTGTAGTAGAAAAATTTTAATTCTAACAAGTATTAGGATGAACATAGAAAAATATTCAATATGCCAAAAAAAAGTTAAAAAGCAAGGAATGGAGGCAGCGATGGAGGGAAGGAAGGAGGGAGGGGAGCAAGAAAGCAGGGAGGAAGGAAGGAAGGAAGCTGAAGCATTTGGGAGTAGTTAACTCTGAAACGCTAGGAACATATCTTAAGCAGGGCTAGCATTCAAAAGAGTTTCTCATGTTCCTCTCTGTGTACAGGTCCCAGGGCCTTGAGGTGACCTAAAGAAGAACTAGTATTAGAAATATAATATGGAGGGTTGAAGGCAGGCATAGGTCACTAGACTTAGGTAAATGATCATCTCTAGTTCCACAGTCAATACCAAAATGAGAGAAAGCGCTATAAGACAGGATCCTTTTACTCCCAGTTCTAACAACATTGTTCCCTTTGTCTAAGAAGAACCAAACAATATAACTTAGGTGATAAATTATAACTTGAACAAAAGTACAGCAGAAAAATTTGGAAAATAAGACCACTAAGAAAGTTTTGCAAGAAATTAATTTTTAAGTTTTTAAAAAAGGTTTGTAATACCAGGCAGAAGGTGCCTTTAAGACAAACACCAGACAAACATGCCCTAGTTTTTAAGTAAAAATGAAGCCCTGAGTGACACATTGTCAGAGTCATTTAAAAAGAGACATCAAACGTAGCATTTTTTTTTTTTTAGCCCAAACCAATGGAAAGTTGCATCTGATTTGCATTTGTTTCATCTCTGGTATCCAAATCTTGACTTTTGGCTCTAACTTCAGTTAGAGTTTTGGTTTTACATGTCTTAAAGATGACTCCTCTGTTGGTTCTTTGTATCTTAGCTTTCCTGTACAATTTTAGCTGTACTTTCTCTATTTTTTTTATCTTACTAGTTGTCTTGGGTGAAAATTTTCCAATTCAATTCTCAGGCCCAAGAAATCCCAACTTCTGACCCCCAGCCCCTCACAAAGGGAAGAGACATAGCAGAGATTTCAAAGACAATACATTACAGATAAGCCAACATGAGGGACACATATATTTGGGAAGAAGAGAACTCAACAAGGAATTCCATATTCACCTACTCAGATACCAATAGAATGACATACAGCCTATCATCCAAACCAGAATACTTTTGAGAATTAAAAAAAAAGCACTAAAAAGACAGGGTGCCAGACAGGCACATAAACTGAAACTTCTAGGACAAAGTGGGAACATATGGTGGTCACTATGATGGTTAATTTTATGTGTCAATGTGACTGAGCTAAGGGATATCCAAATACCTGGTTGCTATGGTATGGATATTTTCCCCACCCCACAATTTCATTGAAATTTGATGAAATTTCATTGAAATTTGATCCTCAATATTGGAGGTGGGACATAGTGTGAAGTATTTGGATGATGGGGGTGGATCCCTTATGAATGGTTTGGTGTCATTCTTCCAGGAGTGAGTGAGTTCTCACTCTTAGTTTCCATGAGAACTGGCTGTTGAAAACAGCCGGACATCTCCTCTCTCTCTTGTTTCTGCTCTCACCATGTGATCTCTGCACTCCAGCTCTCCTTCACCTTCTGCCATGAGTGGAAGCAGCACGAGGCCCTCACCAGAAGCCAAGCAGATGCCAGTGCCATGCTCCTTGTACAGCCTGCAGAATCATAAGCCAAATAAACCTCTTTTCTTTATAAATTACCCAGCCTCTGGGGTCGGGTACAGTGGCTCATGCCTGTAATCCTAGCACTCTGGGAGGCCGAGGTGGGAGGATTGCTTGAGCTCAGGAGTTTGAGACTGGCCTGAGCAAGAGCAAGACCCCATTTTTACCACAAAATAGAAAAAATTAGCCGGTATGGTGGTGCACGCTTGTAGTCCCAGTTACTCAGGAGGCTGAGGGAGGAGGCTTGCTTAAGCCCAGGAGTTTGAGGTTTCAGTGAGCCGTGATGATGTCACCGCACTCTAGCCAGGCTGACAGAGCGAGACTCTGTCTCAAAAAAAAAATCATCCAGCCTTGGCTATTCCTTTTTAGCAACACAAATGGACTGAGACACTGATAAAACATTACTTCTGGGTGTGTCTGTGAGGGTATTTCTGGGAGAGATTAACATCTGAATTGGTAGACTGAGTAAAGAAGACCACCCTTGCCAATGTGGGCAGGTCTCGTCCAATTTTTTGAAGGCCTGAATGGTAGAACAATAATTTGGAGGAAACGTGAATTTCCTCTCTCTCTGTTTGAGCTAGAACATCTATTTTCTTCTGCCCTCAGACATCAGTGTTCCTGGTTCTTGAACTTTCAGACTCAAACTAGTACTTACACCATTTTCTCCCCTGGTTTTCAGGCCTTCAGGTCTTGAGACTCGGATTTAAATTACACCATGGGCTTTTCTGGTTGTCCAATTTGCAGAAGGCAAATTGTGGGTCGTCTTGGCCTCCATAATCATGTAAGCCAAGTCTTGTAATAAATCTCTCTCTCTCTCCCCCCCATCCCATTGGTACTGTTTCTCTGGAGAACCCTGAATAATACGGTGACCCTATCTATAAATGAATCTAAGACCATGCCAATGATTCCAGAAACAAAAACTAAGGTGGGGGAGGGGAGCTGCAGAGAGTAACCCAATGACATTGTTGTTAAAGCCAGACATGGATTTACATAGAGTTTGATATAATATTTCTCATTAAAACTTCCTTGGTGGCTTGGTCTTCAAATACATGATTGCCCAAAGTTTAGGGCTTAAGCTAAGAAAAATGTAATAAATTCTAAGAATGTAATCAAAGTCATTTGAGACACAGAAATCTTTGACACATGAGTTCAACCATAGATTATAACTTATAAAAATACATTTTATAGTAAAATAATTATATCTTACATCAACCTATTATATTTTGTACAGTAAAACATAAATGGAAATTTGATTTTAGAAGTTATGAGAGGCATTACTCAGGAAGGGAAAAACCCTTGTGATATTTTAAAATTTCTCCTTCACTAGTTTTAAATTACCTGATGGGTTGTCTACTGGCAAGACAGACCATAATGTTTCCTATAAGCCAGATGTTCAGTAATATAGAAAAATTATTATGTCAGTGATAATTTCTAAAGCTACAATAATGAGTGGAACTGAGTTCTTGTGATTGAAGCTTCCTGTCATTGCTGCTGATTCTCTAATATCAGTAGACAATTTTTGAGTTTTCTTTTGACATTTCGCTAAATCTAAAAGGTAGATTCTAACATTCCTTAGAGAAAAGTATTTCAAGTTTTATCAAAAATGGTTTTATTTTTAAGTTTTTCCGCTAAAACAAATCTCATAGTGAAACAATTTTCACTGACAACCACATGATATTATTGCATTTTTAAAGACACATGGGAGGTGGAGCTTCCTCTTATCACTTGTCCCCATGATTGTAATTTTGATGTCTTGTCTAAGTTAGAAAATTTTTCCTTTCACTTGACCGTGAGGCTTTTTTTTACTTCCTACATTAAGAATTTGTAGGGCATGACCATTTGTGTTCCTGACTTTCTTTCTCTATTCTGGCCATTCTAATAGATGTGTAATGGTATATAATCATTTTAATTTCCATGTCCTTGATGACATATCATGTGAAGCATCATTTCGTATGCTTATTTGCCACTGTATATCTTCTTTGATTAGATGTCTGTTAAGGTCTTTGTCCCATTTTTTAATTGGATTGTCTGTTTTCCTATTGCTGAGTTTTCAGAATTCTTTGTATATTTTGGATAATGGTTCTTTATTGGACATCTTTTGCAGATATTTTCTCGCATTGTGTGGCTTGCCTTTTCATTCTCTTGATGGTGTTTTGCACAGAACAGAAATTTTTAATTTTAAACAAAGTCCAGTATATCAGTTCTTTCTTTCGTGACTTTGGTGTCCTATGTAAAACATCATTGCCAAACCTAAAATCATTTAGACTTCCTCCTATGTTATCTTCTGGGAGATTTATAGTTTTGCATTTTACATTTAGATCTGTGATCCATTTGAGGTTAATTTTTCTGAGGGATGTAAGATCTGGGTCTAGATTCATTCTTCTTTATTATTTACAGCTAATGAGTCTCCAAGTCTCTTAGAGAAAATCTTCAAATGTGTTTTCTTCCTGCCATTTCATCTCCTCTGTCACTGAAATCCTCCTTGTTCTAAATCACGTATCAGAAAAATCTTTTAATCTTAGGCATACTATTCTCATTCTCAATGGCAAATGAAATGTCCTAGGACAGGCACTTGCACAGATATAAACTCTGTTGGGGCTTCTGGCATATGAACATATCTTATTGCTACAAAAAATGAAAAAAAAGTATTTCTTTGACTCATCTCTTACTTGATTAGAAAAAAAAGAAAAGAAGGCAAAATACGGTTGGTGGAGGAGAGAGTTAGGGAAGGCATAGTTTTCCATATACCATAACAATTTTGTCCCCACTCCCAGAGGCCATAGCAGGTAGGCTCCAGTCCAGAGTATTTCTTGTTCATTTATAATCTAAGACTGAGAGCCAGAAAAATAGAGTAGCTCTGGAAATACTTCATTGAGTCACTATAATGGGCACTGAAATTGCTTTCATTTTTTCCTCCGTGCTTTTGAAATGTCTATATTTTGTCAGTTGGACTACAATGTTTTTAAAAGGCATGTAGTAACTATTTTAATGAAGCATTATTTCCATAAGACTGTAGAAATCTTTCATACATGTACGATACTTCCCCTGAATACTGTTAACTGTGTCTTCTTACTTCATCAGTCAGTAAATACTTATTAACCACCTATTTTGGGTCAGTCAGTATGTTTGACACTGTATTGGCACTGATGCATGACACACACATGAATCTTAAGTCTAGTGAGGGAAAAAGATAACAAGCATGTAAACATGTAAATGACCATGTAAGCACAAACTAAGAAGGATGCTATATGTCAAATTAGTAAAGGAGAATGGACAGGGACAACCTTAAGGATGTACCTTTTAAAATGAGACTGCATTGATGAGAAGCCATGTAAGAATTTGTAGGGAGAGCATTCTCACCAAAAATAACAACTTTGTGCTGCACCAAAGACAGGAAAGGGCACGTGTGATGAACTGAAACAAGGCCAGTTAAGCTCGTGCATTGTCAGCAAAAGGGAGACGGGAGATTATGTTGGAGAGGTTGTAAGGGAGCTATGCCCCAGGGTCTTTAGGTCCTGGGAGGTGGCATGAGTATTGCCCTAAGTACAATAAGGAGCCAAGGAAGACATTTAAACAGGGACGACTGTGATCTGATTTGGTTTTCAAAAGAACACCGAAGCTGCTATTTATGAAATCAGTTGCAAAAAGTTAGAGAAAGTGGGAAACCAATTGGGAAGCTATTTGAATATTATTTATGAGAAAAGATGGTTACCTAGTCTTGTGTGGTGGCAATGGAGAGGGAAAAAATTGCTGGTACAGTACTAGGTATATTTTTTAGCACAATCAAGGAAGACTCCCTGGCTTGCACAACACAGTGAATAATTGTGCTGATTCCTAGGATGTGTAATACTGGAGTAGTTGGGGGTGGGTAGAGAGACTAGAGTTCAATATTCGGTGTTCAGATGTGAAGTGTCTTTAACATCAAGTGAAGTTCTCAAATGCTAAGTTGGCCTCATAAATAGAGGTCTGTGCTGGAGACCCCAAATTTAGGAGACATCAGGACATAAATATCACTTAAAAGAAAAGACGAAGGACAAGATTAACCAGGGAGAATATGTATAGAATAAATAACAGCTCAAAAAACTGAGTGTCAAGGAACTGAGCAATATCAGGTGAGGGAGATAAGCCAGCAAAGGGGATGGAAAAGGAATTGTCAGAGACAGAAAGAGAAAGTCATGAGGAAAAGAGTGTGCTTCGAGGAGAACGGAGTGATGTACTGTGTCCAATGCTGTTAATCTGTGAAGAAAGACAAGGGTTCTCTGAATATGGCAAGAGGGAGTTAGTTTGTAACTATGACAGAAGCACTTTCAGAGGCATGATGGGAACAGAAGCCAGAAAGGGGTGAGTTGAGAGGTGAATGCAGGTTGGGGAAGCAGAAGCAGAGGAGTAGACAATACATTCAAGAAGTGTGACTATGAAGCTGAGTGGAGAAATGGAGAAAAAAGTCTAGAGGGGGAAGAAACGGCTGAGATTCTGACACTTTGTTTAAGATATTACTTATGGTAATAGGTCATGTTTGTATAATGACAATGATGCAGTAGAGAAAACATGATAATGTGAAAGTCAAAGGGAATAAATGGAAGATAAAAGTCTTTTTCAAGGATGATACTGACCCTGGGCACAGTAGGAGGAATGGCTTTGGGTAGGAGGAAGGACTTTCCTGTATTTAGGGGAGAAGAAAGGGACTGGAGCATTTTTACATTTGTGGGTTTGCTGATAGAATGCCTTTGGATGGCCTCTATTTTCTTAAAGACAATGAAACATCACGTGTACCCTATAAAGATATATAACTATTACGTACCCATAATAATTCAAAATAAAAATTTTTTAAAAGACAATGAATAAAGTCACCAGCTGAAATTGGGGCATGTGAGGGGCAGTATAAGGGGCAACGAAAAGATGTAAATCACCATGAAAACTAATGAAAATCAGTGTTTCAACAAAAAAGAAACCAGGAATTCAATAAACTATTTTCTCCTTACTGCTATTTTTGAGAAGAAAATGACTTTAAATAGTATCCATGGAAAATCCAGAATGAAATAAATTATATTTGTTCAAAATCAATTAAGGAGCAAAGAAAGTATTTCTGTAAGTCTACAGTGTAAGAAGCAGAGTACCCACAATCCTTAGTTCCTTGGTCCAGAATCAGCATTTACCTTAAAGGACCATAGTGATAATGGTAGTGTACCGCTGACCTGTCTTCCTCATTTGAAAAGAAAATATAATAACACTAACTTTTTCTAAACCTAAGTCTTTAAATTGCATGCATATAAAAATGTCATTTTACTTGATTTTTAAAAAGAATTTTACATATTTCAACAATTATAAAAGAATTCATAGCTGTAACATTTAATCAATATAGAGGTTCAGTTAATGAAAAATAAAGGCTTTTCCCTCACCTCAATGCCATTTTTCTAGGCAAGTCAATATCATCAGTTTGGTATGACACCATTCACACTGTCTTCTTTGTTTATTCAAGTATACACAAGTCTTGTTGGTTTGTTTTACTTTGCTCTTGTGTTAATGCAATCACACTAATAATTGGTTCTATAGCGCTTTTGTCAATGAACATGTGATTTTCCAACTCAATATATATAAACCTAAATCCTGTTTAATGAGTGCATAATATCTTGTAGTTTGTGCCTTTCATGTTTTATATAACCATTGCTGCTTTAATGTCAAATTAGGTTATTAATTAAAACAATGCTGCAAAAATAGTGTCGAGCCTATATCATTGCATACAAGGTCCATCCTTAACATTTGTTGGCCTGAAGAAAGAGTACAAAGGGGGGGCCACATACCTCATGTCTAAATACTTAAAGTTTTTAACCAAGCTAATAAGCTGGTAATAAAATAAGTTCTGTCTTCCTACTTTGACAAATATAACCTCAGAATTATGTGGAAGTTCAGCTTAAAGCTTTTAATCTCAGATGTCTTGGTCCCTGGCCATTTGCCTCCACCTGCCTCATTTCTTAGTCCGCTGTTGTGTGTATCCTATAACACAAGTGGTCTTGTGTTCACATGTGGACACTTCAGTTCTAACATTTGCTCCATCTGCACTCTTCTCACAGACTGTCCTCCTACAAACACCCTCTAGTTGATCACTTCTGGGGCCTAGAGGTGTAGAGAGAAGACAAACTGAGGAAGAGGCCCATTCAGAACTTGGAAGCTGACTTGGCTTATTTGGCAGAGAATTCTTAGTCCTGGGTATATGGAATGTAATCCAGCATGAGAGAGAGAAGTCACAGGCTCCAGCATCACATGAATTCTTGACCCCAAAAACTCTCTATTACATGAGGAAATGCAAGCAGGACTGGGCTCTCTGAAGGACAGGGCCAGGAGTAGGGATCCCTCTGACCTGAATCTAAGGGCAATACTGATAGCATAGTCAAGTACTCATTCCAGTAATATGGATACCTAGAAGTGGAATTGATGGACAAAATGATATGGTCATTTCTATTTGGAAAAATCCTGTCTGATGCACCAAGAAGTGCTAGGTATCTATATGTAACTGACAACGTATAAGAGCCCTTTCCTTATACCATCATAAAAAATTGTGTGTATATATGTACGTGTGTGTGTATACATATATTTAAATTTTGCTAAACTAATAGGTCAAAAATAGTACCTCATTGTTTGCATTGCTGCCCCCATTTTCTCACAATTCCTGTAGATTCAAATAATGAAGGATCCATTGTGGCTTTAAGAAAAAGACAGTTGTTTATAACAACACAATTAGAAAGAAAATACAGCCAGGCCAATCCATTCATGATCCCAGCTAAACTTTCCCTTGTTTTGGACATCATGGTTAATTTCTGGTGCAAATGCCAATGAGAACAGACCAGTTATAGTTCATCGATGTTGAAAATACAGCTAAAGCTGATGGAATTTCAATTCTAAACAGGCAAACTGTGCTATAATTTGGTATTTTAATAAGTCATAAATAAATTTATAAAAGTATTTTACTGCCTCTAAAAAGTAAAACAGGACTTTAAATACCAGAATGGGCCCAAAAACTCCAAGAAGGGGTATCTTTTACTAGACAAATAAAGATTAAGTCAATTACATTGGAACTGAGAGACTAAAAACAGCATAACAAACAATTGACAATAGTGGGGTTGTAGTATCCAATATTGCATGGTGGTGACATTTACACAAAATTATTTCCCTTAAAAGATGATTCAATCAAACAATCTTCCAAACAAGATAGACTATTCTCTGAAATATCGAAGGTGTTCAGACGGTTCTTAAAATGCATCTTAATCTTTAGATGAAACATATTATCTCTCTTTCTTCGCAGGGTGTTATTACTTTTAATTGAGAAGCTTCAGCAAATGACCACAGCTAGTCCATCATCTCTCACAACGTCAATATCAAGTCTGATGTGAGAATGATTAATAACAAGCAGAAGAAAGGAGATGTCAGAAGAAATCATTGCTAACTTAAAAATTACTTTTTGGGTTTATCATATGACAACTAATGGGTAGCTTTAACAGGTGTTTTTAATGCTAGTTGTGGATAGCTGAATGATAAGAGTAAATAAATTTTATTTGCATTGTTTTAGCACTTCTTGAAGGAATATATCATATTCTAACATAAACTTTAATCCAAATGAAATTTTTTAATGTACCCCTTGATAATGCATTTCTCTTTCTAAAGATCTCAATGTCTTCAGACAATGCAAAGATCTCAGATGTACAATAAAATTAAATTTGAGGGATTATAATAAATAAATTTGAGGTTGGGACAAGGAGGAACGGGAACAGATGCTTTGTCTTGGGGGGAGGGTGTACCACTGAGAAATAGCTGGCACTAGGTGATGCTTTGTCTACTAGGAGGAACATGTTGACCAGAGAGGGGCTTCCAAAAAAGGACAGATGATGTGTCAAAGGGTACCAAGGACTGACCAGATATTTGATCTACAGTAGGGGGTCTCCAAGGACTGACCAACCAGAAAGAGGTAGAAAGGCCACAAAGTGGAGATATGAGCAAGGCCACAAATGAGGGTCTTTGGAGCATGCACACAAGTAAAGTGACAGTATCCTCAAGTGGCCTACACTCATTAACATAGTAAAAATCACACCCACTAGCACCATGACAGTTTACAAATACCATGACAACCCCCAGAAATTGCCTTACAAGGTTAAAAATGGGGAGGGTTCCCAGTTCTGGGAATTCTCCACCCCTTTCCAAGAACAACCGTGAATATTCCACTCCCCACTTAACATAAAATTAGGGAATCGGCATAAAAGGGAAAATCTTGTTAAACTCAGGGTCTCCTCTACTCATGGGGTGTTGACCCATTCCTTCTCTGGAATGTACTATGTTTTAATAAACTTTGGCACTTTGCTTGCTTGCATTGCTTTGTCTGCTCATTTGCTCCATCGACTCGGTGCCAGTAACCATTCTTTGGTACTGGGAACCAAGAACCAGGGAACACAGGGACCTGACATCTTGTCCACACACCTGACAGGATTGCTAGTATATTAATATTTTTTTAAAAACTAAAGGTAGAAAAATGTCAAAAATATATCAGAACAAAGAAAAATGTATCAGCATTAAATATAAGTGAAAGAGAAGAAATAAAAGATTGATTACAGTGTTCAATAAGGAAATATGGAATCAATTTAAAATTCAATCAGGCTTTTTCTGCCAATGGATAATGAAACATCTGTGACTTTCATTATGCTCAGTGATACTTCAGCGTATTGCTTTATTCGGTGGTATTTCATAAATATGACATATATCCTAAGATCAGAAAAGTAGGTTGATACCATGGAGATCAAGAGATTAGGAAAAGAACAAGTGGAAACAAAGAATAAAACAGAATAAATCAAAGTCTAGTAAAGCAGGATCACAAAGTAAATACTCTGTCAAAACACATGTTTTATTCTACTTAATAAAAAAATAGAACTGGACAATAATAGAGAGATGATGTTTCTATTCCCCCCAAATGGAAGACAAAATGTAATTTCTCCATAAAACTATAAGTTGTCAAACATTTATAATAGAAAATTACTTAAATAAAATGTGAAAAAGTTCATTTCCAATAAAGGCAGAGTAGGTCTTTTTAAGTAACCCTACCAGTGAAAACAACAACAAAAAAAGATAGACAAAATATTTTATTTTAAAAATTACTTCAATAACACCAAAGACCTGAAAAGTTAGGTAAACAACTTGAAGTAATTGAAGAGCTTTTATTGTCTTATTAGAAAAACTGTAAAGTTCAGTAAACAATTAGAATTAATTCAGGCATATAACAAGGTTACTAGATACAAAATGAGCATTAAAATAAATATTTCTGCATAATAGTAACAAATAGAAAGAAATATTAAAAAGATAATATTTAAAGTTGCATTAACAAATAAACTTAACAAAATATGTGTAACACCCCTACAGGAAAAATTACAAAACTCTATTCTTCGAAGTGAAGTGTCACAAGAATGGAAAATCAAACACCACTGGTACTCACCATCAAATTGGTACTAACTGATCAATACTTATGTCACACATGGCAATAATATTCATCAGGGAGTGGGCAGGCGGGAGCGGGTGGAGGAGGTGGGAAAACTCTCACTGAATGGGTGCGGGGTGCACAGTTTGGGGGATGTCCATGATTGTAGCTCTGACATGGGCAGTGCCTGGGCAATATATATAACCAAAGTGTTGTACCCCCATAATATTCTGAAATTTAAAAAAAGAGAAATATCAAAGCTTACATAAACATAGAGAGACATTATGTTCATAACGTAAAAGATTTAATACCATAGACGTCAATTCTACCCAAAATAATATATAGAGTCAAAGCAATCACAATTAAAATTTTGACAATTTTTTTTGTGTGTGGAGAAGGGATGATGTGGATGGGGGGCTGGTTCTAAAATTTGTATAAAAATATAAAGAGCCAATAAAAGCCAAAACTCTTTTGAAGTAAAACAGAATTAAGCAAACATCAAGATTTATTATAGAGCCATGATTAATAGGCAGAAACAGAAAAGATAAAAACAGAACCCAAGAGAGAACCTGAAAGCAGAATCATCCATATATGAACACGATATAAGATGGTGGTACAGCAGAGCAATGGGTAAGGGATAGTCTTTTCAATAAAATATAATGGAAAGTAGGCATCCATGTGAGTGCCAGGTAGTGTCTATTGTCTGTCAACTACACTTTCCAAGTGTTAAACAATCTTGTCTATTGGCTTTCTGTGAGATTCTGCCAGTGAGAAACACTAGATGGAGACTAGAAAGAAGGGAGTAGCCAATATCTTGTTTCCTCTTCCACCTTTCACATAACAAGGACATCTCAGGGCTTCAGTAGTTCCATTGATTATGGACTAGAGGCTTCAGCCTAGGGGTATTGGGAAGCTTCCTGGTCTTTGGGTAACAACTCTTTTACATTTTGCTCCAGTAGCGACCCTCTCCTTCTTCCTTTTACTCCTTGATTCTTTCAACATGTTTCTAATAGATCATATAGATAAATGAAGAACCTGTGGTGATTTACACTTTTCATAATGGACACAGGCACAATATTTTGCAATGAAAACAAAAAATCAATTATAAGTGGATTACTTTCTTAAACATGAAAGACAAACCTATAAAGCTTATAGAATGCAATATAGGGTAATATTTTTGTGACCTGAGGGAGGGAAGAATTTTTCAAACAAGACAGAAAGAATATTAAGCATAAAGGAAAAGATTAATAAATTCTACTTCAATTAAGTCAGGACTTCTATTTATCAAAAGACACAAAAAAGGAGCTAAAAGTCAGATTAGGAAATGGGATTTGCAACTCATAACTAAGAAAAAACTGGCATGACAAATATGGAATTTATGTAAGAACTTTTAAACTTCCATAAATAAATATAAGATGATAGAAACATAATAGAAAAATAGACAAATTATTTGAATGGTGTCTTACATACACAGAAAGGAAATGTAAATGATAAATAAACATATGGAAATATATTCATTGACAATTCATTGACTCTGAGCATTCCTCTTCCTCCTCCTTCTCTTCTTCTCCTCCAGGTTACCTTCCTTTTCCTTTTCCTCATCTAGACCATCTAATTTTCTGTAACCAATACCATATTTGAAGTACTGAGAGATATTTTTGTTTTTGAAATTGGTCCCACAATTTGAATTTCTTCGACATGAATTCTAATCATGTTGGGGACTAATATGTAATGATATAAACTTTTTTAAGGACAGAGGGGACAAGATGGCCAAACAGAAACTTCAGTTGCCAGGTCATGCCAAATAGAAGAAAAACTTCCAGGTGAGAAAGTATAGCCCAGGTGAAATACTAAGGGAAAGGTGCCGGAACATACTATTATCAGAGATCCCACAGGAAGATGTTGTGGAGCAGAATAAGAAAGACAAAGATTTTGGCAGAGATTGACCCCTGAGGGACTTGGAGCTATAGAAAGGGTAGGTGGGTGTCACTGGGGGAGAAGAAGAAAAGAGTCTTGCTAGAGATTTAGACAGCCAGATTAAAGAAGGTCAATGAACCTCTGAAAGATATCTTGCAAATAGGACATCACCAAGGTACATAGTCATGAGTCTGGCCAAAGCCAAAGTGAAGAAGAAAATCCTAAAAACTGCGAGATGAAAGCATCTAGTACCTTACAAAGAAAAACCAATTAGACAAACAGCAGACTTCTCAGCAGAAACCTTACCAGCTAGAAGAGACTGGGGTCCCATCTTTAGTCCTCTTAAACAGAATAACAGTCAGTCAAGAATTTTGTATTCTGCAAAACTAAGTTTCATAAATGAAGGAGAAATAAAATTTTTCCCAACAAGCAAGCACTAGGGAATTTTTCACCACTCGACCTGCCCTACAGGAAATGCTCAAAAGTGCCAAAGCAATCAGGCAAGAGAAAGAGATAAAGAGCATCCAAATCAAAAAAGAGGAAGTGAAACTATTCCTCTTTGCCATGATATGATTATATCTAGGGAATCCTAAAGACTCCTCTAAAATACTCCTAGAATTGATAAATAAATTCAGTAAAGTCTTAGGTTACAAAATTAATATACACAAATTTGTAGCATTTCTATACAGTAATAACAGCCATGCTGAGAATCAAATATTCAAATCAGGCACCTAATACCATTTACTATAGCTACAAAATAAAATAAAATAAAATACCAAGGTATACACTTAAATAAGGTGGTAAAAGATCTTTACAAGGAGAACTATAAAACACTGATGAAAGAAATCACAGAGGACAAAAACAAATGGAAAAAAATTTCATGCTCTTGGATTAGAAGTATCAATATTGTTAAAATGTCTACACTGCCCAAAGTGATTTACATATTCAGTGCAATTCCCATCAAAATATTACTGTCATTTTTCACAGAATTAATTTCATATGGAACCTAAAAAGAACCCGAATAACCAAAACAATCCTAAGCAAAAAGAACAAATCTGGATGCACCACATTACTGGACTGCAAATTATACTATAAGGTTATAGTAACCAAAACAGCATGGTATTGGTATAAAAGTAGACACATAGATCAATGAAACAAATAGAGAACACAGAAATAAAAGCATACACCTACAACCAATTGATCTTTGACAAAGCATAAAAAAAATACACTGGGGAAAGGACACCCTATTCAATAAGTGGTGCTGGGAAATTGGATGGCCGCATGCAGAGGAATGAATCTGCATCCCCACCTCTCACGATACACAAAAATCAACTCAAGATGGATTAACAATGTAAGTGTAATCCATAAAAATTCTAGAAGAAAACTTAAGAAAAACTATTCTGGACACTGGCCTAGGCAGAGAATTTATGACTAAAACACCAAAAGCAAATGCAATAAAAACAAAAATAGACAAATGGGACTTAATTAAAGTAAAAAGCTCTACACGGCTAAGGAAATAATCAAAAGAGTAAATAAACAACCTACAGAATGGGAGAAAATATTCACAAACTATAAATCTGATGAAGGACTAATATCCCAAATCTAAGAGGAACTCAAAACAATCAGCTAGAATAAAAACCAAATAATCCCATTAAAAAGTGCGCAAAACACATGAACAGACATTTTGCAAAAGAAAATATACAAATGGCATACAAATATGTGAAAAAATGCTCGATATCACTAATCATCAGGGAATTGCAAATTAAAACCATGATGGGATACCACCTCACCCCTATCAGAATAGCCATCACTAATATGTCAAAAAATAATAGATGTTAGTGTGGATGCAGTGAAAAGGGAGAGCTTATACACTGTTGGCAGGAATGTAAATTAGTACTAACTCTATTGAAAACAGTATGGAGATTCCTCAAAGAACTAAAAGTAGACCCACCATTAGACCCAGAAATTCCAGTACTGGGTGTCTACCCAAAGGAAAAGAAGTCATTCATTATATCAAAAAGACACCTGCACTAGTATGTTTATCACAGCACAATTCACAATTGCAAAGATATGGAATCAACCTAAGTGCTCATCACTGCTGAGTGGATAAAGAAAACATGGTGTGTGTGTATAAATATATTCCATTGTGTGTGTGTACCAACACACACACAATGGAATATTAATAATGTCTTTCTCAGCAACTTGGATGGAACTGGAAGCCATTGTCCTAGGTGAAGTATTTCAGGAATGGAAAAGCAAATACTGCATATACTCACTTATAAGTAGGAGCTGAATGATGGGCATACATCATCACATAGAGTGGTATAAGGGACTTTGGAGACTTGGAAGCAGGTAAGGTGGTAGGAGAATGAGGGATCAAAAATTACCTATCAGGTACAATGTATACTATTTGGGTGATAGGTACACTAAAAATCCTGACTTCACCACTATACAACTCATTCATGTATCAAAAAACCACTTGTAACCCCTTAATCTATTGAAATAACAAAAAGCAAGAGCATAAAAAATTTGTTAAAATTACAAATAAAAGATGACAATTATTTCTTCCATTGATTCATATACTTATTCAATTGCCATTTTCTCAGTAATTGTGACAGGATTGGCTCCCTTATAGGTTTGATGTAATAAGTTTATAAACAAAGACTTAAACTAAAGAAGGGTGAGCAAGAAAAAATTTAGCAAATGGTAATGTCTTAAATCTGACAAACCTTAGTTTCTTCATCAATACCATGAGAATAATTACAAGACCTCACAGGACCATTTTGAGGATTAATTTATTGTAATGCATCATTCTTGCAGACTCTCACATCTCCTTGACATCCCTTATGCTTTTCCACAGGCTGGTCCATTTGTCCCAGATGCCAGTCCTTTCCTCCAGAATATACCAAACTTCTATTCATTTTTAAGACTCTATTTATCTACTTAAGTAAGATTTTCCCCAGCTTCTCTAGGCAGATTTAGGTGTTCTTTGGGTTTCTTCAACGCTCTTTTCTTACCCAGCTCTCTTATAGGACTGTATTTTCAATCTCTAGTGATGTATCTATCTCCCCCACAATCTAAGAACCACTTGAGGAAAAGAATCATGCCCTATTCATCTCCATATTTCTTACCATGCCTTTCATGCTGCCTAGTAGGTTAGCAGTAAATGTTACCAGAATAAATGAAAAAATAGAATTTTGGCATTATAAAAAGCAAATGTATTCTTGATGAAATCATCAAGGAAAGACTAAAGAATGTCAGAGCTAATAACAAATTCAATGAGTCTGAGGTCCTAGAAGTATTGGAAGTAGTATAAAAAAGGCAGCTAAGATTGTAGTGAAAATATAGAGATTCAAGAGATTATCATCAGAGCAGGTTTAGCTTTTTTCCATAGATTTCCCAAGTGGTATAAATATCTTTTTGGAATAAGAAATTGTTTCAAGGGACTTTTGCATGCATGGTTACCTGAGAGAAATTCTTCCTTAAAATTAGCATGTAGTAATATATTTATTATCCAGAGACATCAGGGAATGACTCTAAGGAATAGCAAGCAAGATAAAAATACTGAGTGCTGAAAGCAGTTGTCATGAATAATACTGATCCTTAGTTTACTATTATCCCCTATTCGAAAACCATTTATTACATTTTTAGAAAAACTAAGTGTACACATTTTGCTTATGAAGACTATTTGTAACCTCTGATTCTTTTTACTTTCTAAGCAGCAGGTAGAAACTATGTACCTTAAAAAAATGTATCTTACAAGACTGACCTCCATATCATTCTGTTTGGAGATTTCCTTCATCTTTGCTTCTATAATTCTGAACATTTTCTTTATACCAACTTTTCCGAATCAGTGATATTGTATGGATGTATGTTGAATCACCATTTTGTTCTCTCTAGTTCACATACCCATAGAAAGTGGAAAAGCTAAAAATTTTGAGTAATTAAGTGTATACTTGCATTATAACTCTCAGGGAGAGTTGGGAACTGTGGATTATGTGGAGAGAAGCTGAAGCCTTATTTTTTAATTTTGTTTTAGGTAGATCACATGAATTGAAAAGGGAAATCTCTAAAAGGCAGGCCAAAATAAGACCCATGAGAGTGTAATCTTGGGGTACAAAGCTTGAGCAACCCTCTTAATCACCATTTAGCTTACAAAATTTCCTTAACTTGCTGAAGCCTCAAATTCTGCATTTGCAAACTGGCAATAATATAGTAACATCCACCTAGTAAGGCCAGCATAGGAATACAGTTCATGTCAAACATTAGCACAGGGCTTGACACATAGTGCCAGGGACTACCACTTTGCTGCTATTGTTATTACTGATTACAAAGAACCGCATAACAGGCACCGCAACAGGTTCTGACTCGTAAAATGGTTCTCAGCTTCAGTCGTCTGTCTCCTAACTCTGGAATCCAGACTTTATCTGTTAGAAAGCGTTCAGTTGTAAGAAATGGAACTTCTCACTAACTCATGTTAAATGAGATGAAACGTGTTTTGCCACATAGTAAGTTCAGGGGTAGGACTGCCTTCAGGTTTGCTTAATTAAGATGCTCAACTTTGTCATCAAGAACTCAGGTTCTTTCCATCTTTCTACTCTACCATGCACAGAACCAATTCCATCTAATGCCTATTTGTCTTTGTGGTCTTCGAATGGCTTACAGAAGCAATAAGGCAAAATCATCGTTGCTCAAGTCCCGTATGGACAGAGTGACAAAGAGGGATGGATTGATTCCAGGAATCAATCCTCTCACCTTGTGTCACTCTCTGTCCTTTCTTTTCTTTCTTCTTTTTCTTCCTTCCTTCCTCCCTCGATTCCACCTTTCTTTCTTTCTTGCCTTCCTTCCTTTTTCACTCCCTCCTTCCCTTCCTTCTTACCTCCCTCCCTTACTCTCCTTTTTTTCTCTTTCTCTCTCTGTTGCTCACTTTCTCCTCAACAATTATTTATGATCTACCGTAGGTCTGTCATTGTTCTGAGTCCTAGAAATGCATCAGTGCACAAAAATCCTGCCCTCATTTAGCTTACGTTCGAGTGGAGCCAAGTTGTTCCCACACCTAAACAGATCACTGACCAGGAGAATGAGATGACAGTGGTTAGAGACTAACCAGCTGGAATGGAATGGATGTTGGGGCATTTACCAAACTTGCCCAATCCACCCCAAAAATATTCTTTGGATCTCTTATTGGTGTTCAATCTTCAAGCATCTTAGAGTCTATGGCAGGGGAAAATCATGCCCTATTTTTAAATATTTGCCTTATTTTCTGCTTCTCAAGTGAAGAAGTAAAGAAATTAATTATTCAATGGTGTGCACTATGTAGTCATTACCAAACATATTTGTTTATTTTATGTTACAATATATTTTCAGTAAAATTTAAGCTCATTTGCTTTCTTTGGTTGTCATTTTAAAATCCCAGACCTTGCATTTATCTTAGCTTATTAATAATTTAATGTTTTGATCATAGACTATATGATATACTATAATGATAATCTTTAAATGCCCATTTCATTAAAATTTTATGTTGCACACAAGACCTATAAGTCCCTGCTGCTACAGCAAATCATTTCATAACTTTATCTAATAACAATGTCTGGTGGTGGTTTTCAATTAGATTGAGTCACTCATAATGCATCAGAGGAAGTGGATCCCAGCCAAGTGTTGTTAATACTACTTACAATGTGGCTTCACAGTCATGCCAGAGCACAGTTCTTCCTCAATTCCCACCTCATCCTGACTCCTACTGGGGTAAAGCAATATGTGAATAGCCCAGAACTAAACTGTAAGTTTTCTAAAAATAGAGTATTTTATTTATTTCGTATGCATAGAGCACAAAAATAATGCTCTGTGCTCAATACACATGGACCAAAATTGTATTCCAATAAGGATATATTAATGCTATGGTCAACCATAGTCATCTTTTGGGGCCCTCTTGGTCAAAGCAAAAAGAACTGGCAGGAGTCCAAAAGTATCACATAATAATCTAAGAAAATGATTGAATGGCTGTACTTTGAAATGTTAGTGAGTTACGAGCTGGTACAATACACTAACCCCTTTGCTGCCATTTGCGTTCTGTCAGTGTCATATCACATTAGAAGTAACGGTGGACGAACATAGAATGTGGCATAGTTAGCATCATGTAATACCTACCATGTAATAAACCCTTGGTATGTGTCCTTAACTCATTTAATCCTTACAGGAACCCTAGGATGCTGATACTATTAGCCCCACTTCACAAATAACGGGTCTCAGCTCACAGAAATTTAAAAATGTGAACAAAGTGCTACACTATTTCCAAGCTCAGCATGCAGTGAAGAACATCAGAACCAAGGCCCATACATTGATTTATTTCAAGAATCTGTATGTTAAAGGACCAACAGTTTACCTGAACAAGAAAAAACAATGCTTCCTTTGAAAACGAAAATAGTCACAATAATAATTCAACCTTTGTGAAACTGAAAGCTAATAAAGATAATAAAATCAGCAATTTGTGAATGAATATAAAATTTAATCATTTCATGAAGCAATTAAAATTTTGAGTCTGACATCTTTTTCAACGTTTTTCAACTTAATTTCATTTATAGTCACTAGAAATAAAGAAAAAAACCTGTCCAGAGTAGCAACTACCTTTCCTAAATGTACTATGTGGAAAGGGAGAGGTTTATCTACCTTTAAAATGAGTGCATGGGGACAGGTGGGATTTGTACTGAAAGGATTCCACGTTCTCACTTTCCAAGCATCAGAATTCCAACACACCTCAAAGGTATAGGAGGTGGGAATTTCTTCTAACAGAAAATCATATGATTATGTAAAAGTTCTTAAAATAAGCTTTACTTTAATTGACAAAGAAGTCAAAAGTCAAACCTAGAAATGCAATTAGTCTCTATTCCAGAGGGAAGGGAGTAATAAAAAAAAGAAAACTTTGAAAATTAAGAGATAACAGATGCAGCCAGCAATGTGAGACTTGGAATTTAGCATTTTACTTAATAAGAATAGAGTTAATTTTTAAAGAGATACCTAATCTCAAACTCACTTTGGTCATAACTCATATACTGCATTATATTCTAAAACTAATTCAGGTTTTACACAAACCATTTACAGAAGAAAGTAAAGAATTATAAAACTGTTTCAAAGAAATTTCTCAGAAGACACACGGCATCAACTATTGTTGTTATTATCATTCATCTTTTAAAAACATACTAAGGTATGTGTAGGCAGAGCGGCTACCCAACAGGTAAGCTTCACATAGTAGCCATTTTCTGTTCTCATTTGCTGAGTGTCCATTCTAATGCTCTGACTCTCATGCCGCATAGGTTGTTAAATACTTTAAATATTACTCCTGTATACCTGTATTATTATAAGTAATGTATATTGTTTGCAATGACTATAATAATTTACTGAAATGCATCACTTAAATGTAAATCAGGCATAAAAATTTATAACAAGATCAATAATCTAAACTGCTGAAAGATTTCAAAACTGAAATAGTATTTCCATTGTCAATTTTATTTCAATCTGTGTTGACTAGATAATGCAAATCACAAGCTTTACCCTACATAATCTCGGGACAATTGGGCATAGGTCATATATTGGTCTTTTCAGGCTGCCATAACAAAATACCACAGGCTGGGTGGTTTAAACAACAGTAATTTATATCTTGTAGTTCTGGAGAATGGTTTTTAGTGAGGGCTCTTTTCCTGGCTAGCAGATGGCCACCTTCTTGCTGCAGTCCTCACGTTTTTTTCTCTGAGCATGCGCAGAGACAGACAGCTCTGTGTCTCTGTATTAGGGCCCCACCCTTATGACCTCATAAGCTTAATTGCCTTCTAAAGGCCCTATCTTCAAATATAGTCACATTGGGGTTTAGGGTATCAACATATAAATTTTGGGGTGATACAATTTGGTCCATAGTCGGTCAATAGACTGTATTCCATATTCCAACTACAAATTCAGAGCTGGAAACTAAAACAGCTTTGTGGAAATTATTGTCTTAACTTAGCTAAGTTCATGTAAAAGACTCCATATGCAGTTCATAGTCAAAATTTATCAAGTAGTTGATCTGTGTAAAAAACTTAGTGGTTTACATAAGGTAAGACGATTATCTAAGATTCAAGTAATGGGGGCATGGTAACTACAGCATCTAGTAAAAAAATTAGAAACATATCAGAATTCACATTCCACTTCTGTGGATTACTATACCAAGTGTAATGATCCTTCTAAAATTTTATACAAACACTATGTAGAAACCTAATGTATTTTAAAGTATAAGAAACACCTGAATAGAGTCAAAATTTACCAATGAATCTGGAAACTTATAAAAGATATTTGGCTATTTTAACAAGCAGATAAAGATGAATATAATAATTTATAGTAGAAAAATCTCATAAAATAGAGAAAATGAGTATCACTTTCTAACAGAGTTATTAAAGAAAATGTGAAAAAAAGTATAATGTAAAACTGCTCACCTTAGCAATTGAATAATTTCTCATAGATTCATTGGGCACTGGGCTACATCATCTTTTCTAAACAATTCATAAAACATTTTTCTGTACATTTTATGATTTAGTTAAAACATTTACTATGAGTATATGCATAGTAATATATTATTAGTTAATATAGTCTTAATGTTAATTAATATAGTCATATTTTCATTATATTATATTATTATTTTTTCTTTTTGCTTCTAGATCTATAGGCTTGGTGACCTCAGAGGAAAATGGAAATAAATTTGAGAGTATTTTTAAACTTTATTGTATGGTTTACATTTTTGGAGATTACATATGAATATTATTTGAGAACTGAGTTATTAATGATTGCGGGCCATTTAAATTGTTAATCCAAGCATAGGTAAGGCAGCGGAGGTATGAGCATGTATACCAGCACTCTGATGGAATGTTAATAGCACTGTAAATATATGTGCTCTGTGCTTTTGAAAAGGGTGACCGAGAAAGCCTTGTAACAATTTAGGGGGTACCTAGATTTAATGAGTGTGGAATTGGATCACAGCAGGGCACATTCCTGCACCAGAATTGCAGCTGTTATGAACAGTAAATCTTTACTAATAAAAAAAATAAAATAGTTAAGTATTTCTATCCCGAGAGTTCAATTTATGGTTTGGGGTCCACAGTCACAGCTACTGTAGTGGGAAAGATAGAGCTAACATTTTTCTATTCACTAGACATTTCAATTTCAGCAACAAATTATTATAATGAATGAAATTAATAAGGCATGTATTATTAAAAGACAGTTTACACTATATTTTTCAATCATAAATGAAATCATAACAGGAAGGCTTACTCATGGAGAAAACAAGAAACGATGTTGCAAATTAAATTAAACTCATAAGCATAACTTCATAAACAAAAGCAAAGAGAAAGTTTTCTAGAAGAAATATATTAGAAAGTATTTCCATTTCAATAGGAAACCTACCCTCTGGATGTCATGGAATTCCACTGCATTATGAACACAGACCTACACCTCCACACAGCCATCAAAGACCAGGACCCTCTCATGGCTCTGCAGCTGTGTCACCACACACCCATGAAAGTCTTACTATTTGTGCACTTACACGTAGACATCATACTATCTCTCAGGAAATTGGCCCCTTTGCTCTTAATTCTTGTGGTCTCTGTCTACAGATAATCATTCCATCATCACCTTTTTCACCCTAATGTTCCCACCCTCCCATTTTTCTCCTGTGAGCACTAACATCTTGCCACTAATAACTCAGTCCAAATTTTCCCACCTATCATATTCTTGCCTATTTTCATCTACAATTTTTCTCCCTTTCACTTTCACCAACAACTTCCATCCTCAATGTGCTGGATTGTTTCCCTTCACCTTTTTTGGTAAGTGCCTCTTTTTTTCCTAGAGTTTTTATTTCTCTTTATTTCTTTAAATTCACTGAACTTAAGACTTGATGATCCATGACCCATTCATTGCTGTCTCTCCTAATGCTTACTTTTTCCCACTGACCTCCATTCAGTAGGCCAATATTACCACTACGACTATTAACCCATTGTCTGCTATTCTCAGACCTTCTGGTCATCATTTTATCTATCTACTACCCCACAGATCCACTTACACCTTCTCAGCTGAGCTTAGTACCCAGCTCAAAGTTCTCCGTCATCATCACAGTGATTTCAACAGCCACATCAATAATTCCCCAGAATTTTTCACTGTCTCCAGTCCTGCATATTAGTGCTGCTTACTTAAGTCAGCAATTACTCATGTTATATGCATATATACAATTTTAATATGTCTTTTTAAATTATCATGATAAAACTCTTCAGACTAGCTACAGTCTTTCATTATCTAACCATCATTCCAACCAATGGTAAAGAGACCATTAAGATTTGCCTAGATCACATTAGAATTCACACATGTCCAAAAATGCCTGGCAAACTAGTCCAAAGGACCTTCCAGAAGTCTGTTTGAACAATGGATTAAAGTAACATTCCCAGGTCCCAGGGATTAAGATGTGGATTCCTTTGGAGGCCATTATTCACCTTACCACAGGCTAAGTGCCAAAGCGTACATGGACATTCACAGGAATTGTCAGGAAACATCTCCAGTCCCAGGGCAGCAGCAGCAAAGCCAGAGAGGCAGCTTCCTCAGGATGTTAGCCTCACAGAGCATCATCAGTTAGCATCACCAAGCACCACTGGGAACCAGCCGGAGGGTGGGTCAGTGGCAAGGGGAGCGGCATTCATGGGTGTGTCTGACCATCTGTATCATGGTTATTTTGTATGATCTAGTGTGTCCTGGTAAACATAGATTTAACAATTTTATTTTGGTCAGTTTTTCCCTGTCCTGGTGTCTGATAATTATGTGCCCTGCCTTTACTGTGCTCAATTTCTGAGAGCCCCCTCCATGCATTTTCTTCTCCTCTCCTGAAACTCCTTGCTTTGTGATCTTCTACCTCTGCCAGTGCTACCTGTCCAAATTTCCAACATTCCCTCGGATCATTCTCTACTTTTCCCTCACATGCTGTTCTGATCTCCCCCTTCACTGAATGTCTTAACTGTTTGAATCACAACCACACAACTTGGCATTTCTTGCCAGTTTTGACTTTTGCTTTTTTAAAAATTATATTGCTCAGTTGGATTCTTTCTTCCTACAGAACCAAGTAGAATGCTGTACACACAAGGGGGATACTCAACAAATACTGAATCATTATTTGATTCAAATTTCTTTTGAGGTTAACTAGAGAAACGTGGAAACTTGTAGAATTCCAGGTCCATAGATTATTGTGTTGAAATTGACCAAGTACCCATCATGATAAGTTAAGACCATATGCATGTGAACTACAAATCATAACATAATAACAATAATAGTAATGACAATAATAAATCTTTAAGGAAGGAATTCTGATTTTAATGAGGGAATTCAATAAAGAAGTAATTTAGATATGGTATTATTAATATCCATCCTTCCACATAGCAGCTGTAGGCATCACAAATGTTTTATACCAGTCTAAGACTCAAAATTGTGGTTTATGAAAGTAAATTTACCACAGAAGGTGAAACAGCAGGTCCACTTGGCACCCTAGTCTATATGGTGCAAGAAGGTATCCTCCACTAAGCACTTGACTACATGTTTGATGCTGTCCTTGGAGAAGCAGCCTCTCTCTGGATCACACAGAGATCAGGTTATATACTGAACCATGAAATTTAATTGTTCATATGTTAATATGCACAAAAGTAGATCTCATGCTCTCCTGGGCAGGGGTTTAATTTGTCTGGAATAATTTTTTCCATGAAACAGCATCATATATATCTACAGCCATATAGAAACAACAAAAAATAACTATAAAAGGTGGTTACTAAACAAAGATTATTCAATTTTTTTGGAACGCAAATGAAAAATTTTTCTCAATGACAACAAAATGGTAGTAAATTGCAAATATGGATTTTGCGTTACATCAAAATGACTTTCATAATTTGTTCTAAGTACATAAAAGCCATTCTAGAGAAAGACTTTGTTCTTATATTATAGTAAGTATAAAAAGAATCATTAATCCATCCCCTCTATGACCCTTACATATAAATAATCTCTTATTCTTAACTTTACAACTTTATCTTAAAGGTTTTTCAATAACACTTAATCTTTCCTAAACTTTATAATACTACTCTTTGTGCTGCTTTCTAAAATGTAACTGCAAAAGCCATCATAAGTTTTTCTACTTGAAATATTTCCCTCAAATTGAATTTGTGTTTAACTATTTAAATTGCTTTTTACTCATTATCTAATAGATTTTTAAGGAAGGAAATTGAGAATTTTAGCTGTTAAAAAAGAGTCTGTTGGATCTTTGATTCTAAAATTAGCCAATTCTGCAATTAGAATACATGATTTATGAACTGACAAAAAATATGTAGATAGTGATAGTGGGGTGGGTGTCTATAAATACCAGTAATTGAAGGGACCATATAAGTGAACCAGGGCAAAAGTATTTTGAGATGAAATAGTCACATAATGGAGACACAGAATATAGAAACACAATCTGAGTACGTATCTTAGCTCTCCACTCCATTGTGCACTGTGACAAATCAAGGCCAGGAAAACTTCTCAACCTGAGAATGTAGAAAGAAAGTCCTAAAAATTGCATTCATGATCTTTTAAAACATAAATGGAAGATTTTTGTACACAATATAGGTAATACATTTTATAGCACAAATAGTTAAGAGAAAAGGAATTTTAGTGTTAGCCTGAAGAAAAGAACACTTCTTAATAAAATCAAAAGCTCAGTATCTAAATTTCTTAATATGTGCTATAAATGTAGCTTGCCTGGATTTTTCAAGTTAATTTAAAAGGCAATTTAAAGTGTTTCTTTTCTGTAAATTAGCTAATGACTTATATTTTTATATTAACACCCAAACAATGTCTTGGAATATACTCAGTTATAACTCAGTTCTGGTACAATTGTTCAGCCAAATCTCAGCAAAAAGGGAGAAAAAAAGGTAAAAATTCCACCAAGCCATCTTGCCTGACTGCTTTACTTGTAAACTGGCAATGCCACTCATGACAAATGAACATATATCACAGTCTCTGCAGATACATTAGTAAAAGCAGATGAATCTTAAGAATCCAAACCTCCTTCTAATGTGAATTTTGAAAAGCAAACAAATATGGACTATTGACTTTCAGATAAAAACTGCTGAATAAACAGCATTATTTTTACTCCCTCTTAAAACTTGATTAAAACTTCAGTGAAGAGTCTTTTAAGATATAAACCCATTATAACAAACAATGAGAAAAAAACAGAACGACAATATTTTAGAAGCTAGAAGACAGATGGAAAAATGGTAACTAACTTAGCATATTAAGAAAGCTTAATCTTAAACTAGTAGTATAAAAAGTTCAAGAAGCAACCTAATTTAAACATAGATCCCTAAACACATGAGGAACTGGTAGGAATAAGGTATTTTTGGAAAGGGATTGAATGTGGCACAAAAAATACAAGAGTTGGCTAAAAACCTGCTTAAAAAGCAAAAGACTCAGATTTCCTTTTTTATTCCAAAGTCTCTGAGTTACTGTTTCTCTCTCACATTGGCAGAAGACTATAGGTATATTTTTCTAACAGCTTTATTGAAATATAATTCACGCATCATACAACTGACTCACTTAAAATATGTAATGCAATGGTTTATACATAACATATTCACAGAGTTGTGCAAACTATCATCACAATCAGTTTTAACCCCATACCTGTTAGCTAATCACTCTCCAATCTTCCATCCCTCCCAGCTCTAGGAAATCATTAATCTACTTTCTGTCTCTGTGGATTTATCTAATCTGAACATTTTAGATAAATTGATTAATACAATATGTGCCCTTTTACGACTGTCTTCTTTCACTTACCATAATGCTTTTAAGGTTCATTCATGATATACCCTGGAACAGTACTTCATTCCTTTTTATTCCATTGTATGTATATACTACATTTTGCTTACCCATTCTTCCACTAGTGGATATTTGGACATTTGGATTGTCTTCACTTTTTTGCTATTATGAATAGTACTGCTATGAACATTTGTGTGCAAGTTCTTGTGTGCTTATATCTTTTCATTTCTCTTGGGCACATACCTAGAAGTAGAATTGCTGGGACATATGATAATTCTTTGTTTACCCTTTCAAGGAACTAAAACACTGTTTTCAAAAGTGGCTGCACCATTTTACATTCCCACCAGAAATGTATGAGTTTTCTAATTTCTCCACATACTTACTAAGACTTGTTATCATCTGTCTTTTTCATTATAGCCGTCCTGGTAGATATGAAATGGTATCTCATTGTGGTTTATATTTGTATTTTAGATGGTATATTTTTATACTATGCTAGTATCCAAAGTCTCCTACCTCAAAAGATTCTATACATATGGAGGGATTAAGTAAAAGTTAATATATTGAATATGGAAAGCCTCGTTCTATTCTCTCTTTCTGCTCCTAAAACTCTCCCAGCTAGATACATATTGTCTACGCAAGTAAATAAAAACAATCTTTGGGCTCTCTGAACAGGGAAATAATCTGATATACAAACTTCAAACATTTCCCAAACAAATAACCCACAATAAATTTAAAAATTGATAAGCCCCACCCTTACTCTCAGAGCTTTCTTTTTTTTTTTTTTTTACCATAAGATCCTATTTTTTTTAAATTTATTTTTTAATTTCAGAATATCATGGGGGTACAACACTTTGGCCATACACATTGCCCCTGTTCTGCCCGTGTCAGAGCCACAATCGTGGTCATCTCCCAAACTGTGCTCCCCACATCCATTCAGTGAGAGTTTTTCCCATCCCTTCCACCCCCCTCCCACCTGCCCGCCCTCAGATGAATGTTCTTGCCCTGTGTGATATAAGTGTTCATCAGTTAGTACCAGTTTGATGGTGAGTACCAGTGGTGCTTGTTTTTCCAATCCTGCGACAGTTCGCTTTGAAGAATGGGTTCTAGCTCCAACCAGGATAATACCAGATGTGTTAATTCACTGTTGTTCCTTATTGCTGAGTAATACTCCATGGTATACATATACCACATTTTATTGATCCACTCGTGTATTGATGGGCACCTGGGTTGTTTCCACAACTTTGCGATTGTGAATTGTGCTGCTATGAACATTCAAGAGCAGATGTCTTTATTATAAAATGTCTTTTTTTCTTTTGGATAAATACCCAGTAGTGGGATTGCTGGGTCAAATGGTAATTCTACTTTTAATTCTTTGAGGTATCTCCATATTCTTTTCCATAGAGGTTGTACTAATTTGCAGTCCCACCAGCAGTGTATGAGTGTTCCTATCTGTCCACATCCCCGCCAACATTTGCTATTTGGGGATTTTTTGATATGAGCCAATCTCACTGGAGTTAAGTGATATCTCCTTGTGGTTTTGATTTGCATTTCCCTGATGATTAGAGAAGTTGAGCAATTTTTTATATGTTTGCTGGCCATTATTCTGTCTTCTTTGGAAAAGTTTCTGTTCATGTCCTTTGCCCATTTTTTAATAGGGTTGTTTGATTTTTTCTTGTTGATTTTCCTAAGTTCTGTATAGATTCTGGTTATCAGCCCTTTATCAGAGGTATAGCATGCAAATATTTTCTCCCATTCTGTAGGTACTCTCAGAGCTTTCAATCAGCTTTTTCTTGCCCTAATTTTAAACCAGGGATTATCATTTCATTTCTTTCTTTCTTTCTTTCATCTCTTTCTTTCATGTCCTCCACTCTTCCTTACCCGGCTGAGACTCCAAAGCCATTCATTATAATCAATCTCCCACGTATACTCTCAAGCCCCTTGCCACATTCTCCCTCCACCATACTCCCTTGGGAAAATCTCTAACCTGATTATGTCTCTAACCTGATTATCTCCCTCCACCATACTCCCTTGGGAAAATCTCTAACCTGATTATGTCAAATCTCTGTCCAGTCTGCAGTCTGTGCTGGTGTATGAGCAACTGAATAAGACTGAAGAATAGATATAAAATTTTGCTGACTGCTCTCAATTTAAATTCGTAACCATTATCCCCAAGTGAGCCTTTAGTGTTGGCTGGAATTCTGATTATATTTCCTTTGCTTTAATCACTAATTTTCCTGTATGTCTACTTAAATATACTAAAATGAAAATTCCATGAGGGTAGGAGTTTTGTCTGTTTTGCTTACCATTGTATTACCAGAAAGTAAAAGTTATTGTTCCATAACTATTGAATTAATAAATTAATTTTACATCTTCTTTCTTTTCCAATTCCAACAGTTCCCCTACCTTCCTATTTCTTAGGTAGTTATTTTGCTTATTTCACCAAAAAAAAAGGCAATGAGAAAAGGAAGTCCACACAAATATAATTCAAATTGTTTTTTACAAATCATTTTTTACAAAGGTGCAGAGACAATTCAATGCAGAAAAGTGAGTCTTTTAAACAAATGCAGCTAGAAAAATTGAGAGAGTATATGCAGAGAACAAATAGGAAAAAAAACCAACTTATACCTCCCACTTTAAAAAAAATTTAACACAAAATGGATCAGAGACTCAATGAAAACATGAAACTACAAAACCTCTAGAAGAAAATGTAGGAGAAAAGCATGTTGACTTTGGGCTAGGCAAAGATTTCTTAGATACAGCACCAAAAGTTTCCATGAAGAAAAAAAATCAATAAATTTGATTTTATCAAAATTAAACTTTCGCTTTATAAATTCTGTTCAACAAATGCAAAGACAAGACACAGACTGCAAGAAAATATTCTCAAATCACATTCCTAACAGGATTTGTGTACGGAATATATAACAAATATTTAAAACTTAACAATAAGAAAAGAAATAACACAATTTTTTGATGAGCAAAAAAGCTAAACAGATACTTTACCAAATAAGATACAAAGATGGCAAATAAGCACATGAAAAGACGCTTAGCATCATTAGCCATTAGAGAAATACAAATTAAAATGCAATGAAAAATCACTGTATAACTATTACAATGACTAAAAAATGTTGACAATACCAAGTGATGATGAGGATACGGAGCAACTGAAATATTCATACATTGCTTGTTTTACTTTGGAAAATAATTTGATAATTTCTCATTAAGTTAAACATATACATACCATACAGCCCAGAAATTCCACTGCTAAGTATTTATCCAAAAGAAATGAAAACTTATAGACATACAAAAATATGTATATGCCTGTTTATAGCAACTGTATTTGTAATCAATGATAGGTGGAACAACCTAGATGTCCTTCAGCTGGTAAATGAACAAACAATCTGTGGTACATTCATACAATGGAATACTACTCAGCAATAAAAAGGAACAAAATACTGATACATGCAGCAACATGGATGAATCTCCCATGCATTTTTCTAAGTATTAAAAGTTGAACCCAAAAGGCTAAACACTCTATGATTCCATTTATGTTACATCTTGGAAAAGGAAAAACTGTGGGAATGGAGAACAGATTGGTGGTTGCTAGAGGTTGGAAGTGGGATGGGGTGACTACAAAGGGAGAGTACAAGAGAATTTTTTTTATGTAGTCAAATACTTCAATTATTTTCTTTTATTTCTTCTGTGTTTCATATATCAATTAATAGGCTTCCCCACATCAAAACTACATTCATTTATTTGTCCACTTATGTATAAATTTAATGAGTTCATTGAGCCTACTCTGTGCCAGGCACTATGCTCATTATTAGGTATATATAGTAGTAAATGAGATAGAACAGGATTGTGACTTCACTGAGAGCTCAGAATCTTTTGAGGAAACAAAAAATGAATAGAGACCTACTATAAAAAATGTTACCTGTAGTGCTGGGAAAATTACAGACTGCTATGGATAGCCATAGTAGGGACATCCAACCCAACCCAGGAAGGTCAAGAAACATTTCCTGTAGGGAGTGACATTTAAGCTAACAAATGAATATGGATGATGAGTTTTATGTGTATGGATTTACTTAAAGTTTAAATATATAAAAATATAATTCAGATTGTGTCACTTCTCTGCTTAAATCCTTACTGGCTCCACATTTCACTCATAGTAAATGCTAAAGTCCTTACTCCACCAGAAATTATTTTGTAACCATATTTATCATCATTTTTAGTTTTAACTTTATTACTAAAAAGCATATGTACTATTAAATAGTTACCTATAATCACTACATCCATTTCTCTAATTCTGTTTTAAATCTTTCCAATCAGGCAGTCATTCCCGCACCACTGACATGACATGCTTCCATTTTGTTGAATCTCAGTCAGTTCTCAGCACTCATTTCACCCAATCTATCAGCAGCCTTGACACTGTTGATCACAGCCTCCTTCAAACACTATCTTCAATTGGCCTCCAGGACAATCACTCTGTTCTCCTTCTGACTCCCTGGCCACTTATTCCCAGTCTACTGGCTTTTCCATTTGTTTATCTACTCAACAAATATTTATGTGCCTTCCCTGAATACCAGGCATTCTTCTAGGTGCTGGAAAAACAACAATAAACAAAATAAACAAATAAACAAAAATTTCTGATTTTAGGGGGCTTATATTTCACATAAAATTAGTTTTTCAGATGGAGAGGAAAAAAATTCAAAATAAGTTAATGCCAAAGCAAGTGGGTATCTTAAGGATATCCTTGTGAAAACTTTTACGTGGTGCTGGCTTCTGTTGTTTCATAAAGCACATCTAACATTTAAAATGTTGGACAGGGAAGATGACCCTAATTAACTGACTCCCCTGCCTCTTGCACTGTGTGAAAATTTTTTAAACCTGAAATAATACACACCAAGGTATTTGTAGATGATAAAATTTTGAGAGCTTATTTTGAGCTGGTCTCTAATTAAAGAGCTTTTACTGACACTCGTTTTATCTTTTTACATATTTTTCAATTTAGATGTGCTCTTCCTCATTTGAACAGAATAAACAATCTGAAATTAAAGAAATTAACTTATCTCCTAAAGGTGATTCAAGGGATAAGGGAAGAGCAGGTAATATATCCCAGCTGTTTCTTAGCTCATAGCTGAACCTTTTCTTCAAGTACTACATTGACTGGGCTCTTCTCATGCAATTTGGCATCCAAGAACCTACGGACAGTGTCCTTTTCTAATTGTACCCTTGCTTCATTTATTCATTCAACACATATTTATTGAGTAGTTACTAAATGTCAAGCATCATTGTAGGTGCTTGGGATTGAACAATGAACAACACAGAAAAGATCCTTACCCTCATGGAGCTTACATTCTGGAAGGGCTGACAGACAATAAACAATAAAAACAATTAATATATCAGTTATATTGTATGTTAGAAGGTGATAAACACTATAATTCAAAAATGTAGAGCCAAGTAAGGGTGTGAACATTTCCAGGGGTGGGAAGAAGAAAGATTGTAATGGCAAATAGAGGGATTTCTGAGGCAGGAAATGTCTCTTTGTAAAGGTGATATTGAGTAAAAACTTGAAGGAAGTAAGAGAGCTAATATGAAAAGGGTTTTCGAGGTAGAGTGAATAGCCAACCAGCACAAAGGCCCAAAGGCAGAAGCTATCACGGAGGGAGAGTAGCTCCAGGCAAGGAGGCCAGTGGGGCTATAACTAATAGAGTGGAGAGGAAAGTCCTAGGAAATAAGTAAAGATGTTGACGTTTACTGCAAGTGAAATGGAGAGCCAGTAAGGACTTAAGCAGAGAGGTGACACAATCTGAATTCTGTTTTTATATATTCACCCTGGCTACTGTATTGAAAACTGACTGAAGGGATAACAATAGAAGTAGACAGATTAGTTACAAGGCTATTATTATAAAATGGTTGAAAGAGAGGGGTATCTTAGGCAGTGGGAGTAGTGAGAAGGGTTGGACGGTCTGGTTTCCCTAATGGGTTGTGGGAGGATGAGCAACAGAAGGAGTCAAGACTGACTCCAGGTCTTCTCTGAGGAACTGGAAAATTGAGTTGCCATCAACTGATAAGGAAGAGTAAAGACAGTTCAGCTTAGGAATAAGATAAGGAGTTCAGTGTTGGTCATATTGAGTTAAAAATGTCCATTCAACATCAAAGTTGCAGTTGCAATTGGATTTATGAGTCTGCAGTTCCCTAGTGAGGCCTGGACATTAGCATATAGAAGGTATTTAAAGCTACCATGGGATCACCAAGGTGGTGAATATGCATGATCTCATTATATGTGAAATCTAAAAAGTTGGACTCATGGAAGTAGGGAGTAGAATGGTAGCTGCCAGAGACTAAGCAGGGGAGGGAAAAATGTTGGTCAGATGATATAAAATTTAAGTTAGGAGGAATATATTTAAGAGATGTACTATATAACATGGTAACTATAGTTACTAGCCATGTTGAGTTCTTGAAAATTGCTGAGAGTGGGTTTTAAGTGTCCTCACCACAAAACAATTCATAAGTATCTGAAGCAATGCATATGTTAATTAACTTGACTTAGCCGTTTCACAATGTATACATATTTCAAAATGTCATGTTGTACACCATAAATATATACTTTTATTTGTCAATTTAAGGAAGAAAGGAAGGAAGGAAAAGAGGAAGGAAGGGAGGGAAGGAAATCACTCTTCTGCACAAATTCTTCAAAAAGCTTCTTATATCACTCATAATAAAATCCAAAATCCCAGTTTGGCCTTGGATTACAAATCCCACATGATCTTCTCCTGTAACTCTTCCCTTTGCTGGCTACTCCAGCCATGCTGGTTCTTTCTTATTCCTAAAACTCTTCAACCAGACTCTAACCTCAGAGCATGTGTACTTGGAATTCTCATCATTTGGATTCTCCATGATTTGCTTCCGCACTTTCCTTTGTCTCTACTCAACTATCCCCTGGTCACATAATCAAAGAAGTCATCTCTGATATGGGCATTTAACATCACACAACTCTTGACACTTCCCTCCTCCTTCTCAAATACTTTTTCTCCCAAGAGCTTATCACCACTGGATGAATTCTACATTTCACTTATTTATTTACTTATATTCTGTGTCCTCACTACAATGCAAGCAGCTCGAGATCAGGGCCTTTATATCTTTTGTTCATCACTCCATCTCCAGAGATACAGCACAGGGTAGAAGATCAGGAAATATTCATTCAATTTGCAATCCTAAGGAACAGACAATATTTTCCCCAATATTTTATAGACGAGAAAACCAACTTGAGACTCAGAGAATGTATGCAACTAATCTAAATCACACAGCATGCACTGGCAAAGGCTAGAAGCCTAATAAAGAAAGTTACTTCTCTTTTCCTTTTGCCTTGTGCCAGCTCTGCAAAAACTCATTGCAAAGGAGAAGAGCGGAAATCATGTGAGTAGTTGCTGCCCTTCAGTTGTCTTTCATAAAGTAAAAAATATCATGAGATACCGAAAGAACTGGGAATATTTTCAAATATTAACAGCCTTTGACCTATTTAGTACTCACATTGAGTGTCTAAAATGAAATTCATACAAAGGAAGAGCTGTGTATGCCAACTGGTCTCATTTTTTCTCTTCTCTTTCTCCACATGCCATATAGCTTGATTCACTCCAGTGGAAAAGTACAAATAATTCACTGAGTTATTTGATATGGATAACGAAAAACCAACCCATATGCGTTATTCAAAGGTTGGAAAATGAAAGGAAATTACTTTGGAAAGGAGATGAGTCCAAGGAGCACATCAGCAAAGTGGGAGAATGCATAAAGGTGGGAGCGATATTGGGAATGCAAGCAGACATTCATGCCTGAAAGCCACCCGCTGAGGTGCTGCACTGAAGAACACAGACCACTGTCACATCTGAAACTAAAGACATCTAGGTTGTAGCATTAGGATCATTTTCATAGTTATTTGATTCTATACCATTACAATTTTTTGTTCAAAGTTTAGGTCTCAAATTTACCCAAAAGTACTCAGTTATTTATGAGATATTTGCTCAAAAGTTATCTATCTGAGGTAGGAGGTATTTCTCTATGTATCATTTATTTTAAATAGTTAATGCCTTAACTGCCAACATTAGCCTAATGATGAATTTAGGTAATGATTTGAAGACTACTGGATGGTTGTCAATGATTTTACTTTAGAAATTGCCTCCACTGTGGTTTTTAGATTCACTTCAACTCTGACAGTGCTGACAGGACTGCCTCAGTGCTCTTCACTGTGTCAGCCCCACAGCACCTGATTTAACTGAATAAACTTCCTTTCACAATGAAGAGACGGAGGGAAAAAAGGAAAGTGTTAGATATTGTCCAATCCTATAAACGCACAGTACTCTGATTCATTCCCACAAAAAAGGTCCAGAAACCTGCAGAAAATAAGTACTGAAACTCAAGAATAAGCCATCAGGAATAGGGAAAGAGTACAACAAATCTTCGCATAGCCTCATTGGTGGTTGAAGAATAAGCCCCACTGCTGCTCTAAAATTCTGTTGACACAACTTCCAGAGAGCTCTGGGTAACCATCTCTCGTTCCTGTTCTGCAGCTTTAAGTTCAGGAGCTTACCTGGACCAGGCTTTGTCAAGTATTCTGGAGAGGAGGTGTGTGATGAATGAGAGCTGTGCTTGTGTCTCAGTCTTCTGCTCTCTCTTTCACTCAGCAGCCACAGGGTATATTGCATAACCCTGAGATCTGTGAGATAAACACATCCAGTTCAGGCCCGGCAGTCCCCTCGGAACCCATCCCGACTACTTTAGGCGTAGTCTGCATACGTGGTCCAGCCTCATCTGTGTATGAATAAGGCTGGCTTGAGGACTGGGGTGTTAGTGGTTGTGCTTCCTGAGATTCTGAAGGAGCGTCTGGAAGCCAACATCTCCATAAACCGTCCTGAGGGCTGCTGCTGATTGTACCCGCATCCCTCTGTATTATTTAGAAAAGGAAATCTTCTTTGATTGACCCAACAGGTGTTTTGTCTTTCTGTTACTGCAAATCTGCTGGGGCAATTGGCCGACAATTGTCAATACAAAGTTTGTGCTTAGAGTTTAGTGTTTTTTATTGGCATCTTGGCAGGTAGGAAAGGAAAAGTCCTGTTTTAGCAACTTCTTCTAATTATACATACACAAAAATAGTCACATTAAATAAAGCAAATACTTATATAACATATAAATATAAAATATAAATGCTATATTAAATACATAAATAAACAAATAAATATTTGTATATACATATAAACATATTAGTCATTCTAAGAGGCTTTCCTAATTCCCTTTACACTGGAAAGTATGTTACAGAGGGAAAGAGTTATAGGCTTAAGTAGTTTACTAAATAAATAATTTTTATTATAAATATGTATAGTTTGAAGGGATTTGATTTTACCTTTGTAATAGAAGCATTTTTCCAGGCATTTCAGTTACAGATTTCCATATTTTCTAACTATTCCAAGGAGGCAACACATGACAAAGGTGTCATTCAGATGAAAGATGTGGCAGGTGTAGGTGGTGTCCCAACACTGCCTCTTAGAAATTTTTCATGAAGCAGAGGCAGGAGCTGAAAACTGTGACTCCAAAAACCACTAGTTTCAGATGTAAACTTTATTAACTCTGCTTCTCATAAAATATCCAAGCTAGTTTTGCAAAAAAATCAGGAATTTAAGCATCTGTATGAAATTAATAAAGATAATATTTTAGAGAATAAATTGGAGTTTTACACTAAGCACTAAGCTACACTAAGCTATTGAAGATAATTGACTTCAAGAACTAATCAATAAATGGAAGTTTGAGGTATAGAAGATGTTTATTTAACATGTAAGGAAACCCCCACATGGGAATGCAGTCCAACTGCACTAACCCTTGTCTTTCATTTTGCTCTGGATCGAATATGTGCCCAGGATAAAACCCCTCAGCATAAAGGTACAGCCTGTAAACCATGGGGAATAAAGAGCTAAAAGAAGTTATTCATTCTGCATAAGAAGTCTGACGGCAGGGGCCAGTTTCTCTCTGCTTTGTTCCCAGGAAGGATGGGACACAACAGGAACAGGGAGAGAGATAGGACAGTTTGTGGCACCTTGTCCAAACCGGAACAGAATCTTCATTTGCCCCTTTCTGCTCCTACTTGAGATGAGAGGGCTACTACAAAAGCCACTTTAGCTACTTTGGTTAGGCATGGGACATTCCTTCAGGCTCTCTCCCCCATGTCTCACCTTGCATTTCTACTTTTATGGGGTTTCTCCCCCTTCTCTCCAGTGCCTTCACATCTGGAATCACTTCATCTGCATGGCCACATCATAAGAAATGCCTAGTGGAAACTCTGGACAGCTTTATTTCCTTCCTTAGGAGAGTTCCCTCCACATCACCCCCATGGTTCCCTGTGCTACTGCCTCTGAAGAAGTGATACACCATTTACAAGCCAACCACATCTCCCAGGATGCTCACACCCTGTCTCAGAGGTGGGATCTGATGAGTTATTGTGCTTAAAGATTTCCAAAGCAGTTTTCCTTTAAATACAATGTGTTCCTCAAAAGAAAATAAGAATGGTGAAAAGAGTGGTGTTATGTTAAGAATGCCTACTATCTCAACGGTATATTTCAAACACCAATACCTGTTCATACTCCCCACTATTCTGTATTCATCTTCTGTTCTTTCTCTCTTTCACAGTGTGTGCATGAGTGTGTGGACACATGCACATCCTTGTTCTTTCCTATATTTGCATTCTCCTCTCTCCTTTCTCTTCTACTCATTGCAACATTGTAGTTAGCTAATTGCAGGATGAGGGGGGTGGATTTTCCATTTCCACAGGTAAAGACTGTGATTCCTGCCATCTAACACCATACCATTTCCTTGGGATGAAAAGGGAACCTCAATACTCCTGAAAGAGGTGAATCTGACATGACCTAGCATCTTTGCAAAGTAAATATTCCTCAGAGACTGGAGTGGTCCTACAGATGAGCACTCAATCTTTTAACAGCAAATTAGAATCTTAGAAGTAAAAATATTCTCAAACATGTCCAATTAAGTTATAAAAAAAGAAACTAGTCACCTTGCAAAGTATATATCAAGTAACATTTTTAGTCACTGAATGCAACTGAAGATTATCTATTAAAGAATTATGGTTTATAAATGTCATTATCATATTGTATTATTTAAAAGTCAACTAATTACCCCAAGAAGATGGCAAAGTCTACTCAGTACGGCAGTATGGTTAATGCTTTCCAAATGAAACAAAGGCCATTCGTTTTGACACTCTTGCTGCTAGAGTGCTAATTAATGCATTATTTGTATAACAGTGAAGAAATATGCTACAAAAAAATTTTTTCTATTTTTGTATATATAATGAAATTGGTATAGTTGACCATTTGTGTTTTATTAATAAAAATTGTGCTGAGAATAATCTTTTATTGGCTTTCTTTGTATCAAAAAATGATAGATTAGTGAGTGGGACAGAATCTCCAACCTTACTTCCATGTAAATATTTAAATATACACATATACCTTTGTATGTGTTTTCATCTTTTAAATCGTTATCAAGCTTTTCCTACTATGTATCAGGTACTAGAATGCAGAGGAATCCTCATGAAATCCTAAGAAATAGGGCCAACGTATTCCCATTTTTGGATGAGAATGATAAAACCTGAACAAGTAGATAACTTGCTGAAAGTCTTCACATCTAGTGAGTGGCAAAATTGAGACTGAATCCTAAGTTTGTTCCACTACCCCTGTTTATCCAGCCATAAGCATGTATATATTTTATTTTGTAAAATGATGAAGGAAGAGAAAATGGCCTCTGGAAATGCCAAACGTAGAGGTAACGCTAACTAAACATGTTTTTCCTTTTCCCGTCTGCGTCCCTAACTCCCCTTTGCTGGCTATATCATTGAGCATGGTAGAATATCCACACTGTCCAGGAAAAAGCACAGACGCTGAAGGTGAGCCATGAGGATTCTCCTATACCATTAAATACTTTCACAGTAACTCCGCTTGACTGGTAGATACAAAGAGGCTTCCCTGTGACATCCATCACACTGCCCAGGACTGCTCTAAGCTTGAGCTCAGTGACAAATGCTTGTAGCTTGCCTCCGCCTTTTCTTTGAAGACATTGATCAAGCTGTGTTAACAGAGCTTGGATGAAATATAGGGCTCTGCGTAATGCTGAACTGGCTTTGAATCTACCATCATTTGAGCACAAGGCAACAGCTTGAAGGACATCTGTCATTTTGCTTGGACATTAACTGGGCTCAAACACGATTTGAGACCACACGTGTTTTGGTCAGAGTTGTAGACTCTATAAATGTTCTAGATGCCTATCATGAAGCTCATGACTGATGATGGACTAAAACAAACTTACATGCTAACAATAATATCATTTAAACAACCAAAGGTCAGAGAACATTGTAAGACTTGGGATATAGAAAATCATTCAATGCTTTGTCACCTAAACAATAAAACAGAACTCCTTTATATACTATAACTTCTCCATTTTAATAGAAAGCATCACAAAAATCATTCTCCATGTAATTTGATAGTGTGAATTTCAAACTCTTTCAAAGTCCTATTTTTCTATACTCTTAAGCTAGCAGTTTTCCCTCTCCTGGATATATGAGGAAGTGTGTACGGTTTTACAGACTGGGCAAAGAACTGAGTCATGCAAGTAAGACAGAACATTTAGCATGAAGAATAATTTACACTGGACCTATGGAGAAAAGATAATGTCTACAAATTTTATACTCTAGAAAGAAAAATGTCAGGAGTCAGGTGGGTGCTAGCTCTGTGTAAACTCGCACCAACTCTCAAATGTATAACTTTCCACTTTGTTCAAGCAAAATTGTTAGGATGTAAAAATCATATTATAAATATTGTTTAGGTTCTAAGACTATATTTTAAAATGTGATTAGCCATAAAGTAGCAGTGTACTCAATGGAGTTCCAGATGCTCACAGTGGAGGGCATGTAGTGACAAAAAGAAAAAAAGAAGAAAAAAGATCCTGGTTTTTGTATTCACGGTACAGAGTCATTCCCAGCAAAAGTTTTGTAGCAGGCAATTTGTCCTTTTATTTCTCCCAACATCCTTTTTCATATATGTCTCTAACCTCCTTCTAGTTGTCCAGTGTCATCATGTTACTCTAGTTCTCTCACACAAGCCCAGCTCCCAAACTATGTAATGAAAAATGATTTGCCTGTCAACATACATTCAATTTTATGAAAGAAGTGCAGCAATCCAGCTGAATTAATTCATGCTAGTATGTGATATCTTTTAACTGTTCCACGCATGTAAATATTTCTAAAAGTAAATGCTAATTAACCTATATGAAGCTCCAATTTGTGGATTTTCAAACTTTGAATCTAATTGATAGTAAATTTCAAGTTATATCAAAATAAATTTCAAGATTCAGAGGCATCCACCTGAACAGAGAATCCACTAACCCTCGCAAGCAGCCAAGCAAGCCAGTCCTATTCAGGAATATGGCACTTGGATTGGCATTCCAAGCTACTCCTGATTGTTGTATGTTCATTTTTTTTCTTCTTTGCCTCCATTATTTTATCCATCAACAGATACTGACTGTATATTGTGCTAAATACAATAAATGAAAGATAATGACACCAACAAACACAGGATGTGATGTGATTCTTACTTATAATTTAGAATGGGCATGAACTCTATTTTCCCATATCCACAAGCTCATCAGGGCAAATGAGGTCACATAAGAGTAAAACTATATTTTTTTCGTGTTGTTTGTTTGGGTTTTTTGTTTGTTTGTTTTTAACTAGCTCACCCTTATTGTGCTGAGCTTCTTTACTTTGAATAATTTCTCTTGAAAGCCTTTCAGTGGTCATGTAAGATGGCCAGATATGTCCTAATATATCTGAATCTCACTTAGAGTCAAGTCAATAAAGACCCAATAAAACCATAATAATAAGCAAGGAGTGAAAATTGCAAGAGAAAGGAAATATACCATAAGAGATACTCTACAGTGCTATATTAGCTAGAATAGCAAAATATAATTTTTTCATGGAACAAAAAGAGGAGTCTTCATGAAGTTAGTATGTATCATGGAGGGTATGAATTTTATAGCAAGATATGCAAGGGAAGCAGCCCTAACCAAAATGAAAATGAAAACAAATATTTATGAGGAAGGGGGAAAATAAAACTTTCAAAAGAAATAGTGGGTAGATTACCTGGGGACAGAAAGAATAAGAGGAAAGATACTGAGCATCCAAGTCATAGACACTCCAGTCACCTAGCAGTAGGGAGGTTGGGGATGTTGCATCACTTCGTTGAGCATCCCACATCTTCTCTGAAAAATAGAAATGATGCTTCAAAGAGTTACTATAAGGATTAAAGTACATAAAGCATTTGCCATATAGTTAGTGTTTATAAATTATCACATCCAACCTTCAGAAATCATAGGACACATATTTAAAAACAGAAAATAAGCCAAGAAAAGTATCTTAGGTTCAGAGCATATGCATGCTAAGGAGTCTGAGCTTCTTTAGTTTTGTAAACTATTAATAACAAGGCATGAAATATTTAGGGGCAATTTGATGTGGGCTTTTATTTTGCAGTGGTATAAAACGTCCTAGAAGAAGAACTGACTGCTGCATTAGAAATAAGAGAAAACAAAAGAAAAAAAGGGAGTAAAAAGCTTCCTGGACAAAGGGTAATTAAGGGTAATGGGGGGGGAGAGAAAGAAAAAGGCCTATACGAACAAGTTCTGAGTGTATTGATTTCTAAGGTTCCAACAGTAACATAGCAACTGCAGTAATTTTTACTCAGTAATATTTCCTAGAAATAATTCCATTTCAATATTACCATTTTATGCTATTATTAATATATAGTACCCAATTCAATTAATCACCTTTTACAATAAATTTCATTGAAAGAGATGTTGAAAAGTAGCGAGTGTGAAAAAATTCTTATTCTATTATGCTAGATATAAAAACTAAAGAGCAGAATTTTGTCTCTGCTATCCTGTCCAGACCAGCCTCCACAATGATAACAGTTACATAACACAACAAACAAACATAATAGAACAAAACACACTTGAGGATTCTAAAGAATAAACAAAAGCAGACAGTGTGTAGAAGGGAGTCAAAATTGAAGAAGCAATCAGAATTTACCCCTCCCTTTTTTTTGTGGCTTTGCCCTGAAGGTGGAGAGATAGTACAGGCAACTAAATTATGAAAAAAATGGTGACATATTTTTTCATCATAAAGACAAGATAAAAACATTTGCAGAAGAAAGAATATTTGTTTCCAGCAGACCTCTACTACAAGGAATGGTAAAGAAAGTTTTGCAGAGAAACCAACCAGTAAACAAAAAACAGATGAAACAAACAGAACACAAATAATAAAATAGAACTTAGTTTAAGCATATCAATAATTCCACCTGATGTTAATGGTATAAACACTCCAATTAAAATGAAGAGATTATCAAAGTGGATAAATAATTATACACTGCCTGTAAGAGATGCAGTATCAACATAAAAACACAGGTGAGTTTAAAATAAATGGATGGTAAAAGATAAGCCATGCAAACATTAAGCATAAAAGGACAGAATCTGCTATATTGATGACAGGTAGAATGGATTTTAAGACAAAGAGTATTACCAGAGATAAGTGGAATATTTCATAATAGTAAAAAGGGCACTCCATCAGAAAGACATAATATAAATATGTATATACCTAATAACAAAGGCTCAAATATATGAAGCAAAATTTAAAGAATTAAAGGGAAAATATAATATTCTATACTCATAGTAGGATATATTAACACCACTCTCTCATCAATTGATAAAACAACTAACTAGACAACAATATAAATAAGGAGAAAGAAGATCTAAACAACACTATAAGCCACCTGATCTAATCAATATTTATAGAATGGTATAACCAACAACTGCAGAATTCATACTCCTTTCAAATGCACAGAGTATATTCACAAGTAAACATAATATATTCACAAATATAGACTATATGTTGAGGCATAAAACAAGTCTTAATAAATTTAAATAATTGAAATCATACAGATATTTTATCTGACCTCAACAAAATAATAGTAGAAATGATTAGCAATAAGATTATGTAAGAAAACCCCTAATATTTGGACATTAACAACAAATTTCTAAATAATTAATTGGTCAATTATCACAAAAAAAATTTTTAATATTTTTAATTGAACAATAATGAAAATACAACATGTCAAAAATCTATGGGATGAAGCTACTGCAGTGTGTAGAAGGCAATTTGTAGGTCTGAATGCTTATTTAGAAAAAAATTAAGTGTCTAATCCAATGTCCTATAGTACTACCTTAAGAACCTATGGAAAAAAATAGTAAAATGTATCTAAAGTAAGCCTAGGGAAGAAAATAATAAAGATAAGAGCAAAAATAGCTGAAAATAAAAAACAAACAACAGAGAAGATTAACAAATTTAAAAGTTAGCTCTTTCCAAAGCTAAGCAAAGTTGACTGTCTCCATCTATTCGGGCTGCTATAACAAAAATACCTTAGACTGGGTAATTTATAAACAATGGAATTTTGTTGCTTATAGTTCTGGAGGCTAGGAAATCCAAGATCAAGTCACCAGCAGATTCAATGTCTGGTGAGGGCCTGTTATTCAAAAGGCAACTTCTAGCTTGTCCTGAAGTGGCAAAAGGGAAAACAAGCTTCCCTGATCCTCTTTTATTGAGATGCTAATCCTATACCTGAGGGCTCTGCCCTCATGACCTAATTATCTCCTAAAGGGCCTGCATCTTAATATTTTATTAAGGCTTAGGTTTCAATGTATGAATTTTAGGTAGACACTAATATTCACCTCATAACATTTCACCTCTGGCACCCCAAAATTCATGTTCGTCTCACACATAAAATACATTCATTCCATTCCAATAGCCCCCAAAGTCTTAAATTGTTCTAGCATCAACTCAAAAGTCTAAAGTCCTAAGTCTCATTTAAATATCTAAACCATATATGTGTGAGATTCAAAGTATTCTGAGTCATCCTGAGCCAAATTCCCTCCAGCTGTGAGCCTATGAAGTCAAACAAGTTATGTGCTTCAAAATACAATGATGAGGCAGCCATGGGATAGACATTTTCATTCCAAAAGAAGAAGTAGGAAAAAGAAAAGCATAACAGGTCTTGGCCAAGTCTAAAATCCAATAGGGAAAACATTAAATCTTAAGGTTCCAAAATAATCTTCTTTGACTTGAAGTTTTACCTTCCAGATACACTGTTGTGGGGGTTGTGACTCCAAGGCTCTGAGCAGCCTCACCCCCATGGGTTTGCTGGGTGCAGCCGATACTGCAGCTTTCAAGGATGGGAGTCATGTGCCTATGGCTCTCCCAGGCTTTAGTTGCCCACCAGTGGCTCTACCAGTCTGGGGTAGAGAGGACACCTCTTTGTGGTGGCCCTGCCCCTGCAACAGCTCTCTGCCTGGGCCTTAAAGCTCTCTTGTGTATCCTTTGGAATCTAGGTGGAGGTATCCATGCCCCCACAGCTCATGCACTCTGCGCTGTGGTAGAGATAGCAGTGTGGGGACCAAGATTTACTGCCTGTGCCCTCCAGAGGGCTGGCCCTTGTGACCTGCACCATACCTGGGCCCACTGGAGCCACACCTAAGGCAGCCAATGAGAGCTGCATCAGTATGCAGAGAGCAGAGACATGAGGCAGTGCCAGGCTGTAAGATCTGAAGTCCTGCAGGTGCCTAAGGGTTCTCTTTTGACGTTGTTTTGTCCACCAGGCCTTTGCACTCTGGGCTGTGATGGGAGTGGCTGCCCTAATGACCTCTAAAATGCCTACCAGGTCATTCTTCCATTGTCTTAATAATCTGGCTTTTGCAGTTCCATACTAATCACCTTATCAAACTGTCTCTTAGCCACAACCTTGGTGTTCTCTACCAAACATTCTTGCTTTTTCATTGCTTATAGCATGGCCAGTTTGAGAGTTTTCCAAATCTTTAAATTCTGTTTCCCTTTTGGTTATAAATTCCATCTTGAAGTCATATCTTTCTCTCACATTTTACTTATTAGCAGTCAAGAGAAGCCATGCCAAACCCTCAACACTTTGGTTAGAGATTTCTTTGGTCAAATATTCAATTTCATAACTCATGAGCTCTACCTTTCACAAAACTCTAAGGACATGAACACAATTCAGCCAATTCTTTACCACTTTATAACAAGAATCACCTTTCCTCCAGTTTCTAATAACATGTTTTTCATTTCTCTCTGAGACTTTATCAGAATGGCTGCTGGAAAAACTCCTTGCCAAAACCAGGAACCACCCTCTGTAAGACCTAAAAAAGAGCCAGACTGCTCCAGGTTAGTAGGTAGTCAACGATTTATTCAGGAGGAACTTATGTACAAGGCAGCCTTGGGCAACAGCAAGACCAGGTAGATCTCCATGCCTGCAATGCACACCTGTCTAGTTTTTTATACAATGAAAATAAAAGAGAAAGGAAAAAGAGAGGCAAAAGGTATGTTAAGCCATCTATTGCTTTCTTAATCTATTTACTTTCCACTTAAGGAAATTGTTTGTGTTCCCTACAATCTGGTCAACATTCCTAAGGTGGGCATGTTCAGGGCAGCAGAAGTTATCTTGTCACCTGTATGTTTCCTGCAGTTGTTGCGTCCTACAGTTTACTTCATGGTAATATAACCAGAATTCATTTTCACAACAATGACCTTACTTTCATATTTCTACCAACAGTCTGATGAAGACCACTTAGCTAACCTCTAAGAAGATTGAGGCTTTGTCTATAGCTCTCTTCATCTGAGCCCTCACCAGAATCACTCTTTATGCTACATTCATGGCATGTAGGCTTTTCCTAGCATAACCTACAAACTCTTCCAGCCTCTGCCCATTATCAAGTTCCAAAGTTGTTTCTACATTTTTAGATATTTGTTACAGCAGAACACCACTTCTCAGAACCAATATCTATCTTAGTCTGCTCAGGCTGCTTTAACAAAATGACTTAAACTGAGTAATTTACAAAACAACATTATTGTTCATAGTTCTAGAAGCTTGGAAGTCCAAAAACAAAGCATCAGCAGATTCAGTATCTGGTGAGGGCTCACTCTCTGCTTCAAATATGGAACCTTCTAGCTATGTCCTCACATGCTGAGAGGGGCAAAAAGCCTCTTCTAAGGACACTAACATTTCATTCATGAGGGCAGAGCCCTCATGACCTAATCAGCTCCCAAAGGCCCCATTTCTTAATACTATCATATTGGGGATTAAGTTTCAACACATGAATTCTAGGGAGACACAAACATTTAGATCACAGCATTTACCAATCTGTAGCTAAACTGGAGAGAGCAAGCAAGAGAGAGAGAGAGAGAGAAATTTTTGTCTCAAAAAAGAAATAAAGAACACTATTTTTCTAATATTATAATACTAAACATGATGAAGGCTTCACAGGAAAAAAAGTATACACCTATCCCTCCTAAACATAGATGCAGAAATCTTTAAGTTCATATTATCAAAACAAACCATAATATGCATAAATATATATACAGCATAATCCAATAGGATTTATACCAGGAATGAGAACTTGGCTTAACATTCAAAAATTAATCAATGTAATTCACCACATTAGCATAATAAAGATAAATAATATAACCATTTCAACAGATGAACATTAACAAAATTCAACACCTAATCATAATAAAAACCTCAACAAACAAAGAATAGCAGGAAAATCCCTCATTCTGATAGAAGCACATACGAAATATCGACAACTAACATCATGCTTAATGATGAAAGTTGAGCATGCTTATTGGAGGGCATGGGGAAAGCAGACAGGTAAAGCAGGCAGGTAAGCTGTAGACCAACCCCTATGAGTTCTAAAATAAAGAGGTCTTTACTCATGCTGGGCATGCAGATCAATTTAAGCTGTATCCTTACTGAGAAGATGTTCTCTTCTTTCTACTTCTCTCTCATACCTAAGCTTTTGTCCTAAGGGCTTACTTGGGACACATCCTTAAATTTAGAAAGAAGGTCCAGTGGATGGGAGTGCAAACAGACAAGCAATCTTTAAGCTACCAACTCCTGCATACGAAACATTTGCCTTTGTATGTGTTGACTCTCAGCTTGAAATATTCCTGGAATTGCTTCTACTTCTGAGATAGTTTTCCAAATTGTTTTGGGCTGTATTTTTAATCTTCTCTTGTTTCTCTGAAATCCCAATGCCATCTGCCTTCTTATTTTCAGGAATTCCCAAAAATGTCTTATAAGCTGATGGCTCCCTTTTCTTTCCTTTACACCACTGCTGCTCTAGGTTAATTTTTTTAAAATAAATTTTCTGCAAGTTTAAAGATTTTAGGTGAGGGAGGATGAAAACTTATCAGCTCACTCCACCATACAGATCCAATTATTTAATGAATAATTTTCAAAGTTTATAAGATGCAGTGAAATGGGCACTTTTATTCAATGTTAGGAATAAAAACAAATGAACATAAATTTTATACAAACTGTTACCAAAAAAATGAGGCATACAAGCATGTAATTTTCTAATATTATACATATAAGTACATTTTAAACATTCATACTCTTTGACCCAGTAATTTCCCTTTATAGGGATTTATACAAAAATAAGATTTATGAGCAAGAGTATTCACTCAAGCATTATTTATGAATACCCAAAAAAAGGGTACATCTAAAATATCTAGCATAAGAATAAGGATTAAATAATGTGTGGCACATATTCATGTTAAAATTGTATGCAGAAATAAAAATAAAAATATCATTACAGAAATATTTAATAATATGTGAAATGTTTATAATATAACTGACAAAATAATATCTGAAATGTTATACACAATACTGTGTCCAATTTCCTCATATATTTAATATGTGCACACAATCTTACAGGACCTAAAAGAAATATATTAAAATATAGCTGGTACCTGATTGTTGAATTACTTTCACTTAATCACTGGATATTATTGTTTCTTCTATGAGCTTTTTTTTATTTTCCAACTTTCTAACATAAGCATATACTATTATAGTCAGGAATACACACAAGCATAAGAAGATCATTTTTAAAAAGAAGGTGAGTTTATTTTTAAATAATTGACCAAAGTAACCTATTCCCCAAACTTCTAGTTAGTCAAACTCTGGGAGTCTGGGTTGTATTTACTGTTTTATTTATATTGAGAACTACTCAGTCTCTCATTGTCAAAATTCACTTTTCAAAGTAATTTCTGGCTAGTTCTGTTTTGTTTTGATGATGCCTGTTATTATCTCTGTATGGGGACTCCTTCAAAATTTTCCTCACAGTGCTGAGCGTGAACACAAGGCAACTCCACAAATGTAGATTAACAATCACTGAGCCCTTTGGATAAAGTAATGTTGCACCCTGATTTTCAACCTCCTGCTTTACTAATGAGCTTTTGAAAACTTAAAATGGAAAGCCTCAGAATTGTGGTCCTTTGTGGCTTCTCTTGTCCGTCGTGAATGATTTAAGTGGCTTATTAAGACAATTAAGTTTGGACCTCTGACTAATCATTTTTATAAGACACAATATCCTGTTAAAAATCCCTGCATCTTGTGGGGGGTTTTTTATTCAAAGCTTCCACTAAACAAACTATGATAATGAGAAACCAGAAGCCATGTAATTAATTATCACGAATTAGTTCATTTAAAGTAACATCTCTTTTCTTCTTCCTCCCACCCTTCATCTTTCTCATTCTAAAATCTGGATGTGGACAAAAAGTTGTGGTAAGAACTCCATTTTCTTTGTTTTTATTTACAGTGATCAAGTTAAACTAGATGTGGTTTCTAGATAAAGAGACTCCCTCCTCACCCCTGCCTTGTATCTGGCCAACTTGTCCTCCAAAGGGCCTCAGTTCAATGTCACTCCTGATGAAGGTCTCTCAAGCCCCCAGTCTCACAATCCCACGTGGTCATTTGTTTGATTATGTGCATAATTACTGTCTTCCTCACTAAACTATTGGTTTTATGAGACAAGGGACCCTACCTGTCTTGAACTCCAATTTCATGAGTGGGTTAACCGCAAATCATCTTTTCCTTCTTGTCACAATTTAGTCAAATATACAAAATAGGGATGCCTTGTAAAAACAAGTTTTATTTGATCTTTAGCTTTTGGAACCTTTTCAAAATTTTCTTTAATTCTGTACGCAAAGCAGAGTAACATAATTGGAAGGGCACTGGGTTAGTGTTTGGAGGCAGAGCTGTTTTTGCTGGCTGTCATTTCTCATGTAATCTTGGCTAGTCACTTAAATTTTCTGAGCTACAATTTCCTAATCTACAAATTAAAAATAATAATACTCCCTCTACACGCTTCACACAGTTTCTGAAATGTTCAATTGAGAATTAATGCAAAATTGCTCAACAAACTCTAAAATACTAAACAAAAGTAGGATGCCGTCATTCTAACAGCTTTTATGTATGTAGGCTATTTTTTTGATTGATTGCCTCTTCACACACATACAAAAAATACTTTTAGGTAAAGGTGAAAACTATTATAGTACTCTGTTATAGCCCACCTCGTTATTATATTGTTGAATAAACCACTGATCGATTTCCTAGATAAAAGAATTGATTACAGAAAAAGCATGACATAGCACAGAGGTTTTTTTGCTTGTTTGTTTTAATTTCAGAATATTATGGGGATACAAACACTTTGGTTACATATATTGCCTGTGCACTGCCCAAGTCAGAGCTACAAGCATGCCACCCACCAGACATTACACCCCGCACTCATTGGGTGTGAGTTTATCCATCCCCTCTAGCCTTCTTCCACCTACCTGACCCTCGGTGAATATTATTTCCATGTGTGCACATAAGTTTTGATCAGTTAGTACCAATTTGATGGTGAGTACCAGTGGTGCTTGTTTTTTCATTTTTGTGATACTTTGCTTTGATGAATGGGCTCTAGCTCCATGCAGGATAATACCAGAGGAATTAATTCACCATTGTTTCTTATGGCTGAGTACTATTCCAGGGTATACATATACCACATTTTATTAATGCACTCATGTATTGATGGGCACTTGGGTTGTTTCCACATCTTTGCAATTGTGAATTGTGCTGCTATAAACATTTGAGTGCAGATGTCCTTATTATAGAGTGTTTTTTTTTCCTTTGGTAAATACCCAGTAGTGAGATTGCTGGATCAAATGGTAATTCTACTTTTAGCTCTTTGAGGTATCACCATATTACTTTCCATAGAGGTTGTGCTAAATTGCAGGCCTACCAGCAATGTATGAGTGTTCCTATCTCTCTGCATCCATGCCAATATTTGTTGTTTTGGGACTTTTGGATATAAGCCAATCTCACTGGAGTTAAGTGATATCTCATTGTGGTTTTGATTTGCATTTCCCTGATGATTAGAGAAGTTGAGCAACTTTTTATGTTTGCTGGCCATTATTCTGTCTTCTTTTGAAAAGTTTCTGTTCATGTCCTTTGCCCACTTTTTAAGGGTGTTGTTTGATTTTTTTCTTGTTGATTTTCCTAAATTCTGTATAGATTCTAGTTATCAGCCCTTTATCAGATGCATAGCATGCAAATATTTTCTGCCATTGTGTAGGTTGTCTGTTCACTCTAGTGATAGTTTCCTTGGCTGTGCAGAAGCTTTTTAATTTGATCAGGTCCCATTTATTTATTTTTGTTGCTGCTGTGATTGCTATGGGGGTCTTCTTCATAAATTCTTTGCCGAGGCCAATGTCCATAAGTGTTTTTCCAATGTTTTCATCTAGAATTCTTATGCTTTCATGTCTTAGGTTTAAGTCTGTTTTCCATCATGAGTTGATTTTTGTAAGAGGTGAGAGGTGTGGATCTAGTTTCAGTCTTCTACATGTGGCTATCCAATTTTCCCAGCACCATTTATTGAATAGGGATTCTTTTCTCCAACGTATGTTTTTGTCACTTTGTCAAAGATCAGATGACAATATGAGGATGGTTTTATACCTGGGTTCTCAGTCATGTTCCATTGGCCTACGTCTCTGTTCTTATGCCAGTACCATGATGTTTTTGTTACTATAGCCTTGTAGTATAGTTTGAAGTCTGGTAGATAGATGCCTCCCAATTTGTTCTTTTTGCTTAAGATTGCTTTGGCTAGACGGGGTCTTCTCTGGTTCCACACAAAGCATAGAATTACTTTTTCTAGATCTGTGAAAAATGATGTGGGTATTTTGATAGGGACTGCATTGATTCTGTAAATCACTTTAGGTAGTATAGACATTTTAACAATGTTGATTCTAGTGATCCCTGAGCATGGTAGGGTTTTCCATGTGTTTACATCCTCTGCAATTTCTTTTCTCAGTGTTTTGTAGTTATCCCTATATAGATCTCTCACCTCTTTAGTTAAATATGTTCCTAAATATTTAATTTTCTTTGACACTATTGTGAAAGGTATTGCATCTTTGATTTGATTCTTGGCTTGAATGTTACTGGTGTATATGAAGGTTATTGATTTGTGTGCATTGATTTTGTATCTGAGACTTTGCTGAATTCCTTTGTCAATTCCAGGAGTCTCTTGGATGAATCTTTGGGGTTTTCTAGATATAATATCATATCGTCCACAAAGAGTGAAAGTTTGACCTCTTCTGCCCCCCTTTGGACACCCCTGATTCCTCTCTCTTGTCTAATTGCTCTGGCAAGGACTTCTAGCACTATGTTGAATAGAAGTGGAGATAGTGGGCAACATTGTCTGGTTCCAGTTTTAAGGCAGAATGCTTTCAATTTTTCCCCATTCAGTATGATATTGGCTGTGGGTTTATCATATATGGCTTTAATAATTTTGAGGTATGAGCCATCTATGCCTATATTGTTAAGTATTCTTATCATAAAAGCATGCTGAATTTTGTCAAAAGCCTTTTCTGCATCTATTGAAAGGATCATTTAGTCTTTGTTCTTGCTTTTATTTATAGGATGAATTACATTTATAGATTTGCATATGTAGAACCCTCCCTGCATCTCAGGGATAACAACACAGAGTTTATATTGAGCTTTGACTGGTGTTTTCCAAGCCAGAACAAGCAAAGAAGAAGTTCCATTGTGTTTTTACATGCAGAAGTTTCAAAGAAAATTGTGAAATTGAGTATCACCAAGAGGGAAGAAAATACAATGTTCTCTCTCTCTCTCTCTCTCAGATTTCTCAGTGTTGCATTTATGGTGGTAAAATCACCAAGCAACTGGCTCTGGTCATCAGACACACAAGCTTAAAAACCTAAAAGTCAGCACATTGAGAGTCAATCCATCTTTCAGGGGTGGATTTTATTCAGCTAATAGACAGAAAATGATGCATAAAATCAGAATGCCAATTTATAAATAGAAATATGGTTGTCCTACTGCCTTAAACCTGGCATCAGAATAACCATCTCTTCTCTCCCAAGGGCAGATCATCAAGGAAAGTCAAACTTTAATGGAATGGTCCTTGAGGAGCATGGAATCACAACAAAAGTGAGTTATATAATTCAAATAATGGCCTAAAGCGTGGTGTTCACAATAAAGCTATTGGCCAATATGTTCTTTTTGTGTCTAGAATGGACACAGCTAATGTTTTTTGAGGTGGGTCAATTTTTCCCGACTTTATTGCTGAATAATGTTGCCTTTGATGGTTATTTTTCCTTTAGATTTATTTATGTATTCAGTCAAGTTTTGCTCTGGCCCTGCCAGTAAACACTTTTTTCAAGTGACTGCATATCTCTACTCTGATCTACTATCTATCGATTTTATAATTTAATTCTCAGAGAACAATCACATTCCCCTTATTTACAAGATCTTAGTGGAACTTCACAGCTGCCCCCATGTACCACTTTCAGTAAAAACAAGAAAACAAAAGAAAACATTAGCCAGACATGAAAATAAAAAACATTAGCCAGACATGTCTGTTCACAGGACATTGAATTATTAAGCCCGCACTCCAATATAGAAAGAGAAAAAAATCAGCATTTAAAATGATGTCTGTTCAAAATTACATTAAAACAAGACTAATAAAGATCCCAGGGGATTTTTTTATGTGACCTGTCTTGACAAATGATTCAACCAGATCTTAAGAAACATGGAATAGCTTTTCATTAAGGCATTAATGTGTTTAATGAAGTAGCAAAAGAAATGAAAAATCAATTTCTTACAGCTTATTAATTAATGTTGAGATTGATTTCCACTTATAATTTACTATTATTAGTCTCTTTCATTGATATCTGGCTGCACATTTATAAAACATCACTCTTGATAAGCTAATTATCATTAATTTTAACAACAATGGGAAAATATTGAAAACATACTTGAATTACCAACCACGTCATGAATAAGACTTAAACTGTTTAAAAAACAATACTGGCCATGTATAACTTCTACACATTTAATGATTGGGATAAGATGTGAAGAAAAAATTCCAGGAGCACATAATTCAAGAAATAGATTTTCATTTTGTTATGAATTTTCATAGATTATGTCGCTTTAGTGAAGTTTAGGATGAGAGGCATTAGAATACACAATTAATGTAACCCAAGTGATTGCCATGGAAAGTATATTTGATGTCTAATCTTACAGATCTCCACTTTAAGAAAATGTGCTCACATTCCTAACGGATGTCTCCAAAAAAGAGTAGGATTTTTTTCAATAAAAGGCAAAAAAGAAGAAGAGAAAAACTACATCGACATAGCAAAGAGAGAGAAAAGGATGCTGTTTTTCCTCTGTCTTAAATTATACAGAAATCTAGTGACGTTTTATAATTCTATCACACTTGCTATTGTAATAGGCACATATGGCCCAGAAAATTGCCAGCAGCATGCTTGCCTTTGAGCTGTTTAATTCAAGCCCATTTCACTATTTATGCCTTGACTTGTTCCAAAACTGATTTATGTTTGGCTTTTATGCCATTTTGGATGTGTCAAAAGAAGGCATGCAGACACCCAAAATCTTATATCTTAAAAGAGAGTTACTCTGTAATATCTTTGTATCATAGTTCTTAACCCAAATGAAGCCAAAATTTTCACACATTCAAATCTATAAAATTTTGGCGTGGGGGGCATTGGAGGTATTTTATCAAACACAAATTCCTAATCTCTAGATGTTTTCTCTTTGAAACCAAGCATGCTTCTGGACTACTACCCACACTTCTCAGCTTCTGTTAATGGACTATAACCTCATTTTGCTAGTCATCCAAGTTATCAGCATCATGGATTAAAAAGTCACATAGGTAAATTTCAGATTAGCTGTTGTTTGAGATACTTGATTTTATTATTTCAATTAAACTTTTGTTAAGTGTTTGCCTCATATCTCTGTGTTATGGCCTACTATACAAATAAAGAAGCCATATTTCCTACCCTCAAGATGCTCTAAGTCCATTGGGAAGCACAGATGCCCATCAGTTCAAAAGGTTTGTAAGATAAAACATGATGTAATATAAAACATCATGATGATGATAAGTACCACTGGTTGAACATTTACTATGGCCTAGGTACTCCTCTAAGAGTTTGCATGTATTACCTACTCAATGAAGTAGATGTTAATAATCTTATTTTACATGTAAAGGGACTAAGAGACAGAGTAAATGACTTGCCAGAGGCCACACAGCAGAGAAAAATAGCAGACCTAAACCATCTTTAGTCAAAGATAAAAATCCTTGGGATAGTACATAGCCCAGCATTTAAGAGCATCACTTTCTTCATTCATAGGTAGGTACACAACATCCACCTGCATGTCACACTTCACATCATGTATAATGAGCCGTATACACACCCAGCCTATAAAAATAAAATGGATGAAATTCCCTCTCACAATTTAGTCACACACACACACACAAAACCCAGAATTTTCAACATTTAAAACTACTAGCTCAGTTTTAACTTTGTGTCCATATTCATAAATGCCCTTTAGCCAAATTATCATCTTTCACTCTGTCAGGTAGTTCCTTCTTGTGCATCACATACTTAGATTCAGAGAAGTAAATACAAAAACTGCCAGCTCGACCAGGTGGAAAAGGAAGAAAAATGGAGTATAATTGACCAGAATTCTTCCAGCTCACTCAGCTGAAGCCAAGGAATCAGAGTCACAAACATGGCTCAGCCTCTTCAGTGGAGTTGGGGCTAGCGTAGGCAGAGTCTGACACAGGCCTCATTGTCTCTCAAATTTCAACTTTAAATATATTTAAGAAACATATTAATAGGGGCCAGGCATGGTGGCTTATGCCTGTAATCCTAGCACTGTGGGATGCTGAGGTCGCAGGATCACTTGAGCTCTGGATTCCAGACCAGCCTGAGCAAGAGAAAGACCCCATCTCTACTAAAAATAAAAAAATTAGCCAGGCGTCATGGCGGTGGAACACGTCTGTAGTCTCAGCTACTCAGGAGGCTGAGGCAGGAGGATTGCTTGAGCCCAGGAGTTTGAGGTTGCAGCAAGCTGTGATGGCACCACTGCACTCTAGCTGGGGCAATAGAGTGAGAATATGTCTCAAAAAAAGAAAAAGAACAGAAACGTATTACTGAGTAAACTTAATTTCTCATATGCTCAATTATATCAACAGAGACAGATAATAATGTATTATAATATGATCATATGAAGAATAGTTACTTAGCTCACAGACCCTTTGCTTTCAGTTACTCATGGTGCCAACTAATTTTTCCCATTTTGTCCTTTGCATCAAAGTAGTGGTATAAATAATACAGTGAAATGGAATGAATGGTTCATCTAAGCAATGTCAGCCAAAAGCTTATTGATAAAAATATAATACTGGTACCCTGTGCTAAAGAACTGATTTACTTTATTATTTCAATCAATATGAACTATAGCACAATGCATACATATAAAACCAGGCTGACCACAGATCTTGCGTGGCAATATGTGGCAAAGTAATTGTCCTTTCCCTCCTAAAATTATTTTTCTGGTGTGGAGTGTGGAGTGAAATTGACACAAAAATTTTCCCCAATTGCTTCTCAGTGCATTTGTAGTTAATTGTGCTCATGGTCCTGAAGAGATCATGCAGAACTCCTAATGAAGCATGAAAGGCACTGAAAGCTTTGTGGTTGTGTTCCAAGCTAAGGCTTCAAACTTTGTCACCAAGTTTTAATTCCATTCCTATCTGTCCATTGGAGAATATGTTCTGATTTTCATTCTGTTTTTAAAGTTCATAATTTGCTTTCCTCATATCCTTCATCAATCCATGTGTTCTTCCTCTGCATCTCTCCCTAGCCACACTACCCTTGGGATCATCTCACCACCACTCTGCCCATAACCACAGGACTCACTAAAGATATAATGCCAAAAGCAATTTGGGATGAAGGGAAATGCCATAGCATTAAGAGTTGTGAAAACCTACAAATTCCAGGCTACAGGGTTTAAAATCTGATACCATTTTCAACCTAAAATTAGGAAGAAGAAAAGGAGGAAGGAAAGAGAGAAGGAAGAAAAGGAGAGAAAGAAGGATTTCATTTCAAGAATTGAATCTCCTTTCTCTCGGTTCCATATTGTCATTGATCTTGTTTTTCCTCTCATTTTACTGAGGCTTATACGGCAGTAACTTCATTTAAAAGAGTACAAGAATCACAGATGATTTTTCCATCCTTGCAATATGTTTATTCTATGCAAATATTTGAATAATAGTTTGGCAGTTTATGTAATGTTAAGTTGAAAATTACATTCCTTTTGAATTTTAAGGTGTCTCTCCATAATATTAATATTCTAACCTTAGTGTTGCTATTAAGAATTTTAATGCCAACAGAGACAAGATGATGGACCAAAGACACCAGCTGCCAGATTGTCTCAGAAAGAAGGAAAGTTTTAGATGAAAAAGTAAAAACAAACAAACAAATGGATATTATTTGTAATTCTGTAATTACATTCCCTGTAATTCTGAGGGAAATGGACCAGAACCTACCAGAGATTCCATGGGAAGAAGATGCGGAGTGGAACAAGAAGGAGCAAGATATCAGCAGAGATCAACCCCCAAGAGGCTTGGAGTACAGTGAGAAGAGTAGGTGGAGTGGATTCTTTCTCCCTCCCCCACATCTCTGGTAGTCAGCAAGCTCCTAAGTTGCTGGAGAGCCTTCTACCCTTGTGAGCTCAAAAGCTTCCACCACCAATGAACTGGGAGCTTCTTGAGGACAAAGGATCAGGCTGCCAGAGCCCTCAGGGCCGCTGGCCATCACTGCAGACCCGAGCTGAGATGGCAGGCACCATATTGCTTCTCCACCCATGATGCACCTCTGTCCTCCCAGGGGCCTTCAGTCCCTCAATTTTCATCTCACTTATTCCCACACAAACATTTCCCAACTCCATCCCAGACTGCAGGAGATATAGGGGGCCAGGGGGTCCCAGGGGATCTGCATGACCCCAGAGCCTGGACATTCTGGGCAGGCTGCCTTCTGGAGAGAGGGACAAAGATGACCAGAGTGCTAGCTTTCCTCCATCCTGACTCATTTCCTCCCCTTCCCCTCCTCTGCCTGTGGCTGCCAAGAGAGACTATTGAGCTGTGGCTCACAGGAACTCTCTTCCCCTCTGTTTGTGCATCCACAACACTGGGGCTTCCACAGAGAGTGGGGCTCAACCTTTCCTGTTAAAGACCTGTAGCAGACTAAGGGGTGCCCAGACTGTGAGCTCCTTGGTGCTCCTTGCCTGGCTGCTGCATGAGAGCAGCACATACCCCAAAGCAGAGGGACATCAAACCTGCTTGAGCACCCCCTAAGCAACTCAGGACCAGACACTTCTCCTTGGCACAGTTAGGAATTAATCTTCAGGAACCTAGGGACAGGACCACAGGCCAGATCCCATACTCCCAGGACTTGATCATGTTGCTAGGGATCATGGAGGGAGTTTTTTGAAATAACATTGGAAGGTGAGTGAGCCCACATGGGCAGAACTGAAAAGAGAGTACAATGTGGGTCCCAGCCACAGCCCACTGGTTGGGAAGCTCAGCTAGTTTGAGATCCTGCCTGCTGGCAGACAGTGAATGGAGGGAGAACCTCAGAGAGGGAAGGGAGGAGAAGAGCGAAACCCACTCCTGACAGCCAGATTGTGAAGTTCAGATGGCCCCTCCCCCACAAGCAGAATTTCTGGCTGGTGGGGCCACTTCAACCCCTTCCTGGTGGCCTGAAAGCAGACATTTGACCCCTGCCTGGACAGCTACCTTACCAACTTTTGTGGAGCCTGAGGGCAGACTCATCCAACACAGCCCTGCCCAGCCTCACTCCCCCACCCACCTCTGCTGTGGTGGAGAATAAGGATGCACTTAGAAGTTCCAGGACCCTGCACACTATCTGGGGCATTCAAGTGCTTCTCCTAAGGGACTAGACCAGGCACAGGTCCCAAAAACAACCTGGCATCCTGTTTCTTCTGACAAGTGCCACCTACTGACAGGGAGGTCAATTTCACAGCCCTTTACAGCATTTACTAACACAATCATATGAGGTGTGTTTAATCCTTACCCACAAGCACTACATACTCTCTCAGATATTAAACTGGGTGTACCAATACAATTTGCACTGTTAAGAAGACCACAGGGCTGGGAAAAGAGAAAGGACTCCAAAGACCTCCACCCTCCTTCATCAACAAGAGACAGGGAATCTGCCCATACACATAGCTCACCACTGCTACGCCTACAAACAACCAACAACTGAGAAACCACCACACTAAGGATATCTTTAACCGAGGCATCCATCCAGAACCTAGATTGCCATCAAGTCACCCACAAGCAGAGCCAAAGATTCGTACCTAACATATGCTAGAGACATACCCTTGGGGGGTGGGGAGAAAGCCCCATCTGAACAAAAGAAAATCCAAAAATAAGAAGTGACAGCTGCTCCAGCTGAGAAGGAATCAGCAAAAGAACTCCAGAAGTATGAAAAATCAAAGTGAAAAGGCATCCCCAAAAAGGAACACCAGCTCTCTAGCAATGGATAACAACAAAAATGAAAATATTGAAATGACAGATAAAGAATTCCAAATATGGATTGTAAGGAAGCTCAATGAAATCCAAAACAAAATGGAAACCAACTCAAAGAAACCAGAAAAACAATTCAGGAAATGAATGAAAAATTCTCTAATGATATCAACATATTTAAAAAAAAAATAGAACTTCTGGAAATAAAAAATTCATTACAGGAAATACAAAACACAGTGGACAGTTTTAGGAAGAGACTAGACCAGAGAGAAGAAAAAATATAAGAGCTTGAAGAAAACTCTTTTGAATTAACTCAGTCAGTCAAAAATTAAAGACAGAGAATTAAGAGGAATGAACAAAGCTTACAAGAAATTTTGGATTACGTAAAACAGCCAAGTATAAGAATCATAGGCATCCCTGAAGGTGAAGAAGAAAATTCACAAGGGCTGGAAAACCTATTTGAGGGAATAATTGAGGAAAATTTCCCTTGGTCTTGCTAGAAATTTAGACATCCAGGTACAAGAACCTTAACAAACACCCAGGAGATTCATTGCAAAGAGGCAATCACCAAGACACATAGTAATCAGACTGGCCAAAGTCAGCATGAAAAAAGAACTCCTGAGAGTCGTGAGGCAAAAACATCAAGTAACTTACAAAAAAAACTCATCAGGCTAACTGCAGACTTCTCAATGGAGACCTTACAAGCCAGAGGGATTAGGGCCCCATCTTCAGTCTTATTAAACAGAACTTCCACCTAGAATTTTATATCCTGCAAAACTAAGTTTCATATATGAAGGAGAAAGAAAGACTTTTCCAGACTAGCAAACACTGAGAGAATTTGTCAAGACCGGACCTGCCTGGCAGGAAATACTCAGAACTGCATTATACATGGTTCAGCACAATAGACTCCCACCAGTGTAAAATCACCCAAAAGCTAACGCTCAGAGTTCATATAAAACAATAGCACAAGAGCTAAAACAAAACAATAAGGAACTACCCAAAAAGATGAACAGAACAGCATCCCACATATCAATTCTATCAATCAGAGTGAACAGTCTGAATGCCCCACTCAAGAGACATAGGCTGGCTGGTCATTACATAATGGTAAAGGGAGCAATTCAACAGGAAGACATAACAATTCTAAATATTTATGCACCTAACAAAGAAGTGCTCAGAGTCATAAAGCAAACACTACTAAATCTAAGCAAAGAAATAAACAGCAGGGTCATAATTGCCAGGAATTCAAAACCCACTGACAGAACTGGACAAATCACCCAAACAGAAAATATATAAATAAATACTGGACTTTAATGGAACTATAGAACAAATGGGACTAACAGATATCTACAGAATATTTTACCCAAAAACTACTGATAACACAGTCTTCTCATCAGCACATGGAACATTCTCCAAGATTGATCATATCTTATGCCACAAAACATGTCTCAACAAATACAAAAGAATAGAAATCTTACCATGTATCTTCTCAGACCGCAATGGAACAAAACTAGAAATTAAGTCCAAGAGAAACACTCAATTCAACACAAAGTCATGGAAATTAAACAACCTTCTGCTGAACAATTATTGGGTTAATAATGAAATTAAGATGGAAATCAAAAGCTTCCTCAAACTGAACAACAATGGGGAAACAAGCTATAAAAATCTATGGGAGTCAGCAAAAGCATTCCTAAAGGGAAAATTCATAGCCTTAAATGTCTACATCATAAAGACAAAAGATCACAAATTAACAATCTTATGACATGTCTTCAGGAACTAGAAAAGGAAGAGCAAACCAAACACAAAGCCAACCAAATAAAAGAAATAACTAAGGTCAGACCAGAACTAAACAAAATGGAAAACAAAAAAAAAATACAAAGGATCAATGAAATAAAAAGTTGGTTCTTTGAAAAGATAAACAAAATTGATAGACCTCTTGCTAGATTAAACAAGACCAGAAAGGAAAGGACCCAAATAAGCTCAATCAGAAATGAAAAAGGAGATGTTACAACTGATACCACAGAAATACAAAATATCATCTGTGAATACTATGAAAATCTCTACACATATAAACTCGAAAATGTAGAGGAAATGGACAAATTCCCAGAGACACACAGCCTCCCAAGACTCAATCAGGAAGAAATAGAACTCCTGAACAGAGCAATAACGAGCAAGAAGATTGAAGCAGCAATAAAAAATCTTCCAACAACAACAACAAAAAAGCCCCAGACCAGATGGATTTACAGCCAAATTTTACCAAACCTACAAAGAAGAGCTGGTACCCATACTGCAGAAACTATTCCATAACATCGAGAAGAGGCGACTCCTCTCCAACTCATTCTATGAAGCCACTATCACCTTGATACCAAAGCCAAGAAAGGACATAAACAAAAAAAGAAAACTACAGGACAATATCCCTTATGAATATACATACAAAAATCCTCAATAAAATACTAGTAAACCGGATTCAATAGCACATCAAAAAGATAATCCACAATGACCAAGTGGGCTTCATCCCAAGGATGCAAGGATGGTTCAACATACATAAATCAATAAATTTGGTTCACCACATAAACGGATGCTAAAACAAAGACCATGTGATCATCCCAATATATGCAGAAATAGCAGTTACAAAATTCAGCACCATTTTATGATAAAAATCCTCAACAAATTAGGCATAGAGAAAACATATCTCAAGATTATAAAAGGTATATTTGACAAACCCACAGCCAACATCATACTGAATGGGGAAAAGCTGAAAGCATTCCCACTAAGAACTGGAATAAGACAAGGATGCCCACTTTCACCACTTCTATTCAACATAGTGCTGGAAGTCCTAGTCAGAGCAATCAGGAAAGAGAAAGAAATAAAGAGTATCCAAATGGGGAAAGAGGAGATCAAACTATCACTTTTTGCTGATGATATGATCTTATATCTAGAATACCCCGAAGACTCCACCAAGAGACTCCTGGACTTGATAAGTAAATTCAGCAAAGCCTCAGGTTGCAAAATCAATGTACACAAATCAGTAGCATTCCTATACACCAATAACAGTCAATCTGAGAGTCAAATCAAAGACAATACCATTCATAATAACTACAAAGAAAATAAAATACCTAGGAATATACTTATCCAAAGAGGTGAAAGATCTCTACAAAGAGAAATAGGAAAAACTGAGGAAAGAAATCACAGACAACACAAACAAATGGAAAAACATATCATGCTCATGGATCGGTAGAATCAACATTGTTAAAATGTCCATACTACCCAAAGTGATTTACAGATTCAATGTAATCTCCCTCAAAATGCCAACATCGTACCTCACAGATCTTGAAAAATTAATTCTATGCTTTGTTTGGAACCACAAAAGAGCCTTAAGAGCCAAATCAATCTTAAACAAAAAGAACAAATCTGGAGGTATCACATTACCAGACTTCAAAGTATACTACAAAGCTGTAGTAGCCAAAACAGCATGGTATTGGCACAAAAATAGAGACATAGACCAATGGAACAGAACAGAGAACCCAGATATAAAATCATCCACATACAGCCAACTAATCTTTGACAAAGCACACAACCATATATATACACTGGGGAAAAGAGCCCTATTCAATAAATGGTGCTGAGAAAATTGGATAGCCACATGCACAAGGATGAATATGCACAAGGATCCATCTCTCTCACCACTCACAATAGTTAATTCAAGATGGATAAATTACTTAAATATAAGGCATGAAACCATAAGAATACTAGAAGAAAATGTTGGAAAAAGTCTTCTAGACTTTGCCTTGTCTTTGCCTAGGCAAAGAATTTATGACTAAGATCCCAATGGCAACTACAGCCACAACAAAAGTAAATAAATGGGACTTGATTAAATTAAAAAGCTTCTGCACAGCTAAGGAAATAATCAACAGAGCATAGACAACCTACAGAATGGGAGACAATATTCACAAGCTATACATCCGACAAAGGCCTAATAACCAGCATGTACAAAAAACTCAAGCACATCAGCAAGAAAAAACAAACCACCCCATCAAAAAGTGGGCAAAAGACACAAACAGAAGCTTTTCAAAAGAAGATAGACAAATGACCAACAAATACATGAAAAAATGCTCAACATCACTAATCATCAGGGAAATGCAAATTAAAACCACAATGAGATATCACCTTACTCCAGTCAGAATGGCTTTTATTAAAAAGTCCAAAAACAATAGATGCTGGTGTGGATGCAGAGATAAAGGGACACTTATACACTGTTGGTGGGACGGCAAATTAGTACAACCTCTGTGGAAAACAGTATGGAGATTCCTCAAAGAACTAAAAGTAGACCTACCATTTGATCCAGCAATCTCACTACTGTGTATTTAGTCGAGGGAAAAGAAGTCATTTTATCAAAAAGACACCTGCAAACAAATGTTTATTGCAGCACAATTGACTATTGCAAAGATGTGGAATCAACCCAAGTGCCCATCAATTCATGAGTGGATTAATGAAATGTGGAATATGTATACTATGGACTACTGTGCAGCTATGAAGAAGGATGAATTAAGGCCTTTTGCAACAATTTGGATCAAACTGGAGACCATTATCCTAAGTGAAATATCTAAAGAATGGAAAAACAAACACCACATGTACTCGCTATTAAATTGGAACTAACCAATGAACACACATGTGCACGGAGGGAAATAAAACCCAGTGGAAATCAAGCAGGGAAAGGGGGAGGAGGGAATGGATTAAAACCTACCAAATAGGTACAATGAACACCATCTGGGTGATGGGCACATTTATATCCCTGACTCAAGCATAACAAAATCGATACATGTAACCAAAATTATTTGTACCCCTGTAATATTTTGTAATTAAAAAAAGAATTCTAATAATGCCATTATGATTCCAGAGTCTTTGTAGGTAAGTATTTGTTTTTCTCTCTCTGGAAACATTTGGGATCCTCTGCTTTTTCCAGATGTTCTGAAAGGTCACAAAAATGTGAGTCTTTTGTTGCTGGACTCTTACTGGGTTGCTTTAACTTCAGGGCCTGTACTTCAGTTCTGAAAATTCTTTTGTGTTCAATTTCTTGAGCAATTTCCTAGGCTCTGTTTTCTCTGCTTTCTCTTTACCCAATATCTATTAGCTAAATATTGGAATACTGAGTTGATCCTTAATGTTCTTACCTCTTTACCTTCTTCTACTTTACATTTCTTTATCTTTTGATTCTATTTTCCCCAGAAATTTTTTTCAATAGTTAATGGATCTTTCTTAATGATTTTAAGCTCCTGGAACTTTTTCTGATTCTGTTTCTTTACACAAGAATCTTATTTTTTGTTTTTGTTTTTTGCTTTTGTTGGATGCAATATTTCTCATCATTCTTAGGATTTCAATTATAGCAATTGCTTTTGTTTCAGTGTTTTCTATTTCTGACCCTGTATAGTCTCTGTTTCTTTTAGTTTTCCTTTTTTAACATTTGCACTCACCCTCCTCCCTCTTATGCACTTGCATTGCTATGTGTGGTATACAGGAGTCCAGAGGTTTTCAGGTTCAGTTTCTCCTGAATATTAATGACTGTTCTCCTACTTGGGGGACAGTCGTCTGGTCTCGAGGGAGGGAACAGGACATGGCGGGTCTAACTTCATCTTACACAGATTTTCCTCCATTCCCAGAAAGGATTACTAACTTAATAAGTCATGGATCATCTTCAGAGTGAGTTTTTCAGACTGCAGTGGTCTTCAGTGAGGTTTGCCATGAATAACAAATTCACACGCTAGAAACAAAAATGTTCCTAAAGTGCTTCCTTGTTATCTGCCTCAATGTTTCTTGGTGTTTATACATGCATGCCACTCACCCCATTAGACTCGTTAGGCTCTAGGCACATTCACTTTCCTTCAGTTCTTCTAAGAATTCAAGCTCTTTCCTATGCTAATTGTAGAATAAGGCCATAATTCGGTATACAGACTGTGTACAAGTAGATACAAACTAAAGGAAGGAGCAACCACCAAAAATACATGACTAGATAGACAGAACTCTGTGGATTAATGAGCCATAGAATGCTGTAAAGTACCTGTCCTAATAATGTAAAGTAAATCAATTCTTTGTTGACTCTTATACCAATCTACCATAGGAAATTACATAAGTAAAATAGTGTACTTATAAAAGGATGCTTCATAAAGGCATGTTGCTTGGATGTTTTTAAACAGATTCACCTTGGCCAGGCGAGGTGGCTTGCACCTGTAAATCTTAGCACTCTGGGAGGCCAAGGCGGGAGGATTGCTTGAGCTCAGGAGTTTGAGACCAGGCTGAGCAAGAGCAAGACTCCGTCTCTACTAAAAATAGAAAAAATTAACTGGGCGTGGTGATGTGCACCTGTAGTCCCAGCTACTCGGGAGGCTGAGGTAGGAGGATTGCTTGAGCCCAGGAGTTCGAGTTTGCTGTGAGCTAGGCTGATGCCACAGCACTCTAGCCTGAGCAACAAAGCGAGACTCTGTCTCAAAAATAAATAAATAAAAACAAAAATAAAATTAAAAAAACCAGATTCACCTATAGAATTTTTTAAATAACTATTTAAAATTACTTTAAATAGCTATTCCGAGCCAAAAGGATTGGCTAACCATGTTTACAAACCTGGTTATTATATAAAACTGAGTAAGGACATATACTGAACCCAGAATTTTGTAAATCTGAGTTTTTACATTCTGCTATTGCTGTGAGAATTAAACGTTTCTATAATTAAAATTTTTTATGTTATTATGATCTGGGAGATGATCCTGCCCAAGCCCCGTTCTCTGAGAACTGCCACTACCTGCCCCTGGAATCATGCTTGTCCTTCAGGCCCCTGTTCCACGGCTTTAGCCTACTGGGCAGTTGACAAGGATGAGTAATCAAGAACTGGGATGGACCCATGAGAGTGTCTCTCCAAGGAATTTGGAATTGGGTCCAAGAGCAGAAAGGTCAGTTAGTGGTGGTTGCTTCTTACTCATATGATGCAGACTCTTGGGTCAGAGGACCCCCAAGTTGAGGAAGCCAGGAATGTTTAAGGAGAGTACAAAAAACAAGAAGATGCAAGAAAATGACAATGAAGGATGCACCGAAATGGTCCCATGTATTACCAGAGAGAGGCGCATGCTAAGGAAATCTACGTGGTGCACTGTGGGTCTAGTTCCTGTCACAATTCCCCCACTATAGTTCTACCTATGGTTCCATGGGAAAATCCTGTATGCTTCTAATTAAGCTTCTGTTTTTATGAGACAAAATAAATCACTATATACAAATGCATGATTATTTTATCCATTCCAGGATGCACCTGACAACTTGTCATATAAACATTATAATTAGTGTTGAATGGAAGGCCAGGATCACATTGCAAATTAGGTGTCTTTTTACATTTAGTAAGAGATAAACTCTGAAATGAATACTTACTTGGTAAATTATATGTTCTAGATCCTCAGACCCATGGCAAAATCTATGGGATAAGCTAAGGAATTATGTTTTTATTTGATAAATAGGACTCACAACTGGATCTTTTTAAATGCTTAATAAATTCACTGGAGTATAGTAATTTAGAAGGACAAAAGACATTGGCTTTTCATGAATTTTTTTACCTCCCCCTTCACTTCCAGAACTTATTTTTATGTAAATGAGAGCTGTACCTCTCAGGGAGGAGGGTATTAAAAGGCAATCAAGGAGTAAGACTCTCCCTTAGAGAACATCTGGTCCTGGCGAAAGTCCCCTTGAGCTTTTGTCCTTCGAGTGAGGGAGTTTTCTAAACTGGATTTCTCAGTGTGGGCAATGCTGTGATGGTGTGTGTCTGTGGGTGTGTGTTTAAGCTGACACATGCAATATAAATCCTACAGTTAAGAGACTGCATGAAAATTAAATTACCAACTCAAAACATGCTTGGGGAAATAATTATCAATCCAGTGTGCATTTATGCTTAGAAATGTTTAGTCTATTGTAAATGAGTTGCCAGGGCATTAGATTACAACACTCTCGGAATTAGAGAATGATTCATATGAACTCCTGTGCTTCAAAAAATAAACACATTAGCATGAAGTGGAATTATAGGACTATCTAGTAATTGACTGCATGCAACATATTTTTACAGAACTGCATAATAATAACAACAATAAAAATAAATATTTGTATAATACTTTATTGTGTTAAAAATCTCTTTAATATAGTTTAACATTACCTTATTGAAACCCTGTGAAGTGCATATTTACCATAAATTACTAGAGAAGAACCTGAAGTTCAGAGGCACTAGGTAACTTGCTTAAGGTAGCACAGCTTGAAAATGCAAGAGCCTGAACTCAACCCCAAAATTCTTGCATCAAAATCTGTTGTTCATTCACTACATAATACTGCCACCTAAAGTAAAGTATTTTTTTAGGCCAACAGGGATGCAAATCACTTTAACACAACATTTTTTTTCAGACTTAAGTCACAATCCGTAACGTGACTCAATGACTGAGCAACCAACATACCACAAAACATGAGACTGTACACTACTCGTTGTGCTGCGCAGATGAAGGCCTGTTCTCCACGTCCAAAAGGATTTGCTGCCCTTCCGGAATTCTTTCAGAGTCAGCAGCAGTGTGAGGCATGAGGTCAACTACAGAGCAGGTGGTCGTTGACAACGAGTATTAATATAATAGATAAGGAAGCTACTAGAAGCTGCATTCAAAGCATGGTCAAACCGGATTCCCTGCAACACAATCTGCAGGGAGGCCCCAGACCATGATGAGGCCACAGCAAGAGTAATATGAATGCTTAGAGAGCACTTTAAAAATAAATAATGCAAAAACCCATGAATTAATCTCATTATACCCTGTACTTGCTGTGCCTTTTTGCTAAAAAAAAAAAAAACAACAAACAATGGAAACAAAAATAGCACATGTCCTGTCTTATCTTCACTCCATGAGCACTGACAAGTTTGATTAACCTCTCTGTCTTCCTTTCATATCCTTTTTCTGTAAATATGGGAATATTAATTCCTACCTCATAAAATTGTTGAGAATATTTAAAAATAGGAAGCATATAAAGCACTTAGAACTGTGACTGGCAAGAAAAAAGTCTCAATAAATGTTAGCTGTTGTTGTTTTTTATCATCATTATAGAGAACCAAAACTATGCAGCCCAATATCTATATTAACATGATTTTACTCCTCCAGGAACCTCTTGGCCAGGAAGATGAAACTAAAAATAGCTTCAGTTTTTCTTTGTTTGTTTCAGGAACTTACACTAAATCCATACTTCCAAACTTTCAACTAGCCTTCATTACCTCCTTTCTCAGGACAACAGTTCACTCAACTAGGCTTATCAAGAGACTGCCTACCTTGTCTCACTGTGTCCACCTATTTTGTGCTATTGTGTCACCAACTCTGCTCAATCCAATTAAGGTCACTGCATTGAAAGACCTGTCTTAAGCCAGACCCCCAAAAGTTTGTGAATACCTGGCTTTTACTTCTCCCCTCAGAAAGTTTACTAAGACTTCAACAAAATATTAATCTGCCATACTAGGTTAAGAATAAATGCTGTTTGCCTTATTTTGGTGGTATTTTTGGTGAGTTGGCAGTTAACATTATTATTATTATCAAATATAACTTTCAACTCTATAGCCCCATGGTTTCCGAATTATTGCCCAAGGGGCCCTGGGACACAGCAGTGAGCTCATAGGGTAGAGCAGAATATTTTAGATATTTTTTAGGAAACGACAATTCTTGACATCTGTCCGACACTGCGTGACTACTTTAACATTAGATGGCTATGTCCCTTTCAAAACATCATATCTTTGTGAAAATGGATTTTGTTATGGTTGCTGGAATAAAAATCAAGTACTGCATGAAAGACAGTGTGGAAAGAAAAATGAGGGTGACAGTGATACCAAAATTTGAGAAATTGTGAAGTGTTCAACAGGCACACACATCCCAGTGGTAAGTAATTACGGCTATTTCAGAATGAAATAAAAATGTTTTTTTTTCTTTGAATTTACATTTATTATTGAAATGTCTACTAAGTTGTTAGGATTTAAATAGTTCTTAAGTTGTTTAGAACTAACAACTTAGCAATGGAACTGTTCACTTTTTCTTTTAGTCTAAAGAACTGTGGAAAAAAGTCACTGAGACACTAAGGAGGCTAGGAACAAAGAAAGTTTAGGAACTTCAGCTCTAACTTATTCTGTACACAAATTGTGATTTGTATAGAATTTAAAGATGCCTTAACTTCAGGGAAAAATTACCCTTGTGGCTTTATCTATCCTTTAACTCCACCAGTCTCTCTATGGGCTTCTCCCTTCCTTTGAATGTCCTCATAAGAACTTCTGGATGGACAGAACTTCTATTACACTTTAGCAAAAGTTCTCATTTTTATTATGAGGGAGATTTTCTTATTTTATCCCTGCTTCTATAACAAAATACCTTAGACTGGATGATTTACAAAGAACAGAAATTTATTTCTCACAGTTCTGGGCACTGGGAAGTCCAAGATCAAGGTGCTGGTAGCTTCAGTGTCTAGTGAAGACCTGGTCTCTGCTTCCAAGACAGCACCTGAATGCTGTGTCCTACACGATAGAAGAGATGGAAGGGCTGAACCTGTCCCTTCAAGCTCTTTTATAAGGTTTCGTCAGCTTTTGAAGACCCTACCACTTAATACTGTTGCATGGGGGATTAAGTTTCAACACAAATTTTGTAGGGACATAAACATTCAAACCATAGCAGAGATTAAATTTATTTATACTAAAGATAGAGTTGCCTCTCTTTGCTAATTTAATTTATTCATTCAACAAACATTTATTGAATGCCTGATACATACCAGGGATTGTTCGAGGACTGAAGATACAGTGGTTAGAAAATTTATTACATTAATAGTTCTAATGCCCTGGAAGCTATACATTTCCAAGTATAAATTGATACTGGAATAATAATCATTTTTAAAGTAGGTGATGAATCCAAGTTGATAGCAGAATTTTCAGCAGAGAACTTGGAGACACACCACCTATTATACCCACATTAAATTTTAGACCAGGACCAGGGTTGGTTATAAAACCTTCAAATGTGTTTTGCCAGCTTCGACAGAAGCAAACACATGAATGACCAATTTTATTTTCTCCCACTTTCCTGCTTCACTTCATGCACATTTCAAGAGTTTCATCGAAATGATCCCATATCTTTCATAGAATCTAAGATCAGTTCCAGATCATCTAGCCCTTCTACATGGACCTTTGATAGTCTGTCCCTCTGAGCCCAGATAATACTTTCTGCTGTAGCTCAAATTTTTTTTATGTAAGAGCCTCCTGGATACAAGTTGAAATTATCATTGATATTACAATGATCTGAATTATATTCTGAAATATTCTGAATTATATTCTGAATTTTGCTTTTCCAGACAAAAATTCAGAAAATTTACATTTTTAAAAGTTTTCAGAGATTACATTTACCAATTAAGAACAGTCTAGTAAAGATGTAAGTAAATTCAATTCCAGCATGGAGGTTCCTAATTACTGTGTCTATATTCTACTTTCCTTGCAACAACTAGAGAAGAGCCTCCAAAATGATGTTTCAGTTACACCCTGCCCTTATAAAAAAGAAAAAAAGAAAAAAAGATAAAACTAACATAGAGTTTTTGTATGAAGAGCTCCTGCACTGGCTTGACAATAGGTCCATAAATGTAGTTTTTCAAACTCCAATAAGCAGGTAGTACCTTGTTTGATCCATGAGACAAGTTCAAATGCACTAAAGTACCATTATCATTATAATTTTAAAAGAAAAATAGAATAAAGGGAAATACAACTCCCTATGAAGTCTGAAAAAACCATGCTCCCTTTTCACACTTTTTGAATATTACTTTCAAGTAGGTATAAAGCATTCCTCAAAAACCTTTGGCTTTTAAAAAACCATGCCAGACCAAATACAAAGTCAGTAACTTTTAGGGTTCACCTTTCTTTCTACCCTAAATTGGTAGATGTGCAATAAGAGAATGACATAGCAGCAGGAAAGGGAGTTGCCAAACAAGCAACCCTTGTGACAAATAAATGATTCTCTTGTTTTCTCAGGGGAACCATAGAACGGAAAATTTCACCAATTGGAGCAATTTTAAGTCCTAAGAACAAGTGTCTCCTAATTTAAGGCAGGAAGAACCCAATGTGAAATTCTGCCTGAATGGAGGCCTAGAATCTTTAGGGGCAAATTTGCAAAACCAGATACTGAATTTGCACTTCTATCTCCTTGCTTAGCAACATGCCCTGCGAGCAGCACATGCAGAAAGGCTGCAAGAGGCTTGGTTGATAACAAGCTGCTTTTCTCAATTTTTCCAATGTGTTCAAGTCCTAAAGCCTTACCTTAAAAACCATTAATGTTAAAGAAAATTAATAATAATGTGCACCCAGTATTGACCTCTGATGATACATACATCATACTTTCTGAGGGAAAAAATTAGAAGCAGTTTTTCTCCTGAACATCCAGAAACAAAAGTGGTATTTGCTTGAAATTCTAGGCATTGTCACTTTCCAGAATGAATGATTCAATGATTTAACCCTCTTCTGACCAGCAGAAACAGTAATGGGAACTCAGGGCTCCCCATTGCACAGTGAACACATCTGGTATTTCATTCCTACACACTACTGCAGTAAAGGGAAGGCTTTAAAACTGGCTTTAAAGCTTCTAGGTATATATCCAGAATAATTGAAAACAGGGACTCAAACAAATACTTGCACATCAATGTTCATAGCAGCATTATTCACAATAGCCAAAAAGTAGAAACAAACCAAATGTCCATTGATGAATAAATAAATAAACAAAATGCGATATATGCATACAAAGGAATATTATACAGCCATAAAAAAGGAATGAAGTTCTGACACATACTACAACATGGATGAAACTTGAGGGTATTATGCTAAGTAAAATAAGCTAGACACAAAGGACAAATATTGTATGATTCCATTTATATGAGGTATCTCCAATAGGGAAAATTTATAGAGACAGCAAGTAGAATAGAGGTTACTAGGGATTGGAGGGAGGAAGATACTAGGAGTTAATGTTTAATGGGCACAGAGTTTCAGTTTGGGATGGTGAAAATGTTCCGGAGATGGATAGTGGTTATTGAATATTATGGATGTATTTCATGCCATTGAATTGTGCACTTAAAAATGATTAAAGTGGTAAACTTCATGCTATTTATATTTACCCCAATATTTTTTTATTTAGTGCTTCATGGCTTCAGAGATATCATTTACAGGCATTTTATTGATCCAAAGTGAATCTGAGACAGTTGAATGGTGTTAAAGTTTCGTTGTCATTTGTTGATGCTAGAAGAGTTTTTTGTGTTTCGTATGGTGTCCATTTTGCATTCATAGATCATACTCAACACTCTTTCTTTACACTGCTTAGTTCAGGCCTTAATCATTTCTCACCTGCCTGCTCTATCACAAAAATCTCTAATGGGTTTCCCTAATTCCATTCTTTATTATATTCTCTACAAAACCATAAGTTTGGTCTTCTTATACCTTAACTCTAATCCCTTCCCTTAGTTATCTTCTATGGCCCCTATAACCCACCTAGGGGCCTGTATACCTGACGACAGTATACAATTCTCCCCAAATACTCATTCTATCACCTAACCACTAGTGCCAACTTCTTACTTGTTGCAACTCTGTTCCTGCCAGGCTGGACCACTTGTTGCCCTGCCTTCTCCATTTATGTCATTTCTTCTATGTGACATATCTCCCTGCCTCCCCAGCAGGATGCCCCTTATGATGACATCAGACTGAGGCAGCCCGAAACAGCCATCCCCACAAGAAGGATGTCCCTACCACTTGGCCCTGAGAGGTTAGTTCCTGACCAAAGTCCCTCTTCCTGTGAAAAGGTTAGAAGAGCATTACCATGATGCAGGCCATGACTTACTATTTTTACATTTCCATTGCAGTCCAGCTCCTCAGTTGCTTGGTATCACCTTCCTTCAGATACATCATCAGTCAGGTTTCAGTCATGTGTTTCTCTCCCTTGGGAGTTATTCTGTTCTCTCCTTCCAATTCACTAGGTGTTAATTTCCAGCTTTACTTCCTGATGGCAACTGTACTCATGCATGCAGGTTAGCTCACTGTCACTTACCCAATGCAACATACTAGCCCATGCAATCTTTAATAAGTTCTTTTATATGAATTCTCCTAGATTGTTAGCTTTATGGAACATGGCCAGGTGATTTATTTCCCCATTCCCAGCACCTCGAAGTTGAATCAATCTCCCTGCCTCTGTGATTTAGAAATTTTTTCAGAAAGAATTCTGATGTTAAATCAAATCTTCCTTCATCTGAAGAGAGAGAGATTTATTTACTAGGAAGAATTGAATTCATTAGTTCTTTAAATCTAAACTTCATGGCAAAATACCATTTGGTTACTCATCATAAACTTTTTAAAACAACCTACATTAGGAATGTCAGATTTGAGTACATCAATAATTATAAAATTTTTCACCTCTCAATAGCCCCTGATTGCATAGAGATAGAAATAAATAAAAATTCATTATGTTTAATCACCAAAACTAGTGGGTGAGGATTGAGAAAAAACCTAATCGAAATTTAAATTCACCAAAATCTTGGGTGAAAACTGAATCTTCAAAACTAAATGTGATTAAAAGATCTTCAAAAGTATTAATATAAAAACTGATAAGAAAATTTAATAAAGAATCCTATTAACCATATCTCATCCTAAGGAACTCTGACAGGCAGAACATTTAACTGATCGACCCAATCCATGTTCCTCCATTTACTAAGATCAGGGGTCGAAGGCATTTTTCAAGTCACTCTTGTGCCAACATTGGAGGAAAGAAAATGTCATTTCCAGTATATAAAATCTTTTAGGACTCAGATGTCTCTTTGGAGGCCCTGAATTTGACCAACAGAATCCTGGAAAGATATACAAAATCTATCCTTCTGCTCATTTTCACTAGGGGGATTTTCATAATAATGGGAAGGGATAGCCATTGGAATAAAACTGAGGCAGTATTCTGATGCAACTTTTGTGACTGTGTCTCAGTCTGTATCAGGCTTAAAAATGGACTTTGCTGACATGTAGGGCATGTGGAACATTATGTGGCTACTATAATCTTCTCATAAAATCTACTTAAAATTTTCCTATGACTTCTTTTACATTCTTTTAAGTTGCCCCAGAGCCGCAAAGGGTCCAATCTAGAAATTGGAAGTTCTAGTGCTAAAACAATCAGTCAAGATGAAGGGGGCATTCGAGCAAAGTGAGAGTGAAATCAACAGCTCCACACGCTACCAGGAGTTGAGAGTGACACTGGAAGTAGGGACAGAAAGGTCTTATTCACGAAAAGTGCAGGATTAAGGTATGAAGTTAAGAAAACATTTGGTCTAAATTAGTTCACTGTAGAAAGGTGAGGATAAAGGAATGCAAGCATGATGGCTTACAGAATTCAGTTAAGAAAAGAGGAAGACGGGTAATTATTTTGAAATATGAGATAAGGAAGAAGTTCATAATGCTCCAAAGTTTTTGGTTAGAAGTATTAGGTGAATGATGTTACCACCAGTTGAAATAAAAATTGGAAATGACCATTTTATAGAGGAAAATGGAGTTCTGCTTGGACTGTGCTGAGTTTGAAGGGCATATAAAGCCTAGATAGAGCTGAGGTGTTGAGTGAAGAATCTATACACAAGAAAGAGACTTGTCAGGAACAAGTACATATGTAGTACTTGAAACCATGAGGGCAGATGAGATCAGTTTAGGAGAGCACATAGATAGTGAGGAGATATTGGCAGAGAATAGAAAACTCATACCCAGAGGACAAATACAAAAAGGATTAAGGGTCCAGAGGAGAAAGAGAACACACTATAGTCATACAATTCAGGTTTTGAAACTGATTGTTTGAAGAAAGCAAGATTAGCAAAAATAAATTCAACAGAAAAGCCCAATAGTATGTAGACTAAAAGTACCCTTTGGCAATTAGGATGTCATTGCTGACTTTAAGAAGAACAATTTCATAAAATGGTGGAGGCAGAAGGCAATTTACAATGGGAAGAGAGAGAATGGAGATGATTTATTTTCTGCCAGTGTATGAGAACTTTGGGTTTTGTTGCTTCTGAGTTCACCATGCCAGTATGCTAAGGTCTCCAATGCAAGGGCTGAGTCTTAAAGATGCTTTTACTATTGTTGTCTCCCTTCTTCTATTTTAACTCTCCAAACGTCCAGTTACCTGGACTGTAAATTCTGTACATCCCCTCTTCTGGGAGGCAGCAGATAACAAAATCTTTTATCTGTCTACCCTTATCTCTATAGAAGACATTTTCACAGCAAGAGTCTCTTGGATTTTGCTGGAGAAAATAGAACTCAATCTTTTTCATAGTTGTTCATCATCTTATTTTCCTTCTTTCTTGCTTTCCTTGTCATTGGGGGAAAGAGAGATGGAGATAGAGATAGACAGAGATAGAAATGAGAGAGGTACAGAGAGCAAGGGGGGGCAGAGAGAAAGAGAGAGAAAGAGGGAGAGAGGGAGCGCTTCCTGTCTCTCTGGGGCCTCTGCAGCCCTTCTGACACCAGCTCTATAGTCACCAAGCCCCACAGCTGCAGGGGCTGCGGATATGTTCTTAAGCAACTGAGAAGTGCTCAGCAATGAGTAAATGAATGAAAAAATTGCATCTCTGTATCAGTCTTGCTTTGTATATTTTCATGTTCCTTTCCTTGTCTAGACTGTAAAGTCTTGGAAAGCAGGAGCTGCCTTATGTTTTATAGCATTTTTGTGCCTTATATTGCACTTAACCATGAACTAGGTAAAGAATTTTTTTCAGTGATTGAATAAATTCACACAGTAGTATGGAAAACCGAAGAGAGAGTATTCAGCACTGTGAGACATATACCCAGAGAATAAAAATAGTTTCTGCCCTTGAAATTGAAATTTAATTGAAAATTTTAAGCTAACATACATAACAAAGTTTGGGGAGAATGTTAACACTGTCTGATTCTAGCCATACAACGGTTCATGGAGATTAAAGATCCATGTGCCCTGGCATTGGCAAGAAAAGTTTAGTAGAAGAGGTAAAACTTGATTGGGCCCTTGGAGAAGGGGTTGGCTTTTCAGTAAGTGGAGGGAGCATAAATTCAATACCTGGGTTGGTAGTGCCGAATTGTAAGAGAAGGAAGGGGTCCCGGGGTGGGCGGGACAGGGACCAGGTTGGCAATGAGAAAGAGAAGGAAACTCTTCTCTGTTGGAGAGGCAGGAAAAGATGACAGACTCTGTGAATATATTTCAAGCCCATATTCCTTTCTGTTGAACGTGGCACAGTGAAAGATGTCGTCCTGACTGTTCACTGGTGTGAAATCCAAGTCCCCCTCAGGGTGTCATGGTAGAGATAGTGCAGCGAACTTGGCAGGGCCCTCCTGCTTCTTGCAGCCAAGCGTGTCGATGCTGACGACGAATCTGGGAGGCAGTCTGGGGGAAAAACACAGGAACAGATTTATTTTGCAGTAACATTTATTTCCTCTTGGCTCATCAATATTGATACAACTGATAAAACACAACAAGCAGAGACAGAAAAGTGTCTCTTCTCTCCAAAGAAAAGAGATGGGATGGAACGTAGCTGAGCAAAAGGTAAGTATTTAAAGTGGAAACACTTGCAATACAGCTAACTCTTGTTTCCTGCAGATGGACAATAACATAATATTTTTTAAATAACTCTAACAGGAGTAACTTTGCATGAATAAAGGAGTCACTAAAAAATCAGCATTATTTCCCAAGTGTTTTTATTTAAGAATAAAACCCCATTCTGTAATAATAATGTAGAAAAATCTTAACTGTGCTGTTTATGGTGCCTGAATGTATTTATTCTATTTTTAAGGTTCACCTATGAATTTCATTTTGACAACTAGTAGAATGTTAAGAGATTGTCACTCTTACAAAAATATTCTTTGCAGGGTATTAGTTTGCCATGTCCACTGTGTCCAACAAAGAAATTACTGTCACTCATGAACAGTGCTCATGGCGCTTGGCATGCAGTAGATGCTCCATAAATATTTGTTGAGTTGAATTCTCAGGAAATGTATTTGCTTTGCAGCTAAACATATAATATAAAATAACTAATTCCTAGAGAAACATCTTTTTTCCCCAGACTCTCAAATTCCAGAGCTTAGAATTCGTTTTATTCGTTTTGTTTGCAATAATAACAATGAAACACAATCATAATCATTTACTCTCCTCTACTGGATTGTAAATTCCACGAGAGTGGAAGTCTTGCCTGTTTAGTTTTCTGCCTGGTATATAATAGGCTTTCAATAATATTCGTTAGAAGAATAAACAAACAAAAGTGACCTCCTTGACATCTGTATGTGTGTATGGGGAGGAGAGAGAAATGTTCTCAGTACTTTCATATATGTATACATTTACCTCCACAAACTCATAATTTTTTGTGGAGGCCTCTTCTGACTACCCTGCTTTAGAACTGCCAGAAAGGAACACAATTAGAATGTATCTATTTCTAGACAGACTGGACACAAATTAAATGTATCAACTCATTTCTTTCCATTTGTTGACCATTGAAAATTTGGTTTCTAAAAAGTTCTGAAGGAATTCCAAATTTAAAACAAAACACAGCAGCAACAAAATAAGCATTGGTTCTGATTTGATAATATTCTTTATCAAGGCAAACTTAAATAAGCGTGGATGTTCTGCTTTATTATAATACGAATCTTATTCAAGAGCCCCTGAATACATCAATTGGAATGAAAATCTACACATAATAAAAGAGAGAGTACTTTTCTAAAAGTTTTTCATCATGATTCTCTTAGATTAAAAACTTTCATTGGCTCTCTATTATTTGTAGGAGTTTGGAAACTTTTTAAACTTCAGAATAATTTCTTCAGAGAAAAGTACTGGCAAAGAAGCAGTATGTAAAACAGATTACAGAACAGAGTTGCTGAATTGGGGGGGTGGGGGGAGGCCTGAGGATCCAAGGAACCCTGCTGTCCACAGGGAATTGGGGGCCAGAAAGAGCATGGTTGTAAGCACAGGCCTCCACTAACTAGACTGGTCAGTTGACCTCCCAAGCTTCAGAATTGTCACCCATAAAGTGGAAAATATTCCCTACCTGTGGCATTGTGAGAATTAAATGAGATGATTATTTGAAGTACTTAGTACAAAGCCTAAGATTGAATAAGAGGTCACCGAATGGTTTTGTGGCAAAAAATGTTGACACTCTGTCCCCTCCCCTCGGATCTCTGTTGAGTACTTTAGTGCACTTCTCACACACACACACACACACAAACACACATCACTTGCAGCCAGGACTTGCACTTACTTTTAGGGAACCCAGCCAAAACAGCCAAAGTGCCTAAAATTTATATCACCAACCCACCCCTTGCCCCATGGCCCTCACCCAGTGACTGTAAGTGCAGGAGTATTTAAGGCTTTTCTTTCACTCTCTAGTGCCCCTGCAGGACCAAAGTGAAGCCACCTCTGGAACTTAGCCTAAGAAGCAAGCTCCCTTCCTCGGCTTTCTGCCCTTCCCTTTCCTGCTACCCCACTCCCTTATTGGTCTTCCTGGGTATGTTTCCTTAACAAAACATTTACACATGAATCTTCTCAGCCTCTGCCTCTGGGGAACACAACTTAAGTGGGGGTCAGTGGATGGTTATTAGCATGGCATACAAGATAAGAAATAATAATCCCAGTCTCATTTTCAAACACTTGGCCCCATAACATCTTCTTCTCCTCAGCCTCTCTAATTCAGCTGCAGAGAAGCTGTGGGGCTATGAATACCCCACGAATGTTCATGCCTCTCTTCTTTCCATCGGGAGTGTCTTTTCCTGTGAAAAACATCTATCATCCTTCAGGACCCAATTCAAATCTCCCCTCCTCTGCAATATACCCCAAATTCCAGCAGAAATCAGCACCTCCTCTCTTAGATTTTACCCACATCTCTTCTACAAAACATCATATTATAACAGTGCATATATCTGGGAGCTCTGAGAACAGTGAGTCCTATTTACCTTTGCATTTTACTCAGTTCCCCTCCGGCCATCCTCCTGTCTGCTCTCACCCATGTCTCAAATGTGACAAAAATCCTTTACTTAAACCCTTGGGACAAGATTGCTTTGGAATTTGGAACTTTTCAAAGCTTAGAATGATATTACAGGCCATGTACCACATCTTAACGAACATTCCCAGCAGGTTCTGCAGCAACACTCCAAAAAAATATATATATATTACAGCATTACAGTTTCTTCAGTGAGAGAAATTTGTGTTCATACTAAATGGGATAAATAATAAATGCACAGAACCTCATATCCATTCACGTCAGGTTTTGCCACTAAATGAATTCAGTTTTTTCAGAGCTCTTTGGATTTCAGATTTATGGACAAGAGGTTGTAAACCTTTAATAGAAGCTCAATATGTGTTTATTGAACTGGGTTCAAGAAAACATCCTCCCACTGTTGTTTTCACTTAATCTTCTTTCTGCTTAAAAAAATTAAAAGCAACTTTTAAAAAAACTCCTGGATACAGTTGGGTTTTTTTCTAGAATTCCAGGTAAACTGCCAAAATCATCAGATTTCCTCACCCAATTCCTGCAGAAAGAAATTGTGTTGCTTTGCTGTTGCACTAAGTGCCAGATCTGTGAACCAAGGTCTTCTACATCAGCATATAAAAATTGCAGAGCCTGAAATACTACTAATTTGACACGAAATCTGAGTCTAGCAAATCACTTAAACCTGCCTTTCTCTTGGTTTGCCCTTGGTTGATAATTATCTCACAGACATGAAAACTAAATCCCCAAAAGAGATGGAATCATATTTGATCACTGGAAGCATCTTAGAGGACACCTAATTCAATCCCTTCACTTTATAGATGATGAAACCAAGGCTCAGAGATGTTAATTGACTTTCTTGGGTTCATACAGTAGGTTAGTAGCAAAGCTGAAACTAGAATCCAGGTCTCTGGGGTGAGTCCTCTTTTCTCCACACTATATTGCCTCAATAGAATAGGAGTTCTTCTGACTCTGACCCTTTAAGTCCTGCTATGCCAAAGGCACACTCATCCTATTCTACTCTCCAAATAACAGCATCATGTGCGTGATGTGCTTCTTGAGTTCTGCATACCAAGACTATCATTTGAAAATAGTGACCATAGTAGCTTCGCTTTTACTGAGCCTATATAATACGTAAAGGTCTGCACTCAGGGCCTAATAAAAGGAAGATATAAATGGAAGATAATATTACTATTGGTAATTATGGTTCTAACAGCATATATTAAAGGTTTAATAAAATTATTTTTGAGAATATGCTTAGATTTTTAAAAAATTACACTTACAGTGAAACAAACTGCATTAGGCTCATTAATCAAATTCTTAATAGAAAAGTCCCTTATGAACACTTCATTGAAATACTATCACTCATTTAAATGCTACACACATTTTGCTGTCCCCGTACTATTACTTAAATAGGGATTTTGAACTAAATTCTAATCATAGAATTTGAACATGAAAATATGAGTTCAAGGAAGTAACTGTTTTACATACATATACCATAAAATGTCAACATGATTTTAAATATTACTGCCTTATTTAAAAAATTGCAAGTGCTTCCCCAGCATCAGGTAGCATCAACTTCACACACTTCAAAAAGAGGCAGTACTTTTTTTAGTTGAGTTTTATGAAAACATTGAATTGCAGGAAGGCTAAAAAGAACTTGGCATACCTGTTTCTTATCACATCATAGTATCCAGAGGGGATTTCCTCCTCCCCTGACCACCCTCCTCCTTCCTACTTTGGGGAAGCCAAAGAGAAATTGGTAGAAGGCAAAAAGCAGTCACGAGTTCATACCCTCCCAGAGACTGTGACAACACAGAGGGCGGGAAATAAAGCAACGAAAAGTTTGGAACATCAGTGTACCTCCACTTCAGACCATTTATATTACAAACAAAAGAAAAGAAAATATTCTTTCATCAGTTTATTCCTTTTTTAAAAAGCACGGGTTACCTTCAGTGAAAACATATGAACCCCTCTAACAAATCAAATCTACTGCTGGTTTGGACTACAATAAACAATTGACCATCATAAAGGACTCTTAATATGTTCTGTCATCAAAACTGTTCTGACAACAGATTTAGTCCCTCTCAGAATTAACAAAGCAGAGTTCCAGATACCAGATTGCTCCTCTTACTGAAGTCAGCCGCAGGTTGCAAAGTAAAAGAACAAAGGCAAATTAACACAAACCTAGTAACCCTACACGGGGAAAAAAAAAAATCGAAGAATGTACAAAGCAAAGCTCCAAAAGGATGGAGTAAATTCATCTGCAAGAAAAAATTACAAGAGCCCAAGAGGTAAGGTCCAGACCGACTGAGTCTCCTCTGGGCGGGAGGTAATTGTAACATTGATTCTTTCAGAGACCATGCCAAGTCTCATTTGAGTTTCTTAAGAGAGTGGCATAGCTGCATGTTTCATTTCACTAATGATCAAATTTCCCAACCAGTGTAATTAGGCCAACCAGGTCACTGAGAATTCTTAATTAATGAGAAATTCAAAGTCAATTTCACACACCACCTATGTCTAATTTTCCATTCACCTGTTGCTATTCATTTGAGGGCAGTAAAGTCTCTTTGAAATGTTTGTTCCAAAGTAAAATGTTTTTACCTAAATTTGTGTTCCTATGCCTGGTTTCACACAATTCACAGTTCCAAACTCCCCTTCCCCCACTTCTAGTAACCATATTATGTGAAATGCTTCATTCTGTTGATGACAAGAGTAACAAGTATAAAGTGAGAAGCACAAACTTGAAGTGTTAGGTAGGCAAAAGATAACATGAAGGAAAGATTGAGTAAAAACAAATGTGGTGATTTTGTTTTGTTTCTTTTTTTCCTTGCTATATCTTCTGCACCTAGGAGAGTAGTCAGCACATAATAGGCAGTCTGTAAATACTTATTGAATGAATAACTGACTTGCTCTTTATCACTTACATGTGTCACATCATCCCGAGTATTGCCTTTTAAAGTCCATTAGCTCTCTTTGCCAGACACATTCAGAGAGGCATCAACTCTATAGGATTGTTCCACAGAGCAGCCATCTGAGACCATCTGTAGCATCACCACAACATGAAACACCTACAAACCCAAAATAGAGGTCACACTCATTATACTATGCTGGCTTCCTTAAAAGTATCTCCAGTTCAATACAGAGGTTACCTAGAAGTCACTTTTCTATATCCATGTGAACAATTGAGATTTGACTGTGTAGCAGCCTGGGTCTACTCAGGAGATAGGAACCACACAGTTGGTTTAACAGAGGAATATTAATATAAAGAACAATTAAACTAGAAAAAAAAAGAGTAACTATAAGACATAAGAAAACTCAATACTGTATCCTAGGGCTGAGAGAGAGTACCCAAAGAAGAACAAACTTCAAAGGGGGTCCCCTCCCCAAGGCTGGGGTTCAAACCCCATTGGAGGAAGTATATTTCAGCTCAAGGAAGACCAGAAAAGTTTTCTGGTTTGTCCAGCCTAGAGCTAGTCTACAGCCATTGGGCAAACAGGAAGCAACCCTCCAGAGTGGAGGTGAGGAGCAAGTGACCAGCAATCAGTGGTGTGGATGTGCAGAAGGGATCACACCTCTCCAGTCTATAGAGGGAATCTGGGAGCCAATGAGATTGGGAGGCCTTTGGACACAGGTACAAGCAGGCAGCCTTTGGAGTACCAGTTCCCAATTTAAGAGGGGCACAGAAAGATTATCACAGGCTGAGGTTGCAAGGTTGCTGAAGACTCCAGGCTCATGGATGGGACAGAACTCCACCAGATGTTAACACCCAGACACTCCTAAGACCTCCCACCCCCACCTTCCTCTGCCACAGCAGTGAACAGCAGGAGAGCCCCTTCCTCCTGCAAAATTTCTCCAGTACCCTCTATTGACAGAGTTTAATGTCATGCATACTGTAAAGGAGAATCCCTCTAGGAATTTCCTCTATTATCATAGGACATACATTGAAGGATAAATTTGGAGCTGAGAGGCAATAAATTAATAATGGCACAGACAATTACCTCCAAAAACAACACTTGCATGCTCATTTGTGTGCATGGACCAGCTGATAAAGAGAAACATTTCCCAATTTGGACACAATGCAACCTCTAGAGAACTGTCGTTCTAGAACATGCATCTCTCCAGACATTACCTCAAAGTTAACTTTCAAATCGGGGGCAGGTTTAAGCTTAAATATTTTAGTTTTGAACTAAACTAAAATAAAAAGCTTCCCCCCAACCGGCAGACTGAATGGACCCCCTCCTGGCCAAGAGGATATCCTAAAACTAAATTGTCTGCCACAGAGGAGGTCAGACATGCCTCACCATGCCCCCCTCCCTTCTTGGAGATATCCTTTGTAACTTATCAACAGGCCTAAGGCTATGCAAGACTAACCTGCAGGTCCCCAATTTACACAACAAATATATGTCTGGTGACTTGTCTCTTCCTTATCTAAAACATTCCAAGCCTTTAGACAAAGCTTCATTTTTTAACCAATTACAAGTCGAGTCTTTAAACCCACCTATAACCTGTAAGCTTCCACTTCGAGATGACCCGCCTTTGTGGGCCAAGCTAATGTGTGCCTTCCATGTATTGATTTATGACTTTACCTGTAACCTCTATCTCCCTGAAATGTATAAAACCAAACTGTAGCCCAACCACAGCGAGTCCACTCGCTCAAGGCTTCATGGGTGTGGCTCCAGGTCATGGCCCTCAAATTTGGCTCAGAATAAACCTCTTTAAAATTATTTTACAGAGTTCGGCTTCTTTTCCATTGACAGAGCCACACCAGGTTTGGGAATATTTTTCTCCCCAGATATATCCACACAGATCCCAAAAATAACCAATTGTCCTAAATAGTGACAAGACCCTCCCAATGGTATAACAATTAAAATTATCATCAAGAATTAATTCATCCCCATTCCCATTCACCTGCTCTGACATCCATGCCTTTCCTGGAATTGTCAAAGAGATATTATTTTTTCCCTAAAATTATACATTTCAGTGACTTGATTTTTTTCCTTCACCAATGAAAGTCTCACACCCATTACAGTGAATAAACCACCCCTCATGGTTTTGACCCTTAAGTCAAAGGACCCTTTGATTGTTAGGCATGTAGAAAGTACACGTGCCTCCAGCAACAGTAACAACAAAAACAACAAGCATTACAATCCATTAAGTATTGGCAGACTCTCCAGTGAGTTTTCATATATTGTGGAAACAAAAATCCAAACAGTTTCATTTCTAGAAGTTCTTCTCATTTCCAGATCTTAGAAATGACTCTTCAAGAAGTCAGTTTAATCTTTCATGTACTGCCTTTGGCTTTCCTGAAAATGAACATTCCTGACAATTGCAAGACTGCTCCAAAATGTTAAACATAGAAAAATGAAGAAGCTCAGGAAATTTCACCCCAAAATATGACTTTATTTTTAATTAAAGGCTCTTAGAGATTAACAGGCCCTTGGAAGAGGCTTTCCCTCTATTTTCATAAACCATAAACCGGACTGACCTGATCAAAAGATCAAAGGGGTCAACTGACTTCCCTTCCTTTCCCTGTGATCTCAATATATTGCAGGAAACAAGATCAACAATGCAAGCAGACCTGGCCCAAATTATTTTAAACACAATACCTGTCTCTCAGTTTAATTTAATTTGCAAAAGAGAATCATTTACAAGTCAATCTGTCTCCCCCATCCATTTGTCCTCCCTAGCACGATTTGTCACCCCTAAACAGAATTACCTGTACTCCACATTTCCCCTCCCCTCCAAAAAGACAGGTAAAAAAATATCTGAACTTCACTGGGATATTGGGTAATCATTATGGGATTCTCCCCATGCACATGGTAAATAAATCTTTTCTTTTATTAATCTGCCTTAATTGTGAGTTGATCTTTCAGTGAACTTTCGGGGAAAAGGGCAAGCTTCCCCTCACCCCTACAAGAGGAAAATAAAAAGAGTTAATGTTTAGTTTTTAAGGTAATCCAAATACAGAGTTTGTACATTTATCCATCTTTCCCCAAAAGAAGTAAATATGAAAAAAACCCTTCAGGTTACTTTGTGACTTTGGGTCTATGGGAGGAATCAGAAGGCCAGAGTCATAAATCCTATTAAATATTCTATGACATGACCTTGAAACCACCCTTTACCAATCAACAAAAAGGTACAAGGCAAGAACAGTGGTAAAGGCCTAAAACTCTGTGAAGACACAGGCTTAGCTAAAAATAATGATAATAACTAGCCACTGTCACCTCATTTGCTTGATAATAATCAGCCACTGTCACCCTGTTTGCTGCTGTATAATTGCTACTCTGGAGTCACATAGCTGGTGGTCACAGATAACATCACCTTTTTGAAACCTAAAAGTAGTTTCTGAGATATCTTCCAGGCCCCACATTCCAGTAGATTGGCTGACCCAACCAGACCAGCAGCCCACACCAAGAAACTGACTCAACTGGGATTATGACCCCAACCCAGGAACTGACTCAACCCAAGATGATTTCTACACCCCCATAATTTTGCCCCAAACCTAAACTATTAGCAAACCCCATTGCCTAATCCTTTGCCCACCAAATTATCCTTAAAAACCCCATCTCCCAAATTCTCAGGGAAGCGGATTTGAGAAATTCCTCCCCTCTCCCCGCTTAGCGCTCTGCAGAATTAAACCCTTTCTCCATTGCAATCCCTACTGTCTGAGTGTATTGGCACTTCCCTGTGCAGCAGGCAGTACAACCCGGTTGGGTGGTAACAACCCTAGGAAAGAACTCCAATAAAACTTATGGAAATATTAAAGTATAAAATGAAGTGCTTATCCCCTAAAAGTGAAAAGCATCTTGAAAGAAAATAATCAGTTAATAAAAGTAGCCTCCCATCTTGAATTTTCTAAACTAATCCTGATTATAACATGCTTCCTCAAGTATCCCCATAGCTCATTTATAAATGTATTTGTTTCAAAACAATTCTCAATTAGATTATCCAGGCACAGATTGTAGAGGAAGATTTGAATTCCCTTTGAAAAGAGGTTATAATAAATTGCTTTTTACTGCCCAGGGAAGGTCTGGAATAACCTGGTGAAAGTTAATGAATTATTTTCTTGGTTTGGAAATTTTTATATTTTCAACTGTTAATTTATTAAATAATTTTCAGAACCTCTATTTTCTTACAGCCGTAGGAACTCCCTTTGTGCAAATACCTGCAACAAGTAACTATTAATAAAGGGCTAGTGGCAAAAAAAAACATATGTTTTGATTAGTTATGCCATATGTGCAGCTCAAATTCCAACTATATAGCTGGAGACGAGTATGCTATTTAGAGACCTAACCTGCAGGTATGTTAATTTCTACTATTAAAACTCCAAGCTCTTTTTAATACATTGACAAAAAGCAACTACCCTTATTGATTTCTAATTATCTAGCATGTGATTTGTGACCAGAACCAGTGAGTGTCCATTTCTTAAGAATCAGAGAATGGTTAAAACTGCACCGTTCCACTGGAGGATTGGGCCATATCCAAGTTTAAGAGTTCAAGAGTGTTAATCGAATAAAACAGTCATTGAGTAATCACATATTATGTATCTATATGTAACTGTAATAATGTTAAATTTGACATTTTCTGTTTTCACAGAGTTTCTAGAGAAAATCAGTGAAATATTCCTTATGGAGGACATGCTAAGATACTGAGAACCAGTTTTGAAACCCTTGGCTATCACTCACTTTGAGTCTTCCATTTTCCAATAGCAGAGGGGAACAGGCCATTTCCCATGCCTAAAGCAAAGGAAAACATTTCTGAGAAAAACAGAGAGAACTGGAGTTTGGGGGAACACAGAGTCTTGCTACTGATTGACACCTGGAAAAGTCTATTCAGGAAGAGGCTGCAGCTTCTCCTACAGAAAAGAGGAGGAGAGAGGGCGAGGGTGGGAACAGTAGTGAGCTGCACTTCCACTGACAGCAAGGTGCTTGTTTCCCGTGGACCAGGTACGAGTCCACCCAAAAGCACACCTGATACCTGGAGGAACAAGGTATCCCCAAAGAGATTCCAACAGAAAGTCTGGTGGGATGGGTCTCTAAAGAGGAGTCTTAAGAAATGGAAGTACTACTCACAACAGAAATCTACAAATGGAACCACCGAGAAAAACACTCTACAAGAGAAAGCCAGTTATTTGGACACCTGCCCGTATTTACAGCATTTTAACAGCCAAGAGAAATTTCGAATCACCCCAGCTATATATAAACTTTTTATTTCTTTTACCTGTCTTACCCCTTCTCTACCCACCCCAACCCCAAATGTGCTAGAAGCATTGAATGGGGAAAGGAGGAAAGTATCAGCGGGAGTAATTGGAAAGACAGACTACACCCTTCATCCCACTGCAGATCTTGGAACCTGAATGGAGCCTGATGTGGGAGATAGAAAAGGTTGGATCGCATGAGAGTGTGAAATTTTGATATTAGACTGGATCAGACTTTTCAACTCCTGACAAATGAGATAGTTCTACTTATAAATACCTCAAAGTAATTAAAAAATGGAGCCAAAGAAACAGTGCTAAATGGGGAACAAAGTACCAGCTTTGTTAATAGCCTGATGAAGGCCATTAAATTCCTCAGAGCAATGATCTAATGAAAGCTTAATGGAGACCATAACTTATACTGGAATCCCTAAATGAGGCTTCTTACTCCCCCGACCAATGAATCTGTGGATACAACACCCTCCAATCTGAGTGTGAGACCTTACTGCTGAAATCTAAGGAAAGCCCAGCGTGAAGCATATACACCAGTGCAAGAAAAAAAGAAGGAAGAGATACAGCAAGAAAGACCTCGTCTACTCCCAGCGTCCAGCACTATGTGGCATGTGCTGTCTGGTTTATGTCTAGGAAATAGCCCAGTATAAGCTGCCATGTGGAAAAGAAGAAGCTGAGGATCTTCCTGCAGGAGATGTGAGGGTCCCGGGATGAAGAACAGGGAGTAATGGAGCACTTGAGAGACTGGCTGAGGCTGGAGGAACTGGGAAAGCCAGTCCTCTCTCAGATCTCAAGGGACAGAAGGAATGCCTGCACATGGGTGCACTGTACCCTTTCACATGGTGGCACTGCACCACACCCCCTTGGTGTGAACACATGGCCCTGTGACTGTCTAAGTCTGACCACTCTGAGTCTATTCCTTCCTCCTTTAAGGGCAAGGCTTGGAAAGAAGCAGAAGGTGGGGAAAGGTTTTCTCCTCCGAGGGGCAGAAAGAGCTCCCACAACCTTACATGATGGCTTTTTGGAGAACTGCTTGCAAGAAGAGACAGCTTTTTTGAGGAAATTACACTTTGACTAGAGTGAAGGGTTTGTCTGAAATGACCTAATCAATAGCTCTACTCCCTACTTCCCTTTCTGCTGTGAACAGCTAATGTTAGCTAATGATGCCATTCCATCACCCATTATAGCAGCCAAGTTTCTCGCCATCTAAACCTGATCATGTCTTCTGACCTACTCTAAAACGACTCAAATAGTAAGACAGATCTTCACAAATCATATTCCATGAGCAAAGCTCACAGGAGAAAATAATTGTATTCCAATTTGTGATGATACTAAACTAAATTGCATTAACACCTGTATGAAATGCACTATCTCAATTGTTCCGACCAAAATAACACAAAATCAAGATGAAAAGTTTCCACCTTTTGGGATTCTTCACATATATCAATGATACCGTCAATGATAACACAGTTTTATTGAGTGCTTATCATTAATCAGGCACCGGAGCTAGCATTTTATATACTCTATACTCCCTATATATTTTATATACTCACAATAACCCTAGAATCCATTATTTTTCCATTTTCAAGAGATGAAACAGTTAGGTGATTATAAGTCACTTATCCAAGGGTATATAGCTATAAAGTGGTAGACAAAAGATTCCATCCAGGTCTTTAAGCTTCACACCAAAACACCTCTCACTAGAATGGAAGGTATCCTGGGTTTTTATTCTTAGAATGCTACTGCTAGTACCTTAAAGAAAACATACTTTATATTTGTGATATAAAAAGGCAAGCATGTCTGAACCAATTGTTTTCCTACTGGTAATTACTACATAAATATAAAGGGCCATTTTGAGATATCTTAAATCATGGAATAAATGAAAATGACTGTACAAATAGGCCTTTATCAGTCTTCAAAAACCTTTTGGTGAATAACATCATTTTTCAGACAGTAGCTTAAAAGATCAATTTTATTTACCTGGATATGTGCTTCTGTGTAGGCAATATGTTTTTATTTTGTTTTAAATTTTTGATAAAAATTTTACTTGAATTAGAAAGATGAAGAAAGGGTTTTAGTAGGTGATATTTTTGTACATTGTCCTGCTATATTTCACATATTTATATCAAGTGGTAGCAGAATGCCTTTTGCCCTTTGTTGTATTTATGTATATACCCTGTATTCCCATCAGGTTCCCGAAAACAAGAACCTCGTACTTTCCCTCCATGGTGCCTGACATGGAATCTTAAAGGATGTTAAAAAAAGAATTATTGCTTGCTTTATGTCATTGCTAAGGATTTGGAAGAGGAATAATGTCACCCCATAAAAGTAAAAGTAGATTAAGAATGACTAGAAATGCTTCTGTTGGTACCTCCCCTCCCACAGCTAGGGTGCCCACAGCACAGCACTCACTCCCAATCGCTTTAAAATCAGAGCATCCTATAAATGCATACACCATAGCAATGGTGCAAATGAGAAGCTGCATTCCAGGTAGTTATTTATACTCCAATAAAGGAAGGCTGATGCTCTCTTGCTACTGGCGCCTTGCCTCAAACCACTTCGGTAGTACTGAACATGTCCCAGAGGAATCATCTGAAGACCTGGAGTACGAACTTTGGAGAGGATCAGCAGAATCAGAGGACCACAAAATATACAGCGGGGAGCTGGCCATGAGTTCACATGTCCATTCCCTACTCCTTTTATTTCCCCTCGGCCTTCATGCAGCCTCAGAGTGGACACCGAAAGTCAGGGCTGCGCTGAGCTCCACTTGGACACAAACCACCTCCAAGCAGATGTGTCAGATCTGACACATGGCCCTCCATAACATAGCCTGGAGCTCCGAATGGGCTCTGGGAACAGCCTCAGATGACCTGAACCAATTCCTAACTCCACTGTCAAACCCTGAGCAAGCATAGTACCCCCAAGGTAAAATAAGGGAGGTTTCCCCTGGGAGAGTATTCCCCAGGTCCCCACAATGTGTTCTTCCGCGGATGCTGTAGTGAAACATCAATAGGATCGGGGGCCTATCTGGTTACTGATTGCCCAGAAGCATTTCCAAGGTGCTTTTCCATTCTTCTTGGAAAACATACCAGAACTTTTCCCCCTTGGCCTAATTTTAAGCACCTGAACATGGTTCAGAAAGTAGAAGACCTGATACACACCTGATGCCAGTACCTTTCCCCAAGGTGCTCTTCCTGTGCATGTCTAGGGAATGGGACCAGCTGAGCTGTCATGTTTATTCTGATTCCACTGCAGCCCAAGGCATCAGCCCATCTCACAGCGTCCTGGAATCTTCCTGCCACTGCCAGACTCTTTTCCTCTTCCTGGCACATGAATATGAAGCACACAATCACATAGAAAAGCTGAGCCTTGGAGAGGTAAGTGAATGTCAATTTACATTTCAAAGATGTTTTTCTCTGTTTCAGAAGACATATCATCTGCTCATTAAACATCCACCTTCAATGAGCTCTGATGCAGAGTGGACCTTGATCCACCTCTTACAGATTTGCTTGAGAGCCTTAAGCTCTCCTAATCTCAGACTGGTTCACGTTTGACTGCTAAGGTTTTAGCTGAGTATTCAGTTACAATCAGCATTTCATTTGATCACTTAAATAGAGAAATGCATTTTTTTCCCTTCACTCCTTTAATCTTTTCCTTATGAACGAAAAAGGCCTTAGGTCAGAAAGTGGGGAGGGATATAAAGTGAATTACTGATCTTTTTGGAGAAAAGCTCTATACAAACATAAGGCTGGATTGCATCTGGTCCCTCTAAAACTGAGCTTCCTGCCCTTTACAAAACTTTCACCTCTTTTAGGACTTTATGCATAATTGAAAACACCCATATTTGTGTCTTCTTAAGTACTTCCTATGTATTTTTAAATATTGTAAGACAATACAGTGGAGTAGAGACAGATTTCCTGGGATCAGATCCCAGCTCTGATAATCCCTATATTTCTTAACCTTCCTGTGTCTCAGTCTGCTCATCTATAAAATGGTCACATAATAGTTCTTCCCTAATAAGATGTTATACAGAATAAATTAATATATGTAAAGCATTAGAACAATCACTGGCACAAAGTGTGGGCTCTATAATGTTAGACTGATTTCATTGCTACAATGATACATTTTTTAAAAATTCAAAATTAGGTTGAACTATAAATTTTTACTCTCTTTGCAGTTATTCATCATTAGGACACATCTACCTCAGCAATAAGCTCCAAGTGTGTCACCTTGAGGAAACCCTTTAATTAATTTTATCTTGAGTTTTGGCTTTTCATCTATAAAATGAAGACAATAGTGATGCTTGCTTCGTAGAATTGTTGTCTAACAAATAAAGCAAAGAATGGGAACCTGTGTGTTGTGATTCTGAGGGCTTCCAACGAGCCCAAGGCAGGATGAACAATGCCTGGTAAGCGAGGTTAACGTGGAGCAGACAGAGCTGCTCCGCTCAAGGCCACAGTATTGATGATCAGGTCAATAAAGTCCAGCCAGGGACCTCCAAAAGGCAGGCACAGGACTGGTTGAGAAATCAACAAAATAGGTCAGAAAGAAACAAAATACAAAAGTAAAAATAATCAAGGTATTGGAGCAAATAGGAGAATTTTTTAAATTTTTGTTGGTCCCCAAACCAAGTTCCTTCCTGCATACAATATTCCTAATATCTGCAATAACGTTAAACAAATGTGCAACAAGATGAGTAGTTGAATGCTGTCTTAGGAAGAACCAGGTTCTCCAGTGGAGGAAGAAAGGAAATTAATACATTAGGGCTTCCCACAGGGGAGAGGGTAAAGGAGGGGTTTTGGTCACAGTGCAAGATTTCTGGATGGACCAGCATGTCCTCTCTTATCCCATTTAAAGCCTCATCCACCCCTCTCTCTAAAGGAAACACATTGGGACCTAGCCCAAGGGCCCTATCAAAATTGTGCAATAGACACAGTAACCAATCAAGGTGGTCTAACAATTACTAGCACAGAGAGTTAGTCAAGTTCTCACAGAACACGGCTGGGGCTGGCTGCTGACAGGCCTTGCTCAGGACCCAAGGGTCAAGCTCAAAGCACAGGCTACTTTGCCCTGGGCGGGAGAGCTCCTGGCAGTGGGTTTCCAGCTCAGCATGTCTCAGTCCTTACTGCCACCTGAATCACCTGCGGATTCCTTGTTCAGTAGCTCTAACAAGCTCTCAGGTGATGCTGCTGTTGCTGCTCAGAGAATCACACTTTGTGGAGCGGGGGACTAGTCCTCTGGGTAAGTCCCTCAGAGAGAAAGCGTTTTGATAGGGGGTGACCTCAACCCGAGATTTCACAAGAGGGAAGAGCTCAGGTATTGCTAGGTCTCTTTGGAGCCCTCTAAGGTTGAAAGGGTGTGGACCCTTTTGTCCAGGTTCAGTCTGTAGAGAGTGAGTGGGTAGATTATTCCCCTTCTCTCATGAATTTGTGTGTTGGAAAATATAGACATGGGACTTCCCTGCAGTTTTTTTCTGAGTGCCCTGCCGACCAAAGACCCAAGAGCTGTTTCGGGTGTGTCTTCCAGACATGTTAGAAATCCCCCTGTGAGACCGTGTCTCTCTTTTTACAGGTCAGAGGTGTCAGATCAACCCTAGTGTCCAGATCAATCACCGGGCTGCAGCCAGAACACCCAGATGTGACATAATGGTGTGGGAATGAATAATCTTTAAGGACTCGTCTGCTCTAAAGTGACATGATTCTAGGTTCTAGTTTCTCTCATCCATGTATGGGGAATTTTCATTTTTGTGACTGTTTGTTTTCATTGGAGTTAGGAAAAAGGAGGAGGGGAACATCAATACAACATGCTCATCCAGTAGTGAAGGAGACGACACCCCTTCTTGAGACACCTGATTATGATAAGTAGTTTAAATAAAGCATGCCGTTAATCAAGGGGAAAACAGCCTCCTGCAAAGCCTGCTTTAAAAACTTCTGCACAAATACTCATATGAATTCATCCATTTTCTGTGGCATAAAGAAAATTAACTTTTCCTTTTTACCTTGAACACTAGCATATAATTATTTTCAAGAAAAAAGATAGCTATCTAAATATACTGACTCTCCCATGATCATCTCCTTCAAGTCTTCACTCTCCTGTTTCTTTTCCCAGTGGCAACTGTCATCTTCAGATCTTTTCTTCTTTTTGTTCACTGAAAAACTTAGAATAGTGTCTGGCACACAGAAAGCACTCCAGAAAAACCTAAACCACCTTAAATCTTCTAAATCAAAGCCCCTGATTTTATTCTAATGGGAAGAGAAAAAGTAAGGTGGATAAAAAGAGGGAAAGAGAGACAAGACACATTTGTGCATACAGATTAAATTTTTACATTATGCATTGCACCTGCTGGATAATTAAAAGGCTTCAGAGTTTTAGAATAAGCTTTACTAGTTAGTCATACCAACTAATGTAAATGGTTTCATTAGAAAGGTATTTAGAGTTCAAACAGAAGAAGGAGTTGCAGGAAAGCAGTTTAGTGCAACTGATTTAATAATAGAGGAGCAGAGGCAGATGAGGGTAAACTTTTTCATTTTTTTCCATTTTAACTACAGACGTCTGCCTTACTCTCTATTTGTCAGTATTTCTCCATCTCTGAAGACAACAGAATCTTGATAACCTTTCAGATACTGACAAATCAAAGCCCAGCAACATCAAGGGCTCTCACACAGCCACAAAGAGGAAATGGTGGAGATGAAAGTGGAAAAGAGCCCTTAGCAATGGGAGACGCTCATGTCACCTGTGTCAGGAGTAACTGAGCAGCACCGTCACTGTCTCTGCTGGCTTCTCCAATTGATGAAACCTGTCTAAGTGCACTGCCTGCTTGTCCCATGCCTGCTTCAATTCCCCACTACAAAGCCCTTCATTCAATCATCTTCTGTGTTCTAGAGCCTTAGGAAAGTTCTCTCTCACGCAGAATACACCAGTTTAGGTAGCTGGAGAAATGTCCTTTCTATTACTACATTCATCTCTCAGTAATCCATTTAATAATAACAATTATAATAACATCTTGAATTTAAACTGTGCCTTTAGCTCTATTTTCTCATCAGTCAGTTGATATTCCTTTAATAGTTTTATTCTCAATGACTACATATAAAATGGAGAGATGTAGAGGACAGAATCCTTAAATTATAAATATCACTTTACAAGATCATTTAGTCAAATCTGGCGATGCCCAGAACAAATCACTGCAGACGGTTTTGTGATTTATGGTTTATATGCCAAACTGCTCATAAAATCCAGGCTCAATAAAAGCTGAAAGGCCTTAGAGAAGAGATCATCTGCTACAAACACAGGCCATCAAGAGAATACGGGGCACACATTCTCCATGTGGCACATGGCACAGCAGAAAGAACATTAACTTTGGAGTTAGAAAGATCGACAGTAAAATTGAGATTCTGGCTCTTTCCTTAGTAGCTGTGTGACCTTGAGCAAGTTTCTTGACCTCTTTATAAGTTAGTTTCCTCTGCAGAAAGTTGAAGCACTTATTAAATTAGATAATATAAGCATACAATAGGCACTCCATAAAAATAGTTGGTATTTTTACTATTCTCTAAATCTCCAAGATACCAGCTTGGCAGCTTCTATGTTATATTACTATGAAGAAAAATGGCTATTTTCATTAGTAAATATGTATTATATTTTTGAGTACTTAATATGTAGTAGGTTATTTTTTACAAAGATAAAATATATAAAATATATATATTTTTCTACCCATTTAATAGATAAGGAGATTGAGGAAATCACAACCTTTCAGTGTCCTGCCTAAAAGCCTTCAGAGGTTTCCCATTACACTTGGAATAGAACCCACTTACCCCACCACACCAAGCCCTGCAAAATCTGCCCCTGCAGCCCTGTGTGACTTCTCTTCTGCCACTGCATCCCCTACCTTCTACCAGCCCCATCTCCACCCCAGATTTCCCAAATTCAGCAAGACTGTTCTCTTTGGCTGTACAGTCCTTGAACTAAGGGCCCTCACCACCTTCCCTAACTCCCATTTTTGCATGGCTACTTCTTTGTCATTTAGATCTGGGAATAAATACCATTTCCAGACAGGCCAATTGATAGTAGCTACTGGGTCATTATGGCATTACTGGGTGTTAATTTTCTGCATAGTTCTTATCACCCTCTGATTATTGCTCTTGTTTAGTTATGCATTTATTTGTTATCCACACATACATGAATGTCAGCCCCAGGACCCTCACAAGAACCTTGACAGCTTTGTTCACCTCTGCATCCCCAGTTCTTAGAATTCTGGTACATACTGGGTGTTCATAAATACTGTTGACTGACTAGATGAATAAATGAATGAGTGACCTTATTACTTGGATGTTTCCTTGTTGTCTAGGCAAAATTTAAATGTAAAGTTACTTCCTCTGATTTGATTTTCTGTAGACACAGAGAAGAAACAATACAACTCATGCAATCAAAAGTCCTTCATTTGCTCAAACATAGTAACTAGCTCACCCTTTAGACTTTTGAACACAAACGTTGAAAATATTACCTCACATACACATACCCCCCTCATTCTCCTCTCGTTTGACTAAGGTGGTTGTAGCATACTGATTTCTATTGCATCTTTTCCAGTCTTGGTTTTCACCAAGGGTCTTCCTGAATCCGCAGCTCCACCATGGACAGTGCCACGATGCTCGCACACACGCCACTCTGCCCCTTTCAGACCCACACCAAGAGGACGCCCAGCACCAACAATGATCATGATGTCACCCCAGCCTTTTGTGCCGTTCCTAAACTTCCCAGTCCTGGTGAGCAATGTTCATGACCAGCTGGGTAACGTCTCTCTAATGTTTCCTCCTGAGCTAAGAATATCTATTCCAATGAGTTATGGTGTGAATTAAATGAGGTAATGCTTGCAAGGTGCTTGTGAACACTAAAAATTGTGCCTAATTTTGTATATATGTCTGAGAAAAGATGAATTGTCAAGCAAGAAAAATATCAAAAAGTTCCTAAAGTTCCCACAAAGCAGAAATTTCTCTGGTAAACACAGATTTTCCCTGCCTAGGGTGCTTTAATAATTAACCTTATAGCTATTTGCTTATAACTAAGAGAGAAATCCTATCAGATAGCAATAAATTAATATAGGGAACAAAACAGAATATAGTTTGTATTTTTAAAAGGTATATATTTTAGATATTTTTCCCAAAACAATTCAGACTTGTGAAAAGGCTGTCTGAAATAAATCCCAAACACTATGAGCTTTTCAGAACAGACAGCTAAATGTAGCTAAGCTGCACAAGCCCAAAAAGCAAAGAGAGGATAATACAGAGGGCAAAACTGGGGCAATGACATTTATGGGCAATGTGACTCTTCAATGAAATGGCACAGTTACCCAAGTCAGAAAGCTTTTATTTTAATTACAAATATTATTAGTTCTGAACCAATTAAAATTATCACTGGATATAGGATAGTTTTTGGTGTACAAAATTAAGAGCATGCAAGAGACAGACAAATAAAACATAATTCAGAAGCAAGTCTCTTTTAATTTGTTTCCATGCGCTCTCATGAGAAAAGTTAAATGTAGGTGAACACAGAAATTAGACAATTTGCAAAAAGTGTAGAAAAATAGACATACAAGTATTATCTCTGAAAAATTATCCAAGTATTTTTTTTCTTAATTCAGTTCAGTTAATGTTTATTTAGTACCCGCTATATGTAACACTGTACTTGCTTCTCCATCATATATCTTGTGACTCCCAAGATATCACTCAGTTTTACTTTCACAGATTTTTCTCATCTCTCAATTTTGACTTAATAGTTTTCACTCATTGATTTTGGGTCTGAACGTCAATATTTAGATAAATAATGAAACTCGAAAGATAACTCAACCCACCTCACTGAAAGTAATGCTCTCTCTTACCTTTTCTCTTTCTAAAGTTGTAATTTGCTTCTGTTGGCTCAAAAATTCTGTTAGTCCCACAAAATCTCTACCCTCACCACTATTATGATATAATCATGCACAATACTTTTAAAATTTCTTCAAACTTATACTAAAAAGTAAAAGAATAACAAAGGGGATTTATAACTCTATTTACATTGAAGACCGCCTTACAAAAGGAGTCATGATAGGGTTCCTTTAAACACAATGCTCTCTGTTTAGTTATATTATTCAATATACAAAAATTGAATTTTCACACAACTTTTCAGGAAAACATCTATTGCCTAAATTTCAGTGAATCATAATCTGTGAAATCACTACATTTCATGACAGATCAAATAAAGTAAATTAGACACACAGATTTCTATTTTTAAACACACACACACACCACACACATTTAGTTTGGAGGGGTCTTGTTTGTTTTTAAGGAAACCCAACAGTTCAGAGTTCCATTTAAACAGCATGAGATGCTCTGAATGTCACAAGAAGGGCAGGTAAGGTAATGCTAATCCCTTAAGAAGACATATGGGGGAAGAGAGAGAACTAGATGAGAGAGGACAAGAAAAGAAATAATCTCTTAAGTAATGTTGGTATTCAATGCTCCATGAATGTTTTCATGTTTCTTCATGGTCAGGGTTTTCTGAGCTAATATTGTTGGCAACTTGGGTTAAAGGAGAATTGAATAGCAACCCTAAAAGCAGAGACACCTCCCCCCAGCCAGAGACATAAAGTCTCAACCTCCTTGGAGCAATTCATTTACCTTCCAGAGTGGAGAAATAGCAACCTTCTCCTCCTCGCTCCAGAGAGGAATTGTTTACATTCCAGAGTAAATGTCTCTCTACGTCTTCTGGAGGGACAATGAATAGACATGGCAGCCACCCTATATAAGCTCCCAGTTTTATGATTTTAGGGTCCTTCTGTGGTGCATGAATAGGGACATCAAACCTTCATTGTACCACCCTGTGGGGAAGTAGGGCCTGGGGAACTGGCCACAGGATGCTCTGTGAGAAATAATTTTTCTATTTTCTGATCTAGAAATCTTGTGTTCTCTGTTCAGGATAAATAAATAAAAATAGGTCAATAGGTATTAAATAACAACAGCAACAGATAAAAGGAGAGTTTGTGGATAAAGAAAGAGAATGACATTGGGGGCAGGAAGAAGAGCCCTCTTATATAGAACAGAATTTCTCAATCTTGGCACTATTGACATTTGGACCAGATAATTCTTAGTTGTGGAGGACCATCCTGTGCATCAGTAGCATGCCTAGCCTCTACCCACTAGTAGTCAATAGCACCCTCTCCAGTTGTGACAACCAAAAATATCTGCAGACATTGCCAAATGTCCCCTGGGGTACAAGAATGCCTCAGGGTTGAGAACCACTGATATGAACAAATTGAATATCATCAACTATGGCCTCAAATTCATAGTAGGCCTCAAATATGGCCTGTTAAGTGGTCCCAGTTCAACTGGATTTCTCCTTTGGTTTTAACAGACATTTCCTCAGAATGAGTTTGGGCTGTTAAATTTAAGTCGTCATACCTCTCAAAGCAATACTTTAGGGGATTATCCTTAAAATGGTAGCTTTTGTAGAATAAATTATGGAATAAATTACATGATTTACTAGAGAGAGCAGTCCAGTTAATTAGACAGTAGTATTTCAATTTAAAAACCAAATACTAATTTATAAAGTAGTTCACCATCTACAGAATTTCAAGGTTAGAAAGCACCTATTTCCTCACCACCTCTGACTACATTTTTAATACTTTAATATTCCCACAACATCCTGAGTGAGTGACAGTCTACTGAGTGCTTGAACATGTCCACTGATGGGAAGCTTACTCCTCCTGAAGAGGTCCACTGATTTCCAGACAATTTGGAATTTCAGAATTTTCTTCTTTAAATTGAAAAAAAAATCTTATTTTAGCTTCCAACCATTGATCCAGTGGGTCATTTAAAACAAATCTAAACTACTTTCCACATGATGGAACATACTATATTTGTATTCAATAACATGTTTGTCCAACATCTACCCTTTTCTGAATTAAATACCTATAATTCCTTCCACCATCTTTTGTCGGGCAGAATTTTGAGTCCTGTCATCCTCCTAGTCATTCTCTACAATATTTGCAGTGTGTTTACATAGCTTTTATAATCTGGCTTCCAACATTGAATGCCATGCTGTCGGTATCGGAAGATTAATTACACTGCAGATAGCAGGACTATCACATCCCCCTTCTAGACACAACATTTCTTTTAATGCAGCCTGAGATGGTTATGGTTAGTAATAAAGCAAACAGAGACAGGCTAGATGGTCTACTTGAGGTCAATGGTATAATTCTGATGAATAATAAAGAAAATAGAGATTCTGTTTTGCTTTTGTCTTTTCTAACAAGGAAAATAATCTCATGACAGAGATTTTTAAAACAGAAAATGGCATCATCCCTTTTTTCAGACAAACCATATTGTTAACTCATATTGAATTTACTCTCAATTTCAACCCCAAAATTTCCTCTCATATGTGACATTGCCAAATCCTTTCCTATCTTTATTTGTGACATTAGTATTCACAATGTGAATGTAATGTAAGTAATTAAATCTTACATTTAATTTTATACCAGTGAATCTCTGTAATAATATTTTCTAGATTTTTATTTAAGATTAATGTTAAACTCCTAATTCTATAGCTATGAAGTCTGCATCCTTGTTCTTTTAGAAAAACATGACACTTTGCCTATTTGTCTCCTCTAGCACTTCCTATTGTTGTTTACATTTTCATACACATCCAGCCTCATTCATGGCTGTCCTCTACAATATGCCTTCCACTAAGGTGAATGAACCACTCAACAGGGGGTGAATTTGCCATCAATGGACTTGTTCAAACAGGTTAGATCATCTGTTATTAAGAATTCTCCTTCAGAAAATAATTTACCTTATTAGAAATGACAGAAGCAAAAATATCTACTTTCCTTATTATTAATCAGAATTATACCATTGACACCAAGCAACCAATCTATCTTTCTCTGTTTATTCTATTGCTAATATAAGAAATCAAAGTCTCTTTTGATGTCCTCATTTTTTCTGAGTCTCAGTTTCTGAACTCCAATACTACAGGTCATGTTGATCCAAGATGTTTTGGGAGAAGTGATTATGGATGAACCCTGAGCTTGGAATGCTGCCCAAAATAAGGCAGAAGTTGTCCAAGAAACTTAACAGGATGTAAACTACCAGGATAGCATAGATATTACTGGATAATTGGCTTTGTCTTCACCTACTATAATATATAAACTTAAAACGTTTGACCTACTTTACCAGGAATTCTTTAGAAGGCCTACAGGAAGGTCTCAGAATTAAAAGTTTTACCAATAGAAAAAATTAAAACATCTTGGAAACTTTGAAACCTCTATTGGGATTATGGCTTCCTCTGCACCCCCTCCATCCTCACAGAGACGCACAAATACCAGACATCTATCACAAAAATGCACAATTACTCTAATATGCAGTAACTGTCTACTTTCTATTTATCTCTTTTCTATACTTAAGGCTCACCAATAGCATAAAACTTTTCATGAACAACCCTGTCATTCTTATAATGTCATTCTCTACGTTAATTGCTTAATATTCTGTCATGTCTCCCCAATACACTGTAATTTATGGACATGGCAATGGTATCTGGTCGTCCATATTTGCCCCTGAACAACTAAAGAGAATAGTTTAGGTAAGTTATAGTTAAGTTTGCTAAACTGAGCCCTCTGCCAAAAAGCTATGCCTATAATATATGTTTGAAAGACAAAGTTATTTTATGCACCAGTATTTTTACTTTGTATTAATAATCCATCCACTTTAACAAACAGTATTTTTCCTTATTCATTTCTGTTCCGTTTGTGGTCCCTGATAGCCTTTTAATTAGGTTGCTAGTTTGTCAAGTGCCAGTTTGTTATGCTTGTTCCCCTTCATGGATTCAAAAATAATCAAGGCAGGTGTTGTGTAAATTGTATAGGAGGACATGCTGTCGTGATCAATTGCTAATTAATTTCAGATTCTTTTTGCTCCTGTGATGTGAATGCACTCTCTCAAATGAAAAACAATAAACAATCATACATTTTGTGTTTGTTAAAGCACTTCATAATTGATAGCAGAGAGGAGATTAATTTTTAAGCAAGTGTTTTCATCCAGGTGTTAGCAAAGACTCTATTGTCTGGAAACTATTGTTGATTTTATTTTTTATTCTAAGAAGCCAGTGATTGTTTCTAGGCAACATATAAATGTATGGGAAGAAAAAAATCCACCTTAGATCAAACTCCCATATACTATTAAAGTTAGAACATTTTAAAGAGGAGTCAATAAATGCAAAGGGCACTTTGTATTTTTAATAACAAAAATATCATCCAAAAACTACTAAGTTCTTCCTATGTACTAAGTACTTAATACGTATTTTGCCATTTAACCTTTATACCAAATAAATGGTGTTGGTACTACCATGATATAGATGAGAAGTCTATTGTGCCAGGTAGGCTACTTGTCATATACCAGGGCTTGGGTTGAGTTCTGCAAAATCATATGGCACTAGCTAAGCAGTAGGCTTTATGTGGGGAAAGAGAAAATGACAAAGGCCAGAGTCAGCATACAGAGCCCTCTTTGTTTCCCAGTGAGGCACCCTGGGCAGCACTGGCTAAGCAGCAGGCCAGATGGGCAGAATACTAAGCTGAACTCTCAATGTGACTCCACATCCTTTATCTCTAGCGTTGTACTCAAGATACAGCAGTCGAGTCAGGGCAAGTAATCAGACTGTGTTTGGGTGCAGTCTGGTTTAAGGTACCAGCGGTTTACAGAAGCTGTCTGGAAAGCCAGCTCTCAGGCCCTGGAAACCTTGAGGCCCATGAGACATCCCAGTCTCTCCTACCACGGAAAGAAACACAGTCCCAGGATTAAGTGCTCCCACTGACCGGTGGGGAGGTCTGGGTTTCAGAAAGCTTTGCCCAGGTGACCCAGAGTGAATACCCTACAGTTACACTTGGATTATTTTGTTCATTAAGCCACTTAAATTAAGTCTTAGAGAGATTATATTACTTACTCAAGATCAGAAAATAGTTGAATATTATCATTGGAATGCTGAGAGAAACAGTTGACCTAGAATTAACCTGGAAAAAACTATTTTTTTCGAATAAGGTAGTAAAGAGGCCTCTGTATGCTGACTCTGGCCTTTGTCAATAGAACCACACAATAAAGAACTACCAGAATATACTCCAAGAAAAAGGAAAATGACAGCAAAACGTAAGAGTTGCAAGAGGAAATGAAGAACAAAGTAATTGGTAAACATGTAGATAATAACCACTGTTTAGATTAAGAAAAAAAGCAAAATAATAGATGTGGAATAAAAAAAGACAGAACAAATAAAGGATGGTAATAGCACATAGGTGAGAAGAGGATGATTAGAATGAAATATTCTATGGTCCATGTTTTTTGAGAGGGATTTTGATATATTTCACAAATAAAAAGAAAATATGTATAATGGACTGTGCTAGGTACTGAAATCACAGGCACAAAAGACAAGGACTCCAGTGGAAGAGAGCAACAGAAGAGACAATGTGATAAAACCTACTACAACAGGAAGTAGTATCACAAGAACACAAAGTGATAACTAACTTAGTTATACTGAGTTAGGAAGAGCTTTCAAGAGGAAATGATATCTGACCTGAATTTTAAAATGCAAACAAGAGTTATCTAGACGTTGTAAGATGACGTGCGCAAACGCACAGAGGGAAGGGAAGCTCTGGCAAGCTTGGGAAACCGCATATGAGTTCTCAGAGTTGAGTGGGGACTGTATGTCCTGGAATGAAGCATTACATATGCTGAACTCAGTTACTATTTTGTCCAAAAATAAATTTAAAAACACACACAGACACATGCACATACACACACAGGAAATCGCTAGTTACTGGAGAATTTTAAGTAATACAGTGATGTACTGTTTTAGAAAAATTACTGTGGTAATAAAGCAGAGGGTGGGCTGGGGGACAAAGGCCAGAACAAAGGCTGTGACAACAGGAATACAAAAAAAGGGGCTTATGGAATGAACATAGAGCAAACACAATCTGGTCATTGTTTGGGGGTAGAAAGGCCGTTTCTCATGCAGATGGTGGGTTACATGATTGTCTCAGAAAGGGGAGTACAGGAAAAAAGAACATTTTGGGGAGAAGTTTCCTGTAAAAGATCCAGTAAGATATCTGGAAGGGTCATCACAGTCATCTCTCCTGTTTACCTATTCTTCAAAGCTCAATGCAGACACTATTCCTAGGAAACAAATTTTCTCTTCCTGAACTTATTGTCTGCATTTTTCGTATATTGTTGTTATAGGATTCATGATTTTTGTAGTCACTTTAGCCTATGGTCTTGGAAGAGTGAGATAAATTGAATCAGTTTTACTTTTCACAGAGATAAATAGACCTGAGACCACAACAGGTGCTCAACAAATATTGAATAAATAAATGAATTAATGCATGAATACTTGTCCTCTATCCCATGTTTAACCAAGACTGAAGACTATAACATGGCCAGGTAGTTCCTCTGCTGAGAGAGCTGCTAAAAGCTTCTCTCTCTTAGGTTTAATTCAAAGAGAGAAGGAAATCAAATTAACTGTTGTAAGCATTGAGTAGAAGCAATAACCTTTCTCTCTCTCTCCCTCCCTCTCTCTGTCTCTCTTTCTCTTTTCCAGGATAGAACATGGAAGTCACAAGGTAAAAGAGAAACAACACTTTTAATAACAAGCATTAACATTTATTGAGCACTTACCATGTACCAACACGATGCAATACAAGGTACATTATTTGTGTCATGTTATTTCATTCATTCAGTAAACATTAGTTGAATGAATGGTCTGGGCACTATTCTAGACAGCAGGGACACAACAGTGAACAAAACAGACACATTCTCTGCCCTCATGGATATGGAGGTTTCAGGGTAAAATGAACAGTGAACAAGACAACCAATAGTAAAAAAGCTAAATTCGGAATGTGAACTATAATAAGAGAAATAAGCTGGGAGACACAATAGGAGAATGTGGAGGCAGGAGGCACAGGTTAGGTGGAGAGGTCTCTTTGAAAAGACGACATTTAGGCTAAAACCTGGGTAAGAAGGACCCGGTCATATGAAAGCCTAAGAAAATAACTGCCTCGGGGAAAGAGAACAGCAAGTAAAAATATCCTGAGGTGAGAAATAGTCTGGTTTGTCTGAGAAAAAGAAAGAGATGAGTGAGTCTGGAGCCTGTTAGCCAGGAGGAGATAGGTAAGACCTGGATTAGGAAAGGTAAGAAAAGCAAGCCGCGGAGGGCCTCGTAGACAACAGCAAGGAAGTCAGTGTTATTGAACTTGTGGTGGAAAACCATTGAAATGTTTTTTACCAAGAGAGTAACATATTGGAAGTACATGCTCTGGCTGCAGGATGGAAAATAGATTTGGAGGGGAGTTTAAGAGTAGACACAGAGGGACCAGCTGGAAGACTCTCCCCAGTGGCGTGAAAAGAGATGAAGAGAAGCGGGTGGATATTTGAAGATACAACTTGGAAGCAGAACATGCAAATCTTGCAGGTCAACTGGGTATGGGTAATGAAAACAAGACTAGTATCTAGAGTAAAATCTAGGTTTTTGATTGAGCAACTGAAAGCATGATTGTGTCATTTGCTAATAGGGAACAGTGGGAAAGAATTGGGTTGGTGGGAGGAATCAAGACAACCGTTCTAAGCAAGTAGAGTAAGATTTACATCCAATTTTGAACAAGAAAAGTGACACACATCTAAGTTATATAACAACTCAGCTGTTGAATGTATTAATCTGAAGTCAAGTCAGAAGACTTACATTTAGAGCTTATTGGGAAAGAGAACTTATTTAAAGAAATAAGGATGGTTTTGATTACCAAAGGATGAAATGTTAGAGAGAAGAGGAGAGAGGGGAGTGGAGGAGAAGGAAGGAAGAGATGAAGAGAAGGGAGAGAGAGAAGGGAGAAGAAGAGGGACCAATTTAGGTTCAGGACACACGAACATTAGAATTTGGATAGAAATAGAGAAGCAGGGGCTGAATAAAGGGAAAGAAAATTGAGAGAGTAGCTCATGTTCAAAGTTAAGGAGAGAAAGTGTTTCAAGAAGGAATGGAGTGTTCCAAATGTCTTTGAGAAGTTGAGTAATATGAGAATAAAGAAATATCTACAATAAATTTTCACAATATCCCTGAGGTAATTGTTACTATCTCTCCTTTAAAGTTGGGAGGGGAGATGGGTATATTCACACCTAATGGGTGTGGTGCACACTCTCTGGGGGAAGGGCACGCTTGTAGCTCTGAGTCATGTGGCAGTGCAAAGGCAATATATGTAACCTAAACGTTTGTACCCCTGTAATATTTTCAAATAAAAGTAAATAATAAAATAAAATAAATTAAAAATTGAAAAAAAATAAAGTTGAAAAACAAGAATCTTAAAAAGATGTCACAAGTTCTGGGAACATGATTTTAATTGAGGTTACCAGATAATGGACAAGAGGCTTATCATAAAGAGATAGAAACTGAAAAAGAGTGCATAGAAGGCATAATTTGGGAGAGAGAGCACCTTAAAGAAGTGATAAGAAATAGGGTTCAGAAAGCCAACTTATAATTGAGGAGAATGAGAAATTTCTTATTTTATTTCAATGCTCATGATTCATTCATTCACCAGATACTTTCCAAGTGTCTACTCTGTGCCATATGCTGTGCTTACATCCTGGTGAGGGAAGCCAACAATAAGTAAGCAAACAAGTAAATAACATTATTGTTTTAGGCAGTAACTATGTTAGAAAGAAAAATGAATCAGGAGAAAGGATGTGATAAAGAAGCAAGGGCTTTTTCAATGGGTGGTCAGGAAAAGACTTCCTAAGGGAGAGTATTTCAGCAGAGACTTACATGAAGTAAAAGCAGGAGCCCAGTGTTGATATGAAGGCAGATCCACCAGCAAGCGTAAAGGGCCAGGAATGAGCTAAAGTTTGGTCTGTTTGGCAGAAGAACCAGGTAAGAGTGACTGGAGAAGAGGGAGTGAAAAGTGGCTGGGAAACAAGTTTGGCCTAATAGGCTATGGCAAGGAGTTTTTGCTATATTCTAACTGATCTCTTAGAGGAATTTTGAGCAGGGAAGGGATTTGGTCTGATTTATGTTTTCTTTATTTGTTTTTTAATTTCAAAATATGAAGGGGGTACAAATGTTTCTGTTACCTGGATACTTTGTATACTGCTTAAGGCAGGGCTTTTGGTGTGTCCATCACCAAAAAGTGTTCATTGTACCCAATAAGTAAGTTTTAATCCTACACCAACCCTCCTGCCCTCCCCCTCTTGGTTTCTCATGTCGTTTATATCTCTTTGTACCTGTGTGTACCCATTGTTTAGATTCTACTTATTATTGAGAACATGTGGTGTTTGGTAAGTATTAAATTTTAAAAGTCTCCAGCTTTATCCAAGTTGCTGCACACAACATTATTTCATTCCTTTTTATGGCTGAGTAGTACTCTATGGTGTGTGTGTGTGTGTGTATCCCACATTTCCTTTATCTGCTCATAAATTGATGGGCACTTACGTTGATTCCACATCTTTGCAATTGTAAATTGTGCTGTGATAAACATTCGGGTGCAGGTGTCTTTTTGATAAAATGACTTCATTTCCTTTGGGTGTACACCCAGTGGTGAGATTGCTGGATCAAATGGTAAATCTACATTTATTTCTTGTAGGAATCTCCATACTATTTTCCATAGGGGTTGTACTATTAATAATTTGCAGTCCCACCAACAGTGTATAAGTGTTCCTTTCTCTCAGACCAGCATCTATTGCTTTTTGACTTTTTCATAATGGCCATTATGATAGGGGTAAGGTGGTATCTCATTGTAGTTTTAATTTGCATTTCCCTGATGATTAGTGATGTTGAGCATTTTCTTTTATATGTTTGTAGGGCATTTCTCTGTCTGCTTTCGAAAAACTTCTGTTCATGTCTTTTGCCCACTCTTTGATGGGATTGTTTGTTTTTTCCTACTGATTTGTTTGAGTTCTTCATAGATTCTGGATATCAGTCCTTTGTCAGATGTATAGTTTGCGAATATTTTCTTCCATTCTGTAGGGTGTCTATTCACTCTGTTGATTATTTCCTTTGCTGTCTAGAAGATTTTAAATTTAGTCCCGTTTTTTTATTTTTGTTGTTACTGTATTTGCCCGATTCCTCTGTCTAGGACTTCCAAAACTATGTTGAATAGCAGTGGTGACAGTGGGCACCTTTATCTTGTTCCAGTTCTTAGTGGGAATGCTTTCAACTTTTCTCCATTCAGTATGATGTTGGCTGTGGGTTTGTCATATATGGCTTTTATAATTTTGAAATATGTTCCTTCTATACCTAGTTTATTGAGGGTTTTTATCATGAAACGGTGCTGGATTTTATCAAATACTTTTTCTGCATCTATTGAGACGATCACATGGTCTTTGTGTTCTGCTTCTGTTTATGTGGTGAATTACATTTATTGTTTTATGTATGTTGTACCATCCTTGCATCTCTGGGACAAAACCCACTTGATTATGGTGAATTATCTTTTTGATGGGTTGTTGAATTCAGTTTGCTAGTTTTTGTTGAGGATTTTTGCATTTATGTTCATAGGGGATACCGGTCTATAGTTTTCTTTTATTGTTGTATCCTTTCCTGGATTTGGTATCAAGGTGATATTGGCTTTATACAATATGTTAGGGAGGATACTCTCCTTCTTGATGTTATGGAATAACTTCTGTAGGATAGATCCCAGTTCTTCTGTGTAGGTCTGGTAGAATTTGGTTGTGAATCCGTCTGATCCAAGGCTTTTTTTGTTTGCAGAGTTTTCGTTACTGCTTCTATCTTGCTGCTTATTATTGGTCTGCTCAGGATTTCTATTTTTCCTGATTCAAGTATGAGAGGTTGTGTGTTTCCAGGAATTTATCCATTTCATCTAGGTTTTCTAGTTTTTTTGCATAGAGGTTTTTGTAGTATTCATGGATGATGTTTTGTATTTCTGTGGTATCACAGAATGTCTCCTTTTTCATTTGTGATTGGGTTTATTTGAGTCCATTCTCTTCCGTTTCTGGTTAATCTGGCTAGTGGTCTATCAATTTTGTTTATCTTTTCAAAGAACCAATTTTTTGTTTCATTGATCCTTTGTATTGATTTTTTGTGTGCCATGTCATTTAGTTCTGTTCTGAGATTTGTTATTTCTTTTCTTCTGTTGGCTTTGGGCTTGATTTGTTATTCTTTTTCTAGTTCCTTGAGATGTGACATTAGGTTGTAAATTTGTGATCTTTCTGTCTTTTTGATGAAGGCATTTAAGGCTATGAATTTTCCTTTATGACTGCTTTTTCTGTATCCCATAAATTTTGATAGCTTGTGTCCCCTTTATCATTCAGTTCAAGGAAGCTTTTGTTGTTGTTTTTCTTTTTAAATTGCAGAAAAATAAATTTAATGCTGAGTTAAATTACATGGAAGGAGGTGAAATAAAAACAAAAAGGTAAACACATATGGATGAGGTGTGAAAATCAGGCATTAGTCAGAGTAAAGGTGTTTATAAGCCAAAAGCAGAATAAAAATAGAATATTTGTACATAGTAACAGCCTATTCACACTGTTTTCTTTTTTTTTTTAATGGATTTTTTTTTTATTTCAGAATATTATGGGGGTACAACACTTTGGCTATATATATTGCCCATGCACTGCCCGTGTCAGAGCCACAGCTATGGTCATCCCCCAAACTGTGCTCCCCACATCCATTCAGTGAGAGTTTTTCCCATCCCCTCCACCTCCCTCCCACCTGCCCACCCCCTGATGAATAATATTGCCCTGTGTGATGTAAGTGTTGATCAGTTAGTACCAATTTGATGGTGAGTACCAGTGGTGCTTGTTTTTCCATTCCTGTGACCCTTAGCTTCGAAGAATGGGCTCTAGCTCCAACCAGGATAATACCAGATGTGTTAATTCACCATTGTTTTTTATTGCTGAGTAATACTACATGGTATATATATACCACATTTTATTAATCCACTCTTGTATTGATGGGCACCTGGATTGTTTCCACATCTTCACAATTGTGAATTGTGCTGCTATAAACATTCACGAGCAGATGTCTTTATTATAGAATGTCTTTTTTTCCTTTGGGTAAATACCCAGTAGTGGGATTGCTGGGTCAAATGGTAATTCTACTTTTAATTCTTTGAGGTATCTCCGTATTACTTTCCATAGAGGTTGTACTAATTTGCAGTCCCACCAGCAGTGTATGAGTGTTCCTATCTGTCTGCATCCCCACCAACATTTGTTGTTTGGGGATTTTTTGATATGAGCCAATCTCACTGGAGTTAAGTGATATCTCATTGCGGTTTGATTTGCATTTCCCTGATGATTGAGCAATTTCTTATATGTTTGCTGGCCATTATTCTGTCTTCTTTGGAAAAGTTTCTGTTCATGTCCTTTGCCCATTTTTTAATAGGGTTGAGCAATTTCTTATATGTTTGCTGGCCATTATTCTGTCTTCTTTTGAAAAGTTTCTGTTCATGTCCTTTGCCCATTTTTTAATAGGGTTGTTTGATTTTTTCTTGTTGATTTTCCTAAGTTCTGTATAGATTCTGGTTATCAGCCCTTTATCAGAGGTGTAGCATGCAAATATTTTCTCCCATTCTGTAGGTTGTCTGTTCACTCTAGTGATAGTTTCCTTGGCTGTGCAGAAGCTTTTCAATTTGATCAGGTCCCATGTATTTATTTTTGTTGCTGCTGTGATTGCTTTGGGGGTCTTCTTCATAAATTCTTTGCCTAGGCCAATGTCCATAAGAGTTTTTCCAATGTTTTCTTTGAGAATTCTTATGGTTTCACATCTTAGGTTTAGATCTGTTATCCATTGTGAGTTGATTTTTGTGAGAGGTGAGAGATATGGGTCCAGTTTCAGTCTTCTACATATGGCCATCCAGTTTTCCCAGCACCACTTATTGAATAGGGAATCTTTTCCCCATTGTACGTTTTTCTGGAATTTGTCAAAGATCAGGTGACTGTATGAGGTTGGTTTTACATTTGGGTTCTCAGTCCTGTTCCATTGGTCTACGTGTCTGTTCTTGTGCCAATACCATGCTGTTTTGGTTACTATAGCCTTGTAGTATAGTTTGAAGTCTGGTAGATAGATGTCTCCCAATTTGTTCTTTTTGCTTAAGATTTCTTTGGCTAGATGGGGTCTTCTCTGGTTCCACACGAAGCGTAGAATTATTTTTTCTAGATCAGCAAAAAATGATGTTGGTATTTTGATAGGGACTGCATTAATTCTGTAAATCACTTTAGGTAGCAAAGCCATTTTTACAATGTTGATTCTGCCTATCCAAGAGCATGGTAGAGTTTTCCATCTGTTTACATCCTCTGCAATTTCTTTTATCAGTGTTTCATAATCCTCTCTATATAGGTCTTTGACCTCCTTAGTTAGATATGTTCCTAAATATTTAATTTTCTTTGTTGCTATTGTGAAAGGTATTGCATCTTTAATTTGTTTCTCAGCTTGTTATTAGCATATATGAAGGCTATGGATTTGTGTGTATTAATTTAGTATCCTGAGACTTTGCTGAATTCATTTATCAATTCCAGTAATCTCTTGATTTCCATCTTAATTTCATTATTGACCCAAGGATTGTTTAGCAGAAAGTTGTTTAATTTCCATAACTTTGTGTAGAATGGAGTGTTTCTCTTGGAATTGATGTCTAGTTTTATTTCACTGTGGTCTGAGAACATACATGGTATCATTTCTTTTTTTTTTAATTTACATACACTAGTTTTGTGGCCTGAGATATTATCAATCTTGGAGAATATCCCACGTGCTAAAGAGAAGAATGTATATTCGGTAGTTTTGGGGTAGAATGTTCTGTAAATGTGTGTTAAGCACAATTGTTCTAGAGTTTACTTTATGTCCAGTGTTTCTTTATTCATTTTCTGCTTCAATGATCTGTCCAGTTCTGTCAGTGGGGTGTTGAAGTCCCTGACATTTAAAATGCTACTATTTGTTTCTTTGCTTAGGTCTTGTAGAATTTGCTTTATGAATCTGGGAGCTCCTGTGTTAGGTGCATATATATTTAGGATTGTTATGTCTTCTTGTTGAATTGCTCCCTTTACCATTATATAATGACCATCTTTGTCTTTTTTTACCATTGTTGATTTAAAGTCTATTTTATCTGATTTGAGAATGACTATACCTGCTTTCTTTTGGTTTCCATTTGTGTGGAATATTTTTTCCAGCACTTCCCCTTGAGTCTGTGTGAGTCCTCGTGGGTTAGATGTGTTTCTTGGTGAAAGAAGATACTTGAGTTGTATTTTTTCATCCATTTAGCCAGTCTATGTCTTTTAAGTGGGGCATTCTGACCACTCACATTGAGTGTTAGCATTGATATGTGAGATACTGTTCTTTTCATCATGGTGAATGATACCTAATTGTTTTGTTTTCCCCCTCATGCTATTGTTTCATGAGAGCTGTGAGCTTTAAATTTTGGGTGTGTTTATATTGGTTGGTATCTATTGTGGTGTACTTTTGAGCATTTCCTGTAGGGAAGACCCAGTAGTGACAAATTCCCATAGTGTTAGCTTGTCTGGAAAAGTCTTTGTTGCTCCATCATTTATGAAACTTAGTTTTGCAAGATACGAAACTCTTGGTGGCAGTTTTCTTTTTAAGAAGACTCAAATGGGTCCCCAATCCCTTCTTGCTTGTAAGGTCTCTGTGTAGAAGTCTTCTGTTAGCCTGATGGCTTTTCCTTTGTAAGTTAGTTGTTGCTTTCATCTTGCAGCTTGTAGAACTTTCTCCTTCATTTTGACTTTGGCCAGGTTGATGACTGTGTGTCTTGGAGATATCCTATTTGCTGTGAATCTTCCCAGAGGGCAATGACCATCTTGTATCTGGATATTTGAATCTCTGGCAATGCCAGGGAAATTCTCCTCAATAATTACCTTGAATAGGTTTTCTACGCTTTCTTCTTTTTCTTCTTCTTCCACTTGGATACACATAATTCATATATTGGTTTATTTCATATAGCCTCATATTTCTCTGAGTTATTGTTCATTCTTGTTTATTCTTTTTCCTGCATGTTTGACTGACTGGGTTAGTTCCCAAGCCTTGTCTTCAAGCTCTGAGATTCTTTCTTCTGCTAGGTCTAGTCTGTTGTTGAAGCTTTCTACTGTATTTTGTAATTCCCTAAAGGACTCTTTCATTCCTTTAAGTTCTGTTATACATTTTCTTATGTTGTCTATCTCTTTAGTGAGCTTTTCATATTTTTCACTCATATCTTGACTTTTTTTGGTTTCTCTGTTTTGGTTTTCAACCATCTCTTCAATTCCATTTATCTTATTTACCATCCATATTCCTAATTCCATTTCTGACATTTCTATAATTTCCTTTTGGTTGGTGTCTGTTGCTGGGGATCTATTGGGATCTTCTGTAAGTGTCAAACTAGCTTGTTTTTTTCATGTTGCCAAAAGTCTTCTCTGGTTTCTTCTCATCTGAAACCACCTCTCTCAGCTCAGGGCTGATAGTTTTGCAGCACACCTGCTCTTCTTTGCCGGGAACTCTCATAGTTAGTGAGAAGAAGGAGAAATCCCTAGATAGTGTTTTTGTGTCCTACTCCAAGGATTGACCCAGCAGGAGAGGGGCAGGTGCACTGAAAGCTTATAATGCAGCTATTCTCTTGCATTGTCCTGTTCACCTGTGGTTTTCACAGTCCACACCATTGCTGGGGAATGTTCACTTGGATTGGTGGTTTGATCTCCAGGCCACTGTTGAAAGCTCAAGCAGGGGCTGGGAAAGTCCCTCTCCACAGAGGTGGGTGGTGTGACCTTGGCCAGCTCCTGGGTGGGTCACAGGACCTTGGTGGGTAACTGGATGTATCAAGGAACTGAAGCCCATGGCAGGGCAGTTCATGGAACCATGGTGGGTGCCTGGGCACACTGTAGGATCTTGGTCAGTGCCTGAGTGGGTTGTGGCACCTTGGTGTGTACCTGTGTGTGTTGCAGGACTTTGGCAGGCACTGAGGCAAGTCATGGGACCTTTGCCAGCACCTGAGTGCATCACAGGACCACAGTCAGTGACAGGGTGGGTCACAGGACCTTGGTGTGTACCTGGATGCATTGCAGAACTGGAGTCAGTGGCGCATCAAGTCATGGGACCTTTGTGTGTGTCTGGGCATGTTGCGAGACTGCAGGTGGTGGTGGGGCAGTTTGCAGGAACTTGGTGTGCGCCTGCACTAGTTGTAGGACCTGGGTGGGGGCTGTGCATGATGCAGGACCTTGGCCAGTGCCTGGGAGGGTTGTGCCTGGGACTGCAGCTGGCAGTGGGTTGGCTCTTTAGGCCACAGGGGTGAGCCACCCACAGCTGGTGGGGCTGGGGAGACATGCAGCACCCTGCTGAGGAGTCACGGTGTCTGGAGCTCTCCCTCCACCCAAGTCCAACTGTAGCAGCTGTGGTGCTACTCAGGTGGCAATGACAGCACTATGAGGATGGCAAGATGGTGGTGCCAGATGCTGAGGGTTGGTAGGTACCTGCTATGCTCAGATCCCCAGGAGGCAGCCAGTGGGGAGATTTGGGGGAGTGCATACCATCTAGTCACAGTGCACGTGAGAGTGCCCACCCTCCCTGCTCACTCCCTAACTTGGCAGGGGTAAAGGGGAGGTGGCTGCAGTGGAGCCAAAACATCTGCAGACCAAGTGCTATGGGGCTGTGAGCACAGAATGGCATCTGTTGCAGCAACTTGGGATCAGAAGTTGGCTGGCCCCCACTGTGCCTGCTGTCCCAGTGCAATGCTGCTGCAGTTTCCAAGCAGCTCCCTGATCAGTTCAGAGGTCTGCTGTGGTGGGAGAGCCAACACACAGCTTAGATTTCAGTGTCCATGGTGGGAGTGCAGAGCCCTGGAGATCTCTCCCCTAACCCTTCCCCTCATGTGGACGCTTCCCACCAGTACCTTCCAATCGTGCCAAGTGGTTCACCCCACCTCTCTCTGCCCCACATTGGGTGTCTCCAGTCGCTTCTCTGATGATTCAAAATGCTCTCGCCAAGATGATCCATCCATGGGTGAACCTCTACCCCCAACCTATGATCCTCTCCTTGACAGTGTTGGGTGCAGGCTGCTTCTAGTCTGCCATGTTGCCCTCCCATACCTGATTTATATTTTCAAAAATTCACTCTACCTTCTGTGTGGGAACAAAACTGGATGAAAGAAGATGGTGATTTCCCAGGTGAGAGATTTGGTGTAGCTTTTCAGATATAATCCAAAACTTTACATTGTCATAGGTCCTAGTTATCATGAGGGTCAAAATGCTCCTGAAATGTGTTTGACAAGTGTTGACTAAGAAGAGAAGTGGGATTAGAATGTAAGCTTGCCACCAGCAAGGAAAGCACTCAAACCATAATTAACTGCTTTTATGGACTGAATGTTTTTGTCTCCCCAAAATTTATATGCTAAAACCCTAATCCTTAGTGTGCTGGTATTAGGATTGGGGCCTTTGGGAGGTGATTTGGGAGGTGATTAGGTCATGGAGTGAAGCCCTCATGAATGATATTAATAAAAGAAGAAGAGACATGGGATTTCTCTCTCTCTCTCTCTCTCTCTCTCTCTCTTCATCCCATGAGGATACAATGAGAAAACAACTACCTACAAACCAGGAAGAGGGCCCTCACCAAAACCAATTATGCTGGCACCCTGAACTCAGGCTTTCTAGCTCCAGAACTGTGAGAAATAAATTCCTGTTGTATAAGCCACCCATCTATGGTATTCTGTTATAGCAGCCTGGACTGACTAAGACAACTGCTATAGTTTTATGAGCATTTATCCTGTGAGCTTTATTAGCTCCACTTTATGTTTTCATAAAATCTAATAGAGTAAAATGTTTTCTTTTGTTCTTGGGGAGATTTTAATTATAAAATGTTTTGTAAGTTATAAGCATAATTTACATAGGTGCTAAGATATAGCATTACTTATATGTATAAAGGAGAGAAGAGAAATGTGAACCAGTTAAATATTTCATGTAACAATTGCATTTCAGTGTTAAAAGAGAGTACAAATATTAAAATGCATGGAATAAGCAAACATATGTTACAGAATAATCCCATAAAAATCAAATGTATTTCAAAACCTAGAGTCTCTCATTAATTTTTTGCTATTAGTTTTCAAGGGAAGCATGTCAACTTACAAGCAAAGAAGGAAAAATATAGTATAAACAGTATAAACAGGCATCCTTAGAGAAAATTAGAAAATGCTTGTGTGTCTGTGTACCTAGGAATAAGGAGCTATTAAAACTGCAGCTAGCTTAACTAAAACTAATCCTATCCTACCTGAAATTCCATTTTACCCTTAGGGATTCTGAATTACAATTTAATAAAAAAGATTACTTCCGAATAGGGCTACAATCGTATATTTTTATTGATGCAGCAATGTTCTTCAAGTTTGTACAATTGCTGTCTGCCTTAAGATAATTGAAAATGGTTTCAGTAATTAAAATGTGTTTAAAGGAGTATCAAAGATTATTTTTTTAATGTCCTTCTCATGGAACATGGCTGCAGAGACGGAGAGAAATTAAATCCTTGTAGGCTTCATCTCTCAGTGATTCTGGAGAACAAAAGGTGTTGAGAAAAGCCTAAGGGAATGACTGCCCATTTACTGGGGAGTGCAGAATCCAATCCATCTAGTTAAGTAAAAATTGAACAGCACTCAAAGGGCATGGGACATATTCTGTTAAGAATTTTCCTAGACTTTACAATCATTTTGTATCAGCTTGGGAGATGGGACTTGAATTTAATCCTCCCCCCCAAAATATACTTGACTTTTTTATATTTCAACCACTGCTCTGAGCAGAGCTTCCTCAGCCATGGGACAGGGTCAGAGCTCACTATCAGACAAGGGGGTACAACCACCCTGAATTGGGGAAAGCATGATTCGGGGCATTCTCACACAAAGTAATCTTCATATCCTCAGATATAGCAAAAGCCTGAAATTAAGCTATATTTTAGAAGGTCTTGAGTAACTTGATTTATTGAAAAAAATGTAGTGTAAAAATGCTCAAAAACCATAGAAAGTTGTTTGCATGCTTAAAGCAATTTAAATATACCCAGGACTATCTTTTTATACATTATGAATTTAGAAAGTTGACATTTTGATCATTTATAGTGTGAAGAGGCAATAGCTACCTGCCTTGGGAGTTATGTGGCTCACCAAGTTATTTAACACACAGAGCCTTGGTGTTTACATCTGAAAATCAGAAATAGTAATGCCTAATTCATTTTATTTTTGTAACATTTAAATAAAATAAGGTTAAACAGAGCATAATTCTTAGTGTTATAGCAGAGAGTAAACATGAGTTCCTCCTTTACCCATAGAAGTATAATCCAAATTAAGGAAGCATTTTCTTGTGTGAAATGCTACTAGTGAAAATTGACTTCATGTTTGCATGAAAGTGACAAAAGTATGTTCTGTCTGTGCTATAAACAAATGCAATAAATATGCTGAGTTAGAGACCATGGAAAGGGAGAAAACAAAATTAATCAAAGCAGAATCTAAGGAATAGGAAAAGAATAGAACTGGAGGTGAGAGGAATTCCAGACAGTAGAGGTAGTTCCCGCTGTGAGAACTCAGAGACTTGAGGAAAGAGAAATAGGGGAAAATATCAGCTACAAAAAAGAAACATTTTAACACATACAAAGACCTGTTCCAGATCAATATAAAAAAATTAACATTCTCATGGAATGTGCCAAAGACATGAATAGACAGATTAAAGGAAAAGGAATATAAATGGTCATTAAATATAAGAATAATTGTTTTGTTTTTATAGGAATAAATTAACCAAAGTGTCATTTTTTTGCCTCTCAAAGTAGCAAATCTCCTGAAGTGGTAAAACTTGATGCTTACTGGTGAAGAACCACTAAAGCCTGTGCTCTCAACAAATGCTGATATGAGAGTAAATATATATACCAACTCTAGACAGAAATTTGGAAATATCTATGGAGAACTGTTAAAAGAGTTTGTATTCTCTAAGTAATTCTACGTCGAAGAACATAATCAGATGCAAATATTATATGGAAGGATGCTATTTTCAATGTTGATTTATAATGCATAGAAATTGGAAATTATCTAAATATGTAAACAGTAGATTGAATAGAAAAATGCTAATTAAGCAATGATCATATGTATGGTGTACTATTAGAGAGCCAATAAGTATATTCCCCTGAATCTTTCAGAAATGATCACTGCTTTCTTCATCTATGAAAGCACAGCCAAAGAATAATACACAGATGTAGCTCAGGAAACTGTAGAATCCTGAATAGATACCACGCAGCCTAGTCATAACTTTGATAAGAAAACACTGTATCTACTTAAGCCTATACTAAGTAGATAAGGATGGGGGAAGGAGAGCACAGATTTAGGAAAGTGGATCCTTGTGTGGAGAAAGCACTCCTTAGTTAGAGCTGTCGTTTAAACGCCTATACTAGATCAATACATTGGGCTATTTATTTAAAACTTAAATTGGAATTTTTTTTCTTAAGATATATTGAGAAACAATGTAACCCTTGGGTTAAGAAAATGAACTTTGAGTTTATATGGTACTGGGATAAAGGTCTATTCAACTTTCTGATAGTTGATGACTTACTTAACCCTTCTAAGCCTGTGATGGCTAATTTTATGGGTCAACTTGACTGGGCTGTGGGATACCCAGATAACTAGTAAAACATTATTTCTGGGTGTGTCTGTGAAGGTGTTTCAGGAAAAGATTGGCATATGAATCAGTAGACTGAGTAAAGAAGATAACACCCTCACCAATGTGGGCAGGCATCATCCAATCCATTGAGGGTCTGAATAGAAACCAAAGGCAGAGGAAGGGCAAATTCACTTTCTCTTTTCTTGAGCTGGGGCATCCCTCTTCTCCTACTCTCAGACATCAGAGCTCCTGATTCTCAGGCCTTCAGACTCAGACCACCGGCTTTCCTCATTCTCCAACTGGCAGACAGCACATCATGGGACTTCTCTGCCTCCAAGATCACATGAGCCAATTTTCATAATAAATATCCTCTTATAAATAAATAAATAAATGTATATCTACATATACATATATAAAAATATATTTTTAAAACCTCTATTGGTTCTGTTTCTCTGAAGAACCCTGGCAAATACCAAGCCTCAGTTTTCTGCTATAAAAGAAGGACCATCACACCTGACTAATAATGTTAGGATGTGGTTTTGACTAAAGTCAGATTGCATATAAAGTCCTTGGCCTAGTCCTCAAGAGATGGTAATGACTGCTAGTACAGTTTCATGGCATTCACTATTACCGAAGGCCCCAAAATGTCCTAAAAGCCTTTGATTCATCAATTCCACCTATAATTCTTAAAGCCCACCTTGTGTCAGAGCTGTGTGTTCCTCTCCATGGATATAAAGGTAAATAGGTCACAATCTTTGTGGCATTAGCTCTATCTGATAGTGTGCTAGACCCTAGGGCAAAGGATGTGACCAGGACCCCTGCCCTTAAAGCCCCAAATCCAGAAAAGTAGCTATTTAATTAAAATAAAATATAAAAAGTGTCATTAAAGAATTACGTAAAAATGGTTTTAGAGGTGCAGAGCAAGAGAATAATTACCTTGGCAGTAAACAAAACCTTCAAAAATTGAAGGCAAGGCTTAACTAAAATATTCACTAGAATAGACTTTTCCATTCCTCCCAGTGACTGAAAATAGCATAATCTCACTTTTCAAAACATAAAAAATAAAGTTAAGATGAGATAATTGGTTTCTTTTAGAGGTATAAAGAAAACAGCAATGGTATTTTGAATTTTATATCATGTCCACAAATAAGGAAACATCTGACATTCAGGGACTGTAAGCATCCCCAAACAAATTTCCATTCAAATTGCCAAAATATATATAAATGAAGAAGTCAGCAAAAAGGAAAAAGAACATGCCCAGATTTGACAAACATATCTGATGCACTATTGTTGCAATAGGGTCTTATATAAAATTTCATCTGTATCATTCAGCAAGTTCTACTGCAATTATCTAGACAGAAAGGCTGCTGGGGAGGGAAGCTGGCAGATATTTCACTGCTCCGTTCTGTTTCTGCAATTGCTTTGCCATACATAGGGCCCTAGTTTTGAGCGGGGGTGATGGAAGAAGAAGTGATAAGAGTTTGCAATAAAAGTATACATGAAGGATAACTTTTAACAAAAAAAAAAGAGGAAACTTTCAAGTCACAAGAAATTGATATAAGTATCTTATTAACCCAAATGTCCTTTGCAAGCTTAAAAAACTTGAGCTTAATTCTGGTGAGTGTCAATATCCAAGTGGTCTGATACGGAGGGTGGTGCCCAACAGCGAGCAAGGGAAAAGGGCAGTGCAGAGACGAGTACTTACCTCTGGTTTAAAGCGGAGCTTCAGATGGTAGCCACGGTGGAACGACCCATGGAAGGGGACAAGAACAAGGGAGCTCAGCCATAGAGAGGAAGAGTTGGCAAGGGCTGCCATATTTCTCAGGCTCCAACAAGTGGGATGTTATTTGGAGTAAGGAATCTTGGGCCTAGCCCAAGATGAGAGTTCATGAGAGTTTTGAATTTTATTCACAAACATTACGTAACGAGGGCATTGCTGACAACTCTTCCAGTTTAGGGCCCTCCCCACAGAGCGTCTTACTTCTGATCTCATTATCCTCCAGCCTATTTGTGCTTATAGGGTATCCTCGTGTCTCACAAGCAGCTGGGTGATGAATGGAGAGTGGGAGACATAAACGTGCTTGTTGGGATTGTAGAAAAGGTCAATGTGGGCCAGACCATATGGTATATGGGGGATAAAATAGAAGCTGACGCTGGAAAGGTAGATGGAGACATGATGAGGAAGGGCCTTGTGCGTCATCCCCAAATTTGGACTTTACTTGTTTTGTAGGCAGTGGTGAACTATTGGAAGTATTTCTGCAAAGAAGCAATATGTTTCAGCCAGGTATTTTTAAAAATATAATTGTGAAGGGTATTTTGAAGAAGCAAGGGTGCCAGTTAGGAGACTATAATAATAGTAAAAGAAAGAAATAACCATAATGAACCAAGATTGTGCAGCAAAAATGTAATGGAAAAAGAAAAGAAGAAAAGTTAGGGAGACATAGCTCTTAAACGTGTGGGAGAGGGACAGGGAGAAAGTGACAAGGACTGATGCTTCTAATCTAGGCTAGTATGAAGCTAGTGGTGATATCCATACAGAAAAAGGAAGGATGTAGGGGGGAAAGAGATAATGAATTTGGTCTGGGGCATGCTGAGTTCATAGTAGCAATATAAATATTAATGTAAAAAACCTTTCTCTTAAAGGCCGTTTTAGATGACTAAAGAAATCTCAACATTTTGAGACCCAAAAACCAGGTGATGATTTCTCACACTACAGAAAGAATCCACCCTGTATAAAGCAGTTGCCCAGTGCATTGAAATCATGATTGAATTTTTAATATTTAGGTTCAGAGATGAATAAGAAGGGATTACTTTGTGATAGAATAATGTAAATGCAAACCAAATTTTTCTAGAGTAGAGGAAAGGAGAGGAGATAAAGAGAGGAACAGAAGGAAAGGGAAAGCCAAAAGCAAGGAGAAAGGCAAAGAAAATCACAAGGGGAAAAGAAGAGCATGACTCTAAGGGCATGAGTAGCCAGCACAGGAAGAGGGTGAAGCATGCAAGCCTTGCAGAAGGGTGGAGAATCAGACTCAAGACAAAAAAGAAATATTCTGATACAAAAGAGCACACAGAGCTTCTCCTTCTCAAAATCCAACAGTCAGTTGGTCCGGTGTGCTCTTGAGGGTTACAGGAAAGGCCCTTCATAAAGGAGGAACTTTGAACTAGTTTTGCAATCTCCAAAGCCCTGAACTCTGCAATGTGACCTTAGATAAGTTGTTTGATCTCAGCCTCAGCATCTATATCTATAAAATACAGATAACACCTAAATGATGTGAAAATTAAATTAGATAATGTAGTATGTGCTGGCACATTGAAAACATTCAATAAATGGTAGCTATTATTATTAACAATAAAAATGTATACATGTGTTCCAAACAATTTAATATTCCACCACTAAGTATTAATTTGTTGTCTTTTCCAGCTGCCCTTTATTAAAATAAAGTCCACCCTGGGAAGGGTAAGCTATTCCAATCACTAACATTGAACTGGGAAGTCCTTAAATGATCCCTTCTTTCAAGCAACAAAGCAATTTAAGGTAGCATGATTACAAAATAGCGTAGGTTATATTAAAAGAAAAAATGCAGCAGAAATGGAGAAGAAGCCATTTTCGAATTTGGCATGGCCTCTCCTGGCTTCAAATGCAGGAAAAAGAATTACATGATTCTGGCTCTCTCTTAATAAAGTCATTGGTATGTAAAAGACATAAGATTTCAAAGAAAGTGTTAAATAAGATGAAGCACAACATAAAAAGATAAGACAAAGATGTTGGAGGTGAGTTAGCATAAGTCCTCAGGAACTGAAGAAGAAGACTGAGTCTAGACAGCATGAGGCACAAAAGCAAAGGACTCAAGATTAGAGAGAGGGTGGAGTTTAATGGAAACCATCCATCCCAGTAAAGAGGGATACCTATTAGATTATCCATCTGATGCTTCATTGCTTTGCCTACATTTCTTATACAGCAAATGTGTCTCTCAATATTGAGTCATCTGATTCCGTAAATTGTTTTTGAAAATGGTACCCCACGCATAACTGTTCTTCAGATCTCACCATAATGAAAACAAATATTATATTTCTCTGTAAAAATTCAATCTTATTTAAGAAAAGATAATTTTAAAGATAAAATAAAAATAAAATGATTATAAAATAAAATACTTTAAGTTTATCATATAAGACATGTCCATTTCTCATGTTAAAAGTGAATAATTCATAAGTTTGTGGAATAAAGAGATCAAGAAAATAATAGAGTGTACTGTGTCCTTCCTATTGTGGCAGTGTCATACTTTTTCTTACAAATAAATACAATTCAAATATGATTGTAAATTATATTTTCATACATACACACACAGTAGTACACTGATTGCACTGATGTCCCCCATTCTTTCTCATTATGAGTGGGGGGGTTGTACCCCAGTTCTTGACTCTGAGCTTGGCCTTGTTCATGTCGACTTGCTTTGGCCAATGGAATATGAGCAGACATAATACAGGGCAGAAATTTGGAAAGCCCTTGAGCATTTACTCTTGCTTGCCCTAGCATCCACATTCTTGCATCTCTGTTCTCCAGACAATGAGAACATATCTTGGCTACTCTTTTAGTGGATGAGACATGTGGTGCAGAGCTGCGTGTTTCTTCATTCTAGCTGAAGTATTCCCATTCCATCCACCAGCCAGCTGACCCTCAGACATGAGGGTGAGACCAGGCAAGGCCTGCAACTAATCCATAGCTGACTGCAGATGTCTCAGTGAAACCAGCCAAGATCAACACAACCTGCCAGCCAAGCCATAGACTTGAGCATAAGAAGTGCATATTGCTTTAAGCTACTAGTTTGAGCATGGTTCGTTGCATAGTATTATCATGCCAATAACTAATTGATTCACACACACACACACACACACACACACATTTGATTACTGTAGTAGAACTATAATCCTCAATGATCTCCTACTTCTTCATCTCCATCTTAGCACCATATATCATGAGCACAGTTAATTATATTTTAAAATGTTAATTGACAGATAGATTATAGATTAATGATGTTTATCAAATTTTTTCACATATTCAAGGATTCTAACAGTGATTTATATGTGATTAACATATAAAATAACAGTGAGTTATAGGTCATTAAATATGAAATGTCCATTTTCGAATCAAAAGTGTAATTTATTATATCTCAAACAAGAAGCAGTACAATTAATCAATGTGCCTAAACTATCAGCACAGTTTTGTCATCTAACGGTAGCTTGTTTACGCCAGCAGCAAAGAACCCTGGAGGGCGAGTGGCGATGAAATCGCAAAAGGCATTTTCCACAGCTTGTTGAGAATTGAATATTTTTCCTTGCAAAAAGTGGTCCAAAGCCTGAAAGAAGTGGTAGTCAGTTGGTGCAAGGTCTGGTGAATACAGTGGATGACAGAGAGTTTCGAAGTCCAGCTGCTGTAGTTTGAGCAGCGTTGTTTCTGCAACATGTGGTTGAGCATTGTCTTGCAAAAGGATTGGCCTGTCTCTGTTGACCAACCTCGGCTGCCTAATCACAAGCATCCTCATGATTTTGTCCAATTGGTTGCAGTAGGCATCTGCTATAATCAATAATAACAGCACTGGACCACCAAACAGACACCATTAGCTTTTGTTGATGAATATTTGGGTTTGGACTGTGTTTTGGCACTTCATCTTCATCCAACCCTTGTGCCAAACGTTTGTGATTGTCAGAAAGAATCCATTTTTCATCACATGTAACAATACAGTGTAGAAATGGTTCACCTTTCTGTCACGACAGCAAAGAAAGGCAAGCTTCAAGATGATTTCTCTGCTGACACTCATTTAATTCATGTGGAACCCATCTATCCAGCTTTTTTACCTTGACAATTTGTTTCAAATGATCTAATGTTGTTGGAATAGTAACATCATACCTTGCTGCTCATGCATGCATAGGTTGAGATGGATTTGCTTCCACTACAGCTTTCAGCCCATCATTATCCACCTTGGTCTGAGGTCTCCCACGTGGCTCATTTTCAAGATTAAAATCACCAGATCTGAAGTTCTCAAACCATCAACATACTGATCGTTCATTAGCCACATCCTTCCCAAACACTTTGTTGATATTTTGAGTTGTCTGCACTACATTGTTTCCATGACGGAATTCATATTAGAAAATAACACGAATATTTGACTTATCCATGATTTCACAAAAACTGCTCTAAAAAAAATTTGAAAGATAATCACAAGCCAAAACGTGCGTTTGAAAGACTTAAGGAGGAACCCTCACAATAAAAATAAAACAAGAAGTGCAAAAGTGAAATGTCAGAGATATCAACTGTCAAACTTAGTACTCAAGGAAAACGGATATTTCACACTTAATAACCTAATTTTTTTTTTGATCTCAGGATACTTTTTCACTTTCAAGAATTGAGAACTCTCAAAACCTACTATTTGTGTAGATTATATGTTAATATTTACTGTGTAAGAATTTAAAAATGAGAAGTTTATAAAGTGCAAGAATAACAAGTACACATTCTATTAGCCTTCAGAGTGGTGATATCATCATAAGTCATGTGGCCCCTGGGAAACTACACTATATTCCCATGAGAGAATAAAAATCAAAAAGGAAAATAAGTTGATATTTGCAAAAGACTTAAAAACAATACCTGATAAATAGATGAGTGTCAAATAAATGAAAATATTATGACATGGCTATCTTGCATTTGTTTCTTGAATATTGCTACTGTATAATGTTTAAAATTATCAAACATGAGATGATTTACAATAACATGCCATCCAAAGAAGATATTTAATAGTTTCAAGTAGGAACTATTACAGCATGCACATTCTTGCATAATGAAGGATTCTGTCCAACATCAATTTCATCAGAATGTTACTTTTCTCACCAAAAAGCAAATCAGTTAAAAATCCCTGCATTTGAAAGGCAAAACACAAAGGCAGCTGAGTGAGAAAACACCTAGACATTGCAGAAAGCCACAGCATGGTACAAATAAAAAAATAAGCTTTTTTTATAATAATTGGTTAGCAGCCTGCATTTTGCAGATTATGTGGAGGTATACAAAGCCTATTGGATTCCAAATAACATCCATTATTCCATTCTCCTTAACTATAAAACCATGGCTTAACTCCCTGCATTATTAAACCATGCCAATGTTCTCTTTTTTTAATTTCCTGCTGCTCGGGATGTGGATGTGAGGGCTAGAGCTCCAAAAGAGGTAACCTGAAGCATGGAAGCCAGAAGCTGAGGATGACAGAGCATGACACAGAAGCTTGTATTTCTAATGAAAATGAGCCACCACATAATGATGAATTGACTTCCTCCTTATCTTTTACATGAAAGAGAAAGACAGTTCTATCTTGCTTAAGCCACCATTACTTTGGGATGTCCCTTAGTCATTTAGATGCAGCCAACTAAATCCTAAATAATACAAAACTGACAATAAATGTTTTTAAATTAAACTCAAAAAAAATCATAAATGCAAAAGCTGGTAATTTTCAAACAAAAAGAAAAACCAACATATAAAAAAAATAAGGATCAGTAAATTCTAGAAATCAAAGTAGTGGAACTTAGAGTAGGACAAAAAAAATTCCATAAAAATATTTGACTAACAGTTTTCAATAATTTCAATTGAGATGAATTGAGAATTAATAGCAAAACCACACTATAAGTCAATTGGAGTGAAGTATATACAATATGCGTGATACTACCATAGATTACATGTATTTGTCATTCCATGGTGCCTTTTTAATTAGCCTAAATTAAAATTTTTAGTGTCTCCATAATGATTGGCTCTTTATGGAGACAATTTTTGTGATGTTTCAAATCCTATAAAATAACCTGTTAACAATGGTCAATCCTAGGTAGTAGGTACAAGAATATTTATGATAGGGTTTTTTTGCTTGTTTTTTTGTTGTTGTTGTTATTTTCCCCATATTTAACACGTTGTTTTTTCAAAATTAAAAAATGTAAGACCTTCCCTAAATTTTCACAAGCATAAAAATGTTGAATGTTTAGACACTTACAGTAATGTAATGCCCAATGAGAACCAAGAGCTAGACTCAACTCTGAGAATATTACTTTATGAAGGATTTTTCCTGTCTTGGTACATTATATCTTTAATAACTCTAAGCTAGATTGGTAAAAAAAAAAAGTCTCAACACACTTTTTTCCACTAATCATAAATTTTCTCTCTTATCAAGGCCCCCCATATCACAAAATTATGCAACAGGGGTGGAAGGAAACTAGACCATTCCTAGGGTTGTGTAGCTTTAAAAATATATCATTTTGTTAAATATTTCCCCAACCATTAAACATTCATGTAGTTTTTAGCTTTGTGAATCAATTTAATTATAGATTACACAGTAATAAATGTATTAGTTTATATTGCTCTTCCATTTTGTTATTTCTAAAGGCAGCTTTTCAAAGCTTTCAAAGTTTTTAAAGTGGAAAAACAATGGTTGAAATTTAAAAATACCAAAAAATCTTGGTTTTTATTTATATTTTCCCAGTGAATTATGGAGGAAGTTGGAGAAGAATATTTGAGGAAAAAAATGCAGTCTAATACTGTCAGAAAAAAAACTTCAACCTATGGGTATATATTAACAGAGACAGAGGCATAATGTTGCTGTTTATATCTTTCTTCAATCTGTCTTAAACTTCCCCAACATTTACATTTTTTATCTGAAAGATCCAGGCAATAATACAAGCTAACTCTCTCTCACCCCAGCTAAAGCATACTTGATGACGGTACATAGAGAATGTTTGAGCTGTGTTCATAGACATTTGCACTGAGCAGAAATCCTTCTTAACCAATTTTGTAAGAACAGCTTTTACAGAAATTGGCATAAAAAGAAACATTTTGTTGAGTAGGCTTTGAGTAAATTAACTCCAAAAAGAAGTTTTTCAAAATTATTTAATCATGAAATTTCAACAGCTGTAAGATTTAAGATAACCGACAATTGTTTATCTGAAATATTGGTTCATGAAGAGTTTTGCTTTGAGAACACATGCAGGGGTAAAGATGCCCAGAGCAGAACTGATGGCATTACTCAGCAAAGAGCAAGATCGTGTCATGTAAACAAAGAAAGGCATAAAATGTTCTCTGAGAAAACATTTTTTAAACATGATTTAAAATGTTTTGGGAAAACTTATATCATGATGTTATTATAAAATTACTAGTTATTGAAGAAATTCTCAGTTTCTTTTTTAGTCAATCTCTCCAAACTATGATTGCTTAAGTATTATAAAAAAGAACAGTAAAGAAAACTGATTTTATGGGAAATGGCTATAAAACATCTAAAATATTAAGGGGGCTGAATCTAATATTACAATCATAGTATTCATCTATTTTAAAGATGAGTAAACTGTGGCTTACAGACAGTAGGCAACATTTCCTTGGTCACACCTCAATTAATATGAACATAAGTTTCTGGGAATTCAAAGATTGTTCTCTCTATTACACCATACACTGAGCATATGGCCCTTGCCCTCAAGAAGCAACAGTATCCCCTGGGGGAAAGAAAGCTCCATGTACACACACAATGTGATGGACAGCATAATATGTGTGCAAATCTAACAAGATATAGACATAGATAGGGAGGGGTAAAATTACAAACTACTGGGGTGGAAGGGTAAGTCTAGAAAGACTTAAAAGTGGAGATAGCATCTGAGTAGCATCTTGAAGGACAAATTGGGAAAGGCAAAAATGAAAGGCATACCAGGCCAATATGACAGTATGAACGAACAAAATAATAAATTATATTTACATAGCAGTTTCCTGATGCCAATCACTGTTCTAAGTGCTTTACATATATTGACTCATTCATTTAGTTCTCACTGTAACCATATGGGATAGGCACTATAATTATCCCTATTAAAAAGAAGAAGAGAATGGCGATCTGATAGCATCCTACCACCGCACCGCTCCCAGGGAAGGAGGTGAAGAACGCCAGCGGCTGCCTGCGAGCACGGACCGCTCACTCCGAAAACAGCATTGCGAATTACAGAGAAACAACACTGAACGCCCAGCCCAAGAAAACAATTACAAAATTTTCACAAAGATCGGAGGGCGCACGGAGCACAATAGAGCCCAGAGCGCGGGAAGGCCGCGCTCGCCAGGTCGGCGCACCGTGACCGGCCCCCCAAGCGGTTACGCGCCTCCCCATCCACTCAGTCAGGGACAAGCCCAGAGTTGGGGCAGGGCGGTTGCACAAGACAACAGACGCTGTGGAGTTGGAGTAATCACGAAAGCCAAACACAACCCTCAGCTGCAGTGTACAGACACCGCGCAGGGCTGGGGATCACGATGGGCGGAGATTCAGCTTCCCGGGACAGTGCGCGGGAACCCGAAGACCGGCACTGCGTCACTGGAAGTCAGCGGGACTGGGCCCAGGAGTTTAACGGGGAGTGGGACACGCCCTTAGAGGCTGCTAGCAACTGCCGCTGCGGCCCGCGGAGAAAAACTGCGCTCCCAGCGCAATCGGAGCCCGGCTGTGCGCCAGGCTGGCGGCGGCCGCCATCTTTACAGCCACCTGCGCGGAGCTGTGAGCCGCGTCTCTAGCTCCGCCCCGCCCCGGCCCGGGGCTCTTCCGCTGGGGCTAGACAGGCTTTGCCTTTGGTGGCCAGGGTCAGCTGCATCCATGGGTTCCAGGTAGGACCAGATCCCGGAACTGTAGCGACGGGACCTTTGGGTATTGGAAACAGTTTGCAGCTCGTTCATCTGGTTCTGCTACCCCGGCTCTGGCCTCCCACAAGTCCGCTACGTGCTGGTCCTAGTGCCCGCCCCTCAGGTCCCAGCCCTCCTGTACCCCAGAGATCGCTCATTTTGAAGGTTGCTGGCCATAGTGACTCATTTGGTATAACTGCTGGTTCCCATGACAACCAAATACCTCAAGAGCCACAGGTTGAACCAGAGCAGCTCCCCATAATCCTGCCCACTTCAATAGGGAATTTCGCGCCACCCAAGAGCGCTTCCAGCGGCCACTACTCCCCCCTCCCCGTGGGAACATCCCCCCGGTTGAAACTGCTGGGGATAGAGACGGCCACCCGCCTCACCTTGGGGTCTAGTGGTGGAAAAGGGGTGCACAATTGGAGATTCCCCTATCAACCAGTATCACGCGGAGACGCACATCAGAAGGGCAGACACACGTGGCTAGATGAGCAATCTCTGAGCTGTGTAGAATTTTCCCAACTCAGCTCTCACACTGCAGCCAAAATAAATTTTGTTTCTACCTGCACCTCAGGAGGAGCAGGGTCAAAGTAACCCCTAGGAGCTACAAGGCCCCTCCCAAAGCACGGGGCTTTCACATACCCCAACTGGGGAATCAGAGTCTGCCACGGACAGAACAGAATACCTAGCTAATAGGGAGCAGAAGACTCATATCCTCAAGTACAATTCATTAGCTCCGAGCCCAAGCTGGGAGGTCATTCTCACCACACTCCACTGGGAAGAGGAGAAGACCACAGGTCAGAGTTAACTCAAGATCCACCAAACTTGCTAAAATACACCTAAGGCAATACAGGCCACTACTTCTCTCCCTGGCTTTGCCAAGGAACGAAAATTGTGAGCCTGGTGACAGGGCCATAAACTAGCTCTAACACCCCCAGCTCTCGACCAAGAGGCCAGATGAGAAAAAACCAGCGAAAGAACTCAGGGAACATGAAAAATCAGAGTGAAAAGTCACCCCCAAAAGAAATTATCAGTTCCTCAGCAATGGATACCAATCCAAATGAAATGGGTAGAATGACAGAAGAGGAATTTCGTTTATGGATTATAAGAAAGCTCAATGAAATTCAAGAGAAAATTGAATCCCAGCACAAAGAAACCACAAGAAAAATGCAAGAAATGAATGAAAAATTCTCCAAAGAAATAGAAATATTATAGAAAAATCGAATAGAAATCCTAGAAATGAAAGAAGCATTCAAGGATCTACAAAACACAGTGGAAAGCCTTAAGAATAGGCTGGACCATAGAGGAAAGAATTTCAGAGCTAGAAGACAACTCCTATGCGCTAAATAAATCAGCCGAAGAGAAAGAACACAAAAACAAGAGGCAGGAAAAAAGCATACAAGAAATGTGGGATTATGTAAAGAGGCCAAACATAAGGATCATAGGTATCCCTGAGGGAGAGGAAGAAAATTTGCATGGGCTGGAAAATTTATTTGAAGGAATAATAGAGGAAAATTTCCATGGCTTAGCCAGAAATCTCGATATCCAAGTACAAGAAGCACACAGGACTCCTGGGAGAGTCAACGTGAAAAGGCATTCACCACGCCACATAATTATTAGACTGACCAAAGTAAACACAAAAGAGGCACTCCTCAGAGCTGTAAGACGAAAAGAGCAAGTAACCTACAAAGGGAAACTGATCAGATTAACTGCAGATTTCTCAGCTGAAACCTTACAAGCCAGAAGGGAATGGGGAGACATCATCAATCTCCTAAAACAAAACAAAGGTCAACCCAGAATTCTGTATCCTGCCAAACTAAGCTTCTTATATGAGGGAGAAATAAAGACCTTTCCAGATAAGCAATCACTGATAGAATTTGCGAAATCCAGACCAACCTTGCAAGAAATGCTTAGACCTGCATTATACACTAAACAGAGCAACAGACACCCACGTAGTTTTGCGTAAAACTACGCAAAAGCTAAAACCCCAGAAACCAGATTCCACAATGACGCAAGAGGTAAAACAAAAGATACCACCCAACAGAATAACAGAAATTTACCCCAAATATCAATTCTCTCAATAAATGTAAATGGCTTGAACTGCCCATTGAAGAGACATAGGCTGGCTGAATGGATTAAAAAATACAAGCCAAGTATCTGTTGTCTTCAGGAAACACACCTTACACACAAAGACGCATTCAGACTCAAGGTGAAAGGATGGAATACAATTTTCCAGGCTAATGGAAACCAAAAGAAATCCAGAGTAGCCATCCTCATTTCAGATGATATAAACTTTAAAGCAACAAAAGTAAAGAAGGACAAAAATGGACACTATGTAGTAGTGAAGGGAAAAATCTCACAAGAGGATTTAACAATCCTAAACATTTATGCACCCAACACAGGAGCATCCAGGTACATAAAGCAAATACTGCTAGATCTAGACAACATAATAAGCAGCAACGCCATAATAGCAGGGGACTTCAACACCCCACTGACGGAACTGGACAGATCCTCCAAACAAAAAACAAATAGAGAAATAAAAGACCTAAACAGGACTATAGAACATTTGGGCCTAACAGATATCTACAGAACACTCCACCCAAATAACACTGAATATACATTCTTCTCATCAGCTCATGGAACTTTCTCTAAAATTGACCACATCCTAGGCCACAAAACAGATCTAAACAAATTCAAAAAAATAGAAATCATACCATGTATCTTTTCAGACCACAGCAGAATAAAATTAGAAATCAATTCCAACAGAAACTCACATCTTCCTCCAAAAACTTGGAAAATAAACAATCATTGCTGAAAGACTTTTGGGTCAAGGAGGAGATTCAAATTGAAATCAAAAGATTCTTTGAACTAAACAATAATGGGGACACAAGTTATCCAAATCTGTGGGATACAGCAAAAGCAGTCCTGAGAGGAAAACTTATCGCCCTAAATTCCCACATCCAAAAGACAGAAAAGTCACAAATCAGTAAACTAACGAATCATCTTAAGGAAATGGAAAAGGAAGAGCAAAGCAATCCTAAAGCCAGCAGAAGAAAAGAAATAACCAAGATCAGAGCAGAATTAAATGAAATCGAGAACAAAAGAACAATACAGAAGATCAATGAAACGAAAAGCTGGTTCTTCGAAAAGATAAACAAAATAGACAGGCCACTTGCCAGGTTGACCAGAAGCAGAAAGGAAAGGACTCTAATAAGCTCAATTAGAAATGAAAAAGGAGAAGTCACAACTGATACCGTGGAAATACAAAACATCATCTTTGAATACTACAAAAATCTCTATGCCCACAAACACGAAAATGTGGAGGAAATGGACAAATTCTTAGAAACACACTACCTCCCCAGGCTCAACCAGGAAGAAACAGAATTTCTAAACAGACCAATATCAAGCACCGAAATTGAAGCAGTAATAAAAAATCTACCCACAAAAAAAGTCCTGGACCAGATGGGTTCACACCTGAATTCTACCAAGCCTACAAAGAAGAACTGGTGCCTATACTGCAGAAATTATTTGAAAATATCCAGAAGGATGGAATCCTCCCAAACTCATTCTACGAAGCCAATATCACCTTGATACCAAAGCCAGGAAAGGACACAACAAAAAAGAAAACTACAGACCAATATCCCTTATGAATATAGATGCAAAAATTCTCAATAAAATCCTTGCAAACCGAATTCAAATGTTCATCAAAAAAATAATCCATCATGATCAGGTGGGCTTTATTCCCGAGATGCAGGGATGGTTCAACATATGCAAATCTATAAATGTAATTCACCATATAAATAAAAGCAAGAACAAAGATTATATGATCCTTTCCATAGATGCAGAAAAGGCTTTTGACAAAATCCAGCATCCTTTTATGATAAGAACTCTTAACAATATAGGCATAGATGGCTCATTCCTAGAAATTATTAAACCCATATACGATAAACCCACAGCCAATATCATACTGAATGGGGAAAAATTGAAGGCATTCCCCCTTAAAACTGGCACCTGACAAGGGTGCCCACTATCTCCACTTCTTTTCAACATAGTGCTGGAAGTCCTGGCCACAGCAATTAGACAAGACAGAGGAATTAGGGGCGTCCAGATAGGGGCAGAAGAGGTCAAACTTTCACTATTCGCAGAGGATATGATATTATACATAGAAAACCCCAAAGATTCAACCAAGAGATTACTGGAATTAATAAATGAATTCAGCAAAGTCTCAGGATACAAAATTAATACACACAAATCCATAGCCTTCATATATGCTAATAACAATCAAGCCGAGAAACAAATTAAAGATGCAATACCTTTCACAATAGCAACAAAGAAAATCAAATATTTAGGAACATATCTAACTAAGGAGGTCAAAGACCTATATAGAGAGAATTATGAAACACTGAGAAAAGAAATTGCAGAGGACGTAAATAGATGGAAAGCCCTACCATGCTCTTGGATAGGCAGAGTCAACATAGTAAAAATGGCTTTGCTACCTAAATTAATTTAAAGAATGAATGCAATCCCTATCAAAATACCAACATCATTTTTTGCCGATCTAGAAAAAATAATTCTACGCTTCGTATGGAACCAGAGAAGACCCCGTCTAGCCAAAGCAATCTTAAGCAAAAAGAACAAATTGGGAGGCATCTGTCTACCAGACTTCAAACTATACTACAAGGCTATAGTAACCAAAACTGCATGGTATTGGCACAAGAACAGACACGTAGACCAATGGAACAGGACTGAGAACCCAAATATAAAACCAACCTCATACAGTCACCTGATCTTTGACAAATTCCAGAAAAACGTACACTGGGGAAAAGATTCCCTATTCAACAAATGGTGCTGGGAAAACTGGATGGCCATATGTAGAAGACTGAAACTGGACCTACACCTCTCACCTCTCACAAAAATCAATTCACAATGGATAACAGATCTAAACCTAAGACATGAAACCATAAGAATTCTCGAAGAAAACATTGGAAAAAGTCTTATGGACATTGGCCTAGGCAAAGAATTTATGAAGAAGACCCCCAAAGCAATCACAGCAGCAACAAAAATAAATACATGGGACCTGATCAAATTGAAAAGCTTCTGCACAGCCAAGGAAACTATCACTAGAGTGAACAGACAACCTACAGAATGGGAGAAAATATTTGCATGCTACACCTCTGATAAAGGGCTGATAACCAGAATCTATACAGAACTTAGGAAAATCAACAAGAAAAAATCAAACAACCCTATTAAAAAATGGGCAAAGGACATGAACAGAAACTTTTCAAAAGAAGACAGAATGATGGCCAGCAAACATATAAAAAAGTGCTCAACTTCTCTAATCATCAGGGAAATGCAAATCAAAACCACAATGAGATATCACTTAACTCCAGTGAGATTGGCTCATATCAAAAAATCCCCAAATAACAAATGTTGGCGGGGATGTGGACAGATAGGAACACTCATACACTGCTGGTGGGACTGCAAATTAGTACAACCTCTATGGAAAAGAAATGGAGATACCTCAAAGAATTAAAAGTAGAATTACCATTTGACCCAGCAATCCCACTACTGGGTATTTATCCAAAAGAAAAAAAGACATTTTATAATAAAGACACCTGCTCTCGAATGTTCATAGCAGCACAATTCACAATTGCAAAGTTGTGGAAACAACCCAGGTGCCCATCAATACATGAGTGGATCAATAAAATGTGGTATATGTATACCATGGAGTATTACTCAGCAATAAGGAACAACAGTGAATTAACACATCTGGTATTATCCTGGTTGGAGCTACAACCCATTCTTCGAAGTGAAGCGTCACAGGATTGGAAAAACAAGCACCACTGGTACTCACCATCAAACTGGTACTAACTGATGAACACTTACATCACACAGGGCAATAACATTCATCTGAGGGTGGGCGGGCGGGAGGGGGGTGGAAGGGATGGGAAAAACTCTCACTGAATGGATGTGGGGAGCACAGTTTGGGGGATGACCACGATTGTGGCTCTGACACGGGCAGAACAGGGGCAATGTGTATGGCCAAAGTGCTGTACCCCCATGATATTCTGAAATTAAAAAAATAAATTAAAAGAAAAAAAAAAAAGAAGAAGAAATTGAGGCACAAAAAGGTTAAGCAACTTGACTGACGTCACACAGTTGGTAATAAGCAGAGCCAGGATTTAAACTTTGGGTGTCTGGCTCTGAAGTCTGAACTTTTTACTCTTCCCAGTAGCAAACAAATGATTTTCTTAGGACTGACAAATAGTCAGGGTTTGGTGGCATGTTGAATGCATGAAAGGATGATAAAACTAAAAAGGTAGATTAAGATTATAGGATAAGAGCCTTGAATGTCATTCTGAGGAGTTTAGTTTTCATTCTGTAAGCAGTGCAGTTCTTTCAAGGAAAGGTACCATAGTCAGAATTGTGTTTAATAAAGATTTCTTGGATAGTTCCATGAAAAATGGACTACAAGCAGAATAATAGAGGCTGAGGTTTCAGAAATGTCTTTGGAAATTTTCTTTGATAGTTCAACGAGAAACTGAGTTTCAGCCAATCTCAGTTGGAAGGAAAAGATGGTATAATACAAGAGTCATCATACTCGAGACTTCTCACTGAAGTTGCATGTCCTTTTGGGATCTGGAAAAGTGCTCAATAAAATAAAATAATCTTGTCAGCCTTTTCCACAGCATCTTACTTTTTATAGATGTAGAATCAATTCTAGATCTATTGTCATTTTATTGGAGGTTCTTATGAAGAAAGCCAAACAAAATAATATCCACTAGTAAAATCAAAAAAGGACCTATCTCTAATAGTATAGTTTATTTTTCTCATGAAAAAGAGCACAGATATACTAATATTACTTAATGATTATTATAGGGATAAAATGAAATAACATATGGAAAGTGTTTAGCACAGTGCCTGGCATACGGCAGGCACTTAAAAACTAGTACCTGACATATTAGCACTATTTTATTAAAGCTTCGCCCACTTCCTGTTTCTTCAGCCCTAACTCTTTCCTAAAGGAATGCTGTGGTGCTCACCAGTCACTGCAGAGGAGGGTGTAACTCAAGAGACTTAAAGTCGCTATGACACATTGTAGTATTTCCTATTCTTTAAGTGCTTTAGGTGTTTGTGCTGTCTCTTCTACCAGAAAGTAAGGAAGTTGATCATCCATATGACCTAGAATATCGTAGGTCCTCCATAAATACAAAGTACCTTCCCAACCAGATAAACAAATGTGCTTCCCTTCCTCCATTCACCTGTCAAGTAAACAGGCAGAAGAAAAGGTGAAAGAAACAAAAAAGGAGTCTGGAAAAGCGATTTTATTTCAAAAAGAGAATAAGTATTATAATATCTATGCAGCTATACTGCTCAGCATAAGAAAAGAATGCAATCCTAGGCAGTATTTTTGTAAAAGAAAGTCCAAATCAGTTTTTTACAAAAATGAGGCATCAGTTGAAAAGGAAAAAAATGGAAATATATATCTGTTTGTGTGTGTGTGTTAATCTAGGATTCACCACAAAAAAAGGAGACATTCTCATTACACCCTAGTGAAAAATCAGATATAATGAATTACCTTCAAAGAATCCTATACCTGGGCCACTATTGGAATTTGCAGAAAAGTATAAGATGGAATATTCTTAGCTATTATGGAAGGGGTTGAAAGAACATCATTTCATGAGGATAGTTGATTATACCCAATTCTATAGATAACATAACTTGAATAACTTGTCATACAAACTATATTTTTCTAGAATGTTTTCACACTATGAAAAGTCTACACAAAAATCATATTCTACCTGAGAATCTAGTCATATTTAGTTATCAAGGAGAGCACCCTACCCTAATTCAATAGCACTGGAAATGTCTAACCCCAAATATCAAGTTGATTAATTATTAAGGAAAAATTCTAAATTTAAAATAAAAGAAATAGGGTGGTATAATTTTTCAAAAGGCCAGCATAATTGCTTCTTGCATTATGTATTGAATTCCCTACAGCCAGCTTCTATTTGTTTTACATTTCTCCAATTATAATAACTGACCGAAGTGTTTATCTGAGTCTCTCTATTTTAAATTCTGTTATGATTAATTAGTGACTACACAACCCTGCTTGAATATCTAATTAAGATAATTATTTAAAATTTTAATATAATCTAACTCGTAAGTATGAGTTTAACATTACGGACAATAAGTAATATCATAAGCAATAAAACAAGACCAAAAAAATCAAGTTAACATTGTATTAAGATTGAGCTATTCAATTATACAACCAAAGATTTTAGGTAATTCTCTTTAGCTTTTCAGGGCCAGAGTTTTTTAAATAGTTTGTTAGGCCCTGGAAGCAAATTCATGCCAATCAGTCCATAAAATTAAGACATCTTCTGCATCAATTCTAAAGATATAAGTAAATTATCATCTTGAAGGTAGAATTGCTTTATCACTGAGCTTCTGTTTTCATAGTTGAAAACTCTTTCCTCTAAAATTTAAAAGTATCTAATGGATTTTGAAGTATCTGACAGAATTGCATAGATATTGACATGAATTAATGCAAAAGCCCTACTGACAAGCAAAATTTATAACCACTAAACTTTAAGACCAAAAGAGCCAATAAATCAACAAGCACTTACTAAGATCTTACTCTGCCTACAATATTAAGTGAAAAGAAGTTTTAATGGACAAAATCTATACTTAAGTAAATTGCACTCCAGTGGTGGTGGTTGGGATATACATTCTGAGTTTAATATTAACATTTACCTAAAAATATAAAAATACTACAAGTCATAATGGTTAAAGAAACTAGAGGAGAAAGAGTAAACAGTAAGGGGCCAGGAAGAACATTTGGAAGACATGGGCTTTAGACAATGTCTTGAGAATAGATACTGGGTCTTTTAATCTCTGTAGCACAGCGCTTGGCATGCAATATTTGTGTAATAAATGTTTGTGGGGTTAAATTCATTTCATTGCTAGCCATAGGGAAAGATATTTCACTTAGGCAAGGTACTGTACTCAGTGGCTGGAGGAATGGGGGAAAGAAGAATATATGCACAACAAATGCCAACTCAGGGACACAGCTGGCATCACGGCAGAGTGAGAGTTGAGGCTGGAAATGTCAGCTGCTGATCATTTCTGGCTCTTCTGATGTTCCTGTCCATCCACACCTAAGTTTTCTGATATTTCTTTCCTGAGTGTTCAGTCTAACCTAGTCCCTGAGCCAGCCCTGACTAAGGGAAGAAGCACATCAACAATTCCAGTCCTTCCACCTAATGGGACTTAAAATTAAATCACCTATAAAACCAGACCCAAAATCTAGCAACTTTTCTTGACCACTGGGATCCTACACTATGGCTACTCTGTGTCTACGAGTCAGACTCTGGACCTAGCTTTCAAATGAAACCCAAGCACCTGTTCTGTCCTTTACCTTTTTTTGGAGTGTTTCTTACCTTTTCTCCTTATTTCTGATCGATATCTTCTCCACCATTTCTTCTATAGACAGGAACCTGATGTTTTTCTCAAACTACTGGAGTGAACGAGTTTTCAGCTTTCACCCCGAGTTCTCTGGTATTGACCACTGGATTCTCTGTACCCAAGTCCTACGTGATTGAACCTTCCTCCAGCACTGACTCCAGCATTGAGACTGAGATGGCTGGGCATGCTCTAAAGCTGCCTGGCCATGTAGGGGTGGGGAACCTGCAGCTTTCTGATTTCAATATTGTTCTTTTTTGAGCAAAAAAGGAGGCAAGAAAAACTTCATCTTTCTCTGCTTCATCCCTTTTAATAGAAGGATTTGTTCTGTAAAATTTGGATTCAGTCGAAAGGCCACATTTAAGGACCTAGAAGGCCACATGTTGCCTTAAGGTCACAGATTCCCCACCCCTGCATCCTGTTGTGCTGCATGAATCTTGAACCAGGTCTCAACTCTCTCCGAACCCCACCTTCTGTGATGTGCTTCTGCAAGCAGAAGTTTGTTTTGTCCCACGGTAGTGAGATTTGGTAGGAAAGCTAATTTGGCACTAGGTTTCAAAAAACCTTGAATGCCACATTAAAGGAATTTTGGTATGTTCAAAAATCAAATAGTCTTTACATAGTTTTGGGTGGAGAAGTGGCACAAAGAACTAGGATTTTAGCATGATTGCTCTGGAAACTGATTACAGTAAAAAAAGAAAAAAAGAAAGAATACCATCTGCAATTGGCATATATAGCCTAGTTGGGCAAGATGAATCAATTTTGTTTCCTGTGACATATGCCATTGAAATGATGTCCACCTTCTTGTGTACTTAACCAAGTGTTCTAAAATGACTAAAGTGATTTGTGACAAGTTGCCAAATTGCTATGGGAAATTTTCAAATCAAATACTATTATTTTAATTAGAAATAAAAATAGCTATATATGGAAACTTAAATTACTAATCAAGAAGTGATTGCTTTGGAAGAATTTGAGAAAGCTTTTCTGAAATATTTTCTGAAAGAAAATAAAATATTTTTAGAAGGATAAATTAATTGGGCATATTCATCAGGAAAGTCATCATGCTGAATAATATAATTCTGCAGCAAAGTCTTAAAATAAATGTACTATATTCTACCTTAAGGATAAATATGACAATAAAAGCTACATATGACAAACACATAGCTAACATCATACTCAATGGTGAAAAGTTGAAAGCTGAAAGCTTTTCCCCTAAGATCAGGAACAAGACAAAGATGCCCACTCTCACCACTTCTATTCAACATAGTACTGGAGTCCTAGCCAGAGCAATTAGGCAATAAAGAGAAACAAGGCCAGATGCAGTGGCTCATGCCTGTAATCCCAGCACTTTGGGAGGCAAACGCAGGAGGATCGCTTGAGGCCAGGAGTTCAAGACCAGCCTGAGAAACACAGCGAGATCCAACTCTAACATAATTTTTTTAAAAATTAGCTGGGCATGGTGGTGTCCACCTGTAGTCCTAGCTACTCAGGAGGCTGAGATGGAAGGATCTCTCGAGCCCAGGAGTTCACTGCACACCAGCCTGAGCAAGAGAGTGAGACCCTTCTAAAAAACAAAAAAGAAACAAAGAAAAAAAGAAAAAGGAAATGAAAAGAAAGAAAAGACATCCAATCAGAAAGAAAGAAGTAAATTTTCTAGGAAAGTCACTAGGAGATATATAGGGGTGTAAAACAGGTGGAAGATAAGACTTATTTTGTTAAGTATGTTTATTCGGGTCCATTGAAGCCTCTAATTCCAAGTCTCTAGAGATAAGGGCTACTTTCCCTCCCTGGTATGGAAAGGGTACCACTTGCTGTAAGCAAGAAGAGATAGGTCAACTTACTGTTTCTGAAACACTAATTTCTTCAATGTTTTTAACTCTAGATAATCAGTATACCAATCTGGCATATTTGGAGATGGTGGGTCCTTTTATCCTTAAATGTCCATACCACCTAAAGTGATCTACAGACTCAATGCAATACCTATCAAAATTCCAATGGCATTTTTCACAGAAATTTTTTTAATCCTGAAACTCATATAGAACCACAAAAGACCCCAACTAACCAAAGCAATCTTGAGCTAAAAGAACAAAGCTGGAGGTATCAAAACCTGACTTCAGAATATGCAACAAAGATTAGTAATCAAAACAGCATGGTACTAGAGTAAAAACCAGACACATAGACCAATGGAACAGAATAGAGAGCCCAGAAAAAAATCCACACATTTATGGTCAATTGATTTTTGATAAAGGTGCCAAGAGCACACAATGGGGAAGGAGGAGTCTCTTCAATAAATGGTTTTGGGACAACTTATTATCCACATGCAGAAAAATGAAATTGGTCCCTTACACTATATAATACACAAAAATCTATTTTAAATGGATTAAAGACTTAAATGTAAGACCTGAAACCACTAGAAGAAAACATAGGGGAAAAACTCCGTGACATTGGTCTAGGCAATGATCTTTTGGATATGAACCCAAAGTACAGACAACAAAAGTGAAAACAGACCAATAATATTATATCAACTTAAAAAGCTTCTACACAGCACAAGGAAACAACCAACAGAGTAAAGAGACAACACAAAGAATGGGAGCAAATATTTGCCAATCATACATCAGATGAGGTTTTAATATCCAAAATATATAAGAAACCCAAAAAACTCAATAGTAAGAAAACAAATCAACTCAATGGTAAGAAAACAAATAATCCAATTTTGAAATGGTCAAAGGATCTGAATAGACAATTTTCCAAAGAAGACATACAAATGTCCAACAGGTATATGAAAAAAATTCTCAACATCACTTATCATCAGGAAAATGAAAATTGAAGTCACAATTAGATATCACCTTACACCTGTTATTATCACAAAAGATGAAAGGTAACAGGCATTGGAGAGTACGTGGAGAAAAGGGAATCCTTGTATGCTGTTGGTGGGATAAATTAGTTTAGCCATTATGGAAAACAGTATGGAGAGTCTTCAAAACACTAAAAATAGAACTACCATATGATCCAGAAATCTCACTACTGGGTATATATCCAAAATAGATGAAATTAGTACCTTGAAGAGATGTCTGCACTCCCATGTTCACTGCAGCATTATTCACAGTAGTCAAGATATGGAATCCACCTAAGTGTTCACCAATAGGTGAATAAAGAAAATGGGTACATACCCACAATATAATACTATTCAGCATTTAAAAGAAGGAAATCTTGTCATTCACATCAACATGAATGAACCTGGAGGACATTATATTAAGTGAAATAATCCAGGCACAGAAAGACAAATACCACATGATCTCACTTACGTGGGAATCTAAAAAAAGTCTAACTCATAGAAACAGAGAGAAGAATAGTGGTTACCAGGGGCTGAGGGGAGCGGAAGGTTAGCAAAATGTTAGTAAAGGGAGGAATAAGTTCAAGAGATCTATTGTACTACATGGTGACTATAATTAATAACAATGTGTTGTATTCTTGGAAATTAAAAATAAAACTGTAGAGTGAGCCATACAGTTGCTTTACTTAAAAAGAAAAAGGAATCAATTTGCCATATAGTACACTTAAAAATTTGTTAAGAGGGCAGATTTCATGTTAAGTGTTTTTACCATAGTAAAAAATAATCAAGTTGTCTCTTATGCTTTAGAATGAACCATGTTAATGTTTTCTTCCTTTAATAGGAAAAATATAATTTGTGTCAACAGCATGTTTTTTCCAATGATTTTATGTAACATTGTTTTCCTCTGTAATGGCTTTATGTTGATTTCCAAACGACACAAACATTTTCAGTTTGTACATAGTATTTCTTAATATTATAACCAAAAACCTGAAATGTTAAATTATCAGTTTACTCTTCAAAATAATCTAATCATCAAAATGACATATTTTTGGATTATTTTACCTGGATATGAGTGTGTATTTGCCTTGTTAAAAAACATACTTTTAAGTATAATAGTAGAAACTTTCAATACTTTAAAAAGTAATTGAACTAGAGGCAAAAAAAGCCCTCAAATATCTGATTCTTAAACAACTGACTTTGCTAACTGGTTTATTATTTCAATTCTCTAATTAAAATTTATCCATCTTAGATATGTTGCTAGTTTTTAATAGAAATGAAAAAATGCCTTCACCTTTTTCCTAGATTTAGTCTAGGATTTGAAAACATAATTCCCTTTTTTAGTCTTACCCAAGCAAGTTACAAATAGACTCCACATAATTATATGCTAGAGAAAATTCAGTATAATTTATGTCCAAGTAGAGTTTAGGAAATCCATGGTAAATACAATGTATTTTTATCAAAACCCCATGTCCTTATTATGTGAGAGTATTAAATGAGTTTAAAGGCAGATTATTTGTCTGATCCTCTCTCCTTAAAATGGAAAACCAAGGGACCACCTTCCCATTACAGTCCCACAAAGCTGAAAGGGTAGAGAAATATAATATATCTCTTTCCTGGGGTTGTGGATTGCCATAACCAATGGAGTATGAAAGCCATGAGCCAGGACAGGAAGATCTAGAAAGGTAAGGAATAATACTACTTGCTCTAGAAACCAGAAAGGCCATTACAATTATCATTTGGGTTCACCTGGTTCATTCACTGCTCCTCACCTATACTCAAAGTGCCAGAATCCATATTTTATGCATTTTTGCAAACCAAGCTCCAAATATAGTGCCTCAAATACAGTAGGTGCTTAATGTATGTTTACTGAATTAATTGCTTAAATAAATTTATCTTGGGTATTTATAAAGATCAAAGAAACAAATTTTATAAGTTTATAATTATGTAGAGATAAATATATTATACATACATATAGCTATATACTGTGTGTATACACGCACACACATAGACTCATAACTATGATATGAAGCTTGTGTTAATCATCTACCCCTCCTCAATAAGGAGCAAAATTTTTTGTTTGTTTGTTTGGGGTTTTTTTTTTTAAGATAGAGTCTCGCTCTGTTGCCCAGGCTAGACTGTAGTGGCATCATCATAGCTCACTGCAACCTTAAACTCCTGGGCTGAAGCGATTCTCCTGCCTCAGCTTCCTAAGTAGCTGGGGATACAGGCGTGTGCCACTGCACCCCACTAATTTTTTTTCTATTATTGGTAGAGATGGGGTCTTGCTCTTGCTCAGGCTGGTCTCAAACTCCTGAGCTCAAGCGATCCTCCTGCCTCAGCCTCCCTGAGTGTTAGGATTACAGGCATAAGACACCACAAGCAAAAATCTTAATCAGAATCTTGTGAGCTGCAGACAAACCTAATGCTGATCCGAATCCTCTTCTTTTGTCATTGTTTTTTATTATCTTCTGATCTCTTTTCTACATCCATCTCATTTTAGTCTATACTGTTCCTGTTAATGTTGATGCTTCTATGGCTGTGCTATTGTTTATTTTGGCCCCTTTTTGCTATTGGAAAAACCTATCCAATGAGGAAAATTCCAGCGCTGCAAACCTTCTCCAATAAAAATCATAACACCCTTTCTGTCTCTCCAGCTGACTTCCCAACAACCACTGCCTTATTCTTCAATTTCTAGTATTAACAAATGGCAATTACCTGCATATTCAGTGCTAAATTCACATCTCCAGGCCTTTGAACAAATTTGCTTGCTAAACCACTCTTTCAACCATTATTCAGCTGGGCCACTCCTATTTATCCTTCAACTGTAACCCAAAAGTCCCTTTTATGAGCACTGATATTTTTATCTTAAAATCACAAGTATGTTATCATGTCTTAATTTTTCCTGCATAATTCTCGTTTTGGATGGGTAGAGATTGATAGAGATACAGATTAATATAATGGTATATAGTAGATACAGAGTTATATAAATTGGTATATATTCATATATATCAGACTCCACATTTTTATCTATAGAATTCTCATTGATTTAAAATAAACCTACAAATTCTGTATCTTTTGGTTTGTATATTTATAGCTATATATCCACAGAATACTATAATGTTGTATAACTCGGATTTGGGGCCTTAAAATTATTTCTTAAGTTGATTTCTTGATGGTTATAACCACTGATGAAATTTCCGAGCATTAACAAATTACTTCCATGGGAGATGAGATCTGACCTTTCAGTTTATCATTCTCTATCTTGACAAATAGCAGATCACATCATTTTTTTTATATCACTGAAATCGCTACTGATATGTTTTTCCTTATGCTTTGGATGAAATGTCTAGCATACAGTAGGTCTTAAATAAGTGTTGAATGATTAAGTGAACAGAATTAATATTTATTGATGCTTTTCATTATCAGTTTGTCAAATGAAGACATAGTTGTTATAAACTTGGATTTTGCAGTGAGATCAGAATTCCATTCTTAGCCTTACAACTTACCAGCCATGTGTTCTTGGGCAATTACTTCCCTTTTCTCTCCTGTTAAATGAGGATAATATCCTCAATAGGGTTATTGAAGATTGTGTATTAGACAAAATAAGAAAAGCTTATAGCATCATGTCCAGTAGATTTGTGAATGAATAAATCCCACAGAAGCACTATGGGGTGGATAGTGTACAGAGGCAAGGAAACTGAGGCTCAGAGACTTTGAGCAAATTATAGAGAAAATAAGCAGCAGAGCTGGGATCAAAATCCAGTTGAGTGCAACTGCAATCTCAAGGAAGTTTCCGCTATTGCTGCAGGAAACATTAGTGGCATTTTCCACTCCAATGTTTCCCTAAAGGACATATGCTGGTGAACTTCAGTTCATTTGTCAATTCTGTCTCCCCTGAAATCTTTTTAGATTAGAGTTAATATCATTCTTTGGCATTTCACACCCTGCCCAACATGTTTATAATTGGATGATCTGATAAACGATCCTGCATGAGCCAGCACACTAACGTCTTTGACCTTCCTCTGCCGTTTCTTATGTGCCTCATATACAGTTTGATGTGCCCTCTTTTAAAGCAGATATGCATCGACCCAGACATTCTTAGTGCCTAAGCTACCACCTGACTACAAATTAGCACTTTTAGAACCTATTATTTCATCATCTTATCTATGTCACTGTTAGAACAGGTGTAACAGTTTTATCTTTTTTTTTTTCTTTTTAAATCCTGGGCATATTTTAGCTTGATTGTGAGCTTCTCATAAATAGAAACAATTTCCTCATCTTTTCATATGTAACATCTAGCATGGTGCTTGGCACATAGTTGATGCTCATTAAATATCTAAATCAATACCATTACAATAGTCTCTAATAATTATGGTTTTGTTATTCTTTATTAAGGACTCAAAGGGATAATAATAATATTTTTATTATCTCATCAATTTTGTAATCTCTCACCTAGAAATTTTGTTTTCCCATTTCATTAAGAATCGAAACATTAAGAATTCCCAAGCAGTTGTTGAAGAAATTGCTTGGAGTTTAAGCCACATTTCCTTTACCGAATAAAGTAATAAGCACAGATTCCCTGCATTTATGTAAATTCCCAAGCATTACAAAACACACTGCTTTGCCAAGAATTCCTCTTTTGGAACTCCCAGCCTTGAGGGAATGGGGCAAGGGTGGGCTGAGGATGAAGAGGGTACGTGTACTCAGGGAGAGAGGACCAAATTTCTCCCAGCAGGCTTTGGGGAGGGGTTATGGATAGAACACTTCACAACCTCTCTTCAGTGTCCTTTCTGATGTTCCTGAGGCAATTTTGATCCCTTTATCACAAGTCTATATCTTCTGTCACTTTTTCTGACTGTCCAAAAAATAACTTTCTTAATTGTATGAAGATGTGCTACTGAATATACTTTTTAAAAAATGAAAAAGAAAATACCACATGATCTCAACCCATATGTGGAATCCAAAAAAGTTGATCTCATAGAAGTAGAGAGTAGAATAATGATTACCAAAGGTTGGGGTAGGTAGAAGGGCGGAGGGGATGGGGAGATGTCAGTCAGAGGATACATAATTATAGTTAGTTAGGAGGAATAAATTCAAGAGATCTATTGTAAAGCATGGTGATTATAGTTAATGACGATATAGCACATTCTAGAAAAATGCAAAGAGAAGGGATGTTGCATGCTGTCACCACAAAAAATAAAAAAGATAACTGTGTGAGGTAATACATTTGTTAATTAGCTAGTCAACCTCTCCACAATGTATATGTACCTCAAAACATTGTGGTGTATATGATAAACACATACAATGTTATATGTCAAATTCTTTTAAAAAGAGACATTTGTGAAAGCACATTTTAAACTATACAGCACAATAAAAATTTTAAACCATTAAATAAAAGGAAAAAATTTAGGAGTGAAAGGAGGCATTTTACAAAAAATAAAATAAAATAAAGGTATAGGCCACACATAAGTAATTTATAAAAGGGACTTTCCATTTCATTATGCTAGGTTTTATTGCACTCAAAAAATATTGCCTGGAAAAAGTATCCCTCCAAGTCCTATGCAAGAAAATACACTAAATTAGCTATACACTCTAAGGGCTAACCTGAATGAAGCAGACTAGAACAATTAAATAAAACTTAGAGTACAATTAATCTGATACTTTTTTCTGATAATTAAGAATTAATGATAAAGGATAGAGATTTCCTATATGAACATTAAAATGAGCCAGCTGTTATAGGACCCAATAAACCTAAATATCTCTCCCAGCAGACTAAAATTATACTGATTAAAGATTCCCTTCAGTCTTCTGGATTGTAGCCTCCAAAAAGGCAGGACACAGTCTAATCATCCACCATCATGCCTGGCATTTAGCACTCATGAGACTACACCGATGCAGAGCAAACCACCCTGTCTGTCTCATTCCCTGTCCACACATTTTAATCCTTCAGTAGAAATTCAGTTTAATCAGATTACTTGGCTAGTACATAGCATGAATGGAAAAAATAGTATGAGTTGGGTTTTTTGTTCGTTTTAGACTATCTCTTGAATGTTCTTTGTACATGTGGCAGAACAAGGTTCTGGGCCCGTTCACGTTTGTCCTACCCCATCCTCCCCCAGCCCAGTAGAACAATCAGTCTACTGCTCTCTCTCCTTTCATCCTTCTGGTCTCTCCCCTCCTGGAAGATAGAAGATCTTTATGTATAAGAATACATCAAAACTATCCTATGGAAGGGACCTGTATTAGTGAGAAAATAGTCTGTATATTTTATAGAAGTTCCACTCTGAAGAATATAAAGAATCAGGGTACCTTGACATTCTTAGAGGTAAATGAGCTTTGGCCGGTGGAAGACAGATCACAGGAGGGAAGAGGAGGGAAAATAGGGAGAAAGATGAAAAACAGATATGAAGGTTTCCAGTGCTCACCACCATGAAGTGAAACTGGCTCTAATAGGTGATCCTCAGGGAATATGTATGAATCATTTGCAGCATTCTGTACCTCCAGTGTATTTCTAAGTAGCTGCATACATGATTGGGTCCTTTCTGGGATTAGACTGAGTCAATAACTTTTTCCAATTATTCCTGATATATGCCCAGATGACAGATAGAGATAGATAGATAGATTCAGCACTATTTCACCCATGTAACTTTATGGGTCAGGTGTTACTTGCCCACAAAAGCTAATAAGAAGGGGGAAATCAAGATTTGAACATGAGGTATGAATGAATTCCAAATTTGCATTATTTTTTATAAATTTTGTTATATGTTTTATTCAGGAGGTGGGAGAAGGACAGAAGCAGAGTGAAAAAGGGCCAAAATGGGAGAGGGAGGCTGCAAAACAAGTAAGAGCTAGTTTGAACTTTTCCCAAAAGAGCAGATCTGGGTAGAGTTCAAAGTTAGAGTTCTGTGGGGTAGAGCAGGGGAGATTGTAGAGAGCCAAAGATCAGAATGAAACTTAGTACTCTAAGAGAGGGGAGATAACACAAAGTTAAAAAGAACCTAAAGGCAAACTTTTCTTTTGAATTTTCCCTGATGTTAGAAATTTCCCTTAGTCCCCCTTCCATGTCCAGCAAGATAGCTGTAACTTCCTCCAACAGCAGTGGTGTATTTATAGAGGTGTAATAGTCAGGGTAGGAAAGAATTCAGCAATTAAACTGGTTTATGATGATCAAAATATCCCTCTATGCAAGGCATTGCTCCAGAAAGTATATATCATTTTATACTTTCAGAGCCTGTGTTCCAGAAAGCATTTGATCTGTCCTATATCAATTGTATTTATTTAGTGTCTTCCAATTTAAGAAGTTTACAGAGTCTTGAGCAATTCATAAACAATAAAAAGATATCTACCAATCATGGTGAAAATGACAAGACAAACAAAGGATATATGCAAACCAAAAAGAAGCTAGTCCCCAAAAGAGAGAGTTTGTTTGTTTTTGCCCTTCTAGAAAAGAAATATTTAAAGTTCAGGGGTTGGGGGACTCAATATTAACTAAGTATAATATTAACTAACCCATTGTAGAGGTCCCTTTGTCATCTTTGATTGGAGCTGCCAAAATCTGAAACTTCTAGCATCGGTCATTTATTTAAAAATATTTATTAAATGTCCACAGTATGATATCAACAGTTTGAGGGATTTGGCACATAAAACAAAAGATAAAGAGAGATAGAGATGAGTAGGAGGCAATAAATAACTCAAAGTCACCATTAAAATAAAGCCACAGTCAACCCTTGACTAACTAAGGGTAGTTTATGAATGTTTTGTGCACAGCAGGAAATGAGATGAACTCATTTCCTCGTGGATGAGAGTCTATTAAGTAACCATTAATTATAGATTTCTACCAATTACCAACCACTTATTACTAACTGGTCAGGTCTCTGACAAATGTATATATGAATGGCACCATTTTGTGCTGATCTAATGGACCCATGTGACATGAGCAAAAATGCTTTTACTGAATCCATGTATGTAGAATGAGTAACTTCCTAGGAAAAAAGAAGAAAGAGAAAAGGAATTAATACCTTTTGCAACAATCTGGATGGAACTGGAGACCATTCTCCTAAGTGAAGTATAACGAGAATGGAAAAACAAACACCACATATATTCTCTATTAAATTGGAACTAACCGATGAGTGCACATGTGCACAGAGGGAAGTAAAGCTCAGTGGAAATCAAGCAGGGGAAGGGGGGAGGAGGGGAGGGGGGAAAAAAACCTACCTAATGGGTACTGTGAACACTATCTGGGTGACTGGCACATCTATACCCGGGACTCGAGCATTGCAAAAGTAACCAATGTAACCTGAAACATTTGTATGCCCTTAATATTTTGAAATTTAAAAAATGTGAAAAAAAGAAAGAGAAAAGAACAAAGAAAAAGAATAAAACATATGTACATCAAACTTGTATTCCTCAAAGGCTAAGATACTAAAAAAAACAAAACAAAAAACATGATTTTTGATAAGCTGAGGAAAGAATTCTATCTTCTACTCACAGTACTCCATAGTTCCTGGAATCTAATTAGGGATATTTTGCACTGTCTCTAATATTTGTTCTTGATTAAGTTCAAAACCAACAAGAGCTTTTTGTAATAAGAACCATAATGAACATCCTTGAATAATTAAAGATGTTAAAAATCTGAAGAGTTTTAAAAATTCTTTATTTGTATAAATTTATGGGGTACAAGTATAATTTTGTTACACTGATATATTGCATTGTGGTAAAGTCAGGGTTTTTAGTGTATCCATCACTATAGGAACATACATTGTACCCATTAAGTAATTTCTTATCATTCACCCCCCTCCCCCCTCCCCTCACACTTCTGAGTTTCCATTATCCATCAGTCCACACTCTGCTTCAATATGTATACTTTATTAACTCCCAATTATGAGCAAGAACACGTGGTATTTGTCTTTCTGTGTCTGAGTTGTTTCACTTAAGATAATGGCCTCCAATTCAAGTTGCTGCAAAAGACATGATTTCAACTCTGCATGAACTATTTTTATTGCATTTTAATAATATTTTTAATTGAAATTTATGATTTTTAATTGTTAGTTTATTTTAAAATGAAAGGACAAATCAGGAAAATTATTACTACTGATAATTATGTAATTACTTCTGAAACTAATCTTGGCACATAGAGAAAGTGTCATATGATCCTCTCCAGGTGTCAAATACTCTAGGTATTCCATTGCCTCTGAATCAAAAGACCTAAACTCAAAAAATTATAAAATGTTATTAATAGATATTACAGACCTAGATAAATGGAGGGATATATTCTGTTGGAGAAGCAAAAGGCAAATATTATAAACATATTCATTCTTTCAATATCAGTTTATAAAGCCAAATCAAAATGTCCCCAATTTATTTAATGGAACATAAAAGGATATAAATAAATTTCACTACCTTAAAATTAAGAATATGTGTTTATCAAAGGTCACTATTAAGAGAATAAATAGGCAAGCCATAGAATGAAACAAGTATTTGAAACACATATCTTTGACAACTAACTCATATCCAGAATATAACAAATCAAGAAACAAAATGTTGAACAAAAGAATTCAAAAAGCTAGACACAAAATAATGCATATGCATGATTCCATTTATACAAACTTCAAAAATAGACACAAATTTAAATTCTAGTTTTTTAGAGATGTCTTCTTAAGTGTTAAAGCCATAAAGAAAAGGAAGGAAGTGGTTACCAAAAAATTCAGAAGAGTGGATGTCTTTGTGGAAGCATGAGGTGCACTCCTGAGAGCCAGCAATGGTCTATTCCTGGACATATGTGGTTGTTGCCAAAAAAGACCGTGAATAGCCAAAGCAGTCTTAAGCAAAAAGAACAAATCTGGAGGTCACAATTATCTGACTTTAAATTATACCACAAGGCTATAATAACTAAAACAGCATGGTACTGGTATAAAGGTAGACACAGAGACCAATGGAATAGAATAGAGAACCCAGAAACAAAACCGTATAGCTATGACCAACTGATTTTTGACAAAGCAGACAAAAACACACACTGGGGAAAGGACACCCTATTCAACAAATGGTGCTGGGAAAATGGGATAACCACATGCACAAGAATGAAACTACCTACCTCTCGCTACCTCTCACTATATACAAAAATTAACTCAAGATGGATTAAAGACTTATCTGTAAGACCTGAAACCATAAAAATTTTAGAAGAAAACATAGGAAAAACTCTTCTAAACATTGGTCTAGATAAAGAATTTATGAGTAAGATCCCAAAACCAAATACAGCAACAACAAAAATAAATAAATAAATGGGACTTAATAAAACCAAAAAGTTTCACACAGCAAAGGAAATAATCAAGAGAGTAAATAGACAACCTACAGAATGGGAGGGAATATTCACAGACTATACATGCAACAAAGGGATAATATCCAGAATCTACAAAGAACTCAAACAACTCAGCAAGAAAAAAAACAAATAATCCCATCAAAAAGTAAGCAAAAGACATGAACAGACTCTTATCAAAAGAAGTTAGACAAATGGTCAAGAAACATATGAAAAAATGTTCAACATCACTAATTATCAGGGAAATGCAAATTAAAACCACAATGAGATACCATCTTACCCCTGTCAGCACGGCCATTATAAAGTAGTCAAAAAACAATAGCTATTGGTGTGGTTGTGGTGAAAAGGGAACGCTTATACACTCTTGGTGGGAACGTAAACTTGTATAACCACCATTCTTGTGCATGTGGTTATCCCATTTTCCCAAATAACTAAAAGTAGACCTATGATTCTATCCAGCAATCCCACTACTGGGTATCTATCCAAAGGAAAAGAAGTCACTTTGTAAGCAAGACACTTGCACCCAAATGTTTATTGCAGACCAATTCACAATGGCAAAGATATGGAATCAACCTAAGTGCCCATCAACTGATGAATGGATAAAGAAAATGTGGTATATATTATACACACACACACATACCATGGAGTACTACTCAGCCATAAAAAGAAACAAAATAATGTCTTTTGCAGCAACTTGGATGGAACTGGAGACCACTATCCTAAGTGAAGTATCTCAGGAGTGGAAAATCAGATATCACATGTTCTCACTTACAAGTGGGAGGTAAACAAAGTATGGTCATAAAGACAGTAATGGACATTGGAATGTCAGAAGTGGAGAAGGTGGGAATGAGGTGAGTGATAAAAATCTACCTATCGAGTACAGCGTACACTATTTTGGTGATGGTTATGCTGAAAGCTATGACTTCAGCAGGATACAATTTATCCATGTAACAAAAAGCACTTGTACTCCATAAAGTTTTTGAAATTAAAAGGGGGAGGTAGCTAAGACAGAGTGTTCAGCCAAGCTTCTTTAAAAAGAAGTCTCGATGGACTCACTTTCTCCTTTTAATATCCTCCATTAATACTTAAAAAAAATCAAAACAGTTATTTCTAGATGCTATCATCATAATCCAAACAACCTATTGGTTCTTTTAGGTCACCATGTGCCAAAATATTATCTGTTAGCCTCTGCCAGACAATATTAAATACTCCCATGTGAACAAGTTAAATAAAATCTGGCCATGGGTCCCACTGGCTCATTGTCGGTAGCTTAAATTACGTAAGTGGATGAGATATCAGGGAGATTGTGCAGAAAAAGAAAAGAATTTAGAAGAGAGAAGCATCTGTGACAAGGGTCAGGCAAACTGGATTCAACTGAAATTTGAGTGAAAGGCACAATTCTTAACTGATCTGATAGCCCAATTGACATAAGCAAAATTATCTAGTGTATCTATTACTTTGGGATGAGTAACTCCCTAAACTTTAAGACTCCAAACCGCTCTTCCACATTTAAAAAAATATATATCATTTTAAACTTCTATATAGCAAGATTTAAAGTAAAACAAGGAGTTAGAAATAGAAATACCTATTTAAAAAAAGTTTGTACAATGCAGCTGAGACACTTTGGATTAAAGCAAAATACATCCATTCCTACTTGTTTTTCTCTTTAAAATTCAAAATGTGTGGTTCTGCCATAAACTGTCCCCTTTTCCCAGGATAGATGTTTTCTGTTTTTATCCACGACTTACCAGTGCTCAAACAGACTAAAACAGCCACAAGGAAAAAAACTAATCCAGGGAAGAAAAGTTTAACAAAGTGTTATTTTCACAAACAAGTGGTAAATATTCTTTATGTATAAGGGAAGGATTTCTTCTATTCATTCTATTTGAGGATAAACAGAAAGTGACTAAAATTTTCTATTTTTTCTCTCTTTTCTCTCTCTTTTTCTAGAGAGAGACCTCTATTCATTTCCAGGTACACATTAGTTTGCATATTGACAAAGCGAAAAACACAATCCTGAACCCCCAATAAAAATAAGTGTCTGCTCTTGTCACTTTCTTGTACCATGTAATATTTCTTTAACCTATATAACACGTGTCCGTAACTAAGATCTACTGTCTTAATTTGTACACACCTACATTAAATCTGTCCTGTGTCCTTCTAACAATATAAGAGAATATGAGTGTGACTAGGAAAGAAGGCAGTCAGTTCTATTCAAGAGATAGATAGAGGATGAATGATCAGACCAAATGTCCTCTACCAGCCGTCTCCAGCTCTGTGCTGCTGATATTCAGCCCAAAATGACATCATACCAAGCCCTGGGCACAGAGCCTCTGATTCCAACTAATACAAAAAAGAACATTCCGAGGTAAAAGGTCACTTACCCCAGCTACATTGACTCATTCACAAGCTGTTTATGATCCTTTTAAATTTGTCTCCTAGGACTGAAACTGAGATGATTCACAAGGTGAGAAATTTCTCTAGGAATGTATGGGGCACTGATGATAACTCAACAAACACAAGTTGGATAACAAATCTGTCTTCATAAAAAGCCAGTTTGAAGAGTTCAGCAATTACGGCAAATGTCAAGTGATGGAAATTCCCCTCATAAATGGCTTAAGGTGCTATGTCTTAAAATTTCAGGAATGCAGAGTTTTGGTGTCAGCAATACGACAGAAAAGGATGTCCCCAGGCCTCGTCCCCCCATGGAAATAATAAATTGGCAACCACCCACAGACAAATGTGCTCTTGTGGGAGCTTCAGGACCCAAGTAGGAGGTTGTGACAACCAGGTGGCGCCCAAGACCAGGGAAGGTCACTTTGAGAAGGCAGGCTTGCACCCAGGTAGAAGGCCCACCACCATCAACCTGGCTCTGAAACCAGAAGCAACCCAGTCCCCTTCTGCACCAGGCTCTAGTCAGCTTGTCTATGGTCACAGAGAAGATCCTATCTGTCCAGGGACCCAACAGGAGCCACACCCACCAACAACCCTGGTAATAGGCTCAGCAACCACCGACCTGACAACAGACACAGAAGCAGTTCCATGACCCAGCACTAGCCCCACTCAACCACAGTCCCAAAGGAGGTCCTGCCAGTAAACACAATAAAGACCATTAATAAAAAGCTTATACTAACATCATACTCAATGCTGAAAAGCTGAAATCTTTCCAGAACAAGGCAAGGATGCCCACTCTCACCCCTTCTAGTCAACGCAGTACTGAAAGTCCTAGCCAGAGCAATTAGTCAAGAAAAGAAAATAAAAGACATCCAAATTAAAAAGGAAGAAGCAAAACTTTACCTGTTCGAAGATTATATGATCTTATATGTAGAAAACTCTGAAGACGCTACAAAAAAAAATTAGAACTAATAAGTGAATTCAGTAAAGTAGCAGGATACAAAATCAACATACAAAAATCAGTCGCATTTCTATACATTAACAATGACTATCCAAAAAGGAAATTAACAAAGCCATTTACAATAGCATCAAAAAGAATACTTAGGAATAAGCTTGACAAAGGAGGTGAAAGACATACTGAAAAGTACAAAACATTGATGAAAGAAATGTTAAGAGATACAAATAAATAGAAAGACTTCTCATGTTTATGAATTGGAATAATTAATATAGTTAAAATGTCCATACTTACTAAAGTGATGCATGGATTCAAAGCAATTGCTATCAAAATCTCAATGGCATTTTTACAGAAATTTTTGAAAATCCTATTCATTTAGAACCACAAAAGACCCCAAATAGCCAAAGCAATTTTGAGCATGAGGACCAAAGCTAGAGGTATCACACTCACTGATTTCAAAACATATTACAAAGCTACAGTAACCAAAACAGTATGGTACTAACATAAATACAGATGTAGAGACCAATGGAACAAGTAGCTCAGAAATAAAACCATGCATATACAGTTAACTGATCTTTGGTAAGGGTGCCAAGAATATAGAATATGGAAAAGATTATGTCTCTAATAAATTGTGTTGGGAAAATTGGATGTCTACATGGAAAAGAATGAAATTGGACCCTTATCTCACAACATATACAAAAGTCAACTCAAAATGGATTCCATAATGTAAACACATATAAAAACATTACATTGTATCCTATAATTATATACAATTATTATTTGTTAATTAAAAATGAAACTGAAAAAATTGAGCAAAGACTTAAACATCCAACCTGAAACAATGAAACTCTTAGAAAAAAAAAAAACATAGGGAAAAAGCTTCTAGACATTGGACTGGACAATGATTTTTATGACACCAAAAGTCTGGCAACAAAAGCAAAAATAGACAAGTAGGATTATATCAAACTAAAATGTTTATGTTTATGCACAGCAAAGGAAACAATTAATAAAGGAAAAGGCAGCCTATGGAACGGGAGAAAATATTTGCAAACCATACGCTTGAAAGGCGTTACTATCCAAAGTATAAGGGAACTCCAAAGAAGACATATGAATGGTCAACAGGTATATATATGAAACGGTGTTTAAAATCACTAATCATCAGGGAAATGCAAATCAAAACCATAGTGAGATATCATCTCACACCCATTAGGATGGCTGTTACCAAAAAAAAAAAAAAAACCAAAAAGACAGCTAGTGTTGGTGAGGATGTGGAGAAAAGAGAACACTTTTTACACTGTTGGTGCGAATATAAATTGATACAACAGGAATCAATATGGAGGTTCCTCAAAAAACTAAAAATAGAATTACCAATTGATCCAGCAATCCCACTACTGAGTATGTAGCTAAAGGAATTAAAATCTGGACCTCAAAGAGATATCTGTACTCCGATCTTTATAGCAGCATTATTGATAACAGTCAAGAAATGGAAACAACCTAAGTGTCTATTGATGAATGAGTGGGTATGGAAAATGTGGTGTAATACAGACATGGAATTACAATGGAATACTATTCAGTATTTTAAAAAAAAGAAAGAATTCCTGCCATTTGCAATAACATGGATGAACCTGGAGGACATTATGCTAAGTGAAATAAGCCAGACACAGAAAGACAAATACTGCATGATCTTACTTATATGTGGACTCTAAAATAGTTGAACTCATAGAAGCAGAAGGTAGAATGGTGGTTTCCAGAGACCCTGGGAAGGGTGAAATGAGGAGATGTTGGTCAAAGAGTACAAAGTTTCAGTTATGCAAGGTGAATAAGTTCTGGCAATCTAATGTACAACAATGCTGTATTATATATTTGAAATTTGCTAAGAGAGTAAATCTTAAGTGTTCCTACCAAAAATAAATAAATAAATAAATAAGGTAACTATGTGAGGTAATGGATATGTTTTTATAATAAACTTCAGGAACCCTAAGATTACCCCCACAATGCCAAGATTGCACAATGCTCTGCCTTCCACAGCAAGCACCGCAGTATTTACGACCTACTCAAGTGGGAAGAATCAGTTCTTGAAAGTTTCTATTTTATTCAAATATACTGATACTTCTATACAGAAAGCAATAAAAGATGAAGTGTTAAAGTCCCCCATATACACCATGATAAATATCTTCCATGACATTTATCATCCCTAAATCCAAGTATGAATAGCTTTTAACAACATATAATTTCCTTCTTTGAAGGTACCAAATTATAACCAAATGATTTAAGTAACTCCAGTCATTAATTATTTTATTTAAAAGACTAAGGTAATTTATAAAGCTTTTAAAATAAATTCTGCTACCAAATAATTTCTACCCCTCATAACATTGTATCATCACTGTAGTAATATTAGCCATGAAGTTTTCTATTTTTTCAGTATCTATAAAAATCAACAAAGCAGTGATAATGAACATTTCGCTTGCCCTTTATAAGGTAAAAATGGTAATGAAATAAACTATACAGCAAACAAAGACAAGTTGCATTAGCCCTAGGCATTCATTTCAGGCTAGTTTTCATGAAAAAAAAAATTAAAACACTTCCCTATGCATAAACACAAAAAGGAAATAGCTCAAAGCTGAATTGATGTGTGGCTAATGGACGGTCAGCTAGGTTTACTCACTGACTGATTGGCTGGTACCCAGAGCAGTTTTGAGTGTCAGCAAATTAGCAATTTACTCAATTCTGTGAATCTTCAGCTTGCCTTAAACCTTGTCAAAACCATAAATATCCAAAACATGATTGTGTAGGATGTAAAAGACTTCTGGTATATTCAGGGAATGAGATTTCTGACTTGAGAAACTATTTACTCATTATTGTTTTAATCACATGGAATAGTTTCACAATACTCTCAAGACTATATAAATTACATGAGAAAATGACATTTTTAATGTGGTATGTATTTTCATAATCGTAATTATTTTAGCCATTCATGCCCTGAGATTTTAATTTTCAATATATTTTTATCTGAACCCAGAAATTTCTTTATTTCTGTTAATAAGAAACATACTCTATAAATGATCAATGGAGAAAATTCATTGATGACATAAACAGCTTAGTTTATCCACTGATTCATATTATCTTTTACTAACAACATCTGTAACAAAGAGAAAACTCTTAGTTTTTTTATATTTCTTATTAACCTTCCAATAGATTACAATAAACATTAACAAAAGCAAAATTTGTGGTGGAAAACTAAATAAGTGTCTATAATTCAACATTTAAACAGTGCCAGCATACATTATTATTTTTAGCATCAGTTTAACAAGTTTAAATTTACAAGACACATATATTAGAAAGATATTTCATAGTGGTGAGACACCTTGTTTTAGGTTTTTTTGCTAGACCTTGTCATTTGAGTCTTAGAGCTTTCATAATCCAAAGAAGCCACCTATTTCAACAACCAAATTCTTTTCAATATAAGCATAGAAATTAGAAAATACTTCTATAGATATAAAAGAAGAGAAATACCTAAGCATCCAGCATAGTCTTTTAATTACATAATGTATTTTATCCTCTTTAACATAACCATAAAACCTAGAAAATTCATGTTAAGGAAGTAAATAAGCCAAGACACACATGTGGAGAAATACAAAGAAAGATAATTTTCTGAACAACCTCTTGTATACTTGTTCTAACACTGGCTCATTTTAAAACACACATATTCTTTTAAGAAATATTTTTCATTTTGTATCCAAACTGAGGGAATATTCTCCTCAATAGACACTACTGTTTTTCTCTTTTAATCCTGTGATCTACAACTCCTAATAAACTCCAAGAAATGAGAGATGCTAAATTTTTGTGATGATATACACTTATACTAATTTCCTCGATCCCTACTCCCACCCTACAACTTTGCTTCTCTATTATATGCTTTTTGGAAATATAGAAATACACAAACAGGAGTGAGTGAGTCAGAGAAAAGAGAGAGAGAGAGAGAGAGGAAATGTATGTGACAAAGAAAGAGCGAGCAATTTCCTCACACAGTATTGTTTAAAATCTCAAAGTACTAGTAGTTTCTTTTGCATTACAAAGAAACATTTTTCTAGTTTCCCCCTAAAGAAAAAATATGTTCAAATTCCTGTGGTCACTTTAATAGTCTCTTTAGTGTTTGTGTCACTAGATCCCCTCAATACTCAAAAGTGAGGTTTATTGACCTTCTTTGTTTTTGGAAAACTTAAAATTCTACCATCAAATAATTCATCTAAGGAAGCATGAGTTACTTGTCTTACACAGAGAAAGAACACTCTCAAGTAGAAATTCTCCGCAGGATGCCTTGAAAGAGATAATGGGTTTTTTGTTTTCATCCTATTTCCTAAGTATTTTCATGTCAATGGGTTAAAATATTGACAGTTACTACTTTGGGGAGCATCTACTCTGTGCCATGAACTGTGCTATGTGTTTTATACATCTCAGTGGATCTCAAATGTTTGTGAGGATAAGAATATTTGTGAGAGCTTGTTAAAAATGAAGATTCCTAGGCCCCTGCCCCAGAGAATATGACTTGGTAGAGGGGGGTAGGCCAGGAAATATCTCAAAAGCTCCTAGATAATTCTAACGCAGCAGACTTTCAGAAATCCTGACAATTATGATGAAAAATTGGAGTAAGCAGGTTTTAGAAGCAGAAGAGTGTTTCTCATCTTAATCAGACAGAGGTCAAATAAATGATTTATAGTAATAATACACTAAGAGAGTCAGTTGTTTAAATGCTGGCTTTGACCTGTGGTCAGGGACTCAAGCCCAGCAACTCAAGACTTGGGATGAGATTCAGTTTTCCGAGGAAGGGCTTAGGAAATCAGTGGCTTCTCTATTTTCAGCAATGGGTGAACTTGACATGAATCCCCTTTTGTCTGTAGAGAGGAGCTGAGCAGGGAGAAAGGCAGCTCTTAATAGCATTTGATACTTTTCCCTCTGAACCACTGGCTTCTTGGGTCGATGACCACAACTGCTGCAGCAGCACTTTCAGAGACTAAAAAGGAGAGTGAGAAAGTAATTTCAGAGGCAGCATGCTTGGCTCACCTTGCATTACTGAGCTGGAGACTGGGGGCTCTGAAACTAAGAGCATCAGGCCTGGCAGCTTCCACAGAAGCATCTGCTGTGGCTGTCCAGGCCACAGACCAAGGAGAATCTGAGGCACCACAGCTGATCTGGAGCAAAGACAAACTGTCTAAAGTCAGAGCCAAAGCTCTGCTTTTTCAATTAGTCAAAACTAAATATCAAATTACAAATGGGGACCAACCTTGTGGTCTGTGCATGAAGGCAAATTTGTTTACTCCCAGAAACTTTAAGTCCTTTGGAGGAAGAGGAGGAGTGGACAACTTCTCTATTTAAATCATATTATTTAAGGCATTCTATTCCTTATTAATAAAACTGTGCAGCAAGATCTTCTACTGTCATCACCAATGTTATTAAGGCTCATCAATGTGTTTGCTAAAGGCATTTGAAAAATAAAACAGCAAATGTTTTGAAGCTACTGGAGTGAAAACATAAAATAAAGTAAAAAAACACTGACCAAAAGAGTTTGCAAACCTATTAACCTGCGAGCAATCTTGTTTGCACAGTTGCATGCTTCACAAGCTTCTATTTTGTCAAAATCATTGCTTCTTGAACTTCTGCAGTAAAATGTACATCAGCGGTCTGCCTCATTCTCAGTAACCTGTCCTGGCCTAGCACTTTCTTCAACCATAACCACAGCAAAACCTTGCACCACTAATCCATCTTACTGAAGTGGGAGTAAGGCCACACCTCCCCCCCACTCCATTCCTTTTAGTAAAGTGCTGACTTCTAACCCAAGCTGAAAAGCATCTCCATGGGCTAACAGATGGAGGAGTGCTCTTTCCACTCCTATGGAGCGTCCAGCCTACCACCAAGTGTAGTGGTGCCGCAGGCCTTGGCCGTTGGATCTGTAATTTAACTAATGGAGAACTAGTCAAAAGAAACAGAAAGCTCTCAATTGGGATTCATAGGCTCATAAGCGCTGAAATTGTTATATTCCCTGGCAAACTGAATGTTCCAAATGCATCTCTGCAGTATCAGTCCAGCCCTCCAAGTGGAGAGAGCACAAACAGAATTAAAAGGGAAAAATACTGAGAGACATTTTCCTTTGAAATGAATTTCCATGGAGATCCATTTATTTAACAAACAGTTGCTGAGGATGTTTCAGATGCCTTGGAGGACACTGGGTTTACAATGATGGAGAGAAGAAAGGCATGATCCTTGCCTTTCTGTGAAAAACAAGCACAGAACAAATAAATACTTAGTTATGGGTGGTGACAAGCCCTCTGAAGATGAAAAGGCTGTAATGCTGATAAGCAATGGCACTAAGCTACTCAGACTGAGTGGTGAAGGACGGCCTCTCTGGGGAGGGGACATTTAGGTTAAGACCTGCTGAGTAGTAAACCTTAGAAAGTGAGGGGGAAAGCATTCCAGACCAAGTGAATAGCACGTGGGAAATCCCTGCGTGGGAAAGAGCTTGATAAATTTAGGGAACTGAAATGAAAGATCAGCATGGCCGGAACATAACGTGCAAGTAGAAGAGCGGCAGGGGCTGAGGTGGGCAAGTTGGAAAAGGGCCAGATCCCTTAGGACTTATAGGACTTTGGATTTCATTTGAGAAACGATAGGAGCCATTGCAGGATTTAGGGAAGAGGAGCGGCGTTCTTTAAAGCCCATAAAACTGACCATGTGCAGGGAGCAAGAATAGACAGAAGCAAGGAAACAAATACTGAAAGCATGTAAATATGGCAGACAGGGTGGTGGGACAGGAATAGAGATGAAAGAAACAGAGAGAGAGGGACAGAGACAGAGAGTTGGAGAAATGTAATTAAAAAACAAAATCTCCTCCCAACTCAAAAAAAAGACTCTCCACAAAGGTAAAAGAGAAAGAAAACAATTTTAATATTGAATAAGCATCAAACCAGAATACAATGTGTATCATAGGAAATCTGCTAAGAGATTGCAAAAACAGCAAGAAGTCTCACACTTTTATATAGCCAAGCTGGTACAACCCATTACATACATGGTCTCAAGATAAGCAATAACTACTTATGTCCTTGACTTACAATGGTTCAACTTAGGATTTTTCAACTCTATAATGGTGCAAAAGCAGTACACATTGGATAGATACTGTACTTGGAGTGTAACACCACCATTATATTTTTTACCTTCAGTACAGTATTCAATAAATTACATGAGATATTCAAAACTTTGTTATAAATTAGGGTCTGTGTTACATGATTTCATCCAACTGTAGACAAATGTAAATGTTGTGGGCATGTTTATAGTAGACTAGGCTAAGCTATGATGTTCAGTAGGTTACGTGTATTAAATGCATTTTCAACTTATGATATTTTTCAACTGAAAATGGGTTTATTATGATGTAGCCCCATCAAAAGTCAAGGAGCATCCATAGTCCTCAAGTAAGTGGACTTGACAACACCATTTATTATATAGTTTGTCTTTGATTCACCTGGTGATTAGGGTGGTCATCTGTGTTTGCTAATTGGCTTTATTCAAAGAAGAAATAAACTTCTCATATCTTTATGAAAGGAGGTAGTTTTCCAGCTTGGAATAACACACCACAGAAGTTAGACTCTTCCCCTCCCACAAAGACTGTGAGATAGAGATGCTGTCTTTCTTGATATTTACTTTCAAATAGATGATTCCACAATCCTGAAAAAGACATTCCTGGTCTTAAAGCTTGTAAGGGACTATTCAGCTTTTTAAAAAATGTACATACATTTCAAAAAGACAGAGAAAGAATTTATGATTACAAGTTTTCTAAGTAAATGATCTCAGAAAGGGGAGAAAGGGAGTAGTTTCTGCCCTTATTTTCAAGATGGAGAGTTAACCCCTTATTTTTAATTTGTATTTGCCTTTACAATAGATAGACAGATAGACTTGAGATTATTGTACATTGGGTTAGATGTGAGGATTGCAGAAGGAGGAACTAAAATGATAATCAGGAGTTTGAGCAATTATGTCAGTGATACTGAAAACAGCTCTCTGTTCTAAAAGACATGAGATGCATGTCTGCGGGTTTGAAGTGGATGTCTCACGTGAATGTGATGAAAATTTTGTAAGTATATGCAGCATGTCCAGGAAGCTAATTTCACAAAGTTGTCACCTAATAGCATTCAATGCCAACAAAAACAGAAGTAGCCAGGTTAGCAATTATGCAGGCAGTCAGCTCCCGAGCAGAGCAGCCACACATTTGGAGAGATTTGGGCACGGCAAGAGGGCCTATTGCTAAAGCAGACAAAGGACTTGTTTCGGTTATTAAGCAATTTTCTCCCAGCAGCAAACTTATTCCTCTGCACTCTGCTTTGTGATGCTGGGGCTGGGACTTGGCATACTCCATTGTTCCCTTGGCAAGGAGGCTTCCTGTTAGGGCACTAGAGGGGACTGGAAGGCTGTAGGAGGAAGAACAGACATGTTCCTCCTTGCTTTGCTTCCTGTTCTCAAATTGCCTCAGCAATGGCCCTTCACCCTGGCAGAGACAGTTAATTCCAATCTTCAGCTTTTTTCCCATACTCCCAAAACGGTCTCACTGTGCCCCCTCCAAGGTACCAGCACAAGCAGGAGAGTGATGCCTCCTTAGAGGTCTGAATCCCAGTACAATGGGTTCCCACCTGTGAGCTTTTAGATTCTGGCAACCCAAACCTGTCCCTTTGATCCACCAGCCATAGGGGTGGTGGCTTCTTGCCTCCTTTACTTATTATCTGTGTTCCCTAAGTGTCCTCTCTTTGCTTTTACAGTACTCTAGCACTTAGCCAATTTCTTACCTTAACTTCTCTCTGTCAAAATATTAATAACTAGTATGGATTTCGTTTTCCTGACTGATACAGAATGCAACTAGAGACTGCTGGCAATCATAGAATAGATAGAGTGTCCTTAAACTCTGTCTTTAAAAGTTTAGCTGTGATGATCTTATCTTGTAAAAATAAGAGAACAGAATATTTAGGTACTCCAACAAAACATATTAATTTATTTAAATTTGTGGGGAATCGGGTTTCTGGCGTATTGCATTGTAAGAAGAAACACATGAGCTAATCTATATAGTGTTTAGAATATAATAAGCAATCTCCAAATGTTAAACAATAATATTTCTCTTATAAGCATTGTTGTTAGAGCTGAGCCTAGCTCACAGGAAGGTAAAACTGTCTCTTGTAGAGGAGCATCTTATCCCAAACTGTTTCCACCTACTCAAAGGATTCAATTAAGTAAATACTCATAGAATTCAATGCAATAGATCACATTTAAGGGAAAAAAAAAGGAACTATGGCATTATCTTCCTTCCCTCTCTTTAGTTTCCCCCTATATTGCATTAGGGAAACTCAGTGGTTTGGGCTGGAGATGGAATGGACTTCATAGGTAAGGAAAGTAAAGCTTTGGGAGGTTGGATAATATGCAGCCAGTATTGAAAGTCAAGTCTACTACTGGTAGACCTCATCCGAGGCTTTTTAATTTTCAAGGCCTCAGCAAACAGGCTTCCTCCTGCCTGGGGATTTCTGTAGATCCTGCTGTCTATGTGCACCATGGAGTTATGGCCTCTGTGTTTTCCTGTCTCTCCTGGAAGACGGAAGCCTATATCAATAGAGACTCTGTCTTGTTCACTGTGGTCTCCACTAAACCTCATACTATATCTAACACATAGCAGATACTCAATAAATATTTAATGAATTAATTAATAATACATTTTTAAATGTTGCCTTCATAGTTACTTATCTTAGCATTTTAAGCATTTTATTATTCCCCCATGTTATTTAACTGTGGCTAATTCAAACTTCAAAAGAATAGCTTAGAACTATCTGATGCTTAAGTTCTCTATCTAGGAAGGAGAAATGCACCGCATGAAACTACCAACACTTAAAAATTGTGTTTAAGATATTATCTGGCATTTTTCATCTGGAGAAATTTCATACCTTTAGCTTTCTCCCAGATATTTTCCCAGTGAAGATGAAGTAAGAGTATACTGTTACCATTGTTTAAAACATAGTGAATGTAAGACAAGCAGAAGACACTTTCCAAACTCCTCAGAGTTGGTTGACAACTAAACAGAGCAGGCAAGGCAGTGTGATATGGTGGCCAAAAGTTAGAGTTTGGAGGCTGAATGCCTTGGTTAAAAAAATCCTGGCTTTCTTCCTCCAACTAGCTGTGCGATCTTGAGAAAGTTACTAAACTCTTCTGTGCTTCAGCTTTCTTCAACTCTGCAATAATAGTATCTACCTCATAAGATTGTTGATTAAATGAGTTAACATATGTAAAGCAATTATTAATAGAACACAGTGTCTAGCATATAACTAGTGCTTATTAGTTTTATCTAGAGGAGGTAGCAAAATAGCTCATTACTATCTAATATAAATATCATTTAGGCACTTTGTGACTATAGTAGAAAGAGATGTTTTGGAATTTAACCAGCATTTGAGTAATCTAACCTTGGGTTGGTTTCTTAAGTTCTCTGAGCCTCTGTTTCTTCATCTATAAAATGCACATGATAATAGTTACCTTGAAACATCATTGCGAGTCCTGGAAATAAAGTATGTAAATATCAGGTCTAGCTTTTATGAGCTGCTAAATAAGCAGCTGCTATTATTAGCAAAGACAAACTTCTCAACTACCCAGAAGAACACGTGGGAAGTAGGAACAGAAGGGAAAATAAGATGTGGTCACTGGACACAGTGGCTTAGCCACGGATGAAGCTCAAGTCTGGGCTGAAGATGTGTATTGGACAGGACAGTCAGCACACAGTGGTGTGAAAGCCATGGAAAGGGAATGTGTGGAGGAGAAAGGCAGAAACCCTCAAACCAATAGGCCCCCACCCCAAGAATTAAGGAAGAGAACGCTGCAAAGCAGACTAACAGGAAGACATAAGAGGAGGACCAGGGACACATTGTGGTGACTGAAGTAGGTGGGAAAAAGGGGGTAAAGAGGAAAAAGTGTTCCATGATGGCCAAAGCTCTAGAGAGTTTAGGGGAGATAAGCCCTGGTACAGCATCCACTGAATTTTTGCAGCATGTAGGTCACAGTGACCTTGGGGAGAACAGGTTCCATTTAGGGCTGGATACATACATAATTTGCAGAGCTCAGTGCAAAATAAATTTGCTGGCGGCCAAAGAACAGGAAATTGCCCCTTTCATAACCTAATCTGCAGTGGACGAGTAACCCCCAAGGAATTGCTATCCCCATACATGGATGCACTAGGTACCTGCACCCAGAGAAAACAAGAGGCCCCTCCGGAGTCACCGCCCCCCTCCGAATTCACCATGGTGCTGCCATCCCAGCCATCCCAGCGAATGGCTGCTGCCTTACCCCATCCCAAAGACACCGGCGCGCACCTGACCCCACCCTCCTTGTGCTGTGCCCAGGCGACCGCTAGGGGTAGAGGACCACAACAAAAGCCCAGCCACCCCAACCCTGGCCCCTTCACCTCCACCCCTACTCCTGCTCCTGGAAACCTGGTCGCCAGGAGCAGAGGGTGACAGTGGTCCCTGGGCAGAGACAGGGAGCCAGCTGCCCAGAACCCCTCCCAGCGAGGCGGGAAGACTGCTGGAGCCAACCCCATAGTGAAGGCAACTCCTCATGTGTGTCAGGACTCCAAGCCCCGGAAGCATAATCCATTGTTGAAAGCAGGAGCTATTGCCCCATCAGACTTTACTTACAAAGCCCCATTCAAAGATAAAATTACTGTACAAAGAATTTCAACATGGTCACCACATCATCAAACCCTAAGCGCGGGCAGCCCCTTTCTGAGCCGGAGGGCCCTGTGCAGCCTGCCCTGGTCTTGAGCCCATGATGTGGGCCCTGCTTCCAGTTCAGAGGTGGCCGCAAAAGTTACACAGTAGTCTTGAGGTGTGAGTGGGAGGTACAAAGGTAGTATAGTCAACTGTTCAAGAGAGTTTGCTGGGAGAGAAAGGTCAGATAGAGCAATAGCTGGAAGAAATGTGAAAGGAGATTTTTACATTTTATTTTGCTGTTTTAATGTGAGAAAGAGTTCAGTAGATTTAAATGCTTCTATGAAGAAAGCCCTAATAAGGAGGCAGGAGCGGAAGAGACTCAAACCCAGGTGGTGGATTGGCTTCAACAACAGATTCAAGAGTCATCAGCGTGCAGATGGAAATAGAGGTGACTGTCCGGAGCGACAGAGAGGGAGACAGAAACAGAGGCAGGCATTAACATTTACATCTGATGAGCACGCCCAAATACTGCCACACTGAAGTACTGGCACAGTCAAAAGGGAATGTTAAGGAAAAACATTAATGAAGAAGGTGACTCTTGACACTACTATTGAATGGGCTGGCTTGGACCAAAGTACCACTGTTATTTAACCTAATTTAATGTGTCAATTAAGAAACATTATCACGATAGTAGGAGGTTTTATTTCTATTGATATTCCCTTTCTCAATGCTGTATTCATAAAAGCAGTTTTAATCTTTTTTCAATAATTTTCCCTGCAACTAACTGTACACTGCCTGCCAACTTTTGAAATGCAGTGTTTATTTTAATGGGGCAGACTCTCTTTTTCTGTGTCCTAACCTTAAGTTGAGCACCATTCACTGCTTGTTTAGAAATAGGAAATTATAGGGGAGATTGGGTACACAGGGAAATCAAATGTCAGCTTCTAAATGATCACAGTTTTGTTAAAGGTTACCACTTGTCTTAATGGAATAACTGGGGCTTCTAATATGGTAGGCCAATTGCCAAATTTCTTTGCTCCACTCCAATAAATATCCAACTCTGACAGTGACAGATTTGTTCTGATACTCCATGCGCAATGACAGGAAATACTCATTGATGCTGCTACTTAGGAGCCCTGGAAAAAAATAATACCTTACTGCTTACTATTCTTCTCTTAGTGAGAGAATATCTCCTTCTCTCCCTCCACTCCTTTCCCTCTCCCTTGTGCTCTCCTTCTATCTCTCTCCTGCCTCTTTCCCTTTGTCTTCTTTCTTGTTTTTGCTTTCTGTCTCTTTCCTTTTCTATGATACTATGAAGGTTCAGTGTAGTCTCACAAACCTAATGTTTATTATCACTATTTTAAACTGCTTCTTAGTTCATCATCTGAGATTGCCTAATTTTTTTTTAAAAAAGGAAATTTTTAAAATGAATAGAAAGAAGGGTAATTATTTGTGTAATTATGCAATTATTTACTTGCACAATAATTACCCTTCTTTCTATTCATTTTTTAAAATGGTAATAATAATAGCAAAGTATTTATAAAAGCTAGTCTCTTTACCTCAAGCAATGAAAACATAACAGATCTTTGTATTTGGTAATGGTTCTCCCCCCCCCCCTTTTAATTTAGAACCCTTTTCCTTTGAAATATATACTACATCAGTACGTCGAAGTTTTAGACAATTGCTTGAACCCCCTCATGATGGATAGCCCCCAAAATCTATGAGAAAGTCAAGTTGCTTTTTATTCCCAGTCCTGAGGTAGATGACTGTGACTACTCCCTAAAACACAATCCATTCAGAGTCCCTCTCTTCTTCCTACAATTTATTTAACTTTCAGACGCAAAAAAAAAAAAACCTTAAAGAATGTGCTGAAACTATGGACTTTCACCCCTGAAAAATTCTCATGTGCATGTATATACAATATTATGCATATATATTCAGGTAATTCTTTTTTCAGGTAATTACTTGATTTGTATAAGTAAGGCAGACAGAAGTGTGAATAAATATAAAGATCAATATTTTTTCAAGCCCTAAGAGTGATATATATTGGACTATAATTTTATTCACACTTCTGTCTGCCCCACTTACATAAAGGGAAAAAACTAAAAAAATAACTACCTGAAAATATATCACAATGTTGTGCATATATATGTGTGCACATACACAATATTATATGTGTATGTGTATGTATATACACACACACACATACACACATGTAATGATAAAATGAGGGAATAATTAGGTCTCCAAGAGTAAATAATGTCCATTATTGCCATAAAGTGATTCTGCAATGATTAATAAAGGTATAAAATTAAATGCATTTAAGGAGAAAATTGAATTGAATATTCCTATCATATTGGCATCTCCTTTATGCCTATGGTGTGTTAATGGTGTGGGAAATATATATGCATTTAAACTATCTTGCAATTTATAACAAAAATCACATTGTTGTTTTTGAAAGCCCATAAAATGCTTGAATTCTCCATATGTAAGAGTAAAAGGGAAACATTTTCCAACTTGTAAATTGTCTACACATACACTTAATTTCTTCTCAAAAGCCCAATTTACTAGTCATTTGGTCTCAACATCCTAATGGACATAAAGAAGTACAGGTGGAGCAAAACAAGGGCTACACTTCACCAGTAAAATCCCCCTCACCAGCAATATGGATAACATGGAACTCAAAACACACAGCAAAAGTGTCAATCAACACAGAAAAGAAAGTAAAATAAAGAGGCAAATTGGTCCAAATTACCTCATAAATGAAAAGCCAGAAATTTTAAGACTTGCCCATTATTCTTTCTCTCATTTTCTCAGTTCTGCTCTACCAAAACCTAAGAAAACAATATTGTATCTTGATTTCCTCTCAGACCATTGTCTCCGAACTAGGTGAATTTAATTAATATTAATTATCTATCCAAGACTGTGTCTCGTCCAAAAGAGGGAATAGCAATCAGCAAATGCTAGAATTGTGCTCGTGTTTAAGTTGCACTTTTAAGTAATTGCTGTGTTTCTAATAGCTGTGGAAAAGCATATTGTCTTAATTACAGTTGTTAGTAAGTGAAAATATATTTACATTTCACAAATATGAGTTTCACAAGTCTTAATTTTCAGAGACTAATATTAAATTATCCATTAACTAATTAGCATTTAAAAGGCTATTTGCATTTGCTTGCTACTGGCAAACAAATGTTTATTTTAGTTGTTAACATATGTATCAAGAAAAAATTTAAATACATCTAAATTTCTATATGCATGGTCCTCTCTATATTTGATTTTGAATTTTTGATTCCAACATAGACTCACAAAAGTGTTCATGCATCCATTGATTGGCATTAAAGATTATAGCCTAATATATAAAGATTGACAAATTCATCAAATAAGTAGGAAAAAAAAAGAACCAGAAAACAAAAAGAGTTATGAAGAAAATGACCATAAAGTGATATGAGAGCAACTGAGTAGCTATTTTAAATGTGTGGGAAACAGAATTTAATCTAACCTTACTAAAAAATGTTAAAAGATGTGAATAATCATATGTTTAGGTACATAGTAGGGACAACCATAGAACATACTTTAAAAGAATTGTGAAAAACAGGACATTGGATTACCTCAATGTAACTACTAACATGAACTGCATATGTGCCAACTGTTTACTAAAAGTAAGATTATGTACAACAACTATGGCTTTCATTTCTTATAAATGGAGCTGAAAATCCACTACAGCTTTGTAGCCACTTGCTGTCTATATGCATGAATTCAGGATATTAAGTTTTGTGCCATAATAAAATCAACCAATTCTATATTTATGAATCAGCATGCTCACTTAGGTCTTGATTTATTTTTTTTTTAATTTTTTGGTAACAGGTGCTTAGGGAAGACCTCTTTGAGGTGGTGACATTTAATATACCTGAAAATCATGCAGATGATAAACAAAGATCAAGAGAAAATAATTCCAGAGAGAAAGAATAATCAGTTGAAAAGAATTAATTGATACCTCTTTTATCTTTGACACCACCAATTAAATGATATTTCTTTTATCTTTGACTTTTAATACAATTTTTTAATTGCGTATGTAGTGTTGAAGGAGAATACTTGATGCATGTGAAAGTAAGGCATCATTTTATTATTTCCCATAGCAGTCTATACAACCTACTCATAAGAAAAACACTACCTACTTAACTCTGGGTTTTAGAGTAGTAAAAATAGATTTTCATACTACGTGATGATCTCTGTCTTTGGTTCTTATTTGGTTAACTTTTCTCAAGTGCCCATGCGCAACAAAATAAAATATATATAGACAACTTGAATATCCCTTATCCAAAATGCTTGAGACCAGAGTGTTTCAGATTTCAACGTTCTTCAGATTTTGGAATATTTGCAGATACATAACAACATGTTGCATGTTGCAACAACATAACATCTTGGGGATGGCACCCAAGTCTAAATATTAAATTCATTTATGTTTCATATACCTTGTACACATAGCTTGAAGGTAATTTTATAAATATTTTAATAATTTAGTGCAAGAAACAAAGTTTGTGTACATTGAACCATCTGAAAGCAAAGGTGTCAGGTGTGGAACTTTTCACATGTAGTGTCATATCAGTGCTCAAAAAGTTTCGATTTGGAGCATTTTGGATTTTGAATTTTCAGATTAGGGATGCTTAATGTGCCAATTTGAAAATCATGGCCACCTCATACAAAACCTGCCAAATCATGTTACGTTAAATTAAAATTACTCACATATTGATTTTTAATATCTGAAGTCATTCTTTACCTGAGATTCTGACTATTTTTATGGAGTAAGTCAATTTGGAACATTTCCACCCTGGCCATATTTTGGGAGGGAACCTGTAATAAAAGCTTAAATAACTGGAGATTAAATTTAAACAGGTTTGGGTAAATAGGCAATGTTTTTGCCCATAACAATCTTAAGCCAAAATTTCATCTTCATAATCTTCATTCCTGCCATTTATAATGTATCTCTACTGCCTGGGAAAGACCTACTACCAAAAGTGTCCTATCTTTTGCACCTATATTTTTCACTTTTTCCTCAAATTGCTAAATAATGTAATCTCCATTTAAAATTAGCATGAGCTAGGTGCTTTCTAATAAAACAATGAATACATTCTGATCTATTCTGAGTGCTCACAATTCACATTATTTTTTTTTTTTGGTAAGTGATAGAACTTGTATTTGAACTCTAGTTTATGCAATTTGTTTGTTTTTTTTTTTCATTTCAGAACATTATGGGGGTACAACACTTTGGCTATTTATATTGCCCATGCACTGCCCGTATCAGAGCTACAATTGTGGACATCCCCCAAACTGTGCTCCCCGCATCCATTCAGTGAGAGTTTTCCCATCCCCTCCACCCCCCTCCAGCCTGCCCGCCCCCTGATGAATATTATTGCCCTGTGTGATGTAAGTGTTGATCAGTTAGTACCAATTTGATGGTGTGTACCAGTGGTGTTTGTTTTTCCATTCCTGTGACACTTCACTTTGAAGAATGCGTTCTAGCTCCAACCAGGATAATACCAGATGTGTTAATTCACTATTGTTCCTTATTGCTGAGTAATACTCCATGGTATACATATACCACATTTTATTAATCCACTCGTGTATTGATGGGCACCTGGGTTGTTTCCCAAAAGACTCATCTGACTAAGAGATATGATGTGGTTTACATATCTTAGATACAAATGGGGTCTGAAAGAGCTGAATTTCAATTCTGTGGGTGATTCAGCCATATGCCTGGTAGACACTCAGAATGTGGAATATTTTGTCTATGAAGTCCTTTGTTTAAAGAGGAGTAATGTGCCAATTTGAAAATCATGGCCACCTCATACAAAATCTGCCAAATCATGTTACATTAAATTAAAATTACTCACATATTGATTTTTAATATCTGAAAGTCATTCCTTACCTGAGATTCTGACTATTTTTATGGAGTAAGTCAATTTGGAACATTTCCACCCTGGCCATATTTGGGGAGGGAAAAGTGAAACTTGATGAGGTTGTAGTTCTGGCAACACTACTCTCAAATATATTTCATGAGTTTATACAGAACTATTCACAATATGAAAAGCATAAAAAGAAATTGAAGTGTTACTTTTATTTTATTTATTTATTTTTTTTTAATTTCAGAATATCATGGGGGTACAACACTTTGGCCATACACATTGCCCCTGTTCTACCTGTGTCAGAGCCACAATCGTGGTCATCCCCCAAATGAATTAACACATCTGGTATTATCCTGGTTGGAGCTAGAACCCATTCTTCGAAGCGAAGTGTCACAGGATTGGAAAAACAAGCACCACTGGTACTCACCATCAAACTGGTACTAACTGAAGTGTTACTTTTAAAACTGTATTAAATACAAGAGAAAAATCTTTCATACTTTTCAGTATAATGAACAGGAGCTTTTTAAGAAGAATTTCAGGTTTTAAAAAATAAGTTAAAAAAATTGAAGCTGGAGTTCAGGTTATAATCAATGCACTCTACACATAGTTGTATTATAGAATACATGTTTTAACTATGTCTATGTGTTATTTCTTATTAAAATGTAAGCTCTTCAAAATCAGGCATGGCACAATGATTTGGCCACAGTCTATATTCAATAAATGTGTATTAAATGCATAAGTAAAGTAATGAGTAGTCCCTGTAAGCAAAGTTTCCCAGGGTTTGTTACCTCATCCTAAAGCAATCTCAGAAGAGGCAAAAAAAAAAAGATGCTTGAGAATCAGGACTTTTTTCTAAACTGTACGATTTGTGATGGGTAAAATGCATGGGCATAAATATAATAGTTTTCAAACTAAGCTGATCATCAAAATCACCTTGTGAGCTTTAAAAAATACTGTTAAGAAATCATGAGATTCTGATTCAGTATATGTGATGTGGGGCTCCAGAATTAGTATTACCAGGTTTAATAACTACAGCTCATGTGTTGTGATTTCAGCGAAACTGAAAGAACCTCTTAGCACGAATAGCTCCTCCTCACAGCTGCCTCATTTCCACATAATCCACCATTGGAGTCTTTTCTTGGAAATGCAAAGATTTAACATAAAGGAAAGGATAAATATTAAAACATTAAAAATTAACATGAATTGCTTTAGCAGAACTTTATGAAAAGAGAGTTCTAAATAACCAGTCAGGTAAGAAAAGGGCTACAAAAGAAGCCCAAAGAGAAGATAAAGGGAAACTACAGACAAATGTGGGCAAGAAAACAATTTTGCCAGAGACCAATTTTTCCTCTGTGATGTTTAAAGTGAATAATGATTATCTTAAAAAAATAGAATAACCAAACCACTGGATAGTCCTGATTTGCTCCACCTTACCATGCTAAAATATTGATTCAAGCATCAGCTGCTATTTACAGTTTGATCAAAGTGTAGTAGAGGGAGATGGAAAGTGTAAATGTTGTTGATTCTGTTTCCTCATAAAGATCTGGATCTTTTTCACCGTGCTCAGTTACAGAAGATTGCCATTTCAGAGCTGCATCAGTCACATCCAGAGAAAAGATAATGTTCATCCAAACTAAGATGATAAATCAGGAAGAAAGAATGAGAAGTGTTGCTTTATTAGGATTCTCTTTAAGATTCATTTCTTCTTCGTCAATGATTCATCATTTTGTCTCCTAATTCTCAGATCATCTTAATAAGTATTTGAAGAACTCTCACTCAGTAATAAAAGGAAATAATACCTGAAACTGCTTCTCTTAAATCATTATTGACGCCTGAAGTTCTACTGAAACCATCCTCTTTTGCCACCATGCATCACAAAAGAAGCTATTCCAAAGATATGATGAGCTCCTGATGACACCACAAGGAATGTTTTAACTTTTTTGTGCCTCAGTTTCCCATTCCCATTCCACAAAGTGATAATAAAAGTAGATTCTAGTTGATAGATTTTTTAATACTCAGAAGCGGAAGATATCTTAGAGAGTATCTAATTCAATCCCTCTATTTTGTAGATAAGTAATGTAAATTCATAAAATGAATTGATCAAGGCCACACATCACAATGCAGTGACAGAGTGAGGGAGAGGGTAATGGAAGATACATTCCTGTCTCTAGAATTAATTTTTATATAGTTTAAGCCAGTCACTGCATATTAATAACTGCAAGGCAATACTGAGAACAGAGGCATATTTTAATATAGCAGTGAGATGAGTGATTTCATTCTATCAAAACGATAGCTTTATTTTTAGTGAAGCACTGTTCAAAACTATTTTTTGTCAAATTAATTACCAATGAATACATGGCACAATAGTTTTGGTGTTGGTATATTTTTAGTCTGGTTGGCAATTATCTAAAGTGGGCTCTGATGTACCTTTATTTTAAAAGGCTCAATTTAAAAAAAAAAGATCTCAAGTTATAACTCATTTTTTTCCTACCGAAGAAAATATTTAATGAGAAGTACTGATTCCAGGGATTTGAGTGAATATTTTGTGTTCTAATAAACAACTCATCGAGTGTCAACAATTAATTACAATCTCTATGGAAAACCTATGGAGATTTCTCAAAGAACTAAAAGTAGACCTACCATTTGATCCAGCAATTCCACTACTGAGTATCTACCCAAAGGAAAAGAAGTCATTTTATTAAAAAGACACCTGCACTTGAATGTTTATCGTGGCACAATTTACAATTGCAAAGATGTGGAATCAACCCAAGTGCCCATCAATTCATGAGTGAATTAACAAAATGTGGTACATGTATACCATGGAATACTACTCAGCCATAAAAAAGATGAATTAATGCCTTTTGCAGCAATTTGAATGGAACTAGAGACCATTATCCTATGTGAAGTATCTCAAAATGGAAAAACAAACACCACATGAACTCCCTAATAAATTGGGACTACCCAAGGGGCACACATGTGCACAGAGGGAAGTAAAAGTCCTTGGAAATCAAGCGGGGGGAGGGGGGAAGAAGGGAGGGGCAAAAACCTACATAATAGGTGTAATGAACACTATTGGGCACACTTATAACCCTGACTCAAGCATTACAAAAGCTATTCATGTAACAAAAATATTTGTACCCCCTTAATATTATGAAATTTTAAAAAAATTAGTTATAGTCATAAAGTTCCCAAGATTTTTAAAAGATTTGACAGCTTACTGAGATTTTTATCACATCTTATAATAGATGTTATGAAAATTATACTGTAGTATAATTTAAAGTCAGATAACGTGATGCCTCCAGATTTGCTGTTTTTGCTTAAGATTGCTTTGGCTACTCAGGCTCTTTTTTGGTTCCAAATGAAGCTTAGGATAATTTTTCTAGATCTGTGAAATATGACATTGGTATTTTGATGGGGATTGCATTAAATCTGTAAATCACTCTGGGCAGTAAGAACATTTTAACAATGTTGATTCTACCGAGCCATGAGCATGATATGTTTTTAATTTCTTTGTGTCACCTGCGATTTCTTTCCTCAGTGTTTCATATAGTTCTGCTTGTAGAGATCTTTCAACTTCCTTGGTTAAGTATATTCCTAAGTATTTTGTTTTCTTTGTAGCTATTGTGAATGGTATTGAGTCTGTTCTCTGACTCTCAGCTTGACTGTAATTAGTATATAGAAATGTTAGTGATTTGTGTACACTGATTTTGTAACCTGAGACTTTGCTGGATTTATTTATCAATTCTAGGAATCTTTTGGTGGAGTATTTGGAATTTTCTAGATACAAGATAATATCATTAGCAAAAAGCCATAGTTTGACCTCCTCTTTCCACATTTCAATACCGTTTATTTCTTTCTTTTGTCTTACTGCTCTGGCTAGGACTTCTAGTATATGTTGAATAGAAGTGGTTTCGGTAGGCACCCTTATCTTGTTCCAGTTCTTAGGGGAAATGCTTTCAACTTTTCCTCATTCTGTATGATTTTGGCTGCAGATTTGTCATATAGGGATTTTATAATTTTTAGATATATTCCTTCTATGCCTAGTTTGTTGAGGGTTTTTTCATGAAAGTTTGCTGGATTTTGTCAAATGCTTTTTCTACAACTATTGAGATGATCATATGGTCTTTGTTTTTGCTTCTGTTTATGTGGTGAATCACATTTATTGATTTACATATGTTGAACCATGCTTGCATCCCTAGGATGAAGCCCACTTGGTCATGGTAGATTTTTTGTTGTTGTTGATGTGCTATTGAATTCAGTTTGCTAGTATTTTGTTGAGGATTCCTCCATCTATATTCATAAGGGATATTGGTCTGTAGTTTTCTATTTGTTGTGTCCTTTCCTGGTTTTGGTATAAAGGTGATATTGGCTTCGTAGAATGAGTTGGGGAGGATTCACTTCTTCTCAATTTTATCAAATAATTCCTCCTTTGTAGATCTGGTAGAATTCTGCTGTGAATCCATCTGGTATGGGGCTTTTTTTTGTTGAGAGATTTTTTTTGTTACGGCTTCAATCTTGCTGCTCATTTTTGGTCTGTTCAGGAATTCTATTTCTTACTGATTGAGTCTTGGTAGGTTGTGTGTTTCCAGGAATTTTTCCACTTCCTCTATGTTTTCTAGTTTATGTGCATAAAGATTTTTGTAGTATTCACAAATGATATTTAGTATATCTGTGGAATCAGTTGTAATATCTGCTTTTTCATTTCTGTTTGAGATTATTTGGGTCCTTTCTCTTCTATTCCTGGTTAATCTAGCAAGAGGTCTATCAATTTTGCTCATGTTTTCCAAGAGCCAACTTTTTGTTTCATTGATGCTTTGCACTGTGTTTTTGGTTTCCAATTCATTTACTTCTGCTCTGACCTTTGTTATTTCCTTTCTTCTGCTGGCTTTGAGTTTGGTTTGCTCTTTCTTTTATAGTCCCTTGAGATGTGACATTAAGTTGTTAATTTGTGATCTTTCTGTCTTTCTGATGCAGGCATTTAAGGCTATGAATTTTCCCCTTAGGACTACTTTCGCTGAATCCCATAGATTTTGAAAGTTTATGTCCCCTTTGTCACTCAGTTTGAGGAATCTTATGATTTCCATTTTAATTTCATCATTGATCCAAGAGTCATTCAGGAACAGGTTATTTAATTTCCATGACTTTGTGTAGATTTGAGTGCTTCTCTTGGAATTCATTTTTAGTTTCATTCCACCATGGTCAGATAAGATATATGGTATGATTTTGATTTTTTTGAATTCACTGATACATATTTTGTGGCCTAAGGTATGATCAGTCTCAGAGAATGTCCCATGTGGTGATAAGAAGACTGTATATTCAGTAGCTTTTGTGTAGAATGTTCTGTAAATGTTACTTCCATTTGTTCTACAGTCCCATTAAGCCTTATGTTTCTTTATTTTCTGCTTCAATGATCCATCCAGCTCTGTCAGAAGGGTGTTGAAGTCCCTGGCAATTATGGTGCTACTATTTATCTGTTTGTTTAGATCTAGTAGAATTTGCTTAATGTATCTGGGAGCTCCTGTGTTAGGTGGATATATATTTAGGATCGTTATGTCTTCTTGTTGAATTGTTCCCTTTACCATTATATAATGACCATTTTTGTCTTTCTTTATCATTGTTGATGTATAGTCAATTTTATCTGATATGAAAATGGCTGCACCTGCTTTCTTCTGGTTTCTGTTTGTATGGAATATTTTTTTCCATCCCTTGACCTTGAGTCTGTGTGAGTCTTTGTGGGTTAGATGTGTTCTGTTGAGACAGCAGATACTTCAGTTTTGTTTTTTCATCCATTCAGCAAGCCTATGTCTTTTGAGCATTCAGACCATTAACATTGAGTGATGGTATTGATATGTGGGATGCTGTTCTGTTCGTCATGTTGGATAGTAACTTATTGCTTTGTTTTCCCTCTTGCGCTATTGTTTTATATGAGTTATGAGCTTTCACTTTTGGGTGATTTTACACTGGTGGGTATCTATTGTGCTTATCCATGTATAATGCAGTTCTGAGTATTTCCTGCAGGGCAGGTCTGGTCATGACAAATTCCCTCAATGTTTGCTTGTCTGAAAAAGTCTTTATATCTCCACCAGTTATGAAGCTTAGTTTAGCAGGATACAAAATTCTAGGCTGGCAGTTGTTGTGTTTAAAAAGACTGAAGATGGGGCCCCAACTACTTCTGGCTTGGAAGGTCTCCACTGAGACCTTCTCCACTGAGAAGTTTGTAGTTAGCCTGATGGGTTTTCCTTTGTAGGTTATTTGTTTCTTTCATCTTGCTGCTTGTAGAATTTTCTCCTTCATTTTGACTTTGGCCAGGTTGATTACTATGTGTCTTGGAGATGTCCTATTTGCTTTGAATCTTCCCCATGTTTGATGACCATGTTGTATCTGGATGTGTGAATCTCTGGTAATATCTGGGAAGTTTTCCTCAATAATTCCCTCAAATAGATTTTTCCATGCTTTTTGCTCTTTCTTCTCCCTCAGAGATACCTACAAGTTATATATTAGTTAAGTTCGCATAGTCCCATATTTCTCTAAGTGATTGTTCAGTCTTCTTTGGTTTTTTTCTGCATCTTTGAATGACTAGGTCAGCTCAGGAGCCTTGTCTTCAAGCTCTGAGATTCTTTATTCTGCTTGGTTTATTCTGTTGTTGAAGCTTTCTGCTGTGTTTTGAAATTCCCTAAATGACTCTTTCATTTCCTTAAGTTCTATTATATTCTTTCTTATGTTGTCTAGCTCTGAATGACTTTTTCATTTTTTTATTGATCTTTTCATTTGTTTTCAACTTTCTCTTCAATCCATTCATTTTATTTGCCATCCATATTGTGAATTCCATTTATGTCATTTCAACAATTTCCTTTTGATTGGTGTCCACTACTGTAGTTCAACTGTGATCTATTTGGGTTGTCAAACTTTAGTTTTTTCATGTTGCCAGGGTTCTTTTGCTGGTTTCCTCTTATCTGAATTGTCTTCTCTTAGTTCAGAGCTAACAGGAGCACCTGTTCTCCTTTGCTGAGAACTCTCCTGCTCAGTTAGGAGAAGGGGAGGACTGTAGATGGGCTTTTGTGTCCTACTCTGGAATGTTGACCCAGCAGGGGATGGATGGGTGCACTGAGAGCCTGTAGTGCAGCTGTTCTGTTTAGTCCCATTCCCTTGTGATTGTCACTTTTCAAGCCAGTTCTGGATGATCTTCATGTGGGCTGGTGGGTTTTTCCCAAGATTGTTGTTGGAAGTTTGAGTTGGGGGGTGGGTGAGTCCCTCTGCATAGAGGCTAGCATTGTGAGGGATTGGTCCACCCATCGTCCCCCCTTGGATGTGACAGTGGAAGCTTGGTGAGGCTATCTAGGCAGTGGTTTTGGGTGTCTGAGTTGTTGGCCTTTGCTCAAACCAGGTCCAGGTGTAATGGTGTCTTGAGGCTGGGGGGTCCCTAGTGAAGTGATGGACCTTGAGGTGGTTCTGTGGCCCAGCAACAGTTGTGGATATTCAGAAGTGGGTTCTTGGTGTCCAGGAACAATGCTAGAATCTTGGTGGTGGCATCACGGGCCCAGTAGGAGCTCTGGAGCCATAGGGATAAAGTCTCAGGCTGAGCATGAGAGAGCCTCAGAGCAGGAACTAGGGACCACAGAAGCAGAGCCCCATGGGCAAGAGGCTGTTCTGGTGGCACAGGGGCTATGGATGCTGAGCCACACAGGCAGGGGTCAGTTCCAGTGGCCCAGGGACTGTGGAGGTGGGCCAGGGCCGCCAGACTGCCAGGGTTGTTCCCCTGCCTAGGTCCCACTGAGGCAGTAGCTCAAGACTTCACAGGTGGTTCCTGTGGCACCTGAGATACGTCCTCTGCTCAGATCCCACACAGGTGGGGAAGAGCACTCAGCTCCCAGTCAGAGGGCACAGCATGGGGGAGCATCCACTCTGCCTGCTCCCTCCCTGACCCAGTGGGGGTGATGCAAAGTCTGCTGCTGCAAAGCCGACTCCCGTGTACACCTGGCGCTGTGGACCTAGGAGCTCCGAATTGTGTTAGCTGCAGAAACTCAGGATTGGCAGTCACCAGATCCCTGTTGTGCCTGCTTTCTAGTGCAATGTCTCTGCACAGACTCTAAGTTGATCTCTGATCAGTCCAGAGGTCTGTGGTGGTGGAGGGAGCCCCTTCACAGCTTGGGCCACAGTGCCTACAGGGTGAACATGGCTCCCCAGGGCTCTATCCTCCTGACCTTCCCCACATGTGGATGCCTCCCCACAGATCCCTTCGATCTTACCAAACGAATCACCCCGTCACCTTCTCCTTCACTCTGAATGTCCCTTGTTGTTTCTCCAGAGTTTTACAATGTTCTTTCCAAGAAGAGCCATCCATCCATAGGTAAGCATCTGCCTGCAACTTTTGATCCTCTCCTTGAGAGTGGCTCACACAGGCTGCTTCTTCTCTGCCATCTTCCCCAGACTCCTCAGTACTAGTTTATTTTTAAGCTATGTACATGTATTACTATGTACATAGTCCACTGTATGACTGCATCATAATGTGTTAAGCAAATTCCCCATAGATAGACATTTCATTTATCTTTGTGCATTTCTGCAAGTATTTCCTGAGGATAACTTCCTGGATTTGGAATTATGATATAAGGGCAACACATATATTTTTTAAGATTTTTAATATATATTACCAATATGTCCTCCAGAAAGTTTTGGCCAACATATTCTACCAAAGGCATCATATGAAAGTGTCTGTTTCCCAGAGCTTCTGTGAAACTTTTTAAATCTTTCCCAATGTTAGACTAAAACAAAACAAAATGGCATTACTTCTTTTCTGATTTGTATTTCAGTAAGTAGTCAGTCTGATTAGCCTTTCATATATATATATATATATATATATATATATTTCATTATATGTATTTATTTTTCTGAGAAATGTCTCTTAATATCCTTTGCCCATTTATTTATTGAGCTATTTGTCTTTTTCTTATTAATTTTTAAATGCCTCTACACATTGACATAATCCTGTGTATGTTATATAATTGGAAAACTTTTTCATAGTTTGTCCTTTGTCTTTTTAAATTTATCAATGAAAAATTACCATGTAGCTTTATGTTTATATTTTATGTTTAAGACATTTTACCATATAGTTTATTTTTATTTTGTACTCTCTTTTTTGTGGTTCTGCCTTTAATGGGATTGTGGCCGTGTTCTTGTAAATATTTTGTATCCAGGCAAAGAGCTTGAATTTAGTCTATTGTGGAGGAGGAAAGAGAAGTATTTTAATCAGAGAAGTCACTTATCAGATTTATATTTTATAAAGATCAATGTGGTGGTTTTGTTTAAAGCGCCACAAATTCTTTGACATTTCTCACATCAGGGATTGGGTCTATTGAATCTGGGCAGGCTTGTAACTCCTTCCACCAATAGAGATCAACAGAAGTGACATTATTTGACTTGCAAAGCCAACTCATAAAGGGCAGCATAGCTTCCACCTGGTTCTCTTTGGAGGTTCACTCTGGAATAAGCAAACTTCCATATAAGGATTCCAATTACACCATCCTAGAGAGGTCATCCATAGGTGTACCTGTGAACAGTCCCAGCCTTCTAGTTTTCTCTGCCAAGACACCAGACAGGTAAGTGAAGGAGTCTTCAGAGGATTCCGGTCTCCAGGCATTTGAGTCACCCCCATCTGTCAAATATTCCCAATTGAGGCCCCAGATACTGAGGAGCAGAGACAAGCCATCCCTACCATGCCCGTCCAAGTTTCTGACCCCTAGAATCCATGAGTTAATAAAATGATTGCTATTTATGCTACTAACCTTGAAGTGGTTTGTTCACAGCCCTAAATAACTGGAATAATCACTCTGACAGCAATATAGACAATGAATGAGAAGAATGAAAAAGGAGGTTCAATTAGGAGACAATTGCAAGTGTCCAGGAGATACACAGAAGCCTGAAACAAGGTTGGAGAGAAGAGGGGAAGAAATCAAGAGAGAGTCAGAAGCTACATCTACAATATACATATATCACAGGAATAGACGAGTATTAGAATACAACCTTTTCAGACTGGTATATCAGAATACTATTGTGTTATCAGCCTAAGCCACTTTAGAACATGAGTTCACAACTGAATTATAGAAAAACAAAGTAATTTTCTTCCCAAGTGTTACACTTCTTATGAATCATGTGTTCTTCCACTGTAACTTTAAAGCCTTCTCCTTTGTAGTCAGAGGGTCACAGGTGAGTCAGGGCTCACTGAGAGAGCTGGGGGGTGTGGATAATAAAATCAAAGGAAACCCTGCTTGAACATGTGACAGTGATCCACATTTTAGTAACAGAAATATCACATAAGTAGTCTAATGAAGGAACTAAAAACTTTGTTTTTCATCCATTGAAAAACAAAGTGTCTTAATTGACTAAGAGCAGAATATATCAGGAGAATTCTGGAAGCAATATAATATTGGGCCTTTAAAATAATTCAAATTGTCTTAGAAGTAAAACAGAAATATGGAGTTGGTGATTTCCTAAAGACACCTGAAACGTTTTCAACCTAATCCATCAGCTCTATTTAAAAACTAAAAATAGAAAGATGGATTGTGTTATAGCAGATGAAATAGTTTAACCATTTAACTATTGTTTTCCAATTGGGTTCCTTTGTTTTCTCTGGCTTGCTGGGAAGCAGACTAACAGTGATTTGAATTGTTTGTCCTGACCTGGCACTTTTGCTCTAGACTTGTAACTTACCTGGGTATTTCAAAGCCAAAGTGCCTATATGAGCAATATGTATATTAAAGTATCCAAATTCTATACTCTGAGAGTTTACTGAGGGGCTACCAAAGCTAGACAAATTAAAATAGGTTTATCATGACGAGGAAAAGCTGCATTGTAGTTTACTGATATTATCCAGATGATGCTGGTTTGCATGCTTCTAAGAAGTCTCAAGAGGCAGCATTACCTTGATAAAGTTTAAAATGTACAGACGCTAGTCCTAAATCTCACACATCAGTAGACCCAGAGATTATCAGGATTTCCAGTTTTTAATATTAAAAATAAGCCTAATTGTTTATTAAAGTTAGGGAAAGCCCTATCTAATGATTTTTTAGAATGTCTGACTCTCCTGTACAAGGAGTCCTTCTTCCAATTACCAAGAACCATGGAAAGTCAAAGTAATATTCAGAAAACAAAACAGTGCCTAGGAAATTAAAACAAAAATTGGTGTATTCACTTGAGAAATGTTTTATCCAAGCTATTATGAGGATTTAGGAACTAGACTCTCCGCACCACATAAAATGCCCATCAAGGGATGAGACTGCCCAGTGTTCACAGAAAATGTGCTATATGCTGAGGTCTCTAAGAAGCCAGTCACATCCTTTCTCCTGATCCCCCCACAGGTTTCATCCAGTTGAGGAGTCAGCTTAGGGGTCATATTGGGCTCAAAATCTTCCCTTTTTGCTGAATTGTAAAATTCAGCACAGACCTGAAACCATATTCCCTTTTCCTGTGCTTTCCCTCCAAGTGTTGCCCTTGAGCTACCTTCGTAGAAAGTTGGGTCTGCAAAGCATGGTTTCACTGAGCCAGCTGCAAGAGTATTGCTGTCGCACATGTTTGCCAAGGAATCCTCTGAGAGCAGGTTCAAAAGCCATGGTAGTTCAGACCTGCGTCTTGAAGATGGTCCTGATCCAAGTATACCAACCACATGAAAAGAGGGCCCTGAAAGGTCTCAGCTATTCATGCTCAGTCCCTTCCCTCAATCTTACCAATTACATATAATTCACTCTTCATCCTGGAAAAGAAATTAGAAGTGGAGGTGGGGTGGAAGAAATAGCAGAAGTTCTATTCTAAATTCTTCTGAAGAAGCTGTTCTTATTTTGTGGGTCTAAGTGAGAACACTGTGAGAGAGAAAAAATAGCCCTTTCGTTGCTCTATGTTTGTGGGGCAGGGAAGGGAGAAAAGGCAGATGCCAGACTGCTAAGAATTTAAAGCCAGAGTGACTATCAACAATCCCATAGCAAAATGTAGCTCCCCTTCACTAGCCCTAAATGGGGCCCTAGAGAGTCCTGGAGGACCCTCCCAGGAGCACATCACAGCCTCTCTGATGCAAAACATCTTCTTTGGAACTACCAGCAGATGCCATGCTGTATGATAGATCTGTTGAACTTATTCCTCCTGTCTGACTGATATGTTGTACCCTTTGATCAACATCTCTCCAAATGGAGAAAATCACGTTTTCTTTATCCATTCATCCATTGATAGGTTGATTGCGTATCTTGGCCATCGTGAATAATGCTGTAATGAACAGGGGAGTACTGATAGCTCTTCAATAATTTCATTTATTTTGGATATATACCCAGTAATGGGATTGCTAGATCATAAGATAATTCTATTTTAAGTTTTTTGAGGAATCTGTGTACTGTTTTCCATAATGACGGTACTAATTAGCATTCTCACCAACAATGTGCAAATGTTCCCTTTTCTCCACATCTTCTCCAACATTTGTTATCTTTTGTCTTTTTGATAATATCCATTCTAACAGGTTTAAGCCACAATATCTCAAGGTGGCTTGAATTTGCATTTCCCTGGTGATTAGTGATGTTGAACATTTTTTCATGTACCTGCTGGCTATTTGTATATCTTCTTTTAAGAAATGTCATCAGATCCTTTGACAATTTTTTAACCAGATTGTTTTCTTACCATAGAGCTGATTCGTTTTCTTACCATTGGGTTGTTTGAGTTCCTTGTATGTTTTGGATATTAACCCTTTATAAGATATATGATTTACAAATATTTTTTCTCATTCTTTGAGTTGTCTATTCACCCTGTTGATTGTTTTCTTTGCTGTGCAGAAGCTTTTTAGTTTGCTGTAATCCCATTTGTCTATTTTCACTTTTGTTGCCTGTGCTTTTGGGGTGATATCCAAAAAATCATCAACCAGATCAATGATATGGAGCTTTCCCCCTATGTTTTTTTTCTAGTAGATTTACAGTTTCAGGTCTTACATTTATGTCTTTAATACATTTTGAGTTGATTTTTTCATATGGAGTGAGGTGAGGGTCCAATTTCATTCTTCTTCATGCATATATCTCAGGGTGTTTTTTTTTTGAGGTGCTGAAAATGTTCTAAAGTTGGTTGTGGTGCTAGTTGTACTTATCTCTGCATATCATAAAGACCATTGTACATTTTAAGTGAATAGATTTTATGTTATGTGAATTATATCTCAATAAAGCTACATAAAGAAGGAAAAATCAATTATATATTTATCTACAATAAATTTACAAGGTATATGTCTAAAGAAGTCAAGCTCAACCTTGGTTACATATAATACCATGTGAGAGAATTGGAATTTTTTAGCTTTTCAAATATTTTCATAGTTTTATGATTTTACTACCCTACTAAGGACAAATGAAAACAGCTACAATTATAGTTGGTCAAATATTTAAATGATTTTTCTAATAAATAGCATTCATCAAAATTTGGGCTATATCTAACTAACCACTTTTATCCTTCATTTTTATTTCCCTATAGCATTTCAAATAGAGATCAACAGATTTTAATTTATTTAACTCATTGAAATTCTGTCATAAAATAACTACTAGGTTTTTTATATAAAATTTCCCTCTAGAGTATGAGATTTTTCCAAAATATTATCTCTGAAATCACTATGACTTTGATACACTGTCTTAAGTCAGATTCCTCAGAAGGAGACCTTAAGATAAGGACCTAGGTAGAAGTGATTTATTAAGAAATTGTCCCCAGAGGAAACCAGTAAGGGAGTGGGGAAAACAGGAAAAGAAAGGGAGGCAGCCTAGTAAGAGTCCCCTCTCTAGATTCAACCTGTTTGCAAGAGCTCTGGAGAGTAACTTATGCCTCATAGCTTTCCCAAAAGAGGCAAGATATCTGGAGTAAAATGAAATCAACAATAACCACATAAAATTTAAGGTAATGAATCATGGCTTTTACCACCATTTTCCTTCAGAATTTCAGATGGGCTGCCTGCCTATGCTGTTTCAGATATATGGGCCTAACCAAAAGAAGCCCTGGGAGTAAGTCATCTATTGTGCATTCAAGTGAATTTTTGGGCAAATGATCTATTATTGCCTGGAACTAGTTAGGTTTAGAAGAACCCTAAAACCAGTGGAACACTTCCATCTAAAAAAGGGGTTCAGGTCCTCCCTCCCTTCATCACTTAGTGTCAAGGCCAAAATACAGTTGGTCCTCAGTGCTAGTGTGTAAGGTTTTGGAAATGTTCTGTGTGGACTGCCTACATTTGAGAGATACCTCTCAAGTTCTTTCCTTTAGGATTTCTTGGTGCTCTTCTCTTCTATTCTGTCTTCTCCTATGCATATGTGGCAGAAAAATGAGCAAGAACTCTCTCCAACTTGTCAGGACAAACACTCCCACTTCAAAAAGACTAAACAAGGATCAGAATGAGATCCAGGGAAATGAGGACATGCAGTGAATGCCCTAGACCAGTCACTCTCTGTTTCCTAGCATAGTATCCACAGGAATGATATTAAGAAGAGACAGTGAGGATAAACTACTCTTTCAAGAAATTGTCAGGAAAATGAAGGTAGGAGATGAAACAGGAAACTTAAGGTGTAAAGGGTTGAGGTACAGAAGAGTTCTGCTCTGCTTTGTTCCCAGCATAAAGGTTACTCAAATGAGTTATTCTGCTGAGGGGCAGGCATCAGTAAGAACAGACAATTGGAAGGTGGAAAATAAGGAGAGAGTAATTGATTAAAAAAAAAGAAAGAAAGAAACTTGGGAAAAGCCTACATGGGAATAGACCAAAAGCACAGGTAAAGAAGTCAACTTTAAAATGGAAGAATATTTCTTCCTCTGCAACAGGGGATAAAAAGAATGAACGTAAAGAGATAGAAAGGCTGAGAGGAGTGTAATATACACAAATTTCTCACTAAAATAGGAATCAAGTTCATCTGCTGAATGTGAGATAGGCGAGGGGATGTTGAGACTTAAGGAATGTGGAAAAGTTTAGGTGCATTTGCCATAAGAGAGGTAACTGGGGTTAATCAGGGGACTAAATAAACAGTTTACCAAACAATAGCAAGGACCTAGATAAAGTTGAAGAGCTTGAATTTGTAATGCATTCACTCAACATAATTTTGTGATCAAAGGCTGGCTCCTTAAGAAGGGAAATTGAGGAAGTGGTTGGCTACCTACACGTGGAAAATGACCAAAAAGAGAGCAAAGGGGCGGGGGTGGGTGCACAGAGCACTAATGGGTGGGAATGAGTGTGCAGTTTCATCGGATGACCAACGAATCCATGCTGAGTGAGACAGAACAGGAAGGGAGAGGAGAGAAGGGGAGAAACCAAGGAGCTGGATATCACATTGCAGGCTGCAAGCAGGAGCAGCAAGGAGCTGGGAGAAGCGGCAGGCAGGGAAGTTTAAATGAGAAGAGGACAATTCACTAACACGCAGTTTTGACAAGTTCTATAGCTAGACTGCAGGGACCAAATCCAGTTCCAACTTACTGACTGTGGAGCTACGGTAAATAGAATTGTTGTGACAGTCCATATGTGAATATATGTAAAGTACTTAGGTCAGGGTCTGATATTTAGTATCCACTGGATAAATGTCAGCTATCATTATATTCCAGAGTTTGCCATTGTAGAGGTAGCATAAACAAAAATGGTGAAGCATAACTCAAAATGATGAAGCATAACTTCAAATGATGTGTGGTTTTGCTGATGGAGACACATCATTGAGAATGGATGGTTTTATGCTATCAGGGAGCTGAAGTTCAATGAAGGTAAAAGCCAATAAATTTGAGGAAATAATTTATATTCTATCTTCTGGAGCTCTACTGTCAGTGACTAGGGATGATAGGAAGAGGATACATTGATATTGATAAATGGAGAAGTATTTAGGTGGAAATAAACCAAATTACTTTTTTCTTTTCAGATTATTCTTGCATTTGGGTGCCTCAAAAAAACAGCATTAATTATATCTACCTGACAAAAGACACATGTAATTAATTCAAGGTGAAAACACCCACATTTCTGAGGTGTCCTGCATCAGTGCCAGAATGATGTCTTCTGTGCACCAGGGTTTAGGAGCACTGACCAGGTCCACATATAAGACCATGCAGCTCTTTCATTTAACTGAGATATGAGTCCAATGTGCTTCTTAATAAAATGTTATGAGAATTCAATTTCAATATGGGTTAAGACATACCTTGGACACATTTCACAAAATTAAAATGGAATTATTTTCTAATTGGACTCAACAACTCAGTATAGCAACATCTACACCTAGGGGCACACTAAATATTTCATGAGCAAGATGATAAAAGTATTATTTCTAATCAGAACTTCATGATTTTAATGTGATTAATTGTTTTATTTCCCTTTATGTTCATTCATTCAACAAATATTTATCTAGTGTCTATTATGTACAAAGCATATGCTAGTTGCCACAAAGAATAAGTGATACAGATTAAGGGTAAAACTTCCTACCTTGGAACTTACCATCTATGGAAGAGACAGACAAGTGTATACATTAAAAACTAGAATAAAGGGCATAATGTATAAGTGGAAGTACTAGATACGGAGCAACTGATTCCAGCTGGGAAAATTTCATGAAAGTAACATAAGCAAGACAAACATTCATGAGGTATAGATACTCCAAGCTAATGACCAACTTGAGAACAAAAGGTGTAGGGCTTTGACTTGGTGAACATTTGAGTGAGTTGGCATGTGTCTTTGCAAATTCCCAGCCTGTTCAACAACCCTCTGTATTGATCAGCACTGTGCCAAATTCACACATTTTAGAAACATTTCTTAAAAATAGTCCCACTCCTGGCTCAACCTCTTTTGGACACTAGTTTACAGGTAGGAACTGGCACCTTTTCTTTATAAATTTGATTTGGGTTTTTGATATTATGTTTATTTTATTCAAACATTAGGATAACCTCTCCTTCATTTTAATCATCATCCCTGGCATTTTTTAAAATAATTTTAATGATTACATTCAAATACAGCATATCAATGTTATTTATTTTATATGTCATTAATATTTAATTTAGCATGTCAAAGATTTGTTTTTGTGTTTTTCCATAATTTATGTTTCAAAAATTTTAGTTGCTAAACTTAAAAAAGCTAATGTGCAGTTTGTCTCTTTAATTACAGGATAGGAAATAAAAAAAAAAAAAAAAGATTCCAGAATGGACTGACTTCTTGCTCCTTGTATTATAAATAATTAGTCTGAGGCAGTTCTATTTTTATCCTCCTTCTACCACAAACTTATTTTCATTCAGTCATAAGTTTGTTATTTTTGCCAAGTGCTTGCAGAAGGTACACACCACCTTGCTGTACAAAAGCAACACTGAAGAGTACTTAGTCTACTCTGGGGAACATTTCTCCTCCCTTTTCAGAGGCTGCTTTGCAATTCCATGATGTCTTACAGATAGGGCATATGTTGACAAATGCAAATCCTTTCTTCCCTGATCGTAAGATACCAGAGACTTACACAAACAAGCATCATATCACTCCCAGAAGAAACCCACATCTAGATTTCTTTGCATTGCAAAAGATAATCTTCCACTTTCATTATCTAGCAGTGTTATGACAAATTTCACCCTGATGTCAGGCTTTGATGTTACCTATAAAATCTTCTCTATTTCAACAGCATAATCACTTCTTACTTAAGAAATTTCGGCAGAACAAGTGATACCCTGACTCTCACTGCAATTCCCACTGCTGGCTCTACTTGGCTCATATCAAAAATGATTGAGCTTTTTTTTTTTTTTTACTTAAAAGTCAAAATCAAAATTCAAATAGACACCCTTATTTATTCAAAGGACAAAAAACGCTCCCAAAAGAAGTAGAGAGAGATTTCCCAAATTTAATGGAATTACAATTCCACAGTCTTGAACAAATAATGAAGCTCTCATAGTAAATAATTGGAAACATTGATTATGTTAAATGTTTTTTCCTAATAAAACTTACGGGATACAAATAGATGACTTAATGCATTTGCTTACAATCATGTCAGGAAAATGAATAGGTAGCTGAATGGCTTTCCCATCTGAAGTCTGGCGTGAAATTATACCTGAATGGCTTTCTGAGTTCAGGGTTCCAGAAAGAGACCCCAAAGAGTACCACTCCATCCCGGGACTGAGGAATTTCAGACCAGTCCTCATTTTCGTCCACACAAAGTAGTGGTGAGACCAGCCCTCCTCTATCTGATTACCCAGTTAAAGTTTTATCTAATAGGTTTGCAAACATTTTTTAGCCTGTACTAGTAAAAATACCACATACTCTTTCTACCACAAAAACAAAGTTCTTCTCACCAAATAGGATAAGAAATTGTCACTGATTCGACTGCCTTCCCAGTCTGGATTTTATTAAAATTGTAAATGTATTAATCTGTTCTCAAACCAAAACAAAAGAAAGTTCTGTTTTTCAGGGTTTTTTTGTTTGGTTGGTTCTTGTTTTTGTTTTTTGGGGGGGGTTTTGGAGGGATTTTTTGGTGGATGAACGCTACAATTAAGCTCAAAATTGCGTGAATCAGTCTCTCGTAGAGCTGCAGTTAAATGTATAGGCCCTTCACCATGCAGAGAAAACCAGCCATTGTACCATCAGGATGTATTTCCTCACCTAGCAACCTAAATGATAGTTCTGAAACATTGGAGAAGGGCACTAAATCCCCCGAAGGACATCGGATGTTTACCAGCAGTCCCTGGATAAAGAACTTAGAAAGTCTTCATCTTAATATAGCCAGAAAATATTTTAATCTATTTATATAAAAACAAAAACTAATTTTTAATTCCTCAGGTAGGAATCCTTGTGCTCTTACCTGTGGACCTTGTGTGCTAATAGACATCAAAGACAACATGACTGACATAATCAGAAGGAAAAAAACTCAGCCTAAAGATCCCATTGCTTCCACTGACAAATCCTCTACAGAAATTTTTTTTTAAGTAATGACAAAATGGACTGCTTTTGTTTGACTTTTTTTTCTCTCATGTTTACTCAAAGGTGAAGTTAAGAAGGTAAAGTATTTGAATGAACAGACACTTGAAAGATGGAGAAAAATTTAAAAGCCTGATAATCTATATTTAAATAGTCCCTTAAATTAATAATTACTAGAATATAACTACTTAGTTGACTATAGTTAAGACATTTTTGTTTGACTTGGGCTTGACCTCTAGACTTCACTTCAGGCATCTATTTTACTAATGTAATAATATCCCAAAGATCCCAAGTAAGTTCATATATATTTTTTTAATCATTTCATTTCTCACAACTTCCATTTAACAAACTGCCTTCTAAGATGCCAGCACAAAGAAAAGTCAAATCCCAGAGTTACACACAAATGGCCTAAAATAAAATAAGCTTTCTTTTTTCCTTCCCATGTAATCATAGTGTAGTTTACTCTCCTACCATTTAGTATTCTCTGGATAACCTGGGAATGAAAAGAACCTTTGGAAATAGACCATGCAGTCAACAAGTACAGCAACAAACAGAAACTTAGGTTACGATTATAAGGATTAGGTCAGAAATATTCTCCCCTTGTGGCTTTTACTATCTCCTAACATTTTAATGGTATCATTTTCTATAAAGTTCATGTACCCAGATTTTCATCTAAACTCAACATCTCAAACATGAATGACAAAACAAAATAAAACCATACCAGTTTTTTGAATCACATTTATTTCTGTTAATCCTACAGAGTATAACAGTATAAATAGCTTCTCCTAAAAGGGTTAACATATATTAGATCATACAAAATAGATTGTTGTACTCAAAGATTTAAGAAGTTATCCATTGTTTCTCAGTTTCTACTCCCAATGTGCTGTCTACATCACAGGCACCCACACATCATCCTGCCTCTACCTTCCTGTATTGGCTAATACCATCGCCATCCTCTGGAAAACTGAGGCTCCCAACCCCATCAAAAGAGTTTCTGTGTCCTTTCTCTCATAGAGCTCTGTCTCCATTGCATTTTTACCTTTTGTGCTAAAGTCCACACTCCCATTATTTCTTATCTGAACTAAAGTAACAACTTTGCAATTCATCTTTATATCTCTAATCTCTTCCTTTCTGATTCCTCCTGTGCATTGCTCCCAACAGTCATGTTCTTAAAACAACGACTTGCGAATTCCCTGTTCAAAATTTCTAAATGATTTCCCACTCAATACCAAATAAAATACAATCTCATCAACGTGGAATTCAAAGGCCTCTGCAATATGGACTCACTCTTCTCCTTAACAACTATTTGCTACTGGACACACACACATTCAAGTGCAGGCACACACACAATCACACACACACCATAATTCTCTCCACTCCTTTAGTCTACACTTTAATAACTCTGTGTGGCTTTTATTAAGCTATTATCTCAGCTAAAATTTTCTTCTTCTTCCAAACCCTCTGCGTTCTTCAACAGGTTCAAATGCCTCTCTTTCTCACATCCATTAGTTCAAACAAATCTTTTTCCTGAATTTCCACTGTTCTTTATTTGTTTTTCTATTTTGTACTGAACACAATTCTCCCTATAATATATATGGGGCTGCATAAATATACATATTATATATGGATTTTTTATCTTCTTACAAGTTGAGGACTATGCCATAGTAATGTTGACATAGAAGGTTCTTAAAAAATATTAATTTCTATTGCAGGGTAGTAATCAGGCAATGATATTTTCCATAAAGAAAGATGAGAGAAGAAGAGCTTATTTCAGTTTATTTATGTTTTGACTAATTGACTTACAAAATGAGAATTAATCTACCCTCTTCCACCCTATAGTGGAGATTAATGCAACTGTAGAAATACTGAGAAAATGGGGGGAAAAGAGAACAGCCTAATTACTTGGGCCCAGAAATGTTTTATGTAAAAAATTCTTTTCAGTTAAATATGATCAAGTCCACTTATTCTTCCTTTCCAGTTAAGATGGAAAAAGAATATGTCTGTATTAATCAGGGCTCTCCAGAGACAGAACCAACAGAAGATGATAGACAGATGATAAGAGGGGATTTATTAGGGGAATTGGCTCACGTGATTTCAGAGGATAAGAAGTCCCACAACAGGCAGCCTGCAGGCTGGAGAACCAGAGAAGCCAGTAGCAAGGGTCAGTCCAAGTCTGAAAGCCTCAGAACCAGAGAAGCTGATGGTGTAGGTCTTAGTCTGAGGCCAAAGGCCTGAGTGACTGCAGGCCGCTGGTGTAAGCCCTAGAGTACAAAGGCTGGAGAGCCTGGAGTTCTGGTGTTCAAGAACAGGAGAAGAAGGGTGTCCCAGCTCCAGGAGAGAGATTGAGAGAATTCTCCTTTTCTTCTACCTTTTTATTCTTTCCAGCTGACTGGATGGTGCCCATCCACATTGCCCAGAACTTCCCCACTCAGTGCACTGAAACACACTAATCTCCTCTGGAAGCACCCTCACAGACACATCCAGAAATAATGCTTTTGCAGCTCTGTAGGTATTCCTTAATACAGTCAAGTTAATACCTAAAATTAACCATTTACAATGTCTGTATAATTTAGTTTGCACACAGTCTCCTGACCATTTCTGCTTCTTCAATAATGTTGCTAGTGAAGACCACATTACAGTTAAGGATAGATAGAATGGGCACTTAAAACCTAAAACTGAGGAGGAATAGTCATCAAACACATGAATTATTATTATACTTCTACTCCTAGAAGTAACTTTTAAAAGAATATTATTTCTTCAATTCCTGAAGTCATATGTCTTTAGTTATTAATGGTTCTTAATAGGTTAAAGTAATTTTGACTTCTTCTAGTATAGTTCAGTATTACTGATTCTTCAATTCATTGCCAGAAAGACAAGTTCAGTAAGTCTTTTCACGTTCAACCCCTCTGATCAAGGCATAAAGTTTATTTGGCTAACCTAAGAACATAATTTTCTGGAATCAGAAAGTTAGAACAAACAGATAATGATTAATTTATTAATTTTAGAGAATTTGGTCTTTATTCAAAATATAAGTTTCTTGACTGTGATTAATAGGGACAATTTTATTCATTTCAAAAATGAAAATCATACAAGAAAAGCAGACAAAAAGCTAAATATTATTATCATGCAGTGAATCATCATAACCACTCAACTTTAAAACAACTTTAGAATTTTAAGAACTTATGTTACCTGCTTGGGATCACAGAGAAAATTCAGTTTTAACTGTTAATGTAACCCAGAATCTAAATGTTCTTGCTATCCTGTTCAAATGCAGGTTACATATTTTGGAGAGTGTGTTTTCTGGATTTTGTGCGTGTGTGTGTGTGTAGGAAGGCTGAAATTTTGCTCAAAATTGCATGAATCACTCTCATGGAGTTGCAGTTGAATGTATAGGCCCTTCACCACACCAAGAAAACCAGCCATTGTGCTATGGGGAGGTATTTTGTCACTTACCAACCTACTATAGAAGTAAACAAGTAAATTTTTCATGTCTTTTTATTTTAAGTATTTCACTGAGACCTACAAACCATTAAATTGTAAACATATCTTTTGGCACATAACCAATATATTTCTTTTCTGTCTCTAACTCCAGTAACTTCTGTCTTTGTTGAGAGGACAGCATGTCACCAGTGCCTTCTGGGGTGTGTAATTTATCTGTATAACATTTTCGGTGCAGAAAATCATACATTGGTCTTTACTCGAACTGGTTTAGAGCAAAATAAGGGTGCATACAATGTTAGTTCTAAGACCTGTTATTGTGAAGGGAATAGAAATGAACACAAAAGCCTGTACTTTTTTTTTAAATAAAAGATTGAATTGATCTCAAAGTGGAAAAAAGGAGTTGGAGTTATCAACTCAGCATTGAAAAAGCAAAGAAAAAGCAATGATAAACTGACAACATCTATAACTGTTACTCTATCAACTTTTAACTCTGCAATAAAACTGTTAGAGAGAGCACTGGATTCTGTAAAATGGAACAATACCTCCCTCAAAGGGCTGTGGAGAGGATTTAATGAGATACATCTCTAAAGCACATATCCTGACACAAAGAAAGCATAAATATAAATAATATACATATAAATATCAGCTGAGAAAAGTAATAGTAATAGTAATTAGAAGATCAGGATGTCAGCATCATTTTCATCACCTGCTAGTGGCCTTGAGCATGTCGTTTAATCTGTTTGACCCTCAAGCTCCTCAAAGGTAGAAACAAATTAAAATCCCTATTGTGTAGACCTTCCCCACATTGTTATAAAATCAAATTAGAAAATATACAGAATTATATCAAAAAGTATAAGTAGTTATACAAATGTAAGATATCATTATTTATTAATATATTTGGTAATTCAACATTGCATGCAATACAGAAATCCTTTCTAAAGCATCTCTGGAATATAATCATTCAGATCATGCCTGAATAGCAGAATGATTGATAGCTCACTACTTGTAGTTCCAGCCAGCTCAAGACAGGCAGGGACACACACTCATAGACATCAAAGCTTTGGAATTTCCTTATCCTTCTTCCTGTTAATATTTCCCTATTGTCAGTGGCCCAGGACCTATCTTAGTGAGTGGTCAATGGTAGAGTTAGAAAACAAGGACATGGGGATGCATCCCAAAGTCTTTCATTCCTCTCTTTAGATTCCACCCAATATTCATAGGTAACCAAGAGCTGACTACATACATAAATTCAAGATTAAAAATGTGAGAGTTGAAAGGAAAAGAAATCTGTAAGCAATTACTACCTTTCAAGTCTTATCTTGATATAACAGACAGTATATCTGAAGGAATTTGTTTGACTAAAGAAATCATTGGTGCTTCATTAAAATTTGTTATTTATTTGGTTATCATACTCTACTGGGCCCTAATGAATATAATTTCTTTCTATTTCAGGCACGTGCACCTTTTGTTAAAGTTAAATACACCATGAGTAATATAAAATCAGATAATCACATAGATGATAAAGCCATAGAGAGACAGAAAGAAAGATAGTTGCAAATGCTTTTAGAGCCTGCTAAAATTGATGAATTTCTAAGATTTAGTTAATACGTCAGGAAACTGAGAATTCAGACTAACTCTTCGTTTTCATTGAAGTCTAACTGGCATTTGTCTTTCTTTCAAAATATTAATTAAGAGGGTACAAGTGTTTTTGTTACATGGATACCTTGTATAATGCTTAAGTCAGGGCTTTTGGTGTACCCATCACCAGAGTAGTGTTCATTGTACACGATACGTAAATTTTTATCCCACACCTACCCTCCTGCCCTCCCCACTTCTTGGTTTCTCATGTCCTTTATATTGCTTTGTGCCCATGTGTACCCATCTATTAACTCCCACTTATTGAGGGGAACCTATGGTGTTTGGTTTTCCATTCCTGAGATATTTAACTTAGGATAATGGTCTCCAGTTCCATCCGCATTGCTGCAAAAGACATTATTTAATTCCTTTTTATGGCTGAATAGTACTCCATGGTATAGATATACCACACTTTCTTTACCCACTAATGAATTGAAGGGCACTTAGGTTGATTCCACATCTTTGCAATTGTGAATTGTGCTGCGATAAACATTCCAGTGCAGATTTCTTTTTGATAAAATGACTTTATTTCCTTTGGGTAGATGCCCAATAGTGGGATTGCTGGATTGAATGATGGGTCTACATTTATTTCTTTGAGGAATCTCCATACTGTTTTCCATAGAGCTTGTACTAATTTGCAGTCCCACCAACAGTGTTTAAGTTTTCCTTTCTCTCTGCATCCATGCCAGCATCTATTGTTTTTTGACTTTTTAATAATGATAGGGGTAAGGTGGTATCTCATGGTGGTTTTAATTTGCATTTCCTTGATGATTAGTGATGTTGAGCAATTTTTTATATATTCATTGGCCATTTGTCTATCTTCTTTTGAAAAACTTCTATTCATGTCTTTTGCCCACTTTTGATGGGGTTGTTTGATTTTTTCTTGCTGATTTGTTTGAGTTCATTGTAGATTCTGGATATCAGTCCTTTGTCAGATGTATAGTTTGTGAATTTATTTTCCATTCTGTAGGTTGTCTGTTCACTCTGTTGATTATTTCCTTTGCCATGCAGAAGCTTTTTAATATCCCCTGCTCATAGATTGGTAGAATCAAAATTGTTAAAATATCCATACTGTCCAGAGTAATTTACAGATCAATGCAATCCCCATCAAAATACCAGCATCATATTTCACAGATCTAGAAAAAAATCATCCTAAGCTTCATTTGGAAACAAAAAAGAGCCCAAATAGCCAAAGCAATCTTAAGCAAAAAGAACAAATCTGGAGGCATCACATTACCTGACTTCAAATTATACTACAAGGTTATAGTAACCAAAATAGCATGGTACTGGTATAAAAGTAGAGATATAGATCAATAGAACAGAATAGAGAGTCCAGAAATAAAATCATCTCCCTACAACCAACTGATCTTTGACAAAGCAGACAACAACACACACTGGGGAAAGGAAGCCCTATTCAATAAAAGGTGCTGGGAAAATTGGACAGCCACATGCTGAAGAATGAAACAGGACCCCTTTCTCTTCCCATATACAAAAATTAATTCAAGATGGATTAAAGACTTACATGTAAGACATGAAACCATAAAAATTCTAGGAGAAAATGTAGGAAAAATGCTTCTAGTCCTTGGCCTAGGCAAAGAATTTATGACTAAGACCCCCAAGGCAAATATAGCAACAACAAAAACAAATAAATGGGACTTAATTAAACTAATTGGCATATTGATCTGTGTTGGGTTACAGGTTTAAAAAGGAGTCATAGGCTGATTAGAACTGTGACAGTGGAATAACTCTTCTTTTATGTCCCCTTATGGAGCTGTTTATGCATGAAAGTAAGTGTGCTCTTCATCTTAAACATAAATAATTATGCTGTAACTATAAAATAAGCAAAAAGCACATAATAGTATATTGCTACTATGTTATTAAACAGTCACTTAAATGTTGTACTATTTGACAGCTCTATGGAATAATTACATGCTAGATGAGAACATTCACTTTACAAAGAGCTTGCATAAAAATAATTGAGAGTGTTTTTTGAAAAATCAAGCATTTTAAAATAATGTTCTACTGAGCTGAAGTCAACACTGCAAATAGCAATGAAATGAAGTCATCACAGATTAGATACACAAGGCTAGAGATGATGAGTATGACTGTGAATTAAAATCTCCACAAGACTAAACTTAAATCAATATCCACATTGATCCAAAATTTTTCCTAGCATCAGGCTGGATGTGTGATAGCTAATCATGAAAGAATCTAAAACCATTTTAGACAACAACATAAATTGTTCAGTGCTAAATTCTCAGTATTAAATAGATCTGCCTTATTATTCACACTCAAGCTAGATATGAATGCAATCCACAATGGAACTAAAACTGAAACAAATCTGGAAGTTTAACTGATATAGAAGCTAGAAAGAGTTGGCCAGAGTTTTGAGAGAAATCTTTTTAATTATCATTACCGAGTAGATGTAACACATATGTTGGTTTGAGGAAAGCCCAGTATGCCCTCCAGCAAGCCTTATCCCTACAAAGCACCTAGTAAATGGCATTTACTAGAATTGAAATGTGGTTAATGAATAAAACATTTTAGAATACAAAAAATTAGAACCAATCTATTTTCTTTTCAGCTGCCCTTGTTAATGAGTAATAGCCTCAGATTAAAATATAAAAAATGTAATTTTCAATGTAAAAAGGTATATATTTTTAACAACAAAATTATTTTAGAAGGCAATAAATGAAAATGGAGGTTCAATATTCAACTTCACTAAAATGATACTACTTTTCCATTTGAACAAGTTAGGTATGTTCAAATAATTAATTTATTTCAAAATTGCCTGACAGGAAACAAAGTTGGGTCTAGCAGGCAGAATGCTACTCTCTATTTTTCAAATCTGGAATGTATCAATTTTTCCCATCTGCAGCTCAGCACCTGGGTGGTGTATTGCCACATATATTAAATGTAAACACATGACAGATCCTATATATGGATGAAGCCTGACAGTCCCTAGGAGGCCTGAGGAATAGTTCCACACAATACAGATCATATTATCTAAGAAAGGTGACTGCAGGGTCTCAGTTATCATTACATTTTCCTATTCCAGCCCTCAGTCAGAGCTCATAGTTGTACCTCACCCTGCTAACACCTGGGTCTATTTCCCCTCACTGGAAAAGTTAATGACAGAACTAGAAAGCAGAGGTTTAGCAATATATGACCAATCCTTCTATTCACCCTGGACTCTGCTTAAATTAAGGTAATATTTTACTTTCAGTGACAATAATTAATAAAGAAGTCTTTATCTCTAGGGGAAACATTAAAAAGCTACTTTTATATTTTTAGATTTATATATCTAATGCTCATTTGTCTTTGGTCAGCCGTATAGCAGGGTTGGTTGCATATTAGTTGGAAGATGTGGAATATTGAAATCACTAAAATGAGGGCATGAAGTGAAGAGTGTGTGTGTGTGTGCGCGCGCGCATGTATTGAAAGAGAAGAAGAAAAGATAAATAATTTATTTTTGGAACAAAGCAGACAATCAATAAAATTATGTATGCCTATTCTTTAATGGAATTCACTTCTTATTGGGTAGGACTAACATATATTTAATAGAAGAGAGACACGAGGCACTGAAAAACTAAATTCGAAGGCAAGCAAGATAGTGAAAGACCTGGGATTAGAACTTGAATCTTGCAAGTGTAAACAAGTTTCCTTTATACCAAACTGAGTCCCCTTCAGAACATACTATTTCAAGTTAATAGGACAATAATTTCAGGTTAACTCCCCTTACTTAAATAAAGCAATGCCCTCTAGTGGCTACCTTTAAAAATGGCATTAAATTAAATTTACAAGGTCATCTTTAATTCTGAAGGTGAACACTTAAAGGTGGATGCTAAAATGTCACCTCACTATATGGATACAGGGGACAATGACTATTGAATGACAAAAATCTAATATATCACTGCAATTAAGAGTGCCACCTAGAGGGAAGAACGTTGTTGAGGCCCCGGTTCTTGCCCAGATCTACAATTGTCATTAGCAACACTGCACAGATTACCACCATGAAACTCAATAAATAACTATTCAGATTGGTAATAAGTAAAGACCGTTAGACTTTTCTTCAAAAATACATTCAGTGCACTTTTTCACTGACCACTACTTTTCAATCTTCAATATTCTCACCAGTTCTCTTTTCTCTTTTTGGTAACAAATCTAATACTCATATTCTCTTTTCAGTTCTTTTCTTCATCATTCTGGGACACTGGACCACATTAACAATTCCTTCCTTTTATAACAGCTCCCTCAAAAAGCTCTGGCATTTTCTCCCTTTGCTCCCCCTTCACATCAGAACCAAATTGCCTGATTTTGCCTCAACATACTTGAAGCACTTCCATCTCTGAAAATCCAAATTCTATGTATCACTCAGGACCTATTCCCATGCCATCTTCCTCATGAGATTTTCATTCCTCCTCCCAGCTAGTAATTTCCCATCCATGGAACTCCCATAGCATTCCACGCCTTTTTTAAAATAATTGCAATTTTCTGTGAACATGCGCTTGTCCCCAAAAAAAGTTTGCACAGGACCATTACCACTGCCACTAATTGTTTCTGAGTCTTCCAAGATAACAAGCCTACCATGCCACATCTCCTTCTTGGCCCTAATACATGATGTTCCTCCTTTGTACCACAACTGCTATGCTGTTTTCCACTGGCTAACACCTGAATCCACTTTGGAACCCTTGCTATACTTGCTGACTGATGTTTCATGTCCACCTGAAAGAGAATTATTTAAGTCCCTTTTGTATTACATTTGGATACATGGTCACCAGATTAGTTCTTGCGCCCTGATACTTTACCTAAACACATCACATGTGGTGTCTACACATGGCTTGTCTATGGACATGAGCACATGGTGGTCTGAGCCAGAAATTAATCTATGTCATATTGACACTCTCTCATCCTGCTAGACAATTTCATTACCAGATCAGCAATTCATACTAGGTTCAGCTTCATTTAGTAGGTTAGTCTGACTTCTGCATAAAATGAGTTCACTTCCAAACAACCCCATAGTCCCTCCTGAAACAGACATCCAGCACACCTGCCAGTTTGTCAGATAGGGCTGTATGTGCTTACAGTGTAGCCACAGATTAGGCTTAAACTAGATTTTGCTCACCCACTCCCTAATTCCCAATTCGATTGTGATCGGTTTGAAGGACAGGATCTATATCTATTTCATTATTATTTCTCCAATCAACCTTGGCACAGTGCTTCACACACAGTAGGAACTAAATAAAAACCTGAAAAATTAATGATAGAATACAACACCAATTTCCATTTTTATCTATTTCTCATGAATTTCATATACTCCTTCCAAGTTTGAATAGTTCTTCATAATAAATAAGTTTTTGTGTGTAAATGATATGTACAGAATACAAATAAACCATTATGCTAATAATTTTCCCCCACTTTCAGCACAGAATATGTTACTACTGTTATATGGGAAATATCATACTCTATCACTGGTTTCCATTAAAACCAGAGTATATTTAAAGGGAAATGGAGAGCCAAGGGTTTTTACTTTCCAAAGTTTTGTTCTATTTTAAATAAATAGGAAGTTTAAATTTATGTAAATAAATGCATATAAGATATTTGCATGAAGGCAGATCTTTGTTTCCTATACTTTGTAGCCTCTAAGTACTAAATACTTTTTAGGCTCTTTCAGATGGAAATAGGGTAGAAAATGGTATATTTTTAAAGAGTCTTGCTTTGGGGTGAGATTTTTCATGGGTCTGCAAAGGGGTAATGTTCTCCTGGTGGATGTTTTCGTATTAATACCTTTCACCATTGTCAAAACAAAGTACTCACAAAGTCCAAGCTTGGAGAAAAATATAAGACACAATGAGGAAAAAAAGAAATAAATGTTTATGAGCTAAGGTTGTTAAACAAATTTATAAAGGAAAAAATGTGTTACCTTCTGTGCAAGAGACCAACTGAAGAGAATTTCTCTTTTTTTGTCTTATAGCTGTTCTCTTTATCACAAATATATTTATAATGATGATTCCCAACTAGATGCACTACCGGCAATAAAAATGATCAGCTATTTAGTGTTTAATGCATCTAATGTGGGGGAGAAGTTGCATGGTGCATATCCACTAATCATAATGGAGAAAACCACAAGACTATTTTGATTGTCTTAGGTGTGTTTTATAATACTAAAATTTTTGTGCTATATGTTAAAATTAGCAGTAAATCAAGTTATTTTTGTAGGTGTGGCAGAAACTGCTAGATATTTCCCCATATCCACTTCCACTTTCTTTCTTAACTGCACCCTAACTTTGTTTCAAGATAATTCTCTTTGGAGCTAGGTGGTTATATTTTGTTCTATTTCTGTATGCTAAATTTGTAACAGTTCAAAATCATATTTTTCCAACCTTCAGACTTTTTCTTCTCAACTGTTTGAGTAAAATACCACACAGTATCCTGGCTTCTTGGATTTTCCAGTCCAAATTGCCAAAATATCCCTGGTATGGGAGTATTACAGCCAGATAATTTCAAAGTCAGTTTTGGATTTTGCTTTGTATTTACCATAATGTTTTCTGGTTCTTTACTTTCGTGTTTCACTTTCTTTCTTTGCAGTAATTTTGAAGTTTAATATTTCCATGGATAGGAAAGCCTCAGTATAAGATGGGAACCCAAAGAATGTACCCCATGAGATGAAATCTTTTAAGGGAGTAAGGCAGGAGAAAGATTTTAAAAACAGTGATGAATAGGGCAGGTTAAGTTACGATGGTGAAAAGGCATTTTAGAGTATCCTGAGTCTAAAGTGAGGGGAAAATACAGCAAATATCACATTTACCAAGAAGGCAGAAAGTGAAGATAAGGTCGGTCGCAGACACAAAATTGGAGATCATGTTACAGATGAGAAACAAATGGAAGCCTAGAAAATTAATTGTCTGACCCCACACCGTGAAGCTACTCAGGGTGGTCTCACCATCTCACAGTGCTGCCTCAAGTGAATACGAAATGAGGAAGCTCTTGAAACCCAGGTGTACAAAGCTGATTTCAACGCAAACATTATAGGAGGCAAGCAGGGAAGCACAGAGGTGCCAAGGCAACGTCTCCAGAAGGAAATCTTAGTCAGAATCTTAGGGAAATCACTTATCTCTTTTATCCTTAAAGTCAATAAAGGAAAAGTCAAGCACCTCACTCCCACCCCGAGAGGAGGTGGCAGCATGTTAGAGTGAACAGCTTTGAACTCTCAACACTTACAAGAGGAAGAGGGAAAAGATGATTCATCAGTATCAGGGACACAGATAGAATCACCTTTTTACGAGGGGTGGTATTACTGCATGGCGAGGACAGCTCAGGTGGTCTCTCCTTCTCCCTTCTTATCTTCATCCTGGGGGCCGTGCATAGCCTTAGGGTCTGGCCCATGACCCACTTCTGCCACAGGCAGGTCCCAAGTAGGGAGTAGACGGTTTAATCTGAAGGGGAATGATAAATACTGTCAACAAGAAGAAACAGGCAAGCACTGAGAAAAACAGAATTCCACACAGAAAATAATTAAATCAGATAAGTTTTTAAAACATAAACATTAGATGTGGATCACAATGTTTGGAAATAAAGTACTGTATTTTTTAGTTCTCCTTTAGAAACACATATACTAATTTTTAATGTACCGAGAGACCTGAAAATTAGTCATGAGAAAAAGACTCAAAGGTGATTGGGAACATCAAATTAGATGGATTTGCAGTGAACAATGGCAATGAAGCAAAGGTTATAGCTATTTGAGATCCCAACAAACAAATAACATCACCAGCCCACAAAATCATGGCCCCTTTTTGTATAACCCTAGAATATTACATCTAATTTTGAGAATCTCAGTATAACAAAGATATAGATTAAATGGAAAGATCCACAGGAGAGCTGAAAAAGTATTTAGAGAAACAGAAGTATTGATTTATACCTACAAATTTACAGATTAAAGACCTCAACTAAATAATAATTTACCCTGGGGCTGAATAACTGACTATAAATATTCAAAGGATGTATATCCCAAAAAAAAAAAAAGAAAGAAAGAAAGAAAAGTTATTTAGCTACCAATCAAGAGCATAAATACAATTAAATTACTAATTTTAGTTTGAAAAAATTAATTTGATATGTGTCTAGTTAAAACTAGAGTCTTTCCTGCCTTCTGGCTTGGTCAGGCTTAATCGCTATAGACAAAGTAATATTAATATGTCCTTTGCTTTGATAAAACTGCTCCACCTACTCCAAATTATTCTCTCCACCAGGCTTTCTTTTCATCTTGCTTTACCAGAAATTGAAATCATTGCAATGTGTAAAGAAGACCTTGCCTAAATATTATCTCTAAAAATTTTTCTGATAAAGTGTATGTGTTATTTAGAAGGAAGAGTAGCATCCTGGGGTCTCTTCAGAACTGCAGCCCTAACTTGTTCATGGAGGTTTTCAGTTTCTACCTTAGAAAGAACAATAACAGTGTCCCCAAGGGAAAAGTTCTGAGGAAATTAATTTCACTGGAAATAGGCCTATGCTTAGCCCGATAAGCCCTTACCTAGCTGAACAACATAATTTTGTAGAACTATGAAGGACATGCTCAGAAAGCAGTTGCTGGTTGAAGGACAGTACTGTTAGAAGGAAGAACTTTTCAAATTTCTCAAATGTGATGTTTTAAGTCAGGAATTGGAAAGTAGATTGAAGAATGACTTTGCCATTTATATATCTCAGAGCTAATTTGATCTCCAAAGTATATTCCTTAAAAGGCCAAAGTAGTTTAGGGCTTAAAATTTACAAACTGAGAGCCAAACCCAAACCCTACCTGTTTTGTAAATACAGTTTTATTGGAACACATCATGTTTATTTGTTTATGGATTGTCTGTGTCTGCTTTTCCCAGACAAATCTGCTACAATGCCAGAGTTGCGTGGTTGCAACAAAGACTACATGCCCAGTAATGGCTAAAATATTCACTAGCTGGACCTTTATTGAAAATGTTCACCAACCTCTGCTCTAGTCCTTTGGGATGTCAACAAGTAATACCAGATCAAAAAGTTTGGGAGACACTTGGTTAAATAAAATTAAGATTGTCTGTAAGATTTGAGTCTTTGACATATTAAATCCCCAAGGAGGCACAGGGAATGAATGGCTCACAAACTTACTAGAGACCGCAAAACCCTTTTTTCATGGAATATTTTGAAGGACCTGTTTTCTGTAGAACATGCTTAAAGGAACACTAGAATAGTCATTCAGTTAACAGGAATATTAGTAGAGTATCCACTAGGTGTTAAACATTAGACATTCAAAGATGTTTAATATACTATCTCTGCTCTTAAAGAGCTTACTGACTATTAGAGAGTCAAATATTAAGCAAATAATTGCAGCACAGTTCAGAAAGTGCTAAACTAGGACTTATAACGTGATCAGTACTAGTTCAAAGGAAAGAAAAGTCAAATTTTATTAGAGTGAGTGGAGGTTGGAAATCATAAAAAAGGTATAGAGGAGAAGACACTTGAACCATGTTTTCAAGAATTTACAGAAATTTTCCATGCAGAAAGTGTAGAGAATGTTATCCCAGACAGAGAAACCAATATATCTATAAAATAGAATTTTTGCTTTGGAAACTACAAGAAATTTGTTTTTGAGGAGTCAAGAAGATATTTGGTTCAAGAAGTAGGTAGAGCGGTATCCCTAGCCTCGAGCATATGTAAAGGATCTATGAGAAACAGAATTAGTGACCAAGAAAGAGAGAGACATAACTTCACACACCATCTGTGTTGGCATCATACAAAATGATGAAGCAAATCAGCAATGCTTCCACTTCCCCCAAAAAACAAGAGTTTGGAAACTAAAATGTAATGTGAAATTCAGAGAAAATGGGAATTTTTAAGTGATAATTTAATTATAGCTTCATTTATGCAGCAATTTTCAATTTCTCTTAGATAATGAATGGAGAAATGAGTTGAAAATACGGATGCTTGCCAGGTAGAGAAAGGAATTTCGACTTTAGAAAAAGAATGTAGATTTCATGGAGGGGAGCTATTTCCAATTTGCCTGACAAGCTACAGATTTCCACCATGTTAACCTGAACATATTTGGGAGCTCAACAAATAAAAATGCCTGGCAGAGAGATTGACATGAAATAGAGGTAAAGATAGAAAAAAACATAAAATTTTTAAAAAGATGCTTTGGAAACCACAGATAAGCTAAAGCCAGCAAAGCCCTGATAAATAGTTGGCTATTAGCATACTTAGCATTTTATTTCTTAAGATGGTGAAAAGGACTCTGGTAAAGGCTGCTGTGGGAAAGATCTAGAAACATTAACAAATATATTTCCTGTTTATAATTTTCAAATTCTGCCTTAATTTTCAAACTATTTTTCCTCTTTGATTTCCCTGATTTTTCTCTGTGTAACCTTCCTATTTATCTATCTTTAACTGATCTCTAAATCATACAGTATGCACTTATTTGAGTCCGGCTCTTTAAGTTGTATTTGTGAGATGAATACACACTGTTCCATCAAATTTTTAGTTCAGTCATTCTCATTGACAAACAATATTCTATTTATTAATACTTCTTATTTATCCATTCACTGGTTGAGGGGCATTTTAGGTAGCTACCAGTGTGAAGCTACTAGAAATAGCAACCCTATGAACATTCTTTTATTTACCATTCATACATTTTTGTTGGAGATACATATGTGTGCGTGTGTGTGTGTGTACATATATGTATGTATATATAGGAGAAGAATTGCTGGGTTATAAGGTTCAGGCAGATACTGCCAAATAATTTTCCAAAATGATTGTACCAATTTACATTACCAATAATCATATATGAGAGACAGGTTGCTCTACATTCTTCCTGACACTTAGTATTTGGGGTAATTTGGGGGGTATTTTTCATTTTGGCCAAAATGGTGTGTCTTTAGTGGCGTTACATTATGGCTTTTATTTGCATTTTCTGATTACTAAAGAAATTGAGCAACTTTTCATATTCATTGGCCATTGGAATATCTTCCTTTATGAAGTACCTTCTCAAAATTTTGCCCACATTTCTATTAGAATGTCTGTCTTTTTTTTTAAAGTATTTTATATTTCTGGATATAAGTTTCCTTGAATTTCTCCAAATCTGTGTCTTGTCCTCGGCTTTTCCAACTCTGTCCCCTTTACACACCCTCTAACTCTGTAATAGTAACTCTACTGAGACAACAAAGGCTCTCTGATATGAGACTTTCCAACTTTTCTCTCTTTTACCTAAAAACGTGTATAGATCTTTACCAGTTTTCTCGCATTTCCCTTCTGTCTTAAAAGAAAAAATGCCCTTGCTGCATTCCAAGACCGACCTTTCAATGTTACTTTTGATCTCATTTGACTCTCAGAATGTGTCTCATAACTTCTCCTTCGTCACCACCTTCAATCTTGTGTTCACGTTGGCTTCTTCCTTCACCTACAGATATGCTAAAGGCTCTCCACTTCTAAATAAATAGTTCCCCGACCCTGCCTTTCTACCTCTGCCCTTTCCATTCCTGTGAATGCTCACAGGAGTACTTCCCCCTCAATTCCTCTATTTTAAATTGTTCACTTTCACCCTAACCCCAGTCTAGGTTCTATCTACACCACTTCACTGAAACGCTTTCTTAAAAATCACTGGTAATATCACTGCCAAATCAAAGAATTTTGGCTCTTTCCCTATCCTGCTTTATAATATTAAACGTAGGCTCCTTCATGAGACTCACCTCCTCTGGCTCCAGTGACCTTGAACCTCCTTCTATTCCTTTTCCTACTCCTCCTCCCACCAGGTACATCACGAGTTCCTAAGAGTTCTGTCTTTCCTCTTTCCTGTTCTCCCTACATGACTTTTATCTCATAATCCCTTCGCAGCCTCCATCCTCTCTCGCACGAGACTGTCACAGCAACACGCAAGGCGAACCGCCTGCTGTCCTCTCGCTTCTTTCATCCGTCCTTAAACTTGCCCGAGATTATCTTATTAACACAAATATCAGATCATCGCAGGAAGAATAAGAACACTTAAAGTCTGTATAGAACCATGTAGATTTCCAAGCACTTTTATAATTACTGGACGGATAACATTAACTGTCCTGTCAGTATCCCTCTACCAACCTCACAGGCTAGTATATTAAGGCTCTGACAGGCTAAACGACTTTCCCAGAATCACACCATTTATAAGGGGCTGGCATAATCTTTGAACTTGTGACCTTTGACTTCTTAATGTCAGGCAGCTGCTCTCACGCCACTCCTCTCCCGCCAAAACGCTGAGTCTGGAGAATAGGATTCATTATCTATCACCTCTACCTTTCTGTCTCATCTCGCTCTATACATAGTGGTGTATTTAAAGTGCTGTAAGAGTGCCCCACACAACGTCAGCACTTCAGAAAGTTTATAACTATTTTTATTTTCATCTTTTTCACCTTGCCATGGGTTTCCCAACTTCATATCTTCGCCCATATCTTTTCTTTCTTTTCCTTCTTTACTTTCCGAATCTATGTGAAAGATTTTAATGGATCATTTAAGAGCCCGCATATACGAAATGTATTGCCTCTCTAACAGTTGTGCTATCACATGTGCTTCCTTCTGTTTGTGAGCATGTCTTCCCCATTAGACTCTTATTTTCTTGGGGCAGGTTGTGATTTTTCAAATTCTGTTCTTCCCCTTCCTAACACAAAACCCTATGTTTTGCACATGTTATGAGTATAAAAGTATGCCTATTGATGTGAATCTTATCATCCCTATTTTACAAGTTCATACCTAGTCTTAAAGCCTTTGAAGCTTGGCTAGAGCCTAACCACTTTATCAAATTGTGGGTGAGTTATCAGTGCAGCACCCTAGCTGGAAATAATCCAATTTTTGCAAGGCAAAATAGGGAAGATTATTATATAAATAGATGTAAATGATCTTTTCTGTCAGTCCCAGATATCTCTTTATTTTAAAAATGTAAGTGATAGTGCAGTGATTGGGTTTTTGATACATTATATTTGTATACATTTATGGGGTACCTGTAAAATTTTGTTACCTACATAGAATACATAATGATCTACTCAGGATATTTAGGGTATCCATCACCTAAGTATTTATCATTTCTGTGGGTTGAGTACATTTCATATCTTCCCTTGTAACTATTTTGAAAAATACTATACATTGTTGTTAACTATAGTCACCCTACTCTGCTACCTACATTAGAACTTATTCCCTCTATCTAACTGTATGTTTGCACCCATTAACCAACTTCTCTTCATTCCCCTCCCCCATACAGTCTTCCCAGTCTCTGGTATCTGTCATTCTACTCTCAACCTCCACGTAACCTACATTTTTAGCAACCACATATGAGTAAGAACATGCAACATTTGTCCTTCTGTGCCTGGCTTATTTCACTTACCATAATGACCTCCAGTCCCATCATGTTGCTGCAAATGACATAATTTCATGCTTTTTTATGACCGAATTGTATTCCTCTGTGTGTGTGTGTGTGTGTGTGTGTGTGTGTGTGTGTATCACATTTTCTTTGTCCATTCATCCATTGATGGACACTTAGGTTCATTCCATATCTTTGCTATTGTGAATAGTGCTGCAATAAACATGAGAGTGCACGTGTCCCTTTGACATATTGATTTCTTTTCCTGTGGGTAAATACCCAGTAGTAGGATTGATTGTTGGATCATATGGTAGTTATATTTTTGGTGTATTTGAGAAATCCCCATACTGTTTTTCATACTGGCTGTACTAAGCTACATTCCCAACAGAAAGAGTACAAGAGTTCCCTTGTCTCCACATCCTCACCAACATGTTATTTTTTGTCCTTTTAGTAATAGCAATTCTAACTGGGGTAAGAGGATATCTCATAATGGTTATGATTTGCAATTCCCTGATGAGTAGTGATGTTAAGCATTTTTTTTTCGTATACCTCTTGGCCATTTGTATGTCTTCTTTTGAGAAATGTCTATTCATGTTCTTTGCCTATTTTAATGAGATTATTTGTATTTTTACTCTTGAGTTGTTTGAGTTCCTTGTATATTCTGGATATTAGTCCCCTGTGGATAAGTAGTTTGAAAATATTTTCTCCCATAGGTTGTCTCTTTACTCCGTGGATTGTCTCTTTTGATGAGCAAGAGGTTTTTAGTTTAATGAAGTCCCATTTGTCTATTTTTGGTTTTGTTGCTCATGCTTTTGAGGTCTTACCCATAAAATCTTTGACTACACCAATGCCCTGATGAGTTTTCCCTATATTTTCTTCTAGTAATTTTATAGCGTCATGTCTTACATTTAAGACTTTAATCCATCTTGAGTTTATTTTTGTATATGGTGAGAGATAGTGGTCCAGTTTCATTCTTCTGCATATGGTTATCTCATTTTCCCAGCACCATTTACTGAAGAGGGTATCCTTTCACCAATGTATGTTCTTAATGGCTTTATCAAAGATCAGTTGGCTGTAAACATGTGGATTTATTTCTAGGTTCTCTATTCTGTTCCACTGGTCTATGTGTTTATTTTTATACCAATACCATGCCATTTTGTTTACTATATCCTTGTAGTATATTTTGAAGCCTCCAGCTTTATTCTTTGCTGAGGATTGTTTTGGCTATTTGGGCTATTTTCAGTTCCACACAAATTTTAGGATTGTTCTTACTATGTCTTTGAAAAATGACATTGGTATTTTGGTAGGGATTACATTGAATCTATAGCTTGTTTTGAGCATATGGTCATTTTAATAATATTAATTTTTCCAATTCATGAGCATGGAATGTCTTTCCCTTTCTGTCTTCAATTTCTCTCATCAATGTTTGGTAGTTTTTCATGTAGAGTTCTTTCACATCTTTGGTTTTATTCCTAGATTTTTTTTTTGTAGCTTTTATAAATGAGATTGCCTTCTTGATTTCTTTTTTAGTTATTTCATTATTGGTGTATAGAAAAGACACTGATTTTTGTTGATTTTGTATACTGCATCTCTACTGAATTTGTTTGTCAGTTCTAAGAGGTTTTTGGTGGAATCTTTCGGTTTCTTCAAACATAACATCATGTCATCTACAAAGAGGGACAATTTGACTTTCTCTTTAAATGCCTTTTATTTATTTCTCTTGCCTGATTGCTCTAGCTAGGACTTCCAGCACTATGTTGAATGGGAATGGTGAAAGTGGACATCCCGCTTTTTTTGCAGTTCTTAGAGGAAACTCTTTCAATTTTTCCCTATTCAGTACGATGTTAGCTGTGAATTTGTCATATATATATTATACTTTATTATTTTGATGTGTATTCCTTCTATGACTAGTTTGTTGAGAGTTTTCATCATGCAGAGATGTCAAATTTTATTGAATGATTTTTCTGCATCTGTTGAGATGATTATATGATTTTTGTCCTTCATTCTGTTGATGTGATGTATTGTGTTTATTGATTTGTGTGTGTTTAACCATCTTTCCATCCCTGGAATGAAACCCATTCGATCATAGTGTAATGTCTTTTTGATGTTCCATTTACTAGTACTTTATTGAGGATATTTGCACCTATGTTCATCAGGAATATTGGCCTGTAGTTTTCTTTTCTTGTTTCACCCTTGTCTGGTTTTGGGATCAGGGTAATGCTGGCCTTGTAGAATGAGTTAGGAAGAATCCCTTCCTCTTCAATTTTATGGAATAGTTTGAGAAGGATTGGTATTGGTTCTTCTGTATACATTTGGTAGAATTTGGCAGTGAAATCCATCTGGGTGTGGGCTTTTTTAGGCAGAGATTTTTTATTACTGATTCAATCTCACTACTCATTATTGGTCTGTTCAGGTTTTTTATTTCTTCATGATTTAATCTTGATAGGTTGTATGCTTCCAGTAATTTATCCATTTCCTCTAGGTTGGATTCTGGGTGCATGCAGTAGTGTAGTCTCTATATGATTTCTTTGGCTGTAAATAGCATCAGTGGTGTCTATGATTTCCTTGGTGGCTTAGGATGCAAATATTAGTGGAGGCTGTGGTGAAGTTTTGCTGGGGACTGGCAAACCAGGTAGGATAGTCTTCAGGCCCCAGTGGTGGCAGCAGTACGCTAAGCTTGCCTGTCCTTGGGCCCCAGGGCAATGTATGCCAGCACCAGTTTTAGCAGGCCCAACCAGGCTGATTCTTGGGCTTCTAGGTGGCTTGCTTAGATGCCGGGAATGGAGGCGGTGGCTGGGTGGGAGGGTGGCATCTTGAGTCCCTAAGCAGTGGGTGTGGTGTGAGCAATGACAGTGCAGTGGTGAAACAACCCTATGGGACCCAAATGGTCCACAGTGGTATTGGCAATGGTCTAGCAGGCTAGTCTCCAGACCCGCAGGTGTCATGTGAGGGTGGTGCCAGCTGTGGTGGTAGTGGCAGGTTGAGTGGGCTCAACCTCACACCCTGGGAGGAGTGCTCAGGTGTCACTGCTGATAGACCGGGCTGGGCAACCCCCAGACCCTTAGAAGGTGTGTTCAGGCACTGGCAAGAGGTAAACCCAGGCTGGGCTATGTCCTCAAGCCCCCTAGTGATGCATATGGACTCTAGCTATGATATATAGGGGCAGGATGAGCCCCTGGCTGCCAGCAAAATGCTCAGGTAAAGGTAGCAGTGGTTGTGCTGTGGGCCTACATTGGGAAGGACAGAGTTGCCTTCCCTCTGAGCAGCCATAAGCAGGCTGCTGAGAGGCTCTGGCTTTGCCCACACCTTAGCCTACAGCATTCCACAGCCACCAGAGTTGCAGGCAGTGGAATTTGTCCTCAGGGTACATGAGAATGCATAGCTGCCTTTCTGCCCTTTCTGCCGGGGAAGTGGGACTGCTGCCTGTGGCTGCTGCCTCATCCCTGATTGCAAGGTAGGATGTAGCCCAGTGAGGGCTGAGCTCTCAAAATGGTGCCATGTTGCTGCTGCCCAGAACTTGGGGCTTGTAGGACCCAACCATGAGTTCCCTCTCTCTGTCTAGAGCAATGTCTTCATGTGGTTTCCAGGGAGCTCCCTATGTTAGTCTTGGGGCCCACAAAAATCAAAGTGCTCTCCCATGGCTAGGATGATGGGAGTCCGTGGCAAGAATGTGGACCACTGGGCGTCTTGCACTTACCCTTTCCCCACATTGGGAGGTCTCTCTTGGCTCCCAGTCAATCCTGGCTGAGCAGGCTGCCTTGCTTCCTTCCCTTTCCTTATATTAGGTGTTTCTTGTCACTTCTCTGCTGAATTCCAATGTTCTCTCTTGGATAATTTTTCAAACAGTAATTATCTACTCACTATTTTTGATCTTCTTAGAGGTCAAGGCAAGTAAGAGAAGCCTCTAATCAGCCACATTGAATCCCCTACTGGAACAGATTTTCCAGTGACTGTTATTAATATGTGCCCTTTTCTTGTGTCATATTTTTCATTTTAATAAAACATCATTATTCTTCATATTTATTTTAGGGCTCTTATTTTCACATCTTTTTTCTTTGGACTGTCCTAATTTGTACATCTAAGATAAGCTCATTATTGTGAAGATTTAAAGGACATTAATAAAATTACAATTCTAAAAATACTATGCTCTCATTGTTGACATTTTGGAATATGCAAGAAGTAAAAAAAATAAATATTCTCCCATGTTTCCAGGACCCTGAGATAATAATTCTTAGTAATTTAGTGTGTTAGTATCCTGGTTTTCATTTATAGATAACAAAAATGAAATAATTGCAGATTCAATTTTGTACATTATTTCATTCACCTAATATAATATCATAGCATGTCCTCATGCCCTTAAATATTTTATAAACACCATTTCAATGCCTTCAGAATTGCATCATGGATGTAACACATTTTGAACATTTTTTTTATTTTGGTGTTTTAAATTACTCTCAATGTTACTATTACAAATAATGCCGTGATGAATTTTTTGTACATAAATATTTGTGCTTCAGGTTATGGAATTACAAAATCTTAAGTTCGCACTTTGATTCTGCCTTGTTTACAACTTTACTTGAAACCATAGGTCATAAGTCACTAGAGTATTGAATGAGAAACCTTAAGAGTAAAAGCATTTGAGAGCATAAAATATTGAACTAGGCAATCCACTTTGTCAATAGAAGGAAAGTTGAAGAAATTTATAAATCAGATACCATGAAGGTGCCAAGAAAAGAGCATTAGCAGCTTGAGTAGAAGGTTCTGTTTACAATAGATCTACACATGTTCTGTACCTATCACCATAAAGCTGAATTTGTCTAGAATTAGTTTGTTGAGATAGACAAAAAAGATTTTCTGTAATACTCTGTTTTTAAGTACAACAATTTTTGGGTTTCACTTATGGAATACAACAATTGTCCTTAAGGCTATAAATCCTGCAAATCTGGTTTTACATGTTTGTTTTAAGAAATTGAATTTACTCACTATATGTTTGTTATAGAAAATTGTATTTATTAGAATATGTTTGTTGTAGAAAATTGAATTTACTTCCCTAAGTTGTAATACACAGATCAGCACAGTAATGATTAACTAACTCACTGTCTGTGCCATCACTAATTTTATTCTGCAACGTTGGCAGATGGTAGGAATTCACTGAGAGTTACAATTTTGCCTTTTTTTTTCTACATTACTGTTTGAGAAAAATTGTTTAGTAGTTACAACAACTTCACTCCTAAAGAATACACAAAAATTGTTTCTTCATCAAGGTACACTTATAGAAACTGGAATTAATGGAAAATGTTATAAAATTTCAAGTTTTTTTATACATTTTGCCAAAGATATTGATGTAAAAGTTCATCTATTCAACAAACTCATATTAAGCATTGATTATGCAAGGCACTGCACTGGTTACTAAGGATACAGTCCAAAATGAACAAAGTATTTATGCCAAGTCACAGTTCCAGTGACAATGGATAAGAGTACCCAAGGCACTATGCCTCTGCCATCACTGTGTTTTAAACCTTGATGATTTTATTTGCCAAATAAAGCGTATCATTTTGTTAATTTGATTACCTATCATTACTACTGAAGTTAAAATTCTTCTTCTATTTTCTTTTTCATGTGTTCATTTTTCTCCTGGGATTTTTAATTTAATTTAGTCATAGGAGCACATTATATGTTAAGCATGTTGATCCTTTGGTCTATACTATTTATGGTAAATATACTTTTTTTTCAAATACATGCATTATATATTTTACATGTGGAAGAGTTTTTATGTCCATCGATTGTTTTTTCTTTATGATATTTGACACCGTTTTATGCTTAGAAATGCTGTTCCCATCCCAAGATCAGGCACATGTTCATTCATATTTTCTATTTATCTTGTTTTCATCTCATATTAAATCCTTAAGTCCTTGCAAATTAACTTTGGTATATAGTATAAGACAAAGAACTAAATTTATTTAATATCAAATTTCTTATAAGCTGACTACAAATTAACTTATTAACCCTTTATATCTCACAGCAATTATGCTACTTTTTCTCTTTGTTTGTCTGAGAATTTTAATATAGATATTATAAATATATTGATACTTGTGTTTCCCAGAACAAGAGGACTAAGACTTTTATTTCCATGGTAGATTATATTTTATATTAATTTTATAGTCTATGCTTGGTCCTGCCCCACCTCCCACCACATCACTTTTTATGACATAGTACTTACACCCCAACCAAAACAGACACAGATAATGCTATAAATTTCAATCTTCAAAATGCAAGAATTGTAACATTCTTTAATTTTTCAATAACTACATTTAATTTCTATTTAGTTCCTCCAGTGAAGAAGCTCACCCACTCCCTTTCCTAAAGTTTGCTTTTTAAGTCACATTTGTGTATAGCCTGAAGTATATGGGATGTGTGGGGGGTAGCAGGATGGAATCTTGTCCTTGCCAGTCAGTGTTGTCATCTTAGTATCAAGCATTTTAAAGTCTAGTAATAGTGTAGTTCACGGAGTCATCTCTTGTTCCCATCCTAAAGGCCCTTCAAGTTTGGACACTCCTCATATGCCTTTGCCATCTTGGTTCAAAGATTGTACTGATCCCATGACTGGGTAGGCCACTCCACTCAGTTCTTCTCCCAGGCTCTCCAGTTCATTCTGTTACGCCAACATCATTCTGGGTTCACGGAATTAGGAGTCTACCCCAGGCCATCTGCCTGATACCACAGCATGGCACACTCTTGGAGGCACCATTTACATGGAACAAAGTGTGAACAGCACCCTCAGCTGTTGTGTAATGCAATGGCCATGAACACACCATCATGCCACGTCTACTCTGGAGTGCTTTGTTCACAGGTCTCCTCTGCTCTCAAATTCCCAAACTCTTATGCAAGTTTCAATTGTACCACAAAGTGGGTATACACACACACGCACACTCCAAATAGAATATCACTAAGTGTGGGGTGCCAGAAAGTTTGACTTTGTGCAAGGTGACTCTACCAGCCTCTATTCACACAATGTTTCTTCCCGTTTTTCTTTAAGTCTGCCACATTGACAGTACCGTTGACTAGACTTGGGAATGAGAAGCCTAAGTCTGAATCAGCAGGTCTTCTTCTAAATCCTCTTAAGTAAGATTTTTAACATCCAAAAGCCTTTATTCACACTTAACTACTGAAAGTTCTGATTAATTATCTTGTCGATGCTTGAGCCTGAGGGAGGTCAGTGATGGTCACGTGCTTTTATACCCACTTCCATTTGCTTATATCTCAAGTCCTGTCCGGTCATAGCCAGCAAAAATTTTTTTAAAAAGAAGAGTAGAGCCGGGCACAGTGGCTCACGCCTGTAATCCTAGCACTCTGAGAGGCCAAGGAAGGAGGATCACTTGAGGTCAGGAGTTCTAGACCAGCCTGAGCAAGAGCGAGACCCCGTCTCTACAAACAATAGAAAGCTTAGCCAGGTGTGGTGGCGCTTGCCTATAGTCCCAGCTACCCAGGAGGCTGAGGCAGGAGGATTGCTTGAGCCCAGGAGTTTGAGGTTGCTGGGAGCTATGATGATGCACTGCACTCTAGACAGGACAACAGAGCGAGATTCTGTCTCAAAAAATAAAATAAAATAAAATAAATAAAAAGGAGAGTAGGTGGAACCCCAAAGATGGCAGAGAGGAAAGAGGTTTAAGAAACCAAGGGGACAGTTGAACAGGTGCTAAAGAGAAAGAGAAGGGAGACACTCCCTGAGAGACCTAGAGATGCTTGACCCCTAGAAATAAGAATGACCTTGTAGAAATAGATGCTTTTAGAAGTAGGTGAGACAAGATTAGTAGAGTAGAGGAGCATATTGTCCCACTAATGGATACTGTGTGTGAATTAAAATAGGCAACTTATGTCAATTGTTCTGGACTTTGAAATAAGCACCCACATCATTGAACATGCAAGGCTTAAGGAGTCTAAAGAGATCGACTGCATTTGGAACTGCTTGATAAATAGACATGATGGGATGGACCTGTACTTTGAGTGATATCATTAAGTGAATATACAGATAGTAATAATTATTTCTCAGTGAACATTTGGTAAAATGGAAGAAGAAAGCTTTAATTTTCATTTTTTGCTAAAATTTGTCAACTTTAAAATATATTTGATTAACAAGAAAACAAGATATCCTGTTTTATGTTTCTAGCTCAGTTTCACTGATTTGTTTTGTTTTTGTTTTTAGAATTTACTTTTTCAAGTAGTCCTACCCTAACTTCATTCACATCTAACCATATGGCTCTGACAACTAAAATTTCTTTTTATTATTACAAACTTCTTCCTGTGGACCAAATTCAAAATCAATCTCAAATGAAGCCATCTATGTCTCTAATTTTTAAAAGTACACATCTTTTTTAATCTAAATAAACATACTAATACAATATTTTTATAAAAGTCCACAATTTCCCTTTACTTTTGAAAAATCAGAGTCTTATGCCTTAAATTAGCTTTGGGTTTTTTTTAACTTACATCTCAATATTTTTATTGTTCAAGAGAGAGAGCTGGTATCAAATATTAATACCAATTTAAATCAGGCATATTCAATATGACAAACTATCCTTTCTTTCTAGTTCCTAGAAGCAGATAGATTCGTCTTTGGTTAAACACACTTACCAGAATGAAAAGGGAGGTTTTGCTAAATATTGGATTCTTTTGACAGGTAGCATTTCCCTCCTCCCATCACCACCTCGACATTCTCTTCCAGGCTCTCCTTTGTATCACAGAGGATGGAAGCCAAGGAACTGCATTTCCCCAACTCCCCTGACCCCAGTATTCTAAATTCATTTAGTGTTCTGCCAATAGGAAGCATTTGCTCAATATTTGGAAGAAAGAATAGAATCACTCTGGGTTAATTTCTCTTTTCCAATAGGAAGCAGATATATAGATTTCTCAGATATAGGCATTTGCAGCAGCCTTCACTCCCCTACTATTCACCTGCTTTGGGGTTAAATTAAACTGATCCCATCCTAAGGGATATTTTTGATACTCCATACTCCAAATGTGAACATCTAGAAATTACTGATGAAAAATTTGGAAGGGAAAAGTTAAGATAGAAAACATATTTTCAACTAACCTACTCAAGTCAAAGACAGAGATTAACAGTGCTACAAAAAGAATGATTGAATTGTCCTGAGATCAGTTAAAGACACAAGATATAATTTACAGCACGAGTTTGTACCTGTCATGGATTTCAAAAAGACAGAAAGGCCTAAAGGCAGATAGAAAACTTTTTCATTGTCCCCAGAGTGATGTTCCTCAAGGCAGTGAGGTAAGAAGGGACAAGGTGGAAAAAGTCAAAGAGGAGTGGTACTCCCTCAAATCCTACGTTGGGTCAGATTCCCCAGAAGCAGAGCTGCAGACAGCAAGACTTGTGATAACAGATTTATTGAGGAAGGAAGTGGGTGGGGCAGGGGAAGAAGATCAGCAAAGATGTGGTTTCAGCTAAAATCTAGCCTTGGTCTGATCATGGGGAGCTCAGGAGCATGATGGCTCCAAAGAGTTTTCCACCTGGATACGAGGGGGCTGGGCTCTTGGCTGGGAAACACTCACAGCAGCAGGGAGATGGGCTCCCCATCTGGTAAAGAGATCAGGGTGGGGTGCTCTTTCGGGAATATCCCAGAACGATATAGAAAAACCGCCCTCCAAACTGAGATGGAGGTGAGAGACCAAACAATGACTCAGACAAGTCCAGCCTGGCGAGTTAGATGAGTTTATTAGAGGTTACTTAACACAGGGCACTCCCTTCTGGGTGGCACAGGAGTTCTCCGGAGAATAAAATCTCCAGCACCTACCCGTGGTGTTGCCTTAAATCTCTTCCCAGTGAGTGATGCAGAGCTCTTTTATTGTCATCGTATGTTTACACTGAAACAAATTAAGCATGTGCAGTACAATCATCATGTTCCTTCATACAAAGCACTGCTTGACATCTGTGACTGCTATAACAAGGGTGACTGTAGCATTCCAGGCTACTCCAGCAGACAGCCCTGTGTCATGAGCCCATGGCCCAAGTCTGCTTCCCACAACCGCAGGCATGTGACGGAAGAAGCAGATGTCACTGTGGGGCTGCTGATCTTCCTGGGAAGGGCTAGTGACCATGACACGGAAGGATGGGCCTCTCCTGCTTTCACCTCTGTGGTGCTGGGTGGAGGCCATGTTATGTTAATAATATTATAATATTCCATTAGGTGGGGATTTGGGTATTATAATTAGCTAAAGGGTATTATAGGACAGCTAATGCAGTTTTAAACCAGTCAGGGCTGGTTTAAGCCAGTTGCCTCAAGAAAGTGCTGAGGCACATCTCTTGTGCCTTGTTGTTAACTTTGGTATTTGCTTAATCTATTTTGTAAGAACTTTGTTGAGCACTCCCAGCTAGCAGTGTTGCTCTTTGTGTGGTGGGGAATTTTGTGTTTTTCCCTCAGACACCAGCACCATCTGCCCCATCCCTACTGCAGGGCTATTTTTTTGCTCACACACAATGTATACCTGTACTTACTGACATTCAGCCAGAACCAAATCCATTTCCTATAGCACAAAAAATTTCATACCTAGGATACTAATATCAAGACCACGGAAGAAAAATGAGAAGCACCTAATCGTTACCTCTGTTCAATTTTCCAGAAATAATAAGTTCTTTTTAAGAAGTTGACAAGATGATTTAAGATATCTCTTAATATTCCAAAGGTGCCACAATAGCTATATTTTATACAATTGCACACATTCAACCCAAGACCAAGTTAGGGACTGAAATTAGCCTCAGAAAAGAAAGAAAAGGAAATATTAAGTGCTCGATTACTATTACTATAAAAATAAATAGTATTCCTAAAGGCATACTAGTCCATGGGTGATGCTGTGCTGAGGAAATAACCAAGCCAGCTTTCCTATATTCTTGATGAAAAATGTTAAAGTCAGATGGAACAAGCAGTACGAAGGTTGGTGACTTTAATTGGTATAGATGATCTCTATTGCAAAAGACTTGACTGGTGCTATGTAACCAGTAAATCAAATTCACAAGTATGTTGTTGTTTTATAGTAGAAGATATCAACCTGAAAATTGAGTGTCTGAAGAAATTGATGTCAATGTAATAAATGAGCAGGACATGTGCCTTCTACCTCTCCCTTTGATGCAGTTAATAGGAGTTTACATTTGGTTCCTGTAAAATTTTCAGTTTTCTCTAATAGTTGCATTGTTAATATAGAAAAGTTGGTCCCTTCTGATTGAATCTCTTTATTATTCAATATTTGATACATATGAATGAAATTTATAACATATATTTTGAAGTATCAATTGTGGACTCTGTTGCAAGACTGCTTGAGTTGGCATACTGGCTCTGCCACTTGTTAGATGAGTGATCCTGGTCAAGTCACTTAATTTCTTTATGTTTCCATTTCCTCCCCTGTAAAATAAAAACAAGAATAGCATCTACCTAAAGAAGCTTTGTGAAGATTAAATAATTAATAACTTAAATAAGTGTCAGAACAGCACTGGCAGCATAATAAGTGCTAGGAAAGTGTTAGCTACCAAGAAACAGTACTACTTTTGTTAGTAGCAAAAATGAAGACCCGTGAACCTGTCATCCAACTTAAAATTATCTCTACAGTTGCATTTGTCTCTATACTTCTCCCATCTCATTCCTGTTTCCCTCATCTTTGCTGTTCTCCATTAACCTGAATTTTCATCATTCCAGTTTTTAAAATTATAACCTATATGTGTGAAACTCTAAGAATATTTTTAGTTTTACTTCATTTTAAAATATATACAAATAGTATACATTATAGGTGATTTCTAAGATTCAATCATATTCTGCTTCTGTTGTAGTTGTTTCATTTTTATTACTGATTAATATTCTTTTGTATGAAATTACTGTGATTTATATATCTACTCTCTGTTGATGAACATTTACATTTTTTCCAGCTTTTTTGCTGTACAGATAATGCTTCTCTGAATTTTGTTACCATGTTTTCTGGTGCACATCTGCAAGAGTTTCTCTAGGACTGTGGTCCCCAACCCCTGGGCCATGGACCAGTATCAGTCCGTGGCCTGTTAGGAAATGGGCCACACAGCAGGAGGTGAGTGGCAGGTAAGCAAGCGAAGCTTCATCTGTATTTACAGCTGCTCCCCGTCGCTCGCATCACTGCCTGAGCTCCGCCCCCTGTCAAATCAGCAGCGGCGTTAGATTCTCATAGGAGTGTGAACCCCACTATAAGTTGCACATGTGAGGGATCTAGGTTGCCCACTCCTTGTAAGAATCTAATGCCTGATGATCTGAGACACAGCTGAGGTGGTGATGCTAGCGCCGGGGCAGCGGCTGCAAATACAGATTATCATTAAGAGAGAGGTTTGACTGCACAATAAATGTAATGCACTTGAATCATCCCGAAACCACCTCCCCCACCCACCCCAGTCTGTGGAAATATTGTCTTCCCTGAAACTAGTCCCTGGTGCCAAAAAGGTTGAGAACTGCTGTTCTAGGATATATGCTTAGGAGTGGAATAACAAGGACATAAACTATGCAAATGTTCAACTTTACAAGATAAGTAACCATTACTGCTGATGCCACATCTTTACCAACAAATGGTATTGACAAACTTCTCATGTTTTTCCAATCTATCAGGTAAAAATATATTTCATTGAGGTCTTAATTTGCATTTTCCTGATTGTTAATGAGTTTGAGCTTCTTTTCATGTTATTTATATTTCTTCTTCAGCAAAATGTTTTTCATATAATTTTGCTCACTTCTCAATTGAGCAGTTTTATGGAGTTCCTTAAATATTCTAATTACTAATCCTCTGTTGGTTATATAATATTTTGCAAGTATCTTTTCCTAATTTATAACTTTCATTTTTACTTACTTTATGATCACTTTTGATTAAAAGAATTTCTTAATTTTAATGTAGTCAAAGTTATTTTTTAAATGTCTTTTGTGGTTAGATTTTTAGTTTCTTAGTCCTTTTCAATATCTGAGGCTTCAGAAACTGTTTCAGATTCAGCTCCAAAATCTTTCAGATGGGCCAAGTACTAGATTACCTTGCAGATGCAGATATTTGCCTTCACGAGAACCCGGCCTCTCTTATTTTTTTATGCTTCATTGTTGTTTTAAGCTCCAGTTACAACTTATTAGGGATCTTTTTCTGTTTTGTTTTGTTGCATGGAGAGAAGGTTCCTAGGATAGTTCCCTTACTTCTTGTGAGACATGCAATGAATTAAAAATTATGTTTCATAAAGAATCTGGATGTTTCATCATAGGAGGATCCTGTATGGTCAGATGCTGAAGCCTTATTCTATCTTTACCTCCCAAAATGCAATATGTATTAGAAATTACAGGTAATTCTATCAAAAGCACATTTTTACTTATCAATCTCTTGCATCAGAAGTGAGAATGCTTTCGGTAATAATCTTCCTTAGGTTGAAGAAATATGAAAATGCTGAGCCCCTCAGGATAACTATGTTTGTTCAACAGATATTACAGTGCTTGCACATAGCAGGTACTGATAAATACCAATTGTTTGAGAACACTAGACATAAAATACAAAAGAATGAGTGGCCAGACTTTTTTCCAACTAAGACCTTAAATACGTCAGTATGTTATTTTACATAAATATATACCATTTATATATTTTGGTATGCAAAACTTGGTGACAAACTTTATATATTTATGTAAAATATATATTTGGTGTATATATACCCAAATATATACCAAAATATATACCAAATATATATTTTGTCACCCAAGTTTCAATTCCAATTTAATGCATTCAACCTACTGTAATTGCACGCAACTCCAAGGAGTAAGAAGACAAATATTTACTGGTGGAAAACTGGATAGAAGCTCTTAGTTTTATTTCAGGGAATTGGTACAAGTAAGGCAGAAGCATCAAAAGGTGAACTATCCCAGGAATATAGGAAAGAGATGATATAGGTGGTACTTCAGTGACAAAATTTAAATTAATATTTTGATTCTCTGCTGTAGATAGTTACGATGTAGTCAAGCCAGAGAAGTACATTTGGCAGTGGGGGAGAGGGGCATGGCATATATGTATAGTAACCATACCTAATTTCCTTTACACATCTATAAATAATTTAACCTCTGGGCTGGACCCCCAACTCTGCAAGGAACTATTTTTCCTTCCATTAATCCTATAGCAAACAATGGGGGTCTACAGAAATATCTGGGTACATTTTCTTGACAAAGGGAGCAAAATTTTATGCCCACATGCTAGATACACAAGTATGTTGTACATGGTACTTCATTCCATCCACTTACAAACTTTTCACTGCAAATGCATGACATTTTCACCTTCATGGAACTCCTGTAACAATTCATAACTATTGGTAATTTTGGTTCTTTCTCTCTCAGTCAAAATAGAACATTAAAATACACATGAGCAAAAAGTGATATTATTCTAACGACAAATATGAATTCATTTTAATTTATTAAGAAGTAGATTATTCACAAACTTTATTATTTTAACTATTATTTACAACATATTACCTGAAATACATCTCACATCTGAACATGGCATGCCAGTCTACATCGTAGTTGAAAACCACAGCCATTTATCAACTAAATTTTTGATCATCTGAAAAAAATGAAGATAACCCACAATTATAAGTATCCTCTATTAAAAGAGAAAGAAATATAAGTTGCTCTAGGCACTGAAATATGTCAAAGCACAGCCAAATGTAACAATACTTACATTAATTAATAAACCATAAAAATAATTGTGAAGAAATATTGGGTTTTCCCAGTATTTTTTAACATAAAATTTCTTCCAACATCACGTATTTTGTTGTCCCTGATTTGTTGATGCCCAAAGTACGTCCTTAAGTGGGTGGCTTCACAGGAAATGAGGGAGGTGGTGGAACAGTATCCAGATGCTGTTGGTGGCCACAGCAGGAGGATAAGAATATAGAAAATCCTGGCCACTGTCAGTGTGGAGATGATGCAGTGTAGGAAGGAGGGCAGAAGGAGAAAAGTTCATGTAGGTGGGCATGTCGTGAGAGCTTTTAGAAGGCCATCAGGAATGAGGATTAAGGGAAGGAGAAGCTTGCACAGCTACTGAGGTGTGGGAGAGTCAGGAGAAGAAAGAGGATTTAAAGACATGCATCTCTAGGTAACAAATTAAACCCTCTTTAGAGTTCTTGGAGGAAGAGAAATAAAGTTTGGAATTACATTTAATTACTTTCCCTACTGGACTGTCTTTCTATTGAGATACAGGATTATTTTATTTTTCACATATTCATTCATTCAGTCAACTGTTCATTTACCCAACAAATATATATTGAGTGCCTACTATGTGCTAGGCTCTGGTCTAGGCAATGGGGATACAATAGTGAATAAAGCAAACAAAAACTCCCTGGCCTTATGGGGTTAACGTCTTAGTGGCACGAGACAGACAAAACACAAATGACAAGAAAGTCATTTAGTATGTCTGATGGTGATTGTACTATAATACTATAGAGAAATACTACGCTATATACTATGTTATAGTATAACATATAGTACTTTTGAGAAAAATAAAGCAGGAAGAGTATAGTGAGTGTTGGGGAGATTGCAAAGTTAAACAAGGTGTTAAGGAAAGCCCAGGGAGGCTTTCTTGAGGAGGTTACTTTTAAGCAAAGGCCTGAAGGAAATGAGTTGGCTAACTGTGGATATGTTGGAGGAGAGCGTTCCAGGCACTGGGAACAAGTGCAAAAGCCCTAAGGGGAGGGTGTGTCTGGCACACTGTCCTAAAGGCAAGTTTTCTTGTGTTTGGTAACACATACATGCCAACTAGTTAATAGTACCAACAGATGTAAAACAGCTCAGTATTCTTCAAATTATGGGTCATTACCTGTTAATCAGTAAGAAAACTAATTTCATTAATGCCACAATTTAAAAAAATAAAATGGAATAAATAAGAACAAAAAATAACTGGGAATGTCATGTTTTTTTTTTTTCAATTGGAAGTTTTATTTCAGTAGCGTGTGTGTTTGTGTTTATGTGTGAGAAAAAGAAGATGACTGTAAGTACAGTGGGTTGTGATGTAAAATATATTTCTTTACTGTGGACTCCAGTCAAAAATGTTTGAGAAATATGGAAGTAGACTGTCCTTCCCTTCCAGGAGTCAAATTCTTAGTTTTGTGTCTATCTTCAGAGCAATGATTCTCAATGGAAATGGAGTCTCCACTAGCACGAAAGTGGGACATTTCAGAATCATCTAGGACACACTCCCCAGCACCCCCAGATATTCTTATACCTCCTCACCCTAACAAAGAATCACTACTTTCGTGATCCATCACTAATACTGAAAGCAAATTTGCCACATCTGCCCCCTAAGCAGAAGTTTAACCACCGTAGATCGGCCTGTAACCAGCTGGGCTAAGTCTATCTTCCTCATCACAAACATCATTGCTGAAGAGAGCTGGAGCCCACAGACTCGGGACCACTGCCCAGGCACTGTCACAGAGTGCTGGGCATCACCTCTTACAGGCTGGGCTGGAAGGGCTACCCTTGCCTAACTCTCTGAGTACACACTCTGTCTAGTGTGCAGCCTTTCATTTATCTCTGTATATATGTGAAGACCTGAAAAGGTCTCAGTGTAAGTCTAGGTCTGTATTTTAACCTTAAGTTGACTTTGTCCTGAAATGTCACTTGCCAGCCCATTTGTTGTTCCAAGCACAATCAACAACAGTCTTTACACATTAAATTCTCCCCTATTTCTTTGCTACAAAATAAAATGTTCATCCTAACTGGCCTAATACCTGTGGTATGAACTCTTGCCTACTATCAGCTTCACAAAGTTTGTGTTTATGATTCAATTTTATTTTCTGCTTCTCAGTTGGTTTATTACTGGACAGTCTTTTAACTAGGTAGCAATTTTTAGTGACAGTTTTAGCTGTAAAAAGATCCTGCTTCGTGTTTTTATACTACATGAAACATAGGTAGTATTATCTCAGACACAGTCATACATTCTGAAACCACAAGCTCTGGATCAACATTTTGTTTATATCCTATAGAGCTCTTACAGTGATGTAGATTATCACCATCTCTAGATCAACATTTGTCTACTTCCTCATACTCTTCCAAGAATATTTAATAAATATTAAGTAGTAACTGCTCTTATATATTACTGTACTAGATTAAGGCCAATGTCATGGGTCCAGTCTCTTGTTGAGATTGTTCCATTCTATGAAAACAGCCTCAACTGCATTGACAACCTTATACTGTTCATAGATTAGTACTGGAGGAAAAACAATTCTAATATATGCTCAGCTAACATGTCAGTAGCAGTCTCGTAGAATGCAATTGGCATTGTAAATGATTGTCAACTAATGTGTGCTTGCATAGTTTGACTGAGTAGTCCTACTAATTATAAGGATTTAACTACTTTTGATCGCATGTAACATTAACAGTATAAGAGCCAAAATTATAATCTAAATATGAAAAGAAATATGAGAAACATGAGAAAGGTTCAAACACTGAAAAACAATTATCAGATATATATCTGTCAGCTAGTTTTCTCCTTCCTCCATCAGCTAGTTTTATTAAATAAATTTTGGTGATAAGAAAAGATTAGGAATAAAAGCCTACATGGTAAAATCAATAATACTAAATATATTGAAGTACTCACTAAATCTTATGATCATGTCAGTGAAGCATTTATTTATTGGTTTATCTATTCAGTGAAGCAAACAATAAATTAGGTAAACTACTATGTCACTAAATTATAGAGAGATTTATGTTTAAGAAGCTACACTAGTACTTGCATTTAAAAAAGTCTTTGTAAATACATTTCTCCAACCTTGTATATTCAGGTATTCAGTATTAGAGGCCATAGTTTTAAGCAAGAAAATGGAACGAAGGAAAGGCTGTAGGGTTTCCTGAATTAAAAGGCCATTTTAAATCAGAAATTGTGGCATAGATTTCCCAAGAAATGTTGCCTATTTTACAGGAAAAATAGTATGGGTTTTATCCCACTGAAATTGTTTGCTTATCATTTAAAACTGATCATTGAAGGATTTCCTAAAGTTTACCTGAAATATAAAATTTAACAGAACATAGTAAAATGGGACACACCCAGTATCTGGGAAGAAAATAGAATTATAATTGAACATATTTTTTGTCCATAATGCCCTTGAAATTGTGATGCCTGTTTGATGTAGTCTCTACCAGTTGAGACAATGATATACAAATGTTCTGTTCTTAAATTTTATCTTCACTCTTAAAAATAAAACCTATCTGGCTTTCTTTGAGAATTAGCCTCCCTACCCTCCCCACTCCCAATGTTTTCACCCAACAAAATATGCTTTTTTAATTGTATCATATAGTGTTATACACTTCTGGCCTCGGATTTTAATATATGTATATTTAAATTACAAAGAATAGAGGAAGACATGTAGGTACAATCAAAACCCAGTGACTCGTTAGTAGGTTTTTTTCACTAGGCATTACCCTATCTCAGTGGAATTCATTGTTCTCTTGCCAATCAAGTCCTGATGAAACCTTTCTTACAAAGGCAAGCAGGCAGTCTGAGAGAGAGAGGTGCGTAGGGAGGACCTTTCCTCCTCATCCCCACCCCACACACACACTAGAATGTAAGCTTCTATTCTTCCATCCTATTTACTTTCATAAATGTCTGAATGTCTAGGGCATGGGTCATGCTTTTGAAATTTTTTTGATTGATTCCTTGAAAATATAAAATTTGAGTAATTCCCACTTATTCCTGGCCGCAAAGAAGGTAAGGATACTTGAGGGATTGTGATAAGAGTATTCAACTGTGTTCATAAGAACTATGCCGATTGATTACCAATTTTGAAAGCCCTAGAACACAATAAAATAAGTTAAGAATAAAATACTCGTAAACCAAACACGGCATCTCATTAATCATTTATCAAGAACTTCAGTATCATATTGTACTTTAAGGTCATTGTTATTTGTGTCATTTTTTCACTGCTTATTACAATAAGATATATTAAATACACATCAGGTTGAATCTGTGTGGACTCCATAAAATATACTGGAAATTAGATTTTAAAATAAACCAGATAATTTATTTAACAGTTGGTTCTAAGTTATTATGAAAAGAAAGTACAATTTTGAGCTATTCTAGGTCTCAAATTCAAGATAAATGAGAATATGTTGAAGTGGAAAGCTTAAAATTAGTTACTACATATAGAAAGATATGAGACACATGCTGTTCAGTACATATGGTGGTTGGTGTGCTTGGGTTCAATTCTCATTCCACTACTTACTTAGTGTATGACCCTGGACATAGTTTCTCTTCTCAGTGCCTCAGTTTCCTTATCTGTAAGACGTAGATTATAATAAACCCTACCTCATAGGGTTGTTGTGAGGATTAAAATCATTAATGTGATGCTTGATTTTTCACTTTTATCATCCCTCACCCTCACATCCAATCCATCATGAGGTCCTATTTGTCTTCCACTAACCATATCTTGATCTCTTTCCACCTCTATCGGTCTTCCCTGTGCCCATCTTCATTAAGGCCACCATCATTTTACAGCTGCATAAACTGATCTCCCAGAATCCATACTTTTCCAGCTCCAATCCATTCAGATTGACCCTTTTAAAACATTTAATCAAATCACATCCTTCCCCTTCTTAAAACTCTGTCATGCATGGCCTCCTTTTATTGCTCTTAAGAAAAAAATTAGACCTTTTAACATGGCTAAGTGTTGTCCAGCATGATTCATTTCCTCCTAATCCACAAAATTTATCTACAAGTCTGTCCTTTCCCTCATTCACCATGCTCCTGTCTGTTCCTCAAACCCAGCAAATCCTTCCCCATTGCAGACTCACGGTATATGCTCTTATCTGGAACTGCAATCACTTCCCCCAGCCCTGCACATGAACTTCCCCTGTTCATTCCTGAAGAATCTCTGAAATATGCCATCTCCTTATACATACCTTACCCTGCCACCTTATTGAAAGTGGCCATCCCATGTTATTTGATATCCCATTACCTTTAACACTAATTATTATAATCTTTAATTATCTTATTTATTTTTTGCTGTTGTCTGTATAGTTTCCCCAATCAGAATATATCAAGTAAGTCCCTCGGGGGCAGAGTATCTTATTCAATGTTTATCTTCAGTGATCGGCACATAGTTGGTGCTTAATAAGTTTGGAGAAAAAAATGCTTACCACTATTTGTGACACACAAAATGCTCAATCAGTGACAGCTTTTATCATTAGAGTGATGCTTTTATTCGAGGAAATTACATAGATTGTCAGGTAAAAGAGTGCATATAAATGCATAACTTGAGTAACTCCTTTTAGTATTGAAAGAAATTCACCAATTCAATAAATAAACACTGTGATGGTAGGTAGCATTCAAGTTAATTTTATCATGTAACATTGAGATCCTGGGTTTAATTAAATAAAGATATTATTTGGGTTTCATCTTTGAGAAATGCAGAAATATTAGAATAGTAGATAATAGACACTATCTCTGTTGTTCCCTTCTGGATGTCTATCCAACCTCATAGGTAAGCTCCTTTTAGATAGGCATAATATTCCACTTAACATACACATACACACACTCAACATGCAGATGGCAAGTGTTCAAATATTTGTTGAATTGAATTGAATTTGATAGAAACATATTAGAGACAATGCCACAAGAGAAAGGAGATCAAAGGTTTATCCCACAAATGCTTGCCTACTTACACAATAGCTTGGACCTTAGTGCTTTCAATTAACCATGATTCTAACCAACTGGCCAGAATTAAGTTTATTGGCTGACTCACAAACTATCAGTTGTTTGGCTAGACAACTAAGCCATACTAACAACTGGCTAGAAAAATTCCACAGGTTATCCAAGGTCTGTAACTGTCTCTCTGCAGGAGGTCTCTCAAAAATTAGAGAAACATATGCTCTGAATACAATGTAAGGCAGTGGAAATGCTCTTGGATGAGAGGGAAAGCTGAAAATGACGGGAGGGCTGAAAATACAACTAGGCTTGATTAGAGCAAAGAAGAGGAATTATTGTCGCAGCACAGAACGAAGGAAGAGACTGTAGCTGATTAAAGTAGAATCAAGTAACTAGACTGGGAGCTTTCAGGTAAAACACAATTTCCGTTACAGAAAACAAAAGTTAAGTAAAATAGATAGGATAGAAGGCAAAAGAGAGAAAAGAAATTTTGGGAAGCTTTCACTCATAATCAAGAATTCAAAATATCTTACTTAGTCCTTATTTAATACAATATAAAAGAACATGCTGTAGTCTTAAAACTGCCTTTGATTTTTTAAGTTTATAAACTTTGCTCAAAAATGTCATATTTCAAAGGAAAATAGATCCAGATAAATGAAAATTCAGAGAACTTAAAGTAAAAGGTGTAATTTAGAATCAAAAATTTTCATTAATACCTGAAGATTTCTGCGCTATGGCAGAAATTTTGTAGAATAAAATATCTCATAAGAGAAGGGGAAAAATGGCAATCCAGTAGAGGCCTCCCACCTCACTGCTCGCAGGGAAGGATGTGAAGAGCACCAACGGCTGCCTGCACACAATCTCTCACTCCAAAAACAGCATTGCAAAATTGCAGAGAAGCATTATGGGGCACTCAGAGCAAGAAAAAAGGTGACAGGGAGATGCATTCACAAAAACTGTAGAGTGCAGGGAATACAATAGAGATCAGAGCTCTGGAAGGACACGCTCGCCAGGTCAGCACAGTGCAACCTGACCTACAGGTGGTCACGCACCCTCCCCACAGACTTCCCATCCACTCAGTCAGGGACAAGCCCAGAGTTGATGCAAAGTTGTTGCACAAGACAGCAGGCTCTGTGAAGAGGAAGCAATTGTGGAACCATATGGAACTCTCGGGTGCACTGTAAATGGACTACGCTGGGCCAGGTAGGGACTGGGCTGAGATACAGCTTCCCAGGACAGTAGGCTGGAATCTGCAGATGGGATGGAAGTCAGTGGGACCAGGGTACAGGAGCTGAATGGAGAGCAATGGGATACTCCCTTGGTGGCTACCAGCAATTGCCTCCGTGGAACCTAGCGGGTTGAGGAGAGTTTGCATTCATGGTGTGATCTGAACCCCGCTATATGCCAGATTGGCAGTCAGCAGACATCTTTAAAGTCTCCCACCTGGAGCTGACTGTTAGATAGGTCTCTAGCTTCAGCCCACCCCCAGCCCGGCGGCTCTTCCACCTCGGCACAACAGGCTATGCCCTTGGAGGCTGCGGACAGCTGCCTCTGTGGGTTCTAGGTGGGACAAGGTCCCTGACCTGTATCAGTGGGAACTTTGTGTATTGAAAACAGTTCGTGGCCCATCCATCTTGTCCTGCCTCCCTGGCTCTGGCCTTCTCCTACGTGACTGACCCCAGTGCCGGCTCTCCAGGTCTCCGTCCTTCCCTACCACAGAGAACGGTCTCATATTGAAGGTTGCTGTTCCATAATGACTCAATTTGTATAAGTACTGGTTCCCATGGCAACCGAATGCCTCAGGTGCCACAGGCTGAAACAGAGCAGCTGCTCCCAACCCTACTCACTTTACTAGGGAGTTTTACTCCATCCAACAGTGCCTTCAACTGCCACTATTCCCCCCCACCCCTCCGTGGGAGCATCCCCCTGGTGGAGACTTCTGGGGATAGAGGTGGAGACCCACCTGCCTTGCCTTGGGGTCTAGTGGTGGAAAAAGGGTGCACAACTAGAGAGCCCCCTATCAGCCAGTGACATACAGAGATGCACATCAGAGGGCCAGACATACAAACTGTGGGGAAGCTCAAGAGCCCACAAGTGGTCCAATCAGAGAGGCAAGTGCCCGAGCTTGTGGATAGGGAAGAAAAAACCTGACTAGAGACCTCAGCAATCACACCAGTTTGTCCCTCCCATCAGAAACAGCCCTCCAAGCCCAGAGAGAGAGCTCTGAACTCCATAGCAGCATCCCTCATAGTGGCTGGATAAGCAACCTCTGAGCTGTGTAGAAATTTACTCACCCTAGCTCTCACACTGCAGTTGCAAGCTATCTTGCTCCTTTCCCCACCTCAGGGGGAACATGGTCAAAGTAACCCCTGGGAGCTACAAGACCCCTCCCAAAGCTTGAGGTTTGCCTATACCCCACCTGGGGGACCAGAGCCTGCCACAGGTGCAACAGATTACCTAGCTAACTAACTGGCTCCTCCACACAAACTGTAATCAATGACAGCAGGAAAAACCCCATAACTAAAAATATTGCCTTCCACCTTGAGCTATTAGGGAGCAGTAGATTCGTACCCTCAAGTACAATCCACCAGCTTGGAGCTCAAGCTGGGAGAACAAACTCACCATACTGCACTGGGAAGAGATGAAGACAATAGGTCAGAGGTAACCAAAGAGGTGCACCAAACTTGCTAAAATACACCTAAGGCAATACAAACCAATAGTCCTCTCCCCAGCTCTTCCAGGGAACAAGTCTTGGTGTCTTGGGGACAAGGCCATAAACTAGCCTTAGTACCCCCAGCTCTTGAACAGGGGGCCAGATAAGAAAGAATCAGTGAAAGAACTCAGAAACCATGAAAAATCAGAACAAAAAGTCACCCACAAAAGAAATCATTAGTTCTTCAGCAACAGATACCAACTCAAATGAAATGGGTAAAATGACAGAGGAAGAATTTAGATTATGGACTGTAAGAAAGCTCAACGGAATTCAAGAGAAAATTGAATCCCAGGACAAAGAAAATACAAGAACAATCCAAGAAAAGAATGAAAAATTCTCTAAAGAAATTGAAGAATTACATAAAAACCAAACAGTAGTACTAGAAATGAAAGAGGCATCCAAGGATTTACAAAACACAGTGGAAAGCCTTAAGAATATGCTAGATCATGCAGAGGAAAGAATCTCAGAGCTGGAAGGTAACTCCTATGCACTAAATAAATCAGGAGAAGAGAAAGAACCCAAAAGCAAAAGACATGAACAAAGCATGCAAGAAATGTGGGATTATGTAAAGAGGCCAAACATAAGAATCATAGGCATCCCTGAGGGTGAAAAAGAAAATTCACAAGGGCTGGAAAATCTATTTGAAGAAATAATAGAGGAAAATTTCCATGGCCGAGCCAGAATCTCAATATCCAGGTACAAGAAGCACACAGGATTCCTGGGAGAATCAATGTTAAAAGGCAATCACCACACCACATAGTTATTAGGCTGACCAAAGTAAACACGAATGAGGCACTCCTTTGAGCAGTAAGGCAAAAACAGCAGGTAACCTACAAAGGAAAACGTATCAGATTAACTGCAGATTTCTCAGCTGAAACCTTACAAGCCAGAAGGGACTGGGGACCCATCCTCAGTTTTCTAAAACAGAATAATGGCCAAATCAGAGCTCTTTATCCTGCAAAACTAAGCTCCTTATATGAGGGAGAAATAAAGACTTTTCCAGACAAGCAATCACTGATGGAATTTGTGAAGACCGGACCTTCCCTGCAGGAAATAATCAGACCTGTATTGTACGATAACCAGTGCAACAGACACCCATCAGTGTAAAATTACCCAAAAGCTAAAAGTGCAGAACCCAGATTTCACAATGGCTCAAAAGGTAAAACAACACAAGAGTCTACCCAACAGGATAAACAGAAATTTTCTGCCAAATATCAATTCTCTCAAAAATGTGAATGGCTTGAATTGCCCATTGAAGAGACATATGATGGCTGAATGGATAAAATAATACAAGCCAAGTATCTGCTGTCTCCAGGAAACTCATCTTACACACAAGGACTCATTCAGACTCCAGGTGAAGGGACTATGTACAATTTTCTGGGAAAATGGAAACCAAAAAAAAGCTGGGGTAGCCACTCTTATATCAGATATCATAAACTTTAAAGCAACAAAAGTAAAGAAGACAAAGATGGTCACTGTATAGTAGTAAAGGGAAAAATCCTACAAGAAGGATTAACAAGTCTAAATATTTATACACCCAACACAGGAGTGCCCAGATACATAAAGCAAATACTGCTAGATCTAGACAACATAACATAGCAATGCCATAATAGCAGGGGACTTCAACACCCCACTGACAGAACTGGACAGATCCTTCAAGCAGAAAAGAAGCAAACAAGCAATGAACCTAAACAGGATTGTAGAACATTTGGGCCTAACAGACACCTACAGAACACTCCACCCAATAAACACTGAATATACTTTCTTCTCATCAGCTCATGGAACTTTGTCGAAAATTGATCACATCCTAGACCACAAAAAAGATCTCAAAAAATATAAAAAAATAGAAATCATACCATGTATCTTTTCAGACTAAAGTGGAATAAAATTAGAAATCAATTCCAACAGAAACACACAACTCTATACAAAAACATGGAAATTAAAAAATCTACTGCTGAATGACTATTGGATCAAAGAGGAGATTCAGATGGAAATCAAAAGGTTCTTCGAACCAAATGATAATGGGGACACAAGTTATCAAAATCTGTGGGATACAGCAAAAGCAGTCCTGAGAGGAAAACTCATCACCTTAAACACCCACATCCAAAAGACAGAAAGTTCACAAATCATTAAACTAATGAATCATCTCAAGGAAATGAAAAAGGAAAAGCAATCCAACCCTAAACCCAGCAGAAGAAAAGAAATAACCAAGATCAGAGCAGAACTAAATGAAATCGAGAACAAAAGAGCTATACACATAGGGGTCCGGAAAAATGGCGATCTGATAGCGTCCTACCACCGCACCGCTCCCAGGGAAGGAGGTGAAGAACGCCAGCGGCTGCCTGCGAGCACGGACCGCTCACTCCCAAAACAGCATTGTGAATGACAGAGAAACAACGCCAAACGCCCAGCCCAAGAAAACAGGTACAAAATTTTCACAAAGATCGGAGGGCGCACGGAGCACAATAGAGCCCAGAGCGCGGGAAGGCCGCGCTCGCCAGGTCGGCGCAGCGCGACCGGCCCCCCAAGCGGTTACGCGCCTCCCCATCCACTCAGTCAGGGACAAGCCCAGAGTTGGGCTTGCACAAGACAACAGACGCTGTGGAGTTGGAGTAATCACGAAAGCCAAACACAACCCCCAGCTGCAGTGTACAGACACCGCGCAGGGCTGGGGATCACGCTGGGTGGAGATTCAGCTTCCCGGGACAGTGCGCGGGAACCCGCAGACCGGCACTGCGTCACTGGAAGTCAGCGGGACTGGGCCCAGGAGTTTAACGGGGAGCGGGGCACGCCCTTACAGGCTGCTAGCAACTGCCGCTGCGGCCCGCGGAGAAAAACTGCGCTCCCGGCGCGATCGGAGCCCAGCTGTGCACCAGGCTGGCGGCGGCCGCCATCTTTACAGCCGCCCGGGCAGAACCGTGAGCCGCGTCCCTAGCTCCGCCCCGCCCCGGCCCAGGGCTCATCCGCTGGGGCGAGACAGGCTTTGCCTGTGGTGGCCAGGGACAGCGGCCCTGGGTTCCAGGTGGGTGGAGATCCCGGAACTGTAGCGGTGGGACCTTTGAGTATTGGAAACAGTTTGCAGCTTGTCCATCTGGTTCTGCTACCCCGGCTCTGGCCTCCAACAAATCCGCTCCGTGCCGGTCCTAGTGCCCGCCCCTGCAGGTCCCAGCCCTCCTGTACCCCAGAGATCGGTCATTTTGAAGGTTGCTGGCTATAGTGACTCATTTGGTATAACTGCTGGTTCCCATGACAACCAAATACCTCAAGAGCCACAGGCTGAACCAGAGCAGCTCCCCATAATCCTGCCCACTTCAATAGGGAATTTCGTGCCACCCAAGAGCGCTTCCAGCGGCCACTACTCCCCCCTCCCCGTGGGAACATCCCCCCTCCCCCGTGGAGACTGCTGGGGATAGAGACGGCCACCCGCCTCGCCTTGGGGTCTAGTGGTGGAAAAGGGGTGCACAATTGTAGATCCCCCTATCAACCAGTATCACGCGGAGACACACATCAGAAGGGCAGACACACGTGGCTAGATGAGCAACCTCTGAGCTGTGTAGAATTTTCCCAACTCAGCTCTCACACTGCAGCCAAAAGAAATTTTGTTTCTACCTGCACCTCAGGAGCCACGGGGTCAAAGTAACCCCTAGGAGTTACAAGGCCCCTCCCAAAGCACAGGGCTTTCGCATACCCCAACTGGGGAATCAGAGTCTGCCACGGACATAACAGAATACCTAGCTAATAGGGAGCGGAGGACTCATATCCTCAAGTACAACTCATTAGCTCAGAGCCCAAGCTGGGAGGTCATTCTCACCACACTCCACTGGGAAGAGAAGACCACAGGTCAGAGCTAACTCAAGATCCACCAAACTTGCTAAAATACACCTAAGGCAATACAGGCCACTACTTCTCTCCCTGGCTTTGCCAAGGAACAATAATTGTGGGCCTGGTGACAGAGCCATAAACTAGCTCTAACACCCCCAGCTCTCGACCAAGAGGCCAGATAAGAAAAAACCAGCGAAAGAACTCAGGGAACATGAAAAATCAGAGTGAAAAGTCACGCCCAAAAAGAAATTATCAGTTCCTCAGCAATGGATACCAACCCAAATGAAATGGGTAGAATGACAGAAGAGGAATTTCGTTTATGGATTATAAGAAAGCTCAATGAAATTCAAGAGAAAACTGAATCCCAGCACAAAGAAACCACAAGAAAAATGCAAGAAATGAATGAAAAATTCTCCAAAGAAATAGAAATATTACGGAAAAATCAAATAGAAATCCTAGAAATGAAAGAAGCATTCAAGGATCTACAAAACACAGTGGAAAGCCTTAAGAATAGGCTGGACCATGCAGAGGAAAGAATTTCAGAGCTAGAAGATAGCTCCTATGCGCTAAATAAATCAGCCGAGGAGAAAGAACACAAAAACAAGAGGCAGGAAAAAAGCATACAAGAAATGTGGGATTATGTAAAGAGGCCAAACATAAGGATCATAGGTATCCCTGAGGGAGAGGAGGAAAATTTGCATGGGCTGGAAAATTTATTTGAAGGAATAATAGAGGAAAATTTCCATGGCTTAGCCAGAAATCTCGATATCCAAGTACAAGAAGCACACAGGACTCCTGGGAGAGTCAATGTGAAAAGGCATTCACCACGCCACATAATTATTAGACTGACCAAAGTAAACACAAAAGAGGCACTCCTCAGAGCTGTAAGATGAAAAGAACATGTAACCTACAAAGGGAAACCGATCAGATTAACTGCAGATTTCTCAGCTGAAACCTTACAAGCCAGAAGGGAAAGGGGCGACATCATCAATCTCCTAAAACAAAACAAAGGTCAACCCAGAATTCTGTATTCTGCCAAACTAAGCTTCTTATGTGAGGGAGAAATAAAGACCTTTCCAGATAAGCAATCACTGATAGAATTTGCGAAATCCAGACCAACCTTGCAAGAAATGCTTAGACCTGCATTATACACTAAACAGAGCAACAGACACCCACCTATGTAAAACTACGCAAAAGCTAAAACCCCAGAAACCAGATTCCACAATGACGCAAGAGGTAAAACAAAAGATACCACCCAACAGAATAATCAGAAATTTACCCCAAATATCAATTCTCTCAATAAATGTAAATGGCTTGAACTGCCCATTGAAGAGACATAGGCTGGCTGAATGGATTAAAAAATACAAACCAAGTATCTGTTGTCTTCAGGAAACACACCTTACACACAAAGACGCATTCAGACTCAAGGTGAAAGGATGGAATACAATTTTCCAGGCTAAAAGAAATCCAGAGTAGCCATCCTCATTTCAGATGACATAAACTTTAAAGCAATAAAAGTAAAGAAGGACAAAAATGGACACTATATAGTGGTGAAGGGAAAAATCTCACAAGAGGATTCAACAATCCTAAACATTTATGCACCCAACACAGGAGCATCCAGGTACATAAAGCAAATACTGCTAGATCTAGACAACATAATAAGCAGCAACGCCATAATAGCAGGGGACTTCAACACCCCACTGACAGAACTGGACAGATCCTCCAAACAAAAAACAAATAGAGAAATAAAAGACCTAAACAGGACTATAGAACATTTGGGCCTAACAGATATCTACAGAACACTCCACGCAAATAACACTGAATATACATTCTTCTCATCAGCTCATGGAACTTTCTCTAAAATTGACCACATCCTAGGCAACAAAATAGATCTAAACAAATTCAAAAACATAGAAATCATACCATGTATCTTTTCAGACCACAGCGGAATAAAATTAGAAATCAATTCCAACAGAAACTCACATCGTCCTCCAAAAATGTGGAAACTAAACAATCTATTGCTGAAAGATTATTGGGTCAAGGAGGAGATTCAAATGGAAATCACAAGATTCTTTGAACTAAACGATAATGGGGACACAAGTTATCAAAATCTGTGGGATACAGCAAAAGCAGTCCTGAGAGGAAAACTTATCGCCATAAATTCCCACATCCAAAAGACAGAAAAGTCACAAATCAGTAAACTAACGAATCATCTTAAGGAAATGGAAAAGGAAAATCAAAGCAATCCTAAAGCCAGCAGAAGAACAAGAAATATACCAAGATCAGAGCAGAATTAAATGAAATCGAGAACAAAAGAACAATACAGAAGATTAATGAAACGAAAACTTGGTTCTTCGAAAAGATAAACAAAATAGACAGGCCACTCGCCAGGTTGACCAGAAGCAGAAAGGAAAGGACTCTAATAAGCTCAATTAGAAATGAAAAAGGAGAAGTCACAACTGATACCATGGAAATACAAAACATCATCTTTGAATACTACAAAAATCTCTATGCCCACAAACATGAAAACGTGGAGGAAATGGACATTCTTAGAAACACACTACCTCCCCAGGCTCAACCAGGAAGAAACAGAATTTCTACACAGACCAATATCAAGCACCGAAATTGAAGCAGTAATTAAAAATCTACCCACAAAAAAAAGTCCCAGACCAGACGGGTTCACACCTGAATTCTACCAAGCCTACAAAGAAGAACTGGTGCCTATACTGCAGAAATTATTTGAAAATATCCAGAAGGATGGAATCCTCCCAAACTCATTCTATGAAGCCAATATCACCTTGATACCAAAGCCAGGAAAGGACACAATAAAAAAAAGAAAACTACAGACCAATATCCCTTATGAATATAGATGCAAAAATTCTCAATAAAATCCTTGCAAACCAAATTCAAATGTACATCAAAAAAATAATTCATCACGATCAGGTGGGCTTCACCCCCGAGATGCAGGGATGGTTCAACATACTCAAATCTATAAATGTAATTCACCATATAAATAAAAACAAGAGCAAAGACTATATGATCCTCTCAATAGATGTGGAAAAAGCTTTTGACAAAATCCAGCACCCTTTTATGGTAAGAACTCTTAACAATATAAGCATAGATGGTTCATACCTCAAAATTATTAAAGCCATATACAATAAACTCACAGCCAATATCATACTGAACGGGGGAAAATTGAAAGCATTCCCCCTTAAGACTAGAACCAGACAAGGTTGCCCACCATCTCCACTTCTATTCAACATAGTGCTGGAAGTCCTTGCCAGAGCAATCAGAAAAGAGAAAGGAATCAGGGGTGTCCAAATGAGAGCAGAACAGATCAAAATTTCACTCTTTGCTGATGATATGATATTATATCTAGAAAACCCCAAAGATGCAACCAAGAGACTACTGGAATTGATATATGAATTCAGCAAAGTCACAGGACACAAAATCAATTCACACAAATCAGTAGCCTTCATATATGCCAATAACAGTCGAGCCGAGAAACAAATGAAAGACGCAATTCCTTTCACAATTGCACCAAAAAAAATTAAATATATAGGAACATATTTAACTAAGGAGGTGAGAGACCTATATAGAGAGAACTACAAAACACTGAGAAAAGGAACTGCAGAGGATGTAAACAGATAGAAAACCCTACCGTGCTCTTAGATTGGTAGAATCAACATTGTTAAAATGTCTATACTACCTACAGTGATTTACAGAATCAATGCAGTCCCTATCAAAATACCAACATCATTTTTGCAGATCTAGAAATAACAATTCTACACTTTATTTGGAACCAGAGAAGACCCCATCTAGCCAAAGCAATCTTAAGCAAAAAGAACAAATTGGGAGGCATCAATCTACCAGACTTCAAATTACACTACAAGGCTATAGTTACCAAAACAGCATGGCACTGGCACAAGAACAGAGACACAGACCAATGGAACACGACTGAGAACCCAGATATAAAACCAACCTCATACTGTCATCTGATCTTTGAGAAAGTAGACAAACACATATACTGGGGAAAAGAATCCCGATTCAATAAATGGTGCTGGGAAAATTGGATAGCCATATGTAGAAGACGGAAACTAGATCCACCTCTCTCACCTGTCACAGAAATCAACTTACAATGGATAACAGACTTAAACCTAAGACATGAAACTATAATAATTCTAGAAGAAAACATTGGAAGAACTCTTATAGACATTGGCCTAGGCAAAGAATTTATGAAGAAGACTCCCAAAGCAATCACAGCAGCAACAAAAATAAATACATGGGACCTGATCAAATTAAAAAGCTTCTGCACAGCCAAGGAAATTATCACTACAGTGAACAGACAACCTACAGAATGGGAGAAAATACTTGTATGCTATGCATCTGATAAAGGGCTGGTAACCAGAATCTATACAGAACTTAGGAAAATCTACAAGAAAAAATCAAACCCCATTAAAAACTGGACAAAGGACATGAACAGAAACTTTTCAAAAGAAGACAGAATAATGGCCAACAAACATATAAAATATTGCTCAACTTCTCTAATCATCAGGTAAATGCAAATCAAATCCACAATGAGATATCACTTAGCTCCAGTGAGATTGGCTTATATCAAAAAGTCCCAAAACAACAAATGTTGGTGGGGATGCAGACAGATAGCAACAATCATACACTGCTGGTGGGACTGCAAATTAGTACAACCTCTATGGAAAGTAATATGGGGATATCTCAAAGACCTAAAAGTAGAACTACCGTTTGATGCAGCAATCCCACTACTGGGTATTTACCCAAACTAAATAAAGACATTCTATAATAAAGACATCTGCACAATTCACAATTGTAAAGATGTAGAAACAACCCAAGCGCCCATTAATACATGAGTGGATTAATAAAATGTGGTATATGTATACCATGCCATACTACTCAGCCATAAAAAACAACAGTGAATTAACACATCTGGTATTATCCTTGATGAAGCTAGAGCCTATTCTTCTAAGCAAAATATCACAGGAATGGAAAAACCAGTGTCAAATTGGTAATAACTAATCAATACTTATGTGCACACATAGAAATAATATTCATCAGTGGCCGGGCAGGTAGGAGAGGGGTGAAGGGTATGGGAAAACTCACACCTAATTGGTGCGGGTTACACTGTCTGGGGAATATTCACAATTATAGCTCTGACTTGGGCAGTGCATAGGCAATATATGTAACCAAAGTGTTTGTACCCCCATAATATTCTGAAATACAAAAATAAAATTAATTAATTAATTAATTTAATTTAATATCTCATATATACATATATATAGAGAGAGAGAGCATGTGTAGAACCAAATTCCTAACATCTCTGTAGCTTTCAAAGATCAAACCCAAATAATATATTCCTTGGTTTAAACCCTTCTTCTCAGGATCTCAAAGTATATTATTGCATAATAAAATTCATATGTTACACTTAATCAGGTGACAATAGATGTTATGTCTATTTTGTAGAAAAGGAAATCAAGCAGATTTTATGGGACTTCACTAAGCACAAAAGTTATGACCTTAATCAGAGACCCAGTTCACCAGGTCTTTTCTCTCTCTCTTACTTTCAATAACTTAAATTAACATACTATTGAGCCATTCAGAATTTTACCTACAGTTTGTATAAGATAAACTTAGTGAAGTAAAAAATTAAAAAATGAAAGTCTGTATTTTATCTTTAACTTCAAATAATTTTGATCATTGGAAAATGTAACTCATGGATTTTTCTAGAATAAAACACATGAAAAAGGAAAGACATACTTGGGAAAAAATAAGATTCTAACACTGACTATTCTCTTTCTCCTTAAAAGTCTTGCACTTGTGTCCCAGCAGAAGTATCAGAAACTCATACATGACTGATCTTTATTCCCCTTGGACTTGCAAGTACATACTCAACATCTCTGGTACATTACACATTACAAAAGGATTACCTGAGAAGCTTATTGAACATCCAAGCAGCTCAGGTGGTTCTTATCCAGGTAGTCTAGGGAACCAACTTTGAAAACACTTGATCTGGGAGTTAATAAGCCAGTTATATAAACAAAAAAGCACACATAAGACAAGAACAACACAGCCATCAATACAAGGCAAATGTTGCAACGTGGTCAGTTGTGTGGTCAATGGAGAGAGAGTGCAGGCATGGTCAGGACCTGCTCCACAGGTTGGAGTTTTCCAAGTTACTTAAATAATTCACTATATTTGTTTTCTTGTTATTGAAGTTTAAATGAATTAGGCATAACTAGAAGAATTAAATGTCTGCCTTCCCATTTCCCACAAAAAAATCCTGGGGAAGTATTTCCCCGGCTAAAATCTAACCAAGTCCTACACGTGATCAACCCAAGGCTTCTTCTGGATTATACTGAAAAGAACTACTTCTAACCTCGAAAATTATAAGCAGTTAGGAAAATACTTCTCTCTTATTTTTCCTGCAAGCTGGAATAAAGGCTATACTTCATTACTTACAATTTCCCAATAAGTAGCATCCCATTGCTTTCAAGTTCAAGTTCAATTCCTCAGTATGGTGCACAAAGTCTTCAAAATATAACTTCTACCTACCTTTCCAGATTAGCATTTGATGATTACACAACCCTGACCCTTCACTCCAGCCAAAGGCAAGATGTTTTCAGACTCGAAAACAAGGAAATGTGTTGGCTCACTTAAGAAAAAGCCCCAGTTGCTACAATTGACCATGTAGCAACATCCATTTTACATTGATGGCTATGTGTTGTTCTTGTGTTATGTGTTTTTCTTGTTTTTACAACTGGCTGGTTAACTCCTAGATCGTGTTTTCAATGTTGGGTCCCTAGATTACTTGAAATGGACTTTAGAACTGGTTGATAAAGTGCTTCAATGATAAGATCAAGAAACTGTGGTCTCTCCATCTGTAAGCTCCACCAAGTGTTAAATTCATCCTAAGATTGGTTCCCCTGAGGTTGTATAATGGCTTCATAGTAGTAGAAACTAAATACATGTTCCTTCTCATCCAGCAAGAGATGGAAGGAAGCTTCCCATAATTTCTCTTAAGAGTAAGAAAGTTTATTCTCGGAACTTCCCAACAAATTTCTCTTTGTGCCTCATTGGCCCAGATTGCTGTAACATGCCCATCCCTGAACCAGATATGAGCTGGTATGGCATGGATGTTAGCAAGCCAATCATAGTGTCCACTACACTGACCTATTTGCAATTCTAGTAGAGCCCGTGTTCTCTCACATCACCATGGCATTCATATTCTTTGCCTTCACCTTAAATTTCTTTTTCACTTATCACAGTTGGCCAAATCTTTACCTCTAATGTTTATTTCAAATATCACCTCCCTTTGAGAGGGTTTTTTTTCTGCCATTGTATTCACTTCCCTAAATTGAGTTAGTTGCCACTCCTTTATGTTTCCATAACACCCCATAAAAACCTCTATCTAACATTGTAGTCATTTATTTTCTTGTCTGAGTGCCTTAAGGGCGTGGGCTGTAGAGTGTTCATCACTCTAGTCAAAACACTCAGCACAGTGACGATCAGTGACTTATATTTATAGTAAATGGTTAATAAAATATTGGTTAAATTAATTAGCAAAGGAATAAGTGAAAACAATGTCACCATTGAAAAACCCTCCCTAAGTCAGAACCAAAAGCTTACCTCTTTTTTAGCCCTAACACTCCCGCCATTCAAGAGAAGTCAGGGGTAGTGAGATCAGCCAGGAAGCATCTTAAAAGCAAGGGTCAACACTGATGAAATGCTCAATTATTATAATTTGAATGAATATATGAATAAATAAATTAAAAATCAAATGAATGACACTCAAATGTAAAATTTGTATAAAAAAAAGAAATACAGTTCTCTTACACATAACCCTCTGGGTAGGAACCAAGTCATAGTTTTATTTTGACTAATCATATTTTGTAAATAGAAATTGATAGCCCTAATTGCTGTCCTCTCTAAGTAAACATTCTACCTCACTCCATCTAAACCTCATTTTACAAACAGAGTTGCCCTCATTGGTTTTACAGTTCTCTCAACTTAAGGATTTTCTTTCTGCCTTTGTCAGAAACTTAAAAGTTCTTAGAGGTAATAGGAGCTACATTGGGGTAGCAATGAGGCCAAGAGCATACCAAGTAGGCAAGGTTCCCGATTCTTCCTCTTGTTTCAATTAGATGTGCTCTGATTTTTGTCCATTTTATATATAAAATCCCTTTAAGATTTTATTCTAATAATTTTTAAAACACTATCAATTCTAATGACTAACATACATTTATCATTCACTTTGTACCAGGTTGTGTTCAACATGGATTATAGGGCTTATAAAAATCCTACAAAATTTGTACTATTATTGCTATGACTATTTCCATTTTTATAGATTCAGAATCTAAACTTAAATGAACACTTTAATGGTGAAATTATAATGTAATAAAAATTTTTATGGAGATCAGTTTGGTAATATATACCCAAAGCCTTTGAAGTATTTATATTCTTTGAAATTTTTAACTTATTTAACTTTCAGCCATATGAGCCAGCAAAATGGACCAATAAGACCTGAGTTATTTTCCTGACAGTTTTGGTTTAAACTGGTCATTTTCATTCTATCTAACTTACACAGAATCTTCTTCCTCAAGAGAAAATATGCAAGAGTAGTTCATAAGTGCGTCTGGTAGTCGCTGCTCACCCACAAGATACTCATGTGTGAATTTTGGAGTCCCTTGTCTTCCTGTGCCTTCAGTCTCCCACTCCCAGCCTTTTGGCTCAATTTCACGTCAAAGTCCAGGTACTTTACAGAGCTGTAAAGTGCTGTAAAAAAAAAAAATAGGAGGTACATTGCTGAAAAGACAAAGAGTATTAGACTTGAACTAAACAGAGTAAGTAAATGGGTCTTTTAAAAGGTGATAGTGTGGTTGTGGTGAAATAGGAATGCTTATACACTGTTGGTGGGTCTGCAAATTGGTACAATCTCTATGGAAAACTGTATGGAGATTCCTCAAAGAACTAAAAGTAGCCCTACCATTCGATCTAGCAATCCCACTACTGGGGATCTACTTAAAGGAAAAGAAGTCATTATATCAAAAAGACACCTGCACCTGAATGTTTATCACAGCACAACTCACAATTGCAAAGATGTAGAATCAACCTAAGTGCCCATGAATTGATGAGTAGATAAAGAAAACGTGGTGTATATATACCATGGAGTACTACTCAGCCATAAAAAGTAATGAAATAATGTCTTTTGCAGCAACTTGGGTGGAACTGGAGAATATTATCCTAGGTGAAGTATCTCAGGAATAGAAAAACAAACACTATATGTTCTCACTAATAAGAGAGAGCTAAATGATGGGTACACATGATCATAAAGCGGTGTAAAGGAGAGTGGAAACTAAGAATGTGGGGGAGGGATAAAAACTTACCTATCTGGTACAATATACACTATTCTGGTGACAGGCACACTAAAAGCCCTGACTTCAGCATTATACAATTCATCCACGTGACAAGAACACTTGTACCTCCTGATATTTTGAAATAAAAATTATTAAAAGTTTTTTAAAATTTTAAAGGAAAAAAATAAAGAAAGAAAGAAGATGAGGGTACAGAACAGATCCTACATCCATCAAAAATATGTTAGTGTCGGAAGTTGAAATAATAAAACCTTCATTATATAAAGAGCTTTTAAAAATTAATCAGAAAGAGATGAGCTAGGCCCCCCAAAAAAATTGCCTATGAGTTTAAAAATGTGCTCAACTATGAATTAAAGAACTATATATTAATTACAGTCATGTAACACTTAACAACAGGGACACATTCTGAGAAATGTGTCACTGTGGGAACATCATAGAGTGTACTTACACAAAACTAGAGGTATAGCCCACTATACATATAGGCTATACAGAATAGCCTATTGCTCCTAGGCTACAAACCTGTACAACATGTTATTGTATTGAATACTGTATATAATTGAAACACAATTGTAAGTATTTGTGTATTTAAACTTATCTAAACATAAAAAAGGTACAGTAAAAATGCAGTATAAAAGATAAAAAAATGGTTCACCTGTGTAGGGCGTTTACCATAAATACAGCTTCCAATATTGACTGGAAGTTGCTCTGGGTGAGTCAGTGAGTAACTAATGAGTAAATGTGAAAGCCTAGGACATTACTGTACACTACTGTAGACTTTACAAACACAGTACACTTAGGCTACACTAAATTTATTTTAAAAAATTTTTTCTTCTTTAATAATAATCTTAGCTTACTGTAATTTTTTTACTTTATAAATATTTTGATTTTTTAACTTTTTGGCTCTTTTGTAATAACACAGCTTAAAACTCAAACACATTGTACAGCTGGACAAAAATTTTCTTGTTCTTTATATTCTTATTCTATAAGCTTTTTTCTATTTTTTAAAATTATTTATTTATTTATTTATTTTTTACTTTTTAAACTATTTTGTTAAAAACTAAGATACAAATGCACACGTTAGCCTAGGCCCAGGCAAGGTCAGGATCATCAATCTCACCCAGGGGCAATAATAGGCCTAGAGCTGTCATCTCCTATGTTAACAATGCCTTTTTCTAGAATACTGCCCATCACTTCTTGGCCTTTTGGCTAAGATCAAGTATGGAATACTTCCTGAAACACCTGACTGAGGCTGTTTTATGGTTAACTTTTTAAAACATAAGTAGAAGGAGCACCCTCTAAAAAAATGATAAAAATTATAGTATACTAAATACATAAACTAGTAACATAATCATTCATTATCAAGCATTATGTACTGTGCATAACCATATGTGCTATACTTTTAAATGACTGGCAGTGCAGTAGGTTTGTTTACACCAGCATCGCCAGAAACACATGAGTAATGCATTGTGCTACAACATTATGATAGGTGTGATGTCACTAGGCAATAGGAATTTTTCAGCTCCATTATAATCTACGGGACCAATGTCATACATGCAGTCCATTGTTGACTAAAACATCATTATGAGGCACATGACTGTATTAAATATTATGTATTAAAGAACTATGAATTATAAAACAATATGTAATATTTTGATTATCAAATTAGCAAATGTTAACAATAATGAGAGAAGTCATTGTTCGGAAGAAAGAATTCAGAGAAACAGTCATTTAACATAAATAAGTATAAATGCATCTAAATTTGGGGGGGGATTTTAACAAGGTTTATTAAAAACTTTTAATTAAATATTTTGCATTCCCTTTCATCCTAAGAAATAATCAGTGAAGTGCACAAAGTTATAAGAATAAGAATATATGTTTCAGTATTATTTACAACATGGAAAAACTTTCAGCAACCTCAACATCCACATATAGGGGATTGATTAAATAAATTATGCTACATTCAGTGATGGAAATTTATCATCCAGTTAACAAAGCTTAATGATTTTAAAAATGCTAAATATATACATATTTAGCAGGTAGGGAAAAAAGCAGTCCTTAAAATAATATTAAAGCATAAATTCATTTGTGTTTTAAGAAAAAGAAAAAGAGACACTGAAAAACATTGAGTGGATAACTCTGATTAGTAGAATTATAAGGGCTTCCTGTATTTTCCAATTTTTTTTCCAATGAGTACATATTATAATTATGCTTTAATTTTTTGAAAATAAGTGACCAGAAGTTTTCAAAGCCTACTAAGATAGGGACTGTGCTAGGAAAGGAATTATTTGTACAACTTGGAGCCAGTGATTTGAAGGGAGAGGAGGTGGACATAAATAACCAGCTCTCATTTCCTGTATTTTGTACCAAAACAACTCAAACGTGACTTCGGTGTCTTCAACTGACAGAGTTAGAGCAAACCAAAATACATGTACTGAACTCTATAAGGCAGTTTTGCAACCCTGGAATCCCTCATGTGCTGGGACAGTCTATTCCTGGAAGAGGTAGTTGCTACAGTGAAAGCCTGTGGGGTATGAAGTTTTCAGAAAACACCGTCCCCTCCACTGTTGAATCACTTCAAATCAGCTAACATCCTGTTGTGCACTTAATAAGCCTGCTTATTAACCTAGAATCCTACAGGTGACCCTGTCTATGGTGAGAAAGGGAGAAGAAAAGACAGACCCTTCCCATGGCTCCAGCTGAGAATGATGGCGGCTATTCATAGATTATTGATTTAGTTAAAAGTAAATATATTCCTCAGAGTGTAGAGCTCTCTGATTCTTACATCAAACTGCAAAGATTCAAGCTAAGCCCTTGGCAGTATCTTCATCACAATTCATAAGAAATCTGTTCTCATCAACAAAAAATAAAATACTTAACTTTGTAACTGTTTTGCCAATATCCCTGTTAAGCATTTGTACCATATGTACAAATGTTAGGAGGTTTAAAAGAAATAAATGCATGAGACTTAATTTATCTTACCTTTATATATGCTGGCAACCTGTTTCCCCCTCCATCTGCATTCTCACAAAGTACAGGGATGGTAGGTCTCTCAGCAATTGGGCATCAGTGTCCTCTCAATTTGTAAATATGTCTCCATCTTCATTGTGAAAATGGTATTAACTGATATACTTAAGAAGGTAAATCTGCATATTTACTTGGTAATTTTTTATTAACTATAGCATATAGGATATATGACACTGCATGATGAAAAGTTAAATGCAGTATATTCTGAGAGACTCTGCCAAATAGTCAGTCCCTTCTTTATTTTCTCTATGGTCTTTTTAATGTTCAGAAATTTTATTACAGTATGGTCCCCTTTGATTTATCCTACCTATTGCCTGGTGTTAAAGCAATACTAACATAAAAGATAAGTTCAATGGTTTTTTTTATCCTTTCCTATTTTAAATGTGCCAAATTTCTATCAGTCTCATTGAGTTTGATCTCCACTGAGAAGTTAATGAGGCTAGATTAATATCACTAAGTCAAGTCGTTTCAATTTTTATTGGCTCATAGAAAAATAGAGTTGGAAGGAGTCTTTAAGGACACTAATAACTGTGCCCAATACAGAGATATATTCTTCAACTTTTCTAGTGAATGATCATCAAGGCTCTATTTGAACAAATCCAGTCATGGAGAACTCACTAAATTCTGTGTTGAACATTGTGATATGCCCCCGGACACCCTTCAAGGAGGACTTGTTGCCAGCTGCTGGAATGCTCATTGTAAACAGCCTTCTCTGGAAATTACCTCAGCTGCATGGGCCTGCCTAGCCCAGCACCATGCCCTTCCTGAATGTCCATAGCCAATGATTGTCCCAGCTGAAGACAATTCTGAAGGGCCATTTGGCTTCCATTACAGCTAGACATCTGCAAAATTCTGCTTAATTCCCCTGCTTTCCACAGGCATTCCATGGGCACTTTTCAAATAATTCTCTGAACACTAAACTCTGTCCCAGAGACTGCTTCCAGGGAACCAACCTGCAAACTACCTTTTCATACAACCCTATCCATTGTTTGCTTCATTTTTCTCCTATTGGGCCCAAAAATATTCCTCTTGCATTTATACTTAGTAATTCTTCATCTGTCCTCAGAAGTAACACAAATAGGAATAATCTGATGTTATTTGAAAATTCCTTTAGGTATTTGTTTGTTGAATTTCTTAAAACATAAATAATCAATGTTATGACAATAGTAACTAGATCAATATTTATATCAACATATAATTTGCAATTCTTTCTTTAAGGACTAAAACACAAATTCATTCAAAATTGCTGAAAAAGTAATCAAGATTTTCTAAAAATATTTATGCTGTAATAAGACCTATTTCTTCAGTTGGACCCTTCTTTTCCAAGATGAATGTCACAAGAATTCATTTTACTAGAGTTAATGTTGGGTTTTTTGCTATGGATTGGTATTTCAGCAGGGACACAAAAATAGTAAAATCCTGCACTGTCGATATTCCTAACCCACCCTAACCCTCACTCTGTCTGGAGGTTTCTAATGGAGATTAATGCAACAAGAGTAGCAAAAGGGGGGGAAAGTATCTTTTTAATAGTATCTAAGTCAGTGTCTGATAACTCTTTATGTAGAGCTCAAGTAAAACCTTGATTGGAGCATGTAGCTTCAGTTCAAGTTCAAACTGAGGTACCCTAACTTCCTTCAAGTCTGAATCCAACACTTGGCATCTTACTACCTGCTGATTGCTGAAAAGATGTAAAACCAATATACTCAATTGTGAGCAGGCCTGAGCCCAGTCATTCATCTAAATGCATAGAAGAGACAGAACTATGCATGGACACAGAAACTTTCCTTAAGAAACAGTAACCCCACATACTAGTAATCATGGTCAAAATTGTGCTCAAGAAAGTGGAGTGATCCCATTGGAACTGCTTTATTCTTGAAAGAAAGCTCTTAGGGAGATGGAGAAGAGATATGAACTCTTCCCACATTCTTCTCTACTTGCCACTGTCTTTGAATAGGAATATATAGACCCCAAAATACCCCTTCTGTGTAGTTTCCTCTTCTCTAATATGTGCTTTCAAACTTTGCTTCTAAATACATGTATTGTCCCTCCATATAAAACAACCTACTCTAAATTTACAGATACAGGTTCAAAGTAAAATAACACACTTATGAGCCATATGATCCTTGAAATTATCTAAACTCCTTTAGTCTGTTTGCAAATCTTAAAAATGGAAATAATAACATCTATCCAATAAGAATATTATGAGGAAAAAACATGCTATCACATGTAAATTGACACAGTGGTTAAGAGCACTGGAGGCAGATGTCTGCATTTTAACTCTGGTAAAGTTATTTAACCTTGCAATGTATCATTTTTCCCACAGGTAAATTGGAGATAACAACACTTCCTTTATAGCTATGTCATAGGGAATGAAATTAAATAACCCACATAAATCATTTAGTATAATGATTGCTTAACCATCATAAGTTACTGTTCTTCCCTAAGAGCCTAGAATGCAGGATGCACTCAGTAACTGCTGGTGCAACACCCACTTCTTTTACCTTTAACCATTCATTGTCTATGGAAAGTACATATGTCCTTTACTACCTTATCCTTGTCAATAATGACGGATGAGGGACTAATATCCTTGTTTTTTGCTAAAGAACTCTAATTAAGAAGCCTTTGGTGCAATAGTACATCTTTTTGTGGATTTCTTCTAAAAACTTTATCCAGTGGAAGGCACACTTTGGTGCTAAATCTGAGACTTAAAGTAGACGAATAGATAAATGTATTTTATATTTATTGCCTTAGGCAATTTTTCATGTAGGTGGCACATATAATATATTGAACTATCTCTTTCTAACCCAAGTGTAAACATCCTTGGATAGGCATAATTTTTAAAGAGTATGAGCATCTTAGGGCACACTTTAATGCCTCTCAGACACTGCAGATGGGTGGGGGAGGAAGAAGTCTTTGGGAGCCAACATTGTCTTTCATGGCTCATCAGAGCTTTTACTAGGTCATTTTCTTTAACTCAGACTTATATGAAAGTTGTTTTTTATTTTCTTAATGAGCTACTCTTACACAAAATTGTGTGCCCAGTCATGTGCTTTTTAAACATATGCTGTATTATCCAGGCACAAGTTTACAAAAAAGCAATTATTCCGTGTTAGCACTTCTATCCTATCCCAATGTGACACGAGCATTAAATCTACAGTTAGCTGTAAATGTTCTCATTATTCATGGCAGGCCAGTAGGTACTATAAAAATAAATCAAATACCACTTATTTAATTCCACTTCAATTCAATAATTCTTTCACTTCACAAGATTTCTTTACAACTAAGAAAGATGATTCTGAATCAAAATAAAAATTTTCATTTCCCCATCATGCCAAAATGCTTTAAATTTTCTTATTCTAAATGACAGAACATTAACTTCAGAGAATCAAGTACCTCATAAACTCCATTATACTAATAATAATTAAGATTTCTAATTTTGGGTAAACTCAGATCAATTTGTTCAGAAATAGAAGTGTCTCCTGTCATCCAGCATAACATGATGGAGACAGAAGTAATCAAATCTACATCTATACATGAATAGACTCTTTAAATAACCTTAACTTCTAGATGCCTCAGTTCACTAATTTATTAACAAGGCATAATATTCTCCCCTCTGAAAAATTTGCTAGTCTGTTTTGGAAATAAACCACACCCATCAATTATGAAATTAAAATTCCTCAACAAACAGAACCACAAAAGATAAATCTCTTACTATGTATTGGTCCCTTGGAAGTCAATAAAATTCACTTTATTTTGTGCTTAAGGAAAAATGCTTTAAATTGGAAGGAAATGCATATGGGGAATTATGGAAAAAAATTATATATTAATTAGGATACTACTTGTCAAACTTTATTATCAAAAAGGATTTAAAACATTGAGTAATATTAATTACAGACTTTTATAATCTTAAGTAAAGATCAATCTCCTCTAGCACAAAATTCCTCCTCTCTTCTAGAGGTGGCACCTGATTTACCCTCCCTGCATGGGTAATATCTGTCCACTCAACATCTCCAGTAGTTGAGCACTTACTGAGTCAGGCAACACGGAGTGGGTTTTCCACGTATTATGCCACTTAATTTTCACAACAAAACTCTAAGATGAATTTAGCACCCCTGGTTAGAAGGTAGGGAAATGCAAGTTAAGAGAAGAGGCAGAAACAGAGGAAAGTCACTCATGAACTGTCAGAAGAAGCCCTGTATGTGTCAGCCACCCACACTCTTCTTCCCTACTCCTACACGTGCAGTGGTGTCTTGCCACCATGTTGATGCCAGAGAAACAGTCTTTTTAAAAATGAAGTAATCTAAATAAAACTCCCAGTTAGAGTTATCACCATAGAAAGGTCCTCCTTGTTTTGCTATTGGCAAAATGTTCTTTTCATTGCAGGAGTAAGAGAAGTGACCAGAGGGCATGCAGTCTTTCCTGTCTTCTCCCTATCTCCACACCCTAACATAAACCTTGCCAGGCCACATGGCCTGACCATATGTGTAGTTCTTGTAGTTGGCTCTTTCACTCAGGATGGCCAAGACCAACACATACACACACACAAATAGGTAAACAACTTAGAGGATCAGTCTTGGGGATTCAATTTTCATCTAAGAGAAATTCCAAAAAGAAAGGACAGAGAAAATAGAAGGAAGGAAATAATAACCAAAATAAATAGGACACATTTTTCCCAACTGAGAATATACAACACAATTTTTTAAATCAAAAGGGCCAAACAAGAAGGAAAATAAAAACTTTTTTAAAAGAATTTTTTTAAAAGGACTTCTAGGATGAGCTCTAATATGTAAACTGTGGTATAGTGTTATTTGAAAATGGACTTAGATTAGTTTTAAATATATATTGCTAACTCTAGAGCAACCATTGAAAAATTTTAAAAGAAGTATAATTGATAAACTAAGAAAGGAAAGAAAATAGAATCATATAAAAGTCTCAATTAAAACGAGAGATGGCAGAAAAAGAAAGGAAGTTTAAATAAATAAATAAATAACAAAGAAAAAATGAAACAAATAGGAAAAGTTACAAATATGGTAGATATTAATTCAAGTATATCAAGAATCGTTTTAAATGTGAATGGTCCAATTTAAAACCAGGGACCATCAGTGTAGATTAAACACACACACACACACACACACACACAAGACCAAACTATGTGTTGTCCACAAGAAACCCACTTTAAATATAAAGTCAGAGACAAGTGAAATGAAAAAAGATGGAGAAAGTTATATCACGCTAACCCTAATCAAAATAAAGCTAGAATAGCAATATTAATTTCAGAGAAAACAGACTTCAGAACAAGGAAAATTCTCCAAAAAGCCACAATAATCTTTAATGTGCATGCCCCAACAACTGAGTATCAAAATGCATGAGGCAAAAACTGACAGAGCTGCAAAAGGAAACAAACAAATCCGTTGTTTTATTTGGAGACTTCAACATCCCTCTTTCAGGTAGAATAAACCAAGATGGAATGCAGAATATGACAACAGAATTGAACTGTATTACAAATGTATAAAACCACCTCGGAAAAGGTGTGCTATGGATGTACAGGTTAGCAATTCTGACATTGCTCTATGTGTAATTGGAATTGAACAATTAGGTACATGGATGGTAGCTGGTGGGATCCGGGTTTCTCACTGTAGGAGTGGGGATTCACAGGTAAGTAAGGGGAGGAGGGTACGATGATCCATGTGGCTATGTATGAGAATTGTCCACATCAATAAGAACTCAGGCTTTACTCAACACAGATACAGATATAAATACACATGGTTTAGTATGCAAACATGTATTTCTATAGTCTGTCAGATGAGAGGCCCTAGAAGTGATGACACCCAGTACCAGTGATCACACTGAAGGCCTAAATCTTGGTTTCTAATGCTGTTTTCAATAAAAGGAACCACAGCTCCTTGGAGAAATGGCTGATTGTAGCCATTTCTACATAGCAGGAAATATGCAAGGTGAGGTCTTGTAGGAACAGAAAGTAAGAAAGTACTCAAAAAGCAAACTACATTGATGGGGTATGTCAAATAGGCACAGGAGCCACTGAAAGCTTTCCCAATGGCCAAAGCTAGAAAAATTTGAGCAAAAAAATAAATAAAGTAGTATTTGATTATTACCCAAAGTATGAAATAAATATTATGAGTCCATACTGATATAAATAAGTGATTAAATAAATTAATATAAATGGGAGGAAGAAACAAAATTCCCTTACAGAAAAATTCCAAATAAATGTATATAGTTATTCTACCCTAAAGGAGAAGGAGCATAACTCTGCATTCCTTAAATATAGGCTGTGCATAGTGACTTCCTTGCAAAGAGTACAGTATGAAAAGGTAGAGAAAAGAGTAACTTTAAAGTGGAGAAACCTGAAAAACACTATTTCAGCCAGGTTACCAAGGTCAACACCAGCAATCATAAGTCATGCTGACACTATGTACCTTTGATATGATGTGATAAAGACGACACTTCACCTCTGTGATCTTCCCCTCCAAATCTTATAACTCCAGCCTTATCATGAAGAAAACATTTTTAAAAATCCAATGAAGAAGCATCCTACAATACACCTGATGAGTACTCCTGAAAACTGTGAAGATCATCAAAAACAAGGTGATTCTGAGAAACTCATGGCTAAGAGTAATCTAAGAAGACAGGACAACTAAAAGTAATGTGGTAACTTAGTTGGGATCCTGGGGCAGAACAAAATGTCAGTTAATAAGAAATAAAGAGAGATCAATACACTATGGACTTTAGTTAATAATAATGCATCAGAATTGGTTCATTAAATGTAACAAATGTAACATAATAATTTAAGATGTTACTAATAAAGGAAATACAGTATATAGGGTGGGTATATGAGAACTCTATATTATCTTCTTGATTTTTCTATAAATCTAAAACCATTCTAAATATTAACATCTATTAATTTTTTTTAAGTTTATCAAATGAAATTTTCTTACACAGAGCCTCAAGACATTTCAGAACCCCAAGAACAAAGAGAAAGATTCAACAAGTTTTCAGAGAGGGAAAATGTGGATGATTTTCAAAGCAATGACTCTCAGGATAGCATAAAACTTTTCATCAGCAATACTAGGTGCTAGAAGAAAATGGGAAAATGCCTTCAAAGTTTTGAGAAAAAAATAACTTTGAGCCAAGATAAATAAATAATTTGAGCCTAGCCAGACTGCTACTCAAATATACTGGCAAAATAAAAACATTTTCAAGCTTTCAGAGATTCAGAAAACTCACAGACTCTTGCTCAAAGAATTATTAAAAGATGTTCTTTAGCAAAATAAAAAAGGAACAAAAGAAAGAGGACAACATAGGAATTAAGACACAAAAATAGTGTTCCAAACCCTGAAATACAATGAAATCTTAGAAAAATGTGTGTAGGGAGGGAGTAGCAGTTTGGGAGGGTGTTGCAGGAGTGAAGAGAAAGGAACATGGCCCAAAGCAGAATTGAATATCAGAAGCTTTGAGAAGACAATCTTAAAGACCCTATAACAAAAAGCCTGGTGAAATATCCAAATCACTATAGTGAGAAGATGAACAAATATTGTGGTATTAATTATTTAAATACAATGTTTACCTCCAGCTCAAGTTTTTTAAAAAATTATAGTTCTCATTCAGGACGCCAAATTTGGTGAAATAAGATTATATCTTCTCCTATGGCTTTAAAACCCTTCCTGGTTCTTTAGTAAACAATATCTATGTACTCAATAGTTTGATCACCTTATTGGTAAAATATTTAGAATAAATCAATAGACCAAGCATGAAAGACTTAACTGTATTTATAGAATACAATTCAAATGCTATAAATATGGATAATTAAAAGTCATTATATGGTGGATGGGAGGTGGGGAGGAAGAAAGGTGGGGAAAGGTGGTGAGCAACGTAGATGTGCTCACCCTTTCATCGAATAGTGCGAAGTCAATAGAGTGTGCCTAAGGTTAACTGGTCAAAAAACAGAAGCTTAATTCTATCATGTACTGATGTAAGGCAGCCAATAAAAGAACTAGAAAATAAGTATATGACTGACTGAGGGAGTAGCAGTTTGGGAGGGTGTTGCAGGAGTGAAGAGAAAGTAATGTAGTGAGCTAAATTCCTCATTTCTCAAGTAGGAAGTTAGTAGATACTCACTTAAATTGATAAATCAAGAAATGTAGATAATCACATATTATAAAAAATTCTTCAAGACAAGGAGGTGTTCATTCATTCTGAAATTTTTTTAATTCAAAAAGCATAAAATTAAATTTAAGCTTTGGTTATTTGAAAATGTTAATGCTTATGCCCAAATTCTAAAGGATAAATGACACCTACATGACCTGCCACTTTAATTGCAGTCTATGTTCCTTATGAACAGACCCATGAATTAAACAGAGACAGCCAAGGGGAGCTCAAAGCATGTAAGTCTTTACTGTTTAACAAAGAAAGCATGAAGATAAATCAACTAAATATTCAATTCATAATATAGGAAAGAAAAAACCTAAGAAATAGAAATACAAGAAAAGCAAGAGAAGAGAAATAATGTCCTAAAGATTTTTTTAAATGAATGAATAATAAAAGAAATATAATAGATCTAAGAAATAATCCAAATCTTATTTAATACATGAAATAGACATACCACCATCATGTTGGTTTACTTTAATAAAGTAAAAACACTGGTATACATAATTAGGAATGAGAAATGGAATATAACAGACAAAATTGTATTATTTTTAATTATAACGAGTGACCCTGAGCGAATGAAAAGCAATTTAAACACAGACCCTGCAATGCAGGACCTTATAAGCCAGCCTGGGTAAACTAAACCCACGCTGCAGTGGCCTCAGGCACAATGGAGTTTGCACAGATCAGAAGCCAAATGGTCCCTTCCCTACTACAGTCTCTCAAATAGACATCAATTAAGAAGCGGCTGGGTGCCCAAGGTTTGTCAACAAGAGAGCAGGTCAATATGAAAAATAGAAGGAGAGAAAAGGAAAGGGGCAAAGGAAGAAAGACTGAGAAGGGAATAAAACAAATACATTCCTGGTTTCCTCTGAGGAGACATCGCATTCCGTCAGCTTTCACCGACAGATCCATCTTAGGACGGGTAAGGACTTTAGAGGTCATTTTCTGAATCCCCCTCATTTTTCCCATGTGGAACATGTGTTTCTAGATGAGAAACAAAGAAAGTCCAACTCCTAGGAAGAAACTCCAGGCTCCAGATTTACAGTATATTTACCATTTCATTACACGTCATAGTCTGTTTATTTCTGAAACTGCCCTTTACAAATCAACAAAGGGATGCAAGGTGAGAATTGCGGTAAGGGCCTAAAACTCTGTGAAGGCGCAGGCCTAGCTAAAAATAATTATAATAATCAGCCACTGTCCCCCTGTTTGCCTCTCTGTAATTGCTACTCTGGAGTCATAACTGGTGGTCACAAAGATTCTTAACTTTCTTTATAGATAACATTACATTTTTGACCTAAAGGTAGTTTCTGAGATATCTTCCAGCCCCCACATTCCACTGGAACAGCTGAACCACCCAGACCAACAGCCCATACCAAGGAACTGACTCAACTAATATTGCCACCCCCACCCAAGAACCAGCCCAACAAGGAAGACAATTTCTACACCCCTATGATTTTGCCCTGAACCCAGCCAATTAGCAAACCCAATTGCCTAACTCTTTGCCTGCCAAACTATCTTTAAAAACCTGTCTCCCAAATTCTCAAAGAGGCAGATTTGAGGAATTCCTCCCATCTCCCCGCTTAGTGCTTTGTGGAATTAAACCGTTCCTCCACTGCAACCCTGACTGTCTCAGTGTATTGGCTCTTCTCCGTACAGCGGGCAATACAACCTGGTTTGCTGGCACCACTTCAACAAAAGACGTGAGGTAACAGTCCGTGGTCTTTCACCATTTTTTATTTACTTAAAATATTTTTACTTTTCTTATGTAGTAATTGAGCAACACCTACATTACAATGGAGTGGGAGGAGAAAAGAAAATTTTGTTTAAAAAGCCATCTCTAAACTCTACTTTGCTCAATTTCTACATGGCTGTTCCTGCTATAGGGAGGAGTGAGGGGAAACTTTCCCTTTCCCCTGAAAGTTTGCTGAAAGATCAACTCACAATTAAAGCAAATTAATAAGAGAAAGGTTTATTTATTGGTACCATGTGCATGAGGAGAATCACATAGTGATTACCCAATATCCCAGTGAAGTTCGGATACTTTTATACATGCCTTTTACAGGGGAGGAGGGAAGTGAGGAGTATAGGTAATTCTGTTTAGGGGCTAGATGGTAGTTAGGGAGGATAAACGGATGGGGGAAACAAATTGACTTGTAAATTAACCTGAGAGACAGGTATTATGTTTTAAATGACTTGGGCTAGGTCTGGTTGCATTCTGTAATATATTGAGATAACAGGGAAAGGGGAAGTCAATTGCCCCCTTTGACCTTTTGATCAGGTCAGTCTTGTTTGTGCACATAGAGGGAAAGCCCCTTCTAGTGCTTTTTGATCTCAAATGGCCTTTAATCCAAAATATTCTTTCTACCAAGGAGTCATATTTTGGGGTGAAGTTTCCTGAGCTCCTTCACTGTTGAACGCATTGCGCTCCAGCACTTGAACAGAAATCATCTGGCAATGTGCTGTCCTATTGGGACATGGCAGCACATCTATCCTGATTCTTATTCAAATGTATAAATCATGAAGTCCCCTGTAATAGAATGTATAATAAATATGGTTTTTGCCTTTCAATACAAGATCAAGCCACAGTTTAAGGCTCTTTGTAACATTCCTAGCATCCTAGTCTCCAGGCTTCTAAGAGCACTTAAGGACGAAAACTTGCCACTGGCATTGTTCTGCAGCTCAATTATGCTAGAAGCAGGAAGTAATTCTAAGATTCTGAATAGGTTCTTGATGAAAATATAGCTAGGAAAATGATTGTGCCCTCATGCCTATCCAGCACATCTGGTAGGAAAGGATTGTCACTTTATTTTCATTCCATGAACAATTAAAAAACTAATTTGCCATTTGGGACAAACAAAGAAATCTGAAACAGCAGTTGACTGATTGAAACCTCTTCAAAAAACGAGTAATCCTGACTAAATTACTTTAAAGGACTTTTTTTTTAAAAGCTTTAATTAATTGAGTTCCATTAGTTTAAAAACTATGATTTATCCTGGTTTGAACTGATATTTATCTTTGTGCTAAATAATGTTACAGAAATAGGGTAGTGGGGGGAACTGTACTATAGAGAGAAAGGGTTAAAAGACATGAGTGGAAAGAGGTTCACAAAAGGCTAACTAAGCAAAGGGTCCCATAGACTCCGGGTGGAGGGAAGAGCAAGCATGAAGGAGAGAGAACAAACAGAAGCTGACAAGCCAGGGGACAAACAGAACAGAAAAGAAGACAATGTTACCGAAAGTTCGGCATTTGTCCTCAAGGCCGCATCAGAAGAAGGAGAGCAAGTCGTTTGAGGAGAAGGAAAGAGAAGTTTATTACTGTGCCAGCAAAGAAGGAATATGGTAGACTATCATCTCAAAGTCCAAATTCCTGCACATAAGCAGAAATACAGAGCTTTTAAAGGGAGCGCCCTCAGTTCTAGGCTATTGTCGTTAATGGTTCTAATCTTCCCATCTCTACCGTCCCATCTCTGCTGAAGACAAAGCCGTGACCTCTGCCCACCTGGGAGGAACCCAGACCTCCACTGGTCAGGCACCCAGCCTGGGATGGAGCTGACAGCTCAGTTGTAACACAAAGAACAAAAGACATTCCCCTGCCCCTCTCAACCACCTGCCCAAGGCGGGGATTCAAGCCTCAGTTCCCAAAAGAGTGGGGGAAGTTTTAAAGAGACAGAAAACATCTTTTGCCATTTTTTTCCCCAGGCCATTTCCTCTGTTAAGTAACACAGAGGTGAAGAGAACCTATGCATCAATGCATCTCCCTTTTCCATAGCGTCGGGAGGTGTGATCAGAGAAATTGCAAATAGTCCGAGGCAGGGAGCATGTCTGCATCAATGGTGTTTCCTGCAGGTACTGAACACTGGAGGTCCAGTCCTCAGGTAAACTATCCAATCTGTGAAGGTGTGCTATCCTTTAGTCACATGGCTAAAAGGAAGGGCATCTACACATTCAGATTTTGTTAACCTAAAGATTACATTTTCCTTAGGAAATTTCTGACCTAATATCTGGTATACTTCATTTCTAATTGATAATTAAATTTATATTGAGATAATTCTGTTTAAAAGTATCTGGAACTCTTTTTCAAAAGTTCATGACTATGAACTTTTTTCATAGTCATGTGTTCTAGTAGAGGCCAGCAGGGGCTACATTCTATGAAACTAAATATCTGTAGATCAGAATGTGAGCTGAGAAGGGAAGTTTGCTAGGAAGAGGAAGTTTGCATAGTAAAGAATGTAAGCGTATATAACCGGCTGAGTTGCAATTACTCTTACGTTCAATGCCAGACAGGCACTTCCGCCAATTCAGAGACTTCTTTTTGCAATTATTAGTCCAGGGAGAACAATTGCAAGATCTGTACATCACACTGCACCACTCCTAACTCCTATGCAGACATTACTAACCCCTGACAGTGTTCTCTTCTACCTGAGGCCTGACTCAGCCTTATTACAGCTTTCTACTGATAAGAGCTGGCATGAGAGTTTAAATCTGTTTTCCACCTGTGAGCTATTCCCTTATCTTCCATGATGACTTACTCAAAAATTAGCAATCAGTAATTGCACTCGGGCCAAATACTTACAACTGCAAAAATGTAGAACTGGAGGACAAATGTAGAACTACAAAAACATCTTTAAAATTTCTATAAGGATTGTCATAGTGAGAAGTTATATTTTAAATTCAGGTGCTCTATAATAAGAATATAATTATATAGTGTTTTATAATCTTCAAAGAACTTCCACATACTTTTTGTTTAATTTAATTCATTGCAATTCTGTATGACAGAGAAAAAAATTAAACAAAAGCAAGAAACAACCAGAAGATCAGAAACTGAGGCTTTGGTAATTTTGCTTTGATGATTTTGAAAGGCAGAAGTACTAGTCTGCATAGTGCATGGAGGGCTTGTTATTTTTCCTCTTCTCAATTTAGCTCTAAACAGTCTCTTCAACTCCCTGTATTATGCAGGACTGACACATCCATGGTGGTTTTTCTTTGCATTTCTAACTCTGCATTTCTGGAGCTAAAATAAAATTAAAATCATAATTGTTCCATGAGCTGGAGCCAAAATTTGATCTTAGAAACAAAAGTAGTCATTGAGGTAATATGTTTGAAAAATATGTCTACTTCCACAAACCTTTTACTATAGAAAAAATCAGACATATTTTTTCTAGATCAAATACATTTCAATGCAAGTAATCCTGATTATAGCTAATTAAACCAGAACTTTGCTACCACAGATTGACATCAAAAACATCTTTGTCCTCTAGTACAAAAGTAAAATAAATCTTTCTGAAAAAACAATTGCTGAGATCCCTTCAAAACGTCAGCCTCCCCTCTGAGTCACCTAATATAGGCAACAATTACCAATTAATCCCACTGTGTTCCTTATAATTTGGATTTTTGGTTGCTAAAGTAAACTTGCTATTCATATCTATGTGCTGTCTTTTATTATGATGGCTCAAATTATACAAGGTTCCAAAAAGAAATAGAAGCTTTGACTCAGCATAAACAAAAACCTAGTATAGAAAAACCCCACAAATTCAATCAAATCAATTTTCTCTCATTTTAAGATGTACCTTACTCTTGGTGCATATTTTCTTAGACTCTATGTAAGTTTTCGCCTAGGATTCTTTTTATTATTGTGAATTATTGGCAGCAAAAGTGCTAACTCATGAAATCCAGCTTATAGAAATGCTACTTATGTGTAAAATAAATTGATCTTACTCCACTCAAAGTAAAGTGTTTGCCCTATTTTTCGGTGTCTTCCAGCTTAGCCCTTCTGTTTGAGATTTACCAGATGAATGACAAAGTTGTAAACAAAGTTTCTGGAAAAAGTTTCCATATCATTGTGTCTTTAATTCCCAACATGTTCTGGAGAAGGAAGCCTAGAGTCAGAAGGAGGATGTGGCCCTGCAATGTAAAACCAATTGAGAAATGTTTCCTTTCAAACATGATTTGACTGAGGAGGGGGAAATGTACCCAGAGAAGTAAGCATTCATTGCTGACTACTGGCAAATTTGCCTTACCTAGCACTTCAAAATGCCTACCCAACACTAACTGCTACTCAAGGACTTCATTGCTTTCCAACAACTTGTTAACTTGAGATGCAACTAAAGAAAAAAAAGGAGTTTTTATTCATGAAAGTGGATACTTGCTCAGTAACCCCATAAAAATTTAACTGTACTGTTTTCATCATCAACCTGAGAGCTATTTATTCACTGATTTGGGGAACTAATTCCCTAGTAGGCTGAATGAAACATTATTTTCCAAGATTTATTTATTTGGTAAGTTTTTAAAAACACCTTGTAGCAACAAACTTTTTGTATCAGCAAAATTGAAGAATAAACAGAGTGGTAAAAACACACTCATTAGTTAGGAGTTCTGTGTAGATGAGGCTTAGATTTTTGGCGATTTGAGGCAAGTCCTTTAACATTTCTAAAATTCAGGGTTTTTATCTACAAGTGGAAATTATATTCCTCCCCCTTAGAATTGTGCTAAGCACTAGCACATAGTAGCCCTTCATCAATGGTAACCAGTAGGAGCAGAGGGAAGAGAACAGTAGCATAGCAGTGTCAGAATGATGTTTTAAATGACAAATTGATTCCAGTTTCAATTTTATCCCATTAAAAAGTTTTCTAACAGTGTGTATTAAACCTACAGGCTCAAAAGATCCCACTCCTGATAACAAGCAAAGCTGGCCACTGAGAGGAGAGATTAGGGAGCAGGGTTTAGGATGAGATAATAAGGTAAAAAGTGAAATGGACAAAAAAATCAGTGGTTTGTTAGTCTATTTTGCATAAATTACCATGCAGTCAATTCAAAGGTCCTTAACTTCAAATGTATAAAATGCAGTTATTTGCTCTTTCCTGAGTCAAAATTCAAGCCATAACCTGAAGAGATAAATAGCTTCTAATCGCGTATTAATAAAGGGGACATATTCCTGAGAATAGAGTTGAAGCTGAGAACATTATGTTTGAATAGCTTTATTTGGTGTGCCCTGCAGGCCTGAGTCAAGACATAAGTGCAAGTCCCACAATCATCAAACCTTACCATGTTGCATGGGTTGGAAGGTCACAGTTAGGGAGGACAACCCCAGAGTGCCCAGTAGATTTCCTGATGACTTGCTTGGTATAAACAGTCATGGATAATAGTTTCTTCTCTCTGAACTTTGATTCTTTTTTTTAATTGAGAGAAAATAGCATTTGGATAAAACATTTCACTATGTATAATCTAATTTGTCCAGAACAGTCGCTGGGTTCCAGGACTTTATCAAATGACTAGATAGGCAGAGAATAGCCGTCTACTCCAGACCCCAGTATTCCCCTTAGGTACAGATGAACCAAGATGGACTTTCTACTGCTTCATGGAACATTGTCATACCCAGACTCAGTGGTTTAATTTGATAAGAAAACAATGATTCTTGGTGCTCAGTCAGCTGCCAGAAGCTAAATACCCAGGACATATGGTCAACCACCAGCCCAGTCACTTTACTGTGAAAAAGCCTTTGAGGTTAAAGTAACCACCATGACCCCTCCTCTAACTAAGATTTCCCATGACCCTCTAACCCTGTGGGTAGGAGAAGAGAAGAGACAGAGGTGAATATTGTGTTAGGAGGCAGCCTTTAGGGGCACAGCTTTGAAGTCAAACTCAGGGTTTGAATGCTAACCTTGTAATTTACTAGTTTTACATTGGACAAATTACTTAGCCTCTCTGCATCTCATTTTCTTCATCTGTAAAATAGACCTAAATAAATAAGAAATAAATAAGATTGTTGAGGTCAATCACTTTGTGTAGTGTTTAACATGAAATGTACCTAATAAGTATTAGCTCTTACAGTATTATCATTATAGAAACGTCGTATTGAGCAAAAAGGCAATAGATTCTTGAGTGTAAAATCTGAAAGAAGCTTGAAATATTTATATGGGAGAATTCTGAGTAGAAAATTCTTCACCATAGGAAAAGAAAAACAAATGTACACTTATTAGACACATACTATTTTCCAAACATTGTGTTAGTCACTTATATGTAATCTTATTCCATTCTCAGAACAACCGTACCTATTAAATGTTGCAAGTATTGTAACTCCATAGGAAAGAAAACAAACCTAAGAGACTTTATGACATTTTCACAAGTTTACCCAGCTTATCGGAGGCAAAGAGGAGATTTTAATACAGATTGATCCAACTTTCAAATTCATGTGTTTTTATCCAACTAGGATATCTCCACAATATATTCACTGAACACTTTCCACCATGAATGTGTCAGTTCAGATAAATCAACATGCCTGGGGTGAAGACAGATCGGTTTAAGTTATTATGAACCACTTAATAACAATTACTTTAGTTTCAACAAAGAGAATACACAACAGTTAACATCTCTGACCACAAGGGGGGTAAAAAGCTTGTCCATTTTAATTGTTATTAGACCCATCAGTTGTCTTATTTAATCACTCTGACCTTTATTTTACTACTTAAAAAATACCCTTTGCAAAATAATGTAAAAGGATCATTAAAGAAGCTTTTTTCAGAAGAAGGAAACTTTATAGATGTCAACAGATTCAGTGGTGTGCCTTAGGCACATCAAACAAGGCTTGCCAGCTGCAGCTCTGAGGTTAATATTTCACTATTATACAGCACTTCCCATCTGAGGGTTTCTAAGAGCTTTATAACTTTCCAAACAATCTAATGTCTCTGCAGTCAATATTCTTCCTTTCCTAAATGAACATAAATTCTGTTCGAATACACCAGGGAAAAAGCACAAGGACTGTTCTATCAGTATTAACTGTGCCTGCCACTGGACCCCAGCTGAATTTTTTTATATAACTGTTATAGCTCTTAACACATTGTGGTACAATTATTAATTTATACATCTGTCTCTCCAAATAGCCAGTGGGCAACTTGATGGCAAAGTCTGTCTTATTCACCTTGGTACAGTTTCAGTCAACAACTGTTTAATGAGCATGTTCTCTGTGCCAGGATCCAAGCTAGATGGTCAAGCTATAAAGACAAATGAGGCACAGCACTGGCCCTGTGGGATCCTGCGGACAAGTGGCAGAGTCAGGTACATCAACTGATCATTTCCCCACAATGTGTGAGAAACTACAATTGATATTCAGACAGAGCACCATGAGAGTATGCACAGACCCTGAACCCAGACTGGGTGGTTCAAAGAAGACCCTGGAGGAGGTGAGGACTGAGCTACAACCTGAGGACACATGACTCTACTTACTAGTACAGAAAATGGCAGATGGCAAACATTCAATCAATAATCCATGAAGGGGGAGGGGAGAGCAGGGAAGGAGGGAGAAAGGAGGACACAGGGACGAGACTGTACTATTGATTCCTTATTTCCACCAAAGGTCTGAGTGTGTATCTTTTGATCCCTTCACCCTAGTTTTTAAATCATTACCTACGCTTTCACCAGTTAAGATCTGAAGAAAATGTTCCTACTCTTTCTCTACTTCAGAGCTTCCCAGGTTCTTTCACGTCATGGTACATGTAGAAAATGTCTGTGTGGCACTCTGAGGTAAACAGGACAGGCTGGCTGTGGCTGGAGGTGACCTATCACCCAGGCTCCAGTCAGCCACCCCAAGGGCTGAAGGGATCAGTGTTTGGGCAAGACTTTAAGCCATTTGTGGCCCCTTGGTGTGCAAAGGCAGCCATGTGGGAAGTATGTCCTAACCCCTTCCCTCTTTTCTCCACCTCGTTCCCGCCATGCTCGTGCAGATGAATCACCCACTCTGTATGTCATTCCATCACGCCCTTCCCTTCAATCTGTAAACACTTTCAAATCTCTCCTACTTAAAAAAAAAAACCCTCCTTCAACCCTACTTCCTCCTTGAAATGCATCCCAATTATTTTGTTCCTTTTAGTACCAAACCTGCAGAAAGTTTACTTCACTTACTGACTGCCTTTCATCTCCTCAATCCTGCACAATCCTGATAATATTCTGTAGACTGGGCATCCCATTGTGAACAAGATGGTCCCTGTCCTTCCTCAAGGAGCCCAATTCTCTTGAAAGAGACAGACAAATCAAAAAATAGATACATAATATATTATAATATTATGGAGCTAAATGCTTTGAGGAAAAATAATATGAGACAAGGAAATAGACAAGGATGGTGGCTACTGTTTTAGAAAGGCAGTCTTGGAAGGCCTCTTTGAGAAGGTAAAGTTTTGGCAGAATTAAGAACATACAAAGAAGTGCAGGGGCAAGCCATGTGCACATATAGGAAAATGGAATTCCAGGAAGGAAAGTTCAAATATTTTGATGTGAGAACTGGTACCTGGAGCCCACTAAGCAAGGGGGAGAATTTTAGGAGATGAGGATATAGATTAGAGGCAGAAGGCCATCTATGCAGGGCTTTAAATGCCATGGTCAAGACTTTGGGTCTTGTTCTACATGTGACTGGAAACCTTGAGAAGATAGTGAGCTGGGGGGTAAGATCATTTTACTTAATATTTTGGAAGAATCCCTTTGACCATGAAATTAAGAAAAGACTGGCAGAGGTCAGTTGAAGGAAAGACCCCAGATACAGTGGTCCAGGCAAGAGACAACAGTGATTAGATTAGGGAGGTTGAACCAGAGAGGATGAAAACACTGGATTCAGGATATATTGATGTGAAGCTTTAGAATTTGCTGATGATTTGGATGTGGTATATGAGATAAAGAAGGAAAGGATCAACCCAAGATTTTTAATCTGAGCAACTAGAAGAACAGTGCCATAGTGTTCACAGGAACAGTGCTCTCTTCTAGCTAAACACAATTAGTATAATATCTGTACTTTCAAATTGTTTTGTTTAGGAAACAAATCTGAAACAAATCTCAGCTGACAGACTGAGAGAGTAGACCATGTTGGAAGGAGCATCTACGGGAATATTGCAATAGACAAGAATAAGGACAGGAGCATAGTGGATGACTTCAGCCAGGAGGCATAGCTGGAGGGATTGTGTGGAGTCCCTCTCCTGTTCAGAAACCTTCTATGTCTTCCCATTTTTACTGCTTCTCGAGGGCAGGGCCACGTCTTCTTTGCATCTAAGTTTGGAATGCCCTATGCAACCTGGGAGCTTAGCAAGTATTTGTGAAACAATGAGTGAGTGGGATGAGTGAACTACACGCTAGAATATATGGCTCTTCAAGACTTCTCCTCTCATCTCCCACGACCATATCACCTATTGCCCAGCCTCACCGTAGTACTTCACACTGCTGACTCTCCCTGCCTCTTTCCACATTCATGCTTGCCTTGCTCATGAGGCTCTCTCAGCCTAGATGATTTTCGCCTGTTCCATCACTCATATGTCTCTTGTTTTAAGACTCAACTCCCACGCAATGTCCTCCAAGAGCAGTGTCACCACACCTCACCCCCACCATGTGGCAAGGTCATTCTGCCTCCTGCTCTGGGATCCACTAGTTTCTAAAATAGCACTTGTTGGAGCCTTCCTTGGACTGGAGTTTGTATTTGCCTACTACTCTAGATTACCAAATCCAGGCCAGCAGAAACTTTTTCTTATTTTTGCTTTGCTAATCAGATGATTTTCAAAATTCTTTGCAGTTGCACAACAACTTATAATTGGATTCAATTAAAATTATTTAAACCAGGCAGGAAAAGATCTCTTCCAGCTAAAAACAATTAGTATAATCTGTATTTTCAAATTGTTTTGCTTAGGAAACAAATCTGAAATCACGAGTTTGTTTTTTTTGTTTAAATATTCTGTATTGGAGGAATGAAAAAGCTTAGCTCAGTTTTAAATGATTGTAAGTCTCTGCAATGGACTGAATGTTTGTGTCTCCCCCAAATTTATATATGGAAATTCTAACCGCCAATGTGATGCTATTAGGAGGGGGGTCTTTGGGAAGTGATTAGGTCATGAAGTGAAGCCTTCATGAATGGGATTAGTGCCCTTACAAGAGGCCCCAGAGAGCTCCCTTGTCCTCTTTCCACCATGTGAGGACACAAAAAAAAGATGGCAGCCTGCAACCCATAAGAGAGCCTCACCAGCACCTGACCAGGCTGGCACCCTGATCTAAGACTTCCAGCCTCCTGAACTGTAAGAAGTAAATGTCTATTGTTCATAATCCGCCGGGTTTATGGTATTTGTGATAGCAGTGTGAACTGGGACATTCTCCTAAGCTGCATGCCTGCCTCCCGGCCTCACCCTCCACCATCCCCCAGGTGCTCCTGATTCCACCATGTTCAACTACTTGCTGTTTCCTATGCATGATCTCTCACACCTCTGCACAAGCTCTTCCGTCTGACTGGAATGTCCTTCTGCGCTTTCACCCTTGGAAAATTCCAACTCAGCTTTTTAGATTTAACTTAAACGACACTGCCCCTATGAGATCTTCGCTGTCCTACTGGAGAAAAGTTGAGCACAGAATCTGGTCTGTTTCTCCAGTACCTCCCACATAACTCACATAGAGTACTTGCCTTAAACCAATACTCACCTATCTTGACTTCCTTCCCAACCTATCACTGTGGATCCTTCCAGGACAAGATTTGTGCCCAATTATTTTTGTATCACCAGGACTTAGTATGGGCTAGGAAAAAGTAGACACTCAATAAATAATTGTTGAGGTGAATGAACCTAAAAACCCTCAGCCAGCAGCCTCATAGCTCTACAAAGCAAATTTGTCTTAGTTTGTATAGCTTCTTGTTTCAAAGATAAACTTTGATAAATTGTCGTATCTGGAGCCAAAGGCATATAGATACCTCCTACAAGCTTTAGGCAGCCCACACTACAGTGAGATACCTTTGTTTCCCCAGTAATTATGGTTGCCTTTTTTCTTTTTCTTAATCCCTCCGGCCCTTTCAATTACTGACTGTGTTATTCAGCTGTGTAATCAGCCTGAATGATAAGCTGTCAGCAGTTACTTTTTTAATGTAAATGATTTCTTTATGCACAGGTCTGGGCTGTATGTTTTTCAGGGGGTGATACAGGATGGGGTATGAAGAGTTTTTCTAGTGAATCATGTTAAGGAGTTTTATAGATACTTATTTCTGATCTTACAAATATGCAAGTATCCTGGAAGTAATTATCAAAATATTTCTGACTTAATTATACTTAAAGCATAAGAACTTACCAACTTTGAGTTTAATAGACACTGCTAATCTGATTTTGCCTGACTTTGTAGTTTCACACTTACAGCCACCTAACTTCTCTGAGTCTCAGTTTATTCCATTAAAAAAAAAGAAAGAAAGAAAAGGCTTTCCAAGGTTAGAAATCAACCCAGGATTGTGGAAGACAGAGCAGGAAATCATGACTTGTGCTCTTCAATGCCAAAGTCTCCTGCCTCATCCCCAAATACATCCATAAAACTAAATTATAATAAAAGAGTGATTATTAAATGTTTGTAATACAATAAATTATGCCCTAAAGTTTCTGGTCCAAAGGAGAACACATAAAAAATGATGTTTCTTCCTCTTTTAAGGAAAAGCTTTCCTTATTTATTATTATCTCATTAATAAGCCCTAAGACAGGATTTCTCATCCACAGGAGAGAGAAACTTAGATATATATAGCACATTCAAGTTCAAAGACAGATCAGCTAGTTATTTATCATACAAGTATGAGCACAGACAAAATGCCATCTCAAGAAGGGAAAAACAAACACCACATATACTCACTATTAAATTGGAACTAACCGATGTGCACAGAGGGAAGTTAAACTCAGTGGAAATCAACCAGGGGAGAAGGGGCAGGAGGGGAGGAACAAAAACCTACCTAATGGGTACAATGAACACTATTAGGGTGATGGGCACACCTAGAGCCAGACTCAAGCATTACAAAAGCTATCCATTAACCTAAAACATTTGTACCCCATTAATGTTTTGAAATAAAATAAAATAAAATAAAATAAAATTTGAGTTTCCAAAAACAAAAACAAAAACAAAAAACAAAATGTCAGCGAATAAGAAGTAGTTCTAAAATACAATGAGCCCTAGAGTCTGTTAAGGCCCTTTCTCAGTTAAGCCCTCTACCTGGTGCTCAGTACTCAAACATTTTTAAAATGAAAGAATGGATGAATGTGCAAGCAATTCCTGTGTGTACCAAACCCAGTTCTGAGCAGCCCCATAGTCCTGGGTCTAAACAGCCTATAAGGGAATTGATGTTTATTGTGCTATTTAAACACTCACACATTCCTGAAAGTAATGTATTGTTTTCTTTACTTTATAGGAGAGGAATCCAAAGTTAAGAAATGTGTTCAGGATCATATGCTGCCTAATAAAGTCAAAACTGGGATTAAATCCAGTTCTAACTGTCTTCAAAGTTATGGTCTTATAACTCTACCAAGATGCTTCTATGATTTCCCAGTAGCTAAGCAAGATTTAATGCTGTTCTTGCAGCATTAATTCCTCTAATGATTCAAGATTCCAAGCAGAATGTTGGACATTTTATGTACACTACAAGACATAAAGCCTGAGTATCCAGGGAAAGGATGTGGGGTTACTATCAAAGAAGACTTCTAGGCAGATAAATTAAACCAGTTCTTTAAAATGGGCATAATTGGTTTTGTGCTGCAATGCAATTGGACATGATTTATAAGCAGGTGACCTTAATGACCAGAAATTATTAATACTTTTACACACAGTCTCACAAAGAATTTCAGGGGTTTGCTGTTGGGGGAAGGAGGGAAATGACATGGGCAGAAAGCTCCGAGGCCCATGGATTGGGTTGTCTAACCTCACCGGTTCTCCGTCTGTGAGTGTCACCTCCAGCCCAGGTCAGAGCTAGATGGAGATACCCAGGGCTATTAAGGCTTCTTTCCCCTGTCTGTCCCCAGAGTTCACACATGCAGAATTCTGAGTAGTCAGCCCCAAACTGTTAACCCCACATTGGCTGAAATTACAACATACAGAAATTAATTTTGTTTAATAAGAAAGTATTCTTGGTAAGGTAAAAGATATAAGGTAGTTACAACTTAGAATAGATTCGTTCAAACAGCTCCAACCTAATGCCTTGCTGAAACGTACATACTATAAATGTAGTAGTTCTAATGAATGAAGGAGAATGGATAGAATTTTTGGAGAGAAAGGCAGAGCAGGAAGACTTGCCACAAAGGAAGTAGCCAGAGGACAATGAGAAATTCAGAAGCGCTAGGTTCCTTCTCCAACTGTGACAATGGATCAATTTTACACATGCATAAATACTAAAGCAGGAAAATAAATTCAGTATAAGAAACAACTATAATGGCATTGTTTAGGGAAGAAGATATACATGTTAATTTGTATATCTGGTGTGTGGCCCAGATAATAAATAGTAAACCCCTCAGGTTTCACCCTCTAGGGCAGTAGTTGGGGTGAGGTGCTGTTTCTAGGGCAGCTGGAACCTTGATGTGGTGGACACTGGAACACACTGAGTTAGAGCATGGACTTCGCCATCAGGAAAATATGGCTCTGCTGGCTTACCTGCCATGTAATCTCAGGTGGGCAAGTTAGCATCTCTGAATGTCTTAACTCCCTTCCTGTGAAAAGGGAATAATAATACTTTCTTAGGATCATACCCATTAAGCAATGTTAAATATGTGAAAGGCTTAGCAGAGTTTCAGACTCACAGCGGGTAGCTATGGAGGGATAATTGGCTAATTCCAACTATTATAAACATATTACAATTATAACACCACTGAAGTATAAGAGTATTCTAGTTGTTCATATATGTGTTGACTTTTTGCCAGGTAAAACTATAAGCTAGATCTGGGAATTGCCCTAAGAGATAACCCAGCATGCTGTGAAAGTGAAATAAATCAGTATAGGCTGATAATCTCCCAGGAAAAATGATTCTCCTGCAGTATAGGTGAGAAGGGCAGTGTATGTGTCAGTCATGCTACTAGAACAGAAGCTCCTGGGAGGGCTGGGATGTTACTATCCCTTTCCTGGATATTATTCAAAAACATCCAAAGTGTCTACCAAAGCAGGGAGTCTGTGACTGCTCCTGCTGATGGGCATCTTAAAAATCCCTGCCAGCAGCTCTCGTGGGGACCTAAGTTTCACCCAAGTCACTGGGAATTAATTGCATATGTGTAAAAGGGAGAAGGCAGTTTATCTTTAAATTGTATTTAGATCAGTACAACAATCTCATTAAAGTTGAAAATGTGTCATCTAAACAAAATGCGTATGTGTCTGGAAAATTGCTTTTATAGAAAAGACTCAACTCTGTAACATATCCTTTCATTTTTCTGATTTTAACATCAAAAAACAGAATTTTGATTGGTTTCCTTTAATAGATTTTAAAAACAGTTCTCTAAGCTCTGGTCATTAGTGGACTAAGAAAGTTGAAAGTAGCTTTCAACATTCCTCCAGTGTATTTTATCCCCAAGCCCTACTACATGCTGTGTTTGTGGGGGTAGGAGTGCAATTTTACCCAATTATAGAGGCACTGACAAAAGAATAGAAAAGTTGAGCTAGTTCTCTCCTAAAGGAACAATAATAAAATTTTAACTTCAAAATTGCCTAAGAATAGTCAACATAAGGAGAAGAAAATTCATAAAACTATGCAAAATATTTTCAAGAACTCATAAGTATCCTCCCTATATTTCATTTCATCCCTCAGGAAAATTCCACTGTAACCTACTGTTATTAAAGTGATTTTCTTCCTGGAAGTTGCTAGTAACTATTCCAAATCTAGGGAACACAGGATTCTATTATGTCATATTTGTATGCAAACTCTCAGAAAATCTCAGCATAAAGCAATGCATTTCCCACAACATTCCTGGAGTGCTTGCTCCTCCATGAGGTTTATAAGAAACCTTCTAGAATTCATAAACTTAGTCTTAAAGAATTTCCTTACTCAGTAGCTCTCTATCAAGTCTAATGCAAAGGGCTACTTTTGCTTCCATAGAAAGTATATTTGGTAAAATATGACACCTTATTTATAAATTCCTAATGAGTTAGTCAAAATTTTCTAATGACGGCAGGGATGTAATTTTAGTTAATCACACATTTTGTAGATAAAAATAGAAGTGATAATCTCAGTTTTAACTCTGGAGAGAGTAGATCAGGAGATAACTTTTAAACAGCTGTACAGTAGGCAGGAACAGAAGACGTGGAAAGGAGTGAAACCTTTTTCTATTTTTCCAAGTGAGCCAATAAATAACCTTATTTCAGACCAGACCAATATTTCTCTTCACAAAGTAAGTTGATAAGGGTGCTGGAAAACTTCTGAACATAAAGCCACATAAATCAGAAAATGTTTAATGATGTACATGTTTTCAATTCCTTTAGGCCTCCTCTTCAAACCCCAGCTAGGAATATGACATTAGTTCTCTGATGCAAAACTAAAGCATAGGAAAAACTTACTCACAGTTTCTCCTTTAGTTGAACACTGGGCGATAGATCCAAAGCCCTGAGCTGCACAGAAAGCACTCAGCCAAAAAGACTAAATCAAAAAGGTATTAGCATTATTGATGTATCTACTGGCCATTTAATAAAGAGAGCCTTTTGGGAATGAAAAATCATTCATCTAGTTGTGAAGGTTCACCAAAATACAATATTTTATAAATTCATTCCCCCTGGGAGCAGTGACAGTTGGCTGATCCTGTTCCTTCTACAGGAAAGCTATTGAACAACTGGAGACATAGCACAATTTATGAAAAATGAGTTTTCAAAGTGTGAAGAAATGAAAGAATGCATAAATGCTTAAGAGTAAGATTTTTCTAGTTATCCACTACCAAATATTGAAGTTGGACCAGAGCAGGAACTATCCAGACTGTAACTATCCAGACTGTCTTTAAGTGCGGTTGACTTTTCACCTATTTAATGGTGTTGGGGGGGTTCCAGAAGACTAGAGATTTAATGGGTTGTGATCCGAGGGACACTGGGAAATACTACCTTCACCCAATTTGTCTCTAAAACCATCCTGGCATCAAAACTAAAACACATATTTATGAGGTCACTTTTTTAATCTAAGGTTTAGTCTGCAAAAGTCATCTAATTAAATATATGTGTATTCCTTGAAAGAGAATACACAATAGCATCCACTAATAGGATAATTTATTAATCCATGTCTCAAATTAACAAAGAGACGAATATCGACAATTGAAGGAATAGAACAGGGGGCAAGAGTATTTTGGGAATTAGGGGCAGTAGCCTTAAAGACATGAACTGAGAATAGCTGAAGACAGAGGGATGTGGCTAGCTCCTGACATGTTCTGGGAAGCCAGAGGGCTGCACCAGGCCCTTGAGACTTGGGTTGAAGAGGAGCAGACAGATGAGAGGAAAGCCCCAGACAATTTTGGCCCACTTTCACCTAGGAAGGGATGGTCCCAGGTAGTGAGGTAAAAGCCAGGACAGAGTCAAACAGAATTCTCTCCCTTGGTTTCTTTCCAGCCCAAGTGCAACTTTCTCTTCTCTTCTTTTTTCTCTCTACTGGGAAAGCTGCTACTACCCCTCAACATGCTGTTTTATAAAATAATCTATTTCCTACACTGAGTTCTTGCTTTGTGCCAGGCATTGCTGAATATTTTATATGCCTTATCTTATTTACTATTATGTGACAGATGAAGAAATCAATAAAGCTATCCTATACCTTTTCTTGTGCAGATTTAATAAGACGGAGCATGAAGGAAGATGCACAATCAGTGTCATTTCCCTCTGTTTATCTCACCTTCACTCCTGCTACTGTCCTTGGTGATTGGGAAATCCATTGCCCAACTGCTTACCAAGTCAGGCTAATTCTTGGATAGCACAGATATTTATTCTCAAACTGGTTCCATTCTTTTTAACCTCCTCAGTCAAAAATTATTGCAGACCTTCAGTTTCACCTCTTGATGACAATGTTAACCTGAGGAGAAATCTACAAGCATTTTTAACCATCCTCCTTCCCCCTCATTATAAAACTTCATTACCTCATTTTGTGTCCCAGGGTGTTCTTTGGAATATGAAATTATGCTACAGAAGACCTATCATAAGAGAAATAAACCATCATGGAGTCATACTGAGCACCACATGCCCAGTGTTTATTTAGCACATGCCTGGTACACTGTAGGCATTCCATAAATATATTTTTACGGAATGAAAGAATTAAAGGACTACATCACATTTTTAAATCAAATAAAATATTTTAATATTCTATGTGCCTATAATTCTGTTACAAATCAAACATTACACAAAGCTCAGAGGCAACTATGGTTAGTATCATGTCTTCCATCTGTCATATTCATTTTCTGATGAAGAATTTTTAGAGTACTGGGAAATCTCAGGAAAGAGATTTTCATTAAGTGAGTTCTGCTGAGGTTTAATGTGAAGATAACTGTTATTTAGAAGATAATTTAGCCAAATCAGAGACTTAAAGGATCCGCCTGAATAAAGTGGCCCTTCTTCCAGCCCATCAGGCTGCTCTTCCCTGGGTAAGGACCTCAGTCACCCCAACACTAAAATTAAAGTGTGTTGATTGTGCAGAAGCTGCTCTCACTTTACATTCAATGGAGACTGACCATAAATCTAGGGTAAGCTGACTAATTCTCCTGGCAGATTCAGCTTTTAACATGCATGAGACATTCCCACTGTCATTTGCCTGAAGGGCATCAGAGGGAGAAAGGGCAATGTACTTCCGCAGAATGAACTTGGTCTAAGTTCTCACACAGTCAATATCATTACATTTTCTTGAGTTCAAAGCACAAGGAATTGTGAGGGATAAATAACAAAATTTTTTAAATCTGTCAATATTTCCCCGCCACATTTCAGCAAACATCAAAGTAGAATGGCTGAAAGGCAATCAGCAATTTCTTCTAACAGGATTCAGCACCCTAAATCTGCGGTCCCTAACCCCCAGTCGGCAGCCTGTTAGGGCCCGGGCCGCAGAGCTCCACCGCCCACACCGCTCCCCCCCACCCCCGCCCCCCGCCTCCGTGCGTGGAAAAATTGTCTTCCATTAGGAAACTAGGCGGGGGGAAGGGTGCAGAGCAGGAGGTGAGCGCGGGTGAGCAAGTGAAGCGTGGAAAATAGTCTTCCAAGAAACTGCTCCCTGGTGCCAAAAAGGTTGGGGACCGCTGCTCTAAATGATCAAACATCTTCTGATTGGATGGATTCAGCGTGAATAGTTTCATTATATCCTAGTGCTCTCAATGCTCTCAATATTGTATCTTCTTGCTGATATAAGCACCTATGACCACCACGGACCTTGAACTGCTCACTATTACTCACCTTCAACAAAGGGAAACTAGAGTCATTGCTTATGTTCATTGGTTGTCTCATTAATTACCAACAACAAATTCAAGTCATTTGTTTTCTTTCTAAACTATCTTAACCTAATAAGCAGCCCACTGAAGTTGTTAGAGAGAAAAGCAAAAGTGAATATGAAAAGATAAATTTTTTTAAAAGTCTGAAAGATTTGCTATGCTATGTTATCATTACCTAACAGAATGTAAAAATACTTACCTTTAACCGAAAAAGCAGTGGAAACATACTTACCTAGAAAGAAGAAGAAGAGTGGGGATGATTATGGCTAGGTACACCTCAGAGTCTCCAAAAATTCAATACTGATTAGTTACCCAAAAAAATTGAATGATAATACATTCTGCAAGCAGAAGATGCTTGCAAATAAGTAATCTCATTTCATTAGTCTGTGAGACTAGCATGAAAATGAGCAAAAGTACAGAGATGGGAAGAAGCAGAGAGAAGACAGAAAGAATGTAGATGAGAATAAGACACAGCCAGAGGTAATAACAAACCAGGCGAGGAAGACAGGAAAGGGGGACAGAGGAAAAGATGAGTACGCCACTAATAGGAGATGATGTGTGTAATGCAAATCTTGGTTTATATCTTCTATTCCTTCTATTCCATGGCCAATTCCGCTCATTCTATGGCCTGTAAATGTTTAAAACCCATCTCAGGATTTTTGCAAATAGTAGAGGTTAGGGAAGGGAGAGGCTTCATTGACCCCAGCTTTGAATGTCTCTGGTGGAATTCTGAAGTCACCTTGATATTTTACCCCATTTAGGTAACTTTATCTTTTTGCTTGGCTATCAGACATTGCTTTATCTTTGAATTTCTACGAGAAGCAAGTTAATTCATAGAAGACCCAGGTTGGCCTCCCAGAAAGCGTCACCCTCCTACACAGCTCCTTAGAACTCAGCCATAAGCAGTGCTTACAGAAATCAGTCCTGGTCAAGTTCAAGGCTAGGAATGTAGTCCCCTGATCACACCAAACTGAGTACTATGCTCCCCATCTCCATCCTTGAAAGCTGAGGTAATGAATCATGCTCCTAGTTCACTATGTCATACAGGCACAACTGTAAGGCATGGACCTCAACACTCATATTATGTCAGGAGAACATCTGGGCCCCTACCCATGAATGTTAAATTGGCAGATTAAAATTGAAGCCAAGACTTTGCTACAATCTTTCAAGATTCTATCCCAGCTCTTGATCAATCAGAAGGCAGACCAATGCTTCCTTAATCATGCAGCTTAAAAGCTCCTCAGCCAAAGGGTTGGAATCCCTCTCTTAGAATCTGGCATTCAGCCCTGCCAGATCTCTGTGCACTCCCTGAGAACACATGATCCCTCCTGTCTCCCTGAGTTTCCTCCCAATAAACACTACCCCACAAAACTTGACAGAGTGCTGCCTGTCATGCAACATTGTTTGCACAGTAGTCAGTGACTTTACAAATATATCTTATTGTTGAAAGTTTCCCCAGATTTTAACTAGATAAACTATTAAGGCTTTGAAGCTATTTGAACTAAATACTCTACCTATACTACCTGCTCTACTCCCCATCCCCCACCCACAAAGTCACTAGGACATGCAATTATAGGTCCTAAAATCAACCGGAACATTAGAAGCACAGTGCATCTTCACCCACATAGCACCCTTTCTTGGCCATGTAGCTCAGTCATACCTTTTTGAATGAGTGCCCTGTGCTAATTCCAAAGCACTTATGGCTCCATGAAGAGATGATTATAGAAATGTCATAAGAGGCCAGTCATGCATTTGCTCTCCAGGTGGAAGATAATTCTGATCTCTTCCAGACACCAGTTTGCTCCTCAACCTGTCAACAACAGGTTGCAAAGCAAAATAAAAAAGACAAATTAACACAAACCTCGTAACCCTACAGGGAAAAAAGTCAACATGAAGAATGTACACTAATGATAGTAAGCAATCAGCATATATTATCTTTCTGTAGAGCAATGAAAAATGCCATCATCATTCTTTGGGGATTAAGAGATATACTGACGAACAAAATGGATTTCCAACACTGAAGAAGTAATATGAGTTCTGCTTGAGGAAGAAAATACTGATTCCCACAATTATAACCCATTACTCTAATAGCCTCTTCTCCTCTAGTTAGAGGGAGCCTCTTTGGTTGTGATAACACATTATCAAATCAGTAGTCTCTTTGTGTCTGAACAATTTAGGGAGAATAATAAAAAACTTTAGTAAACAGCATTGAGGACCTTCTTAGTCTCTGAAAAATATAACCTCAAATAAAAGTGGATACCCTATGCTTGGCTAATTTGAAAATAGAATTGAAAATTCATGGCCATGGTACTTTTTAAAAATTTGATAGTTCTTTGAAATTATACTATAAACTATCTCTTGTTTTGTTCTGAAAGGGAGATTTTTTCCTATTTCTCTCTGAAAGTTTTCTCTCAAACAACACTTTCATCTGAAGTTTTAAAAAATATGTTGCTCTGTCCTTTTTTCACTTTGAATTACTTCTTCCTCCTGGCTTCTTGCTTTCTCTCTCTCTCTCCCCTCCTGATTTGAAAGCAGAGTTGGAAATTCTCTGAAAAGTGGAAGTTTTGAAAAACAAAAACCTGCATAGCCTTCTCTCCATCAGTTTATAAAAATGCAGCTTTTTTTCTAGCTGCTTTTGCTTGTGGAGGCTCAGTTATCCTGAACTAGTTTTGTTTTGGTTTTTTTTTTAACTGAACAAACATTAAAAATCTGTCAGCAGGTATTTCTCAATGTGAGAAGCCTCAAAATGGCAACAGAAAATCTATTTTCTTTACTGGAGATATTTCTGCTATGGTGTTAATTCTCAGCCTATTTCAAGAAGAACTAAGTGTCCCAGGGAATTGATTATAAGCTACAGTATCTTTCATAACTAAATAGTCAGCTTGAATTTATCCCATCTTGGCACCAAACTTAAATCTATGCCAGCTGAAGAACAGCTGGGTGAATTTGTGGTGAATTCTTTCCCAGGAGACACTGCTAAGAGGCTGTGTGGCTTGGAGGCTAGAGCACAGGCTCTGGGATCCTGGCTCAAGCCCTTATCAGTTGTATATCTTTGGGCAAGTTCTGTAATGTTCCTTTACCTTAGTTTCCCCACCTGTATGGGGAACAGTGCTGATAAATTCACCTAACTCACCTTAGGAAAGTCCTGGTTCCAGCCCTTATTGGCCATGCATCCTTGAACAAGCCTCCTAATGTCTCTGTGCCTTAGTTTCCCCCTATATACGTGGGAATGATGCTGATGAAAGCACCTAACTCACCTTAGAAGAACACAAAGGAAACACTCAAAAAACATCAATTGCTCTGAAATCACATGTTAAAAGGGCAATGAATTAAGCTAACTTGCCAAAATTCCTACTAACTTCACTTTCACATTTCTCTTGATGATATTAATCACTCCATAGAATCATTTTTCGATAATTTTTTGGTAGAAAAATATGCTATATAACAAAAGCAGATTATAGAGACGCTTTGGAAGGCTCGTGTTCCCTTCATCTCATAGCAGTCTGTTCAGAAAAATAGGAAACTGGCTCTGTGAGGCTATGCATCCATGAGCTCTTGATCCAAAGGGGCCAGTTTCAGAAATCTCCCAGAGTCAGAGGTCTTGGACCTGTAACTCAGCAATGAATTCAGCAGTTAAATTCCCTAGACTAAGCCTCATGCTCTCATCCTGTATACTAATCCATGCACAGGTAAATTATCTCATCCACGACTTCAATCTCTGATTCAACTAAAAAGATAACAGTCTCCCAGCAAGCCAAGTACATGGTAGTAAGCAGTGTGTTTGCTTAGAATCTCATGAATCAGCATCAGGATCTTTCTCAACCCTGTGAGACTTTGAGAAAATTACTTACACTATTTCAGTCTCAGCTTCCATATATGAAAAATGGGGATAAGAATACTTGCCCTGGAGGGAGGTCAAGATGGTGGACTGGAAGCAGCCAGCACATGCCACTTTCACGAAGAGGATCAAAAGTGGCAAGTAGATTTTCACCTTCAGGTGGATCGTCAAAGAGAGAGCACTGGAAATCAACAGAGAAGTGACAGGAGGCTCCCAAAGTGAAGGGAAGGGAAGTAGGAAAATCTGTTCAGTGGGCTTGGAGGTACCGGGGGAGGCACCCACACATGGGGAAGGGGCAAGTAAGAGAATCTCAGGGCTCCATGCTCACCGCATGGACATTGCAAGCTGAGCTACAAGAGGACCCCTCCACCTGCAGGCCTCTGGATTGACGGAGGGAACTGCCTAGAGACTGTGCAAGGGCATTGCTCCAGAGAGAAGGCACAGCAGGGCCCCCACTGGCTTCCCAACCCTGGAATCTGCAGCCCCAGAGCTCTGCATCTACCCAGGGGCCAGCCTGCCTCCTTGCTCACTGCTGTGGGGCCAGGGAAGGAGCAGGGAGGACAGGCACTCTCGTGTGCCCTGAGAGCATGTGCCACAAGTCACTGCCACCAGGGGACCTGGGTGGAGCAAACGCTGGCACCCTCTGACACTCTGACACTCTGATACTCACACCCTTTGAACCAAAGATCATGCAGCAGCAGGTTGTTTAGTTTCCATGTGTTTGTACAGTTTCGAGAGCCCCTCTTGGAATTGATTTCTAGTTTTATTCCACTGTGGTCTGAGAAGATACATGGTTTGATTTTGATTTTTTTAATTTGCTGGGTCTTATTTTATGGCCTAACATATGGTCTATCTTGGGAAATGTTCCATGTGCTGATGAGCAGAATGTATATTCTGCAGTTTGGGAGTAGAATGTTCAGTAAATGTCTGTTAGGTCCATTTGTTCTAGAGTCCTGTTTAAGTCCAGTGTTTCTTTGTTGGTTTTCTGCCTTGATGATCTGTCTAGTTCTGTCAGTGGAGTGTTGAAGTCCTCACTATTATGATGTTGCTGTTTATTTCATTTCTTAGGTTTAGTAATATTTGTTTTGTGACTCTGGGAGCGCCAGTGTTAGGTGTGTATATATTTAGGATTGTTGTGTCTTTTTGTTGAATAGGTCCCTTTATCATTATATAATGACCTTCTTTGTCTCTTTTTATTGTTGTTGACTTAAAATCTGTTTTATCTGATACAAGAATAGCTACTCCTGCCCTCTTTTGGTTTCATTTGCATGGAATATTTTTTCCACCCCTTCACCTTGAGTCTATGCAACTCTTTATGAGTTAAGTGGGTTTTGTGGAGACAGCAGAAATTTGGGTTTTGTTTTTTTATCCATTCCATCAATTTATATTTTTTAAGTGGGGCAAATAGACCATTTATGTTCAATGTTAATATTGATAAGTGAGATGCTGTTCCAGTCACCATGTTGATTGTTACCTAGCTGCTTTATATTCTCCCATGTGTCACTGTTTTATACGAGCTATGAGTTTCTTACTTTTAAGTATATTTACACTGGTGAGTATTGGCTGTTCTTTTCAGTGTTCAGAGCACTTTTGAACACTTCTTGTAGGACAGGACAAGTGGTGACAAATTCCCTTAGTGTTTGCTTGTCTGGGAAAGATTTTATTTCTCCTTCATTTATGAAACTTTGTTTTGTGGGATACAAAATTCTTGGCTGATAATTATTCTGTTTAAGAGCACTAAAGATGGGACCCCAATCCCTTCTGATTTGTAAGATTCCTGCTGAGATGTCTGCTGTTAGTCTGATGAGTTTTCCTTTGTAAGTTATTGATGCTCTTTCATCTTGCAGCCTGTAGGATTTGCTCCTTCACTTCGCCTTTAGTCAGACTGACAGCTACGTGCCTTGGTGATGTCCTATTTGCGATGAATTTTCTGGGAATTCATGGAGCTTCTTGTATCTGGCTGCCTAAATCTCTAGCAAAACCAGGAAAGTTTTCCTTCATTATCCCCTCAAATAGGTTTTCAATGTTTTTTGCTTTTTGCTTTTTCTTCTTCTACCTCCAGGACACCTATGATTCTTATAGTTGGGTGTTTTACATAATCCCATAATTCTTGAGACTTTGTTCATTTGTCTTTATTGTTTTTTTCCTTATTTTTAACTGACCGGGTTAATTCAAAAGCCTTGTCTTCAGTCTCTGAAATTCTTTCTTCTGCTTGGTTTAATCTGTTGTTAAACCTTTCCACTGCGTATTGAAATTCCTTAAATGACTCTTTCATTTCTGTTATGTAAATTTTTTAAATTTCTGTCTCTTTAGTGAATTTTTCATTCATGTTCTGAAGTTTGTTGTTTTTTTGTTTTTGTTGTTGTTGTTATTGTTTTGTTGTGTTGGCTTTCAACTTTCTCATCAATCCCATTGAGCTTACTTATGATTTATATTTTGAATTCCATATCTGACATTTCAAAAATCTCCTTTTGGTTGGAGTCCACTGCTGTAGAGCTAGTGTGATCCTTTGGGGGTGTCAAAGAAGCCTGTTTTTTCATATTGCCAGAGTTCTTATTCTGGTTCCTTCTCCTCTGGAACCTCTTCCCTCAGCTCAAAACAGAGAGCTTTGCAGTTCACCTGTTCTCTTCTTCTGGGAGTTCTGCCACTCAGTGTAGAGAAGGAGAGGCACACAGCCTTTTGGCTCATGTAGGTAGGTACCCACTGTGGTGGTGTTGGTACTTTGAGCCAGTCACACCTCAGACCCCTGGGAGAGTGCTCAGATGCCAGTGGTGGTGGACTAGGTTATGTAATCCCAAGTTGCCAGGCCCCTGGATAGCGTGCTTGAGTCCTGAGGGGACCAGACCAAGACCAGGCTAGCAAACTTGCCCTCAAGCATCCCTGAATTTAGGCGCTGGCTGTGATAGTGAGGGTTGGGGTAATCTGCTCTAGAAGAATGTTCAGGCAGGAGAAAGGTGGATGCACTGTGAGCCTATGACAGGAGGGGTGGGCCTCACTTGATGAAGTTAGCAGAAGCAGGCAGCTATGGGATGCACAGGCCGCTAACACCTCCCTCTCTCAGCAGTGACAGTGGTCTCTGTCCTCTGGGGTCACAAAAGTGTCCAGATGCCAGCTCTTACCCTGGTCCAGCTGCAGCAGAGGTGGTGGAAGCAGCTCATCCTGCTGTGTGCAGGGCTACCAGACTGGCTGTGGGCTGTGGTTGAAATGGTGGTGCCATTTCAGGGGAGGTATGGTGGTGCCAGGGACTTGCCTCCAGAGAATGTAGGCTCTTCCCAGAAGAAACAGGCAGCTCAGAGAGAGGACTGCTAGCCCTGCCATCCCTCAGGGGAGGTAGTAATTTTTGTCCTTGGGGCACGTGAAAGCATTTGCCATGGCTTTTTAGAGGAAAAAGAGTGAGTCTGGAAGCTCGGGTGTGATAGGCGCACTGTCGGAGGTGAGGCAGCTCATCTCAAGTGCCGTGGTTTAATTGTCACCTGTGGAACTCTCACCGGTCCTGAGCAGAAACAGCCTTGGCTACCTTGGCAACAGTTGGTGGGGGAGAGAAGGAGGAGAAGAAGGCTGTGAATGGGAGGGACCTGGTGCCCTGGTCGCCTTTGTCCAATGGAGCCCTCTAGCATGCCTCACTTCCCCTCAGCAGGAAGCAGCCTGCCCTGAATGCCCAAGCTCTGGAAGACCACGGAGTGGTGCTGGGGAGCATTGGCTGTGGATCCAATGATGTAGAACCCCAGGGGTGAGATTCCTGGGTCTGGATAGCTGCAAAAACACTGTCTGTCCATGAAGAGAGGGAAATGAGCCTCACCCTCCATGTAGAACCCAGGAGCAGTAAGCCAAGTACTATTGGGGGTGTACCCCCACTGCGAGCCTAGAACTGGCCACCCTGCAGCACATCCATGCAAAAAGTTCATGCTTGGGGGCAGAGGTGGCTATGTCTGTAGCATTGGGTGGTTGTACAAGGGGAAATCCCGGTCTCCATGTCCCTTCCTGGGCTCTCGTCCTGCTTCTGTTCTGTGGTCTCCTCTCTGCACTCACATCTCCACTGGGAGCGGTACAGATAATTTTGGATCACAAGCCAGGGGCTCTCTGGGCTAGGAGCACGCATGTTCCACTTCCTCTGTCCTTAAATGCATCAGTGGCATTTTCCAGTTCCCTTGGGACAGCCTGCTCAGAACTCTGGCAATAATGCTGCTCTCCTATGTCTCCCTGTTCCTTTGTGGTTGTCACAGTCCAAGTAGGTGCTGGGGAATGTTTGTGTGGGATCCAGTGACAGGGAGACTGAAGGGCTGTGACTTCCCCGGCAGGATAGAGGCTCTCAGCATGTACACAGGCAATATGGCGCCCACTGTCTCAGCTCAGGTCTGTGGTGGGAGGCAGCAACCCTATGTGGGCCTGCAGCCTGTTGCTCTGCTCCCAAAAATCTCTCAGTTCGCTGATGTCTAGATCTGTCAGGGTAGAGGAACTCTCTGACAGATTGGGAGTTGGCAGACTGCCACACGTGTGAAGGGAGGAAAAGTAAACACTTCCACCTACCCTGTCCTCCCTATCCCTCGGGGGTTGGTCTTTGCCAAAATCTTGCTCCTTCTTGCTCTGCTCTACAACTTCTTCCTGTGGGATCTCTTACAAGGGTAATTTCTGGCACCTTTTCTTCAGTATTTCACCTGGGCTATGCTTTTTCACCTCAAACTTTTCCTTCTTTTTGGGAAGATCTGGCAACTGGTGTCTCTAGTCAGCTATCTTGTCCCCATCCCAGGATTTTTTATTTTGGACACCACAGAAGAATTCCTTTTATGGGGTAGAACTGGGTCACATGAATCCCCTTATCTAAATGGGATTCTGGGAGACTATGTGGCAGAAAATAAAACTGTCATGATTGGCTTAGTCAACGGCACATTACTTTACAACAAATTCAAGGTTATGCAAGAAGGGAACAACTATGGTGTTGCATAGTATCTGCCACATATCTGTAAAATATCTAGCTAAGAAGCATTTGTCTTTACAAGGCAAGTGAAATACTCTGTTACTGCTAAAACAAAATACCATAAACTAGGTGCCTTGTTAACAACAAAAATGTATTTCTTATAGTTCTGAAGGCTGGGGAGTCCAAGATCAAGGTGCTGGCAGATTCAGTGTCTGGGGAGGGCCCCCTCTCTGGTTCATAGACAGCCATCTTTTCTCTATGTCCTCACATGGTGAAAGGTACGAGGGAGTATCACGGGATCTCTTTTATAAGGGCACTACTGTCATTCATGAGGGCTACATCCTCATGAGCTGATCACCTTCCAAAGCCCCACCTCTAAACACCATCCCATTGGAGATTAGGTTTCAACATATGTCCACTAGATGTGTTTGTAGGGGGACACAAACATTTAGTCCATTGCAATAACTATATGTCTTGATATTTCATGATATATGGTAATTTCTCTTCTTCTGCTTCTGTGGACACAGTATGTCCTGATGGTGGTGTCATGGTAGCTGAGGTGGTCTGCTGTAAAGTAAAAAGGGGAGAAGGGGTCTCTCTTTTGGTTACACTCTGTTAGAGGCGCCGTACAATAGTGTTGCTCATACCACAATGTGTTAAAGGAGTCAATGAAACAGCGCTTCCAGCATTCACTCATAGTCTTCTCTTGCACTGGAACTTACACATGCATCCTGAGAGATGGAAGCAATTTTGTGGAGGGAGGATCAGACACTGTGAGGTCATTTTATGCCTATAATAGGAGAGAAGAGAAAATAAAGGGAAGCAGGGATGTCAGGGTAATTCTTGCTAGCCCAACCCACGCAACTAAATTTTGGTAAGTAGTAATAGCATAGAGCCAGGGCTTGCTTCCTGGGTCTGTGGCCTATACAGTTATGCAAGTCTTTACACTTTCTTTAATGCTCTTCAGTCACCACATTGAAATTCTTAATAATATTTGAACAGACGACCACACATTTTCAATTTTGTACTGAGCCCACAAAATATATAGCCAGTCCTACATTGAGGCAACGGAAAGCTGAATGTGATATCTCTACAAGATTCCCTGCCTGCTAAAAATATGTTTTCCTAGACTTTTATCCATTCCTATAATCAATGCTTTCAAAGTTATGTTGTCAATGTAGTCTATCTATGGCAGTTTGTACATTCTGCCTGACTATATGATTTCAGTTTTCCTGATACTGGCAATTTCCTCAGAAACATTCAGATGAAAAATAACTAAAATTCCTTTTCAAATCTTAGCAAAGTAAGAGAGGCTGCCTCTTTCACACTCTCTTCCACAACCTTATGCAAAGGCACAGCTCTGAGATGGGGATCAGACAGTGCCTGTGAGGCACGCAGACTAGATCAAGGGTCGTATCAGAAGCTAAGCTGGTCCTAAGACTTTCCAGAACTAGAGAGCAATTTCTCCTGCTGCCTCTAGAGCATGGGAAAGTTCTTAGCAATTCCAGCAGCACTCAAGGCATATAGAAGCTAATCTAGGCTGAAGGCCCAAAGACTCAACAGGAAAGCAGTTCTTGGGAAGCGTCCATGAATTCTGTAGAACGTCTCCGAGACTCTGTAGGGTCCAAGAGAGCACCAGGACATCTTTAGGTTCTAATCCTCCCACTCATCCTTGAATAACCTCAGGTATAAAAGAAAACAACCACATTCTCCCATAATCTGGACATGCTCCTCCAGTAATAAAGCAGCAGAAGGACTGATGAGATAGGAGAAAGGAGAAAGCAGGACAACAGAGGCAAGAGGTAACGCTTTCAAGGCGGAAGAGATTGTCAACATTGTGAAGTGTTGTAGGGGATAAAGGAGGATGAAGTCAAAGAAAAAACCATTTAGCACTTAGACTTTGCACAGGGAAATGTCGATAGAGTGGTAGAGGTTGACGCCAGGACCTGAGGAGAGAACGGGAGATGAAAAAAGAAGAGAGCTTGTGTAAATTTCTTCTAATTATTTTGGTGAAGACAAGAAAAAACAGAGTGATAGGTCAAGTTGATATCACTGGCAGGGGAAGGAATGTGAAATGAAGGTTCTCCCAGGCTCTGTATCACAAAGAGCTCAGCCAGACATTAGTTCTCTTCTAAACAGTCTAAATATATAAAATGCTCATTCTTAATAACAATCGTCTAGTAAAATGTTCCACTACTCTTGGAACTCTTTTCTTAAATGCTAATGGAAAATAATATAAAATATTCCCTTTTAGTTTCTTAAAGGAAAAAAAATGTACACATGAGGCAAAAGTAAAGAGAAGCAAATATATAGTTATTCCCTAGAGGAAAGTCATGGTTCAAAACTTAGATGACTCTATCGGAAGTGGTGCTAGCCTAAGAAGTGAACAAGAAAACTCCCTTAGTATGGTTTTTCTTTCCTCAGAGCTGTAGTGCTCTGTCCCGTGAGAACGCCAGGGGAATTTTTACAGCATAAGCGCTTCCCATTTATTGCACTGATTCTCCACCATCGTAGAGTTCTTTCAAATAAAGGCCCTTCTGCTGTCCATCATGGCAAAGTTCAAACAAGTCAGTATTTCTTACTCGGGCCTAAAGCCGAAGTCTGTGAGGCAACTGCAAGGTGCCATATGGTACTTCACCTGCTATAAGCGCATTTGCACTTCTGTCAGTGAGTTCAGAGTCCTGGGAGTGCACGGGTTACCCGCCACGTTCTTATGCTGTAAGTGTGTCTAAGTCAAATTCCTCTTTGTTTTCCAGTTTTCTATACTAGCCCTTTTACCTTGATCTCCAAAAGAATAGAAAAACTGTGTACAATGACGTAGATATGGCATATTCTTACATGACTCCTTTCCCAAGTCACTAAATATTATTGGGGAAAAAAGGCATTTTTGCAAAGCCTGGCATAACAAGTGCTCAATATGAAATTGCTAAAATGAAATTGCATTGCTAAAGATGAAATATGCAAAGACTGCTTCTTCTTCTATTAGCATATTTTTCTGGGTACTCAAAAAGCCTTTTGCTATCTATATTGTTTTTATTCTTAATCTTATCGGCATCAAAACTCTGATATATATCTGCAAATAGAACATCCAGGTGTAACTAGTAACAGCTACCACAACCGCCATGGGAAATCTTAAGCTTTTGGCAAGACATTGCATGACCATAATTTGCTTAGCTTGGTAGATGGTAGATCACATGTGTAAACTGGAGGCCAGCAGAGTAGTTAAGAGAGCAAGCTCTAGATTCAGACTGTCTGGGGTTGTATCGCAGCTCCACCATTTACTATGTGACTTTGGGCAAGCTACTTAACATCTATTAGCCTCAGTTTCCTCATCTGTAAACAGGGATAATTCCTACCTGATGTTGTAAAAATTAGGTAAAGTCTTAGGGACGTGCCTAGCACATACTAAAGTTCAAAAGTGTTTCTTATTTTTATTAATAGGAAAGTACTTTTCTCCCATTATTTTTAGTAATTTTATTCTTTGCAACATCCTTCCAGAACTTACTCCCTATCTTCACAAAGTTAGAGTTCCCAATTTGGACTTGCCCCTGAAGGAAATGTTGAAAGTCAAATCCTGCCTCCCCACTGACCAAAAAACAAACTAGTTAAATTTCCTGAAAATTATCACAGATTGTACTTTATTTGGTTTGGGACGCAGTGTTTTCCTTTAAACAACCAACCTTAAATTGGGACTGTCATTTCATATACATTGGATTACAATGCCATGGATTTGGCCATCTTTGGGTCATGATAAGAGCAGCAGTTTAGAAACTGGGTGAAAAGAAACGCTATAAACAACAGAATATTTCCTACTTTCTAAATGCCACACATGGTGATTGAAATTTAAGGCCTCATAATAATTCTTCTGACTAGCACAGTAGAATGGCACTTTAAAAGCATCTTCTCATGCAAGATACCCACAACAATCTCTGTGAAAGAGACAAATCAACGATCACTTATCCCTTCCCAGATATGGAACCTGAGGCTGCTGGAGTCAAGTTTTCGTCCAGGGTCACACTGCCAGTTAGTGATTGGACAGCACCTTGAACCAAATCTTCTTTTCTTCATGGCTGGTGCCCTTTGACATAGTCCAAGCTCCCTCTAAAATACATGGACTAACCAATAGAAATGAGGGACACACCAATCCTTTAATTTAATTCTTTTTCAAAACATTGAGACTTAGTATCAGCCAAATCAACTGACGCTCTTGCAGCATCCTGAGTCATTTCCTAGAGGAGTCCAAGTCAGTTCCACAGTTCTCTAGGTTTTACTGAGTACTCAGAAAAGGGAAGTAATGAGCAAATCCTTTAAGTATTTAAAAACTGCTTCTAGGTGCACAAAGAAATATGAAAGACAACAGTTTTTAAATCCACCATGTGTATGTAGTAATCCCTCTCACACTAAGAGCCGGTAGATGCATCAGGCTCTTTTTCTATATCAAAAATTCCATCATCTTAAAAGTAAAAAATAACAATAATAATTTTTTTAGTTCTTTATCCAAAATACATTAAAACTATGCACAAAGGGTCAACATGCTCCAGTTAGTAATATTAAAGTCTGAGATCATTTTAGATCAAGTAATAACTAGGAAATAAGATAATTTACTTGGATTAGAATATACTAGAACTGGTTTTATGAAGGGAATTCCTACTATATGTTGATTTTATCTGCTTAAAAACAGTATTTTAATTTACTTTGTTTGGTTACTGGCTAAGGATGATGATGAATGCATCATTCCTGCCCTTCTGAAGAAGCAAAGTGATATCAAATAAAAAGTGTGAGGTTTGGGGATGGACAACTTTGGCTTATATCCTAGATCTTTCAGTTTGCTAGCTGAGAGCCTTGGAAAGGTCCTCCTCTACCTCACTCTCTGTAACATTGTCTAGAAAAGAGGAATTATAATGACATCTCACCAGGTAGTTGTAAAGATTAAAATAGATAATCTATGTGAAGGGCCTGTAGTGTTTATTATTATGTTTTCTGAGTACACAGCACTTTTTGAATACCCTTCCTCAGTTTGGGAAATTTCTTGTCTTATGGCCCCTCCTCCTGAAAGTATAAATCAGGAACCCTGACCCTCTCTATACCCCGGGTACAGACACGACCTACGTTCTCCCCCCACCCAGCCAGATGCTCCTCCCAGTGGGCATTTCCAGTTTCAGCAGTAGGAGCTGGGGCCTGCACCTGCACCAGTGCCAATAGGATCTTGCTGGAACAATCCAGCAATGTAATTTCAGCTAATATCACTTCATAAACTAGTGTAATTTAATAAACCCCTTTGGCAAGACTGGTGGAGTGGCTTTTGTTATTAGCAACCAAGAAACCCTGATCGAAGCAGAATCTATTCTCGAATATGGCAGGAAGTACACATCCAACAAATGATAGTTCTCCATCACCCCTCTGTATTGAGTCCACTAAATTAAAGAGTATTTCTTATTAGCAGTTAACTTTTGTTGAATATTTATTATGAGCCAGAAAAATGAGAAAACCAAAGCACAGTGATTACATTAATTACCAAAGTTCAAGTGGCTAATAAATGGTAGAACCCAAATTGGCTCATCATCATCATAAATAAAACCTATTTTATAGGTAAGGAAACTGGGGCACGGAGAGGCAGATAACCTCTCAAAATCACAGAGCTCATGAGCAAAGCAGCCAGGATTTCACAATATACTATTATGCTTTCCTTTAATGTCAGTCATATAGCACTGGGCCTTATCTTTTTAATAATATCTACCAATTACAAAGACAACTCAAATCTTGGTATCTAGAAGAATTCTCTCTTTGACTTCTTTCAATAAGCATAATAAAAACCCCACACTCCTTAATGTGAATGGAATCCTATCTTTTAATCTTCAAGTTGTCCTCAAAATGAGTTCATGCAAGTGGCATATTCTATACTTGAAGAGTAAGGAACGAAGTCATTATTCTTTGATCGATCCTGATGCCCCATTATCTTCTACTCTGGAACTACAGACTCTAAATTATATAGTCAATAAATCTACAGGGCTCATTATAGTTATAGATTCTGGACATCAATTCCCAATTTTGGTACTTCTGTTGATTAGCTGACTATATAGCACCAAACGAATGAAAACAGCCCTATCTATGAGAGGCCCTTTACCACTGAAAGCTGTAATTGTCTCTGTTATATACAACCTCTATTAAAATCATTAAACGAGGCTTTAGCACTAAGGATACCGAAGTAGTTGCTGTTGTTCTGATGGCAAAATAGGTAAGAGCCTGTTGCAATACATAGCAGACGCTCAATAGGTCTCAATTAATTTTTTTTTAAATGAATACTTATGATGCCCATGCTTTGTACTGGGTATCATGCTGAACACAATCTACACATTTTATTTTGTAGCTAGAAACACTTTTCTTTAAAACAAGGAAGACAAGATTTCAGCTTTGAGCCTCGCAGTTAGATGCTTGGAAGCATTCAAAACATTATCTTCTCAATTTCTTCCTTTTGAGCTTGTCACATTCCTAGAAATACAATAAACAGAAAACATAAGAACCAGAGGCACAGAAGCAAAAAGCTGTTCACAGTGTTCCTGTTCACATTAGAAATAAAACTTGAAAGAATATTCTTAGTCTCATTTCAACTACAACAAAATTTGAATGACCTAAGGGACAATTTGGCTACATGTAAACACTTTACACTCATTTGAGACATCAGACTTCTCTTTTGACATCTCCAATATATGAGTGACACACTTTTGCATACTGGATGCCAGATCCACAGGTTCAAAAGTAAAAAACTAGATAACAATTTCAATGTTTGAGAAAAATAACTTAGAATCATTTTTCACTCAGTCCATTTGATCACGTTTTGACCTCATTGCTTTCCAAGTTTTTTTTTTTTTTTTTTTTTAGTTTAAAAACAAAAGGAAGCACCAAAATCTCTTTGGGTCGCGAATCTCTTCGGGTCATGTTGGGACAATAGAAGCACATAACTGAAGACTGGCAAGTCAGGACAAGGAATATTTCAGGGAATGTGCAGTGGCTTCCAAGTCTCCTAACGCAATAAAGCCTGAGGCCTGCTGTTTTCAGAGCTGGAACAGCTGAGGCTGCAGAGGCTGTTGGATCCTTGAAGTTTGAAAGCAAGTTTATATGAGCAGATTACACCTCCAGAGAGGCCCAACGCTAAAGAGAGAAAGCATGTGCGCGTAAAAAAGGCTGGGAACACAGCAAGGGCTCTTAGAAAAAAAAGAGGTGGGACTCACATGAAAATGCAGACAAAAAGGAGAACGGGCTTCGTTGGCTATGTGTGTAGATGATCACCCTCGGCTAATTATGCTAAATGCCAAAGATCTAACATCTTTCCTCTGGACCTACAAGGGAGATGTATGAAAAAATACTGGCAGGATTCTTGCAAGGATGAATTTCCAAAGCAGCTTAAAAGAGAATTGTAAAGATGTGAGAACATCAAGGGAAATCAGAGCTCTATGTGCAAAGGAAATGTTTAACTGTACAGAGCTGACTGCTCTTTCGTACTCTTGTTCCAACAGGAGATTCATCAACGCTTAACTGAAACTTGCATAGTTACATGAGAGAACACGTGACGCGAAAACGCAGACCACCAAGTTTTGGGTAGATGTCCCAGGGTTCCTTGGTCATTGACACTTGTTCTTAGTAAAAGGAATTTAAAGTTCTGCTTATTCTCCTATTTATCCTCCTCCCTCCTAATTATTAACTAAAACTCCTGGTCACTAAGGTGAGTTATTATTTTGATTAATTTGGCATTAAACAGTTAGGAAATGATATACTTAACCCCCTCAAAGGGAATTTTTCTTGCCAAAGAGACTCTTCTTAACCAAGGTCAATCTCCAACTGGTAGATGACTCCCCCTTCACTCTCCGAATGGCAGGCATTTCAGACTAAACGAACTTTCTGTCAGCATTCTTTAAAATATATCTTGGAGGTGGTTGCATGTTCTGACTAAGCCTGACACTAGCTGTAATAGGTACTTTGAATTTGTACCCTGAATCCCCTCTGGTGCTAATTAGTATTTGTAAAATGGAAATTTTTTATAGCATTTCATCACCAAAGTACATTAAGTACCAACATTTATAAAAGATTTTGAGACTCACTGAAAAAAAAAACCAAGGTGAAATAATATCTTTTTATCGCCATGTGAAATGTAAAGAAGGTTCTAGTCCAACATAATTATATAATTTTATAAATTATATAAAATTAAATATTTAATTACAAGGATCAAATTAAAAATTTACTTGTCAAATAGTCTTTTTAAAAAACACTAGAAATAAAGTCTACAATATTGCATTTTCTCATCTCTCTTTTGAAAATGAATTTTAAGGAAAATATAAGCCTATCATTATTCTAATTTATCAAACAACTTGATTCTATAAATATATCTTTATTGAATGATTTAGATATCTTTAAAATGCCCAACTCAATATGACACATAAAAAATTACAAAAAAGAAATGAACCTAGCATATCTGATTTAGACATTCATTTTCAAGTAAGAGAAATCTTAAAGAAATTTCAAAAGGTGAGAAATTTTACATTGTATCTTGAGCCAAGAGCTAGGATAATAATCAGAGATCTACTAAGTTATAGTTTTGGTCATCATTTCTTACACTAAGTGTCATGGTTAATTTTGTATCAATTTGACCGACCATAGAGTGCCCAGATATTTGGCCAAATATTCTATGTGTGCCTGTGAGGGTGTTTTTGGATGATACTAACATTTGAATCAATAGACTAAGTAAAGCAGATTTCCCTCCTTAATGTGGGCGGGCCTCATCTAATCAGCTGAAAGCCAAATTCAATAAAAAGACTCACACATAACACTCACACACACACACACACACACATACACACACACCCTTGTAAGGAAGGGGAACTCCTCCTGCCTAACTACTTGAGCTGGAACATTGCTCTTTTCCAGCTTTCAGACTCAGAGTGGAGCATTGGCACTTCTAGTGTCTTGAGCCTTCTAGCATACCAACTAGAACATCAGCTCTTCTGGTTCTCAGGCCTTCAGACTTTAGACTCAGATTGGAACTACACATCAGTTCTCCTGAGTCCCCTGGTCTCTGGCCAATTGCAGATCTTAGGAATTCTCAGTCTTCATAATCATGTAAGCCAGTTCTTTATAATAAATAAACACACATACACACACACACACACACACACACACACACAAATATCCTACTGATTCTGTTTTTCTGGAGTACCCTGACTAATACACTAAGTTGCAAGCAAACAGTATTGTGATTAAAGAATGGAACTCACTAAACCTGCAGGTGATCCAAACTTCCCTTTCTTGAATAACTTTGAGAAAATTAACATTTGTGAAAAACAGAATAGACTCCATTGCCTAATAACCACATTAAACCATTTTTTAAAAACTGAAAATAATATGTGTATGAGACAAAAATTTCTCAAAACTTTCTTAATGGGCCATCAGATTCAAAACAAGCATGAGAAATAGACAAACAAGTTAACAGATCTGAAATTTTGTCAATGCTTTCTTAAAGAGAAAAGTTCATTTTTTAGGTATTTTTATCAAAGAATACAGCATCATCTTTAAAGCCTGCCACCCGGAGCTGTAAGCCAGGTCTCTAGCTCTGCCCTGCCCCAGCCCGGGGGCTCTTCCACTGGGACGCGACAGGCTTTGCCCTTGGTAGCCAGGGACAGCTGCCTCCATGGGTTCCAGGCGGGAAGAGATCCCGGAACTGTAGTGGCAGAACTTTTGTGTACTGGAACCAGTTTGCAGCTCGTCCATCTGGTCCTGCTACCCCGGCTCTGGCCTCTGATGAGTCCACTACGTGCTGGTCCTAGTGCCCACTCTTCAGGTCCCAGCCCTCCTGTACCCCAGAGATTGGTCATTTTGAAGGTTGCTGGTTATAGTGACTCGTTTTGTATAAGTACTGGTTCTCATGGCAACCAAATGCCTCAAGAACCACAGGCTGAACCAGAGCAGCTCCTCATAAACCTTCCCACTTCATTAGGGAATTTCACGTGATCCAAGAGTACTTCCAGTGGCCACTATTGCCCCCCACCTTGGGAACATCCCCCTGGCGGAGACTTCTGGGGATAGAGACACCCACCCACCTCGCCTTGGGGTCTAGTGGTGGAAAAGGGGTGCATGATTGGAGATCCCCCTATCAGCCAGTATCACACGGGGACACACATCAGAAGGACCAACACACGGGGCTAGATAAGCAACCTCTGAGCTGTACAGAATTTTTCCAATTCAGCTATCACGCTGCAGCCAAAAGAAATTGTGTTTCTACCTGCACCTCAGGAGGAGCAGGGTCAAAGTAACTCCTAGGAGCTACAAGGCCCCTCCCAAAGCTTGGGCCTTTCGCACACCCCACCTGGGGGATCAGAGTCTGCCACAGACATAACAGAATACCTAGCTATTAGGGAGCTGTGGGTTCATACCCTCAAGTACAATCTACCACCTTGGAGCTCAAGCTGGGAGGACAATCTCACTACACTCCACCAGGAAGAGGAGAAGACAACAGGTCAGAGGTAACCCAAGATCCACCAAACTTGCTAAAATACACCTAAGGCAATACATGCCACCACTCCTCTCCCTGGCTCTGTCAAGGAACAAACCCCAGGGGTTTGAAGACAGGGCCATAAACTAGCCCTAACACCCCCAGCTCTCTACCAAGAGGCCAGATGAGAAAAAAATCAGTGAAAGAACTCAGGAAACATGAAAAATCAGAGTGAAAAGTCACCCCCAAAAGAAATCATTAGTTCCTCAGCAACAGATACCGACTCAAATGAAATGGGTAGAATGACAGAAGAGGAATTTCATTTATGGATTATAAGAAAGCTCAATGAAATTCAAGAGAAAATTGAATCCCAGCACAAAGAAACCACAAGAAAAATGCAAGAAATGAATGAAAAATTTTCTAAAGAAATAGAAGTATTACAGAAAAATCAAATAGAAATTCTAGAAATGAAAGAGGCATTGAAGGATCTACAAAACACAGTGGAAAGCCTTAAGAACAGGCTGGATCACACAGAGGAAAGAATCTCAGAGCTGGAAGATAACTCCTATGCACTAAATAAATCAGTCAAAGAGAAAGAACACAAAAACAAGAGGCATGAACAAGGCATATAAGAAATGTGGGATTATATAAAGAGGCCAAACATAAGGATCATAGGCTAGCAGGTCCACGGTGGAGCGTTGGACCATGAGGACAGGTCCCACCAGGTGGCATGTGGGAGCCACAGGGGCAGAGCCATTGGACCAGGCCCCTAGGCAGCTGGGGCTCTCTCCCTGAACAGGTCCCACTGAGGCAGTTGCCATGGGGCTTCTCAGCTGGCATCTGCATCACCTGCTCTATTTAAATCCTCCATGGGAGAGGGGTGCCTGGTTCCCAGTCACAGTGTGAATGAGAGTGTCTGCTCTCCCTGCTCCCTCCCCAGTCTGGCAGGGGTGATGCAAAGGGGGTTGCAGCAAAGCCAAGCCCTATGTAGACCTGGTGCTCTGGACCAGAGAGCTCAGAACGACATCACTTGCAGCGACCCCCAGAACAGAAGCCAGTGGGTCTATGCTATGCCCCCTCTCCAGGGTAATGTCACTGCACATCTCCAAGCAGCTCCCTGATGATCCTAGAGGTCTGTGGAGGTAGGGGAGCCCCCTCACAGCTCAGGTTGCAGTATCTGCAAGGGGAGCATGGAGTCTCAGGGCTCTGTCCTCCTGTCCTTTCCCACATGTGAATGCCTCCCCCAAGTACCTTCTGATCTTGTTAAGTTGTTTACCCCGTCTCCCTCTCCTTGACACTGAGTGTCTTCCATCGCTTCTCTGATGACTTATAATGCTGTCCTTGACAGCAGCATGTGCAGGCTGCTTCTAGTCCATCATCTTGGCCTCTCAGCCCAGCTCAGGGTTTTTTCTCCAGCAAACTAAATGCTAGAAAAAATTTTTTGAAATTTAAAAAATTTCACTTATTGATATGTTACCTAAAACTATGGGATGTGTTTTTATATAAATCATCTTTTCTTTTTCCCAGGCATCATAATCTCTAAACATGATAGTAACTGGGGTTTTTTCCTGTATATTTAGATTGAGCTTGAGGTACTCTGGTTAGGTAATCTGTCTTTTCAAGAGAGAATCACTGTGCTAAAACAATAACTAGAAGATAATAAAATATACCTACATGTAAAAATATATTAGAATTTAATATTTTTATTATAATGGTAATTTGGGCATGAGGAAATAATCATAAACCACAATTACCTTCTACAAGGTAGTTATGGCAGTAATTATAAGGTAGTTATAGTTGCTCCCCACTTTCGGTGAGCTAGGAATTGACTAGTCAGAGACTGGCAGGTATAGGATATTTGTCTCTAAGCTACCAGAGACTTATTTTCAACTGATTTATAACTACTAAAATCTGATGTATTATTAGAGGAAATGCTTGTAGAAAAGAAAATGGGAACTGAGGGTAGGGGGGAGTTGAGAAAAGCTAGGAGAGCTGTCAATCTGCAATGCAAGTCTGAGGGAAGGTTGAATGCTGAGCAATGTAAGGAAGGTCAAACAAGGCCATCACCAAGTCCTCAAGCCAAAGTTGGCTGTCAGAGGAGTCCTTTACCTCCCAGGAATGGAACTGTTCTAATATTCCTGCCATACTCATTCATTGACTGCAAGTAGCCCACTGAAAGGGCAGCCTTGGTGACTCACATAGTATAATACCTGAATCACCTACCAGGACAACTTGGGAGTTTCTCCTTTATTAAGAGATGGCCATGATTTTTTCCAGGTTTCTATGGAGCCACTTCACAGCAAGTTTGCCCCATCACCTAGATTCCTAGCTTAGGTATAAAGTCCTGTGCCCCAAGAAAGTGCTCCCAAGTCAAAAAGTCCGAACAAGACCATTAAAACCCCTGATGAGCAAATGTTCCTGGACTCAAGCATACCCAGCCTAACTACTGCAGCCACAGTCTGATGCTTATAGAGGACAGCAGCAGATAAGCAGGGCCCATTAAGAAGCAACAGGGCCCATTCACAAAATTCACATTGCTGATTAAGCATCATCCTCAATATCATACAGAACATTCCAGTGGATCCAAAACATGGCTGCTCATCAAAACTACCTGGGAAGATTTATTTTTAATACAAATGTTGCCGGCCACAGTGGTACATACCTGTAGTCCTAGCTGCTCAGGAGGCTGAGGCAGGAGGATCACTTAAGCCCATGAGTTTGAGGCTGTGGTGAACTATGGTCTTACCACTGCACTCCAGCCTAGGTGACAGAGCAAAACTCTGTCTCTAAAGTAAATTAATTAATTAATTAAAAGAATTTTAAGAACACAAATGTTCTGCCTCTCTTTAGTGTATACTAAATTTAGACTCTTCAGAAGTGGAGTTCAGTAAGTCAAAAATTAGATAAACCGAAATTAATTTTTGTGTGCATTAACTTGCTTTGAAGGAAATTCTGTGAAATCAACTTCATAAATACTTTTTAGCAACAGAAACATATTGGAATAATGGTTTGGTTCTCATTTCCTAGTCATGTTGTAATATAATTATATTTGATACTAGTATTTATCTCAATGACTAAGAGCTTGCTTTCCTGGTAATAGATATCTGAGTCTCTTTCAACTGCAAATAACAACAGTTTAACATCTTGACCTCCATGCCAATAGACAATCAAGACTACAGCATTAAAACTAAATGCTGCTAAAGTAGTAGAATATCCAGTTAACCTAGAGTCCACCAATTTAATGGACTTTCAGGATATTTACTCAAGTAAGTATAATTACTCTTGCCATTCTTCTGCCTTTTGTGAACATACTGTTTCTAGAAGTTTTACAAGAGGAGAGATGAGAAAAACAGTCCATCAAAAATTAGAATCACAGCATAAACACACAGTTTGCTTCTCCAGTCACACAAATGCAAGGATTCCCCACAAACTCCAAAATAAGCACTATATTTGTATTTCATGATTAAACACACTGAAACAGCTTTGGGATAATGTAGCAATTTTTAATACATCTCTAAGCATACGAATAGTTTATATCTTCATTGAATCTCCTGTTAATTCAATAGCAACCTAAATGGAGATTCAATACAGACACAAAAAATGCAGGAAAAATAAATAGAATCCCAGTAATTTATAAGACATGCGGTGAAAGAAGAAATCTGTATATGATGATAAGAGAGAGCCACCTGCCTCATACCTTGCTAAAGCCTTTGTATAGAAGCTAGTTTGTGTTAATACACTCTGAATCGTTCACCAGATTTTAATATTAAATTAGTATCATTCATCTGTTGACCTGAATGGAAGAAGCTGGGGTAAAATTAATACAGAGAGTCTATTTGGCCAAGGTTGAGGACCACAGCCTGGGGCGCACTTCCAAATTGCCTTGGGGAGTGCTCAGAAGAACAAAGGAGAGGCTCAAGTTTTTAAAGAAAATAAAAGGATGAATCAGAAGGTGATTACAAAAGTTGTTTGTCAGGAATTCTCATTGGTTTACAGAAATATCATTGATTAGGGATCGGCTATACATTGTTGTACTACTATAGGGTAAGAGTTATGGTGTCCAGTGTATGGCATTTTATAGTTATTTGGCATCAGTTAAACTAAAGCCCACGTAGCAAGTGTCTTCAAGAAGTAATTATTTAGCTCAAGGGGGAGTGAAATGTGACTGCTATTACATTTTAAATGCCTTTATGTACCTGATAACTTGAAGAAGTGGCTCACTTTCTTCACATAAAAAGTGTTTTCTTTCTTTCTCACATTCAATATTTATGCAACAAATGCCTATTGACTGGATGGATAGATGATGAATGATAAAATGAAAAACAATCAATGGTATATAATTTTGAAGAAACCGTGTGGCAGCATAATTAAAGCATGAGCTTGGAGCCAGACATACAGGGATTCAAATCTCATATCTGGCACTTATTAGCTGTGCAATCTTGGGAAATTACTTTAATTCTCTGAATCACAAGGGTTTGGGATTTTTTTTTTTTTTGGTCTGTTAATTGGAGACAATAATATCTACTTTGTGGGCTGTCTAGGAAGACTAAATGAGCTAATATGTGCAAAATAAAATACCAAGTACTACTCTTTACGTGTGATAAATATTATTACTGGTCTCACTGTTTTTCTACTAAGAAGTATAATGCATCTAATTCTAGCTTCAGTAAGTATTTGGCACTTACCATTGATCTAGAACATAAAAGATTTTTCCCACTGGACCTACAAAATGTAAATAACTTCTGTCTGCTCTATTAACTTCTTGGTTTTTTAGAAGTGTGATTGTATAGAGAAAAAAGTAAATACATAAAGCCATAGACAGGAATTCTCTAAGTTTAAATACAGGTCGTGAGTAACATTAAAGAATGTACAAATTGTCAACATGAGGTTTACACACTAGTAAAAATCTGAGCTCAAAAACTTTGCCACCTACCTATAAGACAAGTTCATTAAATATTCCTATCAAATTTATGGTTTTAAATTATTTTGTTCTTCCTTGCAAACAATTACATTTCATGTTTTTAATATATTGCATAATAATATTTAACATTCTCTTAGCTCACAATAGATCAAGTAGCAGCTTCTCTGAAGCAACCCTGCAAAGGAAGTGAAATTATAAATCAGAGTATGAGAATAATAGAGCATATATCAGATGATCTAAAGATAGGTACAAAAGACTTGGATGATATGATTGGAGAGACATAATTAAGGACCCCTGCCCAAAAGCATATCTTTTCACCATGTGTCAATGTATAAGTCTTAATATTTCATTGTTTTCAGGGAATTTATTTTTTAATAAACCATTGAAATATAATATAGAGAATCACATGGACAGCACAATGAATTTTAACAAAGTAAACCCACCCATGTAATCATCACCAAGTTCAAGTAGTGGAACATTATCAGCACCCTGAAGCACTGCTCATGCCCCTGGGACTTAGATATCAATGCACCTCCCTTTCCTCAAAGTAGGCCATTACCTCATTTCTATCACCATAGATTAGTTTTTGAACTTCAAGCAAATGAAACTATACAGAAGAATTTTTTAATTCTTTCAATAAATTTTATGTTTCTGAGATTTATCCATGCTGTTGTATAAATATGGTTCACTCATTTTTATTGCCATATAGAACCCATAGTATAAATTTACCACCATATCATTATTCATTATACTATTGGTAGACATTTGGATTCTTTTCAGTTATGGAATGGTTCATAGTGCTACTATGAAAATTATTGTGCACGTCTTTATGTGCATATATGCATGTGTTTCCATTGGGTATACACCTAAGGGTAGAATTGCAGGATCTTTGAATATGCTCATATTTAATTGTTCAATCATAGTTGATATTGCCAGTCTTCCAAAATGATTGTACTAATCACTCTCTTGCCAGCAGTTCATGAGATTTGCAGTTGATCAACATTTTTGCCAATTCTTTGGATTATCAGTCTATAACCATTATAGTGGGTGTATAGGGTTTCTTGCTGTGATTGAAACTTCTATTTCACTGATGAGTAATAATGTTGAGCACCTCTTCATATGTTAATGGACTCTAAATTTCCTCTTTTGTAAAGTGCTGTTAAAGTCTTTCTGTCTTTTTTTACTGGCTCTTAACAGTTCATAGTACATACTAGAAACAAGTCCTTTGTTAGATATATGTTTTAAAAATTGTGCCCCCACTGAAATTCATATGTTGAAGCCCTGACCACCACTACCTCCCACTCCTTGCCTGTGTACCTTAGAATGTGATTTTATTTGGAGAAAGATGCATTTAAAGAGATTAAGGTTAAATGAGGCCTTTAGGGTAGGGTCCTAGTCCAATATGAGTGGTGTCCTTATAAGAAGAGGAAGACACCAGGGACACTGTGCACAGGGAACACAGTGAGAAAGTAGCCATCTACAAGCCAAGGAGAGAGGCCACAGAAGAAACCAATTCTATTGGCACCTTGATCTTGGACTTCTAGCCTCTGGAACTGTGACAAAATAAAATTCTGTTGTTTAAAGCCACCCAGTCTGTGGTATTTTTTATTGCAGTCCTAGCAAGCAAATATGCTATACACATTAGAAATATCTTCCCCTAATCTGTGATTCCCCCTGCCTCTCCGTCCTCTCTCTCTCCCCTCTCTCTCCCTCTTTCTATCTCTCCATCTCTCTATCTTTCTCAATGCTATCTTTTAGAAAGCAAAAGTTCTTGATTTTAATATAGTATTTTTGTTCCTTTATGGTTTGGGCTTTTTGTTATCTGCTTAAGAAAACTTAGCCTACTCAAATTCATGAAGGTATTCTCCCAAATTTTTTTCTAGAAGCATTTTTATTTTCCTTTCACATTGAGATTGATAGTCATCAGAAGCTAATTTTTAATGTGATGGGAAATATAGGTCAGGATTCATTTTTTTCTATATGGATAACAATTGCCTTTGCAACTCTTTAGTGAAAAGACATTTTCTTTGCCTACTGTTCTACAGCGTCACTTTATAAATCAAATAAACTTATTACATGTATAAGTCTGTTTCTTGACTTTCTAATCAGTTGCATTGATCTATTTATCTAGCCTTGAGCCAAAACCAAACTGTCTGAATTACTTTTGTCTGAATTATACCTTTATAATAAGTCTTTGTTTCTGTTACATAAACTCCTGAAATTTGTTCTTTTTTCAAGACTTCCTTGGCTATTCTTGAACCTTTGATTTCCGTATAAGTTTTAGGAACGGCTTGCCAATTTCTGTAAAAATATCTTTTGGGGTCACATAGAATCTATAGGTTTAACATGTCTATTTGAGATGAGACATCTTTAAAGAACTGGGTTATCTAAGCCGTTAATATAGTATCTTCCTCCATTAATTTAGGTTTTCTTCAGTTTCTCTCAAAATATTCTGTAGCTTTTTGTGTAGACTTCTTACATTCTTCATTATATTTATTCCTAGGCATTTTATGTCTTCTGTTGTTACTGCAAAGGATATGGTCTAATTTAACTTTGTGTCTGAATTTATTGGTGCTAAAATATAGAAGTAAAAATCGTTTTTATATAAACCTTTTATCTAGTAACTTTGCTAAATTCACCTATTAGTTTAAACGATTTATCTGTTATTTATGTTACATTTTCTATTTATGCAAGAATGTAATTTGTGAAGGATAACAGTTTTCTTTTTCTTTTTCTTTTGAAACCTTTTAACTTCTATCTTCTTTTTCTTGCCATCTTGCACAGACTAGGTAAATTCTCCATTACAATGTTTAAGTGGTAAAAGCAACATTCTCCTAATCTGGGAGTGAGGGGGGAAGAAATATTCAATATTTCATCATTAGATGTGATATTTGCTTTAGATCTGTCATAAATATTCAAATTAAGGAAGTTGAATACAATTTCTAGCTTGCACACATAATTTTATCATGAATTGTATCAAATTCTTTCCATTCCTCTATTAAGATAATCATGTAGTTTCTCTCTGTTAATGTGATGGATTCTATTGATTGATTGGATTCTAGTGATTTATTTTAGATGTTAAACCAGCTTTGCGTTTCTAAAATAAATTGCACTCAGTTATTATGTGTTATTCTTTTTAGGGACTGCTGGATTCAATTTGATAATATTTTTTTACAATTTTTTCACCTACGCTTATGGGACAGATTAGCCTGTAATTTTTCTTTCACATATTGTGAAACCTATTGTCAGGTTTCAGCATTAATTTATGCTAGCCTCATAAAATAAATAGTACTCCCCTATTTTTTCTATTACCTGGAAGAATTTATGTAAGATGAGTGTTATCTGCGCCTTAAATATTTGTTAGAATTGACTGGTAAAGCCATCTGGGTATGGAATTTTCTGTGACAAGTGGGAAGTTTTGTAATTATGAATTTAAATGTTAATAAATTTCCTATTTCTTCCTACATTAGGTTTGATAAGTTGATAATTCTACCTATTAAATAATAATCTTTCCTCTTCTTCCCCCAGACCCTAGTAGACTCTATTTTCCTCTGTATCTATGAATTTTCTTATTCTAAGCACATCTAAGCAAATCATACAATATTTGTCCTTCAGTAACTGGCCTATTTCACTAAACATAATGTTTTTGAGGTCTATTATGTTGTAGCATTTATCAAAATTTCAAAATTTCATTCTTTTTTATGGCTGAATAATATTCTATTGAGTGTACATATCATATTTTGTTTATATGTTTATCTGTTGGTGGACATTTGGGTGGTTTTCCTAATGACTAATGATGTTGAGCATCTTTTCATGTGCTTACTGGTAATTTGTATATCTTCTTTGGAGACATGTTTATTTAAGTCCTTTGTCAATATTTAAATTGATTTGTTTGGTTTTTTTGTTGTTGACTTTTAGGAATTATTTATATATTCTGGACATTAGTCCTTTATCAAATACATGGATTGCAAAAATTTTCTCCCATTCTATACATTCTTTTCACTTTCTTGATACTATCCTTTGATGCACAAAAGTTCTTAATTTTGATGAGGTATAATATCTATATTTTCCTTTGTTGTCTGTGCTTTTGGCTTATCAAACTCATCAACTTTTTAATAAAAATATAGCAAGTAGTGCTGTCCCTTTTCATTCTCTTTTTAAGATTTTTATTGATATATATATTAGATGTACATATTTTCAGGGTACATATGATAATTGGATACATTTATATAATCAGATCAAAGTAATTGGGATATTCTTCACCTTAAATATTTATCTTTTCTTTATGCTAGGAACATTTAAATTATTCTTTTCTAGGCATTTTGAAATGTACAATCAGTTATTGTTAACTAAAGTCACCCTTTTCATTCTTGACACTGGTAATTTGTAGTTTCCTTTACATTATTTATAAGCTTTGCTAACAGTTTATTAATTGTATTCATCTTATAAGGAATAAATTTTTTAATTTATTTTCTTTATTATTCAACTTTTTTATGTCTCAAATTTCTGCTCTTTATCCTTTCCCTATTCAACCTTATTTGGGTTTGATTTTCTAACTTCTTGAGATAATTAGTTCATATTTTTCTGCCTTTCTTTTTTTTAATATATGAACATAAAAATATGCATTTCTCTCTAAGCTCAGATTTACCTACATCCCACAAATTTAATATGCTGTATTTTCATTATTATGTAGTCAATACACTTTATAATTTCACTGTAATTTATTCTTTGATTATAAGTTGTATTGCTTAAGGATGTCAGTGAAAATGGTGGAGTAAAGAACTCTAAAATTCTGCCCCTCCATACAGTAATAAAAATACAATTAGAATCAACTTTTTCAGAAATCTGTAACTTAAAATTGCATTAATTCATAGAGCACTTACTTTTAAAAAAATAGCTGAACCTCAATAAGAACAGCAAACTTCGCAATATCTTAACTTACCCCAGTCCTATCCCTTGCTCCCTAGCTCAGTGGAACCCTTGAAAATAACAACCCTCCTTTCCAGTAGCAAGACCTCATTTGCAGAGAATTGAAACTATTTGTTTGATGTTTCTTGTGGTTTGCTAGAAGACCAGCTTAAAAGGCTCTACAGAGGCAGGAAATGAAGGCTATGGCAGAGGCATAAACTGCTTGGTTAATTGTTGAAGGTATGACCTAACATGCACATGAAGCTACTCAGAAAAACCTGGGAAAATTTTTGGTCCCAGACATTTCAGGAAATATCTCTCTAATCATCAGCTGACCACTAAACTAACAAAACAGACATGGCAGTGACCACACATGACAAAGAATTCAGATTTTACAAAGCTAGTTAAGACAAGTCATGAAACAAATAAGCAAAAAGTACAATAACCAGTGACAAAAAACACCTGGGGAATAGAAAGAATATGATTTCCAGAGTTGCCACATTATAATATTCAAAATATCTAGCTTTCAACAACAACTATATATGTGTGTGTGTATACATATGCAAAAAAATAAGTATATAGTTAATAACAGTTTTTTTAAAGTAACCAATAAAAACTGTTCCTGAAAAAACCCAGATGTTGGACTTTCTAGACAAAGACTTTAAGTCAACTATTTTAAATATGTTCAAAGAGCTAAAAGAAATCATGTCTGAAGAATTAAAGTATGAGAATGATGTCTCACCAAAATATAAAATAGAAATAATGAAATGGAAATTATAAAAAAGAAACCAATAGAAATTATGGAGTTCAAAAATGAAAAACAGAAATGAAAAATTTACTGGAGAGGCTCAACAGAAGATTACAGCAGGCAAGAAATAACCCACAAACTCAAGATAGGTCAAGTGATAGTATCTAAGTCAATAGAAAAAGAATAAAGAAAAAAGAATAGAGCCTCAGAGACCTGCAGGACATCATAAAGTGTGTCCAATACACACAATAGGAGTCCAGGATGGAGAAAATGGGTAGAAAGAATATTTTTAAAATAATAGCCAAATATTTCCCAAATTTGATTTTTAAAAAACCATTAATCTGCATATCTAAGAAGTTCAAAGAACTTCAAGCAGGACAAACTCAAACAGATCCACATCTAGACACATCACAATTAAACTGTCTAAAGACAAAGACCAAGACAGAATCTTCAGAGCAGCAGGAGAGAAATGACTCATCAAGTACAAAGGACCTTCAGTAAGATTTGCAATTTACTTATCAGAAACCATGGAGGCCAGAAGGCAATGGAATGACTGCCTAACTCATTCTATGAGGCCACTAATGCCCTGATTCAAAAGCCATACAAGACATCACAGCAAAAGAAAACTACTGTATTGTGACATTCATTATTTTCTGTATATTATGATGTTTTGACATCTTAAGAACCTTTCTGGCTAGGAAGAGACTGCCACTCCTGGGGCTAACCAATTCCTAGAGATATCAAAGAACTCAGATGGGAGCACACCTTTGACATGGAAACTAACCAATCCAGAGCCATACCTTCTCCATCTGGCCCATGCACACCAGAGGCAATATTCATTTCCCTTAATCATCCCAGGTCCAGACACCAGGAAACCAAGAACCACCTCTGTAAAGGCCAAATCCCACACGTATTATTCCAACTAGTCAATCATAAGCTGTCTCCTCTGCTCTGCCTTATGTTTCCCATGGAAACCCCAATAGAAGCTCTAGCCTTAGCTTTCACCCTTGATTCTGCTTTCTGCCTCCTGAGAAAATGCTACAATGCACGATATGATATATCTTCTGTTTCTAGGGCTTGTGAGTATAATAAATTTTGTTTTCCTGAGCCTCTCCTGTATGTCCTTTTGGGGCCACACCTGATGACCATTGTGTAAAAGAACCCAGAACAATTACAGATCAAATGCCTCATGAATATAGATGGAAAAATCTTCAATAAAATACTAACCAACCAAATCCAGTAACAAATTAAGAGGATTATACACATAGTCAAGTAGTACCTATCCCAGGAATGTAAGGGCGGTTCGACATAGGAAAATCAATCAATGTGATATACAGTATTAATAGAGTAAAGGCAAAAATCCACACGATCATCTCAATAGATACAGAAAAAGCATTTTAAAAAATCCAACACCATTTTATAACAAAAATATTTAACAAACTAGGAATATTAAGGAACTTCTTCAACAGGATAAGGAATATCTATGGAAAACCCATGGCTAACATCATATTTAATTCTGAGTGAATGAATGCTTTTCCCCTAACATCAAGAACAATATAGTGATACCCACTTTGCCACATCTATTCAATATTGTAATGGATGTTTTAGCCAGACGATTAACCAAGGAAAAGAAATAAAAAGCATCCAGAATGGAAAGACAGAAAATAGAAATAAAACTAACTCTTACAGATGACATAAAAAAACCCTAAATCATCTATGAAAGAAATTATTAAAGCTAATAAATGAGTTCATCAAATGTGCAGGATACAAGATCAATATACAAACATCAGTTATATTTCTATTCTATAACAGTAAACATCATTAGTCATTTAAAAAATGCAAATCAAAACCTCAATGAAGATGTCAGCAAGATGGCAGGATAAAAAGCCCCAAAATCTTCTTTCCCTCTGAAGACACTGACTCCACAAAAATACACAGACCAATTCCCTTCGTGAGATACCCACAATCCATTTATGAGATTCCTACACCCAAGGCAAGAGTGAAAACAGCCACATCAAAACCGAAGCCAGTAAGAACATTCTTGGCACTAATTCACTATAGTCCCTTCCCTTGGCTCAGTACTGTATGATGAGGAGAAAATTCCCTGCTCCCAGATGCTCCGTAGGAAAGGAAAGAGAAGACTGAAACATACATCCAATTTACAGACTGAAAGGGATGGCCTTGCTGCAATAACAGGAAAATACCTAATCCTACAATTTCCCCAGTAACAGTTAAAGATCAATCCTATGAGTTCTCTCACTAACAGGTACTCTGCAGGAGTTCTGTTTCGCACAACTTCTGAAAAGAGCTGAATGGACAAAAAAAAGACGTAAATCTCATCTCTCTCTTTCAAAATTGTTTTTTTTGAGAATCTGCTTTTACAGAGTTCCTGAGTAAACAGCAGAAGAACGAGCTACAGCCTCAACCTAATCTTGAGGACAGAGTCACATCTCCTGTGATAATCCCTTCTCCAAGGAAGGGCAGGAAACCAAGTCTTGGACTTTGACATCCTTGCAATTTTGTTATCCACCTGCTGCCGCTTTTGTTATCAACTGACAGCCATCACTATTTTTTTTTCTCTTCATCCCCCTTAAAGTCAGCGAGCCACTTGGCCTCGCTGCTGGCACCCCCTTCTCTTTCTTTGGGATACCATGCCACCTCCCTGCTGTCTTCCCCCACCCCCCTCCCTTTTTCCTTCTCTTTCTCTCTCCTCTAAGAAGGGCAAAATAAACTTTTTTACTTTGATATAACTCAACCTCTGCATGAGAAATCTTTCTCCACCCACGCCATGAGCACCTACCAGCCTTTCCACCCTAACACAGACATATTGGGGGTCCATCCAGGAGACTGATTTCTGTATTCCCTGAACTAAGCACTTACAGAAAAGGGTGTCAGATTGAGGACAGCTGAGAACAAAAGCAAAGGTCTGGACTACACTCACTCACTTGCCATAATCCTTCCCCCTGGGTCAGCATAGAAGATGCAGGAGAAAACCCTGAACTCCCAGCAACCCTGTGGAAGGGAAAGAGTCAAAACATGCATCAAATGTTTCAGCTTTTCAGAGGGCTACCTGAGGGACTGGTTCTATCTCATCTGCCTGGGAATGCTGACATACCAAGAATACGGCATATTCTAGATGCTTAAGGACCACTGGAAACAAAAGTAAGGTGGGCCGCTTGCTGCTATTCAAAAGGACCCACAGTACAGCAGACAGAGAACAATACATTTCTGAAATAAATTAAGGATGACACAAATAAATGGAAAGACATTATGTGTTCACAGATTGGAAGACATAATATTGTTAAAATGTCCATACTACCAAAAGCAATCTATAGATTAAGTACAATCCCTATCAATATCCCAGTGGCATTTTTTGCAGATAGAAAAAAAATCCTAAAATTTACATGGAACCACAAAGGACCTCTAGTGGCCAAAACAATCATGAGAAAAACAAAGCTGGAAACCTTATACTTTCTGACTTTAAAACATGTTACAAAGTTACATTAATCAAAACAGTATGATACTGGCATAAAGACAAACATACAGATCAATGAAACAGAATAAAGAACCCAGAAATAAATCAAGCATATCTGGTCCACGCGCCAAGACTACACAATGGAGAGAAAATAGCATCCTCAATAAATGGTGTCAGGGACACTGGATAACCACAGGCAAAAGAATCAAATTGGACCCTTATCTTACACCTCACCTCACACAAGAATCAACCCAAAATGGTTAAAGACTTAAATTTAAGACTAAAACCCATAAAATTCCAGGGAGAAAAAATAGGGGGAAAACTTCATAACATTGGTCCTGGTGGTGATTTCTTGAATATGACACCAAGAGCACAGGTAACAAAACCAAAAATAGACAAGTAGAACTACATCAAATTAAAAAGCTTCTGCATAGAAAAAGAAACAACAGAGTGGAAAGGCAATATACCAAATGAGAGGAAATATTTGCAAACCATATATCTGCTAAGGGGTTAGTATCCAAAATATATAAGTAACTGCAACAATGCAACACCAAAACCATAATAATAATAACCTGATTAAAAGTGAGCAAAGGAGTTGAATAGACATTTCTCCAAAGAAGACTAACAAATGACCAAGAGATATATGAAAAAATGCTCAATATCACTAATCATCAGAGAAATGCAAATCAAAATCACCTCACACCTGTGAAGCTGGCCATTATCAAAAACTCAGAAAATAACAAGTGTTAGTGAAGATGTGAGAAAATTGGAGCCCTTGTATACCATTCATGGAAGTGTAAAAGGATACAATTGCTGTGGAAAACAGTGTGGAGGTTCTTCAAAAAATTAAAATAGTGCTACCATATGATCCAGCAATCCTAGTTCTGGGTATTTATCCAAAAGAACTGAAAACAGGATCTCAAAGAGATGTTTGCACCCTAATGTTCATTGCAGCATTATCCACAATAGCCAATAGGTGGAAACAACCTAAATGTCCATCAACAGATGAATGGATAAAGAAAATGTATTATATACATATCATGGAATATTAAGGAGGAAATTCTGTCATATGCTACAACATGGATGAACCTTAAGGACATTATGCTAAGTAAAATGAGCTAGTCACAGAAGGACAAATACTGCATGATTCCACTTACATGAGGTATCTAAAGGAATCAAATTCACAGAAGCAGAAAGTAGAATAATGGCTGCCATGGGCAGTAGGGAGGGGAGAATGCAGAGTTGCTGTTCAATGGGTGTAGTATTTCAGTCTTGCAAGTTAAAAAAGCTCCAGAAATCTGCTGCAGAACAATGTGCACATAGTTAACAATACTGTGTTGTACACTTAAAAATTTGTTAAGAAGGTTAAAAAAAACTTCAGTGAAGTATTGCTCCACACCCACTAAGATGGCTATAGTAAAATAAAATGGAAAATAACAAGTATCAGTAAGGAGGTAAAGAAATTGGAACCTTCATACGTTGCTCATGGGAATGTATTAATAAAATGATGTAGCCATTGTGTAAAACAAATTGGCAGATTTTCAAAAAATTAAACATAGAGTTACCATATGACTCAGCATTTCTACTCTTGGGATGTACCCCAGAGAATTAAAAACATGTTTACACATAAACTTCTATGTTAAAGCTCACAGCTACATTATTCACGATAGTCAAAAAGGTAACAACTCAATTGTTCATGAATGAATGAATGGATGAATAAAGTATCCATACAATGGGATATTATTCAGCCATAATAGGTATAAAGCACTATGACATGTCAACATGGGGGATAAACCTTGAAAACATTATGCAAAGTGAAAGAAGCCAGACACAAAAGACCACAGATTGTATAATTCCATTTATACGAAATGTCCAGAATAGTCAAATCCATAGAGACAGAAAGTAAATTAGTTGCCATGGGATGCAGAATGGGTGGAATTTGGACTACTGCTGATAATTACCAGATTTCTTTTTTGGGGTGATAGAAATATCTGGAATTAGATAGTAGCGATGTTTGCAAACATAGTAAACATATTAAATATCACTGTATTGTACACTCTACAATAGTGAATGTTACATGAATTGTATCTCAGTTTTAAAACTTTTTTAAGTATATTGTTTAATTTACAAAAACAGAGAGTCCCTAACTTACAATAGTTTGACTTACAATTTTTCAACTTTACAGTGGGTTTATCAGGGTATTAAATGAATTTCGTACTTATTTTTGACTTAATGATGGGTTTATCAAGGTATAACCCCATTGTAAGTCAAGGAGCATCTGTATGTGGGCATTTTTGTATTAACTTTTTAAATTTATTTTAGCTACGTTTTCTATGATCAGAGAAACATTCTGCAGTACTTAAATCTTTTGACATTTGTTGAAATTTAATTTTCATCCCAGTATAGGGTCAATTTTAGTAAATGGTCCATTTGTAATTATAAAAATATGCATTCAGTTGTGGTTGGTATAATGCTCTAATATGTCATTTAGACCAAGTGTATTAATCATATTAATCAGAACTTTTACTGATATTTTTGGTCTGCATGTGTTATTAGTTACTAATAATTAAAATTTCCTACAATGTGTATACGTCTCCTATTAGGTCTGTCATTTTTGCTTTGTTGTTTTTCATGCTATATTATTTCAGGCACATACAATTTTATCTTTTTGTTTGACCATTTTATCATTAGAAAATATCTATCCTTATTCCTGATAATGCTTCTTACTATAAGGTCTACCTTGCCTCATATTTGCTTTCTTTTGCTAAATTCCACATGGCTTATATTATTCCATTTGTTACATTCAAATTTGCTGTGCCCTTATGTTTAAAGTCAGCCTTTTTGAAGGAGCATACAGTTGATTTTTTAAAATATGGGTGTGACATTTGGCTATGTTCTCTTCCTAGTTACCATGGAGACTACTTTACACATCCTTAACCAATATATATGAGTACTTTTACTACTTCCTGAACAATGCAAAAACCTCCTTTTATGCTAATTATTATCAAGTATCTCAATCTACATATATTTTAAAACTCACAAAACATTATAATTGTACAGCTAATTTAATTTATGTTTATCTTCATAATTACTTTTTCCATTGCTTTTCATTCCCACCTTAGCTACCATGTTTCCATCTTGAATTATTTTCTTTCTACTATTTAGCATTTCTTTTAGTTCATGTCTTCTGGAAATAAGTTTTTTTCCTTATTTTTCTCTTTTTGTTATTGTTTTTGTCTGAAATATCTTTATCTCTCAAAATATTTGAAGGATATTTTCAGTGGATAAAGAAGGCTAGGTTGAAAGATATTTTCTTTCAGAACATTATGTATTTTTTCACTGCTTTCTGCCTCTTATCATTTCTATTGAGAAGTCAGCTGTCAGACTTACTGTTCTTTGAAGGTAATTTTTCCTTTTTGCCCCTGGCTGCTTTTAACTTTTTCTTTTTGTCTTTGGTAATCAACAGTTTTATTATAATGTACCTAGATGTGTTTTTCTTTGTGTTCATACTTTTTGGGGTTCATGATTTTTCTGGAATCTGTGGATTAATGTCTTTCAGTTTGGGGATATTCTCAATTTCTCAGCAAATACTTTATCTGCTCTATTCTCTAACATCTCTCTTTCTGGGAGTCCAGTTAAATACATTAGACCTTTTAAATGTATCTTATATATCTTATACATGTTGTTTTGGTATTTTTTCTCACTTTTCCTTTACATGCTTCAGTCTGAATATTTTCTGCTGATTCACCCTCCCATTAATTAATTCATCAGCTGTGTCTATTTTGTTGTTAAACTCACCTATTAATTCTTACTTTCAATTATTTTATTTTTCAGTTATATAATTTCATTTTATTTTTTATATTTTTTAGTTTGAATTTTCCACCTTATCATTTATATTTTGCATATATCAATCATAGTTATTTTTAAGTCTGTGTCTGATTTATCCAATACATGGATTATCTTGATTTGTTTCTTTGTTTTTGTCTGTTTTTTCTCTTGGGTTTGCATGTGTGTGTGTCTGCTTGCCTTTGGTATGTCTGGTAAGTTTTTTATTCAATAACAAGTGTTTTGAAAGGATAGTTGAAGAAATAAGTTGAAGTTTTAGATGATGTTGTCTACCTCCAAAGAGTATTTACTCATGCTTCTGTTAGAAAGACTAGAAGCTGATTGATTTAATCCAATAGGATTAATGTGTTTCAAAACTGAGTTTCAGCCTTTGTGATGGTTTATTTCCAGTTTGCCCTTATTCTTAGAATATAGTCCTTCAGGCTTCCCAGATAAATACCTGGGTGGCTTATCAAGGTTCCTGCTCTATAATTTTGTCTCCCCAACAAACACAAATAACTGAAAGCTCTGTTCAGCTTCTTAGTCTCTTAATCATAATTTTCTGCTTAATCTCTCAATCTCTCAACTGCTACTTCCAAATTAGCAAATCCCTCAAGGGAAAAGCATTGCAGAATACTGGGATCATCTCAATGCATTCATTTCTTTTAGCAAACTTGGCCTTCAAGCCCTGTTGCCTTGCAGCTCTCCAATGCCTTCAAGCAAATATTTTCCAAAAACAAGTCTGTAATCTATCCAGCATTTCTAGTTGTTCTCAATGTGAAAGCAGATCTGATATATGCTAGTTTCTTGTCTGGAAGTAGAAATTGGCATATTTACTTGTCAAAAGACTCTTTCAAAGTATGTTGATACAATGATTGATTATCTAGTTTTTAGAGTGTATGGACTAAATGTTTGTGTCCCCACCCCCAAAACTCATATGTTGGAATCCTAATCCCCAATGTGATGGTATTAGAAGGTGGAGCCTATGGGAGGTAATTAGGTCATAAGGACAAAGCCCTCATGAATGGAACTAGTGCCATGATAAGAAGAGACACAAGAACTTACTCTTTCTCTCTCTCTGCAGCCTCTGTCATGTGAGGATTCAATGAGAAGGCAAACATCTGCAAATCAGAAAGCCATTTCTCACCAGACATCAGATCAGCCAGCACCTTGATCTTGGACTTCCCAGCCTCCAGAACTGTTAGAAATAAATCTTTGTTGTTTAAGATACCCAATCTATGGTAATTTGTTATAGCAGTCTGAACTGACTCAGACATAGAGTAATAACAATAAAGTGTTAAATTTATTTTTCTGGGAAAAATAAAACTGTTAATGTGTACAAATTACATATTCAATATTACAAATACAATACATGTTCACTGTACCACTTTGAAAATTAGAAAAACATAAAGAAGAAAATTTAAAACTCCTATAAGTCCACCATCCAATGATGAACCCAGTTAGCCATTTGATATGTATTCTTGTTACTCAACAATATTTTTTCATGACAATGATCATAATATAAACACAGTTTTGTGTTCTTTTCACTTAAAAATATTTTTAAACATCTTTCCATGTCATTAAAATATTTTTCTCCTGTAATTTTTGGTTTGCATTTGGGTTTTGGTTTTAGGCAGTTACTGTAATTTAAAAATAAATCCTCATTGTTGGACACTAAGGTTGTTTCTCAATTTGGGGCTGTTATAAACAATATTTAGATCTAAGTATAATCCTATAAATGGGATTGTTGCATCAAAGGATACAAACATTTTAAGGTTTTTTGATACATATATATGGCTAAGTTGCCTCCCAGGAAAATTATATTAGTTGACCCCCCTTCAAAGTTATATGAGTGCCAATTTCCCCACACCATCTATCAGTGAATAAAATCCATTTTTATCACCAATTTGACAGATAAAAATGGATCTTTTTATTTACAATTTTGATTTCTAGCAAAAAAAGAAAATTTGCCATATATGTATTGTCCTTTTTAAAATCCCTTCTTCTGCTGAAAATTACCTGTTTGTGTCTTTTGTCCATTTAAAGGATTATATTTCTAAAATAAATTCATAGGAAGATAAATTCTACTACTGTGCACATATGAAACACAGTTACTATGGAAAATTTCTTTAAAAACTATTCTAGAGAAATTTGCTAAATAAATTAGTCCTTAATTTGCTGAAACTCATTTGCTAACAATACTGGATAGTGTATTGTTAGCACTGAGAATTACCTTTATTATTTAGTCACAGAATTTCCTACAGATCTGGTAATATAATAAATTTATACACTGCCATGATTTGGAGAATTCTGATTATTTATACTTGAATATATATGTTATGTAACTGCAATGAAAAGGCCACTTATTCAGTAGTATCTCATCATCTTCTCTTTCCAGGAGTTCATCACTAATATCCATAATCATGGTTTCTACAAGTGCACAAAGGAAGCAGAGGAGACTGGCTAACCATGAAAAGAACAGCATAGGAAGAAATAACCAAAGTGGCACAAGAATGATCACCTTTAAATAATTTAGAACCAAATAACATCAAATCAACAAATATTTATTGAAGCTCTCCAGCTTTTCCATCCTTGATTCCTGTGCTATTCTGCATTTTTGGCAGGTTGCCTGCTGGCAACCTTCCCTCAAAAGTATTGTTAGGCTCTAATATGTTTGCAAGTGCTGTCTTCAGGCTCTCCTATTGCTGACTGACATCAATCAAATAAAATTGTGTAAACCACTGCCTTATAGAGAAGCAAGAGGCAAAATCTTCCCACACGGCATTTCAATGCAGTTAAATTCAATGTCATGATAGCAGTAAATACCAATTCCATTTCTAGCATAATAACCAGTAAGGAGACCTTAAGTTTTTCTCAGAACCCAGATAGCATGTAATTAATTCTCCGTATCTTGACAAATTTTTAAAGGAATATTTTTACTCTTATTCTAATTTTCAAAATATGCATTATAACCAGAAGACAAAGATTTAAATCTAAATATAGTGTCATCATACGGCAGTATCACTTGATTGTGTTAAAAAATTGAGTCAATTATAAAATTCTAAATTAAAGTTGAGAAAGCAATACCGTATAAGATAGTGGTTACCAAACCATCTGAGTTAAAATCCTGAATTCACGACTTACTAGATGTGTGGCCTTGGCATATTTCTTAACACTTCTGTGCTTCTTCTTTAAATTTTTTTTGTTGTCTGTAAAATGAGAATGATAGTTGCTACTTTACAGAGTAGTTGCAAGAATGCTATGGATTAATATATACAACGCCCAGTAGTGCCTGACATATAGTAAGCACCAAAAATTGTGCTGGCTGTTGTTATTATTATATTACTATTGCTACTACTACTATTACCAATAAAGATTTTTCATGAGCATGTAGGAAAATAAAGTGATGTTCATCAGGAGTCAAAATATATTCATAATGAATTGCCTTTCTTTTATTTTATACAACTACCAAGGTGAAAGATCTACAAACCTCACCCATCTTCTTTCTTTTGAAGCTTCAGTTTTCACCTGTGGAAAATAAGTGAAGAGAAGGACTTTATTTCCATAACTTAAGAGATTTTGAAAGGCACCTAGGAAGATAAGTTATTAATTTAACAATTAAAAAGCCTGAACCCTTTACCCTTAAAGTACCTCACTTCTTGCTTACTTCTGATATATCGTACAAATCATTAAAGCAGTTAGGCTAGCAAGAAAATGCCTCCAATGTCTCATGGAGCAAAGACTCCTCCAAAGACTCCAGACGCTGGGTGAAGATCAAGAGCAAGCCAGCAATATTACATTGTAATAAATGGTAATTGTCAATAAGGAAAAAAAGTAAATGGGAAGTGTTAGCATCTTTAAAAGGCAAGGACATTTTACTTTCTTGCTTGCTCTATATATCAGATCTTGCCTTTTAACCTTTCCTATAGACCTTGGGTTTATCCATATGCCAACCTCACTAATGCAAAGTATTCTGACGTCTGAACAAAGGAAGCACTTGTGTGTGCTTAAGTATATAGGTATTTTAAAATAAGCTAGTTTTCTTTGATTTCTTAATCCTTTTCTTTAGATCATTAATTCTCAATAAATAACATTCTTTATGACAACACTGGTCTGCACAAACATGCAAGCAGCGTCACCTAATGGCAGCTACCCATTTTAAGGTAGTCAACCAGACTGCTGTGACATTTGGATGCCTTTCTAAAGGGAAACAAATATCATACAAACAAATATCAGAAGTGGGCGTTATGACCCAAGTTCTGAAACCATTTACTACCCTTATGCTCTCTCGAGAAGTAAGTAATTACAAGAAAAACTTCCCTGAAACTCTTCCCTGAAACTTCCCTTCAGCCCTGCTTTTAGGATCCTTAATCTTCTTTGTCTTTCTCCTCTCGATGGCTTTCATCTTGGCTACTATCCCCTTGCAGAGCATATCTGTCAAAATTACATAAAATATAAAAACTCTATTTTTTAAATACAAAAATAGATTTAATTTTACACACTAGTGTCATCAGTTACTCCTTGGTCTTTAATTAAGGGATGAAGCTCATGTGAATTCTTTCTCATGGATTAAAAAAAAAAAAAAAGATAAGCCATTCAGTTCTATCTTTCCCATCATGTCTCCAGCCACCGAATACCTATTAGCCTAGCAGGACTGCGGCAGGCGCCTGGGGTGGCACTGGATTCTAGAAGCTTGTAAGCGCACTCACACACAATCTTTTGGAAAGGGATAAAAATAGCCACAAAGAGCACTTACATTTGGCAGCCCCTCCCCACAATCTTGTTCCTTAATTTCTTCTCCTGAAATCACTGAAATCCAATGATAGATTTACTGTCTCTTTCCCTTCCATTTTCCCCATTTAAGCAAGGTTATTTGGCCCTGGACTCACCCATTCAGCAAAAGCAATTAATTACCTCAAAGCAAAATTAGATTGTGTTCTATGATATGATCTCCGTCTGTCATAAAAGAAAATTACAAATCCAACTTACTGGCTATCATTTTTCCAGATTGTGCTGATAAAGAGCAGGCTTTGTTACTCAGTAAATGTTTCTGTGAGCAGAGCTTGCTATGTAATTTATGAAGTCTAACGTAAAATGAAAGCACAGGGCCCCTTGTTTAAAATGCTAGAGAAAACAGTGCCATTGAAGTTACTAAAATATTAAGGTCATTAAATATGAAATGTCCAATTGCAAATCAAAAGTGTAGTTTATTTTATCTCAAACAAGAAGCAGTAAAATTAATCAAAGTATTCACCTAAACTATCGACACAGTTTTGCCATCTTAATGGTAGCTTGTTCATGCCAGCAGCCAAGAAGCCTGGAGAGCGAGTGGAGATGAAATCACCAAAGGCATTTTCCACACCTTGTTGAGAATTGGATACTTTTCCTTGCAAGATTGGTCCAAAGCCCGGAAGAAGTGGTAGTCAGTTGGTGCAAGGTCTGGTGAATACAGTGGATGACACAGAGTTTCCAAGTCCAGCTTCTGTAGTTTGAGCAGTGTCATTTGTGCGACATGTGGTCTAGCGTTGTCTTGCAAAAGGATTGGCCTGTCTCTATTGACCAACCTCGGCTGCTTAATCACAAGCATCCTCATCATTTCATCCAACTGGTTGCATTAGACATCCACTGTAATCAACTGACCAGGTTTCATGAAGCTGTAGTGGATAATGCCAGTGCTGGACCACCAAATGGACACCGTTAGCTTTTTTGGATGAATATTCGGTTTTGGACTGTGTTTCGGCACTTCATCTTCATCCAACCATTGTGCCAAACACTTGTGATTGTCAAGCAGAATCCATTTTTCATCACACATAACAATATGGTGTAGAGATGGTTCGCCTTTACGTTGTGACAGCAAAGAAAGGCAAGTTTCACGATGATTTCTCTTCTGATGCTTATTTAATTCATGCAGAACCCATCTATCCAGCTTCTTTACCTTGCCAATTTGTTTCAAATGGTCCAATATTGTTGGACTAGTAACATCAAACCTTGCTGCTAATTCACACATAGGTCGAGATGGATTCGCTTCCACTACAGCTTTCAGCTCATCATTATCCACCTTGGTCTCAGGTCGCGCACGTGGCTCATTTTCAAGATTAAAATCACCAGAATGGAACTGCTTAAACCATCGGTGTACTGTGCATTCATTAGCCACATCCTTCCCAAACACTTTCTTGATATTTTGAGTTGTCTGTGCTGCATTGGTTCCACAACAGAACTCATATTTGAAAATAACACGAATTTTTGACTTACCCACGGTTTCACAAAAATTGCTCTAAAAAAAAATTTGAAAGCTAATCACAAGTCAAACCATGCGTTTGAAAGAATGAGGATGTACCTTCACAATAAAAATAAAACAAGGAGAGTCAAAGTTAAATGTCAGAGATATCAACTGTCAAACTTAGTACTTAAAGAAATCGGACTTTCATACTTAATAACCTAAATATTAACCTTTTGCCTTTCTTCCATGGTCTCTCTCTTGACTTGTTATGGTATTTCTTATTTGCCACTTAATGGCACTCTAACTAAAGAAAAAATAAAATTTTATATTATTAGCATGACTTTTATCTTTCATGTCCATATTATGCAATAGCAGTTTTTAAATATAAGAGCTTTTTGCTGGTATATGGAATCATCAAAATTATGCAATTCACATTTCATAGCTTGAATATGCATATATATTTCATTCTCAGCAGAGAAGTGGAAATAGTGCACAAACTGACTCAGTTGTTTTTATTTCATTTCTTGCTACCAGCACATACTACCAACACTCTCTACCTTTTGCTTACTGATGAGTAGGAACGGCCTGAAAGGAAAAGAAACTGTGGGTTACTCTATCTTTCCCTTTGTATGTTATCATTTCCAGTGCAGAGTTTGCAAATAGAAGGATGTAACATGAGCAAAAGGAATATGATAGTTTTCCATGGTTGTTTGTGTTTCTTAGGATGCCATGGCCTTTTCTGCATTCTAAGCAAGTTCTGGTTCAAACAAAGTGCAGCCTCTCACAGCTGAGTAAGCATCCCCACTTACTTAGCCACAGACACAACACTTCCCCTGTACTTGTTTGAAACTCGCTGAACCCCCACGTATCATACATTCACTGGAATTTTACATACACAGAGCATTGCACACACTCTATGTGAATGAGGTGGCAAAGAAATGCGGATGTGTATATTAAATGTACCTCTCCACTCATGAGTGTGCTTCATTGCTCCACGGGATTTTGCTTACATAACACAAGTTCAAAGATGATATTATTAATAATTTCAAGGCAGTGTCAGCAGAGCATTTAGCAAAGCACGGGGCCCTTCTGAGCACAGGCTGCAAAGCTAGCCCTGCTTGTGAGATGTGTTTGGACAGAAAAGTCTCACGCTTCTGTAAAGGGACGGGGGAATAGGACTTACATTTATTGAGTATTTACTGTGTGCTGAGCACTTGGTTAAATCCTTCACATACACTACCTCATTTAATCATCACATAACACTTTGGGGTAGGTATTATTACCTCCATTTACAGAGGAAGAAATTGGAGATTGTAGAAGCTAAGTGATTCGTCCAATATCTCTCGACTAAAAGATAGTGGAATAGGGATTTTAACCCAGGTTTGACTGACCCCAATGCCCATTACATCTACTATCTCCATAACAGCATTTAGTGCACATTTTGGATTACAAAATTTTTGTTACTATCAGATATAACACATATAATAAATATCTATATGCTAATTAGACCAAGTATGAATTAATAAAATAGCATGGTTCACATATTAACTTTTTAAAAAATCTCATCTAGCCTTCTAGTTTAATACAACAGATGGAGCACACATATTTATCTCCCCTCCCTCCTGAGGCTTCATTAAAATGATAATAATGGTGTTTTTTAAGGTATAAACCACCAACTACAAATAGCAAAGGATAGAAGCTATTGGTAAATGAACAATTTCAATAAATCAAAGGAACAATTCACAAAAAATATGCACTACAAATCCATTTATAAAGTTTAAAAGCAGGCAAAACTAAATATTCAGTGTTTAGGAATACATACATAGGTGATAAAACTATTTTTGAAAGCAAAGGAATGACTAACACAGCCTTCAGCGTAGCGGTTACCTCTGGAGGGGAGGGTCACACGACAAGAGGAGAACACAGGTGCTTCCTCCATGCTGCTTAAGTAAGGTGATAGGTGTATGGGTATTCATTTTGTTATAAATTTGTAATATATATGGGGAGATACACACACATACACATCGTATATGCTCCTTTGAATGTATGGCTTATTTCCCCAAAAAATGTAACTTTTTAAAAAGACACTGCATTTATAATATAACTACACTATAACATCATATAAAAGAGGAACTATCAGATAACAAGAAAAAATAACTTTGGGAAATTAAAATATTTTTGCCAAAATAAAAATTCAGTAGAAATGTAGGACAATAAATCTTAAGAAATCTCTTGTATTACAATACAAGGAGACTAAAACATGGGAGAAAACACAAAAGATCCAAAGGGCTACCAAGACGTTTTATATCCAAATAAGAATTACAGAAAGAGAGGAAAAAAGAAAGAAGAGGGCAAGGATTACCACAGAAGTGCTGACGATAATCTCTCTAAGATGGATCCAGTCTTCATTTTATGCCCAAGACTTAAATGTGCCCTGGAAATACGTCATACCTCTGAGAATAAAGAGAAGATTCAAAGAACTGCTCACCTGTGAAGGAATGAAAGTCAAAGACATTAGCCTTCTCTTCATAACAGAGAATGTGGAAAGTCAATAGAAAAAGGCCTTCAGATTTGCCAGGGAAAATTACTTTCAACTCAGATTTCTATAACCAACCTTATAACCACCTATGAAAACATAATAAAGATGTCTTCAAACCAGCAAGGACTCAGGTTCACCTTAAATGCACCATTTCTTAGGAATAAAAATGTATCTCAAGAAAATAGAGTAATTTTCCCTCAAAACAAAGAAGGAGGAAGGCATAGGGCCCCCCAAAATAGTGATTCCCAACCCAAGAGAGGAGTGAAGCAAAATTCCAGGATGACAGCCACATACTGTTCCCAGTAAAGACTGGGGCCAGAAGACAGAGGGTTTGCTATGGGAAGACTCAGAGAGAAGGTAAAAATAAATAGAATCAATAATATGGTTGGAAGTTTGGAAAAACTTCAGGATAAAACAAAGGCATTTGGTGAAGTGTAAAAAAGAGAATCTATTTTAACTTGACAAAGGAACATTCTCCATTAGGTGGCACAGGAATGCTAACTTTGTATCTCAAAGAGAAGGAAATGTAACACTGGCATATTACCTGGCTCTACAAGGAATAATGCGAACGTGCAGCTGTTTTGGTACCTATGTATTGGGTGGGGATGCCTGTGAAAGATAAAGGGGAGAGGGGGTAGGAGTAGGCTGGAAACACCCTCAGTCCTCAATGTAGGTTTGACACCTGTGAAAGGAAAGGAAGAAAGGAGGCTTGGGTAGGAAGAGCCTAGGTTGTACCACTGCTCTAAAAAATTTCTCAGCCAGCCCAAGCAGGAGCTACAGAGTAAAAATTGCCCTTTGCTGAGTCCCATGTTGGACAGCAGTGGCCAGCACCTAGAATCCCAACCATGCTCAATTACTGGCTAGAGTTGCCCAGAGAGTCAGGAAGAACATGTCCTCTGCTGGAACATTTTGACGGATCTCAGAGGTACTACAACTCAGATTGCCAGCGACTGCACTTTGCTGGAAAGGCTCTCTTAGAGGAGATCTGCGTGGCATAGCACACTTCTTCCAATATATGCAACATACAAACTCAGACCTAGAGGACACCACCTCGAGGCTATATCTTATGACTGCATCAGCTGGAAATTTTTTCAGTGATACACACTCCTTTAAATCAGGTCCAGATGCGGTCTAGTTATTTTCCAAAACAATTTTTTAAAAGGCAAGTTAACCTACCCAACAAACCCAATGGTGGGGGAGATAAAGGATAACCACAGTAAAAGCTACTCAATTATCAAACACTGGCCCATAATGTGAAAATTCCCAGAGCTCATAATTGTCTCCATTAGCCAATCTAGAAGAACTCAGTTCTGCTGTCTGCTTGTTCATTTTCTTCAGAGGCCTCTGGTTTTCTTTGGGGATTTCTTTCTTGTCCATTATCCTCCTTAGACACATTTGAAGTGGGTCTGCACAGCCTTCACAACCTATTTCCCACTAATGTAGTTTTGCAGATTGGCAAGTTGCTTTCAAGGTCAAAAAAATCACAGACGTTTGCAGGTCTGATGTGTGGGTTATTTGGCAAAAATGTTCCCTCAAAAACTTACTAGGCTACTAGTCTTTTAGATGTTAAAGGTTAAACACAGCTGAAGATTTCACTGACACATCATTTCTAGACTTGAAGACTGACATTTTGCTATCCTCTGTGCTCTGCCTAGAACACTCTCTGGAGCAACTGGCAGCTAGTGGAAGCCAACTGAAATAAGGCTTGGGTGGCAAGGAAACACCCTTAATTTCATCTTTGCAGCTGCACTAGTTCCCATAGTCTGACAGAGGTGCTTGAAAAGGTTTAGGGCTCTGTTCTTATCTTCTGCTAAAACTGACAGTTCTATAATTGCTTGAATTTGGATTACAGAATCAGTTGAGTTTTTTAGCCCTGGAAAGCCCCAAATTACCAAACCCCCCAGTCATCTAATATTGCCTTAGGGACAGAGTCCCTCAGCAGAATTGTATTCCCTTCCATTTCTACTTGTAAACGAGCCTGATCTCTCCTCTTTCTTGTGGGACCTTCCAAACGAGGCAAGAAGCAGCCGACAGACATTGAATTTTTTCCTACCATTTCCCTTGGAGTTATTGGCTCAGTTGGCCCATAATTCTGTTGTTCCAGTTATCAGAGGCATGTTGGCTGCCATTTTGCCACACCATTAAAAAAAATGCCTCCTCCCTTACATTCTGCGATGCCTGTATCCTTGAAACCATCAAACAAATGCATCTATTTAAGTTTCTGTTATATGTAGTACTCTACTTCATATACCAAATTGTATTTTAGTTAAGATACAGGTGAAATAGAAACCTGAGCTAATGTACCTTTAGATAGAAGATAATTTCTCTCTTTCATAACAGCAGCAAGATGAAAGAAGGGGGGATAAACAGTAGAGCCCCTTCCTTTAAGGTCTTTGGAAGTATCCTGTCATTTTCACTTAATCCTCTGGCTAGAACATAACCCATGGCCACACTTAAGTGCAAGCAAGGCTAGGAAATGGATGGCCATGTACCCCAACAAAAACCCCAGGGTTCTCTTACAGTAGAAGAGAAAGAGAAGGGAAATAAGAAAGAGCCAGCCTCCTCTGCCACTCTTCCCCAAGTCTTTCTCCTTATTTAATGGAGAACATCCAGACTAAGTCTCCTACGACAGAATTTCCCCCATAATTCACTTAATCAAGACTGATATGAATCCCTACTGCTCAGTACATAAAAAATCAGTTTCTCTATGCCCTGACTTCCAAGGCTCCTCAATCATACTTCTTTCAAAGCCAAGGTCAAATCTCATCTTCGTGATATTAATAAAATCACAGGCCATTTCAGCCTGGTCTCTCTGTTCTCTGAACTGTCAGTGATGCAATTCAGCATCTGTTTGGTCTCTAATTTTTAGTGTGCAAATATTTTGTCCATAAAGACTGATATTGTGATCATTACAAGAAAGTTTCAGGATTTATTATTCTTTTTTTTTTGCCCCACGAAACATATTAAAATGTGAATCACATAGGAGTGATTAACAAATAATGCTTGACAGATCAGAATCTTAAGTCTTTAAACATGCAAGAATTATAAGGGTAATAACTTAAAAGTAAAACAAAGAATTTGTATATTCTCTAATGCCATGGTTTGGTAAATGTACTGTGTAGGGTTGAATTCTTCTTACAAGTAACTTTCTGAAAGTTCACAAATACATTATTTCTTTTCAAAAACATGTATTCTTCTCTTTCTTAATGTTAAAAAAGTAGTAAAAAAAAACTAGGAAATATAAGTAGGAAAGTAAAATTATCTATAATCCCTACAAGATTAGGTTACCACCAATAATACTTTGGAATGTATTCTTCAATGAAAGATTCAAACACATTTCAATGAGAATTACATGCACAGGGTTTGAATTGCCTGAAAACGATAAGAGTATTATCTTAAACAGCATTAATAATCTCTTTTATTTGTATCTAACAGGACTTCTTCAAGCCTGCTAACATTCTTCTCTCTGAACCACTTTCACCATGGCATATATACTCAAGCTGATTTTATGCTTTTAGGGTTTACTATAGACAAATGCTTGGCTTTCAGAGATACAGTGACATATCACACCATCCATAGCCATAAAACAAAACATATAGTATTTTTACGTGTTTCATTTTTTATTCTGTATGGGTTCTAAGCATCAATGTGTAAATTTTCAATAAAAAGGGATACATACACTATAAATTTATATTTGTGTATGTTTCAATATATTTTATGATCTTCACAATTCCCAGCAAGTACCAAAAGATATATTCTCTCAACTTTCAAATAAAATTTCCAAAAGATACATTTTTCCTTTAGAATGTTAATCATTAAATTATATCTACACCTTCTTGTCTATATCACAGAGTTATGATGAAAATAAATGAATAAATAAATTTGAAAGAATTTTTAGCTCTTGGAAGGAAGAGCAGTATACAAAGGTGAGGCATTACTTTATTTACAAATTCAAGATTTATTTTGAAATAGAGCATTGTATTGTATATACACAGTTATTTCCCAGAATCATTACTTTTCATCTCAGTAAAAATCAAATTATTGATTGCTTCTCTTTTCTCTGTAATGGGTCCTCAGATCCAAAGTATTTTATTGAAATGATATCTTTCCTGTATTGAAAAAGAGTGCATGCAACTGAAAATAAATGGCCCCCCCACTTGTTTCAAAGGGGTAGATTACAGAGATGAAGACTACTTGTGAAAACTTTGAAAAAGAATGCACCCACAATAGGCAACAGAATTGCAAAAATAAACACCAGGTATGATATGAAATCAAGAGGAAGTCCTATCCTGATTAATAGCTCCATTCCTTTATTTTTGATTTATCAAACTGTTATTGCTGATTTATTATTTTCCAAATTGACATATGGAAAATATGAGAAAAGCATTAGAAAACCAAAGAGAGAATTGATTCCTAGGCAAAATGTGAACAATTATTAAATCCAGGTGATGAGTATACGAATGCTTATTATATCACTCACTCTACCTTTCTGTAGTTTTTTAAATTGTCATAATAAAAATTGGCTTAAAAAAATTTTTTTAGTTTTACCTCAAAGTTTCAATCACTTCCTTTTCACCAACTAAAACTCCTTGCTGGCCAGAATTAGTAACAGCAAAGCAATTCACTTTACTACTCTCTATACCTTTTACAAAATAAATTGTTAGAGTAGTGTCTGATTTTAACCAAATAAGCCAACAAGTAGATATCCAGATGAGGAAAAGCCCTGCCTTCACGATCCATTGCTTCTGTACAATTTCTGTGATCTATTTCAAGATCTAAGTTACACATGTTTCCCCAGGAAGCCTCTAATACTCTCCAGCAATATCATTTATGTTTATTTCCCCAAAGGATTTCCTGGGTACTCCTGCTTGGAGGTTTATTAATGTTCATATAAGTATATATCATTTTTATACATATTATTTATTTCTTCTTGCATCATAACAAGGCCTTTTCTTTTGATAGTCATATTGATGAAAATGAGCTGCAAAATAGAGATTTTATCAAGTAAGTTCAATTGGCCACTCAAGGAATACCCTACACATTAGATTGATCTTGAAAATAATTTCAAATGACAGCTAATGTTTATTGAGAACTCACTATTTTCCTACTCTTGAACTAAGTACTTTAGTTTCATCTTCTCATTTAAATTCTCATAATAATAATAACTCTATGTTTACTGTTTCTAGAGAGAACATTCACCCTCTTAGAACTGTCACTTGAGATATTACTGTCTTTTTGCAAAGTTGTCAAGAATAATGTCAGTCCTAGTAACCAAGTCCTATTTGAAGTGACTTTCTTACACCTTCAAAACCTCTTCATTTCCATTTTCCCTTTGAGTCCTGTGCTTCTGGGCTCCGTGACTACACTCTTGTGAGCAGGTGCCTTGAGCCCTGTGTGGTAGCCCCTGCCTCTTGCTATGAAATCGCTTAGGCCTGTGGAATCTATTTCTCCACATTTGTTTAGGCTCAATAATCACCCTCCACATATTTCTGAGTTATTGTTTATCTTATGCATTGTGTTTTTCCAACAAATGTTCTTACTGACACACCCTGTACCCTGGGCTGAAGCCATCTACCTTCTCTATGCATAGTAGGTGAAGACAGACTTCAGTCTCTTCAAGGATTTCTTCATGGGGTTGTGTTGTTGTTAGTTCCTTGAATCAGTTTTACCTTTTGATTCTATAGTTTCTCCAAAGTTGATTTGGGGAAGCAAGCCAACCACTCTGGCTCATTCATCATCTTCATAAGATCCAGAGTGCTTGATGTTCCTTACTTTTTTATTATTAAAACCTACACTATGAATGAGCTCACAATTTGTGTTAAATTCTAAATTTATGGTCAGAGCTTACATAATTAACAAACTCAGAGACAACTGAGGCCATGAGGCAGGAGGAATATCCCCTACATGCCTGTTGACAAGCCATACACAGCACAAGCAATTAGCCTGTCCACACAATCCTTCCTTGGCCCAGAATACAGTTGAAAATGACATAAAGATGAGCCGATTTTAAGTCACCTGTCTTCTCTGCCTACCTCAGCCTGTAGAAACACACATCAGTGCTCTAAACCACTCATGAAACTTAGTTGTAGTTTCAAGTTCTAGCCTGTAGATTTTTACAGAACAATCATCATGTAATTTTTCTAGCCCCTAATATCAAAAAGTCTTACATATGGACAAACTCTCTTCTTTATTGTGTCAGCTGTGCCTATTCACTAAGCCCTGTGGGGCCCACTGTCACCTTTTCAGGCCCCACTTGGTCCAAACACACTGCTAAAGCCAGAGGCTGTATAGTTCAAGATTAACCTATGTCAGTTGTACCACTATTAGGCCTGAGACTCTATTGCGGCTGGTGTGGCCAGAGTTTAATGAGACCCCCCCCCAATCACAGCCATCACTTTGCTGAGTTCTGCACTGCATGTCCCCCATACTTGTTGAATCCAGGTTAGTTACTTTATATTTCTTGAAGCTTACAACCCTCACCTTTGTTGCTTATCTTGCTTTTCATTTAGACGGGGACTGAGAAGTATTAGTAAGGCCAGGTTGACCCATATTAAAATGACCACATATAAAACCAGCCACTCACCAATGGACAAAGCTTCCATACAGTGCACCACATGACTCTATTAGGAATGAAACAATAGATTTTATAATTGAATCTATAGACATTAAAAGGATAATAGATAAATATTATGAGTAACTTTATGCTAATATATAAGAAAACTTAGATGAAACTACATTAAAATCCTTTTTAAAAAAAATACAACATACCAAAACTGACGCAAAAAGAAGCAGAAAATCCAAATAACTCTGTAAAGTAATTGAATTTGTAATTACTTCCCACAAAGAAAACTCCAGACAAGATTCACTTCACTGATGAATTCTATCAAACATTTAAGGAGGGAATAATACCAATATTACACAATCTCTTTCAGATAACCTAGGATGAAGGAACACTTTCTAACTTGTTTTATGAGGTTAGCATAACACTGAATCAAAAACAGGACAAGAACATTATAAGAAAAAAAAAACTTACAGACCAAAACCTTTAAGAACACAGCCATAAAATTCTTCAACAAAGTAGTAGCAAATTGAATCCAGCAATATATAAAAATGATAATAAGACATGACTAAATGAGATTTATGCCAGGAATGCAAGATTGGTTTAACACGGGAAAAACCTAATCAATGTAATTCACAATATTACCATAGTAAGTGAGAAAACATTTGAACAATTTTCTCCTAATATCAGGAACAAACAAGTGTGTGTTTCCCCCACTACCATTTGACAGCATACAGAGGTCTTGGTAAGGGTCAGAAAACAATTTAAGAAGGCAGACACAGAGAGAGAGAGATTAAAAAGAAAGATGGAAAGGAATGTTTATGCAAAGATGACATGATTGTAAACAAAGATTCCAAAATCCTAAGTAATCTGTTTTTTAATAGACTTTATTTTTCAGAGCAGTTTTAGTTTTATAGAAAAATTGAGCAGCAAGTATAGAAAGTTCCCATATACCCCCTCACCCCTCCACACATACAATTTCCCCTATTATTAACATCTTGCATTTGTGTGCTTCATTTTATACAATTGAACTAATGTTGATACATTATTAACTAAAGTGCACAGTTTACATTAAGGTTCACCCTTTGTGTTGCAAAAGTTCTGTGGATTTGGACTAATGCATCATATCATATATCCACCATTATAGTATCATACAGAACATTTTCACCTCTCTAAAAATCCTTTGTGCTGTATCTATTCATTTCTCCCTCTTTCCCCCCAAACCCCTGGTAACCACTGATCTTTCTATTGTCTCCACAGTGTTGCTTTTTCACAGATGTCATATAGTTGGAATCATATAGTATAGAGCTAATTCAGATTGACTTCTTTCACTTAGCAATATGTATTTAAGGTTCCTCCATATCTTTTCATGGCTTGATAGCTCATTTCTTTTTATAGCTGAGTGATATTCTATTTATGGATGAACCACATTTTGTTCATCCATTCACCTATTGGAAGACATCTTAGTCAGTTTTTGGCAATTACGAAGAAGGCTGCTATAAATGTTCATGTGCAGTTGGTGAGGGGTAAATACCTAGAAGCATGGTTGCTAGATAGTATGGTAAGCCTATGCTTAGCTTTGTAACAAATTGTCAAACTGTCTTCCAAACAGGCTGTACCATTTTGCCTTCCCATCAGCAATGAATGAGATTTCCTGTTGCTCCACATCCTTGTCAGCATTTGGTGGTGTCAGTATTTTAGATTGTATTTAGGAATCTATTTTTTAAAACTACTAGAACAAATAAGTGAATTTAGCGAGGTTGTAGGACACAAAGTCAGGATAGAAAAATAGATTGTACTTAGGTATACTAGCAACAAATAATTAGAAAATAATATTTTAAAATACTATTTATAATAGCTTAAAATACTTAAGAATAAATTTAATGAATGATGTGACCTCTACACTGAAGACAAAACAGTTCTTAAGAAAATTCAAAGAAGACCTAAATAAACGGAGACATATGCCATGATTATACATTGGAAGACTCAGCATCATTAAGTTCTCAATACTTCCCAAAATTGATCTATATGTCCAATCCAATCCTAATCAAAATCCCAGGAGAACTTTTTTAAATTTTCAAACTCATTTTAAAATTTATATGTAAATTCAAAGAATCTAGGATAGCCAAAACAGTTTTGAAAAAGAACAAAGTTGGAGGATTTACCTTGAAACCTTGATTTCGATGTTTGCTCTAAAGCTACAGTAGTCATTCTAATGTGATCTTGGTGTAGGAATAGACAAATAAATCTATGAAACAGAATTGAGTCTAGTCAAAAGCCCATCTATATACAGTCAGTTGATTTTCAACAAAGATCTTGAGGCAATTCAATGAAGAAAGAAATAATTTTAATAAATGGTTCTGGAACAACTGAATCTCCATAAGAAAAAAAAAAAAGAAGAACCTTGACCACTACTTCTTAGCATGACCAAAAAAAAAATAGGTGACTATCCTCATGACTTTGGAGCAAAGATTTCTTAGACCAGGCCAAAAAAAAACCCACACTAACCATAAATGAGAAAAATAAGAAATGTATTATTTTACCAAAAATAAAAATTACTACTGCTCAAAAATACCACTATGCAAATGAAAAGGCAATCCATAGACTGGGGGAAAAAATCTTTCTAAAACATACACCTGACTAAGGACTAGTATTCTACATAAATCAAGGCTTGATCAAAGAAGCAGAACCCCTAGGAGATATAAAGAAATTGTATTATATGGATTTGACCTCGTGAATCTATGGGAGACTGTCTCTATGCAGCTATTGCCTTTGTGTCCAATACTAGAGTCTGTGATCAGCAGATAAAGTGGTCAGGAAGGGGAGTTAGACGTGAAATGAGAGATGCAAGAGAAAACAAGCCCATAAGAATGGGCTGGAATCCCCAAAGACAGACTGGAACCTGAAGAAATCTCTTACCACCTTCATGCTTCCAACTTCAGTGATTGGGGAGATTATTAGTTTGCTAGGGCTGCCACAACAAAGTGCTAAAAGCTGGGTAGCTTAGAGCAGAAATTTATTGTTTCAGTTCTGGAGGCTAGAAATCTCACATCAAGATGTCAGCAGGGTTGGTTCCTTCTGAGAGCTGTCAGGGAGAATCTCTTCCATGTTTCTTGCTTGGTTGCTGGCAATCTTCGGCATTCCTTAGCATCTGCTACATCACCCCAATCTCTTCCTTCATCTTAACATGGCATTCTCTCTGTGTGCGTGTCTGTCTCTGTGTTTAAATTTCCCCTTTTTAAGGGGAACCAGTTGTATTGGATAAGTGGTGCTTTTGAGCATAAGGACACCAGGTGTATTGGATTAAGGCCCACCCTAATGACCTTATTTTAACTTACCTCTGGAAAGACTCTATCTGTAAGTAAGGTCACATTCTGAGGTACTAAGGGTCAGGACCCCAACATATCTTTTTTGTGGGAACACAAATTCAACTAACAACAGGAGACAAGCATGCACCTAGTCCAGGATTCAGTGCAGTGTAAAGAAGAAGTTTGTGTGGACAAGAGAAGCTATGAACTCAGATGCTGCCTCATGCTACAGGGTGACCAGCAAACAAGCAACAATGTGTGTGAGCAGCAACAGTGCCCCTGCCTTGCTCCAATCTTCCACGAACAAAAAGAAGATGGCTGCTGCTTGACATCTGTATTCCAAATCCTGTGCAAATTCTCTCTTGGTGGCCCCCACTAACCAGAACTACACGGGGAAGGGAATCCTGGGAAAAGTAGTTCCAGCTTAGCTAAATTGACACAATAGCAAATCCACCACAAAATCATATAACTCAATGTGGACAAAATGCAATTTTTAAAATGGATAAAAGGTCCGAATAGACCCTTCGCAATATAAGATATATGAATGACCAGAAAACACACGAAAAGGTGTTCAGTCTCGTTAGTCGTCAGGAAAGTGCAAATTAAAATCACAGTGAGATACCACTGAATACCCACCGAATGGCTAATATTAAAACAAAAAATTAGTAATATCAAATGTTGATGGGGATAAGTTTTTAAGTTTATTTCATCTTGAAACACATGAAAATATTTTATCCAGCCAATAGTTTTAATGGGTCTGTATATAATTATAGTAATTTATAATGTTAATGTGCTCTTATATTTGATCCCTTTAACTACCAGCTAAAGGGGGTACAGCCATGTGCCAGGCATAATAATGGCCCCCCAAATGTCCCCATTCTGACCCTCAAAACCTAAGAATATGTTAAGCTACTTGGCAAAGGGGAATTAAGGTTACAGAGGAAATTGAAGTTGCTAATCAGCTGACCTTAAAATAGAAAGATTATCTTGGATTACCCAGTGGGCCCAGTGTAACACAAGGGCCTTTAAAAGGGGAAGAGGGAGGCAAAAGAGGAAGGGTCAAAGAAATATTACAGCAAAAGCAGGGTCCAAGCTACATTGCTAGCTTTGAAGATGAAGGGATGAGGCCACTGTCAGTGAATGTGAGCAGCCTCTAGAAGCTGGAAAAGACAAAGAAGCAGATTCTCCCTTAGGGCCACCAGACAGCAATGCAGCCCTGCTGACACCTTGATTTTAGCTCCATGTAAGTCATGTTGGATTTCTGACTTACAGAACTGTAAGATAATAACTTTGTGATAATAAATTTGTTACAGTGGCTATAGAAAACCAACACAAGCAGATATTATGCTCACTTCACAGATAATAAAATAAAGCAGAGAAGTCAGGCATCTTAGCTATCACTAGATGGTGACAGGGCCCAGATTGTACCCTCTGTTTTTTGGCTCTCACTCCCGGGTTCCTTCCACAGGGCCAGCCAACTTTCTCTGTGTATGAGCAGGTTCATGTTAGCAAAGGACCCAAAGAAATTACGAGCAGTGAGACTCAGACTTGGAAGAGGCCTTAGCTTTCTGATAAGGAAGTCATACACATTTGAGTATTTTAAATAATCTTGCTTTGCCGAAAGGTATGTCAGCTATATTACCTGCAGCCTAAGACTAAAAATTTTAATTTAAAGCATTTAGTCCGGATCTAGAAGACACTAGAGTCAACCACACACATCAATCAGTTTAAACAATTTTAAAGGGGAATTTCTGTTAACTTATGTTAATAAGTCTTCCCTAGCTTAGTGTCAAGAGTCTCCATTTGTGAGAAATCAAATAAATGACCCTGACCTTTTTCAAGAATTTAAAAGTGGTTCGGAGAAGTAAATTATTTTATATGGACAATAGGTTAAGTGTCAAAGTTAATACATCCCTTAGAGAAATTGGCCTAATACATTACATTATGAAGCAATTCAGAGTGTCCCCAGGGCTACTTCCTATTCTTGACAGCATAAATAAGTAATTTAAAAGTAAATAAATATGTGGGAAGAGCACAGCAGCTACACATTTCCCAGCTCCACGGGGGCATCATTCACATGAAAGACATGAAAGTCACATGAAAAAGTAGTGACCCCTAGAATTGTGCATAATAGTGCTCCTGAGGGTTCAAGATTTTTCAGAACTATGTACTTTCCTGCCTATCACACTCATAAACTCTATCCTTGTTCATAGATGGAAAAGATAATCCCTTAAACACTGTGATTTGTGGAAGGAAGAAGGGTCTATATTCTTGAGACTCCCCTTCCCCACAAATCAGAAGGTATGAAATTCCACCTCAAATTTATTCCTTTGGACTGAAGTTTTTCTAATTCCAATTATCTTTTTATTACTTTTATCATTATTTATACTTACACAAATACTACTCATTTATTGTAGAAAAATTTTAAACATAAAGGAAAAAGTATATAATTCTATCACTTAAAGAGTCCTCTTCCAGCCTTTTTCAGATAGTTTATATCATCACCCACACTAGATCTCTCCCTTAACAGATATGTCCTGTGTGGTCGCTGAGGTAATGAAGACTAGGAGATGTTATTGTCCTCCTGATGCTAAGGAGGCCCTCAGAGGGCAGACAATGGCACCATAAGCCAATATCAAAAGTATGTATTTTTTTGACCATGACATACATGTATCTCAAGAAACCGTTTCCCAAAAGATAATATTTCCCAATCTTCCCAAGTTCCCTGCCCACTCCACTCCCACCCCTAGCAACTTTGTATTTAAAGGGATGGGATCTTTATCAGAAGAAACAGAAGTCAGGAAACCACCCCCAATTTGGAGATGCTTATGTTTGAACATCACTTTCCATCTCTTTGTGAGCTCTTGGTGATGTTTAGCATCTTCCCCAAAACACTAAAGCCACTCAATCCAAGGGATTGCTTGGATTCTTCCCCATGATCAGCACCAGTGCATTTAATGTAAACAAATGTTAAATAAGGAACTCATATTGTCTTGGAGAAGATGAAAAGCCTTCTTAAACAATAAAGCAAAGTAGGTTTTTCACTGGGTGGTCCAGTGATAGATGGTCTAACATCATTTAATGCTAGGTGATGTAGAGCTTAAAAAATGTTAAATCTGAGGAATTAAAAAATAAAAGAAGGAAGAGAGCAAAATCTCCCAGTTCCAACTGATTGTACTCTTTTTGAAATCTCCCAAAACATATTTTGTTACAAGTATAAGAATCAAAATACATAATGACTATTTTTCCATGTTAATAAATATAATTCTCCAATTATACTACTCCATGAGTATAGAGTAGTCTAATTTATAGATATGCTACAATATGTTTAGCCAGTCCCAACTGTTGGACATTTAAAGCTTTCCCAGTTTTTGCTATTATAAGCAGAACTACAATAAACACATCTATACGTCAGTCTTTACATATCTTTAATTATTTTATTAATATGAATTGCTGATCTAAGGACTAAATGTACATTTTAAGGGTTTCATTACATATTGCATATATAATTACATATTATATCTCTCATTCTGACCTCCCAAAAGTTAGTATACTCCTTCCAGCGTTGCCTTAGAATACTTGCCTACCCGCACCCTTCTCATAATTAGGTATTATCATAAATCTGAATGTTTAGCTAATTGGTAAGTATAAAATTGTATCCCCTTATTTTGCCCACTGATCATAGTTTGCCAACCCCTGTTCTAAGGGATTCAAAAATAGCACTTAGGAAAACAATTACTAGGCTGAGTAGGTGCAGGCAATGAGGAACCAGGGACTTTGAAGAAGGCAGGGATACCAAAGCCTGTCAGAGAGGAAGAAACTTGCCTGAGGGCACAGACCTGATCTGGTCTGTAGAAGTGGCCTACCCAGGTAGGGAGATAGCTACCTAAGGGTGTGGCCAGAGCTGCCAGTGAAATAGCACCTAGGTGGGAGGGAGGAGCTGGCCCACAAGGGTCACTGTTGAGAGCTCCACTGGACCATCTGCACACTGATCCACTGACTTCCACAATAAATAAGGAAGAATGAGGGCTGGAATCTGGAAGGGGAGCACCCTCCTGCCAGCATCCCCTCAACAGTGTCCCTCCAGCACCCTCTATTGACAAAGCTTAGCATCAAGCCAGCTGGAGAAGGAGAAATGTTTACAGTTCAGCTCCAGGATTACAAAGCAGGGCACAGAATGGTAGATCGGAGCTGACAGACAAAAATTAAAAATTGGTATGTAGATGCCATATTTTCTGGTAATCCAACTTCATTCAATGATAAAGCTTAGAAAATCTTACAGGAACAAAAACTTAGCACGTCCTCATAATCCAAATATCAAGTCTTAGCAGGGCTTTTGACAGACTATGAGAGTCACTGGTAAGTACAAGAATTGCCAACTATGGTAAATTGATGGTATGAATGACTTTAATTCTTTACTCTTCCCTTTACCCCACTTCTTTTGCCACATGCCTTTGCAGTTCTGCCCCCTAAAAAGGCAGTCCATTTCCTTACCCCTTGAATCTGGGCTGGTCTTGCAACTTACTTGAGCCAATGAATGTTAATAGATGTGATGCAAGCAGAAACTTGAAAAAGTATTTCTGTATCTCTGCCTACCTTTTCCCTCTGCCATTGCCATGGAAACATGTCCAGGTTAGCCTACTAGAGGACAAAAGACACATGGAGTGAAACCAAGTTATCCAACATGACAAGCACGTCTAGATAAACCTACCACCTGCCAACACACAGTTATGAGGGAAAGCCCAGCCAAGAATAGCAGGGCTGCCCAGCTGACAGACACATGAGCAAGCCCTTCATAGCCCAGACAAGACCAGGTGAACACCACAGCACAAGCTAGACAAAGGCTTATTATTGTATAGTACTGAATTGTTTTGTTTGTTTATTACACAGCATTATAGTGATAATAGGTAACCGATACACTTCCCTTCTGTATGCTAATAGAAGAGGGCAACATCATTTGTACACCACATAGGTATATGGATTATTGATGTTTTACTATAAAAGTTGAGATCCTTCCTTGTTTTCCCACATTAAAAACATCCAACTTCTGCTTGGAAGTAATGATCAGGTATATTGTAAGTCAGGGTGAAACATTTTCCCAGGACCAACTTTAGAGTTGCTAGACATGACAGCGAGTCAACTGCTGCAGGATCTTTTGAGGCATAAAGGAGGAATCTAGCATTTCCAGCTAGTGGTTTCTTTCACGCTTGTCTCCAGCTTACAACTCCCCACCACATGCACATAGACACCCAAACTCACCTAGATCAGCACGTTAGTCAACCCCCATCTTCTCTATCTGAAAAGGTCCACCACATCATAAGACCCATGTGAAAGAGCACAACGTAAAATCTCTTTTTCTTGAGCCTACTTCAGCTAGGCCATCTCTGGGAGCCCATCCTTAATAAGTCACCTCCCTGCCACAGGTACTGAAGATCCCCACGCCACGCCCTGGCAGCCTCCTGTGGCCTCATCCTGGTTTCTCTCCATCCCACCATATATAGAATCTGCTCTCAGCTGTGAGCATCTATGAAACTCATACCCACTGAAATTATAGTGTTGATAACTTAGGGGAAATTAAATCTTACCAGAGAGAGGGTGTAACAGTGTAAGACCGAATGGCGGAAATCAGTAGTAGAACAGGGAGGGAGGTGGGGAACACAGCCAGGGAAGGGCCTGTTTCACAGGCATGAGACCTGCACACTTGCAGTGCCCTGCACCTAGAAGAAACTCACATTTGGTTTAATTCTCTACTGCTTCCTTCTTGAAATTTTTAATAATTTTTGAACAAGGGGCTCTGCAATTTTATTTTGCACTGGGCCCCACAAATTCTGTAGCTGAGTTTGTCCAGAGGTAACAGGTGGTTCCCTGATATGTTCTGTTCTACAAAAGAATGGGTTTCATACACGGAAATCATTTTATCTACGAAGTCTCCTAGATGCTACTGACCTAATAAGCTACTGATGTCTAAGCTATCAACATCTAGTATTTTAAGCCTCAGGTTTTTTCTGCTTCTCCATAGTCATTCATAAACCAATGCATACACCCTTAAAAAAGAGTTGAGACAGATATTGGTAAAAGTCTGTGACAGGACTATTTTGATTTCCCTGAAAACAGAACATATTTACCATTAACACTCCAGCACCATGTTAAATGTTCTGCTGGGATTACCCTATAAACCCTTATCTCTCTTGCTTTTCTTCCACGTTCTGTTCTGTGGCAGGGAAAATGGAGATCTAAAATGCAATTTTTCCCTAGAGGTAACATTTTATGTACTATTTATTAAACCTACGTTGTGTGTCAGGTATCTAAGAGAAACCATTAAAAAATGGCCTCATACCAAAATAGCCTTTTTAATTATCTCTCAATGTAATACCTTTGTAACTCTTCCAAATATTATAAAGCCCAAGGACTGGAGCTTCCTAGAAGTGTCATTATTGCTGCTAGGTAACAGTGAATCTGCTCCCTGAATTCTTCCATAGGCTCTCATTTTTGTACTACGTTTTATGTCCTTCCCTTATGGAACACTTCGCCACACCCATCTACAGCCCATCAATATAAGGGAGAAAGTCCCAGCTTCCCCCTAATTACAAATGGGTGACCTGCCTGCCTGCCTGTTTCATACAATGACACACAAACTCCCATTCTTCTCAAAATATTTTCACCACCACTGCTTAAAGAGTCTAAAATTCCAAACTCCAGAGCCATATTGTTGTATTAAGAATTATTACCAGAACTGTTCTGTTAAAGTGCAATTGATACTTGGAAGAGGCAGTACAATCTATATAATATTGAGCAGAAAATAATTAAATACTAATCTCACCTTCATTCTTCCCAGATCTACTGTTAGACATGTGGAAGAGGTCAATAATGTTAGAGATGTTATCTCCTTGCTACAAATTGGGGGATCACATACTCAATTTATACACCAAACAGGAAGTAACTCCTCCCACCAGGTGGGATTTAAACAATCTTCCCATTGATGGGGAGAAAAAAATGGCTGTCTGATAGAGTCTTCCCACCTTACTGCTCCCAGGGAAGGAGGTGAAAAATGCCATCGGCTGCCTGCACGCAGATCGCTCACTCTGAAAACAGCATTGTGAATTTACGGACAAAAATCGTGGGATGCTCAGCCCAAGAAAACAGGTGACTGGGAGATTCATTCACAAAGATTGGAGAGTGCAGGGAGTACAATAGATAAGTTTGCAAGTGCACAAAAGAAATGAGAAAGAAAAATAAAGACATCCCAGAAATGAAGCCCACAATAAGTCATGAAAAAATGCAGATACATGGAAAACATGATTTAAAGAATTTTTTTTAAAACTGAAGTGAAATGATTAACAATCAAAGAGAAAATGATAGCTATGGAAGGGAAAGGAAATCCAACATACATATAATTAAAGTTCCTGAGAGAATGGAAATTAGGGGAATGGAAAATATTAAAAAGTGTCATTCGAAAAAACTTTACAGAAACAAGATTTGAATCTATAAACTGTAAAAGTACCCCATGTCTCTGGAAAAACTAACACAGAATGGTCAATGACAAAACATACCTTAGTAAATGCATCAGTCAGGGTCCATCCATCAAGGACAGAATTTACACAGTTATTTGATAAGGGAAAGTTTAATATAGGTAGTCATTAACTATAACAGAGAATTGAGGTAAAGGGGAATTGGCTAGTCAAAGTAAAGAGAACTCTAAAGAAGATAGCAATAGTAAATACAAGGAGTAGCCACTACCCCTAGGACTGAGATGGGAAGAGGCACCCTCCATCCCCTGCATCAGAGCTAAAATCTAGTTTTTTGCTGGTTGGAAAAAACATGACATGACTTGCTCACTGGATGTTAAGTCACTAGAGGCAACACTAGCAGAATTTGCTGAAAATCCACCCTATGGGAAAACTATCCACAGGAAGGTACTAAGCCTTAGACTGACTACAAAGATTCCCAAGAAAGTACCAAAAGAAACCATTCAAGGGGAGGTGTCTTCTTGGTGGCATTATCCCAAGAAGTCATCCAGAGAGTACCAGAGGAAGTTGGCTGCTGAGTGCTGCTGGCCAACCTATGTTGCAGTAGCTATGCACTGAAGAAGCTATGCACTGTGGGAACCTGGCACTAAAGAAGCCACACACTTATAGGAGCTGGGCAATGGAGAAACCATCAACACTGCTCAAGCCAGCCACTGGGGAAGCTGCACAATAGAGAACCCAGGTGCTAGAGAAGCTGCCCATGCCTGCAGGATTCTGGCATTGGAGAAACTACCTATGCTGAAGGCAATGGATACTAGAGAAGCTACTGGTGCTGTATAAGATGTTGCTGGAGAAACTGCGTGCTGTGGAACCCAGGTGCTGGAGAAGCTGTCCATGTTGCAGGGAGAAGCCACCCATACTGCAGGAGCCAGGTGCTAGAGAACCTAGATGCAGATGCTGCAGAAGCTTTGCAAGAAGACCAGCCTTCTCCTCCTGTGCCCCTCCAGCACCCTCTATAGACAAAGTTCAACACCATTCTAGCCAGCAAAGAAAAAATATTTACAGATCTACTCCTGCCCCCAACCCCTGGGGCCTGGCAACCTGCCAATGTGGACTATACAGATACATCAGGATGGGCAGCATTGTTTTCACATCCAACTTTTCTTTTCTATATTTGGAATGAAATCACCAACGTAAAAAATATTTCTTCATTTATTCTGTGGAGTTTTCTTTCTTCAATGGTGGGAGGAAGGGGAGACTGTATAGGAGAATGGAGTAATAAAGGATGTCTTTGTTTAATTGAACTGATAATAAAGATTCCCTTCTCTGTGAAACATTCTTCCAAATAGCTAGTTAAGCAATGAAAATGATGCTCTTAATAAAAGCTGGGTTTCTCTTTATTAATGGCCGACCAGGTGATCTCAGTGTAAAGTCCTCTTTCATTTAAGTTTGTGCCTAAGGGCACTCAGGAGTGTTGGTTCCCGCTGAGGAGAATGAATAACCTGGTGAGAAGGTTCTTGCTGGCTCCTGCAGGGTGCAGCTTCTGCAGTTCACATTCTCTTCTCTCTTCTCCCTTTGCTTTTTAAGGAGTGTTGGCACCTAGAATATTTAGAACTTTCTTATAAACAAATATATAACATGAAATTTAAGACAAAAAAATCTTGCTAGAGTCAGTGATTTTATTAATTCTTTGACCAGAGGAGAAGCTGCATTTGACAATGCTTCTTTCAAATAAATTTTACAACACGTAACTGAGCTATCACCCCAAGACTGAACACAGTTTCACATAAATTAATTAGTAGAGCTTAAATGTTGATAGAAACTTTACCCAGTAGATAGTGTTAAACTTTTGGAGTCTGAGTATTACAAGAAGTTTTGGGAAACAGCATAAAAAAGCATATTTTATGATTACAGAAAATGAAAAGGAAATTTACAAGGTAGAGCACAAATTTAAATTTGACAACAGATTTCCTTTTCTAAAATTGGGTCTGGATTTATTTTCAATTGAATGTTTTGAAGAGTATTCTCAGTCTTTGGTTTTATCAGAGGAGATTCTAATTCCTTTGGTGCTTTAAATGAAACATTTGAACAAATAAGCATTATATCAGAAAAAGCTTGTTCATTAATCTTGCTAATTAGAGGCTCACTGTCTCTGGCTGTGGTCAGACTTATTATCCAGCACTAAAACAAAGAAATATTTATATGGTTAATGGACTCAAAGTGCTAACAAAGAACAGAATAGGGAATTCTAGTTTTTCTAATGAGATAATATGGAGTTTATAATGCTCTGTGTCCACCCCTTTGACCACCAGATAGCTACAGAGGACCAGAGAGAATCCAAAGGGACTTAGGACTAATACTGAGTTTTTTCACCTTGTTAACACTACTGTTACTTCTAATAGCTATTTGGACTATTGAGACATCAATATAATTGATTTAACTGATCTTTATAAAAATAATTTGTATTTACAATTATTGGTATTTATACTTGTTAGTAAATATGCTATTTAGTCTCTGTTAAATCTAAAAAAATTAAGTGTCCTACCAGAAAATAATGTCAGCTTCAGAAATGTGCATATGGAATCCTAAAGTGAAATCCATCCAAAGCCTTTGGTAACTGTCATTCTACCTACTGAGCTTTACCTCTGATTACCTCCCTTTCCAAGCCCATCTAGCAACCAAACCAAGCTTCTGGACACTTCTAAACACACCTCAAGTTTTCCCATATTTGTGCCTTCTCCAGCAGAAATATCTGCTGCCCTTGGCTCTGCATGTCCAAATTTTGCCATATCTTTATACTCCTTGTGAAACTATAGTCATCCCTTGGTATCCTTGGGGGCCCTTCCAACAAATACCAGAATCCACTGATGCTCAAGTCCCTTACATAAATGTAGTACAGTCGACCCTCTGTATCCATGGGTTCTGAATCAGTGGATTCAACCAAGCTAGTTATGTCCATCCTGAACATGTACAGATTTTTTTGTCATTATTCCCTAAACAATACAATATAACAACTATTTACACAAAATTTACATTGTATTAGGTATTGTAAGTAATCTAGAGATTATTTAAAGTATATGGGAGGCTGTGCATAGGTTATATGCAAATACTACACCATTTTATATCAGAGGTTTGAGCATCTGTGAATTTTGGTATCCTTGAGAGGTCCTGGAGCCCATCCCCTACAGATCCGAGGGATGGCTGTATTTGTATATAACCTATACATATCCTTCTGTATACTTTGAATCATCTCTAGATTACTTATAATACCCAATGCAATGTAAATGCTAAGTAAATAGGTGTTATATTGTATTGTTTAGGGAATAATGAAAAGAAAAAAGTCTGTACATCTTCAGTTCAGATAAAACTATCCACTTTTTAAAATATTTTTGATTCACAGTTTGTTGAATCTGTGGATGCAGAACCCAAGATATGGAGGGCTGTATGCGTTTTTTACAAAGCTTTCCCTAATTGTTCCAGCTGAAAGTGTTCTCACTGTCCTCTGACCTGTAGCACTGCTTCTGTGCTTTTCATATGGTATGTAAGATTTTTGTACCCTTTCTACACGTCTTATCTCCCCTTCTAGACTAGAAGTAATTTCAGGGCACAGCTTTGTGGTTTACAGAATTTCATAGCCACTTATATAACATAACATCAAGCTTTGCATATATTAGATGCTCAGGTAGTATTTGTTGAATCAGAAATGAATCCTACAAAAGGTAACTTTAGCCCCTTCACTTCTTTACACGTGTGAGGGACATCCAACTCTTTCATAACTTCCTAATTTACAATTACCATTATAGCTTCCAGTGTCCCCCACAAAGTGCAATGTAGTAAAACTGAGGCATGTAAGTGATCCTTCCAGGCCTTTAATGATTTTATAACTGTGACAGTAAAGAGATTTCCAAAGTTATTTTAATTCCAAGCCATCATTGTCTTAGGTATCCTGACCTTTATCACCAAACTTAGCAAATGGCTTCTTTTTAAAAATGATTTTTCAAAATGAATTAATTTTTATCTAGTCATGGGAAATACTGGGTCCTAAATGACAAGAAAGCCCCTTCATATTTTTATTTGTGGTTTGCTTGTTTGCTTTTCAGAGACAATCTAATGGTAGACTTTCTTAGGTCACTCCTCAGCACTGATTTCAGAATGATAAACTACTGTAACCAGAGTATCCCCGAGTTTTAAGCCTTCCTCAACCAGCTCTTCTTTAATGTCCAAGATGACCTCCCACCTTTGTGCCTGCCCAAGGCCAGCCCTCTTTGCCAGTGTTTCTAAGGATACTCAGAGCCCATCATTTACTATCTTTCAGTCAAAAATGTTGGTATGGGAGCTCCAATTTCACCAATATCCCTAAAAATGATGCTGCTGCACCCAAATATCTATCATCTGTAAAATGGATAAATAAGTTAGTTGAGTATAGTCCCAACATGGATACTATACAGCCATGAGAATGAACAACTGCAACCACATGCAACAACATGTACAACTCAAAACATCAGGTTGGGCAAAAGAAGCCAGACACAAAAGAACATATGCTGTATGAGTCTATTTATCAGAAATACAAAACAGGCCAAACTAATCCAGGATTGTGGTTACCTTTGAGGAAGATGCCATGTCTGGAAGGTGGCAGGAGGAGCCTCCTAGGGGGATGACAGTGTTCTGTTTCTTGATCTGGGTGCTTGTTACATGGGTGTGCTGCTTTGTGAAAATCCATCAAACAGTATAGTGTCATACAGAATAGTTTCACTGCCCTAAAAATTATCTGTGCTCTACCTATTGATCCCTCCCTCCCCACAACCCCTGGAAGCCACTGATCTTTTTACTGTCTTCATAGTTTTGCCTTTTCCAGAATGTCATATAGTTGGACTCATATAGTATGTAGCCTTTTCAGTCTGGCTTCATTCCCTTAGTAATATGCATTTTAGGTTTTTCTATATATTTCATCACTTGGTTGCTCATTTCTTTATAGTGCTGAATAATATTCCATTGTCCAGATATACTACATTTATTTATCCATTCAGCTACTAAAGGACATCTTGGTTGTTTCCAAGTTGTGGCAATTATGAATCAAACCACTATAAACATTGGTGTGCAAGTTTTTGTGTGGACATAAGTTTTCAACTCCTTTGGGTAAATATCAAGAATCAAAATTGCTGGATCATATGGTAAGAGTCTGCTTAGTTTTGTAAGAAACTGCCAAACTGTCTTCCAAAGTGGCTTTGCCATTTTGCATTTCCCACAAACAATGAATGAGCTCCTGTTATTCCATGTTCTCACCAGCATTTGATGTTGTCAGTTCTGGATTCTGGGAATTTTTATAGGTGTGCACTAATATCTTATTGTTGTTTAATTTGCATTTCCCTGATGATGAATTATGTGGAACATCTTCTTCTATGTACAACTAATCATTCTTTTTAAATGAAAGATACTTAGAAAAGAAGATATTCCAACTCTTCTTAGCCTCTCTCTCTATCTCTATACATTAAAACTATTCTTAGAAATAAAATATATATATAGTCTTGATTCAGCCTACATTTCTGATAGAAATTTTTCCTTTACCACCTAGTTGGTTCTTACACCTAGAAAATCTTCAGGAATCTACAGCTCAACATGTCCAAAACTAAATTCATTGTCTCCCCTCCTGCCTTGTCTACCTCAGCAAAAGGCACCACCATCCACTCATTTTCCCAAATCAAAAACATGGCTTCTTCTTACTGTCTATATTTTCCTCACTCCCCAAACCAATAAATACCACCTCCTACCTAGCCACTGCTTTCATCACTCATGTTAGTCCTCTCTCCTCCATTCCCCACTTCCCTGCCTTATTTCCGTGCTGTAATATTTTTGTTATGGGTGGTTGTGATTGACGGCTCCCCTGCCTTTCACCTCACCTCTCCCTTTGATTTATCCAGCCCACTGCCTCCAGAGTCATGTACAAGCCACACAAAGATAATCAGTCTCCTTGCCACATAGCCACACTTCAGTTGGACCAGAAGCTGTTTCACCCAGACCCATATTCTCAAACAGTTTAATTTACATGTTCTTCCCTCAAAAAAAGTCTTGTTTTCCAAAAAATTAAAAATTTCCCAGTTCTGATATTATGAAAATAATGTATCAATTCAGCCACAATTTTCCAAGACATAAGACATATGTAGTGGGAAATTTGTGCTGATAAAAATGCTTTACATATCATAAAGCAAAAGATAATTGCTTTTGTGCTTATAAGTGGATATTTTTAGAGCATCTGTCCAACTCTTATGTCCTCTATAAGAACCTTTCTTCTCCCCCAAAGCTATGTTCATACTATTTGACTTTGGGTTGATCATTTTCTCCAGAGAAACTGCTACCATTGTTTGGAACATCATTTAAGATGAGCCAATCAATTTCTCTCTTGGAAATCTGAATTTGAGATTGAATGATGGTTGTCAGTCTCTGCTGGCCACGTGGACTAGAGCTATGGAAAAGAGAAAAGACCGGGGTGGACACACAAGGAAGAGCAGAGGCAGAAGGCTCTGTGGCCTGGAGGAACCAAAGGCCATCTCATTCTTCCCCTTTGCAGTTCCTGGATCCAGTCCACACAGCCCGGAAACACCTCCAGCTTTCGAATTTAAGACATAGCCTGATTCCTTAAACTATGTTCTTTACTTGTGGTGAATTTCTACAACTGATAAACAAAAGGTTACAGGGAAAAGCAAAGCTAAATTCATCGAATTACCCACTGCCCCCAAATCCATTTAAATATATACTATTTTCCATGAATACTGAGTTTTTTCACTTATATTTATGCTTTAACCAAAAAATACACCCCATATCATGTAAACGTAGATTGAATATGAACCATAGATTATCAAATCCTGAAGTGAAAATATCAGCCACGTTTCTTTATAGCAGTGCTCCCAACCTTTTCCACGCCATACTTCACATAGAAAATAATACTATTTGGAGGGACACACTGCAATAAATGGAATGCATAAGGCCACAGGCTCAGAACTAGCCTGGCTGCCCATGGACTGAGAGGATCAGCACCCAACACCCATATGTGTTTGTGGTGCACCAGCATGTTCCAGTGCACCAGTTAGGGAGCTCTTAATAGACTAGACATATCTTGCACAGTTGGAAACTGTATCCCTGTCTTCAAAGAGCTTAAGATTGTACTGTATGTGCAGTAGCAAACCCTGAGAAAACTTTAAAATAGGATAAAGACTTTTAGAATGAGACCACTGAGGAAGAGCTTATAGCCTAAAAATGGCACAAACTTTGACTCTAACATGTAATAGTGGAAGGGGAAATGTTCAGAACCTTTCAAAAGAGACAAAGTCTAATTAAACATAGTGGAATGATCACACAGTAAGCTTTTCTGCCTCCTGAGATACCACAAAAAAAGAGGCAAAGTAACAAAAAAAGAAAATGCAACCAAGACAAAAACAGCAGAAGATTCATCAATAGATGAGAAAGTTCAACATATATTATGGGTAGAAAGCACATGGAGAATGGCAATTGACCTAACAGGGAAGAAGAAGCTCTAATCTAAAATCTCTGTAGAAATTGCTGCTGATGAGAGGTAAGTGACTGAATTCATCTTTTGAACTGCTTAGATGCTAAGGTCTTGGAGATACTTGATACTTCAGGAGCACCAGAAGGTAGAAGTGATGCACAGGCAAATAGGTACTAGTTTACAGTCTATATACTGGTCCCCTCCATAATCTTGCTTAGCCAGAAAACACCTCATTCCCACTGCCAACACATCCCTACCCTAGGCAGGATAGCAGAGATTAAGTCTCTGGAAAACTTGAACTGGAAAGACTATAGATTTGGGGAATTCAAACATAGTAGAAGGCAGAGATGAGAACCCATGAGTTATCTTCCCCTATCCATCTTCCAGAACTCTTACAACCAGGCTAGTATTTCATAAGCACCAGATTAGAGGATCTTTCTCTGGAGAAAATAATCAACCTAAAGAAAAGACCTACAGATACTGACAGTTAAGAATCTCACCATAAAAAGCCCAAAGCCCCACCTACTCATATGCTGTTTCTAATCAGCTTCTTACTACTGCACTCTTAAATATGAACAGACAGCAAAGGATCACTAAACATTTGATAAAAACCTTCATGCCAAAAGGAGAGATCAAAGCACACAAAAGGTAAAAAAATCTGAAGGAATCATGTAGAAAATTTAAAGAGAAAAAATTGTTATTAATATCATCAAAAAGATAAAAGAAACTATTATGTCCATAAAAACAAAACCACTGTGAAAAGAAAAAATCCAAGAATAAAAAAGAACACTTAGGAATTAAATATATTAGAGTCAAAAAATCCAGTTAAAAATCTAGAAGACAAAGTAGAGGAAATCTCTCAGAAAATAAAATGATTAGACAAAGAGTTGTGAAATATTTGAAAAGAGGAATAACACTTTGAGTCCAGTATCTGGATAATAGGTGTTACAGAAAGATGGAACAGAAAAAACTAGAGAGGAGAAACTTATCAAAAAAATTTATAAGGAAATGTACAAGGACTCAAGGGCAGAGTTTTCAAAGTAAACAATGAATATTCAGTACAATGAAGGAGAAAAAACTTATTTATGGAACATCTTGATGACATTTCAGAGTACCAGGGGTAAAGAGAAGAATCTAAAATCTTTCATAGTAGAAATCAAGTTATATACAAAGGATTCAGAATGGCATGAAATTCAATGCCTTCAAAATGTTATGGTAAAAGTATTTTAATTTAGAATACAATATCCAGCCTAAATATCAATCAAGTGTGAAGCAAAAGTAAATGAAATTTTGAATATGCAATAAATTTTTTTAAAGTTGTCTACTATTGTACTCTTTCCTAGGAAGCTACAGGAGGATGTGCCTCAGAAAAAGATGAAATAATTTTTTTTAAAAAACAATAAGGTCACAAAATCTAGGAAAGAGCAGAGCAAACATAGGATAGAAGGTACAAAAGAAGGTTCATACGATGACAGAAATTCATCAGGCTAAGGAAGCAACTGGTCCATATGGGAAAAGTCAGATAAAGAAATCAAGAAGGGAAGTCTAAGAATTCATGAAATTGAGAGAGTATCTGAAATGTTTGCATACTTGGAAATTAATATTGATAAGCATCAGATAGAACCCTTAAAAATTAATGGTAGTTGGCCACTACTGTGACCTCAAACCTTGAATAAACCTCAGTGGTGGGCAGATCATAGCAGCCACAGGCCTTGACCATGCCTCAGTGCTGCACTGGTCTTGGCAGCCATGGTCTTCAGGTGCAATGCAGTACTGTGTCAGCCTCAACATCCAAAAGATTCTGGCCATGGTACTCCTGGGCTTAGGGCACCCCCTAGCCCTGCAATGGCTGGAGTGGTAATGGACATAGGGACCTCACTAATCAACCTGTCCTGAATCTCTGAACAGGCTTACTGCTGAAGGAATCTCCCAAACAAAGCCAGACTGTGAAGACTAGATGTCAATGTGCAGACATCCATGCATGGCCACAAGGATCAAGAGAAATCAGGTAAACATGATTTCACCAAGAGGACAAAATAGATGCCAGTGGCTGATGCTAAAGATATGGAGAACTGACTGACAAAGAATTCAGAATAGTTGCTTTAAGGAAGCTCAGTGAACTTCAATAAAATACAGAGAAACAATTCAGAAATTTATCAAAAATTAAATAATTTGAAAAACAAACAATAATCCTGGAGCTGAAAAATACAATGACCAAAATGAAAAAATGCAATAGAGAACATCAATAGTAGAATTAATCAAGCAGAGGAAAGAATCTGTAAACTTAAACTCAAAAACAGGTTAATTAAAAATATACAATCAGAGGAGAAAAAAGAAAAAAAGGAATGAAAAAACTTATGGAATTTATAGGATAACATCAAAAGAATAAATTATAGGTCATTGGTGTTCAAGAGTAGAAAGAGAGAAAGAGATAGAAAGCTTTTTTAAAGAAACAACAGAATACCTTCCAAATCTGGAGAAAGATACAAATACCCAGATACAGGAAAGGCAAAGGTCTCCAATCAGATTCAATCCAAATAAAACTACCTATGACATATTAAAACCAACATCTCAAAAATCAAAGGCAAAGACAGGATCCTGAAAGCAACAAGAGAAAAGAAGCAAATAGCATACAACGGAGTCCCAATATGCCTAATATCAGACTTCTCAGAAGAAACCTTACAGGCCAGGAGAGAGTGGGATGATATATTCAAAGTACTGAAGGAAAAAAAAAAAAAAACTGTCAATCTAGAATACTATATCCAGCAAATCTGTCCTTTAGAAATGAGGGAGAGATAAAGACTTTTCCAGACAAAAAAAAACTTGAGGGAATTTATCACCACCAGACCTGTCTTACAAGAAAGGTTAAAGGGAGTTCTACAAGATGAAAGACAAGGATGCTAATGAGTGACACAAAAACATCTGAAAGTATTTAACTCACTGGTGAAAGTAACTACATAGTCAAATTCTGAATACTCTAATAATGTAATGGACATGTATAAATCACATCTTTAGTATGAAGGTTATAAGACAGAACTAATAAAAATAATAATAACTATAATAATTTGTTAAGGGATATGGAATATAAAAAGACATAAATTGTGATATCAAAAATTCAAAGTGTGGGGAGGAATAGAGTTAAAAAGGAGAGCTTTTTCTTTTTGTTTCTTCCTTTTTTCTTTTTTTGCTATCAAAGTTCAATTGTTATCAGTTTAAAATAACTTTTTATAACTATAAAATGTTTCTCATAAGCTTTGTGGTAACCACAAAGCAAAAATCTATAATAAATACACTAAAAATAAAAAAGCAAAAGCCTATAATAGATACACTAAAAATAAAAAGCAAGGAATCAAAAGATATTAGTAGAGAAAAATCACTTAACCACAAAAGAAGACAGTAAGAGAGGAAGAAAGGAAAAACGGACCTACAAAACAACTAGCAAACAATTAATAAAATGATAGTAGTAAGTCCTTACCTATCAATAATTACCTTGAATGTAAATGGATTAAAGTATACAATTAAAAGACATTCAGTGGCTGAATGGATTAAAAATAATCAATGGTAGATACATTGCAAACTAATGAATGTGAAAAAAAGAAATTATTAACTTCAAAGAAAAAAGTTTTATGAAAAAGAAACTGACATAGACTACCACTTTGGTTTTGTAGTATATAATATCTTCACAGTCAATAAAGTAAAAACTGAATATTGATTTATTCTTAAAAATATTATATTATTATATCAGAAGGGCAGGAAAGTAAAGTGGGGGAAAGAATTTAAGATGGCAGTTAAGAAAGCCTTACCCTATAGGAAATCAACAGATAATATGGAGGAAAATACCAGAAGAAACAATAGTTGCCTCTGGGAAAAGGGACTGGGAATTTGGAGGGTCAAGGCAGAGGATGGCAGCTTTTTTATTATTATACTATTTTATTTTTGACATGCATGAATTACTTTGAAAAACAAGTAAGAATAAATAAAACAGAGTCTTAAACTCTATATGTTCAAGAAATATTTGTGCCATTTACTCTTTGCTTGAAAATTTTGATTTAGTGAAAATGGAGGATTTAATGAAAATGGAGGATTTAGTGAAAGTGGAAGATGAATACATTTTACAAATAGAATATATTTTGTGAATTTAATTTATTCAGGTATGTCACTCATTCTGCATTGATTAACATCTATCAGAAAATATCTTTGCACTATAGAGGATGTAATAACACTTCAGATTTAAGATAATGTTTTTCTTAAAATTATTATTTACCTGCTTATATTTAAATCTAAGCAAACAAAAGATAGTTTTAAACTTTCCTGGGATATTTTCATTGTTGATTTATCCAAACATATATACAAACATGTTTATACTTGGATAACAACAGACCTATTAATTTCTCTGAGCTAAATTTCCTGAACTATACAAAAAAGTAAAATAAAGTCAAGTCATGAAAGTGAAAAACACCAAGAAATTGTTAGAGTGAGATTTTCTGACTCAGATTGGTCAGAAAAGGAAACACTATGAAGATCATGCAAGTTTCAGGGAAATTAGCACTTTAATACTTTATAAGACATGGTCTCTTCTTTAAGTGTCTAAATTCTGACTAAATAATTTAATATTTATCTTAAAATTATATGTTTAAACTTTCTTCACTGGTTGGTTGGTTGATTGGTTGTTTTTTTGTGTGTATGCAAGGAAAAATCACAAGTATTTCAGTGAGCTAATTTGTAATCCAAGCACTCCACCCCTCTCTCAACTTTTCAGACAAATGGCCTCCCTGAGTTAAATTAGCAGAAGAATAATATTTCATGGCTCATTAGTACATGGAATCAAGCAACAGATCCTGGCCCAATAGTGTAAAGAGAGAAGCAATGGGGTGTGTCCCATTTTATTAACTTCACAGTATGCCTATAGGCCTCAACCAAGAGGTGTGATTAAGGATTTAACATAACCATGAAGCAATTGGCTGGCAAAAAAAGAAAAAAAGAATTTTAACAGAAAGAGCTACTACAACTTAAACTGTTCTCACTTTTTATATGTGTTAACAATATTTATCTTTATTTGTAGGCCAAATTTCTGCTGGAGCTCTACTGAGTTTTATCTTTACAAGCCTCCTGTGCCTCTCTGAGCCATAGTTGTGTTTTCACGTTTGAGTTTTTACATTCAGATGACTTCTTCAACTGCATTTCAAGGGTTCTGTAACCCAAAGAAGGATGTGCACACCCCCAGCAGCAGCACAAGACAGTCCTTTGGGCAAGTAAAGAAAAATATTAGAATTTCCATTTCTATTTTTTTCTAAAAATAACATGAGTCTATATTTCATATATGGATTGTCACAGGCATCCTTGCTCAATATATATATCAAAGGCTCCATAACTCATACAGTGAACAAAATACCCTGAAGGAAGTGTGGACATTTCAGGTGCAGAGGAATAGACAGTGGTGCCCTCATGCATTCATTCTCTGATTTCAGCAGGTAACAATCTATGGCAGTTTATAAGAGACCAGTTAGGAGGATTTGCAGATTATACTGTCAAGTTTTATCTAAACTAAACTTCACAAGAAGGACAAACTGCTTTAAAATGTTCCTTCAAAGATAACACATGTTGAAGACGATATTAGTGATGCACACATGTAATTGAACAAGAAAATGGCAACATGGCAAGTTCTACTCCTGGTGTAAGTTCTTCAGCAGCTACATTACAAGATTTCTAAAAAGATGATTTAATTAGATTAACCAAGAAGTTGGTGAAAAGATTCAAAATTTTTAAGACATCAATTTGAAGTATGGATTTATATCCATAATCATTAATTATGAACCATCTCATGCATATATTCTTCCTTGTGTTATTTAGTCATTATGTGAAGCCCTTACAATTAGCCTGATATTTTAAAACACTATTTAGTCACCCTTTGCCTTATTCTTTTTAATTTTTAATTTATGCATGTTTTATAATATACAGAATATATTTTAATTATTCCTTATACTTATTTTTTGTTTATTATAGAGGCAGCTTAGTGGATTGATTGATGGCATGAACATTGAGCCCAGACTGCCTGGCTCTGCTACTTACAACTGTCTAACCTGGGCAACTTATTTAATTTCTCTATGACTCAGTTTCTTTATATGTGAAATGGGGATAATAGTACCTATTTCACAAATTTGTAAAGTTCTTACAACACTGCCTTGAATATAGTAAGCGCCATATAAGTATCACTAAATTAAATTAAATTAAATGTTACTATTTAAAGAAGTTAATGTATACATATGGGATATATGCTCTTTTTTTTACTGACGTGTAAAAAATAACAAAGTTTGAGGTGCACTGTTCTAGAAAATCCTGTGTCACATTTATGTTACTTAAGAACTTAAAGGTGGTCATGGTTTATCAATAGAAAATTCCTACTCTGTTTAACTTAAGGCAAAAAGAAAATATCTTTATAACTTTACATATTAATTCACTACTTGCTTTTCAAAATTAGAAGAGCAGAAATAAAGTGTTTAAAAATAAATAACAAGTTAGATATAATTTACATATGGCTGAGAAAATATTGTGCCTAAGATTCTTAACAGAGTGACTTTATCAAGTATTCCTTCTGTTAATGTTTAAATTGGTTCATATTCTCTGAGCACCAAGAATTAATCATGGGGGACACACAGGAACTATAAACCTTCCCAGACAATAAAAAATCAGCAGACATGAAAGTGCAGACAAATGATGATTATTGATGGACAAATATGGACAGGATGTGTGTGACTTATACCTCAGGATCCAATGATGGCTGTGAATTCAAAGCACTGCAACTCAATAAGACAAATATTCATAAGGGAGCCTACAAATGGCATTTAGAGCATGATTGGCTGAGACTAGGAGGCTGAGTGGGGGCTGTTCAGAGGCTATGATATTTAAACAAAATCTGAGTAAAGAGTTACAGGGGGAAATCTTGTGTGGGTGGTGGGGATAAAGAGAAATACTAATCAGGGAGCATGGGCAAAGTCAAAACGACATGAAACAGCATGGCCTGTGCAGGGACATACAAGTAGCCTAGTGTAAGCAGGAAGTGAGTAGGAAAAGATGAGACTAGAAAGGCAAATAAGGCCAAATCCTAAGTGACACTGTGAATTGGGCTGTAGAACCTGGATTTGGTACTAAAGACATGGAGAGCTATGAAAGGAAGCTGCTCAGGAGAGTGACACAATTGGATTTGTGTGGAAGGAAAACTCAGAACAATGTAGACAAAGATGAAGAGACTAGAGGCAGGGACATCAGTTCAGAAGCTACCTAAGTCATCAGATAGAAGTCCAGGCCTAGCGTAATTTATAAATCAGCCCTTGGAATTTCCCATGGATGGCAGTTGACTCTATCTCAGCTAATTTCACACCTTCATTCAACAAATAATTTATTTGATGCTTATTCTCTACCAAATACTGCTTGGAATGCTGGAAACAGACTAATGAACAATGCAGAAAAAGGCCCTTTTCCCATGGTGCTTACGTTCTATCCTTACAGACAGACAAGAATCACATAGCAATAATATCAGGTAGTAATGGTGTTATAAGGGTAGGAGAGTGCTCGGGGTGTTCTATTTTACCTAAGATGATCAGAGAAGGCTCTCTAATAAGGTGATAGAGGTCTTGGTGAATCAAGGAAGTGAGCCATGTGGCTATCTGGGATAAGAGCTGTCCTGGCAGAGAAAGGGGCTATAGGACCTTGGAGGGAGCCATAGCCATGAAGTAGGATTCTGCTTGGGATGTCTAAGGAATAGCAACATGAAGTTGAGACCACAGGTCAGAACTTCTGGGAGCCAGATGGACACTCTTTTACAAAGTCAATAATGCATCTTTCAATCAGGGAAGAAAAATGTGTCACTGTCATTTGGAAGCCTGGGAGAGAGAGTACGAATGAGTCAGGGCAATTTCATCCCCACAATCAGACAACTCAGTCACTGACTTTCTACCCTCCTGATGGAGAGTTATTACAATCGTGTGTGTGTGTGTGTGTGTGCATGTTTACATGTGTGTACAATAAGTCTGGGTACCAGTTTAGATAGCTACCAGCATGATTAAGTGGCGGCATTATGGTGTGTTGGGCCAAGCCATGCACATCATCACATCAGCACACAGCAAGAAGTTAGCAAAACCATGGAATTTCTGGGAAAAGATGATACACTGTTTAACTGAAATAGTTTATTTATAGTCCTATAAGAGACCTCTTTGCCTCTCATACAAGTGGAGGGTTTATAATCTTTCCATTTCTAACCACCTAAACCTGATTATGCCACAGACTATTATGGACCTCAGGCTTTACTTCTGGCATAATGCTGCTGAGCTCTGGCAACAACAAAAAAATTAAATAGTATTACATAAGTACTCACGAGAATTGAATATTCCCTTCTGATCTTATTTACCTTCAGTTTACACATTTAAGCACAGAACTCCAACATTTGTGATCCTTCTGATTACTAAAAACACTAATGCTAGTGAGCCTTACTCTGCCAGATGCTACTTGGGGCACTATTATGCATTATCCCATTTAATCCACACAACATCCTTAGAGGCCTGTAAAAGTGAGCACGTAGAAAATAATTTCCATAAATTCTATGCCATCCAGGCATAGAGCATAAAAGTAATGAAACAACTTCATTTATTACTCTTAGAGTTGACAATATTTTAATAGAGTAAAAAAGAAAGAGAGTTGCAATAATTTGAGTTACTAGATAAAACAGGAAATAAAAATGTCAACCCTTGAATAGAACTCATGGAACTCAATAAACATTTATTGAGTATTTTTATAATTCAAAGATAAATTAGGCCCTGCCCTTGAGAAACTTATACTTTAGCTGAGAAAGAAGGGAGGAAAAGAGGGAGAGGGAAAAGGAGAAAGAGAGGAAAAACGAAGAGAGACATTATACTGCAAGGCAGGATGCGGGGGTGTCAATAGCAACTTATGGGAGGAATTGATTCTGCCGGAGAGAATACGGCTAGAATTCTAAGGGAGGTACAGGTTGGGGAGAGGGAGGCAGAATCTGGTTCAGATTGGGCAGAGAGCTAAGGAGAGAGACTCCATCAAACATAAACAATAAGAAATGAGTGAACAAACAGAAGGGTATTTAGGAGCCAAGCCAAAAGAAATCAGAGTACCCGAGGAGCAAAGGTGGGATTGAGTCAGGAGCATCTCAGGTAAAAGAGGGAAAGAAAATACAGCAACAGGAAGGCAGTAGGAGACTGAGGAAGCAGAAATATTCCCAATTCTTTATAGTACCAAATGCCTGAGGAATTTTCCGCACCCCAGGATACACATCAGGGATTTGACATTAGTATTCACTGTGCCTTTCCCCAAACCACCAATTTATCATTACCTTTTTCAGATGAGGCAATTCTAGTGTTACTTACTTCCCAGACAAACTCTGTGGAAACACCACATTAATCATTTCACATATTTGGGGATTGATAGCATTGCTGAGTTTGAATTTTAGACCTCAACAAACTGGTTTTTAGATGTTTCACAGTTGTATGAGGAAATTGTTCTTTTTTAAGACTGGAAAGATGAAACTAAAATTTGTTTGATGAAACTGTCCAATATCAGTGATTTACTCATACTGAATTCGGCACTAAGATCATGCTGTTCCTTTAGCATTTTCTGACTAACAAGGCAGGAACCTCATGAATCTGAACATTCTGTGTCAATAACTAATGAGAAAGTAATTGGGCTTTGATGTTGAAGGGCCTAGAGCACCTGTGGATTTGAAATGCTGGCTGGCCATGGTACAGTTCACTGTTTAATACTAATAATGCCCAAGTCCCGCACACGCTCATTTGATTTGGTGTGACATTGGTCTCTCATTGAGGCGCTGCCATTTTGCAGCTGTATTATCTATTGTAGAGAGCACAAAGGACCAAGTACTTTCACATCAGTCCCAGGACCTACTTTCACACATTGTAAACTGGATATTTTCATTCTCATCTTGGTGTTCCTCTCATTGTTGGAAGTTCAAGGTGTGACCTGAAAGCTATTAATACTTTTTAAGTTTACTCCTGTGGAATATGCCTCACTTGTATTTTCTGAAACCAGATCATTTGAGCTGTGTCTTTGAATAATATAATAATCAGAGCTAACATTTACTTACTCAGTGGTAGGCACCGTGCTGAATGCTTTACTTTCATTAAGTCATCCAATCCTCATGTCATTATTAGACCAGGGAGCTGAAGTTTAGAGAGGTTAAGTCATCTGCTCAAGGTCGCAGAGCTGGTGAGTGTCAGAACAAGTTTTTTAAACAGAGAGAATTGGAGCTCATTCATACTATTTTTAGCGTACAGAAAGTGATTGTTTTTATATGAAGCTAGTTGGGAAAAGGTATTATCAACTTTGAGTTTGAATGTCTTAGCTTCATCCACAAAAGGACTGCAGGATTATTCTGGAGCATATGACTAGATTTGGATGGAAATGTTTCTTCTCAGGTAGCAAATTCCTCACTGTAAAAAACTATTTTTAATAAGAATAGTTTTGAATTTCTCCCAAAAGACATATCGCTCCTCCACTGGACCTCACATGTGTGTCACCTCGGACATGCTACTTAGCCTTCTGAATCTTAATTTCTTCCTCTGTAAAATGTAAATACTCTCTACTTTTCAGAGCAGATTAAATGATTAGAATCATGAAAGTGGATTTCAGATGCTCAAAAACTTGTAGTCATTTATCCTCATCATCATCATAAATATTATCATCATTGTCATCATCAGATGACATTAGTACTTCTTCTAATGGTCAGAAAACTTCCAAGGTCATCTCTTTCCATAAATACATCCGGGCTTACAATGAGGACAGCATATGAGGCAACAGACTCTTTTTCTTTACATAATTTGATTCCAATATTTCTTTCTCTACATGGTGACTTTCATAGTAAAAAAATAATAACCAGTGTCTTCTTCCTCTCTTTTTTTACTTTTAATGAAACTAGAATTAATTAGAAATTATTCCCTACATGTTATTGTAGAATCTTCCTTCAATAAAAGAAAACTTGAATCTCCACTGATGGAGTCCCATTCTTTCATTTTGTATTTTTGTCTGAGTTTCCATGAGGTCTCTTAACTTCTTTATTTTTTGCTCTTGTTGTTTTAACCAACTTTATAAGCAAGAAAAGGCATCAGGACCGAAGTAAGGGGCCAATTACATTACCTGAGCCTGGAGTCCATGACAAAAATGCCTCTGCAGCCCTGGGTAGAAGGAGTTCCAAGGTAGCAGACAAGTTTTTGTGTCATTCCTTGAGAATTGTATCAATTGAATGATAAGCAGATGGACAACTTCATGGGAAGGCACACACATACAACCCCATCCCACCACCACCGCAATATGCATTTATTGCATCAACTGTGCACCTTGCTAAAAGGACACGAGTCACTGGTCAAAGCTGAATAGAAACTGTAGAGCTTGCACAGTATTTAGTATCTAGCTTAACTGAGACACTGAGTCCTAACAGACAGCCATCTATATGACAGAGAATTAGTTTAGCATTTGTGGAAACAATTAAGACCCTGAAGTAAAGGGCAGCAGAGGACAGATTCCCCCACCAGGAAAATATGCACAGATAAGAGCTATAGATGGTGGAAGCTCATTGTGGAAGCCTGTTGGGGAACCGTATTGCTCATTGAGGCTGCATGGGTAAGAAGTGGCATATAGGTATAACAGGTATGCTGAATCAAAAAAACCAAAACAAAACAAAACAGGAGTCTGAATATAAAAACTGTGAAGATAGGACCACAAGTAGAGAGAATGTAATTTCTTTAAAAAGTGAAAATTTCAAAACCTCCCAGCCAAGATTATTCTACTGCTAACTCTTTATCAAAATCTGGCAAAGAGTTAATATAACACTATTAAATTAAAAATAAATTTTTATTGTAACATTATGAAATGCTTAAAGAAAATCAAGTTACTAAAAAGATTAAAGATCAAAAATGTTAATATATATTTGAAATAAACAACATGTACTGGATAAGAATAAAAGTAAACTCTGTATTATAATTGAAGAATGTTTACTTACAAGGTTTAAATGGTCAGAAAGAAATAAACATAAAACTTTATAATTCAGATTTAAAATAATAATGGCAATCATACCCTGCCATTTCCTCTTAAATTATAACTTATAACACTTGCTGATTGATATGTTTTAAAATCTATCAATTTGCAGGTATCAAATTCAATTATGTAACAGGTTTGTAATATACCTAAAACTTCATATTTGCATAATTGCATTTCGGATAAACACTTTATATTGGGTTTAATGTGCATGATGTTGTAAAACAAAAGCTATGCCTCCAATTTTATTCCAAGTGTGCAGAATTTATCCCAAGAGAACGGAAAAAAAAATCCCAAATCCTCAATGTTTAGGTATTTAGAAAAATGTCATCCCCTTTAGTATTCTGAAAAGTTAATAATGAGAGAATTAAAATGCAGTTTTCTTTACATAAGAAGAGCAATAGTTAAACAAGATCACATTTGTCATCTATGAAGTGTTTCTCCTGTAGTAATTTATTCAGTTTATGAACTGAACTGGTTTATGAACTTCAGTTCTGTGGTTGTAACAACAAATCTATATCAAGATTCTACATAGATTCTGGCTGGGCACGGTGGCTCACACCTGTAATCCCAGCACCTTCAGAGGCCAAGGCAGGAGGCCTTGCTTGAGGCCAGAAGTGCAAGACCAGCCTGGGCAACATAGCAAAAATCCACCTCTACAAAAAATAAAAATAAAAATAGCCAGAGTGGTGGTGTGCTCCTGTAGTCCCAGCTGCTCAGGAAGCTGAGGCAGGAGGATCCCTTGTGCCCAGGAATTTGAGACTGTAGTGAGCTATGATCATGCCACTGCACTGCAGCCTGGGTGACAGAGCAAGACCCTGTCTCTAAAAAAAAAGAAAGAAAAGAAAAAAGAAAAAAAAATTCTACATAGGTTCTGTATAGATAGATTTGATGTTTTCTTTTCCAACTTAGCTGACAGATGTGCAGAATTGTCTACATTCAGATGCTCCCCTGGTGCTTATGGACAAAAAAATCAGTACAAATTTAATATTAGAAATTCTCCGTCCAATTTTTCTATGTTTAATCAATAAACAGTCACAATTTATAGTTCATTTTAATTTCTGAGCTTCTTATGATGAGAGGCGCAAAGCAATATATTCATCTTTTTGAAAGCAGCAAAGAACATAAAGCTTACTATCAATTTCTTATGTCTAACTACATCCTAGAAAACCTAGTTTATCTCAAATTAATTTTCTAAAATCTAAAATAAATCCAATCCAATAATCTGTGGGAAAAAAACAGTAATGAAATAGTTAATCTCTGGAAATATACCCTTCTTATGGAGTTTATGGAAGGTGATATCATCTTTTTAAGATTCTAAAATATTCTAAGAAAACTTGCTTACTCTATGAAGTCATAGCTCCAGAATAATAAGCAAAATTTTAGTTTTTAGAGTTAGGAAGAGAAAAGTAAACTGAAATTCACTTTTCATACACTGAACACTGTGTATGAGTCTCTTAAAAAATGTATGTGAAATTAAAATTAGAAGCTTTCTCCTTTCCATTAAAAAAGGGAGTAGATAGTCAATGAAAATAATATATACAAGAAATCTAGCAGTCCAAAACAGCTATTATATAATTGTGTTTATTATGTTTCACAGGCCAATTCGTTGGAACGTGTCACTCTAAGAGGGAATATTTGTAATCTCCTACTGCCATCTTATGTAATGTCTTGTCACTACACAATATGGAATATACATGAAGGAAAACCAAAAGCATTTTCTGGAGGTTATATACTGAACCCACATTTCTCACATAAAAATTAAATATCTATTCTTCCATCCCCCACGTTAATTACATTAGGATTAAAAAATTTCGGCCACTGATCAAATTATTTATAATTTATTCCCTATTATATCTTAAACTTTCTATTCTGGTCATGTTATTATCTTTACATACAGTTTACTGAAATTTAAAATGCTATGTAGCACTATATATTATTTAGATGCATGAGTAATGCAAAAGCTGGAGTTTAAAATTTATAATAAAGTGGAAACAAAATAAAGTTCTATTCTTTAAAGCAACAGAAGTCAATAGACTTTCTTACAGAAGTTTGTTCTGACATCAATTAATAAAGCCATCAAATTTATACAGCAGTATTATATAATAATTTAATGTGTCAACTGTAAACATATGGCAGTATTTTAATCTAAAAATAACAATAGAAGTAGTCTGAATTTGTATTGATTTTTCTATAAATTCTAACAGTTCTTGTTTAATACATGTCACAAATCAATTACTATTCAAAAGACCATATAACCCAATACAATTTGAAAAGCTGTCAGTACGAGAGTCTCCCAATTTTTATTTTACTACCTAACCAACATCCCAAATATTAGATATATAGGTCAATTAGGAATGTGCTTATCCATAAGTAACAAAAAAAAGCCAAATAACCATGGCTTACACAAATAAGAGTTTATCTCCCCAAGCAGGAGTATGTTGCCTTTGATTCTATTTCTCTACAATGTCATCAGTTACCAAGGTTCTTTCCAGCTTCCCATTCCACTACTCTTAACACATTTTCCTTTGTCCTCATGCTTGTCACCTCATTCACAAAAGGGTTGCTATGGTTCCAGACATTAAGTCAGTGTCAATATTGAAATGAAGTGAAAAAAGAGAGTGCCAGAGGCATCCATCTCCTTATTATCATTATTAGTTTCACTGGCCAGAACTATGTCACCTGGCCATTTCTAGCTGCAAAGGAATCTGAGAAAATGAGTATGTAGTTCAGCATAGTCACTGCGAACAGCAAGACGCAAGGGAAGAATGGATAGTGGGAGGAAATACTGTCTGACAAAAGGAATGAGATTAATATTGGTCTATAATTAAGATTTCAGGTCCAGATTGTGGGCTAAGCTGTAGCAGGAAGGCTTCCTCTCTTTCCAAACACATAATAATGCTAGGTAAAATGTTAGGAAAAAATACATAGCCAAGCTTGAAGCAAGTAAGGAAATCTTCAAGTGCCATAGACAAAGAGAACCAATAATAAAGCTTGGGAGCTGAAGTCTAGACTTTACAGGGGTAACTAGAATAAATGTACCCAAGAGACATAAGGGAAGATGCCAGATGCAGTGCACAGGCAAGAGCTGGAAGCTGGGAAGGGGAGGCCTTGTCGGGAAAACACTCTCCACCAATGCAAATACATGACACAGATATGGATAGTGCACCTCAGGCCTGAGCCAAACCAATATTTTGAAAGAAATCAGAACTCCTGGCATGCATTGCATGCAGATGTGGAGCCTGAGACCTCACACAACTCACTCAGAATGGAAACCTCAAGGATTAAAAACAGTGGAAATGGTCTAGAACAGGTTCTGTAGCACACTGTAACTAGCAACCATAAAACCTCCCCAAAGGGACACCTTCATAACCAAGGGTACACAGAAAGATAATTGCTATAAAAGATTAAATTGCTAAGAAATATAGAAAATCAAGTGCCATGAGTGGCACATCAAATGGGAGAAATCATTCCCAAGAATCCACAGATAATAGAGCAATCTCAAAGGAACTCTGTAATAAGAGTGTTTAAAATATTTAAAGAAATAGTACCTATTAAGGCAAGACTGGGCCATTATGAAAAAGAACAGGCAGATTTAAAAGTGCCCATTGGATACAATGTATATTATTCTGATGATCCACAAACTAAAAGCCCTGACTTCATCACTATACAATTCATCCATGTAACAAAATACCACTTGTACCCCCTAAATCTATTGAAATAAAAAAAAGAAAAAGTGAACCAAATATAAACTCTTGCAAATGAGAAATACAGCAGAATATAAATAATTCTTCAAGAATCTCAATTTTAGCTTCATAGAGTGGTTAGCAGGTTTTTAGGATATCATTTGGAGAATTTCCCACATATCTGATATATTTTGTAGAAACAAATTTATAAAGCAAAGAGTGAGTTATTGATCTTTTCTAAATCTGGTCTTTGTAAAACTCTTTCAACTTTAATAAATAAGAATGATAAACATAACCCAAACAAAGTCCTGGGAAGTTAAATAAGGACAACAAGCAAAAATATTAAAGAAACAGGAAACTTGACTTACCTCTTTCCTCCCATGACCCTAAAATGAGCTTACATGTCATTCAGAGAAAACAAATGAAAGGGCTAAAGGACACAGAGTCATTTACAAGAACAAATCAATATAAAACCAACTGAATTTTAGGGAGCTAAGGGATATAGAGCAGAGGTCATACAATCAAAAATTGCAAAGACGTACTCCCTGGCCCTGAGAGTCTCCAAAACATCTCCACAGAGATGAATGCAGTAGACCAGCTGAGGACATCTGCCAAAAAAATCATCCTAAAGGGGATGAATTTTCAGCTGAATTTTGAAAGATCTGTGGGGTTGAGGGAGAGACACAAATAATTATCAGAGTAGTGCTGACTCACCTTGCTACATTCACAGGATTGTATCTAGGACTGTCCTAATCACACAAATTTAAATGAATTTTAGAGAAACTGGAAAGATCCAAGAGAGTTTAAAATTTGTCCAGTAGACGGAATATCGCATTATGAGCAAAGACTAAATTGATGTCCTTCATTTCACATAGAAGATATAAGAGTGCTATGTTCAAGGTCTTCTTTCAAAGTATTTAGGATATTTTAGGAGGAAATTAAGTTACTGTTCTCCATGAGGAAAAAGATCAAAATTGGAACAGAAATGATACACAAAAGGAAGACTCTATGACATTCAAGATAATCAACCCTGAATTAAGCTATGAGGTCAAGAACTAACTTCCATTTCTAGACATCAATTAAGAAAGAATCAACCATGATGAGATTATGAGTGATTTTCACTTTCTTCTTTGCACCTGGCTAGAATGTCTAAGTGTGTGTTACTTTTTATGATAAAAGAATACAAAAAAATAAAATTTGAAAAGCTAACTAACATGCTTCAGACCAGCAGGTGCCTGAAAGAGGAGATGGGGGAAGATGTAAAAGTCCCTCTAGGTCTTTTATTCTGTAAGGAAAAAGCCCTTCCACAAATTATTTTCCATGTCAATAATTTCTGATAGAATACTAACTATTAACACAAAACCTAGCAGTATAAATATACTCAATCAGTTCTTCAAAATTTAGTGATAATTAATGTAGTTCTTAACTGTTCAATCATGACGGTTATTTAAACTTCTTTAGCAATAATTACGGATAATAGAGAAGGTGGGGAGTAGTAGGTTCCCCCTTCATTGAAAATAAAAATATTCAAAAGAAAAAGTCTAACCAAAAAAAAGCTACATTGTACTGATAATTTCAGGGAAAAAAGAGGAAATGTAAAATAATAATTGTCACAGCTACTTACCTCCCAGTTCTTTAAATAATTTTCTTTATATAGAGAAATAAGCAACATAATAAACATATAGGAACAATTTTGAACAATGACCATGTTCTGCTTCATTATATAATAGAACTATGAAAATTGATCAACAAAGTTACAAAAGAACATAATAAAATAATTCTTTCACTAAATGCAATAAGGCTACATAAAAACTAGACAAAATTCAATCATAACAATATAGAACACTTCCTGCTAAGACAATGACACACACAGGAACACATATATGTAACAGATCAATTATCAGCCTGGTTTCCTAAGATAAAATACCTGTACAAATCACTATTAAATCAACTTCAATTACCAAGTCAATTTAAACCAAATTAGGCCTAAAGCCACACAAAGCTCCCCTGGTTTCCTAGAGCTACTGGAATTGTTTACTAAAGAACCTGAGTCATTCCTCTAATTCTATGTTTTACATATTTGGCCTGAGCTTTCTAAACTTAATTCAGAGGACTAGGCTGAGGAAATTCTACTTTGATGACATCCTATTCATGGTGCTAAGGGGCAAAGATATTAGAATTCTGAGACAGAAAGCTAATAAAATGCTGGGCACCTGGGAAATCAGTGGCAGCAAATTTGAATCTCCTGGGGAGTCTTTTTAAAAATAGCAGATCAATTAAATCAGAATCTTTAGAAATTGAGCCCATGCTTTTTTTAAAACTTACCAGATGATTCAAAAGCAGAGAAAGGATTAAAAAGCATAGCAATAGATGAGATCAAGCAAACAATATTATTCAGGTTAAAAACATCCAAAGCAGAGAGTTGTGTTCCAAACCAAAACTCAGCTCCAAAGAGCATTAGAACACAGATATAATGATTTTTGTAACCCCAGAATACAAAGATGTATTTATAGTAGCCAAAGCACCAAGAAATTATCTGAGGGGCTGATTGCTGAGATACTGAAATAAACTAAAGAAAGTTTCTGGTGCTGTTACTGTTCAAGAGCCATGAGAACAAATACAATATGAAAGGTGAATACAATTGACTGATGAATGTACCATCTTGTCCTTCACTATTTTCCTTACATTTTACTCATAAAAAGGAGTCAGATATGAAAACTTTGTTGTACTGCCATTTGAGGTGGCATTTGACACCAAAGCAAAACCCATAGAACTTAAATATAAAAATAAAAACTAAAAATTCAATTTTTTTCCAAAATTTACAAGTATCTGGATGTTTAACATTATTTGTGTTTTCTTTAATAGGTAAAAAATATGCCATCCAACTTCTCAGAATGCCTCTCAAGATCCCTCCATCTGGCTTCTCACACATTTTGCTTTTAAGCCATATGAGTGAATGCATGTTAAATGCACAGAACATTCTGTGGCATATAGTAAGGGCTATTGATAGTAGCTGTTTTGTTATTAATATATAACTTACATTATTAGTACTATTAATATTACTATTATAATAATATTAGCTGATTCTATTATTATAATTTTTCCTACCATTTATATTCATATTCATTATAATTATTAATATTGATGTTTTTATCATTATTGTTACCATCCATGTTTCCATGTCTATATCTTCTACAAAACCCAGAAGTACAAAACCCAAAGTCAAAAGTACAGGACCACCTTTAAGCAAACACCTTTAGGAGTGTAACGGTTAATGGCATGGGCTTTATAGTCAACAGACTAGAATTTGAATCCCAGCTGATGCTGTGTGACTTTGCACAAGTGACTTAGCTCTGAACTGTAAAAGTGGGATAATAATGGCTGTGTCTGAGGACTGTCGAGAGGCTTAAACGAGATAGTATCCATTCAATACTTGGTATAGCATTGTGAGAGTGCTCAGTAGATGTAGACTGGGGTGCAACACCCCCAAACCCCACTCCAGGGAAAATAAGAGGTTCTTCTTGACCTTGTATGCATAGAAATGTAGAACTGGCTGTGGAACATTATATCAAGCTACCTTAATGAATTTTTATTTTTATTCTGATGAAAATGTCTGCATAGCTACCAAGAAATCCAAGGTAAAAATTTTACACATTCATATGTTATTAAAGATGGTCTGACTCTGGTAGCATCAGTGTCTCACACATAGTGGGCCCTCAATAAGCGTTGAATTTGTGGAAATAAATTGATTACTGAAAGAACATATAATGTAATTTTTCTTGTTTTTTTATTTTTTGATACTCTGGTAATAAAATTTTTATATATTGCTTTACAGTTTCTGTGTTATACTTTTCTAAAGATACAGATGAACATGCTCTTTCACCAAGCGTTTGATGGAGTGGGAATTCTGTCAATCTGAATTGGAGAGAATATTTAGAGTAATGGGAATCTTATGGTTTGAAACTTTTTGAAGTATTAATAGGCTTTTGCTTCAGGATGGAAAACAAGCACTTGTCAACTTGGATCAGATCAAGCATTTCAAGAATAGTGTTCACAGAATACTTGGTACGAATAAAAGCAGAAACCAGAACAGAATAGTTCTTACAAAAGCTACCTCCATACAACAAGAGGTAAACATGATTAATTAGGCTCTACTGTAAGTTAGAGGCATGCATAAAATGCAACTCTAGTTCTCAAAAGTTTGCTTTTTAAAATAAGTCTAATAGTTGAAAGTATTGGGCCCTTTGATTTTTAAATACTATGCTCAAAGAGAAGATCATGCTACAAAGGTATCAAAATATGAAGACTAAACATGTGTAGAACAAAAGGTAGATGAGGAATCTGAGATGTAAATAGGGTAAGTGACTTGGCCAAGTTCATAGAGCTCATCACCAGCAGAGCCCCCAAGAGAACGGGATAGGTGCAAAACTTCCACTGGTCTCTCTCTCCCAGGATCCAAAGAATCCTAATATAACCCAAGCAGGTCAGCTTTTAAACTTAACCTCAGAAATAGTATGATTTCAGAGACAAGAATTTTTCTTTGTTCAAAAAAAAAATACTCCTGCTTGATATTGCCTAAAATTTCTTTAATAGGAAACAGAGATGAAAAGACTAACATGCAAATGAAACATGAAACCTCTTGATAATGATAGATGGCTAGAAACCATGAAGAAGCTGTGTACTTGAAGGGTAAGAGAGTACTCTGAAGGAGGAAAAAAAAAATTGTTAAAAGGTAACAATATAGAGGGCTCATATTTGTGACTTCTCAAGTTTGTCCTGTACTAAAATCTGTGTAGGATACTGATTAAAAGCTTAAACTTGATAGTGAGACTTTCACTCAAATCCTACCTAGGTATATGACCATCACATGTCATTAACCTTCCTAAGACTCAGTCTTTTCATCTTTAAAATGAGGATACTATATGAAAAAATGTTCAATGTCACTAATCATCAGGGAAATGCAAATTAAAACTATAATGAAATATCACCTTACTCCAGTCAGAAAGGCCTTTATTAAAAATTCCAAAAACAATAGATGCTGGTGTGGATGCAGAGAGAAAGGAACACTTATACGCTGTTGGTAGGACTGCAAATTAGTAAAATCTCTATGGAAAACAGTATGGAGATTTCTCAAAGAACTAAAAGTAGAACTACCATTTCATCCAGCAATCCCACTACTGGGTATTTACCCAAAGGAAAAGAAGTCATTTTATCAAAAAGACACCTGCACGCAAATGTTTATTACAGCACAATTCATAATTGCAAAGATGTGGAATCAACCCAAGTGCCCATCAATTCATGAGTGGATTAACAAAATGTGGTATATATATGCCATGGAGTACTACTCAGCCATAAAAAAGGGTGAATTAATACCTTCTGCAACAATTTGGATGGAACTGGACACCATTATCCTAAGCAAAGTATCCAAAGAATGGAAAAATGAACACCACATGTACTCACTACTAAATTGGAACTGATGAGCACACATGTGCATAGAGGGAAGTAAAACTCAACGGAAATCAACCAGGGAGAGGGGGGAGGAAGAGATGGGCAAAAACCTACCTAATGGGTACAATGAACAATATCTGGCTGACGGGCACTCTTATAACCATGACTCAAGCATTATAAAAGCGATTCATGTAACCAACATTATTTGTACCCTGTAATACTTTGAAAATAAATAAATAAATAAAATGAGGATACTAGTACTGTACCTATCTCAATGGTTGTGTGAGGATTAAAAGAGCTAATATTTTGGAAAGCATCTAACACATAATAAACAATACATGTTGGTTATTAATATCACTTTATATTCCTCTTGAACACCCCTTAGGAGTAAATATGTTTAAAAGTCTCATTCATTAGCGTTCAGCAAGGAATATAAATTTCAGCAGTGTCATTTTACTTTATTTTTCCTTTTTTTTAATTTCAGAATATTATAGGGGTACAACACTTTGTTTATATATATTGCCCATGCACTGTCCATGTCAGAGCTACACTCATGGAAATCCCCACACCCATTCTGTGAGAGTTTTCCCATCCCCTCCACCCTCCTCCCACCTGCCTTACCCCTGATGAATATTACTGCCATGTGTGACATAAGTATTGATCAATTAGTACCAATTTGATGGTGATACCAGCGTTGCTTGTTTTTCCATTTTTGTGATACTTCACCTCAAAGAATGGGCTCTAGCTCCATCCAGGATAATACCAGATGTACTAATTCACCATTGTTTTTTATTGCTGAGTAATACTCCATGGTATACACATACCACATTTTATTAATACACTTATATATTGATGGGCACCTGGGTTGTTTCCACATCTTTGCAATTCTGAATTGTGCCGCTATAAACATTCACGTGCAGATGTTGTTATTATAGAATGTCTTTTTTTCCTTTGGGTAAATACCCAGTAGTGGGATTGCTGGATCAAATGGTAGTTCTACCTTTAGTTGTTTGAGGTATCTCCATATTACTTTCCACAGAGGTTGTACTAATTTGCAGTCCCACCAGCAGTGTATGAGTGTTCCTATCTCTCCGTATCCCCACCAACACTTATTGTTTTGGGACTTTTTGATATGAGCCAATCTCACTGGAGTTAAGTGATATCTCATTGTGGTTTTGATTTGCATTTCCCTGATGATTAGAGAAGTTGAGCACTTTTTTATATGTTTGCTGGCCATTTTTCTGTCTTCTTTTGAAAAGTTTCTGTTTATGTCCTTTGCCCATTTTTTAATGGGGTTGTTTGATTTTTTCTTGTTGATTTTCCTAAGTTCTGTATAGATTCTGGTTATCAGCCCTTTATCAGATGTGTAGTATGCAAATATTTTCTCCCATTCTGTAGGTTGTCTGTTCACCCTAGTGATAGTTTCCTTGGCTATGCAGAAGCTTTTTAATTTGATCAGGTACCATTTATTTATTTTTGTTGCTGTTGTGATTGCTTTGGGGATCTTCTTCATAAATTCTTTGGCTAGGCCAATGTCCATAAGAGTTTTTCCAACATTTTCTTTGAGCATTCTTATAGTTTCACATCTTAGGTTTAAATCTGTTATCCATTGTGAGTTGATTTTTGTGAAAGGTGAGAGGTGTGGGTCTAGTTTCAGTCTTCTACATATGGCCATCCAGTTTTCCCTGCACCATTTATTGAATAGGGAATTTTTTTCCCAGTGCATGTTTTTGTGTACTTTGTCAAAGATCAGATAACAGTATGATGATGGTTTTATATTTGGGTTCTCAGTCCTGTTCCATTGGTCTACGTCTCTGTTCTTGTGCTAGTACCATGCTGTTTTGGTTACTATAGCCTTGTAGTATAGTTTGAAGCCTGGTAGATTGATGCCTCCCAATTTGTTCTTTTTGTTTAAGATTGCTTTGGCTAGATGGGGTCTTCTCTGGTTCCACACGAAGCATAGAATTATTTTGTCTAGATCAGCAAAAAATGATGTTGGTATTTTGATAGGGACTGCATCGATTCTGTAAATCACTTTATGTAGCAAAGACATTTTTACAATGTTGACTCTACCTGTCCAAGAGCATGGTAGGGTTTTCCATCTGTTTACATCCTCTGCAATTTCTTTTCTCAGTGTTTCATAATTTTCTCTATATGGGTCTTTCACCTCCTTAGTTAGATATGTTCCTAAATATTTAATTTTCTTTGGTGCTATTATGAAAGTTACTGTGTCTTTAATTTCTTTCTCGGCTTGACTGTTATTGGCATATATGAAGGCTATGGATTTGTGTGCATTGATTTTGTATCCTGAGACTTTGCTGAATTCATTTGTCAATTCCAGTAATCTCTTGGTTGAATCTTTGGGGTTTTCTAGATTTAATATCATATCGTCCACGAAGAGTGAAAGTTTGACCTCTTCTGCCCCCATTTGGACGCCACTGATTCCTCTCTCTTGTCTAATTGCTCTGGCAAGGACTTCTAGCACTATGTTGAATAGAAGTGGAGATAGTGGGCAACCTTGTCTGGTTCCAGTTTTAAGGGGGAATGCTTTCAATTTTTCCCCATTCAGTATGATATTGGCTGTGGGTTTATTGTATATGGCTTTAATAATTTTGAGGTATGAGCCACCTATGCCTATATTGTTAAGAGTTCTTATCATAAAAGGGTGCTGGATTTTGTCAAAAGCCTTTTCTGCATCTATTGAAAGGATCATATAATCTTTATTCTTGCTTTTATTTATGTGGTGAATTACATTTATAGATTTGCATACGTTGAATCATCCCTGCATCTTGGGGATGAAGCCCACCTGATCGTGACAGATTATTTTTTTGATGTACATTTGAATTCGGTTTGCTAGGATTTTATTGAGAATTTTTGCATCTATATTCATAAGGGATATTGGTCTGTAGTTTTCTTTTCTTGTTGTGTCCTTTCCTGGCTTTGGTATCAAGGTAATATTGGCTTTGTAGAATGAGTTTGGGAGGATTCCATCCTTCTATATGTTTTTGAATAATTTCTGCAGTATAGGCACCAGTTCTTTGTAGGTTTGGTAGAATTCAGGTGTGAACCCATCTGGTCCAGGACTTTTTTTTGTTGGAAGATTCAGCAGTGTTATTTTAGACCTCTCAAATAAGACATGATTCCTTTTGATTTCTATAAAAATATGCTCTCCAAAAGTAAAACTGCATTATACTCTTGAAAATGTTTCATATTGTTAAATCTAATTTTACCTATCTTTATACACACCAAAATATTCTTCCACTTAATGTTTATAAATAAACAAAAAGAGTCAGCATACAAATAAATACCATTGCTATATAATTTGGTTTGCTAGTAAATTAAATAAAACAAGTCCCTATCAATAACTTTTATGCAGCTATGTCTGCCAGTCAAATATGTCCATATCTGATATGATATTGGTTTATAAAAAGATTTGTGAGAGGCAAATTCCCTATGAAGAGAGGACACAATCTATATATTAGAATGCTATTTAGCAAAATAGAGGAATATTTCTAGGTGTCTGGACCAGCAACATCATATCCTGTGATCTTAGAAATGCAAATTTTCAGGCCCCACCCAGAGCTAATGAATCAGAAACTAAGAGATCAGGGACCATCTATGTTTTAACAAGTCCTCCAGTTGATTCTGATGCATGCAGAAGTTTGAGAACCACAGGTCTAAACTCTAGTCAATATGGTTGCCTGCTTTAGATACCCTTCACTGAAGATGCCTAATATCTGAGGGGCTGTACCTGCAGATGACAGAGAACCTAGAATTCTTGGTCCTAGCATGTGATTACAGAGGAAGTTTCCTGATCCACTACCAATTACCAAAAGCCCATAAAGGGTGGAGAGGACAGATTTGGCAAAACTTCAAGTTGTATAGCCTCAAGCCAAAAACAGGCAGCTGAAGGCCCTGAATTTTACTCCCCATGGGAAATTCCTAACCAGGATGAACACAGCTGCAATCAAGTAAGGAACTCATGCTCTTCCCACCATGCCCCCAGCAGGAAGCTGAACAATGTTGACCAGCATGAGTGGTTACAAAGGGGGTGTGACTTGGAAGATCCTTCTAATATTCCAATTCCTTTTTAAGAGAGAAATCAAAATTACCTTAAAGTATTAATCCATTTTGATGGACTGAGATTCTGGGCTTTTGAAACTATTGGGCTAGAAACTGGGGGCCTCAGCATTATTTCAAGGGATTATCAGTTTACATAATAAATACACTAAACACTATATGTAGATAATAAATAACAAAGCAGCCAACATTCATTCATCACTCAGCCTCAACCAGAAACTTACATATTATATTCATTCACCCAAACTTCCCAATAGCCCTATATGGTCGTTCCTTAGAAAAGTAATTTACCCAAGATACTATGGCTAGCAAATGAAGATGTTGAGAACAGTCTGATTTGAGAATAAGTACTCTTAACACTGCCAGAAACATACAGGTGTCTGGGAAACTGACTCACTACACCAGGCAGAAAATTTTGCTTGAGGTACTAAGGAACTACAGAAAATGGGACTTATTTTAACGGGTAGAAGAACCAGGCACAATAAGTTTGACCAAGTAACAAATTCTTACTTGCCAAATTGTTACACACTCTGCATAGCTGTCATTCAATTCACCTTGGCCTAGCTGCGTGAACTTATGTCTGTGGCCTGAGAGGGAGGGCTTTGGCAAAAACTGAAAAGGTCATTTTACTAAAAACTAGTAAAATACTAAGAAATAAGCACTACTGCTTTAGGATACCTTTAACGAAGAGTAACACTAAGACTAACTCCGTCTACCTTTTGTTCTACACATGTTTAGTCTTCATATTTTGATACCTTTGTAGCATGAACTTCTCTTTGAGCACAGTATTTAAAGATCAAAGGGGCCAATATTTTCAAGGGCAAATAGATGAGGGCATTTCCCTTAACTTCCCTCTTCTCTCCCCCTCTCCAGTGTACGTATAAGGGTAGTATATTAAGAAACTGGAAAATCAGGAACAGAGGTTCTTCTTGCTACCTCTCAGGGGCTTCCAAGTCTCTTATCTTTTTTTTTCCTGCCATGGCTAAGTATACTGATTTTGGTATCTAATAAATCCAAGTTTGAACTTTTGTCCCAACCCTTACTATCCATATGACCATACACAAACTATTTAACCTATTGAAGATTCCATTTCTTTATTTGTAAAGTGGAATAATAATTAGTACCTACCTCATAAGCAGTGATATATTACCCAATAGGCAGAATAAGGATCTGCTCTATACACCAGCAAAGCAGGCGTGGTCAACATGAAGTGATAAAACATTTTTGAAAACAATTGATATGAAAAAGCCTCAAAATAGTCATCAAAGTAGTGATTTTACAATCTAATAAATATTATTTGAAATTCTGCTGGGTTTGTGTCTGCACTGGGGGAGTGGTAACAAAGCACTATAATCTTTTCAGTGCTTGTTGCAGTTGTAAGTCTCAATATGGCCCTGTTCATAGCATGGATTTGAAGATTAAAGGAGATTATACATTGGATGGGCTTGGACAATGTTGGCCTAAAGTAAGTTCTCAATAAATACTGACTGTTATTATGATCTACATACCAGCTTCCTCTGCTCACTTATACTTTCTGCTTCCTCATGACTTTGGCTTGTGGAGCCAACTCCTACCTTTGTTCTATAAGAATCTTCAGCTTGAGTTCACCATAACTGAACACAACATTCTATGTGTCTCAGTTCAAATCCTCAAGAGCAAAAAATCTGAGTGGATTGGACCCAAGCAATTGTAGGCTGAAGTTGAGGTTGGTAGAGCAGAAGTGATTCCTATGACCAGCTAATCTTCCTCCTTTTTTTTCTTTCAACAAGGACTACTTTGAGAAGTCATCTTTTTGCCAGTTTCTGCTGAAGTAAAAATCAACCTCCAAATCCTGTTGTTTACAGGAATGAAGGCTTATTTCTGGCCCATATCCCATGTTGACTGCAGGTTGGCTGTGACTCTGTTCCATAGGTTTTCTGCATTCCAGGATCCAAGCTGAAGGAATAATCTCTATCTGTGATGTGCCATTCTTGTGTCAGAGGGAAAAGAGCATGGTGAAATGACTGATGACAAGTAAAGTTTCTGCTAAGATAGTATTTAAGTCACTTATGCTCACATTAGTCAAAGAAAAGCACATGGCCAACCCTGAGACTGGAAAGTATAAGCCTCCTATGAGGAAGGCATTGAATAATTGGGGGAAGTAATACATCCTAGCACAAGGACTATGGGGGAGAAAGTCCTTTAAAACATATCTACTACAATCATGTGAAGAACCATACTATTTAAAGTATATAACTTACAAAGTGGTATACCATGTTGGGAACTACCGTTTAAGAATGTTAGGTTAAGGTCTCTCAAGTCACCAAACAATATAAAGAAATTTCTAGTCAGCAGGATGGGGTATCACATTCCATACATAAATCATTAAATACCAAAGTGTTTTGAAGACAATAAAGCTGTAAAAATATGCATTACCTTACATTTTAATACAGTATATATGTCTTTCCATACCCAGTGCACAAATGGCTCCTTAAGAGAGCAATTCTTATTTTTTTAATAAATTAAGGAATTTAGAAAGCAATTGTTTTAGTAGCATAAGCTTTTGCACTTCAACATAATCAGTTTCTTCTACTTCATTAAAATGTGAAGTTAGGGGAACATTATGATTAAATTAGTTTTAAATACCATGGGGCACATCAATATTTACTACCATAAAAATTCAGTAATGATAATATTTCATATGATCCTGGAATAGTCCAGGGAGTCTATAGACAATACTATATAATGAAGCCATTCTTTTTCAAATTGACCATAACACAATAGGCCAAAAATGTACAATATTAGGTATCTGCAAATAGTAGCAAAAGGCATGACTACATATTCCATGCTCTATGAATAAATGTACTGAATCTAACATTAAATTTTGAAGAGTTGTAGCAAACTATGAAAGTTAAAAACTGTTCCATTTCTGTGTCTTCTCTCTAGAAATCAAAAAGGTTTTCATTGCTCTCCCTACTCTGTCTGTAAGATTTTACACAATTTGTTGCTCTTCATGTCAAGGGGTCAATATAGCTCTAGCTTCCAAGAGACCCACAGCAAGCCCAGGGGAGGTGTCACACCAAGTGGTGTCTAAATATTTATAAAAATGAATCAGTATTTTTATCCTACTTAGGAAAAATACTTACTTGGATAAAAAAATTAAAAGAAACTATCTTTCTAAGAAACCACATTTTTAAAAATTTTCTATGTGTCTTTATTCTTCACAAGGAAAACCCAGTGAAGTAAGATATAAAAAGATGAATTAAAGGACTGAATTTTTCATTGGTTCAAACAATTTATGCTGAAATTTTCTTATAAGGGTAAATTTTTTTTGTCAGTATTATGAATCTGCCTTAACAGCAAGGCAATTTTATCCACCAGGTATTATAGCCACAGTATTTAAGGCCTAAATTTACTTAACCAAAAAAATTTTAGACAACAAAGGCAAAAATGAACAAATAGGACTACATCAAACTAAAAAGCTTCTGTATTGCAAAGGAAACAATTAACAAAATGAAAAGGCAACTTGTGGATTGGGAGAAAATATTTGCAAACTATATATCTGATAAGGGATTAATATCCAAAATACATAAGGAACTCATATTCAATAGCATTATTATTATAAAATATAAAATTTTTGAGGAGCTCATTCAATAGCAAAAAAACCAAATAATTCAATTGAAACATGGAAAAAGGGCCTGAATAGACATTTTTTCCAAAGAAGACATACAAATAGCCAACAGGTATGTGAAAGGTACACAACACCACCAGGGAAATGCAAATAAAAACCATGAAGAGATATCACTCACAAGTGTTAGACAGAATGTGGAGAAAAGAGAACCCTGGGATACTGGTAGAGGGAATGTAAATTAGTACAGCCATTATGGAAAACAGTATGGAGGTTCTCCCAAAAATTAAAAATAGAACACCATGTGACCTAGCAATCCCACTATGGGTATTTATCCAAAGGAAATTAAATCAATATCTCTAAAGAGATATCTGCACCCCCATGTTTATTGCATTATTATTCATAATAGCCAAGATATGGAAACAACTAAGAGTCCGTTGATAGATAACTGGATAAAGAAAATGTGGGATATATACACAATGGAATATCATTCAACCATAAAAAGAAGGAAATCTTACCATTTGGGACAATATGGATTAACGTGGAGGACATTATGCTAAATGAAATAAGCCAGACATAAAAAGACAAATACTGTATGATCTCACTTATATGTGGAATCTAAAAAACTCAAACTCATAGAAGCAGAGAGTAGAGCAGTGGTTGCCAGGGTCTGGAGTACTGAGGGAAATAGGGAGATGTTGATCAAAGGGTACAAAGTTTCAGTTATAAGATGAATAATTTCTGGGGATCTAATATACAGCCTGGCAACTATAGTTCGTAATACTGTATTACATGCTTGAAATTTGCTGAGAGTACCTCTTAAGTGTTCTCACCACAAAAATAAAATAGTAACTACGTGAGGTGATGGATATATAAACTTGCCTGTGGTAATCACTTCACAGTGTATATCTGTCACAAGGCACTTCATAATGTACATATATCAAAACATCACATTGTATACCTTAAATATGTACATTTTTGTTTGTCAATTATATCTCAATAAAGCAGGAAAATTTTTTTTAACTTTCTTACCAAAACTCTGCTTATACACACACACACATACACACGCACGCAGAAAAAGCTAACAAATTTTAAAAGCAAACAATTCTATTATGTAGAGCAAGGCCCTAGTAATTACAATCAGGAAATTTATTTTAAGGCCAGAATCACCTAATACCCATCTTGGCCTCAAAAATTTCATTAGTATAGTAATCATAGAATGTCTAATTTTAATAAATGTAACTTCTGGGTAAATCTGCTAAGAATAAAACATTGCAAAATGTATTCTAAGTAACCTAATGAATAGGTTTTATTATTTATATGTGAAATATTTATCATTTGTTATGTATATACTAAATAGGCTGATGACTGTATGCAAGTTAAAGGCCAGGGAACTTCTCCCCAAGATGATGGCTTTGCTTTTGAATAATTAGTCTAAAATCCATTTCTTTTCTACCAGAATTAAAATAGCTGGGCTAGTCTTCAACTTCTAGTTTGTGACCATAAAGCCATACCCTATGCATTAAGAGCAAGCTTAGTCTTCAATTCTTTGTAGTGCGGTAAGGAATGAGTAGAGAAATGACAGATAGACTTAGCTAATCCAAGAGTTTCATGTTATTAAGGCACTTTTTAAAAAATGTAGCCACACTACATTTCTAATTTACCCCCACTAAAAATTATCACCTAATTTTTCTAAGGTATTACACTTTAGGATACTAATAAATCATTTGGGAAGCCTATTTAAGAGGCAGATTCCCAGGCTGCACTCCCAATAAAACTGATTAAGAAGATGTGGAGCAGGGTCTGGATTCTGCATCTTAAATAATCACCCTAGGTAATTCTGACACTTTCTTAAACACAGGCCTAAAATACAAATGATATCCTGCAGTTCCTAATAGATTTCTGCCCAAGGTGATAAGGAAGGTAGCAGTGATTCTATCACTATCTATGTTTAAACCTGCTATCATTCGTAATAAATATTAGGCAAAGATTACAGGCCAACTTACTCCTAAGATGAAATCCAGCAAAATTAAAATGGGCTCTGCTCTGGTGAGTTAACAGGCTGCTCATTATCAAGGAAACAGGTTATTCCTTTTTAAAATATAATCTAATCCAGACTCTGGGACCAAATAAACATCATCACACTTACAGAATTCATTGGCAAGATATGGAGCCAACCATTCAGTTTTTCAGTAGTTTAAGTTTTTTATAATCATTCTGTGTAACTTGTCCCTCTTCAAATAGATTTAAAATAGATGAGCTCAATAAAAGAAAGCAACCTATCCATAATTTTAATACAAATTTATGTTAAACATGACCTGTTCCTTTCCATTATCATTTAATAATCTGTGTATATTTAGCTTTAATAATTTTTCCTTATATCCTCTGATTTGTATATGCTATTTTCCTTCTGAATTTCCTCCAGTTTAACTAATATATCCAATCTCCTTTCTGTGATGAAAGAAGAAAACACAGTAATTTATTTTTTTCTTAAATCCTTATCTTTTCTAAGCATCAAATGTATCTCTGGTTTCTCTAGCACACTGTGTTAAATTCTCTTTTGGTGCTTTCAATATCAAAGACACTATTTCCTTTTCATGATATGACATCTTGAACAATCCATTTTCTTTTAAACTTGGAACATATTATTTCCCTGCCAGAAGTGACTGCCTGTCATCGTTAAAGTAACCACACAACTGTACTCAAACATTGTTAACAACGGTAAATCCAACGTTTTTGAACTTACATTTTTTGTACTGGAAAATGACTGGTTTCTGTGCTTTCATTGAACCAAGGATACATGTGCATTTCAATACACAGTAATAGATTTCTGAAGTCTATATTTTTTACAAAATATTTTATTTCCTTTAAAATTGATACCAGCAGTAATTGCTTCTTCCTTAAGAAAAATAAAATTTTTATTGTTTTCTAGGACTTTGGGGTCACTGTATCTCAGGTTCATGGTTCCTCTCTTAGGATATAAACTCAGAATGTCAGGTTTCCTGTAAGGGTTATAAATATTTTTATTACAAATTTATGAATGTTGAGCACATAATTATGTGAACATTGATCCTCTCCATTGATAACTCTGAGTAAGAGACTTCTATATTCAAAGTATCACAGAAGGTGGAGCTGCAAAGAAAGTTCAGGACTTGTATCTCCAGATAAATGACACCTCATATGTGAAATGCTCATCTCCTGGACCTGGTGATGTTGATGTTTGTCCTACTGTGTCTACTCTCCCAGAACAATGAAAATAATGCTATCTTTCATATACAAAGAAAATGTAACTCAATCTCAGTGGCACATGACTTTGAGGTTTCTTTTTTCTTTCAGAAGTAGTAATAGGTCTTTTCTGATTTATCTATTCCTAAACTGTCCAATATGGTAGCCACTATACAAATGTTACTATTGACCTCTTGAAATTAGGCTAGTTCAATTGAGATGTGCCATCAGTATACAATACACAGTTTTCAGAGTCAGCACTAAAAAAAAGAATACAAATAATATTTATTACATGTTGAAATGACATTATTTAGGATATATTAGGTTAAATAATATATTATTATTAAAATTAATTTTACTTGTTTTTTCTTTACCTTTTTTAATGTGACTACTAGAAAATTTTAAATTATGTATATGGCTACATAAGCTTTCTCTTGAACAGCACTGGTCTAGTTCCTCTCTCCTAGATCCTGAATGATACACAGTTGCAAGTATAAGACATATAACTTAAGTTACAGCTATCATATGTTACAATGATACAGGATAAAATTAACAGGCCAAAAAAGAAATTAAATATGTAACCTCAAAATACATCACTAAATGAATTATCCATCTATACTACCAAGAAATATGGGAAGCTGTAACAATGGGCCTAATTGTAATAGTAGCAACAAAAATCAGTTTGCCAGTTTGGATCCTGTGGAGTCTGGTCATTTGGGGACTCTTTAGCACCTGCAATGCCTCAATGCTTACATGTTTATATGTGTAAAGGATAATAGTGATGATGACGGTCATTTACCAAACACCTAATTTGTATCAGGCACTTTACAAAGATTCCTCATGTAATCCTCATAATAATCCTGTGAGGTGTATTAATCAGGGTGGGCTAACTGCTGAAACAAACGTCACTCAAGTTTCAGTGGCTTAACAATATAAATGTTACTCTTGTTTACAACTGATTGGGGTGGCAAGGGACTGGCAGTAGGCTCTGATTCAGGCCTCTTCTCTCTTACAGCTCTTATCCCTCATAGGTCTCTGGAGTCCCCTCTAGTCAGCTGGCAGATGGAGAAAACAAAAGAAGAGAGCACATGGAAAATTTTTATGGGCTAAGCCAGAAAGTGGTACACTTTATTTCTACCTACATTCCATTGCCAAAACTCAGCAATGAAGACACCAATCTATAAGGGAGGATGAAAAATATAGTTTAACTGTGCCCAGGAAGTAAAGGAGAACATGGATATTGGTGAGTATTAGCAGTCTCTGTGACTGGTAGATATTACCTCTATTTTATAGATGAAGAAACTGAGTCTCAGAAACATTAAATTCTCCATTGTCACAGATCTAGAAAATGACAGTCAACCACAGTTCTGTAGGGACCCCAAAGCCCATGCTTTTTCCAGGAAACACTGCAGAACTCACAAGAACTGCCATCATCTCAGTATGTATACTTACTTCAGTAGGAGGATTAAGCAAATGGTGGGGAGAAGACAGGAGAATGAATTGTCTAACCACTCCTGTCATTACAAAAGAGGAAACTTTGGGAAAATCAGTTTAGGCAATCAAAATTTCACTTTAAAGAATATATTTATAGGACTTGAGATCAACCTCAACAAACAAACAAAAACACAGAACCAATGGGGGGGATTATTCAATGCCAAAATGCCAAATAGTCAAATACATAAGTCCCTGTGATAATTAATAAATAATTACAGTCTGGTAAGATTAGTACTAGACCAAAGAATACTTGTGTTTTGAAAGCTAAAATAATCTCTTCTTTATCCAGAGCCGAAAACACCCAGAACACCTTAATAATCAGGTTTATTTTGCAATGCTATTGAATAACAATTATTTCTTGTATTAATGAGTCTAAGCCACTCCAAGATTCTGAAGTTTCTTCTGAATTATCAAAGATAGATTTTATATGTTTAGTTTAATCTTATCATTAAGGATTCTATTATAAAATAATTCATTTAAAGTTGATAATTCATATACATTACTTTCGTTAAGTCAGCTACATTGTCCAAATATTCAGAATCATTTTATTCCCTGATATTCCTGAACAAACAAAAATGGATCACATTTGGGGGAAGGACAGAACATGGAGTGACTAACATGAAATTAGAACATTTTCTTCATAGGCAGATGACTAGTGAGCTGGCTATGAAATGTAGATAAAATTGTTAGGTGTGTATGAAAATCATTTAACTAATTTGGCTATAAATGAGACAGAAGTCAAAGCACTTCAAAAGATTAGTTAGGCAAAAAAGGCTGGAACAACTCATAGGAAACCTTGAAAGTTCACAGATTTGAAGTCTGAATTTCATATAAAAGATCACCTTAGTAGGGGAGGGGGCAAGATGGTCTACTAGAGACATCAGTTGCCAGATTGTTCCAAAAAGAAGAAAAAGTTTCAAGTGAAAAATCATAGCCCAGGTGAAATACTGAAGGAAAGGTGCCAGAACCTACCTTTACCAGAGATCCCGAAAAAAGTTTCAGAGCAGAACAAGAAGGAGCAAGATTTTGGCAGAGACCAACCCCCAGCAGATTTGGAGTCTGGCAGAAAGGGTAGGTGGAAGTGTTTACTTTTCCTCCCTTCACACCTGTGGCAGTCTGCCAACTCCCAATCTGTCAGAGAGCCCCTCCACCCTGACCAATCCAGGCGCTACTGCCATCAGCGAACTGAGAGCTTCTTGGGAGCTGAGCAACAGGCTTCAGGCCCGTGTAGCGTCACTTCCCCCCACCACAGACCCGAGCTGAGACAGCAGGCACCATGTTGCCTGTGCACACGCTAGGAGCCTCTATCCTGCTAGGGAAGTCACAGCCCTTCAGTCTCCCTGTCACTGGGTCCCACACAAACAGTTCCCAGTACCCACTTGCACTGTGACAACCACAAAGGAACAGGGAAACACAGGAAAGCACCATTATTCCCGGAATTCTACCTGTAGAGTGGGTTGTTCCAAGGGGACTGGGAAGTGCTGCGAATGCTTTTTAGGACAGAGAAAGTGGAATACATACTCTTCTGCACCACAGAGCCCCTGGCTCATGATCTGAAGTTGTTTGCATCCCTCCCAGTGAAGACCTGAGTGCAGAAAGGAGTCCGTAGAGTAGGAGAATATCCCCACCCCAGAACAGAAGCAGCACCAGAGCCCAGAAAGGGACATAGAAGTGGGGAGCCCCTCCTCCTATAACCACCCTATGCTGTAGACATAGATGCCTCTGCTCCCAAGCATGAGCTTTTGGCACAGGTGAGCTGCAGGACGGCCAGTTCTAGGCTTGCAGTGGGGATATACCCCCAATAGTACTCTGCAAGGAGAGTGTGGCTCATTTCCCTCCCTTCATTGACAGGCAGTGTTTCTGCAGCCGTCCTGGCATGGGAATCTCAGCCCCTGGGTATCAACATCACTGGATCCATAGCCAAAGCTCCCCAGCACCCACTCAGACCACAGTAGCCTTGGGGGACCAGTGGAGTCCAGGGGGAACTGTGGGCCTCCCAGAGTTTGGGCATTTGGATTGGGCTGTTTCCAGCCAAGAGGAGAGTGCAGCACACCAGAGGGCCCGTTAGGACAAAGGGGAGCAGGGCATTAGCTCCCCACATTCAGGGCCTTCTCTTCCTATTCCCCTCCGTTGCCTACAGCTGCTGAGGCAGCCACAGCTGTTTCCACTCAGGACTGGTGCAGGTTCCACAGGGGACAATTATGCCAGGCCACTTGGGAGCAGCTTTCCCACCTCTGACAGGGCTCCTATCATACTCAGGCTTCCACAGAGCTTAGGGCTCGCTCCTTTCCCTCTAAAAAGCCCCAGCAAGTGCTTTCCTGTGTCACAGGACAAAAACTACTAACTCCCCTGAGGAAGGGCAGGGCTAGCAGTCCTCTCCCTGAGCTACTGCTCTCTTCTAGGAAGAGTCTATCTTCCCTGGAGGCAAGTCCCTGGCACAACCACACTGCCCCTGCTGGACCATTTCAGCCACAGCCCACAGCAAGTCTGGTAGCCCTGCACACAGCAGGTTGAGCTGCCTCCACCACTTCTGCTGCAGCTGGGCCGAAGTGGGAGCTGGGAATCTGGGTGCTTTTGTGGCCCTGAAGGACAAAGACCACTATCACTGCCAAGAGAGAGGGAGGTGTGAGTGTCCTGTGCATCCCACAACCATCTGCTAATGTCATCAAAAGATAACAGCCCCTCCTGTCACAGGCTCAGTGCATCCACCATTCTCTGGCCTGAGCATTCTTTCAGAGCAGGAGATCACCTCACCCCTGACTGTCATAGCCAGTCCAGTAGCTGAATTCAGGGAGGCTTGAGAGTAAGTTTGCCAGCCTGGTCCCAGTCTGGTCACCCTAGGACTCAAGCACGCCATCCAGGGGCCTGGGAACTGGAGATTACCTAACGTAGTCCACTACTGCTGCACCTAAACACTTTCCCAGGGGTCTGAGGTCCAACCAGCCCAAAGTGCCACAACACCACAGTGGGTACCTACCCACACAAGCCAAAAAGCTATGTGCCTTTCCCTCTCTACACTGAGCAGCAGAGTTACTGGAAGAGAAAAGGTGAACTACAAAGCTCTCTGTTTGGAGCTGAGGGAAGAAGTTCCAGATGAGAAAGAACCAGCATAACAACTCTGGCAATATGAAAAAAACCTTTGACACCTCAAAAGGATCACACTAGCTCCTTGAACCAAAAGGAATTGTTTGAAATGTCAGACATGGAATTCAAAATATAAATCTCAAGTAAGCTCAATGGGATCCATGAGAAAGTTGAGAACCAATACAAAGAAACAAAAAAAAATAATTCAGGACATGAATGAAAAATTCACTAAAGAGATAGATATTTTTAAAAATAACATAACAGAACTTCTGGAAATGAAAGAGTCATTTAGAGAATTTCAATATACAGTTGAAAGTTTTTGCACAGCAAAAGAAATAATCAACAGAGTAAATAGACAACCTACAGAATGGGAGAAAATGTTTGCAAACTATACCTATAACAAAGGACTAATGTCCAAAATCTACAAGGAACTCAAATCAGCAAGAAAAAAACAAATAACCCCATTAAAAACTGGGCAAAAGACATGAACAGAAGTTTTTCAAAAGAAGAAAGACAAATGGCCTACAAACATATGAAAAAATGTTCAACATCACTAATCATCAGGGAAATGCAAATTAAAACCACAATGAGATACCACCTTACCCCTGTTAGAATGGCCATTATTAAAAAGTCAAAAAACAATAGATGTTGGCACAGACACAGTGAAAAGGGAATGCTTATACACTGTTGGTGGGAATGTAATTTAGTACAACCTCTACAGAAAACAGTGTGGAGATTCCTCAAAGAACTAAACATAGAACTACCATTCGATCCAGCAATCCCACTACTGGGTATCTACCCAAAGGAAAGGAAGTCATTATATCAAAAAGACACCTGCACCCAAATGTTTATTGCAGCACAATTCACAATTACAAAGATATGGAATCAATCTAAGTTCCCATCAACTGATAAGTGGATAAAGAAAATGTGGTATGTATACATGTGGGGCACAGGTTCCGCAGCCAACGAGGGTACCAGAGTGGGTTCCGGGAATTGGAAGAAGAGGCGAGCAGCGGCAGGCAAATGAGACATAGTCTTTATTGTCAGGACATGGCAAAAACCTCAGCAGCAAGTAAGCACAGCCCAGCAGCCCAGCAGCCGCAGTAACATGGTGAGCACTCATATATATATGGCTCAACAATAGTGGCAACATGCCCAATCAAGGGGTGAGCACGTGGGTCTTATATAAGAGATTACATCATAATTACATAAGCGTGCTGATTCATGCCTAACCGGAAGGCCAGGCCAGAAAACACACCGGCAGTCATCTTGGTTTGGCCTAAAAAATCTTTTGCCTATACAAACGGGTTTTCCCCTACAATACACACACACACACACACACACACACACACACACACACATACCCATGTCATACTACTCAGATATAAAAAAAGAATGAAATAAATTCTTTTGCAGCAACTTGGATGAACTGGAGGGCATTATCCTAAGTGAAGTATCTCAGGGACGGAAAAACAAATACCCCAGATGTTCTCACTTACACGTGAGAGCTAAACGATGGGCATGTGTGGTCATACAGAGTGGTACAATGGACTTTGGAGACTCAGATAGGGAGTGGGTGGGAGGGGTGTAAGGGATCAAAAATCACCTATTATGTACAATGCACACTATTTGGGTGACGGGTACACTAAAAGCCCTGACTTCACTATATAATTCATCCATGTAACAAAAAACCACTTGTACCCCCTAAATCTATTGAAATTAAAAAAAAGAAAAAAAAATGAAAACACAATGGAAAAATACCTCAGAGTTCTAAGGGAAAGAAAATGTGATCCTCGAATATTATGCTCAGCTGGGTAGTTTTTTTTAATCACTGCTTTTCATCAATTTGATTATGATGTGCCTTGTTATGATTTTCTTTATGTTTCTTTTCCTTGGGTTTTATTGAGTCTCTTTGATTGGTAGTTTATAGTGTTCATTAAATTTGGAAAATTTAGTTAAAAAAAATCATATTGGGCTCAAATTGCCAATGCCAATGATCAAATTTCTTTTAGCGGCCATTGAATTACACAATTGGCTCAGGAGGGAAAGTCTGGAAGCAAAGAGACAGGAAAGCTATCTAGGATAATGACTATGGTTGTGAAAAATTGTAGATCCAAGGATGCTAGTCATTCCCTACTAGTATCTTTCTCTACTTTTATATTCATTGCATCGCAGGAGCACTTCACCCACTTCCATATCTTGTTAGTCAGTATTCTTGAATCTCCATAATTTATTAACATGTTTCTGAATGAAAACAGTTTCCTTTTCAGTTCTGTTGGAATTCTCAAAATGTTATTTATCTAACCATAAGCCCCCTTGGGACAATATTTTACTGTTCTTACAATATATGATATTCTCTAGCTTCATGTTATAGGCATGATTTCTACATGTCTGAAAAAAAAAGAGATTACATGTCTTAACTCCATCCTCACAGGCACACAACTTCAGTTAAACTTTTTTGTCTAATAGGTACTGTCCCTTAACTGGGTGAATGGCATTTTCAGATAAGCAGTTTTTCTCCATGCTCTGTTAGGTATCATGTAAGAGGTTTTTGTTTTGTTTTGTTTTGTTTTGTTTTGTTTTTCTCATCAGAGCTTCCCTACTAACTTACTTAGAGATAATTCTCAAAGCCAACACTGTCTTCAGCTCCAGAAGTGATACCAGACTATATAAGACCATTGGAAGTTGAGTGCTTACTTATGTTTTTACTACCATGTGTCAAGCACTGTACTGCATACCTTCACATATCTACATAACCATCCTGTGAAGCCCATCATCTGATCTGTCAACTGGAAGCTCACCCTCTCTTTGAGATAGGCTCCTGTGGGAAATTCCATTGCTCTTAGTCCTGTAGACTTGCATTATTATGGTCAACCGTGGTTTCTACTTTTGTTGAACTCTTGATCTCACATATCTCACCTCTTACAGATGCTTTTTTCCCCCAAAGGACAAGGACAATACCAAGATTGCAGATACATTTTATCTGTGTTCTACACAGAGCTGTTTTCCTTGATTTCTCCCAAACTACACAGACAATGCAATACAGTGGATTGTTAGGTTGCCAAAATGCGAACAACTAAATATTGTAAATTAGACATCTATGATCTTTAAAGTTCTTGGCCACTATGCAACCAAGGAATTTTTCTATCTTTTCCTACAGGATTCAGCCTCCTATCTATGTTGCATGGCCTTTTCTCTAACACCACCTTCTCTTGTCTTTCTTCCTGTCATTTCTCCTCCCACATCTGTTCATTTCTTTGTATTAAACTGTTTAGTTCTCTGTTTGTATTGCAGTTCCCTTCTAGACCTCACCCTCCAAGCCTCAGCTTCCACACTCAGAGAAGCTTATCAAGGAATTTTCCTAAATGAAGACAGTTCCCTAAATGCAACTCCAGTACCATTGGTTAGTAATATTTTTGGCTCACTAAAATATATATATATATTTCTCTTAATTAAAAAAATTAAGCAACTGAGTGTCAAAGGAGATAAATTACACAGCTTACATATGTAGAAAATGCAGGCCGTTTTACTCTAAATGCCTTTGTCTTTTTAAAACCCAATGCTGGATTTTTAAAAAAAAATTTTAAATGAATAAACTTTATGTTTTAGAGTACTTTCAAATTCACAGAAAAACTGAGCAGAAAGTACAGAGTTTCCTTATACCCCCTGTCCCCTCCACACACAATGTCCCCCACTAAAGATATCCTGCACCACAAGGGTACATTTGTTATAATCAATGAACATACATTGACATATCATTATCACCTAAAGTCCACAGTTTGCATTAGGAGTCACTCTTGGTTTTGTACCAAAGACTGCAATTGCTGGATTGTATGGTAAAAGCATGCTTAGTTTTGTAAGAAACTGCCAAATTGTCTTCCAAAGTGGCTGTGCCATTTTGCATTCCCACCAGTAATAAATGAGCAATCTGTTGCTCCACATCCTCACCAGCATTTGGAGTCGTCAGTGGTTTGGATTTTGTTCATTTTAATAAGTGTGTAGTGTTAATCTCACTGTTATTTTAATTTGCAATTCCCTAATGACATATGATATTGAGTATCTTTTTATATGCTTACTTCCATCTGTGTATCTTCTTTGGTGAGGTGTCTGTTTAGTCAATGCTGGTTTTTTATAATAAGAAAGACTTTTATAACATCTATCATTTTGTATTAACTTTGACTCTGCTTTTAGATTAGAAAGAGGCTACTCCAATTCTCTCATTTCACGAATAATAAAAATGAGTCAGTAGAGGTGAAAACTGAATCCATGAAAGTAGCTATAAATTTAGAGTGAGAAGAAGCAAGCTGACAAGTCAATGAACCATACAGGAAAGAAGTGACCAGAGAAAAGGAAGTAGAACAAGAAGAGCAGTGTTATAGGAGTCAAGACAGTCCAGAGGAGAAGCACATTTTTTTATTTGTTCATTTTTTTTGAGAAAGAGCTTTGCCAGCAGCAATAGGTCCTGTATGGAGTACAAATGATCATCAATCCCTGGAGGCAAAAGGACAGAGTAGAAAGAGCATTAGACTGCCTTTGCTGGTAACCTGTGGCACATCACTTAAAAATTTTTCTGGATTCTAATGTGTTCATCTGTAAAATGAGACTATGCTTCTAGCTTCCAAATTCAGTTTTCTTTATTACAGTATTTTCTCTTTTACTTTATCAACTTTTTATATCTTCTTTTTTTGATAATTTTGCTAAATTATTTATCATCTACCTCTCTGTGCCATGTTAAATCTCTAATGATTGACCATGTAACCAAGATTTCATTCCCTTGTGCATGCTTAGAGAATTATAGTTACAATAATTCTTTAAAAATATCTATTAAATAATATGTAGTGGCTCACACCTGTAATCTCACCACTTTGGGAGGCCAAGTCAGGAGGATCCCTTGAGGCCAGGAGTTTGAGACCAGTCTGGGCAACATAGTGAGACCCTATCTCTACAAAAAATTAGCCAGGCATGGTAGCACATGCCTGTAGTCCTAGCTACTTGGGAGGCTGAGGCAGGAGGATCACCTGAGCCCGGGAGTTCGAGGCTATAGTGAGCTATCATCGTGCCACTGCACTCCAGCCTGGGCAGCAGAGCAAGCCCTTGTCTTAAAAAAAAAAAAAAAAATTGAATATAGTATTTGTGAACAGAGAAACAATTTATGTAAGTAGCCCTCTCTTATTTGTTGTAATTTTGCCAAGATGTTGCAGTATAAACTTGACTATTTGTTCTATACAAACTCAAAAATTAACATTTCCTCCCTAAGTAATTTATGTATCTGCAATATCCTATTAGCTTTGAGACCGTAAGAATTTGGAATTAAATCATTTTTGGTGGTTAAAAATATCTGTGAGCAAAGCTACCTCTAATCCACTGCTTTTGAAGAGAGTTAATATCAAGAAGCAGCAGTCTTTATCCAAGTGAGAGTTTCATGGCTTAAATTTAGGAATGAACTACCAAATTTTTTTTACTGTCTTGGATACAAACAGTATAAATCAGTTAAGATAATTACAACTAATAGTTGTTACTATTACTATAGTAGCTTCATTTATAAAATATTACTTCTTCCCTAATTAAATGAAGCATTCAGTGCTTTGCATAAGCAGTTAAAATGTTAAGTAGTTATATTATGCAGCTAAATATGTGAAAACCAGGAATAATAAGGCAGAAAATATAAAAGAAAACCAGTGATGTGAAATAAATTAGAAAGAAAATGAGCAAAGTGAAAAAATATTTGAAGCAAAAGTTTATCTGAAAAATTGAAGTGTCCAAGAGGTCAGTCAAGCATTGTACACAGAGTCAGGTGGTACTGAGTCAAACAGCAACATATAGGGCAGCCTAGCCTAACAACGAGATGATATAGTGGATAGGCTGACTCACGTTCATTTTCCCTCAGAGAACAAAGATGTACTTCAGAGCATTTTTTCTGGACTAAGTTGTAACTTTCAAGGTAAAGATATAATCATTATACCCTGGAACTCTGTGTAAAGTGGGCAGAGGAGACCAATAAATAAACCTGACTGGCAAAAATTCCCATGGTCCGCACAGTACATACTATGCCCACCATCCTATTCTACCTGTATCATTTAAGGTACCAGAAGTTAAACATCTGCAACCTATAAGAAAGTAAGAAACAAACCTGGAAATAATAAGAAAAAGCAAGCAGAGCTATTTCCAGTGTCTGGGGTATTTGTGAGATAAGATAGGATATTATCTCACTTCATTTCTGGAAAGTCTGAATCCAATTACTTTTTCATTAAAAAAAAGAAACTCACTGTAGACAGTATTAACAAAGATTTATCTCTTTCTCATCTTTTTTCCAATCACTCGTCCCTTAACCCTTTGTCATCTAGTTCCCAGTAAAACATTTCTTTGAAAGTTCACTAATAATCTGCTAAATATCATGTTCAATAGGCATGGCTTCATCCTCGAACTTTTTACCTGTCTGTATCATTTGACATTATTGGTCACATTTTTCTTTTAGAAAATTTTACAAGCTGGGGTTCCACAACATTGTACTATCTTAATCTTTGAGCCTTCTTTTCTGCCTCCTTTGATTTCTTCCTTTACTAATATATTTTCCATGGGCAATTAATTACAAAGTGTTAGAACAAAGTCTAACAAAGTGATTCATTATCTCTGGCATCTTTTTGAACAAGTCAAGGAACTCAAGAAGCTTTAATCAAATGCACTATATAACTTTCCTACCCTTTTACTATAACTGTATAGGGGTTTTTGGTTTCACTTTTTGTTTAACCATGCACACCCAAACAAGAAATTTTCAGTAAGTAATTAAATTAAATTTCTGGACATATTTTATCAGTTTCTGTAATTATTATTATTTTTTCTGTGCCATACCTTCCTTTGGGGTTTACTAATATTACAGAGGCATGTACTATGGTAATATTTTAGTGAGAGTCTGTAGGTGGTAAACTCTCTTCAGTCTTCATATGACTGAAAAATATCTTTATTTCACCCTCAGTCTTGAGAGACACACATCTAGGTATATTACATACTTCTAGGTTAACTTATTTTTTTTCTTGCATCTGGAATATATTATTCCATCCTCTTCTGATACTTACACTTGGTTTTTTTTTTCTTTAGATGTTTAGAATTGCCCATGATAAGATGGATCATGTTAGACACTCCAATTCATAAAGTCAGACAGCCCATCAGAAATCCATCAACAGATAATAATGGTACATCTGGGACACGAAGCATGAGCAGGTCCAGAGGGCATAAGCAAGCTGCATGAGCAGGTAGCCCAAAGCCCTGTGCTACCCACCAAGATTGCACCAAAACACCTTACTCAACTCACACCAATGGTTATATGTGGGATATGCTATGATCAGCTGAAGATGGAGGAAAAAGCTTGAGGCTTTATGAGTAGGTTATGGATCAGTTGGCTTAATATGCAAGTGCCAGTCACAAATGGAAAGCAGCTGCATGACAACATCACTCAGGATTTCCTTGAATGACAGTGGACAATTTTCCCAAAGGCTGACGCTTTGAGCAGAGCACCTAGAGATCCACTTTGTGTGCAGCGCTATAAATTCCTTAAGGCTGACAGGTATACAAGTCAGCTTTGAATTCTCCTTCTCATCTATCCTTATCAGTGAATAGTTTTAAAATAACATAAAACTTAGTCAAGCTACTTATATAAAAAAAATGGAAGGGGAATTTTATAATAAGGATACAGGACTATTTGATAGAACTCCAGGGGAGGAGTGAGATCAGGCCTAAGGAAAATTCAAAAAACAGAAACTGGAATTTAATCTGGACTCTTTCTCCATCTCATCTCTATTCCTCTCTGAATACATGATTTCTTCTTTCTCTCTCTTCTTTTCTCTACATACTGACATTTTCTGTTTCTCCAGTAGAAATGGTATGTGGAAAATGGAAAATGGTCAATCTATATCTCTCAAGGTTTTATATATATATGAACATATGTCATAGTCTAGCCACCTGAGAGACTAAATTTTTGATATCTGATGTAAATATAGATTTTCATGTCAAAAATTTTAAATGGCTCAGCTTGAATCAGGTGCCTATTCTTGATTCAATCAATGTGGTAGAGTACAGTCACCTTATTCAAAATGGTTGCTAGGGGCTCAGCCTTAACTCTGAGGGAGAACTAGGTCATTATGAGCTGAACAAATAAGTATACTCTATCATCCTCATTCATTCTCCAAGTTATTCAGGCTGAAAACCTCACATAAGTCAGCTTAGACTTATTCTTCTCTTTTATTTACTATATAGTTCTATTGCAAATAACTAATTCATTTTTCTTTCAAAATTACTGTTTTATCTATTCCTTCTCCTTTCTTGCTAACTTTATTACTTGCCAAAATGATAGTTAAAAAAAGGGATATTCTACTGTAGTTAAATTTGCATTTCTTTAACTTCTAGTGATGATAAACTTTTTTTTTATGTTATAGGCTATTAGTATTTCTGCTTTATTGGTGAACAAATTAGGGGGACTGAATTGTGTCCCCCCAAAATTCATATGTTGAACTGCTAACCCTAATGTGACTATATTTGAAGACAGGGTCTTTAAAGAGGTAACTGAGGCTAAATGAAGTCAAAATGGAAGGGCTGTAGGAAGAGATACCAGTGTGCACAAAGGCAAGGCCACATGAGGCCACAGCAAGAAAACAGCTGTCTGCAAACCAAGGAGAGAGGCCTCAGGAGAAACCAAAGCTGCTGACAAGTTGATCTTGGATTTCTAGTCCCCAGAACTGTGAGAAAATTAATTTGTGCTGTTTAAGCTTCAAAGTCTGTGGTATTTTGTTATGGCAGCCCTAGCAACCTAACACAGTTTGCCTCTGTGTTCTCTCTCTTTCTTTAAAGATGTTTGTTTTTCTGTTAACAGCTCTCTAAACATTGACTCTTAGCCTTTTATACACAATCTTACAAATATTTTCCCAACTTATTTGCACCCCCTTCACCTTCTTTGGTTTTGTTTACAGTCTGTTTTACATACTGACTTTTTTTTAGTATAGTCAAATTTATCAAACTTTTCATTTATGGTTTCTGCATTTGAAATTATGCTTAAGAAAGGCTTTCCCATCCCCAGAATCATATTTATATTCAGCTATGTTTTCTTCCAATTCTTTTTCCTTTTTGGTCTCATTTGAATATTATTTTCAGTGTATAAGAGATAAATTTTTTAAAACCTAGCTTACTAATTATCCCTGTACCATTTATTTCATTTTCCACCAATTTGAAATCTTTTATCATATCCTAAATACTTATATACACTTAAAACTCCTGTTGTTTTTTGCTTGTGACATTCATTCATTAAATAATTCATTTTGAAGGCTATATTATTCCACATTCACCATAATGAAAAAGAATTTTCCACCAAGTTTAAAAAACATTATTTTGGGTGTCTTGAATTGTAAAGATTATGGGGGAAAGTTTATAGTTTTTAAAGTAAAATAGTATCATATAATTGCTTTTAGCTACCAATAAACAACAAAATAAATATATACAAAATTATGTTAACCCAGTGATGAGCCTAATCAAAGAAAGGGGGGGTACCGTCTGACTTAGTTAAATTATCATACTAATCAAAAAGAAAAGAAAAACGATACAAGAAGAAACTACATGAGGATTGTCAGTTGGCTTTTTCAAACTCCTACAAGAGAATAGTTCTTGTCTTTTTAATTATTCAAAATTCTTTTCTTCACCTCAATTCTCTTGATAAAATTCCAGTGGTGATGGGGAATGAGCCAGAACGGCTATTTTTACAAAGATCACTGCTTAGTGGTAAGAAAAGAATCCAGAAGAGGGGGAAGTTGAGGGTTATGTTGTAAGGTTCTCTCAAGATCTAACTTGTACAGGCTTAGCGATGTCCACGTTGAATGTGCTTTGATACCACTTCAATCTCTCCTGTCCATGTTTAAGGCCAGAACCATTCCAGAGATTATGGAAAAAATTGGGGGGACTTGAAAATCATGCCAAAGCTTTAGCTATTACCACAAAGTAATCCATTTTTTTCTCTCTGTTTTCTATATGCCAAGCACTCCTACATACAATGGGCACCTTATAACCACATGGCAAATGTGAAAAATATTATCACCATCGCTTTAGAGAAGATGAAACTGAGAAACGAGGAATCACAAACTGCCCAAGATTACATGGACAAAAAGTAGTTCTTCCCAACAGAAATCTGTTGCGAACCACAAACACGTAGCTGAATTAAACCATAACGCTGTGGGAGCCTCAAAAAGCCGTGCCCTGAGCAGGGACGGTAAAGTCAGAGAAGACAAGGCTGGGTGCACAGACCCGAGACACAGAAATACAAAGAAGCAAGCCCACTCGTCTTCGCCTCTCCCCTCCCGAACTACTTTTTCTTAAGTGCCAAAGGCGCGGGATGGACGCCGTGCCTGGAAAGGCGGTCACTGAGAAGGGGGCCACAGAGAAAGCTCGCTAAGATTTGGACACGTAAGGTAAACATGTTAAAACCTTCAACGACGCGCCCGGCCGGCGTGTGGTAAAAGAGATGCGACAAGATCTTCCATAATACAAGGCGCAGTTCGCACCCTGAAGAAGCTCCGGGGGGGGGCCCTCCAAGCCCATCCCAGGATCCTTTGCGCCGCGCACAGACAAGCCCTGGCGCGCCTTGGCCTCTTCGGCCGCCGTCAGCCTGGAGTTACTATGGAAACCTAGCTGCCATAGCTATGTCTGTGCAACAGGCCCCTGCGTCGCGGGTGTTCGTGGAACTGGTTCCCTGGGCTGACCGGGGCCGGGAGAACAATCTGGTTTCGGGCACAGAGACACTACCTAATCTCCGTCGCCCTCTGCCCTCAGCACAGACCCAAACTGCAACCCGCGAGGTGCACGTAAGCGGCACCGCAGAGGTGTCTGCTGGCCCGGACAGGGCGCAGGTGACAGTGCGAGTGAGCAGCACTAAGGAGGCGGCGACCGAGGCCAAAAAGAGCGTTTGCCGCCGTCTAGACTACATCGCGCAGAGCCTCCAGCAGCAAGGTCTGCAGGTAAGAGTTCCGCGGGGCGGAAACTACGAGCCACAAGGCACAAAAGGGTCGGCAGATGGTCGGGCCCGCCAGGGCCGGTCGAGCGGAGGTGGGGGTGTGGAGGGGCTTGAGCGTTTAGTACGCCTTTTGTCGCATCGGTATTCCAGGGCGCGAGGACATGGCAGAGTGAATCTTTGACCTATCCTTCTAGATGAAAGCAATTATTAGCCGCAGTGAACTTGAAAAATAAAAGAATGCAAATTAGGTAGGATATCTGGCGATATTTTCTGCAATGATTTTGTTTTTAAACTTGAAATGATGAAATGTTAGATGTAAATACTTGCCCAAGTCGAGTATTGGACACTAAGCATTTTTTGTCTTGCTTTTTTCCTGCATCATGGAGCTGGTAAGTGAAGAGCACGACTTGCTTCCTCCCAACCACGTAAAACTTTGCATGGAATGGTTCTTCAGTGTTTTTCTCAAACAGTAACTTTGGGAAGTGGGAAAGAGCTTGCATCAATTTTCATTTTATAAAAATTCTCATAAAATTTCTCCAGCGTTTTTTAGTTTTAACTTTAAAAATAAAAAATTAACACAGTATTGTCAATGCCACATATATGAAATACTTTTACTTAGTTACCAGAGATGTCCATGAGACAAATCACTAAACAAATCTTACCTTAAACCTACTTCTAAGGAAAGGGAAAAAAATTATCCAGCCTTATTTAATCTGCACAATAGCCCTGTTAGGCATGTTTTAATATCCCTGTTGTCTAGATTTAAAGAGGCTAAATAATGCTCTGAACTTTAGTCAGGGCAGTATTTAAACTCATGTATTATTACTAAAACAAAAATCTAGGTTGCTTCCAACTATGCCAGGCTCCAGATAATTAGAATGAAAGAAAATTAGAAATCATAGAAGTGAACTATCTCAATTTCCTCATTTTACAGAGAAAGACCCTAAAAGCTAGAGTTGTAATTTATCCAGGGTAATATTAAGTTGGTAAAAGAGCAGTCTTGCTTCCAGTCTATTGCGAGAAATGCCATACCCCAAAAAAGCAAGTCTTTATTTTAATGAGAAAATACATTGCACTTATAAGAGTTATTAAAAAGTCATTTGGAAAAGATTTCTCCAAATGATTTTACAATTTAGAAAAATTCAAATGCTAATTATAAATAATGTGAATAAAGTGCATTTACTATGTAGAAAAATAATAGAAAATATTTATATTACTTCTCATGATGAATTATGGGTCTTTACAAAGTCCTTATTCATTTTGAACTTTGGAATCTTGGGTTGTGAGGTTTATAAACATCATTCCCTGCTTAAAGGGCTCTTCATAATCCAAACTCCTTTGGTTAATAGATGGACCCTAACTCTCTATCCTCATTTCCTATCATCTCTCTCCCCTCTTTGACTAGCTGACTTCTGTTGCTTTTTTCTTTAAGAATCAGCCCAAGCTCACTTTCTTGGCATTTTGTTCCTAATATAATACTAATCCCTGCCATACAACACTCTACTACACACTTGTAGTAAAACTTATTATAATTCTTGATTTACTTGTCTCTCCTCCATACTCTAAACCTCTACAGAGCAGAGACCATTTGCCTTCTTTTGCATTCATGGGTTATGTTTCATACACATCACATACAAAATGTATACTCAGAAAGTGCCTTTTAAATGAATAATAGAAAAAAATGAATGAAACACTAAATGAATAAGCTATTAGGTCAGCGATATTATAGATCATATATTTATGAGCTTGTGTGAAGGTAACCCTTTAATGTTGTTTTCATAGAAGAAATGTTTTAAAGTCCTAAGTAGTATATATTCATTGAACCAACAATCATTAAGCATTCCGTATCACTGTTTGTTTTTAAATAGCACTTAACATAACATTGTCTTAGTTTGGGCTGCTAGAATGAAATTCTATAGAGTAGGTAGCTTCTAAACAACAGAAATTTATTTCTCACAGTCCTGGAGGCTGGGTAGTCCAAGATCGAGGTGCCAGCAGATTTGGTGTCTGATGAATGCTAGCAAGAATTACCCTGACATCCTTGCTTTGCCTTTATTTTCTCTTCTCTCTTATTATGGGCATGAAGTGACCTTACAATGTCTGATCCTCCTTCCACAAAATTGCTTCCATCACTCAAGATGCACGTGTAAGTTCTAGTGCAAGAGAGGACTATGAGTGAATGCTGGAAGGACTGTTTCATTGACTCTTTTAACACATTGTGTTGTGAACAACACTATGGTAGGATTACACTAACAGAGTGCAACCAAAAGAGATCCCTTCTTTCCTTTTTGCTTCACAACAGACCACCTCAGCTACTATGACACTACTATCAGGAAATACTGTGTCCACAGGAGCAGCAGAAGAGAACTTTCTACATATCATGAAGTATCAAGAAATACAGTTCTTGCAGTGGACTAAATGTGTCCCCCGAAAATTCATATGTTAAAACCTAACTCCTCAATGTGATCGTATTTGGAGGTGGGGCCTTTGGGAGGTGATTAGGTCATGAGGGTGGGCCTGTTTTATAAATGAGAACTCTCAGGACCAGAGTGATTATTGGCTGATAGGTTGCCCATGGTCACACAGCTGGGACATGGCAGAATGTAGACTCCAACCAAGAAATTTGACCTCAAAACCCGTGCTGTTGACCACTACAGGATGTTGCTGCTTTATTCTCTTGGCAGTGGGTGATTGAGGTTTTACATAGCAGATGCTATTGATAGCCCCCCCCTTATATCCCTTGGCACTTCACATTTGTGTGCATGCAGTCCCAACTTCCATCTGCCAACATTTGTGAATTCTTTGCCTGAAAGTGAAAGCTTTCCCTGGCTATGGAAATCCACTCTGCCTACAAGTGGAGCCAGCCAATAGTGCCAGGGAATTAACATCCCCTCCCACAACCCCATCAGCCTTTAACTGAAGGCCCATGTGGAACTGGAATGACTGAGGGAAGTGAATGGAAAGAGATCCCATCTTTTTCATCCCTTGGGCAGGATAATTCTGAGCCATGTGTTTCACCCTGGTTCTCAGAGTTTCTCTGCAGGATTAAATTTGGGTTACCCACAGTGGTAATTTGCTTGACAGCACACCCTTTAGTGACTTTCTTGCTTTCTCTGTCTTGCTTCCCACTCCCCTACTGGTGTCTTTTGAGATCACCTTCAAAATTAACTATATACAAATCCTTGTCTTAGGATGTGTTTCTAGGGGTGCCCAACTTTAGATAGAGAGTAGTAGGAACAGATTGAACATATGCTTAGCTACAGTTTTTCACTATTAAAAATGATGACAAGATGAATGTCCTTGTAGCTATGTATTTATGCATGTCCTTAATTACAGGTTCAGTATCCCTGATCCAAAATGCTTGGGACCAAGAATGTTTCAGATTTTGGATTTTTTTTGGATTTTGGAATATTTACATTATATACTTACTGGTTGAGTATTCCTAATCTGGAAGTCCAAAATTTGAAATGCTCCAGTGAGCATTTCCTTTCAGCATGATGTCAGGGCTCAGAAAGTTTCAGATTTTGGAGCATTTCAGGTTTTCAGATTAGAGATACTCATCTGGTAATGTTTGGACATTAATTCCTGGGTTATGCATATTTGAAGGCTTATGAAAAATTATACTCTAGGAAGATAAGTTTATACTTTCACCATGTGGCACAGCAGGCATTATTTTTTTCTTTAATTTTGCCAGTTCAGTAGTCAAAAAAAATGATACTGTTATTTCTCTTTTTTGAACATTTGAAGTTAAACTTTTTATGTGTAAATTTCCAGTTCATAATACTTTGCCCATTTTTATGTTGTCTTTACTTTATTCATTTATAAGAACCTTAAAAATTAAGATGATCAGTAACGTATCATATATTGCAAAAACTTTTCCCAGTTTTTTATTTTGTCATATGATTTAAAGGATTGTACACTCAAAATTTTAAAGTTTTATTTAACTTAATTCATTCATCTTTTCTGCATGTTTTCTGCCTATGATATGATGCTTCTTAGGTCCTTCCCAAGCCTAAGGCTATATATCTATTAATTAATATTTCCTAGAATCTTTAGGGACCATTGATAGTACATTAAATATTTACATTGTGCTTGGATTTTACTTTGGTATAGGATAAGGGTTTTGTTTTCCCTGAAATAGATAAGTAGCTGTACTGGGACTATTTATTGAAGTCTGTCTTTCCCTTACTGCATGTACAAGAACCTATCTCAAACTGCCTTTAAAAATAAAAATTATTGTTTTACTTAACTAAAAAGTGTAAGTTGTAATATGGGCCTTTCAGGTATGATATAGTCAAGGCTCTATGAATTTTGATGCAGTTCTCTTGGCTTTACCTGTATCTTCCTTCATAATACCAAAATGGCTGCAACATTCCCAAGCCTTAAATCTCATACTGTATCTTAAAGAGAAAGACAATAGTCCTTACTTCTTCCAGCCAACCGTTAAAAAAAAAAAAATCCTACAGTTCACCCTAAATGGGCAACCTAAATTTATCTTTGTGGTCAGAGGAATGCCATTGACTACTTAACTTAGATTTGGATGTTTGTCCATCTTTTAACCTAATCCTGTGGCAAGTCAGAAGTGATAATCCCAAATGGTTTAGACCTATTAGGGTTTACCCTGAACCACATAGCTGCTGCTCAGAGGGAGTAGGGGCAGAATGTATGACATGAGAATTCCATATTGCCTGTTGTACCTATTGCTTTAAAATGTTAGTATTATTTGCAGTCTTCAGATATTCTTAAATCAGTTTCAGAATACTAGTTCATTTGGTCCTTGTTATGCTCCTGTATTAGTACTACACTGTTTAAAATTATTACATCTTTATAAAACATTTGTAGGGCAAGTTCAACCCTCATTCTTCTACTGAAAAGATTTCCTGTCTACAAGGAACAGAGGGACATGTTAAATGACAACATGGGATTACAGTCAGAAATTCCAGATGGTGGAAAATTGTATAGGGCAAATAAAACTTTTATTTATATTTGCATGAAGTTTATATATTAATTTCAGGTTAATTGCTGATTTTACAGTGTTATGTCCCAGTCCATTTACTCAGGTTTTTTTTCCTATAAAGTCCTATGATTTTCTTCATGTTTACCTTTTTTATTTCTATGAAAACAATTTTTTTTTGGTTATTGAGATTGTTACCATCATATGATTTATGTTTCCTTCATGTGATTCCTTCATATGATTTAAGTAATTATTCCTGTCTTGACCATTTTGTCTTAAAACTCTGCCTTTGATATTTAGAAATAAAACAGTAGCTTAATCAGGAAAACGTAGTGGACTAGGCTGGTATTTTTCAATATTTTTTAGTTTTATAGCCAGCGTGGCAGAAGTTCTCAATCTTGGCACTATTAACATTTTAGATTGGATAACTCTTTGTTGCCAGGGGCTGTCCTGTGCATTGTAGAATATTTAGCAGCATTCCTGGCCCCTCCTCATAGAGTGACCAACATGTCCCCATTTACCTAGAACTGCTCAAGTTTTAAAACTGGCAGGCCCATGACTCAGGAACCTTCTTAGTTCCAGTTTAACAGGGACACTTGATCACCTTGTCTATTTACTACATGACAGCAGTGTACTCTCCTTCCCCCATTGTGACACAAATGTCTCTAGACATTGGCAAATGTCACCAGGGGAGCAAAATCACCCTCTGGTCAAGAACCACTGCCCTATGGATAAACAAGAGATCTCATATACTGTGCGGGAACCCAGCAGCCACACTACCAGGAATATATCTATTGTGAAACAAAGTTAGGTTTATTTAGCATGATGCAGCAAAGAAGAATGCATCCCAAAGGACCTTAGGAGTGTTTCAGAAACAGAGAGTAAGGGAGGATACTCTTAAAGGTTTTAGGCTTCTGCTGAGTGATTTCAAGGAAGGATTGGTGAAGCAGGCAGGAATATTTGGTAATTGGCTATTTTCTTCATTTTTTTTTTTCCACAGGAAACCCAGAGGATTAAAGGGTGTTAGAGTTGCCTTTGGTAAAAGCACAGCAATCAAGCAGAGAAAGAATGGCCCCTCGACCAAATCCAAACTTCACAGAACAAATCCTCACTAAATGATTTGTTCTGTAAAATTTGGATTCAGTCAAAAGGCGGCACTCAAGGATCCAGAAGGCCACATGTGGCCCCAAAGCCACAGGTTCCCCACCCTGTACACACTTCCCTTTGTAATTCACTGGCTAAATCAAGTATTTTACTGCTTCTAAGACTTTGTTCTTTTTCAGAGAAAAACAATAAGAGTGTAAAGGAAATTTAGTAGAGAAAGAAATATCTTTTCAACAAATGGTGCTATAACAGTTGAATGTCCATATGCAAAAAATGAACCTCCACACATACCTCATACCTTATACAAAAATTTGTTCAAAGTCGATCAATGTTGAGCAAGTGGTATCTGTTGCCTATTATCAGGATAGAAGTCTAAGCACTTTTGCCCACTGTATCTTGGTATTAGAGTCACCAAAAAAACACAGCGCAGTCAAGCACTGGATGGAACAACACTTTATTCACATAGAAAAGAGAAAGAGCAAGATCAGTTTCAGTAGTAGGTATCAGTCGCCGGTGGCCAGCAGGTCCCTCCTGGCAGCTAATGCAGGGAAGTTGACCTGTATACATTCCTCTTGTGCTGCAATAGAAGGACCCTATCTCCTCCCTGCAGGGGACAGACATAGCAGTGAGGTTGGCCAGGTGCCATATGACACATGCTTAAGCAGAATAAAGAAGGACACATTGAGTCTAAAATGGGGAAAGATATTCACATGCAAGGAAACAAGCCCAGCACAAGCTGCGAAGATGCTTTATCTCTTGGCAAGGAAGTGTTCTAGGCCCAAGGCCCATTCTTAGGCAGCTGAGTGGGGGTCAAAAGACTGTATGCATGAGATTGCCTTTCCCAATAGTAAAACATAAAACTTCTAGAAGAAAGTAAGGGAGAAAATCTAAATGGCCTTGGGATTGAAGATCAGTTTTTAGATATACAAGTTGAATATCCCTTATCTGAAATGCTTGAGACCAGATGTGTTTCGGATTTTGAATTTTGGAATATTTGCATTATATACTTACAGGTTGTGTATCCCAAATCCAAAAATCTGAGCATCATGTTGGTAACTCAAAAAATTTTGGATTTTGGAGCATTTCAGATTTCAGATTTTCAGATTTGAGATGCTCAGCCTGTGTTACCAAAAGCACAATCCATGAAACAAACAAACAAAAAGATAAATTATATTTTATCAAAATTAAAAACTTGCTTTATGAAGGATATTGTTAAAATGAAAAGACAATCTACAGACTGGGAAAAAATATTCGTAAATTACATATCTGATAAAGGACTTATATCAAGAATACAAAACTCTTAATTCAACAATAAGAAAACAAACAGCTCAATAAAAAATGCACAAATTATCTGAACAGACACTTCACCAAAGAATATATATAAATGGCAAATAAACACATGGAAAGATGCTCAACATTATTTGTCATTAGGGAAATGGAAATTAAAACCACAATGAGACACCACTATGTAACTATTAGAATGGCTAAAATCCAGTAACACTGATGATATCAAATGTTGGGAAGGATGCAGAGCAACAGGAATTCTTGTTTGTTGCTGATGGGATTGCAAAATGATACAGCCACTGTGGCAGATAGTCTTACAGTTTCTTATAAAGTTAAAAGTCAATTTACCATAGAAACCAGCACTCCAGGGTAATTTATCCAAGTGAATCGAAAACTTAAGGTCATATAAAAATTTGCACACAAATGTTTATAGTAGCTTTATTCATAATTTCTAAAACTGTAAGCAGCCAAAGTATCTTTCTACAGGGGAATGGATAAACAAACTGTGGTACATCCATGCAAAAGAGTACTATTCAGCAATAAAAAGGTATGAGAATTGATTCACAGAACAACATGACTGAATCTTAGATGCATATTGCTAAGTGAAAGAAGCCAGACCCAAGTGGCTTATATTTTATGATCCCATTCGTGTGACATTCTGGAAAAGGCAAAACTATGGGGACCGAAAACAGATTATTTGTTGACAGGGGTTGTTAGAGGGGGGAGTAATTGACTATTGGGTATGCATGGAGGAACTTTTAAGGTGAAAGAACTATTCTTTGTGGTACTGGGATTGTGGCATTTTTCAAAGCCCATAGAGCTGTGAATCACAGAGCATAAACATTAATGTATGCATTAAAGAGGCTATCAGAGGATCAATCCCAGGATAGAATTTAAACTGCAACAAATGAACCCAACTCTGTTACAAATGAGTGACATAAGTGCACTGAAGGGGAATGGGGAGGAGTGTCCTAAGTAACTAGAAAATGATGTTTTGACTGGAAGCTGTAAGGATGAAGAAGAAAGATACATAAACCCTATACTCTAGTTGGTAAATTTGTTTTGCAAGGAGGTACTAATTAATTCTGAAACCACTTTACATGTATACTGGGATTGAACAAATAGGTAGGTGGATGATGGATGGTAGGAGGCAGGTTTTTCACAACTGGAGAGGGAAGTTACAGATAGGAAGGGAAGGTTAGAATGAACTCTGCGATTCTGAATTAGAGTTGGAAACATCAGCGTGAACACGTGTTTAGCTTTGTTTATATATAGGTGGAAAGATACAGAAACAATAAATGTGTGTATATATGTATAGTAAGTGTGTGTGTATATGTGTGTGTGTGTGTGTGTTTTATATATATATAAAAACCTAGCTTGTTCCACTGAGAAGGACTAATAGAAGGAAGCAGTCTCAGCATTCAGATCTCATTCTAAATACCAATCTCAAAGAAAAGGTACTACGCTTCTTGGAGAAATGGCTGATTCTGGGGCTGGGGCAGGGAAACTACATAAGCCTGTAGCATCTTATACCAGAAAGTAAGAAAGTGCTCAAAAAATAAAGGATAGGGGTATATCAAAGGAATATAAGAGCTAACCTGAAAGAAATCCCAATGGCCAAAGCTAGAACAATTTGAGCAACAAAATAAAGTAGTATTTATTGAGTGTGGGCCATACTTAGTCACTTCTAATTAATAAAACATGGAAAGGGAAAAATAGTAACTTTACAGTGGAGAAACCTGACAAACACTACCTTAACCAAGTGACCAAGGCTAACATCATGAGTAATGTCATGTGGATATCATGTACCACATGATGTGTTGTGATGAGAAAGGCACTTCACCTCTGTGGTATTCTTTCCTAGAACTTATAACCCCAGTTTAATCATAAGAAAACATCAAACAAACCCCAAATTGAGGGATGGTCTGCAAAATACATAACCAAAACTTTCAAGGTCATGAAAAACAAGAGAAGACTGAGAAACCATGAAGAACAGAGGGGACTAAGGAGACATGATGAATTAATGCAATGCAGTATCATGGATTTGATCCTGGAGTAGTAAAAAGGACATTAATGGAAAAACTGGTGAAATCCAAATAAAGTTTGGAGTTTAGTTAATGATAATGGACCAATGTTGGCTTTTTAGTTTTGACAAATTCACTATAGTAATATAAGATAATAATATCAAAGAAGTCTGAAACTGAGGTATATGGGAACTCTATACTATCTTGGTAACTTTTTTGTAAATTTAAAATTATTCCAAAAGTTTATTTTAAACAGTTCATAACAGCATGTAGAATATAACTTTATGAAAAAGTCTGTACATAGATCTAGGTATGTTTATATGCATTGATAGATGGTTTAGTAAAATGTTTACTAAAATATTAACAGTAATGGGGTTTAGGGACATTATTACTTTCTTGTTCTTTTCTCTAGTATTAGATTTTCTTTAATTAGCATATGTTATTTTTATTTTAAAAACACTATTAAAAACAAAAAGCAATAAAAGATACTTTTCTTTCCAACTACCTTTCTAAAATTATTTCTCTAATAATTTTTCTTTCAGAAGTTTTATATGTGTTTATCAAGTGAAGTGGGGAAAAAAATGAAAAAACATATATCCAAAAATGGAAGAAAGATATGCTTGCGTGTTATAAGAGAATATTAGATAACAAAAAAGTTTCATGTTAATCAAGTGAAAAAAGCTGATTACAAGCACTATATACAGTACAGTAGTCCCCCTCTTATCCACAGTTTAGTTACCTGCAGTCAACCGCAGTCTAAAAACATTAAATGGAAAATTCCAGAAATAAACAGTTCATGATTTTTAAATTGCACACCATTCTGGGTAGCACAATGAATCATCCTTTTGCCCAGCATATCCATGCTGTATATTCTACCTGCACATTAGTCACTTAGTAGCTGTCTCAGTTATCTGAGCAGGAAAACATGGTATATACAGGGTTTGGTACTGTCCATGGTTTCAAGAATCCACTGGGGGTGTTGGAACATATCTCCTGTGGATAAGGGAGACTACTGTATTGTTTTATACTTATCTGTATCTAAATTTTCTCCAATGAGCAAGTATTACCTTTATAATAAAAATTGCATTAATATTTTCATGGGAGTGACAGACATCAGAGCTGTAATTGGAATTTGAATTCATATATTCAGGTTAAAGCTTTTTAGAAATGTTCTGGATTATATAAGCTGCCTGTAATTAGTTTATATCTTAAAATTTAGATGCAGCCATATCCCCTGCTAAATAATTTATAATTAAATTGTTATTTGGCATAACAATCATTATATATTTATTAAGCATATATTTTGAGGTACAACAAAATTATATAAAATATAAGTTTTGCTGGTCCCCAAGGACGACAGTAGCTTACAAACGAATTTCACTGAAAATCCTTTTGAAAAGTAAATAAGAAATTTAACCTTATCAGAATTTTGTATCCTATACTTACCCTGAGAATTAAAAAGTATTAATACTACGTTTCTAAAAACAAACTGGCTCAGGTCCAGTATTTCAAGAAACACTTATATCATAATAGTATAGTATCTACCTTTTCTGAGTGCCTTCTCTATGCCAAGTACTTTATGTACAACTTCTCATTAAATGCTCAAAACAGTTCTATATGGTGTGCATGGTATTAACCTGATTTTATAAATGTGGAAACTAAGGCTCAAAAAACTGAGTAACTTTTCCAAAGTTCTACATGATAGGTATGTAGTAAATTTATATTAAATTATAATTAAACATTTTAAAAATTTGAACTCAACATTAAGTATGCTTTATGTACAAACAATTTCTCATATATATCACCCTAAGTCCATACTTTCTTTATAAACTAATGTGAAAATTACTATAAATGGAGTGACAATTATGAAATTTTAAGCAAATATTTTTAGGTTTCTGAATTATTTTATGTCACTTTTAGGAAAGTTTTAAAACATCAGGCAAAGCGGTTCTTTTTTCATACTTTATATCTTCCTGATTTTAATAATTTCGGGTTTCTAATTTATGTCATAGAGTAATTGCATTCAGTGTCAAACATCTAGTAATCGTACTCTTGGACTTTCTGTTTCAGGCAGAAAATGTGACTGTGACAAAGGATTTTAGAAGAGTGGAAAATGCTTATCATATGGAAGCAGAGGTAGAGACTTAAATAATTGGAAACAGCATGATTCTGTGGGGACAATTTGTTTACTTTTATTCTTGAACTGAAATGAACAGGAGAAATGCTTCTCGTGATATTGATAAAAGGTTATTTTTCTAAAAATCATTTTTGGTGTTATATATAAGTGTGAGCTTTTAAAATTAATTTAATGAGATTTATTTAAGAGAAATTGTTTAAATGGAATAAAAATAGCAAGTGGGAAATAGTTAATTGCCACCTGAATAAAATTTAGTAATATTATCACCTAGTAAGCAAGAAACACTACAGGAGAGAAATTTATTTTCAGATAAACAGCAAATGGATAAAGTTATAACATGAAAGATTGAAACATTTTTCAATATTCTTTGTTAGGCAGTATAATCTTACTGTGTTGTGATAAGTATTATTTAAAAATAAAAATCACTCAACCTTTATACAAATTCAAAAGAATGAAACTATTTTCAGTACACTCAATTAACAACATTTAGTTCCTACAACTGCCCATACTTTTATTTATGTTTAAAAATGTGATGATCAGGATTTTATGAAATTAGAGCATGTTCTAGTTGTGGTTGGATTACAGGACTGCTATCCATTCCTGATTCCAAACATTTTAGGGTATGTGCTTAGTCCATGCTGCCTCCTTGTCCCAGGAAACAAAGAAGAGTGGGGTTATAGTGGAATCTTGTTTATTGAGTGAGAGAATCTTTGTCTTTGGAGGTACAAAATACCTCCAGAAAGCAGCTGGTCCTATCTACAGGCAAATAATGTATTATTTTTCTGATTTTAAGGGAGTGACCTTAGGTTCAAACCACACAGGCCCAGACTTCTCAAAAGGTCATATAGCAAGAATTAGAATGAAAATTAGAACCTTAGTTTCTTATCTCTTGAAATAGCAATTTCCACAATGTTCTGTTTGTTGCCACAATGCATATTTTAATCATTTTGTGATTTTTCCACTTAAAATTAAGCTATCTCAAGGATTTTTTAAATTACTCATTATGATTTTAGAGACCCATTTGGCAAAAGTTACTTTGTAGTAGTGAGGACTGAAAAATACCTTTCAAAACAAGATGAAGTACAGTCTTGTAAGATTATAGAGGTTAAAAGCTGGGAGTATGTTATAGCACTCCTCCAGTAGTTATTACTTGTTAGGACTTCAGATTGTAATGAACATAGATAGGAGCAGATTATCTTAGTTAAGGAGGTTTATTGTGAGGGTACACAAGGGACTAATGAGAAAAAGGAAGTAGCCCCAGCAATGACATAGCCAAGCTTCATGGAAAACGAATGTTTTTCAGATCATTGAGTTGTTCTAGGGACTGACCTTCCAGGTGCAGAAGAGAGCATTAGAGCTGCTTCTTTGAAAACATGACTAAATGAGGATTTGGCTAAACTCTGTTCCTCTTTCTTCTGCTTTACTTACCTTTTTAATATGTTATATTCAAATTTCTTAAGAGAGGATCTGATTATATTTTGTATAGGGCTCCATGGTAGCCAGAACTCATATCATATCACACAGTCCAATACATGATTGCTTTACGGTCAGCACCAATAGTCATTGGAGACCATTGTGTTGGGATCACAGGATACAAAGTCTGCCAACCTATGCATAAAGAACAATGTGTGGCTTTATGGCTATGGATGCAGCAAACACTAAAATCTAATATCTAACATATACCAGTATTTTCAAGGACTGTTAAATATATGGAATAAGATTACATGGTAGGTAGACTCTTACAACTCAATAGCAAAAAAACAAATAGCCTGGTTTAAAAATGGGCAAAGGACTTGAATAGACATTTATCAAAAGAAGACATACAGATGGCCAATAGGTATATGAAAAGGTGCTCAGCATCACTAATTATCAGAGCAATACAAAGGAAAACCACAGTGAGTTATAACCTCACACCTTGTTAGGGTGGCTATTATCAAAAAAGAAAAAGATGATTAAGTGTTAGTGAGGATGTGGAGAAATTAGAACCCTTGTACACCACTGCAAGATGGTGTAACCATTATGGAAAACAGTATAGAAGTTCCTCAAAAAATTAAAAATAGAACTATATGATCCAGCAATCCCATTTCTGGGTATATATCCAAAAGAATTGACATCAGGATCTAGAAGAGATATCTGTACTCCCATGTTCACTGCAGCAGTATTCACAATAGCCAAGATATGGAAACAACCCAAATGTCCATTGGCAGATGAATGGATAAAGAAAATGTGGTATATACATGCAGTGAAATGTTATTCAGTTTTTAAAAAAGAAGGAAATCCTACCATTCGCAACAACATGGATATACCTGGAAGACATTATGTTAAGTGAGATAAGTCAATCACAGAAGGATAAATACTGCATCATTCCCCTTAAATGCTGTATCTGAAATAACCAAACTTAAAGAAGCAGAAAATAAAATGGTGATTGACAGGAATGGGGGAGGGGAAATGGGGATTCTTTATTCAGTGGGTATAAAGTTACTGTTATCCAGATGAATAAGTTCTAGATACCTGCTATACAACATAGTGCCTATGTAAGCACAATGTTGTGCACTGAAAAATTTGTTAAGAAGGTAGATCTCGTGTTAAGTGTGCTTAGGGTTAGTTGAACTTTCTGTATCTGTGGGTTTACAATTCTTACCAAGTTTGGAAATTTTTTGGTCATTATTCTCCACATATTTTTCTTGTTCCCCACTGTCTTCTCCACTGGGACTCCAATTATATGTATATTAGTCTACTTGAAATTGTCCCACAGCTCACTGATTCATTTGTTCTTTTTGTGTTTTATTTTGGATAGTTCTTATTGCTGTGTTTCCAGGTTCACTAAGCTTGTTTGTGTAATGTCTAATTTCCTGTTAATTCTCTTCAGTGTATTTTTTATCTCGTACATTGTAGTTTTCATCTCTAGAAGTTCAGTTGGGTCTTTTTATATTAAATATCTTCCATGTGTCTGCTTAGCTTTTGAGCACATGAATTACAGTTATAATAACTTTTAAAGACCTTGTCTTTTAATTCTGACATCTGTGTCCGTTCTTGGTTGGTTTGAAATACAAAAAAATATACCAGTGCACATTATAATCACATTGCTCAAAACCAATAATAAATCTTAAAACAGCCAGAGGAAAAAGACATATTATATACAAAGGAACAAAAACAAAACAACAGATTTCTTGTTGAAAACAATGCAAGGGAGTAGACAGTGGAGCAACATCTTTAAAGTACTGAAAGGGGGGAAAAAAAAACCTGTAATAAACCTAGAAGGCTATATCCAGCAAAAATAGTGTTCAAAAACAAAGGCCAATTAAAGACCTTTTCAGTAAGTTGAAAGAATTCATTACCTGTAAACCTGCACTATGAGAAATTTAAGTGACATCATTTAGGCAGAAGGAAATGATACCAGAAAGAAATAGGAATTTACACAAAGGAATAAAGAGTACTGAAAATGGTAACTACAGGGGTTAATATATGATATTTTTCTTATATAAATCTTTTTAAAACTGTCCATATTTATATAAAAAATAATTGTTTAAGCAAAATGATAGTGATGAACTATAGGGATTATAACATATATAAAATATATAACAACAATTGCGCAAAGGTCAGGAAGGGAAAAATAGAAGTACGATATTGTAAAGTTCTTATGTGAAATGGTATGATATCTTTTTAAGGTAGATTGTGGTAAGTTAAACATGTATCCTATAATAAAGCAAACACTATGATAACAACAAAAAGTTACAGCTAATAAGCCAAGAAAGGATATAAAATAGAATAATAAAAATACAAAAGAAGACAGAAAATGAGAAAAGGGAGAATAAAGAAGAGACAAATAGAAAATAAATAGCAAATCACAGGTTTAAGTTAACCATATCAACAATCAAATTTAATGTAAATAGTCTAAATACCTATACTAAAAGGCAGATATTTTAGATTGTATAAAAAAGTACACTCCACCTTTATGCTTCCTGAGAGTAGTGTACTTTAAGTATGAAGACATAAATTGGTTAAGAGTAATGGGATAAAAAAAGATACACCATGCTAACATGAATCAAAAGAAAGCTGGAATGCCTATAATAATACCAGACAAAGTAGATTTCAGAGCAAAGAATATTATCACAGATAGAGGAGATCATTTCATAATGATAAAAGGGTCCATTAATCAAGAGGACATACAACCCTAAATACTTACATACCTAATAACAGAGGTTAAAAACACTTCAGGCAATGATAAAACTGCAAAGAGAAATAAATAAGTCTACAGTTTTAGTAGAAGATTTCAATACCCTCTTTTCAATAATTAATAAAACCAGTAGACAGAAAATCAGCAAGAATATAAAAGATTTGAATAACACTGTTAACCAGTTTGACTTGCTTAATATATATAGAACATTCAATCTAAAAACATCAGCCTACACATTCCTTTGAAGTACACATGGAACACTTGCCAAGATAGACTATATTCCTGATTATAAAACAAGTCTCGATAAATTTAAAAGTATTTGAATCATACAAGGTAAGTTCTCTGACCATAGTGGAATTAAATTAGAAACCAATAACAGAAGGGTCTAGGGAAAATCCCCCAAATACCTGGAATTTAAATAACATACTTTTCAATAAGACATGGGTCAAAGAAGAAATTGAAAGAGAAATTAGAAAGTATATAAATTTAAGGAAGAAATTATGCCAGTTCTATACAGAAAACTGAAAAGGAAGGAATACTTTCCATCTCATTCTTTGAGGCCAGAAGATAAAAAAACCAAAAACCAGAAAAAAAAATTACAAGTGACGAAAACTATAGACTGATATCCATGATAAACCTATATGCAAAAATTATAAACAAAATTTTAGATCAAATCCAATGATTTGATAAAATTTATATCCTATGTTTATATAGGATAATACATAATGACCATGTGTAGTTTATCCCAGGTATGAAAGAATGGTTTAACATTTAAAAATTGGTCAATGTAATTTGCCATATTAATAAACTAAAAAAGAAAAACCACATGAGCATCTTGGTAGACACAAAAAAATTTAACAAAATCTATCGACCATTCCTATAAAAATTCTCAGTAAAATGGGAATAGTAAGGAATTTCCTCAAACTGATAAGGGGCATCTATGAAAAACCTACAGCTGACATCATACTTAAAGGTGAAACACTGAATGCTTTGTGCCTAAGATCAGGTACAAGAAAAAGATGTCTTCTCTTATGACTTCTATTCAGCATTGTACTTGAAGTTCCAGCCAGTGCAGTAAGACAAGAAAAAGAATAAAAGGCATCCAGATTGAAAGGGAAGAACTAAAACTGTCTTTATTCATGAACAACATAACCATCCATGTAGAAACTCTGATGGAACCTACAAAAAAAGCCATTAGAACTAATGAACATCAAAATTTAAAATACCTAGGGATAAATCTGATACCTGTATGTTGAAAACTACAAAATATTGCTGAGAGAAATTAAAGAGGACCTCAATAAATGGAGAAATATATCTTGTTCATGGTTTGGAAGACTCAATATTATTAGGATATCAGTTCTCCCTAAATTGATTTATATATAGATTCGTTACAATCCTCATCAAAGTTCCAGCCAGCTTTTTAAAAATAGAAATTGACAAACTGATTATAAAATACATTTGGAAATGCAGAGGATCTAGAACTACTTTGAAAAAGCAGCATCTTTATTCATAATAGCCAAAAACTGGAAGCAACCCAAATGTTTTTCAAACTGTGGTTACATCCATATAGCCGAATATTACTCAGCTTAAAAGGAACAAACTGTTATGCAACAGCATGGATGAACTGCAGATGCATTATGCTCAGTAAAAGAAGTGAGTCTCAAAAGGCTACATGCTGTATGTTTCCATTTATATGACATTCTGAAAAAGGCAAATCTGTAGCAATGGAGAACAGATTAATCGTTGCCAGGGTTTGGGAGTTGGGGAAGGAACTGATAATAAAGGAGTTGCTTGAGGGAATTTTGAGGGATGATGTAACAGGTCTAAATATTTGTTATGGTGGTTACAGAGCTCTATACATTTCTCAAAATTAATAGAACTCCTCAGGTAGTGGCACACACCTATAGTCCCAGCTACGCAGAGGGCTGAGGCAGGAGGATCACTTGAGCCCAGGAGTTCAAGGCCAGCCTGGGCAAAATAGTGAGACCCAGTCTATTAGATAAAATTAAATTAAATTGATAGAACTCTACACACAAAATGAGAATATGTTTAGTGTGTAAAGGAAAAAAATAAAAAATAAAAATTTCCATGAGGTAATGATGGATGTCTGGGATTCTTTATACCAGCAGTCCCCAACCTTTTTGGCACCAGGGACTGGTTTCATGGAAGACAATTTTTCCACGGACTGGGGGCTGGGAGGATAGTTTTGGGATGATTCAAGCGCATTACATTTACTGTGCACTTTATTTTATTATTATTACGTTGTAATATATAATGAAATAATTATACAACTCACCATAATGCAGAATTTAATGCCGCCACTGATCTGGCAGGAGGTGGAGCTCAGGCGGTGATGAGAGCGATGGGGAGTGGCTATAAATACAGATGAAGTTTTGCTAGCTCACTCACCCACCCACCACTCACCTCCTGCTGTGTGGCCCAGTTCCTAACAGGCCATGGACCTGTACAGTCTGCAGCCCGGGGGTTGGGGACCACAGCTTTATACTATTAACTCTACTTTTGTGTATGTTTGAAAATTCCCATAGTAAGAAGTTTAAAAGACTAAAAAATAAACTATGATGGTAGAAGAGATCCACAGAATCATAGAAATACAAATACTGCATGCCCAAGGATAAAGGACAGGGGAATGAAATGGAAATTATAGAAAACAGAGAAAAGATTGGTCAAGGGAGTACCATGAAAATAGTGTCTTGGAAGCCAAAGGAGCTAGGAATTTGGGAGATGGGAAATAGGCGGGAATAAAGTGTTGGCAGTGTGAAAAAAGCAAGTGTTAAGAACCATGAGAGAGTATAAGGAGATCATTGGTAACTTTATAAACTTTTTTGGAATATTAAACATAAAAGCAGATAAGAGATTAAGAAAAGAAATAATAGTGAAATGGAAGCAGAATGGACTGTTCTTTACGAAATTAGTTTTTGAAAGAAGACTTTCAATAGAAAGTAGAGACTGGTTCACTAAAAGAGAAAATTGCATGCTTTAGAGTGACCCAGTCTTTTGCAATTTAAAGTGATAAATTTAATCTTTGCCCCCTTCCCTGTTGCTGTGACAGATACTTAGTATTGAAACCTGATAGAACATTAGTCTTCAATGAATAACATTCATGATTAAAGGCAGCTGTTTCGCATTGTGTAAGGTGCAGTCATCTCACATCTTTCTTTCTCTTTGCTACTCCAGGTTGCTCTCCAGTACCTGTGCTTTTTTGTTTTACATATTGAGCTTATGTAAGGGTTCTTTAGAAGAAAAGGTTTAGTCCTCTTTCATGAAAAGTTTAAAGACTATGGTTTTAAAGTATTGCTGAATATAAGGACTGCTTCCACATATTTAAAGGCAGAGGACATAGTGAAATAGATTAGCTTCCACATACAGATCTGAAAATAACTATTGGAAGAAGAAACATACCTCAGTGACAGCAGTGAAGTATGACATAATTACTGCTAATCAGGAAGCTAACAGCATAGATTAGACTAAGGAGTCATGAGAAGTTATCAGAGTTAGAATTTAGCCAAATAATAAAGTTGAAGGGTAATCCTCCAATATCATAAAAAGTCTCTGGTTTAAAATGAATTTTAAAATATTCAAGTCGATATTAGATAAATTTTAAAATTCATAACCAAAAATATTAACTTTAATAACAAAATATTAATTTAGTTATAAGTATCAAATAGGCTTTTTAAAAAATCTGTTACATACTATAAAATGGTATATACTCATAATCTGGCTTACTTTTTTTACTCACATTTAGAGAAAATTTTGAAATAGTACATCAGACATGAAAATAATATCAAGTGTCATTTCATTTACAGGTCTGCATTACATTTACTGAATTTGGAAAAATGCAAAATATTTGTAACTTTCTTGTTGAAAAGCTAGATAGCTCTGTTGTCATCAGCCCACCCCATTTCTATCATACTTCAGGTTCTGCTGAGACTCTACGGTAAGTTTAAGCACATCTTTAACTAAGTTACCAATTCTTTAAACAAAACTATTCATTGCTACAGTTTGTTGACTGTCATATTAATACTCTCTGCATTTAATTCCTAAGACGACAAGCCTGTCTTGTTGCTGTTGAGAATGCATGGCGCAAAGCTCAAGAAGTCTGTAACCTTGTTGGCCAAACCCTAGGAAAACCTTTACTAATCAAAGAAGAAGAAACAAAAGAATGGGAAGGCCAAATAGATGATCACCAGTCATCCAAACTCTCAAGTTCATTAACTGTACAACAAAAAATCAAAAGTGCAACAATACATGCTGCTTCAAAAGTATTTATAACTTTTGAAGTAAAGGGGAAAGAGAAGAAAAAAAAACATCTTTGAAATTCCAACCAAAATATATTGTATTTGCATCTTTTTATCTATTTTTATTCTTTTTATAATGTTTGCTTTTGTCCTGAATATATCAATTGTATAGTAGATAAACTGTTTTCTCTCCAAAATCTGTAAATCCTTGAATATAGTCCCACAGAATATTTATGTTCACGTTCTGTTTCTGTTTTCAAAAACTTACACTGAGAAACACTCTTGGGAAATAAATGTATTATGTGCACAGTTGTATGCTGACAATTCATACAAGTGCATGCATAAATAATATTTCTATAGGGAGAAACACTGACCCCTTTATTTCATAATTCTTAAAGATTTTTAGGCTAACATTTTCTCAGCCATGGTTTTATATAAAAACTAGGCTTCAATAAATTAAATTTTTAAAATTGTAATACAAAAATTTTTACACATGAGAAGGAATTCTTATATCTCATCAAACCTAATAATTTTCCACAACTCATGATGAATATAGATACATGATTTTAAGTGCATCCTGTCAGGTCTGAGATTTTATTTTACCTTACTTACAAGGTAATAAATTAGCTTGTTACTGTTTCACTGATGCTGGCAGAAGACATGAGACTCCTGGGATAGAAATCAATGACTTTTACTCATGGCACAGCAAAGAGCATGAGCATCAGCATATTTTCATGGGTTCCCCTTGTCCCAAGTCCCACGGGGGCAACACAACATGGCCATATACGATATGGCTACACATACACTGGATTTTCATAGTAGCTGAGGAATACTGAGCTGGGAGGATTCACTGCTTTTTATGAACGGAAGCAAGCCTGTTCTTTGTCCTGGAGGGAGACGTTGCCTCATCCCTAACAGATGTTCATTCCATACTCAATCCTGAGAAGTGGTCCAGGTAAAGAGCAGTCATAGTCTTGCATTGTTGGCACACCCAGCAAGATGTGTCAGAGGGTGAGATCCACTGAGGACTATCTCACATCTAACAGTTTTCTTACTAGGTCCAGAGATCATTTTGTTAAGATGCAGACCAACAACCCTAACCTTAACAGCTTCACAACATGAATAGAAAGATTGATAGATAATTCATAGCTTTTTATAAAAAGGCAATGAGGTATAATAGGGAAAGATTTTGATGCCAAAAATAAAAGATATATGGACCAGACTCTTATCAACAGAGCTCCTTAGATTATACCAACACTTTGTGATACAAAAACAATGCAGTTCATATATGTAATTTGAAATTTCCTAGAACACACATTTAAAATAGTAAAAATTTAAAAAGAAACAATTGAAACTAATTTTAATAACATTTTATTTAACTAAGTATATCTAAATTATTATTTCAGCATGTTATCAATATTTTTTAAATTATTAATGAGATTTTATATTATTTTGTACTAAGTTTTCAAAATCCAGTGTATATTTTATATTACAACACATCTCAATTCAGATGTAAATTTTCATCAGAAGTATTTGATCTGTATCTAAATTTCCTAAAATGTACAGTTGAAAAAAATAGATTTACATACCCAAGTTGTTCCAACATACTTAAAAAAGTCTAGTAACTAGATCAAGTATCAGTATTTATTTATGTATGTATGTATGTTGTAGAGATGGGGTCTTGCTCTTTCACCCAAGCTGGAGTACAGTGGCACAGTCATAGTTTACTGCAGCATCAAACTCCTGGGCTCAAGTGGTCCTCCTGCCTCAGCCTCCCGAGGGTCTGGGATTACAGACACGCACTACCACGACAGGCTAATTTTTAAAAAATATTTTTTGTAGATACAGGGTCTCGCTATTTTGTCCAGGCTGGTCTCTAAATCCTGGCCTCAAGTGATCCCACCTCGACCTCCCAAAGTGCTGGCATTACAGGTATGAGCCTCCATGCCCACCCTCAGTTTTTAACACATTAACTGCCATGTGAGTTGTATTTAACTCACACTGGTTTTGAGCCCGGGACTTCGTGAAGCATATGTAACTCATAGGTCTCTTCACCTTGGGAGTCGTGAGAACTATTTTTCAAGTTGCATATAACTCACGCACAGAAAACAATAAAAAATAACAATTTTTTCATTAAATTAGAAAGGATCATTTTGTTTTCAAACTTTTTATTCTGTTTTCATAATTATACACCATGGCCCCAAGGAAAAAAATTTTTTTTTAGTGTGTCAATGTGTTAAATTAATTAAAATTACATAAAATTTTTAAATTCAGTTCCTCAGTCACACTAGCTACACTGCATGTACTTGAGAGCCATAAGTGGCTAGTGGCTACCTTGCTGGACAGAGCTGGGTTATACACTGAGATAATTATCCTTAAAGGTATTTATATTTAACAGCAAGCATATGTCATTGCTATTGCATTACATATTATCTACAGGCAATCATAAGCCAGTGTTAGGCACCATAGGCTTTCCATTCTCCATACATCTAGGTCATAGGGCTTTTCATATGATATATCTTGAGACTCATATGCCAACATTTCTTTCCTATGACATATTCTAGTATGTCGTTTCCATCCTCACCCACTTTCTTAAGTGGCCCTGTTGAAGCAAAGAAGAAAATTTGGAGTCCAACACCACTGTATTCAAATCCTGACCTTACTACTAGACTGTAAGCTTCTTGAGAAAGGGGATCTTGTCTGTCTTGTTCACAGCTATGTTCCCAGCCCCAGCATGGTGTCAGGGCCAACACCAAGTATGCTTTCAAATATTTGCTGAGCAAATTTACCAGTTACATAAAATTGGCAAGGCACTTTAATCTCTTTAATCTTCCCTTGCCTTACCACCAAAATGAGGTTAATAATACCTATTTTGCAGTGTTATTATAAGGATTAAAGTTGATAAATATAAGACCATGAGAACAATACCTAGCACATAGCAGTCACTCAGTAAATGGTAGCCATTATATCAACTGCATTGTTTGATTATTGTCAACCCAATTAAAAGTTGACTGTTCCAAATCTTCTATTAAGATGAATTTTAAAATAGTCATATTGAAAATAAAGTTATCAGAAAACCATGTAAGGTATGTTGAATTTTCCCTTCCAAAAAAAGTTAAATTATAAGCTAGCTTTTATTTATCCAGTTGTATAGAAAAGTAGAATTTGGGCTGTGCATCAAGAAAAAAATTGTTCATACTCAACAAAAATTTAATCATGTGGGTAGATGTTTTTTTTTTAGCCATGGCTTCATAATATATTTGGTTCCATCATATTTGATAAAGAAGGATTTCAAGTTAGCATGAAAACCTAAAGACAAAAGTTTTTTTAAGTTAGCTAGCACTTTTTAGAATTTACAGGAATTTTTAAGGATGTTGCTTCCCAAAAATATCCTGTAAAATGTACAGTCCTACACTTCTACAGAGCAGCTTAAGGAAGAAATCCTTCAAAGATTGGAAAAGTTTATGTATGGCATTCTGTATACTTAAGATTAAAGGTATTAAATTTAGTTGTCAGTTGATGGCAGTTCAATTTCTGATACATGAATTATTTGGAACCTGTACCACAAAGCCTGGTAGAGTAAACCTATCCCGAGCTTAATTCTGACAGAATTTCTTTATTCTGAACCCCCTTTTTCAAATAATCTTTCCATAAAGTAGAAAATTACAATTACTATTTTCTGAAAGACAAAAAAAATAGGATATTTTAAAGAGACCTACTACATTCTAAGTTCCTTTTAAAGAGGAAATGCTATTAAAATAAGGGTTCTGTATATTAATGATAAAATTTAGGATTCCATTCAGTTATATATTAAAAATTACATATTTTTGTTGTAGCAATTTACATTTTATCAGTATTCTTATCTGACAATTTGAGGTCAATGTAAATAAATAAGACCTGGAAAAATAATTTGTAATTCAAGATGCTATACCTCATATCCCATAATTTTTGTTATGTGCTCCTCAGGAATGTAGACCAGGGATGTCTTGATTCTTTCAGACTTGTTGACAAGAATTTCATAGTGAGTTCCTATAGTCTGCCAAAATAAAAGCATGAATGATGAGGCCAAAAGTGGGATTTATAATACGATTACATTACACAATTTAATGGGAAGCAAATGCTTTATTCATTCCAGAAAAAAACTATATAAATTAGTTTAAACTAACATATAGACATTTACTATTATGTATATGGTATTTGCAGCCAAATAGCTTCTACTCATAACCTAATCTGGCCTAAATTACTTTAAAATGTGCAGGTACCTTAAAAGACTGGAATTCACAGTAGCTAATTCCAGTCAGAGACTGCTCTCCAAGAGAGGTAATAGAAATATTTCAAGAAGGATTCTTTGTACAGTTCTATTAAAAGAATAATACTGTTTTAAATCTGTTTATCAGGAGGATATTTCTGTTTTAGCCACTCTTCTGAAGCCCTTCTTCAACATCCTAAACAACAATTACTCCCAGATAGCCATGTTGCTTGTGGATGATCACCAATCCTACATCAAAATGAACAAATGCTGGCTTTGGACTTTGAATGTAAGTTGGCTTTATTATAACAGTGAAAAAAAAATACTAAGTAAAAACATACACTGTATTATTTGCCACGTAGGGTTTAAGGTTTATCAGGGTTTCATATGCTCAGTGTAATTAACAAAAGACAATACCAGTGAACCAAAAATTAAAAATAGGCCAGGTGCGGTGGCTCATGCCTGTAATCCTAGCACTCTGGGAGGCCGAGGCGGGAGGATCACTTGAGCTCATGCGTTCGAGACCTGCCTGAGCAAGAGTGAGACCCCGTCTCTATAAAAATTACAAAAATTAGCCAGGCATCATGGCACATGCCTGTAGTCCCAGCTACGTGGGAGGCTGAGGCAGGAGAATCACTTGAGCCCAAAAGCTGGAGGTTGCAGTGAGCTACGATGATGCCACTGCACTCTACCCAGGCCCACAGAGTGAGACTCTGTCTCAAAAATAATAATTATTGTAAGGTGGCAGGTGAAAGTAATAATCTAAAATGAGCCTGAAACAAGTTACTGATCCCTGAATTTAACAAAAATAATCTTCCAAATGCCATGTTGCTTACCATCTGGAGAGAGGGGGTGAGAGGCCAGTGGTAGTGTGTGAGAGGGTATATGTCTGTTTTTCAGAATAACACATTATTTTTCAGTGTCTTTCAAAAATAAAGATTCTATTACCTATCCTTTGACAACTTGGGGCAGAGTCAAAAACAGGTAAATAGTTTCAGCATTTCATACGTACATCAGTTTTACACCAGTCACATTAATTACATCCTAATTATGTTTATCTGCCCTTCCAGAAGACTGAACTCAAGAGTAGGGCTGTATCTGAAACATTTATTTTCCCAGTATCTGGGCAATAAAAGACTAAGGAAGAAAAGTTGGCTGTCAGATATTCTGCTTTATTCCCAAACAAGAGGGATACCACTTACAGCAAAGTACCTGAATGTTAGTACACATAGAAGCAGGGCAAGGACATGCAGGACATTGATTCTAGAATGTACATTCAAACTGTGTTTGCACATTTTGCAGTGCAAGAGGCATGCTTTTATTTCTCCCAAGTTTAGCTTTCTCCAAAAGGAGTCTGTGGCTATGTGACAACATACATACCACATACAACATGCATTTTGTTGTGTAAACTAGAACCTATGTTCATTTCAAGCTTATCGAATTGGCTGTAAGTGTGTATCTTTGCCCTTTACCTCCTATTGCTGCTGAGGCTGATTACCACTCATGCCACACATTCCTCACCAGCAGGCCATAACCTGCTGCCCAGGAAAGGTTGCTTATGAAATTCTGACTGCAGCCACTATAAAATTGTATCTAATAAATTCAGTTAACTTATAACTTTTAATAAACAGATGCTTACATTGAATTTTTTTCTGTTGACAGTAATTTTACTTCCAAAGCCTATTTTAGAAAAACATATTTGTACTTGATAGCAATAATGAATGTGTAGCTCATACAAAACAATTATGCTTTTTTCTTCTATTCAATCAGTCCATATATATTGTTATCTCATTTAAAAAGAAATAGTGTTAATCAAATAAATCAACTCCAGCCCAAGTAAGTAAATAGCATCAAAAGAAATTTTTTTAGTTTATACTAAATCATGAAAAGTATTACATTCTATAGAGAGTAGGAGGTGAAGTATAATTAATTCAAAGTTGAATGTCAACCAAATAGAAATTATTATTATTTTTTTTTTAAAGGCAAAGTCTCGCTTTGTTGCCCTGGCTAGAGTACAGTGGCACAATCATAGCTCACTGCAACCTCAAACTCCTGGGCTCAAGCAATCCTCCTGCATCAGCCTCCTGAGTAGCTGGGAGTATAGGTGCACACCACCGCTCCCGGCTAATTTTTTGTATTTTTTGTAGAGACAGGGTCTTGCTCTTGCTCAGGCTGGTCTCAAACTCCTGACCTCAAGCAGTCCTCCCCCCTCAGCCTCCCAGAGTGCTAGGATTACACTCTAGCCACCACGCCCAGCCAAAAATTATTTTTAATGTATCAAATTTCTTATTCAGTACCTATAAAGTAAGCATATATTTCTTCTTCATCTTCATTGTACCTATCTTTAAAATGACAAAGATTCAGTGATACAGATTCAGGTGATCTGCAAAGAAATCAATATGAATGTGCAACTGAAACCTTTAAAAAGAATTTATTTGCAAACCACAAAAGTCAGCATATCTTTGAAGAATGACTATATTGGTTTCATTCTGTAGGGATGTTGAGAATTCACAGTATCTCAAAATATGACTCCCTTAAATATCACATTCATTTTAAAAATATTCAATTACTTAATACTTAACTTGAAAAAGAAGACACAGAGAATTGATGATCTCACTAATATTAAATCCAGCACTTTAGAAATGTTTTGTCTAAAATGTTAGACACTTCACTGACCAATATTAACTAATGATTTTTCATATCATTTGATGGTAACTCTGGAAACATAACACTGCAACAGCCACACAACTGAGTAACTATGAGAATACCTGCGGCTCTGAGATTTGGACAGATTCCAGCCCTCAGTGCCCCGCAGCAGTGCTGATGGCAGGAAGAGTAGAAACACCAGCAGAGTCCACAGATCCATCCAACTACTGCTTCTGTACAACTAGAGTATTCAGAAAGGGGTAGGTACATAGCAGTTGAGGGAATAATAAACTTCTTGAAAGACAGTATGGCATGATAGGGCCTATAGTATTACTTCCAAAAGTATATATGGAGGTAGTACTTTCAATGCTAGGTTTTAAGTCTGCTACTTCTTATTAGAAGTATTATCCATACTTTTTGTATACCCACAGATAAATGCAATGCATCCATACCTAAGTGAGTATCAAGACTAGAAAGAAACATGTAAAATCTAAAGAATTTTTTTAAATCATGATCAAGGATATGGAACATAGTATAGTGTAATGTTACACGTGCAATATCATTTATGATGAAGGGGCAAAAGCTAAAATTAACTAAAATGATTGAAATTAATTAATAAAATACATGAGAAATTAGTGAAGACTTGTTTAGGTTTTTTTAAGAAAAAGAAAGGAAATTCTGAAAACCCTTCTCCCCTTCCTACCTTGCTTCACATACAAAGTTGCTATTTCCCATGAATGCTCTTTCTATAGTCATATTTAGTCAAGATAGAGCTCAAAAGCTTGTGTGTAAGTGCCCTTAATTAAGTCTGCCATATTGCAAATGAGGCAGTCATCTTTTAATTTTGCCACTGAGAAGATAAATTATTATGGACGGAGAGGTTTTCATGACTGATTTGGAAAAAAGCACATTTTGTGACTAAAAACTTTATCAGTCTATCAAGTCTTAATAATACTTGACAGATAGAAAGTATTGTATAGGTATATTGTGTTACCTACATCATGGTTCTTTTTATAAATTCTTTGTCCAGAATATATCCCCCTTTCCTGCCAAGTCTAAAATAATCTAGGAAAAATGTTGGAATAAATGTCAAGTTACCTATTTCCTATCCTTATTCTCATAGAAAATCAAATCAGCATGAAAATGTCAAAAATAAATTATTTTTATTTTCGAGGTTTGAAATGGACTGGATAATCATCTTACGTATGTAGAATCCATTAAATCATTCTGTTTAGCTGCCTGTAGTCAGTAATGTCTCTATGTCAGTAATTATTTTTAAACCATTTTCCATTCTCAAGTGGTATTGATGCTTTTACATTCATGGATTACACCATTACCTGAAAAATTATATAAACATTTGTGTGTGTATAGCTCTAGGTACATAAATATATAAAGTTATCAAAATAAAAGACAGGGGTTACTTCCTTGTTATATCCCCATTACTACTGACACTTAGAGTTTAAAGAAAATTAATCTGCCTGCTCTTTTTAACTAGAAAGTAATTATCCCTATTTTTAGCTCCTTGGCCTTGAAAATAATTATGTAGGAATAACATGGATTTAATAAGTGTTAGTAAACTACAAGAAGCCTGGTTAATCTTCCAGATGGTCAGAAAAGACCTTTCCTAAATTCCTTTATTTTACACACAATATCTTAATTCAAAATATATTTTGGAAAGGGTATGTGCAAATCAAGAATCAGATTAGTATTCAAAATCAGAGTATTATGCAAAATCAGTATTCAAAATCATATTAATATGCAAAATTTGAATAACGAATGCATCTGTTATTTATCCATGCCTTCATTCTCTGATATGACCATCTAAAACCATTCCAATAGTCAGAAAGCCTCAAAAAATAATAAATGGCTTAAAACAACAAATGGCATGCACGTTAATGTATAGCAAATGGTATTTCCTGTTACATGTATCTAGCTGTCACCTCTGAGAAACTCATGTCATTAATACAACCATGTGGAGTTTATCTGTGTAAGAGAAAATAGATCTCTCCCAAGAAATAAGAATATTAAAATAAATAAATAAATACACACACATGCATGCACACACACACGCACACACTCAGGCCCAAAAACTTTCAGCTTTCCTTGGAATGTCAGAATTTCAGATTATTTTATCATAATATAATCTTCTAATCAGAAAAGTACAATCTGGCTATATAACACTTTCCTACATTCTATTATAATTGTATTATTCCTTACAGCCAATTTCACTTTTCTACAAAGGATCCTTTTCTAATTTTGTACATGTTTGAAATGACTATAAGTTGGATAAAATGTTTAGAAAAAAATTTTAGGATCACAGTTTTTATGAAGTGAAATATGCTTTATGGGTCAATCAATCACCTCTGGAAAACTTTAGAGTTTTCTTTCTATACAGTCAAAATTGGTCTATTCTAATAGTAAAAAGAATTCTAAAGTCCTATATACCAATATTCAGCATTGAAATATGATTTTATAATAATATTTTAATATGGTTTTCTGATGTCCCTGTAGTTCATAAAACTGCAAACAAAATAATGAAGTTTCAGGGTAATATTCAGATTTAGGGAGGCCAAAAAGCTGACCACATTCTCTACCTCAGCCCTAACTGATATGAAACACAATGTCTGTCTTAAATAGCAATAGTAACTCAGTGATTCCTTTCTCCCAAAAGTTAAGTGTATACCTATAAAGAGCTAGAAGCAAGATTTATGTATGCTAAAATAAATCTTCTATCTTCAGGTACATAGAAGGTTGAATATTCTTTTCTTCTGAATAACCTAGTTGATTTTCCGAATATATAGTGAAATGACAGGTGAAAGAAAGTGCACAAAGAACAAACTGAGATCACTTTTTATTATTATCTCATCTTCTCACTTCATTTTCCTTGAGATAAAGCTAAAAAGTAAATATTTTTCAGAAATTACACTTTGTCACCTAAGGTTACTAAGACCTTATTTTTCTCCAAAATTGTTTGCCCCCGTTTGCTCAGCAGTAGTCAGACGTTTTTAATAAGATTTTAAGAGTTCATGTTTGTTCTTAAAGCTAACTATAATTTTAAGTATGCAAATTACTAAAATATTGTTGAAAATTATACTAATCTCAATAAGTAGATGTACTGTTATAATTTACTGAGTCACCTTCTTCTACTCTCCACCCCTAGAAAACGATAATGGGGTATGATTTAATTATGGAACTTCCACTGCAAAAGGAATATGCATACTGTTCTTAGATTAATTTTTTTTCAAATATTTACAAAGTGATTGTATATCACTGTTCTAGGGGATTTCTAAACCAGAACTTTACTTTTCAACATAAATGATAAAGTGTGCACATGTCATTTTATAGCTATCTTTTGTCAAAAGCCACTATATTGATTAATCACATTATTTTCTGCCCTGAAATCCCAAAATACTATCTTAAATGATGGGTAAAGGTCTCCTCTGAAGGATGGAAGCTATTTTTTTCAAGAATGAAAGAAGTAAGAGAATTACAGTACAGTACAACCTTTTTATTCTTTGAAGACTTCGAGCAGAATCATTGTCATATCTCTGAGAGATGAAATGCTGTGTTGCTAGAGGTGCTAGTAGAACACAGAGCTGCAAAACCATCACTAAGCTATTTGCAGACATCTCCACAGTGATAGGTCTTCCAAGATACATCTCTAGGTAGCATATCAGGAAAAAAGAAGAAAAACAAGTTTATTAACTTTGATGTGCAAATTCTTTTAGCAACATTTACATTTAAAATACTGTGTGTTTTTTCAATTACTATTGCCTGAGTCAGTTACTAATTTTTATTTTTGGTATTGAATTGAAAACTAATTAGAAACATCCACCAGATCATTAGGTTTCTTCCCAGCTACAAAATTTATTATTCTTAAAATAAATGATAAATAACATAACTTATTTTCCTCGTTTCAAGCATCAAATTTTCCACAAAACTTGGTTCACATAACAGGTATCTTACATTTGTGTGCCCAGATACAATCTCACTTGATATTTGTAATATTTAAAGAGGAAACCTAGGTTGCAAGAGAAGTTTCCTTCACTAGGAATAGAAGATCCTTTCTTGAGGGGGAATTGAAACTCTGGAGACGCATTTAATCCATAGTTTCTGTGTTAAGACAATAAAAATTTAGAAGTTGGTGCTGAGCATGTGATAGCCTAGTCACATTGGACTTATTTGCTTAGTTGGTAACTGAGATAGCACTTTTTGGTTAGTGTTCAGTAGGTGCCTATCTTATCGCTGCATTGTATACATCTGCCAGAAGAAGTGGGTTTAGACATCTAAGGGGGTTGAAAATCAATGTGCAATTATTTTTTAAGCCATCATCAGCTGACTCTTCACCAACAGTAGTCTGACTGGTGGAAGAAGATGGTGAGTGATCTGCCTTTCAGTTTCCTTCCCAACAGCAGGTTTGTTTCTTGATTTACATGCTATCCTAGAGCTGAAGGAGACTGGAGAGATCAACTCTAGGTCCACCTTCTATCTAATCCCAAACCTTTTCTACAGCATCCTTGATGATTGGTCAGCCAGCCTTTGACATTAGAGCATTGATAGAAAACTGTGAGGAGTAATAGTGTGAAAGCCCAGTCTTGGGACTAGAGAGAAAATGTGAAATGATAAGAGGGAAAAAGACATATTGAGACGGAGGAAAACTAATTTAAGAAGGCAAAGCAAGCAAATACGGATGGTCCCTGACTTACAATGGTTCTACTAAGGATTTTTCAACTTTATGATGGTGCAAAAGCCATTCACGTTCAGTGCACACCTAGACTTATGATGTGGTTATGTCCAGATAAACCCCCTTTAAGTTGAAAACACCCTAAATTGAAAACACACTTTTGCCTTATATTTTCAATTTACATTGGGTTTATTAGGATGTAACCCCATCGTAAGTCATGGAGCATCTGCAACAAATTGGCGTGATGATTAGCACATCCTTCCCTTTCCCGGAAATGTAAACATTTTAACCTGGCTTCTCTTGGTAAATCCATTGTGTGTATGTATGTGTGTGTGTGTGTTTCATAAAGTACTTCAAGGATCACCCTAAATGAAAGCATAATTGAAGAGACATATATTTGGTCTTTTTTCACTTCCTGATTCCAAACCAAAATGCCAGGCTTTAAAGGCGTGACAGATGCAAAATTCCATAGCTCTAAATCTGAGTATCACAAGTGGGTCCCACATTTCACTAGAAGAAGGGCAGTAAAAAATATTTTACTTTAGTAACAATAAGTGATACATAGGCTGAGATGAAGTCCAGATGGAGGGGGAACCTAGGGATTACTTAAGAGACATAGTAAACGATTACAATGTGTGGAGCTTATTTGGATCCTGATTTAAACACACTCAAACAGAAATATCTATAGCAGGAGACATTTGGAAATTTGAATACTGACTAGATGTTTGATGTTATTTCTATATATTTGATAGTTTTCGTAATATGTTTTTTTTTAAATGGCATCTTTCATTACAGTATTCTGTTTCTGACAAGAACATAGGAAAAGGGTGGAAGGAAAAGAATGAAAAATCGCTGGTGGGTCACAAAACATGACATGAGGAGTCCGAAAGGCAGGCCTTGACATTTACGTGAGTGATGCTGAGGATGAGACTTCAGCGTTTCACGGAAGAGGGGGTTGCTAGACTGTAATGAAGAGAAACTGGAGTTAATTGCTAGTTAGGATGGCAAGGCCCATGAGAGGGGATGAGGGTGCCAGGGCACCCTGATGAGCTACAAGAGGAAGTAGAAGGGGGATACTGGTTTCTCCTTGCATAAAAAAGAGTGATGGATTATCAAGAACATACTGAAAGTCTGCTGTGTGTCCACCACAGTCCAGGATATTGTGGAATATTCAAGAGAAATACAAATCCTAGAATTTAGCTCAGGAGTCAGCATCAGAACAGAACAGAATCTCCCCAGTAAACTTCATGGAAAGTATTATTAGCTTGGTGATACCATTCGACAGAAAAATTGATTTCCCGTAGAATCAATAGTTACTGTTTGAAGAATTATAAATTCACAGATGTAGGCCTAGGTTGTGTAATAGCTGCAAGATACCAAAACAAATTGAATAGGTTGTAACAAAAGGAAACGTGATATCAACCAAAACAGAAACGTGCAGACAAAAAAGCATAAACCAAACCAAAAATAACCTTGAGGAGGACCAACACTTGCCTTCCCCCAGGCTCAAAGAGGAGCAGTAAATTACACATGTTGCCTTCTGTTTCCTCCCGGCCAAAACATCAAGAATGACGCAAGTCTAGGGAAAAGCGTCCCCTTCGCCCTGTCTTCAAACCTGTTACCCGTCAAGAAGTCCCGGTGCGGGGGCCCGGGAGCGCCAGCCCGCGGCCTGCCTGAGCTTTGCCGGGAGCCGTTCCGGTTCTCCGTCCCGGGCTCTCGCTCGACGCGCAAGCACGCCGCCCTCCTCCGGCTGGAGCAGGCTGGGGCCCGGGCTGGCGCGCGGGGGACCGAGCGAGCCTCCTCAGCGCGGCGGGCGGAGCCTTCCGGGGCTGGCGGGGCGCGGGCGGCGGCCGCAGGGACTGCGGGTTGCATCGCGCTCTTGCCGCCGGGTCGCGGTCCCCGGGTGCCCAGCGCAGGCTCGGCCGGTGGGTGCGCGCTGAGCGCTGGAGCCGCCGCGCACGCCCAGCGGGGACGTTAGCACTGCCTGGACGCCGCGGCAGGGGTCCGGAGCGCCCTTCTCCGCCTGCTGGCCTCGGAGCGTTCAGACTCACCCGGGCGTGGGCGAAATCTACCGTCGTCCGCCCAGAGCTTCATCTCGTGCCGTGACCCCCATTCCTAGGTCTTGGCACTGAGCTCCTTTGCCCCTTCGTGGCAAGGGTCGGGATGACTTTCGTGTCCTCCGCATCCCTCAGCCTCCTTCTGCTGGCAATGGCTGTAGATTGGACCCCTTTCCCCGACTTTTTCTCTCAGGCCTCTACTCCATTCCTATCGCGACTGCCTGAGACCACGGCGGCCTTCGCTGATCACCACTCCAGTGTCAAAAATCAGGTCACCACAAATCCATTCCTGGACACAGTGACCTAATTTAAACGCAGCTCTGATTGCAGCATTCCTCGCAGCTAAAAGCTTTTTAGTGGCTTCTGATGGCCAACAGCACCAAGGTCAACCCGCTCTGCCCCTTTCAAGGCACCTGCAGATCCAGTCCTGTTGCTCTCCCCGATCTCACCCCGTCTCGTGCGCTCCATGGGAACCGAACACACTCCTCTCTCTGGGATGTTCCTTGCCCTCATTGCCTCTGCGGCTCGTCTGGCTAATTTACTCTCCTTTAAGCTAAAAATTCATAACATCACATCCCGCAGGACTGCCAACCTTAGTTGAGTTAGATGACCCTCTTGTGTCTTCACAGCACCTGCATGTTTCTCTCCATTCTAGTGAAGGTCATTACTCCAGCTGTTTAGTTACCTATTTATCCCACCTCACTCCCAGCAACTTATCACTTGCATACCCTGTACCAGGCACAGGATAAGCAGATGTTATGAATACTGTACTCACAACTGCCCTGTGAAGTACCTTCTGTTACCCTCATCATCCACACGTGGTACAGGCTAAGAGAGCTTACACAATTTGTCAGTCTCATGTGGCCAGGGATGCAGGGAACTCAGACAGGCATCATGATTTTTTTTAAAAATCATCTCCAGGTGATTCCAGTGTACAGTCAGGGTTGAGAACCACTGCTCTAGCCTGTGAGCTCCTTTATAACAAAGGGCCATGTATTTTGTTTCTGTACCTCACACAGTGACTGGGACATTGTAGCTGTTGATTAAACGTGAAATACATGGAAGTTTTGGGTTGTGTTTTTTATTAATCTTCTACACCACTCTAGAAGGTAGGCCATACTGGAATCATAATTGCCTTTTTTAGATGAGCAAAGAGACCCAGAAAGTTAAGTGATGTGACAGTTCATCAATGGCAATGCCATGATTGAAGACCAGGGACATCTGACTCCTCCCATGCTCTTTTCACCAACGTAACTTCTGGGACAACCTCCCAGATGAGGATTTCCCTCTATTTTTAATGGAAAATTTGGGTGATAAGAGATTCATTTTCACATCTGATCGTATTTAGAGCATCTGTAGTAAGTGAAGAGGGACAGCGGTAGGTTCTGCTGACAAAAATAAAGGAAAAAGAAAGAGCAAACCTACTTTGAAACATTACTATTTTGATGTATATCTTCAAAAGAATTGCTTGAGTTACTGTAGCAATTATTATATTGGTACAATAATGTATCTCAAAGTCGTTCCAGGTCATCTGGAATATTATTCCAGGTGGTTATTCCAAGCCACTAAATTGAAGAGTTCTAATTAAATAGCATGATCAGAATTGGATTTACTGGATACATGCATCACATATACACACATACACACCACCACCACCACCAGCAACAGTGCAGGAAATGAGTTGCAGTGGTACAAAAGCAAACACAGGAAATAATGTCCACAGGGTTGTTCATAATAGCAAAAGGTGGAAACAACCACCATGTCTACTGGCAACAGAATAGTTAGATTGTGATGTTTTCACACAATAAATATTATACAGCAATGAAAATGCATGAATTATACCTTGTGTAAAAACATGAATAAATCTTGGAAATATTACAAAATTATTGGTATGTGAAAAGTCAAAGAGTATGCCACTAAAACTGTAGAAAAAAGATATTAGCACTCAGGTTCCTGATTTTTTAAAGGGAAATAAGCTATCCATGTTTACACTTACATACAATATGTGCAATTAATAAGTCATCTATAAGCACATGTATACCTGTGTTATATGAGCATGGTCCAAAAAAGCATGATTGATGACACAAAAGTCATTACTGAGGAGATGACTGCATCTTTAAAATAGAGTTTAGGACAAAAAGTGATGAGAATGAACTAACTAATGCATATTTAAAGTGAAACCCTGACTTTTTTCTCTATCAACATTTCAACTATTTATGTCAAAGGAATAGAAAATAGGCATTTGTTAGAATTCTTGGGAAAATACTGATATTGGGTAAAATAAAGAACAGCAAATAGGAAGTAAACAGATGATATACTCTTATACTTTGACATTTTTTAGCTGTTCCTTAGTAACCACAAGGTGACAGAATATAGAACCTATACTTGTAATCATCACAATATTACACTATGCTAAAATATTTGAGTCATATGAAGTATTCCAAAATAAAATTTCATTTGTAATATAGATAATTTTAACCATTCCTCTGAATTAAAAGAAACTTGCTCTAATTGGATATTAACAAGTTAATGAATTTATTAACTAACTTGTAGGAATTATAATCACTTGCTAAAGAATATTGAAAATTTTTCTCAATCAAGATGACCAACTAGACACATGCCTCCTCCATGGAGAGGAACCAGAGTAGAAAGCAGATACTCATATTTCAAACAGATTGTCTAGGAGAGAATGCTAGGATTCACAAGGAAAGCAAAGGGAAGCACCAAAAGTGGATATAGAGAGGGTTCAGGACAACTTGCCTGGCTTGGCTAAGATCTGAGAGAAGCTCCTGGATGTGGGGAAACAGTAAGAGTGAAACCCCCAGGGCTCTACACTCCTAGACAAGCTTTTATGGTCTTGGCTGCAAGAGAACCCCCGACCCATGCAGGTCTTGGGTCTAACATAGGGAGCTCCCTAGAGATTGCACAGAGACAATGCTCCAGAAAAGGAACCCACATGGAATCCCACAAGCATCCAAGCCTAATGCAGCTTAAGCTGGGCATCATGCTGACAGCCTAGATACTGGGGCACTGTGGGCATGCTTACAGCTACTGTGTGACTCTAAGGAGGTATAGCAGATCCTAGGTGCTCCCATGCATGCCTGGGAAGGCCCCCCACTGCCCTGCTCTTGGCTGCTGTTGAGACTGAGATATGAGCAGACAGAATTTTCCACAGTCTCTCACCCACGATGCTTGCCTGGGTGGGACCCCAACCTTTCCAGTCATAGCCAAAGGCACCATTTGAGGAGTTTAAAGCTGGGCAGTGCCCCAATCTCAGGCTGACACAGTGGCAGCCCCACCAACCTGAGGAGGGACAGAGGAGCTCAAGCTCTCTCACACACACCTAGGACAATTCCCACCACCCTGCTATGGGCTCCTGTAAGACTGAGATGCAAGTGGACTGCACTCTCTACAGTTTCCTGCCCATGCCACTTGCCTGAAAGGGGCTCTGCCCTCTTTGATTGCAAGCCCACAGCTGGCACCATTTTGAGAGTCTAACATTGGGCTGCACACTGTCCTAAAGCTGAGTTCAAGGTGACATGGCTTCAGCCACAACCTGGCCTGGAAGAGACAAGGGAGACCAACTGTCCTAAGCATACTTAGGACAATACCCACTGCCCTGTTATACACAGCTGTGAGACTGGGGACTAGCCTGCCCAATCCATTGCAACTACCAGTAACACCAACACAGACCACTTGGGACCTAATGGGTGGCTCCACCACTGCTACTGCCAACCTCCTACATCATGCCAGCTGCTCAGGGGCCTGAGAACCCACAGACACACCCAGCCCTCTGCTCCAACTACTAGCTTCTGAGCAAGCCACCTGAAGGCCCAAGAATTGGGTCCACAGGACGTACTAACACTACTGCCAATGTAAGCTGCTCTAGGGCCTAACATCAAGCATACTTGGCCCACTGGTTCCACCACTGGGGCCCAAAGACTGGCTCATCTGGCATTCAAGTCCTCAGCAAAACTTCACCACAGAACTCAACTATTAACAGATACCACTGACCTTGTGTACTGCCTAAGAAATTATACAAAGATAACACCACTGCTGGCCCCAAAGTCAAAGCCAAAGTGTCCTACTCAACCAACAACATATATTCATCTTCAGGAAAAAAATTCTTCCCTCCAAAAGCAAGCTCGAAAACTAGGAACATGTGACTGCTACATCAGATGTGCAGATATCAATATAAAGACACAAGAAACAGGAAAAAGCAAGGAAATACGACATCACCAAAGGACCACAACAATTGTCCAGCAAGAGATCCCAATCAAAATGAATTCCTTATAATGCCAGACAAAGAATTCCAAATATTGATTCTAAAGAAGCTCAATGAGATGCAAGAGAAATCTGAAAACTAATACAAAGAAACAAGAAAATCAATTCAGGATATTAATGAGAAATTTACCAAGGAGATAGGTATCTTAAGAAAAAAAAATTCTGGAGTTGCAAAATTCATTGAAGGAAATACTAAACACATTTGAAAGCTTCAAAAATAGACTAGACCAAGCAGAAGAAAGAATCTCAGAACTTGAAGAGAGATCTTTTGAAATAATGCAGCCAGACAAACATGAGGAAAAAAGAATAAAAAAGAATGAGCAAAGCCTTCAAGACATCTTGGATTACATAAAGTGACCAAACTAATGAATTACTAGTATTTCTAAAGAATAAAAGAGATCAAAAAGTTTAGAAAACCTATTTAAGGAAATAATCAATGAAAATGAAAACTTCCCAGGACTAGGAAGAGAGTTAAGTATTCAGATACAGGAGGCCCAATGATCTTCAGGCAAAAAGGATGTCACCATGGCATATTATAATCAGAATGACTAAAGTTGAAGTGGGAGAGATAATTTTTAAATTAGCAGGAGAAAAGCATCTAGCCACCCATTAGGGAAACCCCATCAGACTAACAGCAGACCTCTCAGCAGAAAACTTACAGGCCAGAAGAGAATTGGATGGATTTTCAAAGTACTGAGAGAAAAAAACTGCCACCAAGAATTTTATATCCTGCTAGAATAAGTTTCATAAATGAAGCAGAAATAAAATCTTTCCCAGACAAGTAAATGCTGAGAGAATTCATCACCACTAGACTGGCCCTACAAGAAATACTCAAAGGAGTCTTAAATATGGAAATGAAAGGTCAATATTCACCATCTTGAAAACATACAAAAGTATAAAACTCATAGGTCTTATAAAATAAACATACAAAGGAAAAAAACCAAGGAATTAAATGGCAACATGACAGAAGTTCAGCAAACCAAAAAGACAAAAGGACAGAGAAAAATAAAGAATTTATAAAACAACTAGAAATCACCTAGCAATAGGACAAGAACAAACCTAACATATCAATATCAACCTTGAACATAAATGGATTAAATGCTCCACTTAAAATATACAGATTGGCATAATGGATTTTTTTAAATGACCCAACTATAATATATGATGCTTACAAGAAACTCATCCATAAGGACGCATACAGACTAAAAGTAAAGGGGTGGAAAAGATAGCCCATGCAAATGGAAACCAAAAGTGAGCAGCAGTAGCAATGCTTACATCAGTAAAACAGACTTTAAATTAAAAACAGCCAAAAAAGACAAAGAAGATCATTACATAATGATAAAAGGATAAATTCAGCCAGAGGATATAATGATTCTAAATATTTATGTACCCAATATTAGCACCCAGATTCACAAAACAAATATCACTTGACCTAAAAAAAAAGAGAAAGACAGCAACACATAATTGTGGAGAACTTCAACACCCCATTAACAGCACTAGACAGGTCATCAAGACAAAAAAATCAACAAAGAAATACTCGACTTACATTGGATTTTAGACCAAATGGACTTAACAGACATTTACAGAACATTCCACACAACAACTACAAAATATACATTCTTTTCATCAGCACATGGAACATTCTGTAATATAGACCACATTTTAAGCCACAAAACAAATCTTAACAAATTTTTAAAAATTGAAATCATATCAAGTATCCTGTCAGACCACAGTGGAATAAAGCTAGAAATCAAAACATAGAGGAACTTTAGAAACTATACAAACACATGGAAATTAAACAACATGCTCCTGAACAATCAATCACTGGGTCAATGACAAAATAAAGATGGAAATTTTAAAAATCTTTTGAAACAAATGAAAATGAAAACACAACATAATAAAACCTGTGGGATACAGAAAAAGCAGTGCTAAGAGGGAAATTTATAGCATTAAATGCCTACATCAAGAAAGTAGAAAAGGTTTTTTACCAAGGACCCACCTCCATGGGCCACATTTGCACCAAAACCATGAAGAAGGCAGCCTGGATCATAATTGAGAAGTACTACACAGGCCTGGGCAGTGATTTCTGCATGAACAAGCATGTGAGTGAAGAGATTGCCCTTATTCCCAGCAAGAAGCTCCACAACAAGATAGCAGGTTATGTCATGCATCGAATGAAGCAGACACAGAGAGGACGGGTGAGAAGTATTTCCATCAAGCTGCAGGAAGAGGAGAGAGAAATGAGAGATAACTACGTCCGTGAGGTCTCAGCCCTGGATCAGGAGATCATTGAAGTAGATCCCAACACTAAGGAAATGCTGAAGCTTTTAGACTTTGGCAGTCTATCCAACCTGCAGACCACTCGGCTTACAATTGGGATGAATTTCAAAACACTATGTGGAGCCATTTGAATCTTTCTGCTATGCTGTAATATTTCAATAAACCTGGGACAACAGCAAAAATACAAAAAAAAAGAAAAGAAAAAAAGAAGAAAAGTAGAAAGATCACAAACTAACAACCTAACATCGCACCTCAAGAACTAGAGAAACAAGAACAAGGCAAACGCAAAGTTTGCAGAAGAAAAGAAATAAAAACCATCAGAGCAGAACTAAATGAAATAGAGACTAAAAAAAAAAAACAACAAAGGATCAATGAAATGAGAAGTTGGTTCTTAGAAAAGATAAACAAAATTGATAAACTACCAACTAGACTAACCAAGAAAAGAAGAGAGAATAGCCAAATAAACACAATCAGAAATGAAAAAGGATACATTATTACTGATACCACAGAAATACAAAAGATCATCTGAGACTATTATGAATAATTATACAGTCATGAACTAGAAAACCTAGAGAAAATGGATGAATTCCTGAAAATATATAGCCTCCCAAGATTGAACAAGGAGGAAATAAAACTCTTGAATAGACCAATAATGAGCAGCAAGATTGAATCAGTTAAAAAAAAAAATCTCCCAACAACAAAAAGCTCAGGACCAAATAGATTCACGGCTGAATTCTACCAGATGTACAAAGAAGAACTGGTCTCAATCCAGCTGAAACTGTTCTAAAGGCTCTAGAAGGAGGGAATCCTCCATAGCTCATTCTATGTAGCCAGTATCACTCTGATACCAAAGCCAGGAAAGGACACAACAAAGAAAGAAAACTACAGACCAATATCTCTCATGAACACAGATAAAAAAATCCTCAAAAAAATACTAGCAAACCAAATCCAACAGCACATTAAAAAATAATAACAATTCACCACAATCAAGTTGGTTTTATCCCAGGGATGCAAGGGTGGTGCAACATATGCAAGATTCACCACATAAACAGAAGTAAAAACAAAGCTGTGTGATCATCTCAATAGATGCAGAAAAAGCATTCAATAAATTCCAGCATCCCTTCATGATAAAAACCCTCAAAAAATTTGGCATAGAAGGAATATACCTCAAAATAATAGCCATATTTGACAAACCCACAGCCAACATCCTACTGAGTGGGGAAAAATTGAAAGCATTCTCCCTAAGAACTGGAACAAGACAAGAATGCAAACTTATACCTCTTCTAATCAACATAAGACTGGAAACCCTAGCCAGAGCAATCAGGCAAAAGAAAGAAAGAAAGGGCATCCAAACTGGAAAAGAAGTCAAATTATCTTTGTTTGTTGATAATATGATTTTACACTTAGAAAATCCTAAGGACTCCTCCAAAAGATTCCTAGATTTGATAAATGAATGCAGCAAACTCTCAGGTTATAAAATCAATGTATAAAAATCAATAGCATTGCTATACACCAACAACATCCAAGCTGAGAACCAAATCAGGAACTCAATTCCATTTACAATAGCTGCAAAAAATAAAATAAAATAAAATATCCAGGAACGAATTTAACAAAGGAGGTGAAATATCTCTACAAGGAGAGCTACAAATCACTGACAAAAGAAATCATTGATGACCCAAACAAGTGGAAAAACACCCCATGCTCATGGATTGGAAGAATCAATATTGTTAAAATGACCATACTGCCCAAAGTAATCTACATAGTTAATGCAATTCCTATCAAAGTATCAATGTCATTTTTTCACAGAATTAGAAAAAACAATTCTAAAATTCAAAGGGAACCAAAATAGAGCCCAAATAGCCAAAGCAATCCTAGACAAAAAGAACAAAACTGGAGGCATTACATTACCTGACTTCAAATTATACCACAAGGTGGTAGTAACTGAAATAGAATGATATTGGCATAAAAGTAGGCACATAGATCAATAGAGCAGAATAGAGAACCCAGAAATAAAACTATATATACATACCTACAACCAAATGATCTTCAACAAAGCAAAGAAAAATGTATACTGGGGAAAGGACACTCTATTCAATAAATGGTGCTGGAAAATTTGGATAGCCATATGCAGAAGAATGAAACTGGGTTCCTATCTCTCACCGTATACACTAATTAACTCAAGATGGATTAAAGACCTAAATGTAAGACCTGAAACCATAAAATTCCTAGGAAAATACCTAGGAAAAACTCTTCTGGACATTGGCCTAGGCAAAGAATTTATGACTAAAGACCCCAAAAACAAATGCAATAAAAACAAAAATAGACAAATGGGACTTAATTAAACTAAAAATCTTCTGCATAGCAAAAGAAATAATCAAAAGAGTAAATAGACAACCTACAGAATAGGAGAAAATGTTTCCAAACCATGTGTCCAACAAAAGACTAATAACCAGAATTTACAAGGAACTCAAGCAACTCAGCAAAAAAAAAACCAAACCCATAAAAAGTGGGCAAATGACATAAACAGCCATTTTTCTAAAGAAGATATACAAATGGCCAAGAAAAATATGAAAAAATGCTCAACATCACTAATCATCAGAGAAATGTAAATTAACATTATAATAAGATACCATTTTACTCCAATTAGAATTGCCATTATTAAAAAGTCAAAAAACAATAGATGTTGGAGTGGATGTGGTAAAAAGGGAGCACTCCTACTATATTGATGGCAATGTAAATAAGGACAGCCTTTATGGAGATCAATATGGAGATTTCTCAAAGAACTAAAGTTAGATCTACCACTCAATCCTGCAATCCCAATATTGGGTATCTACCCAGAGGAAAAGAAATCATTATATTGAAAAGATACCTGCACTAGTATGTTTGTCATAGCACAATTCACAATTGCAAAACTATGGAATCAATCTAAATGCCCATCAATCAATGAGTGGTTAAAGAAAATATGTGTGTGTGTATGTGTGTGTGTATGTGTGTATGTATGTGTGCATATGTGTGTGTGTGTATATATATATATATATCATGGAGTGTGTCTGTGTGTGTGTGTGTATATATATATACACACATATATATCATGGAGTACTACTCAGCAATAATAAAGAATGAAATAATGCCTTTTTGCAGCAACTTGGGTGAAACTGTAGGCTACTATCCTAAGTGAAATAACTCAGGAACAGAAAAATAAATGCTACATGTTCTCACTTATAAGTGGGATCTAAATTATGGCTACACAAGGTTACACAGAGTGTTATAATGGACATTGGAGACTCAAAAGAGGGGAGGTTAGGAGGGAGTGAGGGATGAAAAATTACCTATGGGGTAGAACATACACTATTCGGGTGATGGGTACAACCCAGACTTCACCACTATACAATATATACATGTAACAGGAAAAAAAATTTTTTTCTCAAAACTCAAGAAAAAGGGTGTTTCTTAACTTGCCTTTCATCTGACAAGAACTATGAAAAGGTTAACCCAAAGGGCAACTTTTAAAAAAAATCTTACCTGAAACTGAATCTTAATTTTGAAGATAAGCCATTATCTGAGTTTTGGTATCACAAAATCCAGCACATTAAAATGATTTATATAATACTTACGTGTTTCCAAAATAAAATATCTTGGTTTTGCTTACCAAGGCTATTGGTACTACCATTCAAACTGTATGAGAGAAAAAATATTGTTTCCTAGGATGCAAAGCTCTATTTACACAGTTGGAATCTGACATTTCTGTGTTATGTTCAGTGGAGCTCTTTTGCCTAAATTCCATTTCTATAGTCCCTTGATTGATGATCTCTTTTATATGAAAAATTAATCCAAGGCAACACTACTAAACAATTTGAAAACTTTCTGTGAAATATGGCGTATTTAGAATTGCTCACAAGATTTCCAATGAATTGTCCATTGCCTATGTATAATGATGGGACAACTCTTAGGTGATATGACATTTGGCTTAATAAGCTGAATAATTTTATCAGTAACAATTAATACTGACAATTAAGTTATAGGTTAAGTCATGAACAACTGAAATGGGCAAAGAAAATGATTCAAAGACTGTAAGTCAGTGTTTCTAACAATATAATTCATCAGGAGGTTGGAAATTATGGCAATGATGTAAACAAAAATGTTACATTGACCTCATGACTAAAGTAAAGCCCGACACTTTTAGGATGCTAAAGCATGCTGTGGTGGCCGTGAAAATGTGCCTCACAGAAGTCCATCGACAGGGAGCTTATTAGGCCAGGGCCAGCAGCTGCTTTCTGAATTCCATCACTGTGTGTGTGCTATAGGTTTATTTCCCTTGGACTGCTCCTAGTCAGTATTGAACACAGGGCTACTTAAGTATATGCATACCGGGGACACAGGGGACTCCTCTGATGGTCAACTTTGGTTCAAGGACTCCCCAGTAGCCTTGCCAAAACTTTCTTAGACTACATAGCAGTCAAGAACACTTTACCCAATGCTACTTCCCTCTCTCCTTCACTTGGGTGTCATACTGGCATTACAGTTTGATAGATCTCCCAGCCTTTCCTGGCTCCTTTCCCATTTTTTCACAGGCATTTCCTTCATTAAAATCCTTGCACATTCAATCTCATCTTGGCTTCTGCTTCTTGAAGGACATGGACTAACCCATATATCTAGCTATACTGTTGACAATTCAATAAAAAGTAATGTGATCCATATCATCAACATCAGATTGATGATGTTTTGTTAAATCCTAGATATAAGAAAATGATTATGTGTAGCATAAGAAGGTCCTCTTTGTGGTCTGTATACTGACCTTAGTATAACAACATGCAACCTTACAATTGCATTTAGAGTATTGTAATCCATATGTAGAAATCATTAATCCGGCCAACTCATTTGGCAGTGGTTGGGGTTGGGGGGAGTAAATTACTTAATCTATGTTTTATTTTCTCTAATATAACATGGGAATTATTATTACTACTAACATAATATTATATTATTAGCACACCTAACTCATAAAGTTGTGAAGACTAAATGAGCTACTCTATGTAAAGAATGCAGAACAGTGCATACACATAGTGTTTAATTAGTCATGTTAGCCATTATTGTTGCTATCAATATGAGTTTGGCACTTGAGAACATGTAGTTTGCAAAGACAGCTAGGATAGAAAATTTACATCTAAGTGAAAAAGAGCCAGAAAAGAAATAGAGTGGTTAAAGAAAAGCCCAAGTTTGCTCATTCAGTGGCATGGATTAAAAGGGGGAGGAGAGGCTTACACTGTTTGCTCCAAATTTTGTACTGTTTTAGTATTGCCAACTTATTTATTAATTATGGTTTGTCACCCAGTGAAATAATATCACTCCATTTCATAAAACAATACGGCTACTTTAACTACTGTGAGAACTTAATTAGCATGCAATTGGTTCCCTAATAGTAATGACACAGAAATGCATTCCAAACAATCTTTCAAGTGGCCTTATTAAGTGAGGGTGGCTGACTAAGGTTAAAGAGGAGATGGGTTGTCATGGGGATTAGCAAAAATTATGGCTTATATAAAAAATATAACTGTGACTTCAGAGTCTTTAAAATATAACTCTAGCCAAGGGCAAGGTAGTCATATATGTCTGTTATTTCTCTGGAATAAACACAGCTTACATGGTGATTTAATAGAATTGTCCTTATATCATGAGAACAGCAGAAAATTTGATGAAATTGTCTGTTTAACAAATCTTTGGGTGTGGTGTTTCAGCTGAGTATATAAAGCCATTTTCCCATGACTTTTAGGATTTTGGTTAAAGATCTCAAATTAAGTCAAGTTACATGTTGACTTGTAGAATTTTGTCCAGTAGAGTTAAAAATCATCTGTTCAGTAGAAAAGATAACCACAAAGTTAGCATAGTTCTACAAAACACTAACTGATTTTTAATCTAATCCAGCAATTTTCTTTTCCTGTGAATGGGCCATATTTTCTTAATTGTTTGCATGCCTCACAGTTTTGTGTTGAAAACTGGATATTTTGAAAATTGTAATTTGTAACTTTGGAAATCAGATTATTCCCCTCACCCGTAGGGTTTGTTATTGCTGCTTGTTGTGTGTTGTAGTTGTTTGTTTTTGTAAAGAGTTTGTTTTGTAAACAGTTTTACTGTTTTTGTAAAGACTGTATTCTTTGTCATGTGTGGCCACTGAAGTCTCTGTTCCATTAGGAGTCAGCTGGTGATTTGACAGAGATTTTCTTAAATACTTGGAGCCAAAAAACCAAAATCCAAAAAATAACAACAACAAAAAACCCCAAACCAAAAACAACCGTCCTGTCTTAGGAAGGCTGTTTACAACTCTGCCTTAGCCTTCACTTCCTGCTTGTGTGGAGCATAAAGGTCATAGACAGGTGAAAGTTTAGGGTCTTCTCAAGTCTTTTCTAAGCAAGTGTCCACAGCTGGACATGCACATGGCCTTCTAGACTCTCCAACATACAATGGGAGCTTTCCAAAACATTCTCTTGAAACTCAGCTGTTTCTTTCTTTATTAAGCAATCAGGGGTGGGAACCTGTGGCCTTAAGGTCACGTGTGGCTTTCTAGGTTCTTAAGTGTGTCCTTTTGACTGAATCCAAATTTTACAGAACAATTGCTTTTATGAAAAGGGGTGCAGCAGAGAAAGATTAAGCTTTTCTTGTGTCCTTTGGTGCTCAAAAAAGAACAATCTTGGAACCACAAGGCCGCAGGTTCCCTACCCCTGCCAGTAGTTTTTGATTGGATAACAGAGTTGCAAAAAACTTGACTCTGACAAATTTTGCCAGTGTAATCATTGCTTTAGTGGTGGGATGAAGTTTTCAAGTTCCCTACTTCACCATTTTTTGTGATATAGTACCTCCAGCAATCTTAACATAATATTAAATAATCTATAAATACCTACCTCCTCAAATGCTGTTTAAGCTGGCCTTAACATCTTAATAGTTTTCTCATGAATTAATGAGCTGAATAAAATCCTTGATACAGGTTCCTTTTATATTTGCTGTCATGTTTTTTTTTGGTTTTGATTTGTTCATGACTAATAAGCTATTTCTCATTGGTGGCAGTAATGATTTGGATTTTTGTTTTATGGTCTGAGATCTAATAGAGATCTAATCTCTGTTGGATGAGAGATGGTTTTAAAAGTCTTCTTGTCTCTTTGTTTTCTGTTTTTCTCACTGTGAACTCATATAAATTTAGGAAGAACAGCTTTTAAAAATGTGGTGAGATTGTGTTTATGTTGGACTTGTGACTATGCTGTAGAATTGAAGCTATAAGAACTCTGTGTTTGCATCTGGGAGAAAGCCTTTATCTCTTGTTAAGTATAAAATGATTTCCTATTAATAATTTGAACTGTATCATCTCTTAAATTAAGGGACTTTAAATTAAAAGAGATCTTTTCCAATTGGGTTGTGTTTCTATAAATCTAATATTTCCACAATTCATAGAAAATAAGGAAACAATTTCAAAGACATTTCAGAGACATTAAAAACAATCTTTCTTACAGAAACAACTAGCTCACAAACATTTAAATATAAGAATCCCAGTTAATATAATTAAGGTGAATATTTGGGTAAATTAGACCAATTTTAGTTTTTAAAAAATAAAGGCTGTAGGTCTTATCAATATAAGTATGGAGTATAATACAAGCATACATTTAATTTTTGAACAAAGAGTAGGTTTGCTTTCTCAAGAGGAGATGAGTTGCTCTAGAGCCCCTAAACTTCTTATGCTGGTCCACTCACCAGATAAGCTAACATTATTCTTATATAATATTTTGAGTAGCTAAAAACATAAAATATGTGTTCAAATGAATTGAATCATAATTCTGACAAATGTTTTTTATAACATTGTTTTATAGCAGTTACCTTGGACATAATTTCAAAGACCCTCAGGTAACTTAAAACTTTAGATGAATATTGGGTTAATGAATGGATAATCATTGGATATATATTTAATTGTAAGATTGAATACTGAAATACTGTTCAGTATACATAATTTTAAGTTTATATAACTTGCTTCTTATATTTATACACCATGGAGTGGCTATCTTTGGGTCATATTTTTAATGAACAAAATTCATTTTTGCAACTTTAAGGTTTTAAAGTTGTGCTCTATATATATTCATGAGCTTTGCTATTCTACAAAAATGCTTGCATATGATAGTTTTCAATTACCATCCTTTCAGTTTTCTCTGTGAAATAGTAGTTATTTTTGTTAAAATTTGTGATTAATACAGGTAGCTGAGACTACACTAAGAACAATAGTAACAGAGAAATACAACTATGTGTCAGGGTAATGGAATGAATTTTCAAGGACAAAGAGATTTCTCCTAATGTGTCAATTTGTTTGAAAATATGAAAAATTTGCATAACTATAAGTAGAAGAGGGGAAAGGAATTATAAAGTGTGTTAAAAATTTGGCAAAGTTTTCTGAACTTTGATGCACTTATTCACAAGAAAAGTTATGTTAAAAGGGAAGGAGCTTTCCACGTTTGCAAAGCCTGGGAGGTCCTGGCCCAGCTGAAGAGTCAGATCTCATCGTATCTCATCATCCTACATGCTTCTTTGCTCCCTGCCCCCAATTCCCCTCAATAAAGTGGTTTGATCCCCCCCAAAAAATAAAATGAAATAAAAATAACAGAGAGGGGGTCAGGGAAGAGCTTGTGAAAACTTTGGGTCACATGTCCATACCAAATTAGATTTGTTTTCTGTTAAAATAATATTTTTTTTAAAACAACTTACTAACATACAAATAAATTCTTAAAGCCCTCAAAAGGAGATTGAGCTGCTCTTTAACTTCTGTATAATCTGCTCAGTTAGAACAGATTCCATATCTCATCAGAATAATTTTCTTTGCTGTTTTTTGACTCTATGTCCTTATTATTAAAATAAAAAGACTAAACAATAAAATAAAACCCAAGGTTTCCCACTTGTGAAATATCTAAGTTTTCTTAAAATTATTATGCCTTCTTCTATAATTATTTTATAATTAAATATTTTATTTCACTTTGATTAAACAGAAAACCAACTATTATTCTCAGGTAACTAAGATCCTATCTTAATCAAGTGATTTAATTTTCTCTGAAAACTCCTGATTTTGCTTTTTAACACAATTGGACCCTAAATTTAGAAAAAATAAGGTAAAAATTTCAGAATGTTTTACTCTAAAACTATCTTTGAGATTTCCCTGAGGGCCCCTAGAAAAATCACAAATTTTAGAAGCACATCTTGGAGATTTTATACGTTCAGTTCCAGACCAGCACAATAAAACAAATATCGCAATATTTTGAGTCACACAAACTTTTTGGTTTCTCAGTGCATATAAAAATTATGTTTACACTATACTGTAGTCTATTATATGTGCAATAGCATTATGTCTAAAACTTGTATCTTAATTTAAAAATACTTTATTGCTAAAAAAAATGCTAACAATCATCTAAACCTTCAGTAAGTCATAATCTTTCTGCTGGTGGAGGGTCTTGCTTTGATGTTGATGGCTGCTGACTGATCAGGCTAGTGATTGAAGGCTGAAGTGGCTGTGGCGATTTCTTCAAATAAGACAACAACAAAGTTTGCTGCATTGATTGACTCCTTCTTTCATGAAAGATTTCTCTGTAGTGTGTAGTGCTGTTTGATAGTATTTTACCCAGTGTAGAACTTCTTTCAAAATTAGAAGTGAATCCTCTCAAACCCTGATGCTTCTTTATCAACTAAGTTCATGTAATATTCAACATCCTTTCTTGTCATTTCAACAGTGTTCGAGCAGGAGTAGATTTCATCTCAAGAAACCACTTTCTTTGCTCAACCATAAGAAGCAACTCCTTATACCTTCAAGTTTTATCTTGACATTGCAGCAATTCAGTCATATCTTCAGGCTCCACTTCTAATTCTGTTTCTCTTGCTATATTTCTACCACATCTGCAGTGACTTCCTCCACTGAAGTCTTGAACCCCTCAAAGTCATCCATAAAGTTCAAATCAACTGCTTCCAAACTCCCATTATAATATTAACATTTTGACCTCCTCTCATGAATCACAAATATTCTTAACTGGATATATTATAGAATGGTGAATCCTTTCCAGAAGGTTTTCAATTTACTTTGCCCACATCCATGAGAGAAATCACTATCTATGGCAGCTATAGCCTTAAAAAATGTATTTCTTAAATAATAAGACTTGAAAGTCTTGATCCATGGGCCGCAGAATGGGTGTTGTGTTAGCAGGCATGAAAACAACATTAATCTCCTTGTACATCTCCATCAGAGCTCTTGGGTCTCCAGATGCATTGTCAGTGAGTGATATTTGGAAAGGAATCTTGTTTTCCAAGCAGTAGATCTCAACAGTGGGCTTAAAATATTTGGTAATCTGTGCTGTAAACAGATGTGCTCTCATCCAGGGTTTGTTTCTTCCATGAATACAGCACGGGCAGAGTAGAATCAGCATAATTCCTAAGGGCCCTAGGATTTTTGGAATGGTAAATGAGCATTCGCTTCATCTTCAAGTTGCCAGCTGCATTAGCCCTCAACAAGAGTTAGCCTGTCCTTTGAAGCTTTGAAGTCTAAGACTATGAAAGTCTAAGACTATAGTCTAAGACTATGAAAGTCTTAGATGACATCTTCTTCCAATATAAGGCTGTTTGTCTACAATGAGTATCTGTTTAGTGTGGATCTTCATCAATGGTCTTAGCTAGATCTTCTGGATAACTTGCTGCTTCTCCTTGCACTGTTATGGTATGGAAACAGCTTCTTTCCTTAAACCTCACGAACCAACCTCTGTTAGCTTCCAACTTTTCTTCTGCAGCTTTCTGATTTCTCTCAGCCTTCATAGAATTGAAGAGGTAGGGCCTTCCTTAGGCTTTGGCTAAAGGAAATGTTGTGGCTGGTTTGATCTATCTAAACCGCTAACACTTTCTCCGTATCGGTTACAAGGCTGTCTTATCATTCATGTGTTCACTGGAATAGTACTTTTAATTCCCTTCAATAACTTTTCCTTTGCATTCATGACTTGGCTGTTTGGCCCAAGAGGCCTGGCTTTTGACCTGTCTTGGCTTTTGACATGCCTTCCTCACTAAGCTTGATCATTTCTAGCTTTTGATTTACAATGAGACATATGACTTTTCTTTTCACTGGAACACTTAGAAGTCATTATAGGGTTACTTAATTGGTCTAACTTCAATAATTTTGTGTCTCAGGGAATAGGGAAGCCCAAAGAGAGGGATTGAGACAAGAGAATGGCTGGTCATTGGATCAATCAGAACACACATGTTTATGGATTAAGTTCACTGTCTTCTATGAGCTTAGTTTGTGGCACCCCAAAACAATTACAATAGCAACAATTACAATTACACAGTTATACAATTACAATAGCAACAAAAAGATCACTGATCACAGATCACCATAAGAGAAATAATAATGAAAAAGTTTGAAATACTGTGAGAATAAGCAAAATGTGACACAGAGACATGAGTACACATCACTGGAAAAATAATGTTGATAGACTTGTTGGATGCAGGGTTACCAAAAACCTTCAATTTGTATAAAACGCATTATCTGCAAAGAATAAAATGAAGCACAATAAAACAAAGTATGCCTGTACTTTATTAGTAGTAAACACATTTAAAATGAAATCACAATTTATAGCAATACAATAGTTTGTTGCAACATCAAAACTCCTAAAGATTCCGAAAATCTTACACATTACAGTCAGGTCATGGCCACAAGACACAGCTTGCCTAGAAGCTATACATTAAATGGTGTATTTTATTGAGAGACTAAATAAAAAATCCAAGATTGAGCCATGAGTACAGAGAACAATATAAAAATGAGATATAATCATAGGCTATTTGAATTGGATTGGATCTTGCATATAATCTAATCAACTTTCTTTGGACTTTACAGATGAGGAAAATGAAGCTCTAAGAGATGAAATGAACTTGCTGGGATTCCTCTACTTGCTTACTGTCAACAATGAAAGTCAAACTCCCATTTCCCAACTCCAAGCCCAGTTCTTTTTATTACACTCTGCTGCCAACACATTTAATTAGGTAGAAAGGTACTTCACTGAATCCTCTCCACCATTCTTTTCCCAAACAGAAAGAGTAACCAATATGTGACAAATGTGTTAAATGCAAAGTACTACAGGGTGTCCCAAAAGTCACCATACATAGGGAAAATGGGAAATTGTAGGTAAATATACATTTACAAAATATTCATTACAAAACTTTACAAAATTTTCCTTTTCCTTTGTAAAAATGTTTTTTTCCTTTTGTAAAGTTTTGTAATGAATATTTTGTAAATAAAGGTACATTTAGTTACAATTTCCCATTTTCCCTTTGTATGGCAACCTGTATATTGCAAGAACAGAGGTTTTGTGCTTTGGTCTTTAATGTTAACTGTCCTTAAATACTGGGGACACTTAGATCATAAAGTTGGTGTTATTACAAAAGAGAAATCAGTAAAAAGTGGTTGCTGAAAATAAATTTTTCTTTGATGGTTTTCCTAAGCATGTAGTAGGTATTGGTATCAACACACTTTAGAGAGAGAAAAGGTACTTGGAAATTTTTACCTGCCTTTCTCAACTTAGAAATTTTATATAAAATCATTTAAACAAAACTTCTGAGGGAGAAATGATTACAAATAGCACAAAATTACAAATCAACCCGTGTGCTTAATTTGAATTATTCTAGCCTTATGTATTTATATCTAATATTCTTCATACTAAAATTGGGATTCTTAGGAACTCAATAAAAATGTATGCCAATCTGAACAAACTTCTAGGAAAACAGCAGTAACTTTATGAATGTCAATGTGTGTAAGTGGTTAAGAAGTAAAATTTTTCCATCATTCCTCCATTTTAACTTTTTTCCCAGAAATTTCATATTTTTGAGAAAATATTTATGCAAAATGTTCCTTTGAAATATAGCTTACAAAAATATCTGAATATTGAGGTAGTTATAACCCAGTATAGTAACTTACAGTAATAAATCAATAAAATTGTTTTATTAAATGTGCACATAAAAAAGCAAATGAGTTTTTTTTAACCTTCAGTCATTTGGAATTAAATTACATTGGTTACCCAAAATTTTTTAATTGGCTTGTAATTTTAACATTTTGCTAAATAGACAGTATTGGAAACTCTAATGAACCACCATTTACATAATGGCTTCTGCCATACAACCACTTTGATAAAGTAACTGTTGAAATTATGTACCAAGAGCTTTATGTGTCACCAAAAACAAAAAATCGCAAATAATAAATCATGAGACTCTACAAAATAGCTTAGAAAAACAAGTTTTCTATTTATTTAAAAATAAGTTTGTAGTTACTACATTGCAGGGACAGGAATTCTTACACATACATTCTAAGTTTGTATAAAAGGATTCAAAGAATTATGCATCAAAACTAACATAGAAAGTGTCCACGTAACAGTAAAGAAAGGTCCAATCAATATGTACAAAAAGAAAGGGCACTGCTATTCTGGTGTGAAACTGCTGTTTATAACATGATACTCCAGGTCTGGAAAGAAACAAAAACTTCAATAAAGCTAAATAATTTGTTTTAAACTCTGTGTTACTTATTACATACAACAGATTTGCTTGTGTTTAAACATTGTTTTCTGTACAAAATAAGCATAATTTTAATTTGAAAATGTGTCAGTTTCAACTTTAACCCTCTAGGTCAGTTACTTTTTAAAAATTGAGCTACATTCTACACATGTCTAAACATACCGTGACAGGATTTAACAGTTTTTTAAAAGATCTTCAGTAAGACCCCTGTCTTCTTGCAGTTTTAATATGGTCCAAAAATGTAACTTTGTATTTTGTCTCATTTTATAGTCTATCATTGTGACAAATCAATACACACAATCTTAAAAGTAACCAGCATGTATGCATCTGTCTTTTATTTGTGTCTACTATATACCATCTCGAACCTATTTTCTTAGCTCCTTGAATGGAGAAACTAGCCACACACTATTATGTATTTATTTGGTTTGTGCCATATAAGGTTAATTTCCTGAAAATTTTATCTGCATTAAAAAAGTATTTCAACACAGAGCTATCAAAACTAAAAATAATATATATTTATAGTTTGTATTTTCTACTCATTGTTTTACTGCAGTGTGTACAAGGTTTATCTCTGGAGCGCCAAAAGTGGTACTTACAGTCTTCTGACTCAAGTTGACCTTTTCCTGGGTACTGTACATAGTTCACAATGACTTTTCCTTTGGAGTGCTTTGTTCAGTATAATCAGGAATAAAAACAGTTTCTTAGTAAATATAATATTAATTTTAGTTCTAATCACTTGGAAATTAGGAGAACTAAGGGAAAGTGCAAGGATGAAAGTAAAGAAAGGTGTTATTTTTCCAATTTTAATGGGAAAATAAATTCTCGCCTAAATATAACTACATGACTGCTTTATGTTAGAAATACTTTTTAGGTAAGTGGGGATAATTCACAGAAGATAAAAGTACTTCCCCTATTATGATTTTTAAAATCCTATATCTCCTGCATATACGGAGAGCATTTACAGCCCTTTAATCACTCAAGTATCTTGGTCCTTGCAACCTACTAAAAAGTAAATTTCAGGTGAACAAAAAATTAAGAGTAAATTTGTTTTCATTAGACAGAAAACTGAAAATTAAAATTGCTCCTAGCTGACATCTGAGAGATATATAGATATGTATGTATGTGTAAAATGGAATGTCAGAATTAAAGTAAACACGACTGGAGAAACTATATTACAAATCATATTTGAAAACATGTAAATGCTACTAACATCACACAAGACAAAAATAATATTTGAATACATTTGTTAAAATGATTAATCTGCACTGCAGATAAGGGACAGTTCTCGATGATAACATACATGCTGCACAAGGATATTTTCTCTGGTCACTGTATCATAGGTAATTAATTTCCAAGTGATACTAAATTTAGTCAATCCCATGTGTCAGATGTGACCTAATCAAGCTCATAAATATTCTATACCATTATTCTAATTACATTTAAGGAGGAAGACAGTTTTGTAATAACACCACCAAATAGTCTTTAAATTTGTGAAGCTGTGCAGTGAAAACAATTGAAACAAGGCCAACAAATCTTTAGTTCATAAATATATGCAGAAACTAGTCCAATGCCATAATAGCAGATCATAAAGGATAAAATTTTAAGAAGTTATATATCTATTGCCCAGGATTCTGAGAGTGTGATGAGACTGTTTAATGCTCATTTGCAACATTTAAATTTTGTAAGATTTGTCCAGGACTTGAGAATGTTGGAGTAGGAGGAGAGAATATTAGGGTTGAGTATTTATACATAAATTGATCTACTTTCCATGCATGTAACAAGTTGTATTTCTGAAAATTCCAGTAAACTTGAGATTTTTTTTTTTTATTGCTCACCCAAGACATCTGCCAACATTTCCTTCTGGCCTATAAACAATACATATATGGTGTTACTGTCTCAAAGAGAGTGTTTTCCCAAGTGGTAAAGCAAAACAAAAATATGGTAATGACTTGTATTTCTTAATCCAACTTTTGCAATGTATAGAAGCTAAATTATAAAAATATAAAATCTAAATATATCTGGCATTACTAATACATTTTACGTGTTTCAATTACAAAGAATCTGATCCAAGTCATTTTGCTTTACTAAGAAACCAGTGTCTAATAATGTCCAGATAAGGTCATAAATATACAGTGTCTTTAGAATAGGAATAATATTTCTTGTTATAGGAAAGATGGTAAATACTCATTTCTTTGCTCAAGAGGTGGAACTAATCCATACACTGTACTAGAGGTACATTCCATTCTAAGACTGTGTACGCTCTTCCTTTTTCTGTACACATCTTAAAACTGTACATATTTTTTACAAAAAATGGATTTTATACTCTATTATTTTTTCTAACACAATGCAGATAACACCAGGAAATTACATATTTCAAATAGACTGCCTTCAAAAGCAACTAATTACTTTAATGACTTAAATTTCAAACATATACACTATTATTTTCAATAATGGTGTAACTGAAAGACTCATTTTACTACACAACCAAGCCATCCATTTCTGCATTATGAAGAATTTAACTACTGAATTTTAATTATATAGTTAAATATATTTGTTAGAAAAAAATAAATATACAAAAAACCTGAAAATTTTGAAATTATTTTTCAACTGCAAAATCACAGCAATCCAGTCAAGATCTGGAAAATGGTTTACTTAATTTCACAGGAGAATTTCTGTACAAATTTAGTTACAAACAATCTAAAAAGCCCAAATGCATCACTTTTCATTCTTCTTCAAGACAGTTAAATGACAGCTAACATTTATCCTTATCAGAAATAAGAAATAATTATGTAATATATTTTGCCAAGGTTCAATTGAAGACTTTATTTTTCTACATCAGGGTCATGCTGATACATAATTTCCCCCAACCTAACTTTTTAAAAATGTAGTATCTGAAAATTTTGGTTACATTTTTGTACCATACCAGTCCTCAGAAAATACTACATTCTTTAAACTTTTAAAAAAATGGACAATAATTTTTAAACAATAGAAATGGTATTTATGTTGGTTTTTAAGGTATAAAATAACTGTACCATAAACAAATAAATAACTGCTTTCCTTTTCCATAGCAGTACATATAGCAATACATTCTCCTAAGTCATATAGTTATCATTTACAATAGACAACTTAATTTTACTAATGATGCAAAAAATAATAGAATACAAGGCACAATCATTAAATGGAGTTTTTCTTTAGGGTGTATGTTGACATACCAGCGTGATAAGGATACCGTAAAAAGTGCAGAAAAAACACAATGTGCAATGAGACCACTGTATAAAACATGATTGCATAAAAAGTGATTTGGCCTATTTTAACTTTTAATAATTGAAAATAACCAATCTTTCCCTTAAAATTAAACTATAAAGTATGACATTTTAAAATTATTTTTATTCTACTGCTATCTAAAAAATCCTGAAAAAACAATTTATACCTGGGTAATAGTATATAAGTATGTGTTTGTATATATATTTAATTATACCCATTTATCAATATATACACATACACACACAGACATGTTTCTTTGTAAGTCATTTTAGCCTATTAGATATGTCTAAAGTTGAGAAATGACATTAATCCAGATCAACAAGTAAACATCAAATCCCATACCTTTTTTCCTGTATTTTCCTTGAATCCTTTAACCACTTACACATTTTCTCTAAAACATCTCTGTCAAAGGACCCACCAGTGCATTATTTTCTATATTAGTACCAAAAAAAGATATATCTCAGCATAACTCTTTAATAACTTGCTCTTTAGAATATATAGCCTTTCCAATATTGAAAAGTGTATGCTGTCCTGACAGTCAAAAACAGGCTTTCCACTGCACTGATTCTCAGTCTTTGGCACAATAAACAGAGATTGAGTGATTGATATAAGAATCAAGGTCTGAAAAATTAGACAGTCAAATGTTTTCCAATGTGGATATGTTTCCTTTTCATCAGTACATTTTCTCTTAAGTTTGGCAGAAATGGAATAAAGCAAAAGCCTCCTCTAGATACTTTGTTGATGAACATTCTATAATTAAAATTAAATGTTTTAAGGTATCAAATGGAGGGAATTTTATATTTATCTTTAGAGGAAACACATTCCTTAATTCACTGCTACTCTGTGTAACACTTGTCTTCTAGGGGCATAACTTCTGTATCAATAAAAATGTACCTTGGTCAAAAATAATTCATTTTACCATGAAATGCTCTACCACTAGGAATATTATGCTCCTTTAGAATGTAGCAGAACTGTCTTTTCCATAAATAAATCAGGAATTCATTATAGATCCTCAATTTCTTTTGTTTCGAACAGTGAATGAAATGAATATGGAAATGCATAACCTATCTAAGGGCAATAAATAGCAAACATTTAAAATATATATGTATATATTTATATATATATATATTCATTTAAAGAAGTGAAGCGTCTTTTTTTTTTTTTTTTTTGCAAATCAAATTATAACATTCCAAAATCCATCATAGCAGCAAGGAAGCAGAAGCCTTAGTTCTACTTGTTCCTTAACTGTACCTGCTTTATAGATTTTGAAGTAAAATATTTTGGTACAAGTTACCAACCAATTAAATTAGCTTTTGCTTTTTCAGTCAATTTTCGGACTCGTCCTCTACTAGAAGTTCCAAAAGTCAAAGAGGTGTCTTCAAACAACAGCTGCCTTTGCTCCTCTTCAGAGTCATCCTCATTATAGAAAGCTGTCCTTCGACCTTGGTTTCTAGTTCTCATGTGGGGTTCAGAGCCTTTGAGTTCTTCAAACTCTTCTTCCTCATCTATAGGATCATCTGTCTTTTTTCGGTTACTTCTCCTTAGTACTTTAACATTTGTAGGAACTATGAGATCTGAATCTAGTTTTTGTGTCTTCACCTTCCTTTTGGGTTTTCTGCCTCCGCGACTCTTTTTCTGTAACAAATCCTCCTTTACAATGTTAGTTTCAGAAAGAAAACTGCATGTTGAAGAAGGAACCACTTCATCTCTGATGGGATGCATATTATTTTGCTCTGAATTTTCTGGCTTTGCATACTGTAGCTTTTTGGGCTTTCTACCCCTTTTCTTCTGTATAACTTCACCACTATTGGTATTAACTTCTACCTTAGGTTTCCTTCCAGGTCCTCTCTTCACAAGTTTTGATGGCTGTCCTCCATGGCCATTTACTTGAATAGTTCCTGATACGAGAGCACTGTTCTTACAATCTCCTAAAAGGGAACAACAGCACACTTAATACATGGAATTCAAAGGTTTCCTACTCCTAATACCTTTACTATACATTCTAATGTATGACTGCATTGTTTTCATTACACAAAATAACTTGTTTATGCATACAGAGTTTAATAATAACAAAGCATTTATTGTTTAACTCATTAAACACAGTTTTTTTTTGTATTCCTACCTTCAAGCAGCTCAATTATGGAAAATAATCTTAGTATAAAATTCATGACCTTTTAACTTGGTAATCTGGACAAATAAGCATATTAATCCCCTCTGCTTTCCTCTAATCATTTTATTAGCAAGAGAAGAAAGAATAAGAGACAAGAATGGAATAATTCTAACTCTATTTAATCCTCTTTGAATGTGACAATAATTTCTCCAGTATCAGAGGACAGTCTAAATATTTCCTTAGATTCCCTGGAAGTACAAAGAATGACACCTCCTAATCCTCTTATGCAAGGGGTTTGGGAGCACATCTGGTGGAATAAATATCAGTTATTCCCTGTAAAAACTACCACAGCTTTGACATTCCTCATTTATCCTATCTACAAGTGTAGAAATAAGTTACTCTTGGTCACAAACTTTGTCCTTGAAACTGTTCAAAGAGGATTAAAAAATTACTAAATGGCAGTTTTTCTTTACAGGCCCTTTGATGAGTACTATCTCCTTATGTAATTGAATGGCAAATGACTGATATATAATCATAATACTGACTGCATGTATTGATCAAAGCCACTATGTATACCACCTAAATTATCATGATTAAAATCCTACTGTAACAAACTCCATGATAAAGGATATTATGCTTCATAAAAAAGTAAAAGAGATAATACTGGAGATCAAATTCTAAATCTGTAGGATCTAGGGACCATGAACTGCCTTTCTGTGGTGAAAAAAATGCTATGACCCTTTTGGATGAAGGAAAAAGATGCCGAACATGGATGAATTACCAGTAAACTCCTTTTTATCTGCCAAAGTCCTGAAATTTTTTGTATGATCAATGGCAGATCATTTGCAATGCAATATTTTTAAGGAAATCCATACAGAGATGTAAACAGCTTTTAAAGAGAATACTTCTTTATAATGGCAGTTTTTGTTCACGGGTTTGAATTATACTTAGTAAATAATTAGAAAAAAGTGGTCAAGAGACTCACCAAAGGCTGGAGACAGTAGCAGAAGGAAAAGACAGAGCCCTCATTTCCTGACCCCCATAGTACAAAAGATTAGTGGTCTAATCTTTAGATTTGCTTTATATTAGTGGTTCTATAACTGTGTGTTTGGGAGGTGGGGAGAAAGGGAGAAACATGGGTGTGGGCATAAAGTACTTAAGTATTTCCTACCAAACAATTATATTTAAACTGCCTAAGGATTCTGTATATCTCTAGTTTGTTTTACATTAAAATTACTGACAAGGGTTCTAAATATCCAGTCCAAGTACCAACTATAGAAGTTCTATAGAGAGGCGTCAAGGTCTCCATGAACTCCTTGAAATGGCCCAGAATTTTGTGTGAATATGCCTATGTGCATTTTTCTGGGGAAAGAACTATCGGTTTCATCAACTTTACGAAATAATACATAACCTAAAAAAAATAGGAACTATGCAGGTTTCTTAAGAAGGAGTCCAGAAGTTAAAAAAAAAAAAAAAAAAGCTTAAAAACCCACTGATCTGGACCTGTGTTGTTCAATGAGGTAGTGACTAACCAAGTAGCTACTTAGCTCTTGAAAAGTACTTATGCAACTACGGAACTGAATTTTTAATTAAATTCCAATTTGAATATGGAAGCACTGTACTTTTAAAAACATTGATTGTATGTTAAAATGATAACATTTTGGACATAATGGGATAAATAAAATATATTAAAATTAATTTTACCTCTTTGTTTTTATCAGAGATGGTGACTAGAAAATTTAAAATTACATATGTGGCTTATATTATATTTCTTTCCATTGGAGAGCACTGTTATTGATTCTAACAGTTAATTCAGGTGTCAATATTTGTAATAAATCAGTTAATGAATTATTTAATAGCTAATCATCATCTTTCTATACTATACTTATACTCTTGAGTATTTATAATACTCAAAAACTATAAATCAAATTGTCTGTGAGACCAGACCTCCCCTACTATAATGCTAGAACCAATTCACCATGTACATTTAATTTCTCTAGGATTCTGGAGTGACAGAAGCAAAACTCTAAATTCACTTCAGAAAGGAGGTAGATATAAAAAGTGCAAAACACTCATATGCAAAGTCATTTGCTTACTTATTTAAACACTTATTATCCATTATATAATGGTTAAAAAATGAGTAATCAAACACAGGAGTCTAGATTCTTCTAGGAAGAGAGACAAGTAAAAAAGAATAATGCAATCAATATTATAAGTATCACAAAAGGTAAGGAACAGGGTGTTCTGGGAACATAAAGAATGAAGTGCTTGGTTCTATCAAAGAACCCAGGAGGTGGCTTCCTGGAGAAGACAATACTTCAAGTAAGACATTAAAGGTAATAGGAGACCATTAAACTAGGAGGAAAAAAAAGACAGTCAAAAGAAGGAAGAAAAGAACAAAGACATTCAGGGACTTCCAAGTGGCTTAGGATGGCTGAGATATAAAAGGGAGAAAGAAGGTAAGGAAACCTGGAATGTTAGGCAAAAGGCAAGTAATAAAGACTCTTGTATAACAGGCAAAAAAAATTTTAAATCTGATTGCATATGAGATTTGAAGGCAAGAAGAGATTTTAATTGTGTGTGTGTGTGCATGCAAATGCACATGTGCTAGAAATAATCAGAAAGATCACTTTGGCTGCAATGTGGAAGATGGACTGGGTAAGAAAGAGGTGAAAACTAAGGCAGGAAGAACAGTTAGGAAACTAATAAAACAGTCCAGGCAAGAAATCATGTAGGTGGCACGAATTAGGCCATGGAAGTGAAAACAGAGAAGAGAGAATAAATTTAAGAGATGTTATGGAGGGAGAAACAACAGAAACTAAAGGCTGTTGAATAGATTCTGTTGCTGAATAGAAGGCTAGGATGACTTCCCTATTTTAAGCTTATGTGTAGGTGGGTATATCCCAATGCCATTAACCAAAATGAGGACATTTCAGTATAGAGAAATTAAATTTTGAGTGCGGTTTCTGGGGAAAACAATGAAGAGGAAATGTCTTAGATACATTGCAAAGTCATGATACAGAATGATTATTGAGCTGTCTGCTGCCAAGCCTTATTGTTTTAACACATCATAGGGTATACTGTATTAGTTACTTTCTCCACCTTTCAAACAAAGACGTTACAACAAAAATCTGCAGTTGAAAGAACTTGGAAGCATAACTGTAAGTCATCAAAAGTTACATACTAGAATAGAGGCCTGCTTGTAGATAACCCTGATAAATTATTTAGTAAAGGTCAGTGTGTTGTATTTTGTGATCTAATAACAACCTAAACATTTTTCTAGAAAAGTGAAGAATGCTACATTGGGTTAACCCCCCAATTTAATTTAAACTTTGAGGATATACTTCTTTAGGTTTTGTAATAAGGAAGTCAGAAACTATTTCACAATATTAAAAGCCTTTAATTCCAGCATTTTTTAATTTCCATATAGAGAGTTTTTCTTATCTTTTTAATAATACAGTTTGCTTTCGACATAAAGCTGCAAATTTAGATGTCTCACTAAATTTATGGACTAGTACAGACTGTGTGACTTTTAAGTGAGAAACCTGAAAAGTAGATATAAATACTAACTCCAACAAAAGCATCATTTGTAAGAAGGATCTCAAAGATACAAATAATATCTCACCTTGCTCAATGACAGCTGATGACTTTGAAAGAGTAGATGCCTTTGAGAGTACAGATGATTTCATTTTACGTTTGACTGGCTTTTCCTTTTCCAAGTTTTCTTTTGCAGAATTATTCCTAGTGCCATGACTAAAATTGGATTGACCAGGACTTGAAAGAGTATTCAAGGCTTTGGAATGTTTCACGGAATTCTCTAGTACTAAAACACACATACAAAAAATTAAAATCTAAGTTATCGTACTTAAAAATAAGAAAGGCGGCTGGGATTGCTTTTAATCTGAATTGCTTAAATTAGCCAAGAGAACAAGATCTGAAGGATGCTTAAAGCTTCCTTAGAAAATCTGTTTTCTAACAGGGAAATGATATATCCAACTAGAAATTCTTAATAGTTTCAGTGTTTTTAGAAACTGTCCAGTCATTTAAAGATTTTGAAGGCTAGTCTAGGCAAACTGCTAGCAAGTCTGGGTATTAGGATTTAAATTCAGGCAGTTTGGATCAAAGTTGCCATTTTTAAGCATTATTCTATACTATCCTAAACTTCAAACTTTCTTTTTCTTATTAAAAACAAATTTTTTAAAAAAGAAAAACAATGAGGAAGGCACAAACAACAGTGTCTGCTGGAAATTACCAAAACCCAATATATTTCATTTGGCAAATTAAAAAAATCCAATCACACACTTCAATTTAGAAACTGTAACTAAGTCTTACTTGTTTTTCCTGGCATTGCAGATGTATTAGCTTTTGAAATAAAAGTCTTTGTGGCTGAAGAAGTAGATGGTTGCTCAGTGATAACTGGATCTACAACCATTCGGTTGCTTCTTGTTCGAACCACAGAACTGGATTCTGTTTTACCATTTATCTGAGCAGCATTGTGCCTTGGTGGTATCGACCGTGTAGGTGTAGAGAATGGAGAGGTAGAGATTTCTGACTTTAGCTGGGGTTTTAAGATCCTTTTTTTCCTTTCAGGGCTGTAAATAAAATAGTATTGTTAGTCATTCTTATAGCTCTGTGGGTATGAATGAAACACAGTTATAATACTGTTGGATTCAATATTTGTACTATTATGAAATATGTTAAAATATGAGATTTGTAGTGGATTTCATATGGTTGTGAGCCTTTGAAAGTGAATATTTAGTGAAGGATCGCTGTAAATGCTAAAGTTATATGACGGAAAGCATGATGCCACCACTATCCTAAAAATGCTGTTTTACTGTATAGATTTAGCAGTTTGAATTTAAGCACTTACACTAGTATAGCTTTAGTTAATAGATTAAAAATCCTCCACATCATAGGAACTTGCATGTCAAATATACCATTCTGCAATATAGGGAATAGTAAAGGAAGTATTAAAAAACACCAAGTTCTATCATTTAGATGAAAGTTATAGATCAGTTAATGGTATTTAAAAGAAATTAAATACCTTGAGGCAGCACTACTGGAAACAGAGCTGCTTCTGTTTCTTTTCTTCCTCCTTTTGGTTATGGTATTTCTTTTATGAAAACGAAGAGCAGATTTATAATCTGATAAAACTGAACTAATGTGTTCTTCAAAGAAAGCAGACAGGCGCAAACTCATGCTGTATATCTATTAAAAGGAAAAAACCCCACAACATTGTGTTCAAACTTTCCTCAAAGGAAAATACCTGGTCAGTAAATATTGAAATTTAAATACCTTTCTAGTAAAAATTTTTTAAATTTAAATATTGCCTTATAATCCTTTTTCCTAATCTCTTTTGGTGAAAGAATAAACTGAAGCTTTTTACAATTAAATTATTTTTGTGTTTAGATTAGGAATATTCCAAGCTTTGAGATTCTTACAAGTCTTGCTCTAAATTCAGATGGCTCATACAGACAAAACTCCTTGCTGTGAGTGAACTCTATCATATGGAAACTACCCCAGGGGGCTTGACCCTGTTTCCCATTGCTACCTAGGTCTACACCTATTCTTCTCATTTCATTTCCATGTATCACTCCTTTGTGATGTCATGACTGGCCAAAGAGAGGTAAATGATATTTATAGTTTTACTTATTATTTTTACTTACTAATTATTTACAAAAATGCCTCTTTCCATAAATGTTGAAAATAGCTAGAAAAGTTAAGCTCAGGTGGCTCTAGTACATACCAGCAAAATTCATGTATGATATCTATTCAACCACACTACTTCAAGAAAAGTAACCACTCTCAAACATCAAAAAATGACATGAATGTTATTTCACAGAAGGAGTTGAGTAGAAAGGTGTAAATTATTTTTTCCACTAGGACACCATAAAGAACATAATAGAAAGCTAATTATGATCTAAATTTTAAATAAAAGCAACATTTAGCTATTTCACACACTTTTCCATTAATGTAATTTAATCAGAAAACAATTTAATTACATACCCTAGATCTTTTGCTTGGTGTATATGCTTTGGAATTACTAAAAATAAGCCTGACATCTTTACATAACTCCATTGGTGACTCATAATTCCCAGCCTCTAAAGTTTCTCTAACAGTAGCAAAATCCATTGGAGTGTCAATGATGTCTCTGTAGTCCTAGGAGAGGGAAAATAGGTGGTATTATTACCATTATTATTACCACAAAGCATTACTTCTCATCAAAGGAATTCACATAGGATTTTTATGATGAGTGTAAGTCTTAGATCTATTAATATTTGTTTTCCTCATCAAGGCCCCCTTTTTTCTAATAATTTTATTTCATATTCTCTTTTACTGGAATCCACATAGGACTTTTCTCATTGAAGAACATACTAGTTCTTTTTTCGTTGGGAGTCAGGGGGAGGGTGGAGTTCTGTTGGAAAGGAGAATTAAAAGAATAATGGAAAAGCTCAGCTCTACAACTAAAATAAAAATTTATATCATCTAAAATCCTAAAAAGCGTTGACTCTTTGAAACACAACTGTAACTTATTTTAACATAAAGAAATAAGAACAATGGAAGTATGCCAACATCCCCTTTATGTGGAAGCCTGAGTTCTAGTAACCTCAACTTTAGTACTACAATTGGGAGCTTTGCAGTAATCAAGAATTATGAATGTAAATAGCTGTCACAAAGTCTATGCACTTCATTCCACAGAGGAGAAGTAGAATCACCCAAGGTCTCTACCTAGTCAATTGTGTATAAAATAAGGCAACAGACTGGAAGCTATAAAAACAGACAAATGAAAGCAGAAGAGCAACAGAAAATTATCAGAATATGGTATCTTTTAGTAGGGACAATGAGTACTGTACCTTCTCAATAGTCCCTCAGTATGTAACTACATTTTTTTAAGTATAACAACTTGACTCTGCACCACCAACTTTAAATTATTACCATGTTTGACCATAAAATAAAGAACACACGATATAAAACAGGATTATTTCCTTTACAAATTTTTATTTCTTCCTTCCCAATGTGTATGCCTTTTGTTTCCTTTTCTTGCATTATTGCATTGACTACAATTTCTAGTACTATGTTGAATAGCAATAGTGAGAGTGGACATTCTTGCCTTATTCCCAATCTCAGGGGGAAAGCACTCTATTTGTCACCATTCAGCATGATGTTAGCTATACGTTTTTTTTTTTAAATAGATGTTCTTTATCAAGTTGTGGAAGTTCCCCTTTATTCTTAGTTTTCTTAGAGTTTTTTATCATGAATAATGTCTGTCCCCCCCCCCGGCCCCCCCAAGATTCTGTATTTGTCTATTTGGCATCTATTGATCATAGGGACAATGATGCTCTGGTCATTTGGGGGCCTTACAGACCTGAGAAAAGACTGCCTCTTCCAGGGCTAGTCAATTCTTAGAGATAGTAAAGGGCTCCATTGAGAACATGTCTTTCATATAATAAACCAATCAATTCCAAGTGTATAGCCCCCATCACCTACTTTTCTAACACTCACACACCAAGCCATTATTTCCCTGTCCTAAATCATCCTAGGGCCAGGAACAGACAACCAGAGACCATCCCTGTGCCTTAGAGCCTTGTTTGATCCATGGATTATTTAAGTGTGTTGTTCAGTTAGTAAGTGCTCTGAGATTTTACTGTTATTTTTCTGTTATTGACTTCTAGTTTGATTCCACTGTGGCTGGAAATACACTCTACGATTTTAGTGAAATGCGTCATTTTATTTTTTATTTTCTGTTTGTTCCACTTTTTTCTTCCCCCCAATCTTCTTGTGGGTTACTTGGACAGTTTTTGAATTCCAAATTGATTTATCTATAGTGTTTGTGACTGTATCTCTTTGTATATAGCTTTTGAAGTGGTTATTCTAGGTATTTTATAATATATACATAATTATGAAAGTCTAATAGTGTCAACATTTTACCAGTTCAAGTGAAGTACAGAAACCTCCCCTATGTCTCTTTACCTCCCAATATTTCCTCTATATACAGAGACCTACACTAAACATTGTTATAATTGCTTCGATGAAACAATTTCAAAAATTGTAACTGAAGCAAAAAGTATAACATTTTACCAGTTCAAGTATAGAAACCTCTCTTCCCTTTATTTTTTTAATCAAGTTCTCTGATTCCTCTGTTCTCTCCAATGAATTAATTTGTTCTATTATCTCCATATAGTTTTTCTATTTCTTTGCTGAAACTTCTCATATTTTCATTTGTTTCAAATATGTTTTTAACTGCTCAAGCATTTTTATGATGCTATTTTAAAAATCCTTCTCAAGTAATTCTAACATCTATGTCATCTTGGTGTTGGCATCTGTTGATTGCCTTTTCTCATTCAGGTTGAGATCTTCCTAGTTCTTGGTATGATAAGTGATTTTTGAGTGAAACCTGCACCTGTGGGGTGTAACAATGGACCTTTAAAAAATCTAGTGCTTTACGAGGCCTCCTCTGACACCACTTTGGTGGGCTGGATGGGGTAATGCCTTGGTTACTCTAGGTGTTGGGGGGTGGAAGTCCAGGTTTTCTACTTGGCCTCCACTGACACCCAAGGAATGGGGAGGACCTCCTATTTACTGTTGGGAAGGGACAGGAGTTCAGACTCCTTAATAGGCTTCCACTGATACTACTTAGGCTGGAAAGGGGGAGTGCCTTGTTACTGCTCCCTACATGGCCTCTAGTGACACTACGGGGAGTGGCTTTATTATTCCTGACAGGTGGTGAAAGTCCTTACTCTCTACTAGGCCTCCACTGATACCACCCCAGTGAGGGTAGAGAAGAGGTACCTGACCTGATTACTGCCAGGTGGGGGTGAAAGTCTAGGATCACCTTGTGGTTTCTATTTGAGGTTAGTGAGGGTGGGTCTCCACCGGCCTTTGTTGGTGGGAAAGGGGTGGGGCCACAATTTTTTCCATGGTTTGGTTTGAGTAGATCAGTTACTGTCTAAGTTTTCTGTGTTGCTAGGCTGCTCCTTTCCTGGTCCTCTGGCTAGAGAGAGGGAGGCTTTTCTTAAGGTTTTTTTGGTCAGTGCTCAAAATTACTTCTAGTTTGATGGCTTCTCTAGTATCCAAAGTGGGATATGTAAGGCAAAAAGCAAACCCAGGGAACTCACTACAGTGTTGGTCCTGAAGTCCCCAATCTGTCTGTCTTTTTGTCTCCAACTTTCAGAATCTTGTATTTGTTTTATACATAATGTCCACAAATTTTAGTTCTACTTATTAGGAGGAATAAAGAAAAGTATGTCTACTCACTCCATTTTAACCCTGAAAGTCCAATTATACCAGCTTTGACCATTTTTTAAATGTCTCACCTATAAATGACTTCTGAGCCACTTTACAAAATCACACAACAAAATCAGACTTAGTACCTTTTAGCAGTATTTTGATTTTGGCATAAACCAGTGTACTATGTATAGTTCAGTCTACCTAAGTACCAAACCTGGTCTAAATGACTTTGCCATTTACAGAAATTAAATTCACCACTAGTGGAAGACTATCATTTTAAAAAGCATATTCCAAAGACTACACCCTTAGATTCTAAAGACAGTTGCAGCCTCCTCCCACCCCCATGTATTTATAAAATTGCTTTACGTATTGATAAAACCAGCTCCATCCTCTTAAGGTAACCATTTTGACAGTCTATAATAACTTGGATATTGAATATTATGGCATTATTGGCTTTACAAACTTTGTAGATTTTGTGAAAATATAATAATGATATAAAATTTTTTTAATGTTTTGCAAAATTTAGGTTAAATGTAAAATTTATTTATGTAGAACACTTAATTTTTCTTGGCTCACATCTTGGGCTTCCACCATTTAGTACAGTATACATGGTAGCTGCTCAACATAATCTTGAATAAACATGACAGAATATATAGCATGTTAATTTCCATCAAAAACATTTAATTTTTAACATCTTGCTTTGAATATCTGATTAAACTCAAAATGCGAACTAATATTTTCATATAAAAGCCTAAGTATGAGGTACATGATCTGCCTTAAATATTCCACTAACGTAAGGCTGATAGTTACTTCTGAAGTATAAAAAGCAGATTATCGAAAGTTTTCTCTCCTCTGTGACAATAATAAAGAAACAACACACTTTCATCAGGAGGTTACTTTAAGAGATTAAAATTCTAGTCTTGTTTCTACTACTTTTTGTCTCTTAACATTTTTAACAGGTAGAAGGACGGCGGGTTCTAAATATTTGCTAAATATTGTTCTCATTATTTTGACTCTTTAAGAGATGACTGCACTCTTATATATTTCCCCCCTAAGTTTGAAAAGTGAGCTATTTTCTTTACATAAAAATTTATTTGGTTATTGTCTAAGAATATCACATACAGCTGTGGTGTACTGGATATAAGGGGTGTGGGTTCTTGTTCTGGCTTTATTGATAAATAGCTAACATATTTTGGAGAGCTGAACCTCAGTTCAACATCAGTAAAATGAGTGCGTTGGAGCATAGTCTCACATCTCCTCCATTTTTCCTGTATGACTGTTTAATATTTTTCTTTTTGTCTTTGAAGTTTTGATTTTTAAACTGTTATTCTAGGTAAAGATTGTTTTCTTATATATTCTGCTCAGGAATCATGGTTTGTTGAATGTTTGTCAACCCTAGAAAATCCTTAGCAATTAACTCCTCACATATTGCCCCTCTCCCATTCTGTTTATTCTTTCCCAGTGAAATTTTTGTTAGATACATTTTGGACCTTCTCATTCTATCCACCATACCTCAATCTCTCTTTCAGACTTTTCATCTCTTTATCTCTTTCTGTGTGGCACTCTGTATAATTTATTTCGATCTTTGTAATAATTTTCTTTTCAGAAATCTAATCTGTTTTTAAACCTGCCCAGTAAGTTTAATTTCAGTGATTTTACATTTCCAGAACTCTAATTGGTTTTAATATGCCTTACTCTCTTTTCCCTTCAAATAGGGTCTTTTTTCCCCTTTACGTTTCTTATTCCTTCACTTATTCTTTAACCAAAATGATCTATCAAAGCTTAATTGGCAGCATTTTTTTTTTGGTGGTACATATAATAATCGTCATCTTACAATGAATGATATATCTCTTTTTTAATGAAGTATAGTATTTCAGAATAATCTTATTTCAAGGGTGCTAGTATTTGTTTGCTGTTTCTCTTGTCTTAAATATGGTGGATCACTCTCATATAGTTGATTTTTTTTTTAAATCATTAGTTCATCTTCACAGGGACTGTTTTTTTCCCATGATAAATTTCTATACCACAAGGGTAGTATAAATTTGGATTTTAAATCTATGCATAGCATAAGCTTAGGGAGATTTCTCTCCTCTGACACTAGAGGCACTGGGAGAAACAGTCTTCCTTGTGGAGGGCATTATTCTATTTTTCTTTTCATGCAAGGTGCAGTCCTTCAACAGTCCTGGATTAGGGTTGGGTCTCAGTTCCAAATACCTTCTTCACCATTGCCCAACACCTCAACTGCCTCTGCACAGTGTTAATACTTGTGCCTTTAGAATCTCTAAACATTAAGGCTTATTTCTGTCTCTTCTCTTCTGGGAAAAGCCCAGAATACAAACACCGATAAGCAATACATACGTTATAACTTATTTTTTAAAAAGTACATAGTTAAGCTTTCAAGAAACAAAGGGAAATCCACAGGTTCCAAAAACAAAGAGAACTGAAAACCAGAGTACTATAGCATCAGCTCCATTCTTCCACTGCTTTGTTGGAAGGTGAAGTTCAAATTAGCTCAATTTATCACGTCACTGTAACTAAAGATTTCTCTTTCACATTTAAGATTCCATATTTCTGGTTTTTTAAATGATAAGAAAAAAGTCATTTGGTGGTATTTACCTATTGATAACATTTCTCTATTTTCATCACTGCAAGTTAGAACATACATGTAAGAAACAGATAATAAAGTCAGATAATACCACGTCTAGGTCTTGATGTCTTACAAAACATTTTTTATTTTCATTTGAAACCATGAATGGTATCTGAACTGTACAACCTCTAATAACTTACTAAGGGAGTAAGAAATCACTTTACACTAAATTCAGATTGCTATGACTTCATGCCAAAATAAATACTTGGATCATGTTTACTCAACTCTTTTTTACAATTTCTTCCATAAAGATCATACACTGGAATAACCTAAATATATATAATGCCACCTGACATTTGTACATAGTGCTTCATGTTTAAAAACTATTTTTATATATTCTCATTTCAACTCCATAACCTTGTAAGGAAGTAGATATTACTATTCTTGTTTCCTAGGTAATTGTTGTAATAAATTTATGGAATTACTATGGGGAAGAAAAGAAACAGTAAAAAAAAAATTCAGATGGAAAACTAAGTGAATTGCTCAAAGTTGCACAACTGGTTAAGAACATAGCTAGGACCATAACTCAATTCTTTGGAGTCTAGTGCAGGGCTCCTTCCATTTTACCGCACTATTCAACTTATATTCTCTGTATAACCACATGGATCATGAGAACAAGTATAAAATAATAAAGAAACTATAATCATAAATGATAATAAAATAGCCAACTGTCACATGTAAGATATAAAGAAAATATTTTCAAAAGTACTTACGGGATATTCAAGAAGATCTACTGGCTGGCGGAAAGGCTCTGAATCTTCACATTGAAATATGAGATTTAGTAATTCTTGACATTGTTTCTTCCATGCTTGAATATCATAAGACTGCGCTCTGTTACGTAATCTTCTTCTAGGCTGATGGTCCTAAAATAAAAATGTTCAAATATTTTAATAAAATAGCACTGATATAATAAAATTGGTATTTTTAATGCAGTCTTAGATAATTAGGACATATACAGTAATTCAAATAAAAGAAAGTATCATTTACTTAGTTCTGAGAAACATGCATTTTGTAATTGAAACTAATTCGGTAGTAATAATTAATCTGTCTTTAAAAATGCTAAGAGTAAAAAAAAGCTCTTAATTCATTTAATTCATATGAAGTACTTCTGCTAAAACAAAAACTATATTACCTTCCTTTTTCGAGTAGAAGTTCCTGGCACATCAGCATCTTTCTCTTCTTCCTTTGATGCAAGAATTTATCAGAGTCATAAAACATTCTAGATTTCATTATACTCTATAGTTGTTTAATTAGCAATTATTTCCTTTACACAGTGGAAAACTTGTAACACATATCCTGGGGTACTTTACTGACTCATGACTTTTACTTGAAAACTACAATGTGTAAATTTCTTTTATACAGAAATACCAATGTAGTAATCATAATGAAATATAACATACCTCAGAGTCAGACAAAACTTTCTTCTTCATTGAATTGTAAAGTGGAATTATGTTATAACAAGTCTGATCCCTAAATAACAAGAAGGATATGTTAATATATAAGATTAGAGCCATGAGATTTTTTTTCTTTTAGAATTTGTTCCTAAAACCAGATTTTAAGATAAAAGTTGAAGCTAAAGGCTTGCTTTCTCCATTGGTTGACTCCAATACCCTATGCACACACATATGACCCTGTCCCCTCCACTCTGGCCTATTTCCTTACACCAAACCCAATTCTGATCCACCAGTCTTTGCTAAGGTCACTGCCGTGCTTCTTCCATTCCTCAGACTTCAGGGGAAAGATGATATACCTCCTGTCTTCCAATTCATTCTCTCTTTTACTCTTAAATGTAGGCATTCCTGAAAATTTTGTCCTTAGTCATCTTCTCTTGACACATAACCTTTGCACTGATAACTTTATATATCTGTGGTTTATCTGTGTAAATGAATTCCAATGTCTGTAATTTGTCCTGACCCTTCTCCTCAGCATCCTACCATCACCTAAAATTCCACATGTCTAAATGTAATTAGCATTCCCCAAATATTCTTGTTCCTTTCTATTTTTTTGTTAACAGCATACCATTCTTACAGTAATGGGAATCTTGGTTTTTCACTATTCCTGCCCTTGCCTTGTCCTATGAATTCTATTCTTAAAAGTCTCTTGGCATCCGTCCCTTTCTCACTTCATAAATTAAGCCCTCATCACCTATTACTTGGTCAGCTGTAGCAGCCAATCTTCTATTTATGCTTTTTGTGTCTTCTCTATCAATTAATATTAGATGCTGCAGTCAAATTAGTATTTTTAAGGCATAGTGTAAAAAACATGTTATTCTCATGTTAGAATATCTGCAATAGCCCTTGCTCCCAGAGCTCATATTTTAAAAGTCCAGCTCCTTAGATTGGCACTCAAGGTCCCCCACAATGTCCTCAAATTTATAGCACTATATCTCTACTATGACTTCCACTCATATACTCCCTACTTCACCCAATTTAAATTACCCTTAATAACTCTTTACTTTTGTACCTCAAGCTGCTCCTTATCCCTGGAATGGCTTTCCTTTCATCTAACTTCTCCTGAATCTATCAATAGCTACTTTGTTCATAATGTCTTAACATACTTCCCTCTTGTATCTAAACCCCCACCATAATAGCTAGAAGTGACCCTACCCTCATCTAAACTTTCATATAATTCTCTTTTACTTATATTACAGTTACTTACAGATTTATATATCCTACAAAATTGTACTAAAGGGTAAAAATATTATTTTTATCTCCAAATACCTATCACTTTATATGTATCAACTGCTTGAAATTTTGCCAAATAACTCAATTAAAAAGTACAATAATCAAAATGTCAAGGAACATTTTACACCTTGAAAATTAATGTCAGCCCGAATTAGTTTTTAACAAATTATACACAGCTAAAAAATGCCACGAACTTACTTTTAGAGATAAATACTATAAACACTTTATATATTACATTACTCTGCATTTCAAAGTAACTATTTGAAAGAAATGCATTTTATAGACTATTCCAAATGTAAAATTAATTTTCATCTAAATTATTTCACGGAAATATGAATGTACTATATTATGTGATTCTAGTGATTCATATCTCTTTAAAAAAAGACATGTGCATGCACACACGTACAACACATAAAATTAAAGACAAAGACGTTGTTAATGCTTAATTACTAATTTCACTGAGGAAAAGCAAAACCACAGCAATAATAGCCTCCAAACCATTTGGAAAGCAAAAGATTTCTCAAAGAATAAGGTAGAGAAAGGGCACAAAGTTTACCTTACTAATTTTGTTTGGTGTTTTTTTATACTGAAATTACCTGCATTCCTTAGTAAAAAACACTAACTAATCCCAAGAAAATGGACCCTAGGATTATAACTCAATAATGAGAATGAAGCTGTAAATGTTTAAAAAAAAAAAAAAAGAAAAGAAAAAGCTTGAATAATCCCTTTATGTAAAAATAAAAGCTGGTAACAGCTGAGTATTTGATAACAAAATACATTGTTACCTCTTCTTAACCAGAAAAAATTATTCAATATGAATAATAACATTAATATGAAATCAGAGCAATCTTTTGTATAAAACATATAATTCACTTCTCTGGCTTCAATTTAGAAGACTCAATTCGTTCTATGGCTACATAAAATCCCTAAGATAAGGAAGGAAAAGTGCTTCTGCCTTAATAAATTATACTTATCGCTCTTGCTATGGGATCAATGAATGAAGAAGTAAACTGGACTCTGAGGGAAAAGAATCCTGTAAGTTAAATTCCGTTTTCTGCTGGATTACTTAAATACTTGTTCATAAACTTGACATGGGCAATATGATGTTAGATGAAAAGTTCTCAAATCAGATGGCAGACATTCATTTACTGTGCGACCTTAGACAAGTTAACCTCTAAAAGCTTTAGTTTCCTCCATTGAAATTCCAGATAATGATCTCTCCTACCTGTAAGATTTGGCTTACAAGAGCTAAAATAGGTAAAACATTATGTGTTCAATAAATCTTTACTATTATTATTATTGTCCAACAGATGGACTAAGAAAAGGATCTATTTTTTAAATTTTAACGTAGAACACAGCTGTAATTCCATAATCAGTATTAGCCAATGGATTAAATGTTTCTTCCTTAGACATAGATATTATATGTCTTCTATTTTAAGGGAAACTATATATATGCGATAGCATGTGACATTAAGTATACCAAAAATAATTATTTTTACATTTTAACATTGTATATTCTAAATTATTTTACTTTTTAAAATAGTGTCATTAATTACTACAACTATTATAATTAAGTATGAAAAAATAACTTACTTTATAAAATGTAGAAGAAGATCAGTCACAAATTTAGCAGATTTCACAATAGGGCTTCCAGGCTCATTAAATGTTCGTGTATTATGTTCTATATATCGAACTTCCCACATTAGGGAAGAAACTCGCCTTTGAAAAAAAAAAAAATATATAGAAGTCTTAACCTCATATTTGGAAATATACATACACAATTTAAAACCAAGACATTCTGGCTTTTCAATTTTAGTCTTAAATCAATCACAAAATCCACATCTTAAAAAGCCATTTTCAAAAAAGCATAACCCCATCTGAGGTTAGGGAAAAAAAGAGGAACATTATGTATTCGCATAGAAAAATGTCTGGAATGTGACACACAAGACTATTAACAGTGCCTTCTTTTGGGGAAGGAGAATGTCTACAGGGGAAGTTTTTAGTCTTTGCTTTACATATTTGTCATGTATGCTGTCACTTTTTGGTAATAAATGCACTTGACTTCTACACAAAAAAGAAAACAAGTAATTTAAATCTAATTATGTTACTGGTAGTCAAATGACATGTAAAAATGACATGCCTACTTATGAGATATAAAAACATAAAAACATAGTGAGTGTGATACTTTATCAAGAAACCTGAGAATTATTTTTCTGGACACTTACTTGACAATGTTAAAATAAATTCTGGTGTTTTATAATTTTATTTCTGAAAGTAAAGAAAAATCCAAAGAAAATTTCTGAGAATATTACCCAGTAGGTGGCCTGACTTAAAATAATAAAAAACACTTAGAAAATCTTACTGATTTGTGAACAGAAATACAATTATATGGAATTAAAAAAAATACATAATTGTGGATATAGAAGCATACAGGAAAACTTCTGTACATTTCAAATAGATTCACGAGCTCATTCTAATAACAGAATCAAAGACATCTTCAGTGTATCATATAGAAAATTGTGTGTAAAATAAGGCATTATGTTAATACAAGGAGGTCAAAGTGATGATAGTAATGTTTAATAAGAGATTAAACTAGAAGAATCAGAGATGAAAAACACAAACTCTAAGAAGTCTAAAAAAAAATGAGTAAAGGAGGAAGCAAAACAGCTTTAAACAGTGAAATAGCATATGAAGGTGTATTAAATAAGAACATAACTCAGGTTTATAACTGAGTTATTATCAGGTTGGAAAACAGGCGATTTCTAATTAATGTAAGTACTATGTTCTAAAAGTATCTTTTCTAAATTGATTTCAATGGTACATCAATGCCAAAAAAAGCCTATTTAAAATACACTGTATCTTGATGTTCCTTGACTAACGATGGGGTTACATCCTGATTAACCCATCATAAGTTGAAAATATCATTAAGTTGAAAATGTATGTAATACACACTTTAACCTACTGAACTTAGCTTAGCCTACCTTAAACATGCTTAGAACACTTATATTAGCCTAGAGTTGGGCAAAATCATCTGGCAACACAGAACACTGTAGAGTATGAGTTTACCCTTGCAATAGTGTGGCTGACTGGGAGCTCCTGGAAGCTGTGGCTCGCTGCTGCTGCCCAGCATCATGAGAGAGTACATCACTCGCCGAGGGAAAGATCAAAATTCAAAATTCAAAGTATGGTTTCTACTGATTCTTATCCCTTTTACACCATAATAAAGTCAAAAAATCGTAAGTTGAACCATTGTAAGTTAGGGACTATATGTATAGTACACCTCCACAATTATCATGTTGAACAGTGTGTCTGTAAAATATTTACAACAATATTTCGAGATGCCAGCAGCTTGTCCTTCTAGCTATAGTCTAACAACTAGTGTATATGAACAATTCTTTCTCTCCTTCTCATCCTCCCATGTCTTGTTCTGACTAGGCTTAACTCCTAATCTTTGGCAATTTAGAGGTCTAGGGAGAAAAAGGAATATAGTTAAGAATTTGTCCCGTTTTTTTCTCTTAAACTCCTAACACGTGGTATTGAAAAAGACTAAAAGATGTATACTTTGAGGGCTCAGAGGCATATATCATAGGGGATTTCCTTCTCATCTCTATGCTTTTGACAAGTATCAATGAAGCAACAGTAAGTACACCTAACAAGATCAGAAAAATGTTCAGAACCTAAAGTCTAATATCTTAGTTTTCCTTATTCCAGTGGTTCTCAATCAGGGATGATTCTATTCCCCAGGGCACATTTGGCAATGTCTAAATATATTTTTGATTTTTGCAAGTAGGGGGCTGGACTATCGCTGGCCTCTAGTGGGTAGAGAGGCACAGGATAGCCCCTCACAATGAAGACTTTTCCAGCTCCAAAAGTCAGTAATGCTGCTAATCCTGCTGCTGAGAAAACCTGTGTTAGTCAATAAAGAGTAACAAATGGTGTTTTTAATGTCAGGTGCATGATAAAAAGAACCAAAGGCACATTTTACATAGAAAAATATTTGAGTACAAAATATGAATAAAACTTCCCTACATTAAAATGAAAAATAATGGAAAGGACTGCAGTAATATAAAACTGGTCACAAAAAAGAAAGTTTTAATGTAATGTTGTATAAATTAAAATGTTGTTGGCCTGCTAAGCAAAAGTCATATAAGAAAAACCCAAACTAAAAAAACCTCATTGCATTATGTGAAAACTATAGAGTCATACATTTTTTGACAAAACATTTTAGGCAATAAACCTACAAAGCCTGTCCAAGATTAAGAGCTCAATGTTTATCAAAATTAACTAGAAGATGCAATTTAATTGAAATTATGTCTGGGTTGTTTAACTCTTGTCTGTTTCACGCTAAACAATAACTATGAAAAATTATCTAAATCTTTTCTAATTTAAAACATTTTTCATAAGTATTGATAAGCTGAATATAAAGATAAGATAAAGATAAAATATAAAAATGAAATACATAATTTTTGCTAATATTTAAGAAGAATCCATGAAGAAACAAGTATTTTAACATTATTTAGGAGAAAATTAAATACTTTGGCTTGCTTTATAAAATATAATATGAGGACAGTGAGCATCAAACCATACCAGCATCTAGGAAAAATTGTATCCAGGAATTGTATTCCAAGTGTAGTCTATAGGACAGCAGCATCAGCATTACTGAGAACTTGCTAGAAATCTCAGGTCCTACTCCAAACCTACTGAATCAGATTCTACATTTTAACACAATCCCCAGGTAATTCATGTGCAACTGTATACACATAAAGTTGAGCAGCACTGCTACAGAAGATCAGTAAATGGGTGAAAGGATCACTTAGCTTTCCTTTGGTAGTAGCTACATCAAATGGTTCTAACCTGTAAAACCTGTTTTCCAGTCTTTGTTTAATTGTACTTAGATCCGTTGGATATGCCACTACAGTGCAATACATGGGATAGGCTTGCAGATCCACAGGGGCCACAAATGCTGAGGCAATATCTAAAATAAATAAATAAATTTATAAATTTATTTTTGTATGCTTAAAATAATTCAAGGATAACTCTGCTTGAATTTAGACTTTGTAAGTCCTAATCTACATAACTATTAGCCTGCCACTGTCTTTTCATAGAAAATACAGTTTAGCTGACATAAAGAGTCTCATTTTTTATTATGTCCACATTTACACTGCAGAATTCTAGGGATATTTTTTTATTCACAGATTCACTAGGAGAAAGAAATGACAGATAATATATAACTATGACCTATTAAGTACACATGCATTTCTATAATTGATAGCTGGCCATTCCTCAGTCTGTATAGTATCATGTTTTTGACACAGCCATTCTATCAACAACACTATAACATACTGTATTCAAATGTAACCTTTGACTTTCTCTAAACTTACCACCTCATCTCAACTTCACATTATTCTGTGACGTATCATGCAAGTAGAGAGGAGGAAACAGATCCAGAAGTTTTTGTCTCAGTATCACTGACCTAATGATACACGGTAAACTGGTAGAGCAAAAACTAGAATCTAATTAAGGTCAATCCCATTTTTTTTTGCTTATTCATATATAAAACCACTTCATATCCTAAAATATTATCAATACTATTTAAGATGGTATATATAGGGTTATTTTTATAAAGTATTGCCACTTTATAAAAGACTTCAGATTTGAATATCCTCCAACCTGGTCTCCTGTGTCTTCAGCTCTTTTTACTCATGTTAATTTCTCCCTAGGCTCTGTGAAGCTGATTCCTTACCGACAGAGTGGGTTGCTACAAACTACCATAGTAGTCTAGAGTTACTTTGGAAGCCCAGAGTTCAGATAATCAAGTTCTGTGGTCATTAGATTTTTTTTTTTTTCCAAATGAGGCAAAGCAATTCATATACCCTTTTCTCTCCCTTTAAAAAGATTCTCTTGTGTATGTGCATATAAAGTTGGGGGAAACTAGTAAAGTTACCCATATAATTATAATTCAGCTTTCAATCACCCTCCTCCAATTCATATCATGTCAGCTTGAATACGTCAAGGGTTTTTAAATTGGATTGTGCAGGACCCACGTTTTTCAGAGATACCTCTGACATTTCTAGGAGGCCCTCACTCTGAAATTCAGCTAGAGTATTAGCCCATTTATTACTGTTTTAGATAGTTAAGTCCTGTGTAAGATCTCATTCAAAAAAAGATTCCACTTAAAAATGTTTGAAAACCACTGATTTATGATATTGTGGGGAAAAATTTTGTTTGAATAATAGTATTTTTCTTTTACTTTGCTTTCTGCCAGTTTGTTCAATATTCATGTGTTGTTGTTATTTACCTAGTGTCATCAACTGGTTTATTCCTGCAACAATTCTTTCACATTCTTCATCCCGGGGATTGGTACCCCATTCTCCATCAAGAGGTTTATAGATTAATGATCTACATTCAACATCAGTTAAAGGAACACTGGTACCTAGTTCTTCAGGAAATACAGCTGAAATACACAGAGAAGCAGATCAGTGAAAATATATGATAACTGGTTAATATTTAGGTTACCTTTAGAAAGTAGAATTGATATCGTCACAAAATTAACGTATATTTTGTAAAGATATGATAAATATATTCTTTATTTGCACAAAGAAAAGTATGTTTCAAGGATCAATAAAATTTAAATTTTTCAAAAAGACACTAAATTTATAAATAATTCTCCAGATGATCATAATTACTTGTATCTGAAAACTGCTCTATAATCAAGTTACAAGTGAAGGAGAAATAATTTCTATAAAATGATGCATATTTCAAAGTTTTCTGAGTCATTTCACAAACTGCCATATTTACTTTCATAAAATACACACAAGGTGAAACTGAACTAAAGTGGCGTTTTTCAGGAATACTTTAATCAAAGCCTCAATTTCTGAATGTAGGAACAGAGAGAATTATGAATAAATACTGACAAATGATTCCTAAGCTTATTACTCTTAAATGGTGAGGATACTTTCTGCATGCCTGAATCTTTAACATCATTAGAGTGGTGGTGACACAAAATCTACAAATGTGCTAGGTAATTTTTCCTTTGGACTATTCTTCATCAGAGAAACACTGAGAAATATGCCACTGTATACAATCAAAATTCTTCCTCCTTATAAAATAATTAAACTGTATGGGTGCATATGAATGTGTATAGAAAAAGAAGAACAACCAAAATCCACACTCCTCAGATATATTTAGGTAGGAAACAAAATACTAAATTAGTATCATTTATTCATTTTAAAAAACACCCAAAGCATTAAAACACTTATCAACTTCATTTCTCTCATATTCACAACAGTCCAATGTGACTTCAAATTCAAATTTTCACCAAGGGGAGAAACAAAACCAGAAGATAAGCCATGTAATATAGTTACAAGTAGATTAAGATATTTTGTACTTTTAAACAGCTCTAGTCTAGCAGTGAGATGAAAAAATATATTACTGGCATTAAATTTTCATAGTGATGATTTCTGCAAAAACTATACTCAGCTTTATCAGCATGACCATTTTCTCATTTATAAGGTCTACCAGATTGGGCTTATTTTCTTCAACAGTTACCTTTTCTCTGACTTTTTGGATTACAATAACTACTAAGCAACTCCATTTATAAGTGATTATTTCTACTATGTTACAAATAAGGTATTTTTCTTTTTTTTAAAAGATCTTTATTTTTCTCTGCTAGCAAATGTAACATTATTTTAAAAATCAAAAATACAGAATAATATAAAAGATAGTTTATAAAGTCTTCACAATCCTATCCTCTATAAATAATCGTTATTAATAATCTCGAATATATCCTTTTAATCCTTTTTAGGCTTATCCAATTATATTGTGTTGTATTTTTTAAAACTTAAAACAAAAATGGGTAGTGAGGTAGAAAGAAAATGTAAACTCCAGGCTTCGGCCATACTGACCTTTCAGTATCAGGAAAATGTCACAATCACTGCCTAGGGCTAATTTCCAAATCAGGCCATATGCAACCAAGATGACAGTTATTATTATCTCTATTAATTACATCTACCTCTTCATTGAGCTCTTACATGGGTCAGGCTCTATAATAAGCACTTTACACACATGTCACTTAATCCACAAAGCAGCCGTATGGGGAAGGTTTAGACAATTTCAAAGGCTGAGTCCTAAAAATCTGAGGTTGTGAGACTTTATGGAACTTGCCAAGATCACACAGAAAGTGACAACACCAAGCTATGAATCTATGCCCATCTCACTCAAAAACCTGACCTCTTAACTATTATGTTATAATCTAAGTATTCTGCTAAAGTTACAGAAATGTCTTTGCTCCTCAAATGCACTTTCTAGGGGTGAATAAGTAACAAAACACGTTTATATTTTGCTGTAATAAATTAATTTCAATCTTTCCTGTTAGACTATAAATTCCAAGTGGGCAAGGATTATATCTATCTTATTGACTGCTAAGTCTCCTATACCTCCAGGGTTGGTAGTAGGTGTACAATAAATATTTGCTAAATGAATATTTTCTATTTGATCCTCACAACAACCCTGTGTGATAGTAAGCTGGCAAATCAGATTTCTTATTTAAGAAATTAATTCCATAATATAGGCCAAAAAAACCTAACATACACTTACCATTATTAGGTATAAGCTCCATATCCCAAGGACTCATCTTTTCTGTATCTCCATTGTCCCAGCTTAAAGGAAGGAAAATCCTTACATTAAAAAAATCTAAATATTGTATTGCAATTTTTATAAAATCAATTATAAAAATACTTGCTTCAGTATTTAAAAGGAGTATCTTTATCCCTTTATTAATAGATGGGAAAAAGATTCAAAGCAAGCCTGGCTGAACTAAAATGTAACAAATATTTCCTTACCAAACATTATAGCACTGAAACAAACTATCAGGATACTCAGGTTGAAGAGGTTCCTGGCTTTCAATCGTTCCAAACCACCAGGCATCATCTATAACCGATCTGAAACGGTCACCTGGACAAGAACGAAAGTCATCTCATTACTCTGAAATGTACTGTTGCTCTTGTTACTGCTTTTTCATAAGATAAACCTTTAATGTACTGCCTACATGATTTCAGAAGACACATAAAAAGTGACTCATACATCTCAAAAATAAATAAGTAAAATCATCAAGATTGAGAGAAAAAAAGTATTTAAGCAAGCATATTTGAAGTGTGACCTACCAGTTTCCAATCCCATTTCTTAGATTTCATTAAGGTATGGAGAAATTTACTTTTGTCTTAAGTATTTTTACCAATCTAGCATTTTAAACTCATCATTAGGACTATGCAAAAACTTTTCACTCAAATAAAAATATAATTTAGGTAAGTTCCACTCAACAAATACTTATAGTCTATCTTGATTACTTTCTATAGGCAAGCTTCCCAAACCAACAATAATCAAGACTCCAGCCTAAAAACAAAAACGACACAAAAAAATCCAACTTTTCCTTCATGTCAATCGCCCCTAAATTGTAATATACACACATTCACTCTCTCTTTCCTGTAAAAGCACACAAAAAAGAAACAAAAATAAAAATTAATCTTTGTAAAACAGAGATTACTCCTTGTGTCTAGTTCCTTATCCAACTGCTGTCGTATTACTTACACTGCTTTTCCCAAAGACCCTAATAAGCTACAAATGCTATAGTCTTTTCTTATTTAAATCTTCTCAGCTTCCCCTTATGTCACATGAAAACTTAAGTCATTCACTTCCTTTGTGCAATGCTTTCTTTCCCTTTCCTTGGCTTTCATGGTACTTAATGAGTTTTCTTCTGGCTAGCATAGGCTAGAGTCTGAAAGACTTGGGTTCAAATAACAGATCTGTGTGACTCTGAACACATTAATTAGCTATTTTTGAACTTCATTTTCTTCATCTCTAAAAAAGAAATGGTGATGTCTACTTCATGGTAGTTTTTGAGTAATTCCTTCTATTAAGGTACTCTTTACATTTTTAACACACAGTTAAGGAAAATGAATCAAGCCAGCAACTAATCCGAATCAGTTTTATTTTTAAACTCATAAAGAGAAAAGTATTTATGTTCTCATTTTTTTTACCAAAAAGGATTTAAAAATTTATAAAGACATATAATATTAAATGAATTAAAAATTAGAAAAACAAGGTAAAAGAAATATAATGATACAAAAGAAAATTAGAGCCATGAGTTAAGTTCATAGAACATAACTGCGTGTTGTTGAGAGAGATATTACTAGATTGAGAGTCTCTAAATTGTTCCTCAGATGCATATTAATGACAATGAGCTCCACCAGAAGCTACTACAAAATTTAATAAACAGCATTCTTGACACCACAACTTTACAGCGAACATGATGAGTTCCAGGAACCTATTTCTTATGACGCTACACAAACTGATCATTAAGCTAAAGGGGAAGAACTGGATAACGTGTGCCTAACCACAATGAATAGTATTTGTAGAATGGTAACAATTAAGTTAAGCAAAGAATAGAGTCCACCATTCACAGTAAGCCTTAAAACATTTCTGATGACAGGGTGAAGTAAAAATTATTATTAATGTAATTTTTAAATGTCAGTCTGTGGGTGGATGAATATATTCTCAGATATAAAAGACTAATTTAGATACTAACTTTAGAAGAAATATTAATTTATAAATATGGGAAAAAATCATAAGATCCAAACGAGAAAATTATCATGTTCATTAATTTGAAAAATCTCTTTGATTTGTCCAATGCTTGCCGTATTTCTTCACGTAGGTTATGAGCTCACTTCTAGAACATTCCTGGACTCTGATCTCTAAATTTGTTCTGCAATTTATTGGCAAAGACATGTCCTTTAAAAAGTAAAATTTACCTTATCAAGTAATGCTGTGGTACCCAACCCACAAGCTTCAGAGCTCCACCATTGCTGCCCTCACCCCATGGAAAAATTGTCTTCCATGAAACCTAGGAAGTGGGGGGCACATGTGCAGTGGGAGGGTGGGTGGGCAAGCCAGCGTATTTACAGCTGCTCCCCATGGCTTGCATGACCTCCACCTTGCCTCCCCCCCTCAACCTCCACCCCGCCCCGCCCATGGAAAAATTGTCTTCTATGACACTGGTCCCTGGTGCCCAAAAGGTTGGGGACCACTAATAATGTATGTGAATAATTTTTTAAAAATTGAAAGTTCCAACGGCTTATAACCAACCAAGAAAAACATTTTCATCTATTTTAACTATTTCTTCCTGAATTTATTTATAGATTTCTAAATGAGCATATATGTATTTCTTCACTCATCAATTTTTGACATTAAGTATTACAGGTGACCCTTGAACACCATGGGTTTGAACTGGTCCACTTATATGAAGATTTTTTTCAATAAATACAGTTGGCCCTCAGTAGTGGCAGCTTCTACAACAGCAACCAAATGTAAATCGAAAATACAGTATTGGTGGGGTGTGAAACCCACATGGGGGTGGGGGAGCATCAGGGGTTCTGCACAGCCCACTGCGAGTCTTGAGTATGGAAGGGCTTTGGAATCTACAGGGAATCCTGGAACCAATCCCCCACGGATATTGAGGACTGTAATCTCAATACAATTGTATATAAAAGGTAAATATGCATTATATTTAATCCATATTCAGTTTTTACTATGACTATGTAAATATTGTTTGCTACTAAGCAAATTAACACATAATTCCTTTCTTGTATAATTTTGTTTGTATAATTGTTTCATTTTTTATGCTTGGTTTTCTCTGCATATGTTTCCTTTAACCCAAGATACAAGGTATCAGTTAAAACTGCAAAGAGAAAATCTAATGCCCTTTGAGCTCATAGAAATTCTAATATTGATTTTTTTTCCCCTCCATTCCACAAGTTATCCTAACACCACTTACTCATAACCAAAGTGTTTTAAATAACATTACTTTGGATATATACTCAGACTTTAAGATGAGCAGTTATTTTTTGGTTTTACCTTTTTATCTTTCCACTCCCATTTTACAGTTCAAGCTGTAAAAAACACTCTTCGATATGATCTCCCACAAAGTGAAACTTGTTAGATACTTTATGAGTTCCACTTTTTTTTTCCCCTGAAGATTTCCCTCTTGGAGGACAGTATCTTCTGGACTGTTTATTTTCTAGACTTGATAGACAGCTGCTATCCTGAGACTTCTGTTGACTATTAACCTGGGAAATCCTTTTGGCTTTTCCTCTTCTAGACTCCCTGTTTCCTGAGGGGATTCCGTATTTTTCTCTTTCTTGGTTTACTCCCTTATTGGATGAAACATCTTTCAAAGCTTCCAGGGAACTGGGGTACATGGCATGTAAATTTTCTCAATAACTCTCATGACTCTAATTTTGATAACTTGCATTTTCCTAATTTCTCTTTACAAAGCACATATATAAATTTCAAAGTTTACCAAGACCAACCAAGAAAAGACAAATCACCCTGCCAATGCCTTCCAATGGCACTGGAAGAAGAAATAGACCGGTATATCAATTGATGTGCTTTTTCAAACCATGTATGCCATATATACATCATGCTGTAGTCCAAAATGACAAACGCTGGCCCTGTTTGAAATTTTTAAGAGAAGTACTCTAATAAATAGCACATTCATCTTTATATAAATTAATGTATCTTCAATGCCTGAGAAGTTTTAGAGTTTTAAAGTTTCTTTGAGAGTTGTTTACAATATTAATTTTCAAAATATAATAAGGTTAAACAATCAAAGAAAAATGTCAGTTTAGCTTTAGTCCCAGTCTAAACTTACACATTTTGCTAAGGTTTCTTTTGGATTTGTATTTGAATTTTGTTATTAATATGTTTGGATAAAAATTTAATTCACCATGTAAAACAGGTAAAAGGAAAAGTTATAAATAATCTTACAACAGTTACCAAATACAATAGAGAAAATATGTGGAATGCCAGCATCAACTAGATTAAAATATTTTCATTCTTAAAACTTAAAAATATCTCTGACACAGTATCTTACTTTGCTACCAACATTCCTACAGAAAGGAAGACTTCTCTAATTAACTTTTTCTAAATTATGAAAAATAGTATTAGGAAAAGAGACATATTAAATACCTACGGCTTCTAAATAAATTACCCACCTATATTCCACCGCCTATATTTTGCGTCGTCAAATTGTTGTCTCAAGACTAGGAAATCTATAACGTCAGGCATATCATGGTATCTAATTACAAATAGAAACAAACTGATTAGGTCACATACCTAAAAATATCTAAAAGATGTTCAAATTTATCTGAATCTTGAAAAACAATCTACAATACTAAGAAACCATTGCCTCTTTCAACAGTCCTTACTTCATGGTAAATGATCCACCAGTCAGTTTACCAGTATCAGGATCTAGAAAAGCAAGTTTAAGGCAGCAAAGGGTAGGCAATCCCACTTCATACTTTATGCCAACTATTTTCATAAGTTCTTGTTCCTGAGAAAAATAAAGAAAATAAAAAAACATCTTTACAAAATAAACCACAAAATAGATTGATAAACATAGTTGAGAAAACATTTCTTGGTTTTAATCTTGATTTGGATGGTGACGACTATGCACATGTAAAAATTCATTCTGTTCTGAACTTAAGATTTATGCACTTTATAGCATGCAAGTTACACTGCAATTTAAAAAAAGAAAAAAGAAAAATAAGAAAAATTTTACCGAAGTAAGAGTTTTCCAACACAGTTCCAAAGGTAATTTTGAACTACTGCTGATAAATCTAGAAATACTCATTAAATTGACAAACATGAACTTTACCTTAGATATTAGTGTTATCTAATTTTCACTATAACAAAATTTTGTACCCAACCTGTAAACTGTATTGGAGTATATAAATCCACTCAATCTTGTGTTTCTTTACTGAAAATTAAACACTTCTGCTCTTTGGGACTGCTTCAATCAAACAAAGTATCTTCATGATACAGTTTCTTATGGTGAAAATAGTAACCCTTGATAAAATTTTCTCCATAACCCGTAACTGAATCTTTCGGGCTATTAAATAATATCAATGCCATACCCGTAGTTCCATTTTATGCCACGGTTGTTTTTTGGGATTGATACTATAAATTTTATTTTTTCGGGCCATTTCAACATAGGCTTCATGTCCTTGTCGGAAATAGTAAACCTAAAAAGTAAACAAAATCACAATCTTAAAACCTGGATGTGTTTCCTTTAACCCAAGATGCAAGGTATCTCTAAAACTGCAAAGAGAAAATCTAATGCCCTTTTAGCCAATAGAAATTCTAACACTGATTTTTTTCCCCCTCCTTTCCTCAAGTTGTCCTAATATCACTTAATCATGATAAACGTGTTCTATTTATAATAACATTTCGTTGGGTATATACTTAGAAGTTAGTACATAGATGAGCAGCTATTTTTTGGTTTTACCATTTTATTCCTGGATTCAAAATAAGTTAGTCTATGTTACATAATAAAGTCAATCGTGACTGGGAGTCATAAGTTCACCTGCTTTCGTTCTTATTTTTTTTGGTTTGTACATATGCAGAAAAGTTTAAAATGAAAAATGTGTTTTCACATACATCTTGTCTTACTTGATCTTTACATAAATTCTAGTAATTTAGCACTGCATTTATATTTATCTTCATATCATGAAGATATTTAAGCGACTCCTGACTACTGTTTTGTAGAACTAGTACTCAAACACAGTAGTCTGAAACCAAATATTCTTCCCATTACTAAAAAAAAAAAAAAAAAAAAAAATGCTGCTAAGATGTTAGTAACATTTTGGGATAGCTACTGTCCTCCATACTTTCATTCTACTCATTAACATCATTATTGCTCCAGTTGCCTGGAACGTCAAATGAAGGAATGGTGCTGAATAATAAAGACTTAGCTGTACAGGCACCAGCGACTAAAAAGACAACTTAAACAGTTTGAAAGGAAGTCATTCAACAAGAAATATAAACTTTTTGGCCATCTTGAAATAATATATTAAATACAACTTAGTCACTTCTTCATGCTATAGTATCTGCTAGGATCTATTATTGTACCATACTATTATAATGTGGTAATGCTCTGTACTCTTCAAGTCTTTTTCTGAGGCAAGTAAGGTCTCTAAATGAATTCTTTCAGACTGTTATTTAGAGTCACTTTAACATTAAAAAGGTTTTTTTTCCCGTCAATTACCACTTTATACTAAAGTCTTCATTTTAACTAATTTATTGCAAAATTTGTGTATCAAGTAAGGAGACATGAACCTTAAGCGACTGAGAAATCTTGATCTCAGTTCTCAAACTTTTCATTCTAAATTCATAAGTACGTATTCTAAAATGGTGCCATTATCAATTTTCTGGAAAATGGAATATTTCTCATTCTCAGATTATAGATTTTTTAAGAGCCAACAAATAACACTGTGGGTAAATGAAACACTTTAACACTTTTTTTGAAATAAAATTAAATGAAAATAAAGTGCTAAATTTCATTTTTCCTGTAACATGCTGTATATTAAACATTACTAAGAAAAATGAATGTATTTTAACTTAGAAAGAAGAAGAGAATTGGCTTATAATAAACCCTCTTATTAAAAAATACATAGCAGGTTTTAAAACACCAACAAAATTTTCACATCTAGAATGGGATACTTTATGAAAATGCTGCAATTTTCTAGAGTTGTTTCAAGAACTATAAAAAAAGTTTAAAGTTATTTGGAAAAAAAACCAAAAAATAATTTAAAAGTTTAAAAGTACCTCATCACCCATCTGTGGCACAAATGGACATCTTCGGGGAATAGTATCTGTAATCCATGTTGAAGGCAACCATTCTTCTAATGTCAAACCATTTTCAGTTAGTTCTCCCACAGCCAATCTCTAAGAAAGTTTAGAACATTGTAAAGTAATATTATCATAAAATCCACTATTTAAAATAATTATAGAGGTAGTCAAAAAAAATAAAGGAGGAAGGGGACCTTTATACAAAAATACATATAGTCAGCCCTCTGTATCCAAGGACTCAACCAACTGTGCATAGAAAATATTCGGGGAAAAAAAAATTCCACAAAGTTCCAAAATGGAAAACTTGAATTTACTGCACACTGAGTACTACACTGCATCCACACCAATGAAATGATGTGTAGGCATTATATTAGGTATTATAAATAATCTAGAAACGGTTTAAAGTATACGGGAAGATCCCAAAATTCATATGCTGAAGACCTAACTCTCAAAGTGACTCTATTTTGGCCTGTGAGAAGGTGATAAAGGTTAAATGTGGTATGTGAGGACACAGTGAGAAGGCAGCCATCTATCTGCCAGGAAGAGAGCCCTTACCAGAAACTAAACCCTGCCAGTCATTCATTTTGGACTTTCTAGCCAGCAGAACTGTAAGAAAATAAATTTTTGTTGTTTAACCACCCCCCCGCCCAAAAGACAAAAAGCATATGAGAGGATGTGGTAAGTTATATGCAAATACTATGCCATTTTATATATAAGGGACTTGGGCATCCATGGATTTTGATATCTGTGTGGGTCATGGAAGTAATCCTCCACGGATACTGAGGGACGACTGTATTCTTTAAGCATTAAAAACCTTACTCTGGGGGGGCGGAAAAAAGGCATCAATGTAATTTTCTCCAAATCACCACACGAGAAAATAACTAGATAACAAAACCAAAAGTCCATAGACAACATTCACAACAAGGCAACAAGATATCCCCACAAACCTCAAAATACAAGCTGTGTATTCTCCTTTCCTTTCAAAATACTATCAGTTCTATAAACATTCCATACAACAAACCAAGACCATACTTGAGTTTTTAAAAATCCTAGTCATAGTGTGTGAGAACTAAGTAAGATATTCGTATATGGGTTGAGTAGTGTCAGATATAGAAAGCTAATTACTTAAATAATCTAGACATTATACTTCTATATAGCCTAAGAATGCTCCTCTTCCCTTCTTAAAGTAGCCATTTCACATTCTTGGTGCACATTAAGTGTCTTAAGAAAAATTCAGACTTTTTTCCTAACAAAATGTTGTCAAGCCAGGTCCCTTACTTTTTAACTCTCATAGTTGAAAATAAAAGTATGCCTCTGAGAAAGTTTTTTACCTTTGCTAGTCACCCACAAGTGGCCAAAATGGTCTTGATGCTGTTATCTTAGACTTAGGAAAAATGAACTTTTTTGAAACCTAGTATTTTTATAAGTAAAGAAACTTTATGCAAAATGTTTTGGTTCAGTGTTTGTGTGCTAAGACTTCTAAATTTTATTCTGTTGTGTTTTTTAAAAAGAAGGTACTGTAGTTATCACTATGAATTAATACAAGTTCACTAAAAGAAGCAATGCTCTTTTAGTGCTCTCTGCATCAAATGTGGTATCAGAGAACATTGCCTGTCAATCCCCACTTTAGAGAATAGACCCTAGGGAGAAAAAGGAAGGTAGAAGCAGGAAGGTGGATGGGAAGCTACTGCAGTAATACAAGTGAGAGTTCATGGTGGCCCACACTAATGTGACAGCAGAAGTGGTGGAAAAAAGTCAAGTGCTGAATATATTTAGAAGACAGAGACATCAGATAATCCATCAGATGATTCCCTAATGGACTTGATGTGGAATATGAGAAAAAAAGAGGAATTAAGGATAACTCCCCAAGGTTTCTGGTATAAACAACTAAAAGACAGAGTTCTTACATCACTGAGATGAAGAAAGCTGGAGTGTACCAGCTTTAAGAAGAAAGCTTGGTAAGAAGTTTTGTACGTGTTAGATTTGAGAAATTAAGATGATATCCAAAACATGTATTTGATCCACAAACATTTATCAAAGTAGCCACTGTGTTATACAGTGAGTACATCACAGAGTTAGATCCCACAACCCAGGAATTTCCACTATGTTCTATTCAGAGCAGCTCTGATTTTATCAGTTTTATATATTGAGGATGTGAGCAAAAGTTTGTTTTGAAAAAGCTTTCTTATGACTGATAAAAAGAAAAAAAAAAGGAAAAATTTGAAAATCATAATTGCAGCCTCAATATAGACTTCTAACTGCATTATGCAAGTACTCCTCCCCATATGGAAAATATCTATGTTCAAAGGGATAGCTAATAACTCTTACATGAAGACAGGTAAGTTGTACGTTAAACAGGAGTAATCATATTTGTAACTGAAATACTTTGGCATTGTCACGAATCATTTCGGGGATAAATCTTCCCCAGTAATTCTTGGGAAACCTAGAATTTTTGATTAAAGCAGATTTCTGTCACTTAGTACTTACAACCATTAAGGAGTTAAATACAGTGTATTCCCCAAAATTTCCAGCTTCATAATTCAAGATTTTTTCATTTTAGAATTATAGATAATTAATCTCTCTTTTCTTTCCACCCATGAAATGCTTCTAGGCCCAGCTCAAATCTTATTTCTGCTAGGAAGCCTTATCTTAAATCCTAACATAAGATGCCTCTATTTGATTTCTGAGTTATTACGTCTAAAAACAATCTAGCAACTAAATATATTACATAATGTGGCATTTCCTCTATTTTTATCTTGAGTCATTTAAGCATCTTGTTAGTCACACATCATTTTTAGAATAAGTACTGTGTCTTACACTTCTTTTTATCTACCATATTACTTTATAAATAGTAGCCACTTGATAAATATTTATTGACATGGTTTCCAGAGCTCCTAACAGCATAGGGACATTATGTAAGATACCACCTGAAATGACTTCACTGCATCTCTGGAGAATTCTATTTTTTAAAGTAAGTATTTTCTGTATCTGCCTTATTTTTTGCTTAATTAATTAAAAAAAAACTCATAGAAAATGTTTTCATTTTTTCATGTATGCAGTAACATAAATCACTTAATGATCTCTCAACTGCTAACTCTACAACTCTATGCAGAAGAAGAGAACTACTTTTGTGTTTGAGATAACTAAAGGACTAGAGAATAAGGACAATTTATTTTGAGACAGAGTCTCGCTCTGTCGCGCAGGCTAGAGTGAAGTAACGTCGTCATAGCACACTGAAACCTCAAACTCCTGGACACAAGTAAGTGATCCTCCCACCTCTTGAGTAGCTGGGACTATAGGCATGTGCCACCGCACACAGCTAATTTTAAATTTTCTTTTAGAGATGGGGTCTTGCTATGTTGCCCAGGCTGGTCTTGAACTCCTGGCCTCAAGCGATCTTCCCACCTCAGCCTCCCAAAGTGCTAGGATTACAGGAATGAGTCACTACAGACAGCGAAGAACAATTTTATCTATTGTTAATCCACTGGCAGGCATCGAACAAAAGTCAAACTAAAGGAAATAATCTACAGTATCTTAACCTTATTATATTTAAAATGTCCCACATTAATCTACTGAATGATCCTGTCACAATACTTTGTCATAGCAAATGAGTGAAATTAAAACATGCCAAATGGTAACAATGGATCCATGTATGGTACTCCATGAAGGAGCCTATGGTATTAGTTTGTTTACAACTATCAAATCAAGGGGACCAGATGAAGCAAACTGTACTGCTGGGACAAAAGAATTATATTCTCACAGTGACTTATCACTGCAAACCTCAGAAGTTCATCAAACTATCTTGAGATAAAAAAGAATATTTACCTTATTAGTCAGATACATGGCTAAATCAGTTTTCTTTAACCAATCTATCCACCACATAAAATAATGGGTCACACTATATTTAGCATCACTGAGAAGGCAGAAAAAAAAAACTGTGGGCAAATGTGTGGCGTTCTCTTTGGGCTTCCCCAGACAAAAGCAAAGGAGGCAACAAGAGGAATAGCGGCTATGGAATCTAAATTAAAGTAAATCATAATTATAAAGCTGAAACAAACAAAAACTCGATCAATGTAGATAAAATAAACACTTAAGACAGATGTAATCTTACACTTTCTGAAAGCTCTCTAGGGATTAAGACTATATCTATCTATCTATCTATATATATAGTCTCCTAATATTTAAATTTAATTAATTCTAAAAATGGCTGAAGTTAAAAAAATTTTTTCCCTTGTTTAACCAAGTATGTTTCCCATTTACAGTCTTTTGGGGAGCAGAAAACATGTCCCTCATATTGTATTTACTTCAGAACAAAAGTCAAATAGTTCTCATTTTCATTCCTAGGTTCAAGTATTTCATTTCCATAAGAGCTGATAGACCATCTTTCCATAACATTTATTTCTTACTTCCTCTGTTCTCTCTCAAATTATCCATAAATTTAACATGTAGTAATTAAACCAACACTACTACTGACCTAAAGAGTGAACAACTATGGCTTATACATTCTGTAAATTAATTAAGGCACCTTACAACAAGCCTATTTTATCCCACTTTAGATTCACCTTTGCCTTGTGGTCAACTATGACAAATTTTGTCATTCTTATTCCATGTGATGCTCCTACGATACTTCCTGTTTATTTTCAGCAGTAACAATTAATAAGGATGGTTTTAAATGTAAAGGCAATTAATAGACTAATAAACTATGTGTTTTGTAGCATTATGTGCTTTACATAAATAAACAAATAAATCCCACCAGACTATTATGAAAAATCTGATCATGTTTTAAGATTAAGTGCTCAACATTTAGAATATAATTCTGCAACTAAATAATCTTACATGCCAAACATCTAAAAACTTGGAATAAACAAAACGTATTCTGGTATACTTTACTTAACTACTGTGTACTTCTGAATATACTTCAACAATGTTATGCTCAATTGTACTTTAAAAATGTGTGCTTTAAGTCATTTTCATAGAAAACACTACATTTATAATTTGAAAAACCCAAACCTTTTGTTTTCTTTCTTTGGGCTTCTTTTTCTTTGGTGATGTTGGTCCATCTTTTTCTTCATTTACTTTTTTCCTTTCCCTTTTAATCTGTTTTTGCTTCTGTTTTTCAGATTCTTCTTCTTCATCTGAACTGCTTTCTGCTTTCTTGCTTTTATTCTTAGGAACTTTCTTTGGTGGTTGCAGATTAATTCCTGCATCTGCTGTCCAGTCAGAGTAATCACTGGAGTAGTCACTAGAAGGAGAAAAGGGATTTTAAAAATGCACACAAGATACGATATTAAGGCTTTTATAAAAATGAAAAGGTCATAAAGAATGACAGAGTATTACCTACTTAATGAACTAAAAAATATTTCCCTAATTTTCAAGTCATCTTCAAAAGTTTCTTAAAATTCTGTAGGCTTTACTTACATATCTCAAATATAAAAAATAAGGTCACAGCTTTAAGTGAAAAAACAAATTTTAAGTACCTTTTCTGTGATTTTAAGAAAAATATTGATTTCTAAGTGTTGCATATGTAAAAAATACTGTGAGGCATACAGGAACAGGGGTGTCACCTTCTTCAGTTATAGAGACAGTAGAAAGCAAGCCCTGGAGAACACAGGTGTCAACATTCAGGAGACAAGGGGATTCCTTTTTTGAGGGAAGGTGGGCCTTCTTGACAGGGGAAACTCCTATGGTAGAGCACTGGTGATCTCATGGTAGCTAGATATTGAACTGGGAGCCTCAGAAGCATTCTCACCCAGTGGGAAGGTTGTGCTTGCAAACTTTACTTTGCATGTAAAGAAAAGAAATTTCATTTAGATAAAATTATTCTACCCATTTATACCTTAGGTACATCTTATGCTTCAAAACATGCCATGATACAGAAAAATACACCAATCATGTTCGCCATTTCTTTTCAACTTACCTTCACAAATATGTGTTTCACTGAACTGATGATGTTGCAAAATAATCTAGTTATGCCACTTTCTGTTTTAATTTTAGTACATGAGAATATTTACTTATTTTGAAGTTTTATAAATATAAGTGCCTTAAAGAAATGTAAGTTATACTATATTAAAACATACAATTAGCGTCCCTAGATTTAATGATATATGACCTCACACCTCTAAAAATATTACTGATAATATTAACACTGAAAGGGCAGATTTTTCTGGAGTTTACCACTACCCCTGCCCAGACAGTCCAAATGTTCTTTATAGGCATTTATCTAACTCTTCAAGAGTAATCATCACAGATAAGAATCAAAGAATTAAAGTCTTTCCTAGTATGACTTCAGTATGAAATTTAAAATGATTTTAAAGAACTTATAAAAAAAATATTTTCAGATACTCTATTTATTCTAAAATAGGTTGTCCTGAATTATGAGCATTTTATTTACACTAACCCTAGCCCATGGCCACTGTAAATGGCACCTGCCAAATCTCACAGTCACCATTCTCTGAAGTACCTGGCTCTTACAGAAGGTACTCTGCTGCCAGCATAAACATAACTACAAACTTCCAATCCCAATGTTCTTTACAACAACTATCCTCAACTGCTGTAGCCACCACTGTTCTTTCAATACAGGAACCCATATGTTGTTTCACAGTTTGAAATATTTTATTTCCATTGCTAAACCAAAAGAAAGTAAATTTTTCCTTCATTGGCCTGTTTTTAAATACAGAAAACTACTAGACATAACCATAGGCACAGGCACTTGCTTATCATTACCAGGAATCACTATTGTGGAAATAGGAAAGCCCTTGATTCTAGAACTGATACAAGGAAATCCTATAGCCAACACTTCATACTTTTTTTGGCATGTCTATTTTAAGAGCCACTGAGGTGGGGAATAAGAGTAAAGGGCTAAACATAATTATTATCTCCAAAGGCTACACTCTTTTTTGCTACTAAGATCTTACAAGGTCAGCCAAGGCCACCAGCTCTGTAACAACGTGAATCACCAACATAAGGAGTTGAAGGAATCCTCACTTGCATGGTCAAATGGAGTAGAGACAGTAAGAAAAAGAAAAGCTTATTCCTATTGCTAGAAGAAAATATTAGCATTCCATAAATTCCATTATGAGATAATTAATTCTACAAGATCTCATTACCTTCATAATTTCATGCTTAAATATTTCTCAAAACCAGTAATAAAACTAGTTTGTGATTGAATATTATAAATAACAGCATTCAGAAGATATAATACCAAGTAAGAAGATAAAGTTAACAATATCATTTTCCAAATCTAGTTATAATTACCAAAAAATATTTTCTATAGAGAAAACATACCACTAAGAAAATCTCCTAAATTTTGGACAACTACAAAGAATTTTTGAAAAAGAATTAACTTTAAACCCAAAGAAACTCTGAAATGAGTTGCTGATTAAAAAAAGAATTTTCAGCTTTCAAAAGATTTTACATAACATTTGGAGAAAAAAATTCATTCACTTACCTAGAGCTACCATCACTGTGCCAAGCTCTCTCTTCTTCTTCTTCAGATGTTCCACCACTGACAGCAACCACTTCACCTTCCTAAGAGAAATTGAATACATATTTTATTGCATAAATTTATAAAATAACATTCTCTAAGTATAGAAAATATCAATGATATCTTATACCACCAGTCATGTTGGGATATTTATATTATGTCAGATTTAAATTAGTTGCAAAACACATTTTATACAAAAAAGTGAGAATACTTAAATGTATTTAAATACATAATACTTAATATTGGATTCAGAGCAAACATGCAGATCATTTACAGTTTTTAAAGTCTCATAGCATTATCTGCTAGATTGAATGATATCAAATTCCATATTATCACTTGAAATTAATTGTTACTTCTTAGGTCTTTTTAAAAAATTAAGTTTTCTTTTCTGTAGCTGCTTTGAGAAGCTTTAAATTAGGTACATTTATGTTTTAATTATTATTATTAAAATAGCTCTACCATACAAAAAAGGTCTGGTCTTATTTTATCCAAATGGTAGAGAATTAAAAAATACACAAACACTACTTCTCTTAAGTAAATATTCATGAGCCAACACAGAATATTATTTGTGAAGGCATTTTCTTCATAAAAGTTGAGGTTTTGGTCACAAAATCTTACACATCTTCCTTGCTCTAATAAACTTCATCCTCCAATTATAACAGCCCCTCACATTTATTAAGCTTTTACTCTATGTCAGAAACTATTCTAACATCTTTGTATATATCATTCCATTTGGTCTCAACAAAAAACTGTTGGTGACAGGGAGAAGTTATTTAAATAAAAGAAACTAAAGCTTTAAAAAGTTAGGAAATTTGCCCAAGGCAGCACAACTAATAAGCAACAAGGCTTGATTTGAACCCAGGTCATTTCAGTCCAAAGCCTGAATAACTTTCTACAAGAATAGTATTATTACTTGCTGGGCACATTCAGACAATTTTTGAAAAGGACAATGGAATATATATTCCTTTACTATCCAAATAAAATGTTTGGGAGAAAAAGTTTTCCCATTTTGATGTCTTAATTCAGAATGTGAATTATATGTCTAATCCACAGAACTCTGAAAACTAAGCAAATATGAAAATATCAAAATCCAACAGTATATTTTATTTAGTCAATTTAATCACTGCTCAATATAACTAAAAAAAATCAAAACAAATGATACGATTATTCCCACATTTTGTATGTTACTTCCTTAAAGGGAGAGACAAACAGAATTACGTCTACATTCTAAATACAAAATACTGAAGTACAAAATATTTGAACCAAAAAACTCAGAATTCTTTCCACTAATTAAGTATATTGCGCTCAAGGCAATATACTGTTCTCTAGAAATTTATCCTCTAGAAATTTATTCTAGGATTAACATTCTCTAAAAGCATGTTAAAAGCATAAACAAATTAGTTCTGAAGATACTTGAAGGATTTCATAAAATTTTTCTTTATGTAACAGATGTATTCTTGGAAATACACAAGTTTCCAATAAACTGAATCATGTTTTAAATATTTCATAGGAACTTAATATTTAAAAGAATCACTCCATAAATCTTTCAAAAATAAAGAAACATTTCATTAGGCAAAAAATTAGCCCACATGTATTTTATGTTTTATTTGTCTATCCAAATTGTCACGCATCAGGTTTAAGTAATAATTATATTTCGTCTCTTGCCAGAAGGAATAGATCAGTTTCATCTGCCCATACTAGGACCTAAAGCCATTGGAGACTAACTGTTAAACTGTCATTAGAATAACCTGTTTGAGTTAATATTGCACTGTTCATAGAGAATATACTCAAGAGAATTCTCCTATGTCTAACACTGCAAAGCACGCATGGCTTCAAAAGTATATAGCAGTCAGTATCTAAAATGACTGCTGACCCAACTGTGAGGAAGGGAGGTGATGGAGGTTGGAGAGGAAGGGAAAGGAGATGGTTGAAAGTGCTGAGTAAGATTGGTTTGTGATTGCAAATTGATTGCCTTTGCTGGAATAATGCATAATTTAGTAAGGACAATAATATTTATGGAAATAATTATGCATGAGGAATATTAAAAAGTTACATTGAGAAAGCTATAAACTGGTACAGACATTAAAAACTAACCAAAATTGTCAAATGCCTATCGATTAGTTACGCTATTACACTATGCTGGAACTTCATGGTACCATTTTAAAAGCTTGGCTTTAAAATAAAAGGCACCTGCATTTAATCCCCACTCCCACTCTACCACTTAATAGTTAGGTGAATGTGCAATCTAAATAACTTTGAGCCTCAGAACCCTTATATATAAAATGAGAATAATTATTTCATATGAATTTGTTTTGTGGATTCAAAATTATAAATGTGTGCCATGCCTAGAAGTAGATATTTAGTAAATGGAAGCTGTAAGTTTTATAAGGCCTAAAAATGCCGTATCTGAGCTACATCTATCTATCTATCTACATCTCAACAAAAGCAACGAATGAGAGTCATATTAAAAAAAATAAAAATGAAAACTGATTCATGAATGTAGTAGTATCTTACATCTGAAGAACTAGTGCCATTTTCAATCTCTTCCAAGGGTCTAGGAGTCTCTTCCAATGCAGATCTTGTTCGATAATTGTGTTGATTTGTCTGCTGCTTTTTGGATTCTCCAAGATCCAGGAAATGCTCATGAGCATGATTCTGGAAAAAAGTAAATTAAAATTAAATTTATTCACAATATGCTTAAAGAATAGGCTTTTTAGTTTGAAGGTTAAAATTTTTTTAATTATAAAAAATTCATTCATACTTAATATATTGCTTAAATGAACTAGTTTACAGTACCAACTCAAATATTTTAGCATTACATCAAATTAAATCACAGGATTATGATATGCTGAAATTCACTTGCTGATTTATTAGTTATAAAAACATTTTTTTTCAATTAAGTGACATAGACTTAAGGATTCATAATAAAAGACTAAGTCAAACATTAAATTCTTCTGTACCTACATCAAAACTACAGAAATTATATAAGAAAGAGGACAACAGGCTGTGAAGCATATGTAACAGGCAGAGAGGCAAATTAGAAACCAATATCATAAAGCTACACTGCCACTATGAGGCTAGGACACCACATGGCTGGCTATCTTTCTTCTACTGGAGATGAATGTGGGAAATCTTCTGCAGCGATGAGAACAGAACCAATAAGCACCCAAAAACTGACAGAATCTAACATGGTAATGGAGCTAAACTCAACAAACATAAGAATTTAGAACTAAAAAAAAATTTAATAAAGTAATCTCAAAAGTGAATAAGAGAGAATCATATCTCTGACACACAAGCACAGGCTCTGGTCTCAGGAAAAAACAGACAATTATGAAAAGAATCAATGAGAGATCATTGAAATAAAAAATAACCATTAAATTTGGAGGGAAAAAAATGACAACAAATTGACCACATAAATGAAAATGTATATTAGTGAGCTGGAAGATGAAATAGAGGCCAACCATTACCCAAAGCTTAAAACAAAAACAAATTTGAAAAAGCTTTCAGAGCCGAGCAAAAGAAATAAAAGAAAACCTACATTTGTACATATGACTCTCAGTGAAACTTGAGAATATAAAAAATAAAAGGAAAACACTAAAGATTACCTTCAAAGAAACAGTGAGACTGTTATCAGATTTATTACACAGTAAGAAAAAGGAGCACTATCTTTAAATTGTTGACAGAAAATAGTTTTGAAGTTATATTATATACTTACCCCTGAAAGTGAAATAAGAAAAATTTTCACATACAAGGACATAGATTATCTCCATATAGATCATCTCTAAAAGAATTACTTAAGGGTTTTATAATTTTGTAAAAATTTTGGAAAATATGTAAAGGTAGAAAAAAGGAAATAATGTCCAACTATGTGATAAATTGACTAATCTAGTGTTAAGAACTTAATGTACTTATTTCTTTCACTTAACATAAAAATCTCTACCTACATGGATTTGAGTACAAATCCATGTTGAGTACAAATTTGTACTCCATATTTCTTTCACTTAACATAAAAATCCATAAAAATTCCATATTTCTTTCACTTAACATAAAAATCCAAAAAATATTCCATATTTCTTTCACTTAACATAAAAATCTCTACCTACATGGATTTGAGTACAAATCCATGTTTGAGTACAAATCCATGTTGTTAAAAATTGCTATTTGTTATATTTTATAAAGCTTTATCCACAATCTGATAGCTCTGTAAGATAAATTACAAGTTAAACAACATAAACATTTTTAATATCTTGATAAATAATGCAGTGGAAGGGAAAGCTGGTTGTCAACCAACATCTGCTCTTCCCTTCTCCCACGAAAAATGCAATTTTCTTTATCGGGTGTCATGTACTAAGTTTTGGCCAATGGGATATCTGGCACAATGTCGCACAGCAACATCAAAGAACCTTCCTCAGAATAGTATATGTGCCCTTCGCACCTCCTTCTTTGGCTGATCCTCCATCCTGCAGCCTTAAATGAGGATGCTGATATCTTGAGGCATAAGGTCAAATCCAGCAGGATCAGAAATATAAAAGACCTTCAGTTCTCAACACTGAGGGCACCATACCAAGCCTGCACCACCTAACCAAGGCTTTTAAGTGAGCAAGAAATACATTTCCAACTCATTTAAGCCACTGTAATTTTAGGACTATATCTATTGCCAAAAACCAACTTTATAACTGCTTTATAGGCATTTTTTGTATTAATTTATATTTTCCACCTGCATAGTAAGTACTCCCTCAGTATTATTAAAAGAAAAAAACACTGCAATTGTGAGAAATGAAAGACGGCACCTCAAAATTTGTACATCTGTGATTATCAGTGTTAGCAGCTTAGCAGGTATGATCTCAAACCTTTCTTCATTCTCATAAAATTTCAAATCAAAAATAAGGTCATGCATTATGGTTCTATTTACTTTTTCACTTAGTAGTAGTACATCACGAATATTTTTCAAAGGCAACAGAGTATGTTCTAACTAGTTTTTCTTAAAAAGCTGAATAATATTCCATGGGTATGGATGTCATGACATCCTATCTTTCTTCCACCAATGGACACTAAAGTTATTCCAGTTTTTGCTACCAGAGATACTATAAATATGTGCGTTCATCTGCACACACAGATATATGTATACATATACATATCCATCCTTCTATTTCTAAAAAAAAAGTCCTCAAAGTACTACTATTGGATTAAAAGATAAGCATATCTGTTAATTTTAATAGATATTAACATATTCCATCCATAAACGTGGTAGCAAGCAATACAAATTCATCATTATGAGTATATATGTCCACATCCTTGGATTCTAAACAAAAGAAGAATAAAAGGGTATGCTTTCTAGTCACCATGAAGAAGCCAACCAACCAAAAAACAAAAAATCCAAAGATTATTTCAGAAAGAAATTCTCTTTTATTAGACCAACAGGAATTTTAGCACTGTGAGGTCCTACTGATCCTAGGGTATGATACCCTTCGTAAAGAAAAAAGGACTACTTGAGTATTTTGAAGAGTCAAAAATCAAAAAGTGAATTCTAGAAAAGGAGACTGATGAAGTAGGTTTAAGAAACTCAAATGAAAAGAGGAAGGAGCACAAAGCTGGGTCAGGACACCAGTTATTTTTTTCTTTGTTTATATCACTGCTTAGATGGTGACTTGGACCTGAAAAGAAGTTTCACATAGGTTTCCACAATTTCAGACTCTAAGGTGCTGGAAGCTTTCAAGCTACGATAGTTTAAAAAAAAAAGGAATAGACAAATAGATACTTGTGATTCCTTGACACCTTGACACTCAGGGGATTAAGTACATTATCTCTCTCTGATTAGGCCATGATCAATTGAAATCCACTGGATCCAAAACTTGTTCCAGAGTAGGATGGCAGAGAGAATAAGGCAAAACAAGTAGGGACAATTTACTTCTCTTAGTGGAGAAAATAAGAACTATTATATACACCAGCATCAGGTAACTTTGATTATCTATAATAAATAAATGCAAAACAGCAAAAAAACAAAAACAAAAACAAAAACACTGTTTTAGAGTGTACAACCACACCCACAGCAGAGCTAAAGAAAGCACTTGTTTAGGCTTACAGTACAATTTATTAGATTTAATGACTACATAAGAATTGGCAGCTGGGGAAAAGGCACACTAGAAAGCAGGAAATGTAGACTTCAAAACTTTAAATGGTAAACAATGGATAACACAAAAAGATAATCAAGAATTAACTATATTAATTTTACATCATTAATTATCCTGTTTAAAATATTAACATTTTTAATTACAAAAAGGGGCCTTAAGATGGTCATTATATTTATGAAGCAAATATTAAACATCAGTGTGATTAATATTTACCTTTGAAACAGTGGGTATTTTATTCTCTTTTGGGACAGTTAAGTGTTTCCTTTTCTCTTCTGACCTGTAAGTCTTTATTTCTTCTTCTCCTTTTGCAGTTCTCCATTCTTCTTGCCTACTGAAAGAGAAAAGTAACACATGTTAATCTAGAATTTTACAACTGATTTCCCCCACAAACACAATGTTAGGTATCAGGGAAGGAATACTAGTCCTGAAGTTTTCTTTTCAGACTGAAGCATGTCATAAAGATTTCTGAGTTTAATTTCATAGGTTTTGGGCGCAGGCATCTGGCATTAAATGATTGGAACACTGGAAAGACAGACTATATCTACTTCAACTTGATACTAATGTTTCTGCCATGGTCTTTGGTAAATCAAGTATGAGATTCTGGGAACACAGTTATTCCTAAGGTAACTTCTCCAAGAGATAGAAATTGGACTTTTAAAAAAAAACTGAATGAGTATAGAGTCTATGCTTTGATAATCTTGCATGCCACACAGACAGCTGAAATCTTTTTAAAAAATGACGCACAAAAAGAGCCTTGAGCTTGAACTAATACAATTCCTGAATCCCTGAAAGAACTACATTGTTTCCACTGAGAGGCAGGTTAGGCTTCACCTAATGAAAAAATTCAAAGATCAAGGTGAAACTGAACAGTACAAAAAGTTTAGGAACACTGATTTTGAACTTTAATTTCACGGAACCTGAACTCACAAGGACAGAAAAATTTTATTTTTACTTTAATTTTGTACAACTTTAAAGTTTTTGAAATCCAAGGGTACTTGAACTTTAATCTTTGAATTTTAATTTTTTCCTGGAGATTTCATGAGAAGGGAGTTACAGTCAAAGTTAGAGCAACAATACACTGTTGATATATTATTACTAGTGTTTATTAATGTTGTCATTTCACTTAATTGCAGTTGTCATTTTACTTAATTGCAGAAATCTCTAAAGTGACTAGTCATAATTCTGAATGGGAAATAAAATGAGTAAATTTAAATCTTTTGAAAAGGATGGCATTAAATATAAATTTTTGTTCTCAGTATTTTTTAAATTAAATTTTTATTGAAATAATTACAGATTCACCTATAGTTTCAAGAAATAATACAGAGATTCCTTACCTCTTTTATCCAGTTTCCCCCAATGGTAACATCTTGCAAAACTAATACTACGATGTCACAACCAGGATGCTGACATTGATACAACACACTTATCTTATTCAGATTTCCCCAGTTTTACTCCTATACACTGGTGTGTACATACAGGCATAAATTATTTTATTATGCTCTGCAGATACTGCAAAGCATTAGCAGCATCAGTATTTTTACAAATGAAAGGTTTGTGGCAACCTGTGTTGAGCAAGTCTATTGGTGCCATTTTTCAAATAGCATGTGCTAACTTCATGTCTCTATGTCATGTTTTGGTAATTCTCATACTATTTCAAGCTTTTTCATTATTACTACATCTGTTATGGAGATCTGTCATCAGTGATCTTTCAGGTTACTGTTAGAATTGTTTTGGGACATGACGAACCTATCAACGAATATTGTTTGTGCTCTGATTGCTCCACTGACTGGCCTTTCCCCCATCGGTCCCCTCTCCTTGGGTTTCCCCATCCCTGAGATACAATATTGAAATTAGGCCAATTAATAATGCTATAATGGCCTCTAAGTGTTCAAGTGAAAGGGAAAAGTCACATGTCTCTCACTGTAACTCAAAAGCTAGAGTGAGATTATCACAGAAATACAAAACACCCTCTTCGAATACTATAAAAATTTCTATGCCCAAAAACATGAAAACACGGAGGAAATGGACAAATTCTTAGAAACACACTACCTCCCTAGGCTCAATCAGGAAGAAACAGAATTCCTAAACAGACCAATATCAAGCACCAAAATTGAAGCAGTAATGAAAAATCTTCCAACAATAAAAAGTCCTGGACCAGATGGGTTCACGCCTGAATTCTACCAAACCTACAAAGAAGAACTGGTGCCTATACTGCAGAAATTATTCCTAACATCGAGAAGGATGGAATCCTCCTAAACTCATTCTACAAAGCCAGTATCACCTTGATACCAAAGCCAGGAAATGACACAACAACAAAAAAAGACTACAGACCAATATCCCTTATGAATATAGATGCAAAAATTCTCAATAAAATCCCAGCAAACCACATTCAAATGTACATCAAAAAAATAACTCATCATGATCAGGTGGGCTTCATCCCCGAGATGCAGGGATGGTTCAACATATGCAAATCTATAATGTAATTCTACATATAAATAAAAGCAAGAACAAAGACTATATGATCCTCTCAATAGATGCAGAAAAGGCTTTAGACAAAATTCAGCACCCATTTATGGTAAGAACTCTTAAGAATATAGGCATAGATGGCTCATACACAAAATTATTAAAGCCATATATGATAAACCCACAGGCAATATCATACTGAACAGGGAAAAACTGAAAGCATTCCCCATTAAAACTGGAACCAGAGAAGGTTGCCCACTATCTCCAATTCTATTCAACATAGTGCTGGAAGTCCTGGCCAGAGTAATCAGACAAGAGAGAGGAATCAGGGGTGTCCAAATGGGGGCAGAAGAGGTCAAACTTTCACTCTTCTCAGATGATATGATATTATATCTAGAAAACCCCAAAGATTCAACCAAGAGACTCCTGAAATTCATAAATGAATTCAGCAAAGTCTCAGGATACAAAATCAATGCACACAAATCAGTAGCCTTCATATATGCCAATAACAGTCGAGCTGAGAAACCAATCAAAGACGCAATACCTTTCACAATAGCACCAAAGAAAATTAAATATTTAGGAACATATTTAACTAAGGAGATGAGAGACCTATATAGAGAGAACTATGAAACACTGAGAAAAGAAATTGCAGAGGATGTAAACAGATGGAAAACCCTACCATGCTCTTGGATAGGTAGAATCAACATTGTTAAAATGTTTATACTACCTAAAGTGATTTACAGAATCAATGCAGTCCCTATCAAAATACCAACATCATTTTTTGCTGATCTAGACAAAATAATTCTACACTCTGTGTGGAACCAGAGAAGACCTCGTCTAGCCAAAGCGATCTTCAGCAAAAAGAACAAATTGGGAGGCATCAATCTACCAGACTTCAAACTATACTACAAGGCTATAGTAACCAAAACAGCATGGTACTGGCACAAGAACAGAGACATAGACCAACAGAACAGGACTGAGAACCCAAATATAGAACCAACCTCATACTGTCATCTGATCTTTGACAAAGTACACAAAGCCATACACTGGGGAAAAGAATCCCTATTCAATAAATGGTGCTGGGAAAATTGGATAGGCACATGTAGAAGACTGAAACTAGATCCACGCCTCTCACCTCTCACAAAAATGAACTCACGATGGATAACGGATGTAAACCTAAGACGTGAAACCATAAGAATTCTAGAAGAAAACGTTGGAAAAACTCTTATGGACATTGGCCTAGCCAAAGAATTTATGAAGAAGACCCCCAAAGCAATCACAGCAGCAACAAAAATAAATACATGGGACCTGATCAAATTAAGAAGCTTCTGCACAGCCAAAGAAACTATCACTAGGATGAACGGACAACCTACAGAATGGGAGAAAATATTTGCATGTTACACATCTGATAAAGGGCTGATAACCAGAATCTATACAGAACTTAGGAAAATCAACAAGAAAAAATCAAACAACCCCATTAAAGAATGGGCAAAGGACAGGAACAGGAACTTTTCAAAAGAAGACAGAATAATGGCCACCAAACATATAAAAAAAATGCTCAACTTCTCTAATCATCAGGGAAATACAAATCAAAACCACAATGAGATATCACTTAACTCCAGTGAGATTGGCTCATATCAGAAAGTCCCAAAACAACAAATGTTGGCGGGGATGCGGACAGATAAGAACACTCATACACTGATGGTGGGACTGCAAATTAGTACAACCTCTATGGACAGTTAATATGGAGATGCCTCAAAGAACTAAAAGTATAACTACCATTTGATCCAGCAATCCCACTACTGGGTATTTACCCAAAAGATAAAAAGACATTCTATAATAAAGACATCTGCACTCAAGTATTTATAGCAGCATAATTCATAACTGCAAAGATATGGGAACAACCCAAGTGCCCATCAATACATACGAGTGGTTTAATAAAATGTGGTGTATGTATACCATGGAGTATTACTAAGCAATAAAAAACCACGGTGAGTTAACACATCTGGTATTATCCTGGATGGAGCTAGAGCCCATTCTTCGAAGCAAAGTATGACAAGAATGGAAAAACAAGCACCACTGGTACTCACCATCAAACTGGTACTAACTGATCAATACTTATGTGCACACATGGAAAAAATATTCATCAGGAGTCAGGCAGGTAGGAGGGGGGTGCAGGGGATAGAAAAACTCACACCTAATGGGTGTGGGGTACACTGTCTGGGGGATGTTCACAATTGTAGCTCTGACTTGGGCATTGCATAGGCAATACATGTAACCAAAGTGTTTGTACCCCCATAAATATTCTGGGGCAAAAAAAATGCTAGAGTGAGGAAGACATGTTGAAAGTTGAGACAGGCTGAAAGCTAGGCCTCTTGCACCAAAGAGTTGTGAATACAAAAAAAAAATTCTTGAAGGAAATTAAATGCGCTACCGTAGCGAACACACAAATGATGAGAAAGTGAAAGAGCCTTATGGCTGATATGGAGAAAGCTTTAGTGGTCTGGATAGAATATCAAACCAGCCACAACATTTCCTTAAGCCAAAGCCTAATCCACAGCAAGGCCCTAACTCTTCAATTTTATGAAGGTTGAGAGAGGTGAGAAAGCTGCAAAAGAAAAGTTGGAAGCTAGCAGAGGTTGGTTCATGAGGATGAAGGAAAGAAGCAGTCTCATCTCCATAACATAAAAGTGAAAGGTGAAGCAACAAGTGCTGATAGAGAAGCTGCAGCAAGAAATCCAGAAGATCTAGCTAAGATCACTGAAGAAAGTAGCTACACTAAACAACAGATTTTCAATGTAGAGAAAACAGCCTTACATTGCAAGAAGACGCCATCTAGGTTTTTCACAGCTACAGAGGAGAAATCAATGCCTGGCTTCAAAGCTTTGACAGGCTAAGACTTATTGAGGTCTAATGCAGCTGGTGACTTGAAGATGAAGACAATGCTCATTTACCATTCCAAAAATCCTAGGGCCCTTCAGAATTAGGTTAAATTTACTCTGCCTGTGCTCTATCAATGGAACAACAAAGCCTGGATGACAGCGTATCTGTTTACAGCATAGTTACTGAATATTTTAAGCCCATTGTTGAAATGTAGTGCTCAGAAAAAAAGATTTCTATCAAAACATTACTGCTCATTGACAAGGCACCTGGTCACCCAAGAGTTCTGATGGAGATATACAAGGAGATTAATGTTGTTTTTATGCCTACAACATCCATTCTGCAGCCCACAAATCAAGGAGTAATTTTGACTTTCAAGTCTTATTATTTAAGAAATACATTTTGTAAGGCTATAACTGCCACAGATAGTGATTCCTCTGACGAATCTGGGCAAAATAAATTGAAAACCTTCTGGAAGGGATTCACCATTCTAGATACCATTAAGACCATTCGTGACTCATGGGAGGCGATCAAAATATTAACATTAATAGGAGTTTGGAAGAAGTTCATTATAACCCTCATGGGGTTCAATGACTTTGAGGGTTCAAGAGTTCAGTGGAGGAAGTCATTGGAGATGTGGTAGAAACAGCAAGAGAACTAGAATTAGAACTGGAGCCTAAAGATGTGACTGAATTGCTGCTGTCTCATGATACAACCTGAATGGAGGAGCAGTTGCTTTTTATGGATGAGCGAAGAAAGTAGTTTCTTAACATGACATCCACTCCTGGTGAAGGTGCTTGAACATTGTTGAAACGACAAACAAAGGATGTAGAATATTACATGAAATTAGTTGAGAAAGCACCAGCAGAGTTTGAGAGAACTGCCTTCCAATTTTGAAAGAAGTACACTGGGTAAAATGCTATCAAACAGCATCACACACTACTGAGAATTCTTTCATTAAAAGAAGAGTCAATCAGTGTGACAAATTTCGCTGCTGTCTTATTTTAAGAAATTGCCACAGGCAACCCAACCTTCAGCAACCACTACCATGGATCAGTCAGCAGCCATTAACATTAAGGCAAGACCCTCCACTAGCAAAAACAGTACAACTTGCTGAAGGATCAGATGATCATTAGCGTTTTTTTTTAGTAATCGAGTATTTTTAAATTAAGGTATGTGCATTGTTTTGTACACATAATGCTATTACACTCTCAACAGACTACATAGTAACATAAACATAACTTTATATGCATTGGAAACCAAGAAATTCGTGTGAGTCCCTTGATTGCAATATTCACTTTATTGCTATTTGCTTTACTGTGCTCATCTGGAACCAAACCTGCAATATATTCAAGGTAAGTCTGTATTAAGTTCTATGCAAATTTATCACAGGTGTAGGTTTTTGTATCCATCACTCCAGTTAAGATACAGAACATTTCCATCACCACAAAGATCCCTTGTGGTGCTCTTTATCATACTGTCCTCTATCTCTCCTCCCCCTCAGCCTTTCTCCCCCCAATCTTAGCAACCACTAATCTGTTTTGCATCTCTATACTTTTGTCATTTTAAGAATATTCCATAAACGGAATCATACAAAATGTAACCTTTGAGACTTTTTTTCCCCACTCAGCATAATTCCCTCAAGATTCATCTCAGTTGTTGTATCAATAGATTGCTTTTTATTACAGAGCAGTATTTCACGGCGTGGATATACCACAGTTCACTTATACTCACTGAAGTATGTCTGGATATTTCTCTGGCATTTGGCTATTACAAATAAAGCTGCTGTACATTTGTGTACAGGTTTTTATATGAACATGAGTTTTCAATTCTTTGGAGTAAATCCCCAAGAGTGCAAATGTTGGATCATATGGCAGTTACATGTTTAGGTTTTTAAGAAAGTGCAAAACTGTTTTCCAAAGTGGCTATACCATTTCACATTCCTACCAGCAATGCATGAGTAATCCAGTTTTCTCTATATTCTCCCCACCATTTGGTGCTGTCCCTTATTTTTTATTTTAGCCATTCTGATAGGTAAGCAGTGATATTTCATTGTGGTTTTAATTTACATTTCCCTAGTGACTACTGATGTTGAATATCTTTTCCTATGCTTATTTGCCATTTGTAGTTTCTCTTTGGTGAATGTCTGTTCATGTCTTTTCCCCATTTTCATAAAAAGATTGGAGTTCTTTTTATGTTAAAGATATTAGCTCTTTGTTAGATATGTGATTGGATTTAATTTTAATTAAAAGTACTAGGCCGACCCACTTCAGAGACTTTTAGAGGCAAACTTTACCCGGTAGGGAGAATCCCAAGAAGATTCCCAAAGGAAGAGTACTAAATGTTAGGAACAAAGCTCTAGGAAGACCAAAGTAAGAATATCCTTTAAGGTGATAGCCACAGCCTTTCTTGACCATAGGCTTAATGAACAGTTAAGCCGAATGATAAAGGGATAAAAAGGTGAAGAATATTTGAAGAGAAACATGTTTACTTCCATGTGGAGGAACCTCAACCACCAACTAGCAACTACATCTCCTTACTCATTCTTCTCCAGGAAGGAGTGAACTAACTAATCAATTGATATGCTCTAGAAGGAAAACTCAGCTTAGCATGGTCTAGTCCTATGCTATTCTGTGCAATGTACACATTCTGCTGTACATTTTAAAGAGGCAAGCCAGATGTGCCATATGGGGAGAAATACTGTGACCATCTGCTATCTGCGTTTGGGGATTTTTAGGAGGCACACTTTCATGCAGATAAAAGCCACATTCTTCACAAATGTATCAGTAATAAAAAGTAATATTCTGATTTCCCATATGTCTTATTCCCTTTGTGTTATTTTTCAATTAGTTCAGAACTGGTATCAAAAAGATGGGTGTTATTTATTGGACCCTCTTCAAACTTTAGAATACAACTACAAATACATTATGAGAGCTAATCAATGTTTTATTAAGTATATCTGGGCATATTTATCATAAGATAAAGTTATTGTCCAAACTTGTACCTTAGGTGTATATGTAATTCTAAATCCTAACACAAATTTGAAGTATTTTTCCAATGAAAAAAGCATAATCTATATGTACATTAAGATTTAAAAATATTTTAATTATATAATTACTATTATCTTTGAAGTTTAAGAATTAGAATATCTTAAATTCAACTTCACATTGTGATCTCCATACTTAGAACATACTTCACAGAAGTCGGTATTAATTAGGTACATATGGATGTCATTCATGAGGATTTCATGACTTAAGAATCAAAAGGAACTGGATATAGTTACCTCATAGCATGGATTATGAGAATAGGATTTTATCAAATCAATACTTTTTAATTCATGTATGTATACTTTTTTAAAAAACAACATTTTGATATATATAAAATATTTATATATTTACCAATAAATATTTTCTTTATGCCTCTGAATAATATGGTGTGAATGATTAGCAAAATCCATTAAAAAATCTAAATAATTACAACTTTATAAAATGTGTTTAAGATTTAAATTTGCTACTCAATAAAACCTATTTGGTCAATCCAAATTTACAATTTCCCTGTTTACCTTAATGCATCCCATTCTCAACATTTACATAAATCACTCTGAAAATAACATATTTAGAAATTTAATTTTTCTACAATCATGAATAGTTTAAAACACTAGCTTTTTGGATAAATTTAAGAGAAATTACAGAGTTGAAAGGTATTTTGAAGACTATAACTCAAAATCAATACAAGCAAGTATAGTACATAATAATTCACAACTCCCCTTACCTGGCTACACCAGCTGATAGCTCAGGTACTACCACCCTTCGACTCCAAGCTACAAGATCCCGCTCTGTGGCTATTTCACTTCTTGGTGCATTGCTGTGCATTTGCCGTACACCTTCAATTTGTCCACTACGCCTTAGTCCTACATTTGGTGGTGAATGAACCTCTGAGGGAGAACTTATAGAGCCTAAGTGAAAAAATTAGTATAGTAAATTCTATTTAGAGACATTTCTTCATTAGTTTATAATAGGAAACTATATGTTCCACATGAAACTTCATATTGTGGCAAATAATTAAATTACCAAATCAGGAACTAAGCCACAAGCAAAAATTTAATGAAAACAAAACATGTTTATTCAGTTGATTAGAAGTTGATTAGACAAATCGATGAATCATAACTATAAATTATTAAGCCCCAACGATGTAAAATCATTACTTCAAAAAAAAAATGCTAAGTATTTTTCAGAAAACTTCATAAGAAGCAAAAACAGACAAACTCAAGGACATTCATGGTTCGTAAGTTTGCTTTAATTTTTCTCTTGAAGTTTACTAATATACAACAATAAGGGTGATGAGATTTTCAAGAATGTGACTTTGACTATGTTTCATAAATTAATAAAAAATTAATTAATAAATTAATTTATTTATCATAATTTAATAAAATTTATCATAAATTAATAAAAACAGATTTTTTAAAATTTTTCTAATTTCTACATGTTTACTATAATCTAGATGAATATACATATTAAAAAACTCTATCAGTAAGTTGAAATCTCATATTATGAATCATTTTCTTAAGTCATTAAATATTCTATAAAACCGTGATCATTTTGGCAGCCTAATACTTCATTTTATGGATGCACCACAATTTGTTTAATCACTTCTTTACTGTTGGAAGTTTAGGGTGTTTCAAATCTTTTAATTATTTCACTTAAAATAAAATCCCTGCTTACCTCTACTTAAACGGCTGGTACTACTGACACCTGCTTCACCAGAACGTCTCAGGTCTTGCTCCTGTTGTAGTCTTTGAATCATGCTGTCCAGTGGGCTGATCTCCTGGTTTGCTTGCTGACTTAAAACTTGGTTCAGTCCTGTGAAATACCACACAAAATACTAAGGATATTTCAGTCACTATTTAAACCCTTTTACTCAACCTCACTTATGAGTTCAGAATTAAACATAAATTTTCCTTGGGTAAAATACCTAAAATGATCAATCGTAAATGGTGGGAGGAAAAAAAAACCCACTCATCTTAATTTATTAAAAATAATGATGGACGAAGATGATTGCTAACTTTTACTAAGTGTTTACCATGACTTAGACACTCATAATCCTTATGGTAACTCAGTTAGGTACATATTAACTCCACTTCACAGACAAGAAAACCAAAATAACTCTTCAAAGTCATACATCTAGTAAGTAGCAAAAGTAAGATTTTCCATTTAGATCACAGTTTCTTTTCAAAAGAAAAACTCACTTTCTCAAAAAAACTTTACTGCCTCATTTATTCAACAAATTCTTGAGTGTCTACTGTGTTAGGAACTATGCCAGGTACTGGGCATACAGTGGTCAATAAGAAACATCAAGACCCCTGCCCTTAAGGGAGCTAACACCCCGATGGGGAAAGTTAACAATAATGCTATAGATAAATGCAGAGTGTGAAAAATGGTGTTAAAATAAAGACAGTACTGAGAAAGAGAAAGAGGGAAGAGAGATAGGAACTACCTATGGTGAGAAAAGTCAAAGAAGCCCTCTTTGAGAAGGCAGCATTTGAGCTGAGACTTGAATTAGTCAACCATGTGAAGAGCTAGAAAAGGAACACTCCAGATAGCAAAAAGTACAAAGGCTCTGAAGTAGGGAGGAACTTGCTGTATTTTAACCCATCCTACTTTTACAGCATCAACTCTCACCCTCAACTCTCACCCGTACTACTCATACAGAATCACTTGACTCTTCTAACCTCCTAACAAAAAAATACCTACATGCTTTGAAACTTTTGACAATATTCCACTTAAAGAATAACATGATGAACTCCAACTTATCTTTCAAACACTAACTAAATGGCTATTTAGCACCAACCATCTCCTCTGTGAAATCTTTCTAAACTACCTTTGAAAGAATTAGCTGCTACTGTCTTTCAGTTCCTTAAACAATCTGTACTTACCTTAGTATTTAGTCAAACACATAGCATAAAGGAAGCCTACCAGTTAGTTCCCCAAAAGCATGAACTGTCTTATTTATCTTTATATTCTCTAAATCTAGTACAATGCTAGGCATTAAAAAATGCTGAATCCTGCTGAATAAATTTAAAAATGTGTGTTACAAAATATATGAAAAATATTACCATGAGAGTAGAGAAGGGAGCAATTAATATCGAATGTGTGGGTATATAAGATTTGATCAGATGAGAATTTTAGGGTGGGCTTAAACTGGAAAGAGAAGATATCAAGGATATTTCGAAATGAAGCAGTAGTAAGAAAGATACACAAAAAGGGTAATTGCATGTATTAAATGCATAATGTTATTTCATTTTAAAAGAGAAAACTAAAACTAAGTAGATACAGTAACTTGTTCAAGGCCACAAAGTCAGAAAGTAGTAAAAGCAGACAGGAGGTCAAATGTCTATACATGCTTCTTTCCTGGTTTGCTGCTGGGAAAACATGTCATGGTTGAATATTGATGAGTAATCTGCTATAGCTCAAGTTTACAATTGAGGAAGCACATTTAAAGTAGGTTGTCTAGTGTCAATATAACAAAACTGCATTCAAGTCAACTTATTATTACAATAGCCAAAATCTATTTTTACCTAACTCTAAGAGATTTTCCAAAATAAATACAGATCTAGATTTGCAAATAGAAATACTATAGTTAGTAATGATACTGAAATTTTTTCAAAAAGTATTTTTCTTTTTATTTTTGTATTAACTATTTTTGTACTAAGCCTAAAAATAATGACAGAAAAGATTTTTATTCGATTCTGTGAATTAGAACCTTGTGAGTCACTATGAAGCCTTATTATTGCTATGGGTTCTTTTGTGGATACTAATAACTGGTATCTATTTCATTTTTAAGATCATGCCCACTTCATACAGAAGAAATAACAAAATCGGCTGGTCTGAGTATCAGAGATGGGGTTAGAGTCTCTGTGATTCCATGACACAATACTGTTACATTTTTCTCCTCTCAACTTTCAGGATTGGAATATCATAGGTACAAGGGTTAAATGAAATTATTTATGAAAGCCCTTTATAAACTATTAAATGGAGGAAAAAAGTAATAATGTTAATATTTAAGTAGCACTGATTTTAATAAATGAGTCTTTTCCTTATTTCCCTGGGCCTGAAACTCCAGCCTACATACCTATTTTGAGACCTGGGTACAATCTGATTCTTGTCAGTTCCTCTCCAAGAGACTAAAGACATGTCTCTTAATTTCAGTCCTATGACTAATATTTCTCTAATACTGAGACTTCTCCAATCTAAACACCTGCCTAGATTTCTTGACTACTACTTGTTCTCAGATCCTTTGTGTTCATGCTGTGTTCACATACTGAGACACTTTAGTCTCATATAACCCAGATATTCAAGTCTGCTGGACTGCCCTACTCTCTCTGCAAGTGGCAGTAGGGACGATTCCTCTCTAATGCTTCTCCTAACCCTCCATTCTAAGTGGGCATGGCTAATTCCAAGAGTATCCCTTTTCTATCCAATATGTCCATCTTGGATTGCAATTTCATGCTCAATCCTTTAAGAAAAACAAGATGTGGGTTGGCTACAATGCAATGAGATTGATTTTTCTGTGCTGCTTACAGAAGTCCCTCATCAAAAAATCTGCTTACAGATTTTAGATTTTGTCTGTTACAACACAGCCTAGAACTTAAAATATTTCATAAGCATTTTTCTAGTCTAAAGTTAACAGAAGGATTCATAATGACAAGAGGGGTTTAATCTTTTTTATAGAAACTCTCCATTATTTTTATTTAATAAATCTACATTTCTTGTCAAAAGGGACAGAGGATCAGACACAGTGGCTCATGCCTGTAATCCTAGCATTTTGGGAGGCCAAGGCGGGAGGATCACTTGAAGCCAAGAGTTTGAGACCAACCTGGGCAACATAGCCCAGGGAGATCTCGTCTCCAAAAAAAAAATAATAATAATAATAAAAAAATTAGCTGTGTGTGGTGGCATGCGCCTGTAGTCCTAGCTACTCAAGAGGCTGAGAGGCGAGGACTGCTTGAGCCCAGGAGTCCAAGACTATAGTAAGCTGGAATTGTAACACTGTGCTCCAATCTGCAATCTGGGTGACAAAGTGGCCCCTGTCTCTTTAATTTAAAAAAAAAGAAAAAAAGAAAGAGCAGGGAGGGAGAGGAGTCTGTAGACTATCTCCCTTTTAATTCCCATTCAATTCTTCTACTAATTTGACTTTTATACTCCATTACACTTCACTAAAACAGTTCAACACTTTTCATCCCTATCTTACTTCTCATAAACCTTTAAAAACTATCACTTCTTAAAACAGTCTTCCATGTGAATAGATCACCTAGTCTTAGTCTCTCACATCATACTATTATTCCCTTTAATAATATTCATCACAATTTTTAACTAAGTATTTGTTTATAACTGTGTTTATTAATCTATCTAACCCACTCCATGAGAGCAAGGGTTATGTTTGTTTCTCACTATTGAATACCCATGGCTGAGCAGATGTCAGGAGCAGAAGAGATTCTCAATAAATGTTACCGAATGAACAGTAAATGAATTGACTTGTCTCATACCAAATACAGAAACTATACAGAAACTATCCTATTAGTCCCTAGAGGTTATAAATAGATATAAACCAAAATTACTGCTTTAAATCTCCAACTTTCCTTAATTATAAGGAATTATAATTCTTAAGCATTGTCAAAGACCTTTAGAGAAGTATAAAGCAATACTTTTACTTCTCATTTGCTTAAAACAACTGAAGAAAATGTTTTCTTTAATTAGCAATTTTAACATTTCAACGGGAAAAAGAAAATTTGATTATCTATGAAAATGAACACCTACCCGAGGAAGTTACTCCCATCTGAGGGATGAGTTGCTCCTCCCTGCAATTTTCACGGCCAGGAACTAATCTCTGATATCTTGATGGATGAGGATTACCATCAACATCAACCAAAAAAGGGGGAGGCATAAGATGAGGTGCTTGCTGAGTCTGTTCATCTAATACAAAATTGTTGGCATCACGGATAAGTGGCCGATAATCACTATGAAAGAACATCTGATCTGCAATCTGTAAAAAGTAAAGTCCATAAAAGATGGGAAAAACAAGAATTTATCCTTGCTGATAAAAATCTACATCTCTAATGAGAAACAAATATGTTAATATTTAATACAAATCATGGTATTAAGAAACAATTTAAAAAAATATTTCCTGGAATTGTAAACTGGTATTTATGTTTTCTACATCAAATTTTATGATCAGAAATGTGCTTTAAATTTTCTCTGAAACAAGGATGAGATGCTTATATAGTAGTTCCCCCTTATCCACAGTTTCACTTTCTGCAGTTTCAGTTACTCACAGTCAACTAGGGTCTGAAAATATCAAATGGAAAATTCTGGAACTAAACAACTCGTAAGTTTTAAACTGTGTGCTGTTCTGAAATCTCATGCCATCTCACCTGGAACACGAATCATCCCTTTGTCTGGTGTATTCATACTGTCTGTATACACTACCCACTGTTACTGTACAGAAAAAATACAGTGTATGTACAGTTTGATACTATCTGTGGTTTCAGGTATCCACTGGGGGCCTTCAAATATGTCCTCTGTGGATAAGGGGGACTAATGCATAAAAAAGCTATCCATTAAAAATAAATTATTCACTATCTGATTTGAAATTAAATGGTAAAATCAAATCTAGGCATAAAGCAGTCAACAGTACTTTTATTTTCACAGAACTACCATGCTTTATCTTAAATCCCTAGTAAGTATGATTGATATAATATTAATATAAAAAATTAACATAAAATTTTCTGAGAGTTAATAACTATTTTCTCTAAATTTTTTAAGATAATATAAAATTATTAGTATGAACTTAACCCTGATACATCTGTAACTTCAAAATTTTATTAATTTGGAATTTCTTAAACTAAATTATAAACCACTCAAATTTTACTATCTTAACCTATTATACCACTCCACCACAAGTAAATAATTTAATTCTTTTAGTCACTAATCTTAAAGACACAATCTTTAAATGCTGGGTGTGGTAACACCACCACAGTAATTCTAGCTACTGGGGTGGGGGGGGTTTGAGCGAGGAAGATCATTGATTTAGGCCAGGAGTCTAGGCCAGCCTGGGCAAAATAGTGAGACCCTATCTCAAAATTAAAAAAAAAAAAAGAAAGAAAGAGAGAGAGACAGACTGGGTCTTTAATAGAAAACATTAGCTAGTTACCATCAGTAGGTTATACAGCTTTGAAAACCACATGATAGCCACAGATTTGTACTCTAGTTAAATAATCTGTATAAATAAAACATTTTATATAATTTCAAAGAGCCACACTATGGACAACATCTTCTATCCCCAGCTTATATACCCCAAGTAAAGAACTCCCATCAAAATTGCTCTAGCTGGCTAAGTAAAAAGTTATTCCTTCTGAAATATATGTATATATTTTATAATGTCTATTACAAACAAGTGAGATTTAACAACTGCTGTCTTCACCTCTTTCCAAAACATAAGTCTCCAAGCTATTTAAAATATGATTCTTCGAACTTCATGCTGAATGCAAAAATATTGATGCTCACCCACTCAAACAAAAAAAAAATACAACCCCTAAACATCCATGGATTAAAAAAAAATAATAAGGACACTTATATATGTTCATCATACTGTACCTTGTCATATTTGCTACTAGACCCAAAGCCAAAAATTAAAAGATGTCCATGAGAGTCTGTGCATGCAAAATGCTGACCATCAGGAGAGCACTTGCAGTCAAATACTGCACCATGTCCTTGGCCTTCAATCTGCAATATATTTAATCAATAATAAGAAAATTGCCATTAAAATATAAAGAACTGGTTGCTATTGTTACTATAATTTTATGATAAAAGATGTACAAGTATACATCCTAATGAAGTGACGATTAACTATAACATAGTACAGTAACAAAATTTGTGGATATTTATGAAAAGTATCAGATTCATAGCCTTAAAAAACAAAATACTCTATCCACAGACCAGACACAATTCAGGAAATAAAAGAAGACCAATATCCCCCACCCATAAAATTCTGCTTCACGTTTTAAACCCAAATTTAAAATGTAATTGAGCCTTACATTCCATCTATCTCCATTCAATCATACCCTTTCTGCAAAGGCTGGTAACGTAGCAACTTTAATGACTTTTTGGTTAACTCTTGGAGGTGGTAGCCAGAGATCACTGCTCACATGACACTCAATTTTATTCTGTTTGGTAATAAATTCCCTAGTGGTCTGACTCATCTTTTAAATGGTGAATTTCAAAGGTTAAAGAAAAGGGTTTTTTTACCTGATAATTGTTTTCTGTTTTCCAGTTCCATTAATCCAGAACGAATGGGTTTCTCCCTGCAACCTGTCAATCAAACAGAGGTGGCCAATCACCACTCTGAATTTTTTGCTCTCAGTGATTCTTCAGACTATGTTCCAGTTGAAAACTTCTTTAGCAGTGTTCTGAAAGAGGTAAAAATTCTACCCTATCTAAAGCACATCTAGGGACTGAATTTCAGAAACAACTAAAATAGGGAGTTGACTCCCTAACAAATAACAACTAAGGATGATTTCAACAAATGCGTTTGGATGTCTGGATTAGCAGAATCGGAACACACACACATTATCAGGTAAGAAATACCTCCTTTCTGTTCCGGTATCCACTGATCTAGAACAAATTGAGTTTTATTAGTAATATCCCAGGAAATGCTTGGAAAAGAGAAAAGTGGTAATTTTCTTTCTTTGATATTAAAAATCTGGCATAAGGATGGATATACAGTTCGCTAAATAGAGAATTGAGTTAAAATTCAGAAGAAGAACAGTTGATTTCTCACAAGGTTTGCACTTTGGTCAAAAGAGAAAATATCACTACAAAAGGAAGGGTTCTGCCTAAGAAGTTAATATAATACCACAAATGGGACTGCCTCAAAAAGAAAACTACCTTTTCCCTTGGCTTGAAGAAAAGAAGAAATGTGTGTAATGGTGCTTATTAATGCTGTTTTGGATGGCTATAATAACAGAAAAGAAAGAATAGCCTTTCTTAAAATGTAATCCTATTAAAGAAAACTAGTAAACTTAACTAATGTCTAATACACACAAAAACTTATCATAAAAGTAAGAAAATGAACCGTAAGTGAAACAGGATTATTTCTTGGGTATGAAGAAAAGTCAAAGGATGATAAGATAGCAGAGAAAGGAAACTGATTCCAAATCTACTTTAAAACAATTCAAAACCAAGAAAGAATAGAACTATTCCTCCAGATTAACATAAGGGCATTAGTAGCCATACAGCCAGCTAGGCATCTGACAAAAATGAAAGACTGTAAGTAGAAACATCAGAATTTAAGTCTTTATTTTTCAATGTGTTCCTAGTCAAATAAAAAGTTACATGAACTGTTATAAATAAGTAACCACATGAACAAAGTGTATCTCGAAATAGACTTTTACATCATTAACTAAAAATTAAAGAATTGAAATTGCCTTAGCCATGTGTTGTTAGATGATTTATCTCAGTTCACTCATAATTTCACAGAAGGCAAGAGAAAAAAAAGCAACTACTTTATAAATCCACTCTAATACAGGTTTTTCAGAACTGTAATACTATCATAAGTCTGAGATTACAATTTGAAGTACATAGTAGTACAGAGGAAGAGACTTGAAAGTAGTCCAACTCAGCAATGATAAAGGAAATCTGATAAATGTTCATAAGCACAGTATCCTTCATGTGATGTTTAAGCAATCTTGTTATTTCTTTGGGCTGGGGAGGAACTTATCAACCCTATACACGTATTATTTACCAATGTTGCCACATTTACAATTAGTAGATCTCTAAAAGAATCTTTTAGGAGAGTTGGAACTTATAAAGCCCTAAAAAAGCAAAGAAAAAATAGCAATCGTATTTAAAATCACTATGTGTCCTATGTAACACATTCCATTGTGAATATGGCAAGATGCTATCAATTTTCTTGTTGTAAGGCATCTGTTTAACTCCAAAGTGACTTTTATACAGAGGAAATGAAAGTACATTTCAATCCTATCAGAAAAAAGGAATAGTATATTATTTGGAATAATTAATGTTCATTAAAGGCATTAAAAGAATCTGCTTTACTCATGAACCAATTAGAAAGGTGTTTCTAACCTTATTAAGTAAAAAACCAAGTTTATCTTTCTTAACAGCTCCTCATATAATAAACACCCATACCTATAAAATGCAGATTAGGCTTTCCAAACAGTTGATGATACAAAGTAGGAAAAGACTTAACTTTCCCTACATAACTAAAAACACCCTAGCTATTTTAACAATGTATGATATGACTGACTAAGCCAACCAGGAAAAAAATTTAAATATTCCTCTCTAAAAAGGATTTCATCCCTTTAAACCAGGGTCAAAGTAGTTGTAAGAAAGAATTCCCAAAGCAAAAATTTAATAACAAAGGCACTATTTGTATATACACATGTAACTAGAAAGCAATGAGGTTTATCTTCAAAAACAAAAAGAAAGAAAATGTTCTCTCTACCCATAGGAAAGGTATATGAGCCTATCATAAAATTAAATGTACAGCAAGAGAATGAGTCAATGTAAAATTTATACAGTATATAGCTTATGCTAGCACTTACTGCATGCTGTAGTAATTAGAAAACAGAGTAAAATTAGTAAGTAATAAATTTTCAAAATAAGTGCATTTTAGATGAATTGTTCCTCTAATAAAATCAAGTATGCGCGTACATTATTTGGGACGTATGTAAATAAAGACCATATAATAAAACTCATATACATTAAATACCAATACGGAATAGCTGAGATAATGCATGAGCTAGTATATACCAATAACAGCAAAAATTTTAAAAGGAATAAGAGTTTAAGAAAAAAAGATATATTTAGCAATTATGATAAAGGATTTTGTTTTATTTTTTTAAAGCAGGAGACGAGAGGATCAGACATGTTAAAATAATGACTCCCTCACTAGAAAATTCTCATACTGACTAAAGAATTCTAGAAATATTACCGAAGTAGGAGTATAACCTTGTTAGTTTAGAAATTTATACTGAACTTAAGAAAAAATTAAGTTACTACAAAAATTTGAGTCAAAAGCTTTGATGATGGTAGAATTATTATATTTAAGGAAGAACACTGGTACCGTATCTGAGGGAGGGTACTATGCACAACTTCTAACATAATTTTTGTGAAGCTGAAAGATGAATAATTAATGGAGACAGAGGAATGAGGTCTAAGACCCAAACAACCTCTCCGAGCCCTAGTAATAGGCAAATCACCTAATCTCTCTGTGGAATGACAGAGATAATTTAAATGATCACTAGAGTCCTACCTAGTTCTAAAATCCTACCATCTGATGTTCAGAAAGGCTTGTCGAAAAAACAGGATAAATCTGGAAACGAAGTATATTAAAAGCACTAGAATGCAGATTCCAGGGTCTAAATTAATCACAAGGAACATACATATATATATATATATATACACAATTCTTCTAGAAGACCTCAACACAAAATAGGAAGGTTAAAAATATGGGCTGTCTTAGGCAGAATCATCCTCTTGTGGAATCATTTCAATTCTATAACCAGGGTCACATTTGTTGTCTTGTTCAATTTTTTTTAAACATATCACTGATCAGAAGTATCTTACCTAGAAAATACTCCAAAATTCTAAATTATGCATTTTTTAAAATATCCTAATAATTTTATGAGGTAGACTCATATACTAAGAATCAAACAGCTGAGAAATAGCATTTATACTAAGAATTACCCTTAGAAAATCCTTTATATATAAAGAACCTTCAGATTAGAGATTTTTGACATGGGGAAAATAAACTTAAAAGTATGTACACTAGATATTTAAGAAAAAGACTCACACATATGTTTAAAATACGCTTTGGCTATCTTCTAATCAATAATATAGTCATTATATAAACGAAGACTGTATCTTAAAAGAAGCTATCCACATTCCTGTAGTCCAAGTGTCATCAAATTACTTTAAAAGATTGTAGGATTGTCACTGAATGTTTCTTTTAAAATTGAAAATTCTTTAACTTATGGTAACATTATTACATATGAACTACAGATAGCTATTTAAAGTAAGTAGTGCCAAGATAAAAGGAAACTCCTGTACCTGGCTTGACAAAAACCAGTAGATCAAATTACTACATAAAACAAAAGTAATTTGTTATATAAAAGTGATTTTGAAGAATCAGAAAATCTTTAGATTTCCATCAAAAGAAAAATATTACCAAGATAAATAATTCACCTTCACATTTAACAGCATTTTGTTTGTCCATACTGATTTCTCTGAGGACAATAATACTATTGATCAAGCCCTTTCTGAAATTTATTCTCCTTTGCTCTCTCTTTGCATGGTGTCTTGCCAACACACTCTCTAGTTGTGATCTTTTTTCCTTCTGCTAAATGTGAGTATATCCCAAAGTTTACTTCTGTCCTCTCTACACTGCCTTCTCTGTCTCCATGAGGACTCAAACTTCATTCTATATAAAATACTTCAACATTTTCTCTCTACTCCTAGGCCCTCTAAGTATTCTATCTCCAGTATTCTGGATGGCCATTTCCACACAGGTTGTCCAACACTATAAACACATATACAAATTAACCAAAAAAAAAAAAAAAAAAATCAGTTCTCCCTCATGTCTTATACACATCCATTAATACCACCATTGTCCAGGCCACCCAGACTCAACACTCTAAACACATTAAATCTTTCCCTTCTGTCACTCTCCAGCCCCAATCCCTGTATCAGTCACAAACCACCGGGTCTTATATGTAATTTTTTCTTCACAAATTCCCTACCTAGTCCTACAATTTTTCATTATGACTTCACTGACTAATGTAGTTCTCCTTACACCTGAAATACTACTACAGGCAACCAAACTATTTTTCTCTTAGCTTCTATCCTATAATTTATTCAAATCCCTACTAGGTTCACTTTTTTTATGCTTATGAAATCATTTGAGGCCATCAACAATCCATCTCAATTTATGCTTTTTGTCTTATCATCCATTATTTCCAAAATCTATTCCAAACAAACTTTCTATATTACTCTATGAACATGTCTTAACATTTACCTTGTTTCTTATAATGGTCCTCATACTTATAAAATTCATTCTCTTTCTTAATGACTCAATTTCCTATTTATCTTTCAAGGCATAGTTCCAATTCTTCCTCCTCAACCAAACTTGCTCTGATCATCCACCCTGAAGTGATCCCTACACCTTAATAAAGTAATTGTCTGTTTCTATTTGTTATGCTACCATTTGAAACTTTTTATCAATATTTATTTCTTAAGGTATATTTTGTATATTTTATCTCCCAAACTTAACTGTGAGCTCACTAAAAACAAGAACCATGTCTTATTCTTCCTTGAAGTCCTCATATTTTGTGCTTAACACAAAATAAACACTCAAATATTTGCTGATCAAAATATCTTAATTTGCATGTTTACATTCTGTATAATTTCACATGCTTTCCCCTTTAATCATCAAATCTCAAATACCCTTGTGATTGGGAGTTATGGAGTATATCAAAGAATTACTACATAAAAGTAATTCAGTATAATACAGTATATAATATAATACAGTATGACAAGCTGAAAAGACAAAATCACATTCATGGCCACAAATTTTAAGATGTCTTTGGTACCAAGATATAGACAAAAAAGAGATAGATTCTAAAGAACTCCAGAACCTGAAAGAAAGTGACAATAACTAAAGTTTATGACCAGAAGACTAAAGGTAATTCCTTACTCAAAGAAGATGAAACAAGGACTGGAAGTATCAGAGAGTCCTTTTAACACACAGAGTATAGATATAGGACATTATCTTGTTAGATGATGATAGACTGATAGAAATAAAGAGAGAGAAAAAGAAAAAGAGAAAGAAAGAAAGAGTGACTCTTGAAATCCTGATTCATAAGCGATAATACAATATGAGATATACCTATTTTGAGCTTCTCTTTCTCCCTTTCCTAGATACATACAGCTACAGTCATCTAAAACTGAAGTACAGGTCACACTGAGAACATGTTAATATCAGAAGAAGTATGCATGTTCGAAAATTCTAGGTGGTAGATTGGCAGCCTCTGCTCGTTTGGAACGTTGCAAGGAGAAATATATTGTTCTGGATTAGTGGACACTGGAACATTTTTTTTAAAATCTCTTAAGTAAAAGAAAGGTTAAGAGAACAATTATAAAAATAAGAAAAACTTTAATTAAATAAAAACTGTTATTAGGAATTTACCCATGAAACAACAAAAGTAAAGCAAAAATCAAATTCAGTAAAGCCACTAACAAGAGACATATCGTACTCTTTGACTGCAATCAAAACCAGACAGGAGGCAACAAACTACAGCTTTGAGTAACATGACAGAAATAGAAAGATATGGAGAGAGAGAGACAGAGACACAGCTAGGGATATAGAAAAGAGAAAGAGAACAAGAGAGATAAAGCAAAAGTGCCAGAGACATGAGGAAAGCTATTAAACATGGGGGTCTACAAATCCCAATCCTAACATCTTTTATTTACTATTTATTATTCAAATGGTCTAGTACTAAGAAATATGAAAGTCTCTTTTCAAATTTACTTAATATTCATTTAGTTAAACTCGTAGTTAAAACTTAGCTGTACTGTGATAATTTAATGAAAAAAAGGACATAGAACAACTTTGTATTTAGGAATATTTAAGGGTATAGTAAACTTCTAAACTTGCCTACCTCTTTCAGGGAACAGGAATATTATAAGGCCCTCAACATCAGTCCAGAGAGTTTGCACACATTTTCATTTTATTTCTGGGAATAATTTATCCACCTTTTAGCATTTAATTGAAGTACAGAGCCTTTAAAGTTTAGAGTAACTCTCATCAAAACAAAACTATACTGATGTTTACTTCCTGTCAATGCCAAACAAATGCAGGCTTACTAAGTTACACCCAACTAGTTTGGAACATTCTTAATATAAACTACTTGTTTCAATAAAATATCCAAATATACACTGCTTAACACCTGAACATTAAAGTTATGTAAGAACTGGTCAGCTGAAACACACAGAAATAACTGATGTGATTTTTAGAAGAACGTAGATAAATACTTAAGGCCTAGAATTTTTTTCTTTTAAGAATAAAGTTATCTTATGTTTATAATTTTCTCTACAATATTTTCCCTAGCTTCCTTCCCTCGTTCATTTAAAATTAAAAAAAAAAAGGCTTTCCTAATAAATGCTTTTTAAAAGTTTTATTCTCAGTTACAGAAAAGAAAACAGTGGGGATGGAGAGTAAAATGGACAGACTGTCTATTCCATTTCATGCTCTGTATTGGCCTCTTTTAAAACATCACCTTATTTGTCATATACTTTTTATAAGTAACAAAAATAAACCCAGCACCCACCCCCTAACTGCTTTTATCATTCAGATCCTCTATTAAGATGAAAGCTACAGGCCGGGCACGGTGGCTCACACCTGTAATCCTAGTACTCTGGGAGGGTAAGGCAGGAGGATCACTTGAGCTCAGAAGTTCAAGACTAGCCTGAGCAAGAGTGAGACCCCATCTCTACTAAAAATAGAAAAACTATTCGGGTGCAGTGGTGTGCACCTGTAGTTCCACCTACTGGGGAGGCTGAGGCAGGAGGATCACTTGAGCCCAGGGGTATGAGATTGCAGTTAGCTATGATGACACCACTGCACTCTAGCCAGGGCAACAGAGTAAGACTGTCTCAAAAAAAAAAAAAAGGAAAGCTACCAGTAAAAATAAGGAAAATAATTCTATCAGTTTTTCTGAAGAATACCACTTGCAAGCTGAGGGTCCATTTATAAGATTTTAGAATGAAGTAAATCAGGGGATTATTTAAGCATAAAAGGAATTACATATTTTTTAATCTCAATTCCCAAATTCAAACCTTTTGATCTAGTCACAAATTTAGATGGTCCTAAGATAAAGTATAAGAAATTTTAAAAAGTAGAACTTACGGCTTGACACAGAAAAAAAATCAGAATATTTATCTGAACAATGATATGACTATCAGTGCAATATTAAAATATTAATGTCTCTAATCAGCTATTTAAAACTTATTAAAATGTAATTACTATAATATCAAACATAGGCATTTAAAAATTCAACTTTTCACTTGAAAGGCTTTGTAATGATATAGTATTTTGACTATGTCTAAAACTTCAAAAAAGAATTTTAATTTTCACAATAGATAAGAAAAGTGCAATAAAATGCTGATTAATACAAAATACTGAATTATCTGTTACATGATTTCTATTATTTTTTGCAAAGATATTATGAGTTTCAAATGGAAAGTTCAATTACTATTTAAAAAACAGGGACCAACATTAAAGCAGTATTCTCAAAATACACTGGACAAAAACATGTATTTGAAAAAATTTGCACTTAAAATTTTTGTTCTTTTAAAGGTATAGTTTACATTCTTTATTTTCTGGCTGTAGGCAGAATGGTGAATTTACTTATTTTATAAGCTTCAATTTTAACATTCACATGAAATATTACTTGATCTTAATAACACGTAATCTGAACTTTCACCATTTCTAGTCAAAAAATGGAGTATTCCACTAGAATTATTCATATTCAACTCCTTAAAGGCACACTACACCCTCCACATTGTGCTCAAAAAATGTTTCCTAGGCCAGGCGTGGTGGCTAACACCTGTAATCCTAGCACTTTGGGAGGCTAAGGGGAGAGGAATGCTTGAGCCCAGGAGTTCAAGATCAGTCTGAGCAAGAGCGAGACCCCGTCTCTACTAAAAATAGAAAAATTAGCCGGGTGTGGTGGCGTGAGCCTGTAGTCCTAGCTACTCGGGAGGCTGAGGCAGGCGGATTGCTTGAGCCCAGGCTCAAGCTTAAGTTCAAGGCTGCAGTGAGCTATGATCACACCACTGCACTCTATCCTGGGCAACAGAGCAAGACCCCATCTCAAAAAAAAAAAAAAAAAGAAAAATTTATTAAACTGAACTGCTGATTACTACTACAGCTTAACATCAGGGACTAAATTTGTACATGAACAAGTTTTACGGTATTTTAGTAACTCAAAAACTTATTGATTAGCTACACACAGCCAAACAGCTATTATATAACTGTAGCCAAAAGTCAACATTCATGAAAACAAACAGTGAGAACACAAGCCATCCCTCTAATTGTTTTTCTTTATTTTCTTAATAGCAATGCTGAATGTTTTATCTTTCATCCGCCCACAAATAAAACAAGCAATGAAATGAACAAAAGAGTGAAGAGCAAAAAGAACGCAGTTAGATAACTTATAAATTAAGAGACAGGGGAAAAAAAATCATCAAGTTAAAGAATAAGTTCTTCAAAGATCCACTCAGAATTAATATCATTATGAAAACATTTTCCCCCGGACATATCACTAACTGGGTATAGTTGGAAGTTAGTCATGCAATGACATTGAGAAAAAGCTCAAAAAACCAACCATGACTAGATTAGAAAACATTACCAAAAGACAGAAAACATGGGTTTAAGCCCCAAGTGCCCATATAATAGCTGAATGACCTAGGTAAACCTGGGCAAAGCACTTCATCTCTGTAATGTACGGTTTCTCCATTCATAAAACCAGGAGTAAAATCTTACCCTAATTATATTACAAGGTTTTCAGGAGATCCAAAAGAGGTAAAATATGTGGAAGCATTTTGGAAACCATTAAAAATCATACAAAAAATTAAAGGGAGTATCTTTATTTTAATAAGATAAAAGGTAGCTCATTTTGCCTTTTTTTTTTTTCTTTAATGCAGGATATATTTTTTATCCTTTTTAGTTTAAGGGTTTCTTTTGGTTTTTGTTTTTTTTTTTTACAGTTTGAAATTCTATGGATACCACCCAATTCTTACTACATAAATTTGCTTCTTCTGCCCTTTGTTTTTCTATCTCTTATCCATAGAAAGAACAGGAAAAATATCCTCACCTAAAACTTATTAAACAATAAATAATTTTTAAAGCAGTAATGTAACTAATCCCTTCACTAATTTCAAAGTATACAGTATATTATGGCTGACTTCTACTCCTGGTTACATCACTAATTTGTAATGGTCTAAGAGCAAACCACTTAAATCTTAAGGTGCTGCAATTTTTATCTCTACTGAAAAGGCGAAATATTAGTGTGACCAACTTACCTGATAAGGGAAAATTCACCTTTAAAACTGAAAGGTGAAAGCAGTATTCAATTATAAGAGGAAAGCTTCCCTCCAAATACTCTACCAACACAATAATGCCCTTTGAAAATTTGCAAGTACTAAATGAAGCCACGAACATACGGATAGCCCACAAATCGTTTTCTTTTGAAGCTATAAAGACAAATTGAGAAACGACTGATTTTCTATTCAACAGAAATATTCCAAAAAGGAGCAAACCAGAAACGCAAGGACAGAAAAGGAGAGAACAAAAAATTCTTTACCAGCATATTTACCGATTTGTTTTTTAAGAAATCTCCCCTATACAATCACAAAGGAATTCCATTCATCACCAAAAATTGTACACCAAATAATTAACACTGTTTTCTAGAAAACTGAGGATTTTATGAACCTTCTTACCTTATGTACCCCTAAGGCATAGCCATAAAGACAGTTAAAGTTATTTCCTTTACTAAAAAAATTTCCTTTTGTCTTATTACTCACTACGTAGAAATAACTTTACTCTGATTATCAATCAAGCATAGCGTCACTTTCATGTAATTTTTTTCATAAACCATTATATTTCACAAATGACTGTTTTGTGAAATAATTTGTTTTACAAAATAATTTTGACCCTACACACTATTAATTGTATTGTTTTATGAATAACTACTAAAGGTTTCTACAATTGATTTTTTTTAAAAAACCTAAACATGCTGAACTAGTGGAAACATACAGTTTTTTTTTTCCTTTCTTTGTTTAAAGGTACTCCTAATATACAGGAAGTAGTTTTTTAAAAATGTGACTATATAAACTGTAGTATTTGAGGAGCCCTTTATAATTCATGCAGTGGTTAGAGAGGAATAGAAACACTGCTCAGTAAGCTGTATGTGATATATAACCACTGTAATTCAAATGCTCAGCAAAATATGCTAAAATCTATATAAAAAACAAAATTTGGAGGGAAAAGGGCATAAACTCAAATGAGTCTTTAATATACTACAACTTGATCAAAGCAAGAAATGCCTGCTCCTTTGGCTTTAATTTTAAAAGCTGTGTACTTTAATCAAATTCTGTTGCACTAGAGGCCTGCTAATGAAGTACAATAATAGAATGTAAATATTTATTTATAATTTCTTCACATGGTTTTCCAAGCATTTTTTCCTTCTCTATACCATATCTTCATACTTGTGAATTTCTGGTCAAAGTTTCACTGCTAAAATTAACAAAACTAAACCAGTTACAGTTACAATATTCAGGTATTGCAATATGCACAATTTTGTTTTAAATTCAGCATCTTAATAAAGGTGTTGAATAAATACTTCTTAATTGATGGAAATTTAAAATCAAAATAACGTATGAACCGATTTTTAAATGGATTTCCTTTGTGATATGCAGAATACCTTTGTCAGAAAGTCCCCAAATCTTTAACAGCTATAAAATGAAGAGACTGGTAATTACCATATTGAAATAAGATCGAATTTTGACTCCTCGTGCTAGATCCCACACTATCACGTTTCCATCATGACCAGCAGAAAAAAGAACTCTAGGATCAAACGGGTGTGGCTCAAGAACAAATACCTCATCTTCATGACCCTGAAATATTTTTGAAGTATTAAAAGATTATAAACATTAAAAAAAAAAAGAAGAAAGAAAAAGAAAACAGAATGAAACACCAATATGGCACCATTTCTAGAAGCGGAGTTTTAAAAATTATTAAATTGGCAAAAATCTTCAATTTTGTCAATGTATAATTAATAATGAAACTGAGCTAATATCATTACCCAGGGCTTTGCTATCATTTAGTGAGACATGAGAATACTATTAATGGATCTCTATATATCAAAATACAGCAAGCATCTACAATGTATTTCCAAGCCAAACCTGTTTAACTGCATTTTTATATTATTCCCAATCTCCCACAAAGCCCTGTTACCCTAGCAAATAAGAGTTTTTAGCTAACATAAAAAACTTTGTTCCTCAATGAAAATATTCCATTCTACAGTCAGCTTCAGTTATACGAAATAAAAATTAGTTGTTTTTCTCACCATCAGGACATGAATGAGTTGACCGGTATAAGAATTCCAAACTTTCAGAGTCATGTTATTAACTGCAGTTATAACTGTACTGTCATGTCGGTCCCAAGCTACCATAGTCACTTTCATTTTTGTGATTTTATCTTCTATCCCTTGAAGGTTTTGACTGAAAGTGAGGAAGTATTTGTTTATACACTGACGTTATTATAATACTGGTATGACAAAAACCAAAATGTATTTTCTTATAATTTATAGTTATACTCACTAACATAGATAACGATCCCTTAACAGTAACTGAAAACAGCGTGAATCAACACAGAATGAGGGCAAAAATCACTGCACTGAGTCAGGATATCCAGGATTTCCAGGATTTCCAGGATTCTAGCACTCCTAAGCCATTAGTAACAGATGATCTTGGGTAAATATCACTGCTATAACCCTATCTAGATCCAGGAACTCTATGCCACAGTGCCCATTCTTCACCTTTACTATTGCTGTCATCCCCTGCTGACTGCTCTGTTCCCCCATCCATCTGCAATAACTACACACAAAAACAAGTAGAGAAAAATGATAAAATATTAAAACCAAAATAAGTTACAACATGTAATATAATTTATCTTGGCTGGGGAAAACCATTAGATATATAACATTATCCCTCTGTGATAGATGAAACATAATATGTTATGGTTTCTGAAAAAAAAAAATATTAAAAGTTACAACTATTCTTACAGAACTAGTATCAGCCCCTTAACAAAATTTAACTAAAAAAAAAAAAAATTAACGCAGCATGTTTTCTCATATATGGCAATGAATCATTTCATAAAAATCAATACCACTCATCAACAATAGCACTGCTAGTTACTGCAGAAAAGTAATAATTTTAACATGGTATATGATATAGGCTAAGAGTCACCCCAACCTGCAATATAACATACTTTAAATGATTTATAACCTATATTTCAAATTTGTTCTCTTACCCTGCTGGACGAGTAGCCATATCCAACAAAATGCTCTTCCATTCTCTTCTTTTAAATTGCCAAATACGTGCTGTCCCATCACGACTCCCACTTACAAACCTATATTAAAAGGAGTCCAATCCCCCAAAGAAAAACCACACATGCTTTACCAGAATGTACTTCCCAGAGTTTTGTTTTAAAAAGACAGCATTTATCTTTATTTACACAGCATTCTAATACAATAAAGATTATTCTCTCAGATAGTCTCTATAAATCCAAAAGCTTCTGAAACTTTATGGGCTTTTAAAATTTTATATACAAACGTTCTAATGTTCATGGCTAGGTATGAAAAATAACATTAAAAAGTAATTCAAGGTCACTATTTACTACCCTAGAAGTAGAATTGATATTTTCCAATGGAAAAATATTGATTTTCCTCTCAATATTAAATATCTTGACTTGTTCTACTCAAAGTACCTAGAAATAGCTTTATTTCCTTTCATAAAAAGAACATGGGAAAATTTACATAATATCGTTTATCATCAATAAACAGATCTGTCTCAAATACTGTGATCCATTTCCAATCTCTAACAAGCATTTCTATACTTTGATACATGCAGGGAATATACAGGGCAGATAAAAAGTGTTAAAATCATTAAAAGTGTTCAAATATACTAACTATTACAAATAAGACATAAAGACTTGTCTTTACATGCATGTGAAGGCTATATTCACTTTTAAGTATAGCTGATCAAGATCTTTATTTTAGGTAATTATTTCCTATACAACTCCAAATAAAATCTGACTACAAGAACTGTCTTTATTTCATAATTTTAAAATCAGAATTAAATTAGACAAATAAAAATAAGTATTTTACCTGTTACTAGTGTTAGAAAACTGGATACTGTCAACTTTGTCCTACATATAAATAAACAAAAAAGATGCTGAATATAAATTGTTAGACTCATTTAAATTATACTCATCTAATTCCTTTCACCAATACTTACAGTATGAAACTCCAATTCTGATATTTTCTCTGGCTGACCTGATCCAAAAAAATAAACCCTAATTATATGATCTGTGCTTCCTGTGGCCAAAAACATTCCACCTATGAAGAATAACAGCAAACATTTATGAGTAAAACACAACTTCAAAATCTCTGAGAATTAGATAACAAAATGCAAGCAAAATTATAATACATACTGAAGTAATATTTTACTCAAAACCATTCATATTTATCCTAAATATATAATACATCTAACCGGAATTTAAGAAAGAAGTTTGCTAATATAGCTTTGACTAGGTTGAATTTTTTAATATTTATAGAAGTAAAGCCTTGCTCCAAATATACTTTCACTAAGTGATTACATCATCTTACTATGTTAAAATTATCAGTCATCTTCACTAGAAAACATGTCTCTCTCTAACTCTGCTGAAATTCTTCTCTTGTCCTATGTCTGATGTGTCAAAATCGTATCAAAATCTTAAGGGCCAACTCCCTCAGTTGTAAAGGCCCAACTTGCGTTTACAAACTTTGTAATCAAATGAGCCTGCTCTCCTCTGAACTCACCTAAGACTTTGTCTTGTAGTATATACATTCTACCTTGCATTAGTTATTAGTATATGCAATTTACTTCCTTCGTGACAGTAACACTCCTCTCCACAGTGTTGAAAACAGTGCCTGTATGTAATAAAATATTTAAGTACTTTTGCTGAATGATCTACCCACTGAAGTCTTAAAAAAAATCAAATTATCTTTGAAAGAGGAGCATAAATTCAGAGAACTCTAAATGCACGTATAGTGCCTATATTTGCGTTATTACTAGAAGGAACACTGAATTCATGGCAGTAGCACTGGAAATCTAGAAGTTAGAAAATGAAGATGTTTGGATATTAATAAATACAGCAAAAACAGACTCACTTCATCAGTTTGCTATCCCTTATCTCAGGTCATACTGCTACCCACAATTATGAAATGAATAGAGAAAGTAGAACAGAAAATAAAGGTGGGAGGAACAGGTATTAGGAACATTATATATTGGATATATTATGGTTTCTTTTAATTTTCTTATCAATTCATTTCAAAGATCCAGATAATTTGTTTGAAAAACCCTAACATTCATTCAAAATGCTGCTGCATAAACTCAAAACATAATTGAATATTAGCAATGCTATACAGCTGCTTTTAAAAGAGCAAATAAGAACAATCTGGAGCAAATGAACTAATAAAGATTAAGAAATATCAATCCAATTTACTTTACTTAACTATGGGACACCTCCAAAATCCATGAAAACATAAACCAGATCTATAATACCTTTCTTACAATGAGACAACTATTTAAAGATTCATTATGTAAGAGTCAATTTTGAAACTATTTATTCTCTCCTACTAGAACATACGGTCTTCTTAATGAAAAAAAATTAGTCATGTGATTATACAAACTAAACTTCAGAATAGATGAAATATTTCTAAGTTAATTCATAATCATTTTGATTACTTATTAGCTCTGGCATATGTATAAGAACATGATTTATAATACAATAGTAAATATTTTCCTAAATTTTATGTGTTCCACTGGAGGCTTTCTAATGTACAACTTTAAGTGGAAAATGAGAGGGAAAAAATCTTACCAGCACTAAAAGAAGAACAGATCATTTGAACTCCAGGCCGAGGGCGCTCTGTAAATTTTGCAGGTCTGGGACTGTAATACAAAAAACAAACAATTAAAAATATCCTAAAGGGACCAGTAACACCAGAAATAAGTTACGTCAAAAAATAATCACAAAAGGACAAAATTAAATATGAAGCAACATATGGCACACTTCCTAAAAACAACTTAGAAATCATTGTGTATCATAAATCAACAGATACTGTAGAAATTCTAGATATAGATTTCATGGAGCTCCTGACTATACAACAATCCACACATGGAACAATACCAAAGTCACTGTTACACCAGACATGTAGTTATTAGTTACACTCACTTCTAATCAAATTTAACAAGTTCTCAGTTTTTCTTACAGTAAAACAGTAACATAGAAATAAATAAGGAAATAAGCTATTTGTAAATATGAACATACTAGCTAAACGGGTGCTGCCTCTGCAGCTTACGTAGACCATCAATAACCGAACTTTTTCAGTATTAGACATTGTTAATTAAGCTTCTCCCTTCTGCTTACTTTCTAATGTGACAAAATATGTCCTTTAAGACTTCAAAAAGTAATAATGTTATGCTTACTCTAGTGAAAATCTGAAGACTAATCTGACTCTTACGTCAACTATAATGCTCCTTCAAGACAGTGATCTATAGAAAACAGGTTACACTAAATTATATTAACTATTACAGATTATGCTTTATATTACTACTATTAAATGTTTAATGTTTTCTATTACTACTATTAAATGTTTAATGTTACAATCAACCATATTAGAAAAAATTATAGATTTTAGTCATGATACCAGCTCCAATACATTTAACAATGTGTATGTAATGCTCCAATACACTGATTATGTTTGAAGCCCTACTTACTACACATTTTGACCCAGTTTTTCTCACACTATTACAGGAAATTCAAAAATATTTAGAGCCTTAAGCCTGAGTGTACTGTATAACTTTCACAGTCCATAGCAATCAAATATAGAGTGGTTTCAGTTTTGTGATCATTTAGTGAAAAACTGTATAGATCAAATATATCTGATCAATTACATATTCTGAGCAATGAGAATTCTTTCTAATACAGAACATAACAAAAATAATTGTCAAACATTTTCAAAATTAATAAATCTGCAAATAAATTGTTTTAAATTGTTATTTATAACAAATTTTAATATTAACAAGCTCTCACATAGCTAAGCAGAAGAGATAACATTTAGAGAAACATATTTATTAAAACATTTTTAAAACCTAAACATTTATTCAGAGTAAAATTAACTGTAATTTAAGTAAATTAATCTGAATTATGAAGGCAACTAAATGCACTACTTTTATTAATATCATCTGGATTCTAGCTCTAGATCTTTGTTAATTTTTGAGTACAACTGCTCATATAAGTGTCAGGCAAACATTTACTTGGCACTCATTACCAGAATATGCAAATGGTCCTACAGATTGCCATTTCAAAACAGATTTTATTTTGTATTTTTAAAGAGAAAAAGTAAGCAGGTACAATAATTTATTTTTAAATGCACATTTGAGGAAATATTGTAAAAGAGGGCCTTGGACTCAGACTCTGAGCTCAGTTTCCAGCTCTGCCACCTTAAGCAAATTAACATTTCTATACCTCAGTCTCTTTATCTGTAAAATGGGGATTAACAATAGAACCTATATCAGAGTTGCTGGGAGAATTAAATGAGTTTAATCCATGTACAGTGCCCAACATGCTCAATAAATATTAGTATTTTAATTAGGTTCAACAAGTTCTAGACAGTCCATCAATGAATAACTGCTGTTTAGTTTGGTACAGTGGTTAAGAGGGGCTCCTGATGGTATACTTCTAGCAGTATTCAAATCCTGGCTCCACCACCACCTCCTAATTATGTGACCTGCTGTGCCCCAGATTTTGCCCTAAAGATAATAACTGTACCTTTCTCATAGGGTTGTTATAAGGATTGATGAGATAAACATAAAGTGCTTAGTACTAGCGTGGCAGACTAAGTGCTTAATAAAAATTTGTAATCATCATCTGCAAATTTTAGGATTCCTATTCTTCTTATACCTAGTATAAATATGCTTAGACAGGTTCCTCCTACCCAGAAATCACTTGAGCTAGCTTCTGGTTCACCCACCCACTCAGATTACCCATGTAAGAAGCTGCATCTTTACTGGTGGGAGTTGGTAACATACATATAAACTCTAAGTAAATCAACAGATTTGATTTTCCTAAGTTGAACTGATTCTTTCAATTAATGTAGATAGTTGGGTTTCTGAAATCATTTCCCAAGATTACACAAAAGCATTACAGCTCAATACAATTTTTGCCTTTAATTATTAATTAAAGCCTATATGACATAACTACAGTAACAATCTATATCATGCCAATCTTTTGGGCAGTTATCAACCATGTGTAAAATGGATTACTCTTATTTTTATGCCCGAACTCTAAATTTAAAAATTTTAAGGAACAATCATAATAGCAAATAGAAAAGAATACTACTTGTAAATAACCAGAAAAAACTTTAATGTCCCAAAATAAGAAAATCACTAAGCAAAGTATGCAACTGAGAATATAATGCAAGCTATTGAAATTAATATAAACGCCTATGATAAAATGTTAAGAAAAAAATCAGCAGAAAATTACACACATCTCCCTAATTATATCTATATAAAAACACATTCATGGGGAAAAAATAGTCTTAGAGTAGTTGGTTACATGTGATTCTACATAAAATTTCTGAAAAAAATCATTTATATGAAAAACTCACTTCTCAAGCATCCAGAAACAGGAAGTATTACTGTACTTAGCAATATAATCCCCAAGAAGCACAAACAAGGTTAGAGTTTAATTTTGTAAAACATTTTTTGTTCCTATCCTAATTTGAAGATTGCTAATCATTTTTTCTTTTCTAAGAAAACAAGACAGGAAAGGATAAAGTTATCCCAACCAGGTCCACAAAGAGGTAAACTATGCAAAGGAAAGCAATAACTAACAATTAACTATTGGCTATTGTCTATATACATGAGTAAAATATTTCAACTTTTATTTAAGTATCTATAGAAAGCCTTTAAATATTAAGAATGCAACTAAAATAAAATCAACTTATTTTGTCTAAAGAATTTTTTTAAAAATATTTTTTTCTAATGAAGGATAATTTTATAACATTACTCAAGCCATGGCCCCTTAATGCCCTGCCCTAAGAACCACTCTACAGGAATGTTCATACACGGAAGTTTAAGAAGCATGCCTCCCTTTAGAAACAATTATCTAAATGTTACTATTTTAAAATAACAAACGCATACATAAATTATTTTACTAAATAACTCAACTTGGCTTGATAGTTTATAAACAGAAGTCAAAGATAATCATTGAGATATATGTTCTAATCTGAATGACTTTCTACCCTGAGAGTGGTGGAAATGGCCATTTCAACACTGGAATCACTGGGTACACTACTTCTCTGTTTGAAGAGTGCCTACGGGGCAAGCAAATACAGTACTTCCTCTCCCCACTACATCTACTTAAGAGACAGAAAGTCACAGGACCAAAAGGCAGGGAAGTGCTCTAGTCCTGGCCTTGCCAATTTTTTAAAAAATTGTTTTAACTACAGGAAAGTCACTTAGCTTTCTTTACCTCAGTGTCCTTAACCAAAAGATAATACTGTCCAGCCAACTTGTTTTGATCAACCAAGATATCAATATAGGAGAAAGCACAAATGCAAAATGCTATTATGGGGGGTGGGGTGGTACACCTATCTACCTTGGTGTAGTTTAGTGAAACTTTAGTGATTCTGTTTTCCTAAATTTCCCTGGATCTACAAGAATATCTAAAGTGTATAAATTCAGTAACATAAAAGGTTAAAATTACTCTAAAGAACAGTGTTAGGACCTCTTAAGATTATGTTCTCAGCACCAAAAGGAGCTAGTGAGACAAAACCATGCAGCACATAATTATGGAGCTGAGTGGTAATAAATCAGGTATATTCTGAAGGAAAAGGGTAGGACTAGGACAAAGATAAGAGAAAAAAGAAACACACGTTAACATGAGAAAACTTTTCTTTCAAGTATAAAAAAGGAAGAGGCCTAAAAACAAGAGGTCAGTAAAGAGCCAAAAAAGAATTTCTACTGTTTACTCAAAGAGAAAAAGTAAATTTATTCCTATTGTTGATTACTTTACACTTTTACCATGTCAACCATTAAACACATTTATTCTATGAAATAAAATAGCAACTGACTTTATTTTAAGGGTTCCAGCATCCCAGAGCCAAAAACAAATAGTGCCATCTGCCCCAGTAGAAGACAGATATCTCTTTGAGCCACTGCACAATGGTGAGAACTGAAAAACAATCACAGGGAAAAAAATCTTTACAAGAAGAATGACACAGTCCAAATAATAAAATCCACTTTTTACCATACTAATAGGGACTAACAATAACAGTTAGAAAACACACAGAATTGACCAAGGTCATTACTACTATGTTATTTAAAGTCCATATATTTATAAAGGAAGCAGAAATACACCTTTCATTGTTTTAATTGGCCTTATATACTGGATTATAAAAATGACTTCTTAAAATTCACTTCAAATTATAACCAAAAAGGATTTTATGGGGATTAAAACAATTACCTGTAATGATGTAATAGATGCACTGTGGCCCTGAAGAACAGCCAAAGGTGCACAGGTTCGAAGACACCAGACTCGGATCATTTTATCACAACTTCCAGCTGCTATCATGGTATTTTCATAATTTACAGCCATGTCTGATATTTCAGCAGCATGTCCTCTTAAAGTAGCTAATAATCTCCCATCGTCTGTTGCCCAGATTTTTACAAGACAGTCATCAGAACCCTTAAAATAAGAATGGATATTAGAATTAACCCTATAAACTTGAATTCAAATTCTTAACCGGATAAATCATATCTCTTATGTCCACTTTCCAACAATTATATTTTTAAGTACTGAAAAGTGTTAAATACATGTGTTAGGAATTTTGCTCTACACAAAACTCTTTATTAAATTAAATCATTCATTTAGAAAGAATACCTGTGTGCCCATCAACAAACAAGAGAAGTAGGAAGCTGGCAATTAACATTTACCTCTGGTCCCCCACCTACCATTCAAAGTAACCTGTATCTGGAATCTTGTGAAAGAATTTGAACTTCTGAAGTAATAAAACAAAACTATAATCGCAAAACAAATGTAATATACAATGGTGACTATCTATGTTATTTTGTCATATAAAACTAAAAGTAAGCTAATTTGTGACTTTTTCTTCCAGGAAGCTAAAAACATAATACATATGAGTTTCCTATCATTGATCTTTAGCTAAAAACATTACATCACCTAAAACCAGTTATTAGAAAAAATAATTAATCTTATCTGTATGGAGTCAATAAAAATACATAAATTACTTGTTTACTCTGCTATAGTAGCATAAGTTCAGAAAAAAACTGTTAAGGATGGAGAGTTTTCTATGAATACTTATATTAAGAAATAAACATTCCAATTTTATATAGTCAACATAGAGATCAGAATTTCCAGGCTTTATTTCATTATAAAATTTTTTAATATATATAAAAGTAAAAAGAATGTTATTAACATATATCATCTCCCAAGGTCAAAACTTATCAATATTTTTGTCAGATTTTCTAGTTTTTAACATAAAATTAAAATAGTAAACAAATACTTGCAAAATTACTGAATGTTTTACAGGACTTAGTTTTACTAAGGTTTCATGTTAAAATTCTTTACAACCTTCCAATCTAATTCTTAAAAAAACACCTTTATATCTGACATTAGAAAGTACTCAGAGGACCTACAAAGGCAAATGATTCAGGACAAGTTTTCTGCTTCATACTGACAATAAATGTAACATAAATGATGACAATATTAACAGAATGTTAAATGCTGTATCTTAAAGCAGACCCTGCCAACACTACCTAAAACATCCCCCATTAACTATAAAACCAGTTCTTCTGATTGAGCTTTGAAGCAAATTAGATGGGTTACCAAGGACTGACTAATAAAACTTAACTTTGGTAAACTATCCACATTAAAATCCAGTATTCTCATCACACACATTTAATCTTAGGCTCTTCATCTATAAAATAAGGTTAAATAGGATGATCTCTAAGGTTCCCTGCACCTTTAAAATTCAGTTATTCAAGCATTCATTTATCCATTTGCCTTGTGATTAAAGTATGTGCCAACCAGTCAGATACAGTGGAGATGAGATACAAAGACACAGTATTCCTGTCCTAAGTGTTACAGTGTTAATAATAAGCAGAGACTTAAATAAAGGAGCAGTCTGTTTTTCCTGAGAGATGGACAAATAGAGTCTGGAAAAGAACCCAGACACGGTGATGCTCACAGTTTTATTCAAGAAGAGGCAAAATGTAGTAGCTTAAAGCACAGACTGTAGGGTCAAATGCCTGCGTTCATGACCTGGCAAGTCAACCACTTTCTAGCTGTATGACCTTGGACATGTTACATATACTTCCTGTGACTCAGTTTTCTCATCTCACAGGGTTGTTGCAAAGACTAAATGAGTAAATGATGGTGAAGAGCTAAGACAGTGCCTGACACATGGTAAAAGCTATATACGGACTATCTACTATCACCGCTTTTGTTGGTAGTAGTATTCTTATTATATTAATAATAAACTTACTTTTTAAAAAAAACCCCAAACATTCCAAATATCATATATAGAGAAAATTATGTTTAAAGGCATGAAATTGTAGAACAATGTGAAGTTCAAGGAACCGCAAGTAGTCTGCAAAGTAATTTAGAGTGTGAAGTAAAGGTATGAGAATGAAGAAATAGGAAAAAATTGTGACAAACCTTTTACAGTATACTAAGGAACATGGTATGTAATGAGGAACACTGAAGGGTATCAAGCAGGTGAGAATCAACATCAGATTTATGTTTTCCAAATACCATCCTGGCATCAGTGTGCATTAGGCTAGAAAGTAGAAGACCAGTTGAAAGTTGTTAAAATAGTGCAAGCAGGAGAGAATGAGTGGCAAAACTGAGAGTATTACAGCAGAAGAGAAAGATCAAAAGAGATGGTTACAATACCTGTTTGTGGAATAAAAGGGATAAGGAATATATCACTGATTATCTGTACCAAGTAAAGAAAGAGCTGTAGCAGACTATGATTTCCAAAAAACTGGTCTATAATACCACCTGGCACATGGGAAGTACACTAGGGATTTGTTGAGTAAGAAATGGCTTTAAAGCATTCATTCAACTTAAATTCTCTAAATTCCAATAAATGGATCAATTTATTCACTACATTTGCTTATCTTACATCCAAAAATTAAGGCAATATTTGGTTTTGATCTGCATTCAAGTATTAAAATAGAACTTTAAGCATGCTAGTGTAGGTGTACTATATAACAAAAGTAAAATCATGACATGTTATTATGCTTCATAATACTGATATAATTCACTTTGTTCTTATGAGTCTGAATAAGAGTTTGCTTTGCATTCTACTATAGAAGGTGTTTCACATATATTTCATATTAACAAACAAAAAGCAACCAAGCCTTCTGACCAAAATGTCAGCTTTAATGAAAGGAACAGTAGCAATCGACGATCCAAAATCAGCCTTCAGTGACTTCTCACCAATTAAAATCTAGGGCCAGGCTGGTGGCTCACACTAGTAATCCCAGCACTTTGGGAGGCTGAGGCTGAAGGATCACTGGAGGCCAGGAATTCAAGACCAGCCTGGGCAACATAGCGAGATCTTGTCTCTGCAAAAAATTTAAAAATTAGCTGGGCATGATGGCACACACTTGCAGTCCTAGTTACTACTTGGGAGGCTGAGGCAGGAGGATCACTTGAGCCCAGGAGTTCAGGATTACAGTGAGCTATGGTTGTGCCATTGTATTCAAGCCTGGACCACAAAGCGAGACCCGATCTCTTTAAAAAAATAAACAAATAAATAATACAAAAAAAAAAAAAAAAAAAAAAAAACCCACACAAAAACCTAACAAGAAGTCCTCCTATATTCCTACTGGGTTTATTATTTAGTAATCTTACCAATTTAAATATTACTTTATAATTTTGCTCAATTTAGACAAGTGCTAAAAAAAAAAACACTGCATATTCTCCAAGTGTATATAATCCCAACTAACTTTTCTTTTCTTCTACCAAACTGCAGGAGAGAAATTTCTGACTGCCTTTTTAGGAAAATCTGACTCCACTATCCTCTTCCATGAGCTATAGAAGTTCACTGCCCCTACCCTCATTTCTGCCCCTCAGAACTACTGGCAAAATTTCAAACAGAACTCTAAGCATCCTTAAGCAATTTCTGTATCATGCATCATTACTTGTCATCATTAAATTATCTTTACAGAAATTTGAAACAGAAGATAATCTGAGCACAAAGTCAACTAAGTTCTTTTAAAACAACTATAAGAAATATAGATACATACACAAAAATAATTAACTGAAAGGACTGCAGAAGAAAAATTAAAGTTATTGGGAAAATCCTTTTTAAAAGCACTATAAATGTTTTAAATGAATGTGAAAGGATGACTTAAAAACTGGTAAAAAATTCTTTTTAAAAAGACCAAAATGTCGAGCAGAATTTGAACAAACTTTCCACAAGCCTACCTCCAGCTCCCCAAATGTTACTAAGGTCAATAAGCCAAAGAGTAGGACATTACAGTTTTTAATCAAAGAAAATCAAACTGTTAAAACAGAGTTACGGATATTAAAAAAAAGTTATGTAAATGGTGAAAAGGGCAATATCAACAACATAGGATACATCTCTTCTAAGATGTATGAAGGAGAAAGAAACAGGGTAGAGATAGAGCAATTTTAAAGAAAATAGGAAAGAAACTAGATGATTGTATACTTAGCAAAAACAAAACAAATCATTATTTCCTAAAAGGCAGATAGGGAAGAAACAAAAGAATGAACCAAGACAGTGAAGCAAGTTTGGAAATGCAGGGAATAAAAGCAATAAGAAAGGGGGAAAAATTCTGTAAGCAACAGTAAAAGACCTACTAAATTTAAATACCATGATTTTAGAAACACCTCAACTGACAGTTTTTTTTTTCAGCAAAGCTCCAATGCCCAGGTGAAAACAAAGCAGTCATTTCTTTTCAATAACATCTAGATGTTGCTGCTAGGGCTGGGGATTGGCAAAGTAAGAAAAGTTGGGAGTACAAAGTATAAGTGAAAATAAGAAATTAGACTGGAAAAGTTTACCTGAGGAAGAGTAATAGAGGGTTTTAAATGCCTGTTAAGAAGCTTGGATTTAACCTGGTAAGGTAGCCACTAGAGAATTTTAAGCAGACAAGATATGGTCACTATAATATTGTAGCCAGACCTTTGTAGTATCTATGTGGGTAACAGATCTCAACCTAAAAAACGAGGTCTAAAAAGAGATAGAGATTCTGGGTGTTATCAGCCTATAGGCAGCAGTTGAAACAATGACAGTAGGTAAGATGGCCAAAAGTAGATTTTTATCTGGAAAACTACAAATGGGTTTTAAAACAACCCATGAGGTGGGTACAAAATTGAAAATGATTTTTATAATTCATTTTTAAATCAAATTATTAAGCTAGTGTTTAATCCCAAGCAAACATAAGAAAGCAAGGGATCACTACTTTCACTTTTCAATAATGTAAAATTGTCATTAATACTGTGAAAGAGTGCTCATTAATAAGGCATCATTTGTCTACCTACATCAAACCTAGCATAAGCTGGAAAAATCACAACAAAAAGCAAGTTTGTATAGCTTTTAGCTTACTAAAATCCCAAAACAAATGAGACACCAAATTTACAAGGATGAAGCCAAGAAAGCTAAGACAGTACATCTCTATTTTTCCTGAAAATACAACAGCACAGGTTTTATTTGTGAGAAGGTGTGTTGAAGAAGGGTAGGAATTAAACAAAACTTAGCCTTGCTCAAACCAAAGAATTTGGCTGAAAGTACCCTATAAATTTACTTATTTTACTGCCACACCTGAAAAAGCAAAACACACTATGATAAAAAAAAAAAAAAGTGGCCTTAAAATACTCAATATGCTCTTCACTTTAGGACAGAGGAAGAAAATGGCATCAGACATTTGCTCTGGAATCTCTATTATTTCTTCTAATACTTTTAAAAATACAGTATGGAGGTAGTGGTCCCAATGACTTTTCCTGCCAGTATGCAATTGGATCTCTTACAACAATTCTGATTTTTTTGTATATCAAAAAAAAGTTCCACTTTATTGAATCCCTTTGGAAACTGCAATGTTTCAACACAGAAAGATTAAGAGACAAAGACAAGCAAGAACAAATACAGTCACAGCTCTGAGATACTGTACGTTTGGTTCCAGACCACCACAATAAAGCAAATAGCAATAAAGAAAATCACACAATCTTTTGGTTTTCCAAGCATATAAACATTATGTTTACACTATTCTGTAGTCTATTCAGTGTGCAATAGCATTATGTCTTAAAAAAATGTATATACATTAATTTAAAAATACTTTATTGCCAGGCACAGTGGCCTGTGCCTGTAATCCCAGATTTCAGGAGGCTGAGGCAGCAAGATCACTTGAGGCCAAAAATTTGAGACCAAACTGGACAACTCAGCTAGATCCTATCTCTAAAAATTTTTTTGAAAATTAGCCGGGCATGTGGCATTCGCCTATAGTCTCAGCTACGCTGGAGGCTGAGGCAGGAGGCTCGCTTGAGCCCAGAAACTCAAGGCTGCTGTGAGATATGATCATGCCAGGGCATGCCAGCCTGGGGAACAGGGTGAGAACCTGTCTCATAAAAACCACAAAACTTTACTGCTAAAAAATAGTAATGATCGTGTTAGCCTTCAGTGAGTCACAGTCTTTTTGCTTTTGGAGGGTCTTGCCTTGACATTGATGGCTGCTGACTGATCACAGTGGTGAATGAAGGGTGAGGTGGCTGTGGCAATTTCTTAAAATAAAACAACAATGTAGTTTGCCACATTGATTCTTCTTCTAATGAAAAATTTCTCTGTAGCATGTGATGCTGTTTGATAGCATTTTACCCAACATATAAAACTTCTTTCAAAATTGGAAGTTGGTCCTCTCAAACCCTGCCGCTACTTTATCAACTAAGTTTATGTAATATTCTACATTCTTTCTTGTCATTCCAACAATATTCATAGCATCTTCACCAAGAGTAGATTTCATCTCAAGAAACCACCTTCTTTGCTCATCCATAAGAAGCAACTCCTCCTGCATTCAAGTTTTATCATGAGATGGCAGCAATTCAGTCACATCTTCAGGCTCCACTTCTAATTCTAGTTCTTTTGTAAATTTATTTCTACCACACCTGCAGTGACTTCCTCCACTGAAGTCTTGAACCCTCAAAGTCATCCATGAAAGTTGAAATGAACTTCTTCCAAACTCCTGTAAATGTTGATATTCTAACCTCCTCCCATGAATCACAAATGTCCTTAATGGTATCTAGAATGGTGAATCCTTTCCAGAATCCTTATTTACTTTGCCCAGATCCATCAGAGGAATCACTATCTATAACCGTGCAAAATATATTTCTTAAATAATAAGACTTGAAAGTCAAAATTACTCCTTAATTCACGGGGCTGCAGAATGGATGTCATGTTGACAGGCATCAAAACAACATTAATCTCCTTGTACATCATCCCCATCAGAGCTCTTGGGTGACCAGGTACCTTGTCAATGAGCAATAACATTTTGATAGAAATCTTTTTTTCTGAGCAGGTCTCAACGGTGGGCTTAAAATATTCAGTAACCACACTGTAAACAGATATGCTGTGATCCAGGCTTTGTTGTTCAATTGATAGAGCACAGACAGAGTAAATTTAGCATAATTCTGAAGGGTCCTAGAAATTTTTGGAATGGTAAATGAGCACTGTCTTCATGTTCAAGTCACCAGCTGCAGTAGACCCTAACAAGAATTAGCCTGTTCTTTGAAGCTAGGCACTGATTTCTCCTCTGTAGCTACGTAAGTCTCAGATGGCATCTTCTTCCAATATAAGGCTGTTTCCTCTACATGGAAAATCTGTTGTTTAGTGTAGCTACTTTGTTCAATGATCTTAGCTAGATGTTCTGCATAACTTTCTGTAGCTTCTCTTCAATGATCTTAGCTAGATCTTCTGGATAACTTTCTGTAGCTTCTCCATCAGCACTTGCTGCTTTACCTTTCACTTTTATGTTATGAAGACAAGACGGCTTTTTTCCTTAATTCTCATCAACCAACCTCTGCTAACTTCCAACTTTTCTTCTACAGCTTTCTCACCTCTCTTGACCTTCACAGAATTGAAGAGTTAGGGCCTTGCTCTGGATTAGGCTTTGGCTTAAGGAAATGTGGCTGGTTTGATCTTCTATCCAAACCACTAAAACTTTCTCCATATCAGCAATAAGGCTCTTTCACTTTCTCATCATTCGTGTGTTCACTGTGGTAGCGCATTTAATTTCCTTCAAGAATTTCTCCTTTGCATTCACAACTCTTTGGTCCAAGAGGCCTAGCTTTCAGCCTGTCTCAGCTTTCGACATGCTTTCCTCACTAAGCTTAATCATTTCCAGCTTTTGATTTAAAGCGAGAGATGTGCAACTCTTCCTTTCATTCAAACACTTAGAGGCCATTGTAGGGTTATTAATTGGCCTAATTTCCATATTGTTGTGTCTCGGGTAATAGGAAGGCCTGAGAAGGAGAGAGACAGGAGAAGGGCCAGACAGTAGAGCAGTCAGAATACATACAACATTCACTGATTATGTTTGCCATCTTACACGGACACGGTTCATGGCACCCCAACACAACTACAACAGTCAGTAACATCAACGATCACCAATCACAGATCACCATAACAGATATAATGAAAAAGTTTGAAATATTGCGAGAATTACCAAAATGTGACAGAAATACAGGAAGTGAGCATATGTTATTGGAAAACTGGTGCCAATAGACCTGCTTAACTCAGCATTGCCATAAACCTTCAATCAGTATAAAATGTAGTATCTACAAAGCACAATACAGCAAAGCACAATAAAACAAGGTATGACTGTACTAGCATTTTTCATAAATAAAGCCTAGGCAATGTCTAGTAACATATTTGGCTTTACTGTTCAGATGAAGAAAAGTTCCACAGGTCTTTGTGACATAGCTTTCCCCTTTGTTAGGCATTTTGGTATTAAAACTCTCCTCAAAATCCAGAAAATATAGCCTACATACTGACATGAAAACTTCATGAAACAACTTCAGACACAAGGCCATGAATCACTTAAATTCAATGCAAAAACCAAACCAAACCTAAAGTCTATATCCACAAATTTTAATGATTTAAACAGTTTCTGGAAGTTTAAGTTTCAAAGGGCTTATCTGAATGAATGAATGAATGAATGTATTTATTTATTTAAAGGAAAGCTAAATTTCAGAACAACTTGATAGAGTTCTTTTTGGTATGGCTTAGTTAGTAGCTATTCTGACTATATAAATAAAATGTATTTTTCTATACAAGGCCCAGCAGTCAATTATGACTGTGCTGCAAAACTAACAGAAGATTAGAGGTGACAACTATGTAAACTGTTTAATAACAAAGTAATTTACAGGAAGCAGCTATAAATGATAATGGTTGATTTTCTGCAAGCAGAAAACTGCATACATTTGGAAACAGGTTACTTCTGCTCACGTAACCTTAAAATTAAAATGTAGACCTGTAAGCCTTTCCCTGCTAAAAGAGAAGCATCAATTATGCAGACCAAAGATTACTACTTTGACATGAAAATAAAATAAATTATGTGATATTTAACTGAAAATATCTTAGAGAATTTGGTGATCCTTGAAAGCCTGCTGTCGTCTGACAGAGCCAACAAAAAGAATTCTAATTTCTCTTGTGGCTACTTCATAGCTTTATGAGTTAGCAATCTCACCTCTTGCTGTCATTAGAATAAACAGTGGAAATGAATGTCAAAATGTCATGTATACTGCCATGCATACTACAACTTCATTCTCTTATTCAAGCTAAAAAGTAATCTGCTCTTCAGGCAGAACTTAAAATTACTTATAATTTAAATTTAGTTCAATTTTTTTCAAGAAGAGGCCACTGACATTCTTTTTTACCTATCTATCAGGCCTATGTTTCATTTCCCTCACAAATTAGCCTAAACTTCAGTGTCAATCATTTCAAAACATGCTCAATTTTCTTGTCTGCTTGTCCATCTATACTACCAATAACCAACCTTTTATAATAAATCTAACTATCACTTGCTCTGCTCCTGCTGCCAGCATGCCAAGTACCATCATGGTAAAGAACATAAGCACACTAATTCTGCAACACTGAAAATATATGAATCCCCTATTTACTTGGGAGGCTAAGCATAATCAGTAATCTCTTTTTCTAACAGGTCCCTATTTAATACTCTTCCAAGACTCTCACTAGATAAAATATTTCATATTGATAAGTAGAATCTCTTGATTGTAGGCATATTTAACTGTCTTTCTAAACAGCCCAAATAAATTATTTTTATACATCCCACCTTCATCTACTCATCTATCCTTAAAAATCATTGCTTATCAATAATCTTCTCTCATATCTTCACATTTGCTCTCTTATTTCCTTCCCCTTAACCAATACAGTTTTTCCAAAATTTAGCTTCCTCTAAATTACCATACTTGGGATCTCCATTACTACCAAACACATTGAATGCTCACTATTGCTTCTACACAACCTCCTATGTGTTTTTAAAAAATAGTCTGAATTTCAAATTACAGAATTTTCAAGACTAGTATAAATGTCTTCTGTATCTCCATCACCCAGATTCATCAACTCTTAACAATTCACTGCATTTGCTTCACAGCACCTTTCTTCTCTCCGTCTCAATATAACATACACAAATTCACACGCACACATATCACTGTTACCATTATCTTTTTCTTAAGAGCAGACTGCTTACTTGATACCCCATCACCTTTAAATAAATCAGTGTGTATTTCTCTAAAACAAGGACACTTGCCTACATAAGTTGGGAAATCAATATTGATAACACTACCAACTCAATCTATAGGCTCCATTTAAATTTTGTTGACTATTTTGTCAACAATGTTTTTTTTCTTTTTTGGCTGAGGACCCCATACAGGTAAAAACATTACATTTAATTGTCATGTCTTGTCATGGAATACTTTCTCAGGCTTTCTCTTTCATAGCCACAGCTGTCTGTAAAAAAAAAAAAATACAGACCGTACAATCTTTACGATGACCCAGGACCTGGATCTGTTGATGTTTCTTCATGACCACATCTAGGTTATAGTCTTTGCAGGAAGCCCACAGACAAGTGCTGTGTTTTTCTCAGGGCACCACTTTAGAGAACACACAATATCAACCCATCCCACCACTAGTGAAGTTAACCTGGTCATGTTAGGGTTTCCAGGGTTTCTCCTCAGTAAAGTTGCAATTTTTCCTTTTTGAACTGCTTAGTGTCTTGTGGAGCTACACTGCAAGTTTACACCAAAATATTCAAACCAAGATCCTCTACCAGCTAATAAAGAAATCAGTTATGAGAATATTTTGGAGGCAATTCCAGGCAAAGGGAATAAACTAGTACAAAGACCTTTAAGCCATAAATAGGTTCTGCAAGTTTGAAGTATAGGAAAAGACCAGCGTAACTGAAGCACAGTAGAAAAGAGGAATTTATCTTATGGACATTTGTATGCACCAGACAAATATGCACACAGTCTCCTCTAAGAAATTCTAAGTTTCCTGCAAAAAAGGACCTTATTCATTTTTTTTTAATCTCTAATTGACTGCTTGATTCCTTCCTCATTTGTTGTATGCCTAGTGTATGCACCAGATACTTTGCAAGGCACTACAGATCTAAAAAGTATAAGAAAAAGTCTTTGCTATTAATAAGCTCACAACTTAATAGAAAACAGACATCTACACAAATTCATTCCAACATAGTAGGGAAATACAATATAATAGAAACACAAAGTTCAGTGGCAGTACTCCATATTCAGAAGGAAATCACTTTTTTTTAATAGTCAAGCTTTTTGAAAGTTTAGTCTACATTAAATGCATTCAATCTTTCAACTTCCAGTCCCTCCTCAGTGTACTGCAATCTCATTCCTATCCTTAATGTTAACATAAAACATTTTTTGTCAAGGTTATTATCTTAATCTGTTGAGGCTATAACAGAACATCTTACATGTGGTAATTTATAAACAATAGAAGTTTATTGCTCACAGTTCTGGAAGCTTGGGAAGTCCAAGACGAAGGTACCATCAGATTTGGCGTCTGGTAAAAGATCTCCTTCTGCTTCATAAATAGTGCCTTCTAGCTGTGTCCTCACATGGCAGTAAGGGGCAAACAAGCTCTCTCGGGCTTCTTTTGTAAGGGCACTAATCCCATTCATGAGGGCCATGCCCTCATGACCTAATCATCTCCCAAAGGCCTCACCTCTTAGTAAGACCACACTGGGGATTAGGTTTGGACATATGAATTTTAGGATGGACAAAAACATTCAGACCATTCGAGACCAGCCTGACCAAGAGCAAGACCTGTCTCTACTAAAAACAGAAAAATTAGCCAGGTGTCATGGTGCGGGCCTATAGTCCCAGCTACTCGGGAGGCTGAGGCAGCAGGATCGCTTGACCCCAGGAGTTTGAGGTTGCAGTGAGCTATGATGACGCCACTGCACTCTACCTGGGATGAAAGAGCAAGACTCTATCTCAAAGAAAAAAAACAAATTGAGACCACAGCAGTCATCAATGACCTTGACAAATCCAAAAGATGCCTTTTAGTCCTGATTTTACTTTATGTGTCCATCTTTCATGAAATGCTCATCTCTTGGCTTTTAAGACACCACATCTGGTTTGGTTTTTCTCTGGCCTCTCAGGCTGCTTTTCAGTCTCTATTATTGACTCTTCTTTTGTCTGCTTTAAAAGTTGAGGTTTCACCAAAGCAAACTTAAGCAAAAAGAACAAACTGGAAAGCATCAATCTACCAGACTTCAAACTATACTACAAGGCTATAGTAACCAAAACAGCATGGTACTGGCACAAGAACAGAGACATAGACCAATGGAACAGGACTGAGAACCCAAATATAAAACCATCCTCATACTGTCATCTGATCTTTGACAAATTCCACAAAAACATACACTGGGGAAAAGATTCCCTATTAAATAAATGGTGCTGGGAAAACTGGATGGCCACATGTAGAAGACTGAAACTAGATCCACACCTCTCACCTCTCACAAAAATCAACTCACAATGGATAACAGATTTAAACTTAAGACGTGAAACCATAAGAATTCTAGAAGAAAACGTTGGAAAAACTCTTACGGACATTGGCCTAGCCAAAGAATTTATGAAGACCTCCAAAGCAATCACAGCAGCAACAAAAATAAATAAATGGGACCTGATCAAATCAAAAAGCTTCTGCACAGCCAAGGAAACTGTTACTAGAGTGAACAGGCAACCTACAGAATGGGAGAAAATATTTGCATGCTACACATCTGATAAAGGGCTGATAACCAGAATCTATACAGAACTTAGGAAAATCAAAAAGAAAAAAATCAAACAACCCCATTAAAAAATGGGCAAAGGACAGGAACAGTAACTTTTCAAAAGAAGACAGAATAACGGCCAGCAAACATATAAAAAATTGCCCAACTTCTGTAATCATCAGGGAAATGCAAATCAAAACCACAATGAGATATCACTTAACTCCAGTGAGATTGGCTCATATCAGAAAGTCCCAAAACAACAAATGTTGGCGGGGATGCAGATAGATAGGAACACTCATACACCGATGGTGGGACTGCAAATTAGTACAACCTCTATGGCAAGTAATATGGAGATACCTCAAAGAACTAAAAGTAGAACTACCATTTGATCCAGCAATCCCACTACTGGGTATTTACCCAAAGGAAAAAAAAACATTCTATAATAAGGACATCTGCACGTGAGTGTTTATAGCAGCACAATCCACAATTGCAAAGATGTGGAAACAACCCAGGTGCCCATCAATACACAAGTGGATTAATAAAATGTGGTATATGTATACCATGGAGTATTACTCAGCAATAAAAAAAAAATGGTGAATTAACACATCTGGTATTATCCCGGATGGAGCTAGAGCCCGTTCTTCCAAGCGAAGTGTCACAAGAATGGAAAAACAAGCCCCACTGGTACTCACCATCAGATTGTTACTAACTGATCAACACTTATGTCACACATGGCAATCATATTCATCAGGGGGCAGGCAGGCGGGAGGGGGGTGGAGGGGATGGGAAAACTCTCACTGAGTGGATGCGGGGCACACAGTTTGTAGCTCTGACATGGGGAGTGCATGGGCAATATATATAAACAAAGTATTGTACCCCCATAATATTTTGAAATAAAATTAATTAATTAATTAATTAAAAATAAAAAGGGTGTCATGAGGGGGGAAAATAAATAAATAAATAAAAGGTGAGGTTTCAGCCTTCTTACATTACATACATACAAGGTAATATATTCCATTTCCATACTGAAAGACTCCTAATCTCAGTCTTCTTCTAGGCTAGATCTCTCTCCTGAGTTTCTACTGTCTACTGGGCATTGCCATTTGGGCTTTCCACATAGATATCTCAAAGTCAACATGTCCCACCTTCTCCCCTTAAATTCCTACCACAATAAATGATAGGACTTTCTAAATCACACAAGTTAAAAATATGTCATCCCATAGTCTTCCATCTTACTCCCTCCCTACATACAAATCAGTCTCTCAAGTCTTAGAAATCCTATTTTTAATCTGTTAATTACATCCCTACTTTTACACTGTGACTCTATTCAAGCCCTGATGATTTCCTTCATGGATCACTGCCTTTTCACCAATTTCCCTGTATATATACTTAGTTTCAAACCATCCTCTATGATAATGCCAAAGGGACCATTAAAAAGAGAAATGCTACTCACTCTTCCATCTAAATCCATCATTCATTAACTCTCCAATGCCTTCAGAAAATAAACCCACTACTTAAGTCACAAAGGACCTTGATGATTTTGTTCCCCACCAACACCTCTAGCTTTTGCTTAATGATGAGTCATATTTATTCTATGCCATATCCAATACTACACAATTGCATGTTACATTCTCCCAAAGTTTGTAAATGCCTTTCCCTAAGTCAGCAATATCCAAATCAATTCAGCTGAGGTATCACTTCTCACTAATTTCCCTTACCATTTCCTACCACAAGGTTGGCTTAGGTACCTCTCTCCTCTGACACTGCAGTATCTCGTACACCCTCTGTCAAGGTTCTTATCACATTGCATCAATATTGTCTGTTTATCCTCTGTAAATGCTCCAAGAACAGATACTACCTCTTTCAATTCCATATTCCAAGTTTTCAGAACAGTGGCTAGCTCATAAAAGACTCTGAAGTTCATTAGAAGAATGCATAAACTCATACTCTTTATTATACCTTACTATATTGAAGGAAACATTTTATGCTCCTTCGCTTTAATTCGAACTGAAGAAAGAGATATTTCACGTTTCTGAAAGGAGGGGAAAACCCTGCTTTTTATATAGTACTCAATGTACTTTTGTATTATGAATGCCTTAGTCCTGAGAATTCATCAGCTCTACTTTTCTTTGGTAAATATTATTTGAGGCAATGATTCTGAAACTAAGTAAAAACATTAAAAGGCTAAGAGAGAATTAGAGAGCAAAATCTGACTTGGTAATTATACTACCTCCTTCCTTGGGTTTTTCTAATTATTCCACTGGGAAAACATCCATTATTAAAATATTCTAGTACAAAATAATAATGTTTTCCTAATACAGAATTTCACTTATAAATTACAATAATTTCCTTTTAAAATCTTATATGGCATTTATAAATAAGATTTTAGTTGGATAAAAATTAAAATAGATAAAACTTAAATCTATAAGTAGCAGCAGGTAATATGCATTATTTTATGTAATCCCACAAAAATCCTATGGGGTTGGTACTATTATTATCTACACCACTCCCTCTTTTTTTAAGAGATGAGAACACTAGAGATTAAAGGGGTGAGGCAATCTGCTCAAGTTGCATTATTAGAAGGTGTAAAACTGTGTCTAAGAGGCCTCTGATGCCAAACTGATGTTCTTAACCACATTACTATATACTGCCTCTAGCTGTGCCTATTCAAAAAGGACTCAAGAGAATTAATCCCTTGGAAAAATCTTTAAAATATATGTACACAAGTACCTTAGAAATAAATCTGCAAGGTCTTAAAATACCAAATACATAAAAAGGAAATATTGGTTGGTCTATTACCAACTTGTTACTCCAGTAAATAATATTAATGTGTTCTCTCACAGGAATCTTTCACTGATCAATCATGACCTATCTTAAAGCCTATTCTATCAATTTTCAAGAACGATTTTCAAAGCACTAGCCACTGTCTAGTGTATTCTTAATGGAATGAGAAAACACTCAGTATCCATCCCACTTTATGAGTAATAGAAATAATGAACATACATACATACCCTATCACCACTTCAGGTGATAATTAAAAAATTACAAGGAAATTGTAAAAATCAGTGCTCTCATATCTTTGCATTTATCTTAAGGTATTAGGTTATTAAGTATGGAAGGTCCGATTTCCTTAAGTACTAAGTAGGACAGTTGATATTTCTGACATTTTGCTTTGACTTTTTTTTTTTTTTTTTTTATTGTGAAGGTACATCCTCATTCTTTCAAATGCACATTTTGGCTTGTGATTATCTTTCAAATTTTTTTTAAGAGCAATTTTTGTGAAAACATGGTAAGTCAAAAAATCGTGTTATTTTTTAACATGAGTTCCGTCGTGGAACCAATGCAGCGCAGAAAGCTCGAAATATCAATGAAGTATTTGGGAAGGATGTGGCTAATGAACGCACAGTATGTCGATGGTTTGAGAAGTTCCATTCTGGTGATTTTAATCTTGAAAATGAGCTAGTGGGTGACCTGAGACCAAGGTGGATAACGATGAGCTGAAAGCTGTAGTGGAAGGGGATCTATCTCAACCTACACGTGAATTAGCAAGGTTTGATGTTACTATTCCAACAATATTGGACCATCTGAAACAAACTGGCAAGGTAAAGAAGCTGGATAGATGGGTACCACATGAATTAAACGAGCATCAGAATAGAAATCGTCTTGAAGCTTGCCCTTCTTTGCTGTCATGACATAAAGGTGAACCATTTCTACATGTATTGTTACGTGTGATGAAAAATGGATTCCTCTCGACAATCGCAAGCATTCAGCACAATGGTTGCATAAAGATGAAGTGCGAAGGGCAGGGCGCAGTGACTCCCACCTGTAATCCTAGCACTCTAGGAGGCCAAGGCAGGAGGATTGCTTGAGCTCAGGAGTCCAAAACCAGCCTGAGCAAGAACGACACACTATCTCTACCAAAAATAGAAAAATTAGCCAGGCGTCATGGCACGTGCCTGTAGTCCCAGCTACTCAGGCGGCTGAGGCAAAAGGATAGCCTGAGCCCAGCAGTTTGAGGTTGCAGTGAGCTATGATGATGCCACTGCACTCTACCCAGGGCGACTGTCTACCCAGAGCAATACTGTCTCAAAAAAAAAAAAAGAAAGAGAAGTGCGGAAACACAGTCCAGAACCAAATATTCATCAAAAAAAGCTAATGGTGCCTGTTTGGTGGTCCAGTGCTGGTATTATCCACTACAGCTTCATGAAACCTGGTCAATCCATTACAGCAGATGTCTACTGCAACCAATTGGATCAAATGATGACGATGCTTGGGATTAAGCAGCCGAGATTGGTCAATAGAGATAGGCCAATCCTCTTGTAAGACCACATGTTAAAAAAACAACACTGCTCAAACTACAGCAGCTAGACTGAGAAACTCTCTGTCATCCACCATATTCACCAGACCTTGTACCAACTGACTACCATTTCTTCCAGGCTTTGGACCACTCCTTGCAGGGAAAAATATTCAATTCTCAACAAGCTGCGGAAAACGCCTTTCATGATTTCATTGTCACTCGCTCTCCAGGCTTCTCTGCTTCTGGCATAAGCAAGCTACTTATGGCAAAGATGGCAAAACTGTGTCGACAGTTTAGGCAGTTTAGGCACATACTTTGATTAATTGTACTGCTTCTTGTTTGATACATAATAAACTAAACTTTTGATTCAAAATCAGGCATTTCATATTTAATGACCTAATAACATTTTAAAGTCTGTAGCTGCAAATCACCAGTAAAAAATTACAAACGAGACTGTGAGTTTGGCACAAGTAGCAAATTCTATCACGCACTTAAAACATAAACATCTTTTAGACTCTTGGTAAGACCATATAAAATAGTACAGTGCTACTTTTCTTCTATTTATGTGCTTTAAACTAAAGGAAATAATCAGAAAATAGCTTCCTCTTCATATATCATTCCTATTCCCCAAATTGAATGCCCTTAGAAGTAGGAATTAAATGTCTAGAAAAGGAAAGCAAATTTTTCTGCACAGGAAAAGATCATAAATACTTCAGGCTTTGTAAGCCATATGGTCTCTGTCATAATCACTCAACTCTGCTGTTATAGTGCAAAAGCAACCACAGACAATATATAAACAACTAAGCATGCCTGTGTTTCAATAAAATTTTATTTAAAAGAACAAGTGGCAGGCTGGATTTGACCCACAGATAGTAAGTAGTATGCTAATCCCTGCTTCGAAGTGCTCTTCCAACTCTGTACCTTCCATTCTACTAAACTCACGAGACAGCAATAAGCACATTATTTCACTGCATTTTCCCTCAAAAATTCCCAAGAGATTATGTATTTAATTCATATCAAAACACACATAATACTTCATGAAGTATGACAAACAAATATTACAATTCCTATCATTTTTAAAGAAAGGATTCCTACAAGGTACTTTACTAACATCAAAAATTAAGAAGTCATATTTTTTTTATAATCTCAGCACAATGGCGTAATTTTATATTCACCAAAATGAAGTACAAACACAATGTAATGCTTCCTTTTCATTATTTCAATTTATTACTGTTTTTAAAAGAATTCCTTCAAACATTAGAAATGCCAAATTTACTTTAGGTTTTGAGAGCTGAATTTGCATATTACTATATTAAACTTGAATGGCTAAAATAGTTTTCAATTACTATTTGAGAGCAAATTACTAGTGTGGGTACACCAAGCACTTTAACAAATACAGAGATAGTTCTCCACTCTGAAAATACCTGTCAGAAAGTGTAAAAATTTCACTTTTGTTTCACAGAGTACAATAGCAATAAAAGAGAAGGCAAAAGGGGAAAATACTGAATTAAGAAGTGATCTGCAAATGCCTAAGGTGGGTAAGAGCCAAGGGAAAAGAAAAGTATGAAAACGATTTCCCACATCCTGTTTTAGCTGTTTTACAGATGACTGGGTGTATGGGTAGAGGAGAAGAAGTAGGTATAAATAGGTATCAGTTTACAAGTAAATTTACTAAAAAGAGGAATCTATAATTGTAACTGTAAAATTTCAGCTGCTCTCTTCAAAGACAGAGATGAAAATTTTCCTTTTAACTTCCATTTCCCATTTTCTTATTTTAAAGGATATTAAGGACCTTGTAAATGAACGCATAGCCACAAGGTAGCGTTTAATAATATAACCATAATACTGTAATAAGTATTACTCTTAAATGGATGTAGTAAAGTACCTGAAAATAAACTGAAATATCTCCAAAAATAATTACTCTTAAAATAAAGCTCAAAGGCTCTGCTTTTCTCCACTCAACAGGGTAAAAGAGACAACAAATAAGTAAACCCAAAGAGATTCTTTAAATACAACATCAGATATTTTAAAGAATGAGGTGTTAAAGATAAAAGGTAATAAGTAAAGCGTATTAGATATGCTCAGAATTTTTGTCTTTTTTCTATCACTATTTTAAGGGAAATTTTACATAGACTAGCAAGTGGCTTTCTATAGGTAATATAAAAGGCACATTTAATAATCTCATACAATTAGCTTAACAAACTTGGGAAATGTCCTTAGTTTAGAATTAAAATAACTGTAAGACATTTTGTAAAATGTCAAACAGCATATCTGATACATGTTGAGAACTATACTTATTCATGATGAAGGACCCCTAATAACTGTGACTGTGTTAGAACATGTTTTTCAGGAACTTTTCAAATTTGGATGAAGTCCAAATTTAAGTAAAATCTTCTGTTATAGTAAGTTAAATTACCTGAATTTCCCATTTCTCATTAAAAGAAAAAACCCAAAGTTTTATTTCAAGTTCACCTATAAGCAGTGTTTCTTCAATTCCATAAATGAACAAAGACAATACTTTAAAAATTACTTACAGTAAATATCCGCCTGCCAGTTCGATCAAAAGTTACACAGTACACAGATGACAAATGTCCAAGAATTCGTTTATGCATTTTCATGTGCTGATACACTGCAGTTGGAACAAGTCGCTCAAGTCTGTATTTCCCATTCAGCTTCCTTGAAAACAGAGTATCCGCTACCAAAAAAAGGGGGGGAAATAAATGTAATCTGGAAATTAATTTTCTTAGATTATCACCTTTCAAGAATTCCCATATCACAATTTGTCATATGTTGGTAAAAATAAAAATGCTTTCTAATGTATACGGCTCCTAATTAAAAGTCTTCAAAGTAGTCAATAAAGACATTATTTCACCTGAAATAAGGTAAGTCAGGCACTATCATTCTTACTTTATAAGGAAGCAAATGCAATTAAATGACCTGTCCAAAGTCACAAAGTGAGGCAATGAAGTTAGGATTAAAACTTAGATTTCTTTACTTTCTGCCTAGTGCTCTTCAAAACATCACTTTTTTAAAGCCCCCTATGAGATAGCTTTTCCTACAAAAGCAATTAAAACTAAAATCCAGTGAACTTTTTATCAACCGGTAACACGTGAACACTTTAAAATGACATGCAGAATGATGGCTTAAAAAATCTTTGCAACAAGACTAAGGAATAAGTCACTTGTATGATGAAAAAAAAAAATCAAACTGGGATTTTGCCGAACACCTGTAAAATGATTCCTTGTCTAGACCTAATCAGTTCTCTTTTCAACTCACTCAATGTAACATCACTCAAGATCTGACTTAAGTTTATCTTCTGCCCCAAAGCTGACTCCAGCCCCAATTGTCCTCTTCCATCTAAATTACTACTGTACTTATTTTCTATACTGATAACTTACAGACAGAGAAGGTGCTCAATAAATATATGTTGACTGATCTGCAGGTACATTATTAATCTATAGATTAAAGCTTTTTTCTAACTGTGACTGCCACCTACATTGGACAGTTAGCACTAGAGTTTCTCACTTGAATTCTGTCCCAAAGAAAATTAAATATATACACAAAATATTATTCAGCCCAAGTTTAGAGCCTAGCAATTATGCCCTAAAGTTGATAAAACATAAATATCTTGGATGTATTATAAACATTCTCAGTATTTATTTTATTCACATTCAATAAATGTTTGGCTCACACTACATTTACAAACAACAACAAAAAAACATTTTGGTCCTGGTGAAGAGATATGCAGACACTTTGCAGATTCTTATGCAATAATATGACGAAGAATAATTACATTTATTTAGATGTTCTTTTACTATAGCAATTATTTAATATTTTAATAGAGTATTTCTTCTTGCTGTTAGTATATAAGTTCTATGCACAATCTATCCCAACACCTGGGAATGTCTAAGACAAGTTTTGACAGTTGTGAATTAGCATATTTAGACTCAAGCTAGTTATACAGAAATTTAACAGAGACTAAGTTTCCATCATAGCTTAGTCCCTGACACATTTTCCTTGTGCACAGAAATGACTGGTAAAAGACATCCTCCAGTGCTTTGGCTCCAAACTGATTTAGTGCAAGAATCACACAAAACCACAGACATCAACTGTCCTGCCAAATGAGAATTCAAATCATCTTATCCATATACACCAAGGACTACTGATATCTCAGAATCACCTGTCTGTTCTTTAAGAAAATAAGTGATGATATACCACACAAACATTGACAGTGTTACCAAGAGGTACTTTAATTCCCTCTATCTAAAATATATAAATTCTCAAAATGTCAAATTTTATGAAAATATTTAAACACTGTTCAGATGTGAAAATAATTGTTGGAGATAATTAAAATATCAAAACTATTATTTCTCAATGATGATCAAGCACTATATATGTCAGAATTTTTTTAGATGAATTTGTCATAAAGACTATTTAGAAATCAGAGAAGGGAAGTATTTCTAAGCAAAAAATATTTCCCTTACACAAGAGAAAATATTACTATTCTTAAATACAAGTCTTACTGAATCTCTGACCTAAACTGGGATTAAATCTTTATTTTCCTTTTGGAAGCCAATTGAAAAAAGAATATTCTTTTCAAAAAGTTACTTTACAGTCAACTTTTCAAGTAAAACTTTCCAGAAACACATTAAGTGAAATATATTTCTAGTTAAAACTATATTCCACACTACCCTTTGTAATGCTTATTTACCAATTAACTATTTGACTACATCCTAAAGCAGAAAGTACCTAGCACAGTCCTTGCTCTCAACCAATTTACAAACTTGTGCAACCGCACTAAAAGATATGACATACAGACAGAACACCATGTAGATACCCAGGTAATAAGTTGGTGGTTCAAACTTTATAACTACAGGAGTTAGAGAAGAAAACGTAGGTATGGTTCAGTAGTTGAAGTACAACTGGGGAGGCTGAATTTGAGGAAGACCTGACCAGATCCAACAGATAATTTTTACAAAGGTAGAGTGGAGGATCTAGGACTCACATTAAATAAACTCACATTTTCTTTTATTATACCATTTACATAATGCCTATCTCCCTTACCAGATCTTAAATACCTTAAGTACAGAAATTCTTATATTCTCTTATATTTCTCACAACTCAATGTAGAGGCCTTTTAAATAAAAAAGTATATAAATGACTCTTACTTAATAAGATACATAAGATGGTTCATTTAATTTATAGTTTCATGGCAAAAAGGTAAATGGCAATTATTCACTTTCTAAAGAAATTAGTAACAGACTAATTGGATTTTTGAGTAAAAAGGAAGTGTCTCTTGGATTACAGAAACTCCTTAAATTTTATTAAATTATAATGTCAATTTTTAAAGTGAACATGGTTAAACAGATATAAGAGGATACAAAGGAATAAGTTCTTTATATGACATTATTATAGTTTTAACCTTAAATCAAGTAACATATGATTTTGGTTTAAAAGTACATTTATTTTCATAATTATGGTGACGAGAAATATTCTTAAATAAAGCCTACCAAAGCAAATCTCTATCTTTTTCATTTGGCAAATACTTTCTTCTCCTCTAGGGCCAGTTCAAATGTCATCTCTTCTAGAAGATTGTGGTGAATTTCAAAAGCATCCTAACTGGTTGCCCTCTAACATCACTCCTCTGGCTCAAAATTGCAAAGCTCTTCATTTCATTCAAAATTAACACCAACTTCCTTACAGATCAGCCTATGACAGCCCTTGCATAGACTTGTCTCCATAACCTCTCTGACCTCACCTGCTATTTCTCCCCATGACTTGAGCCAGCCACTCTCATCTCCCCCATTCCTCCAACACACCAGGCATGCTTCTCACTTAGGGTCTTTGCATTGGCTGTTCCCTCTGTCTAGAATGCCCTCCCTACATATAGATAATTCCTTGACCTTTCAAGTCTTTTCTCAGATGTATGTTACCTTCTCAATGAGGCCTAACCTAATCAGCCCATTGAAAATTGCAGCCCACCTCCTACCATTACCTGTAACTCCTCGTCCCCCTTTATGTAACTCTGTATTTGTTCTTTATCCATCACTTATCACTGGATACTATACACTTATCTGTTCATTATATTCATTGCTCATTTCCTGCCTCCACCCACTACAATCTAACAAATTTTATATGGGCAGGACTTTTTGTCTGTTTTGGTCTTTGATTAGCCTAAGAGCTCACAATGGTGGCTGGCACTTAGTAGATGATCAATATATATTTGGTGAATTAAATAAATTACATATTTATAAAACAATTAGGTTTTGAAATAAAACAAAAAAAAGAGGATTTTTTAATCTCATTAAAGATCCAAAATATCCCTAAATAGTGCTTCATTGCAACGGCCCTGCTATATGGATTTAACTGGGGGAAGGGGGGCAGAAGTAAATGTATTTACTCAATTTTCTGAAAATAGACCAGTAAATGAAAGAAAAATCCCAGAAATCACTGTGTTATCCATTTGAAATAAGTCACTTTAAAGTCCAAAATAAAAAAGGAGCAAAATACTGAAAAGCATCATTTGTAGTAAATCATTCAGAACAGTCTTTAAAACAAAGTCTGTGTGCACAAGTCTACAGAATTACTAGAGATAAACAAGAGGCCCACAATTTCTTACATGAACTATGTACATACCTAGCCCTTGGGTTCTAATCCATTACTTCTCTAGGTATCAGGATGGTAAATCAAATTCCCCCACAGGTCACTTCTCCTTAGTTCATACCTAGTTATTTTTCAAGAATTAATTTATTTCTCAAATCTTAATACTAATGCATGTTCAATTTAGAAAATAAGAACATAAATGAAAGAAGAAAAATTCATAATTCTATCACCTAACGCAATCACTTTTAAAATTTTGCAAAGATTTACACCTCATAAACAGCATTTTAACAGGTATGTTGTATTCCTTAATGAAATAAGAGATAAGCTTTAAGTTTGACAGATTTGTGTTAAAGCTTGACACTACGGAAACTTTAAGCAAGTTACTCTTTATAAACTTCAACTTCTCTGGTTGTATTACTGGAGAAACGTTTCCACTTTCCACAATATGCTTGGCTTTCACATTATGCTCCTCTTAGATACCCCACAATTTCATAAATTTTAAGTAGTCGATTCTATCAATATTTTTCCTTTCTTTTGTGATTTCTTTTACTGCTGTACTATAAAGTCCTCCCATTCAACCAATAGTACAATAAATATCCCTAATCTTCTTACTTTTTGTGTTAGATTCTTTACTCTTTAATCCATCTACATTTTATACACTTATGAGGTGAGTCTCTAAGATTTTCTCTCTCAACATTGTCTAGCTTCCATTTACTATCTTTCTATTAATTGTGATCGTTATTTATATATATCTGTGTAGGCCATGACATGCTGATAGTCATTCTATGCAAACCAATTTAATTTTATAATTAATGATATTTTAATATTTATCCAGGCATTCCTCTTCATTATGAGCCCATTGAAAAATGCCTTATTCTTATTTAACTAATTTTGAAGATAAATGAAAAGTTTAAAAAAATTGTCAGAAATGTAAATTTCATCTCACTTACTGAAAAACAACTGACATCTTTCCATCCAGAACCTAGTGCTTTCTTCCTACTGTTGGGCTCAAGTTTTCAATGCAGATGATTTTTTAAAAAGATAAACATAACAATTAAAGTTACCTAAGTATCTCTCACTATACCATTTGAACCAAGTTCATGAAGAAAACATGGGTAGCTGCTATAAAAGAGGATCTGCAATAACCTTATACTACTGCAAATACCAGTAGTAACTGTATTTTTGAGCACATTAGAAAAATACATGATAAAAATCTCTACAAGTACTAAAGCAGAAATACCATTACCTCCCTCCAAAACGCTTTCTTCTCTTTTTGCAAAGTACTTTGTAAAATGGACAACCACAGATGGTAAAACTGCAATAAATTATCCAAGATCAAAATTAACCATGGTTTAAAAATTTGGAAAATATTAAAATTATGAATTAACAAAAATGCAGAGGTTAGTGTTTTGTTATTCTGGTTTTGTAACTGTTAAGAGCAATATAACATGCTATATAATACCTGCTCCATTGTAGAAAAGCTGTTTCCCCTTCACAATCAGAACTGGAGGGCCCCAGAATTATTGCCTAAAACTTCTGCCAACTCATGAAAGCAGAGCCCTGGTGGCAGCCTAACAAAATGCAAGGATAAGCATGCAGCTGCAGATTCCAAAACCTAGGGAACCAATTTTTGTGACACTAGAAGAATTAAGTAAGGAGGCAACAAGAAAACAGAATATGTAATTCAGAAGTTATCACAGTACAATTTGGACCCTTTTCTGATACAAAGAAAAAGGGGTACTCAGATAAGAAACAATATCAGAGTATTTTACCAGAAGGTTGTTTCAATCAATTTTTATTAAATTCATTTTTTTTACCCTGTTTTGACTAATTTTATTCTGTGATTCTGGTTAAAGAAAACACTTGGAAGGAAAGCTCCCAGGTTTTCTGTAAATAAAATGTGAAAGTACTTATAATTTATAATTAGTAACTACAGAAACAGTTCCTAAATTAAAATACAAAAGAGTGAATTCTGGATAATCGGTACCTGGGTTTCATTTTAATCTCTACAATCTGTGTTATAAAAAGGCTTTGGCTTTCTAAATATATAATTAATAACCATTACTGGCTATTAATCAGTACTCGTATGAAACAAGAATTTGGCAATCTTTGACAATAAACTTGAGTGAACTACAAAAATATTGATAAAAACTTAAACAAGAATACATGAAAACAAATTCCAAACTAATTTACCTCTCATATAATGCCATCTCCAATGTTAGATGAGAATTAGAATTCCCAAAAAAATGATACTATATTCATGACAAGACACTCAGAGAGCTTTATCTATAAAAATGACCTTCTAAGTTCATTACAAGTCCAAATAGTTGTCTGTACATGGTGTTGGTGATTTCAGAATTTCTTTAAGATAAATGTATTGTGTGACATAAAGTATTTAATAAGGCATAAAATTACATAAAATGTTCTTTGGAGAAGCACAAAAGTGTCCTAATGAAAAGGAGATATAACTGTGGGGGTCACAAAAAATAGCTAAAAATAATTTTCTAACAGAGAAGTTATGTTAAAAAGCCAGGCATCAAACACTTTGAGAAAATGGCTATGAAGGAAGAGGAAACCCACCATGGCTTGGCACTAGAAAGAGAGGTTCTTACTAGAAGGACCTTCAAGAATCTGATGACAGAAAAAGTCTTATTATCTCCTACAATTAATAATGTGGGTAAATGTCAAAATAAAATACAATACACAATGTGAGGAGGAAAAACTCTATAGAACACTATCATGACGTGTAGCAGGTTTGGAAAATAACAGCTAATATTTACTGAGTGCTTTACTACATGCCAGACACTATTTGAAGCACTTTATTCTCATGTAATCCTCACCCATCCTTTGAGATGGGTGCTTCTATATTCCTTACCAGTAAGGAAACTGAAGGATAAAATATAACTTTCCCAGAGGTGAAAACCAGGTTTAAATTCACACAGTCTGTTGCCAAAGAGTCTACCTCTAACTATACTACATGCTGCCTTTGTGGACAAATATTAGGAAAAAAGACTGAAAGGAAACATACCAAGGTATTGATAGCAGATATGCAGCAAGATTGATTGATTTTTGAGATTTTCTGTTTTCCAAGCTTTCTCCATTGAGAAATATTCATTCTAATTAATTTTTAATGAATATATTCATTCTAATTAATTTTTTTAAATAAAGCATAACTCAATCTACCTCAAGGAACTCAAAAAAACAATATGAAAAATAAAGAGATTAACTTAAATTCAAAGACTGACAAAAACAGACCTAGGGATAAAGATGCAAAAATTGAAATTTATTTAATCATAAAAAATACTAAAGACTAAGTATATTAAAGTACATGAATATATGTTATTCACAGAGAATGACCATTGCCTATTTGACAATGGATTGAAAAATGATACGCTATAAAGAAAGAATTCACATCTGTTTTGACTCAAAAGCTGTAAGGTAATACTAACAAACAAAATTTTTGTTTGTAAGTTTTGTTTGTAAAATCTTTCCCATTGAGTTTGTAAAATAAAAGGGAAACATGTTCAAGATAGTTTAGATTCAATTTTATTTAGGAGGGAACCATATAAGGAGGAACATTTAATTCACTATAGAGCCACAATGGCAAGGCTTGCCATGATAATTCTTCTGAGGTTACTAACATAGATATGAGCAGGAAATGACAACCAAATACTCATAATTTGAGGGCTGGAGATAATCTGGGAAATAATTCAACACAGGTTGGTTTATTTCTACAGCATTATCTGGTCTTGATATCATCCTACACCAGTAACTAGCAGCAATAAACCAACATAGGACCAAGGACAAATAAATCACCATGAAAGTAACTATAATGCACAATAGTCCCAACTTCAGTTAAAGTAGGAAGGGGTTGCAACATGTGAAGGATAATCCTGTAATCTGCTTTTTGTCCACAAGAAAAGGAGGGGATGATGGGTAATGGGAATAGAAGAATGAAGGAAAATAATCACCTGGGCAACACAACACCCATGAGAGCTTCTCTCTTTATTTTACTACTGTAACTAAAATAATTAGTATGCACAGTAGCTACTCTCCAGATCTCTACATATTCAATATTGGTGTTTAGTTGTACCTCATGTTTGAAACACACTATGTTTTAAGATTTAGCAGATACCGTAAAGATGAATAACGTCTGAAAAAATACTAAACTGACTTAAACTACAGAAAGTGAAAAGAAAATGATTCCAAGAGTTAAGTAAAAACATTTTATGAACCAAGTACACAACAAGCATTGAAACAAAAGGCAGACACTACAGTTACTAGGAATAGTGTTTATTCTTCCTCCTTTTCTCTCCTGTAAACTAGCCTGATGATACTTCAAATAAAGAACATTACAATGTTGTAACATTTTGTTTTAAATATTTTTAAATGTTTTTATAGTTATTTTAATAAAAATTCACTTTTATTTTAAATAAATAAAATTTTTTAAAAGTCACGTAGTTTTGTTTTATGTCAAACATTTTAATCACTCAATTTTGAGTCAACAAACATTTATAGAGCACCTATATGAGCCAAGTATGGGCTAGAGCTTGTAACAGGGAAAAAGAAAAGACATGGTACTTACCCTCATGGAGATTGCAGTCTAGCAGGGAAGAAAGACATGAAACAAGGACTTACAACAATGATTAAGTGTTATCAAATAGAAGGTATAGGGAAATCTTGAAATATATAGCAAAGGGTTCTAAACACACGGGGGGTGGTAGTTATCAAGGAACGTGGGTAGACTTCTCTGAAAAACTGACATTTAAACTAAGACCTGAAAAATGAACAGCCAAAGAATGCTGATGGGAGGCGAGCATATTCCAGGTGGAGGGAACAGCATATGCAACAGCTTGAAGCTAGGAAGAGCACAACATTCAAGCAACATAAAGAAGTCAAGTATGACTAGCACACAGAGCACAAAAGGGCAAATATCAAGGGAAGAGACTGAGAAGGTAAGGGATAGACTACAGAGTGCTTTCTAAGCTATGTTAGGCATTTTGGACTAAATTCCAGTAATAACAGGTTGAAGTTTTTAGGGAGAAAGGAGTGGAGTAATATATATATAATAAAATTTGCTTTGGGATAATTTATTGCAGTTTTCTCTCTTGACCACAACGAGAATGGATTGGAAAGGATATAAGTAAAAGCAAAAGCTGACTTTGCAAAGGAAATCAAAGTTCAAAATTTCATTTTAGAAAAAATGTAATCAGTTTGACACAAAGATTTTTAAGATTTTCTCAAGAAATTGAATATCTGCTCTCAATTTTAAGTATTTATCTGGCAATACACAAACTTGAAAAAACATACCATGCTTCATTGTTTCTAGAGTTCAAACACCAAGGCATAATTCAAAAGCCTACTACACCAAAATCAATAAATGGAGACAGCTGGTACAACAATAACACATAAAGAATTTCACAGCGAAGGTGAAAGGGTGCTATATAAATGTGATAAATGTTAAATGCATAATATCTGAAGCAAAAAAAACCTCCCAGAGATATAACTAAATTAGTTACTACCTCTCTAAGTTTCAGTTTCCTCCTTAATAAAGTAGGGGTAATCCTACAGAATTGCTATAAAAAGCAAATGAGACAAAATGTTTTGTAAACTCAAAGGCATTTTATACTAATACATACATGGACTGTCCCTAAACAACCAAATCCTCATGTATTATAAAAGTAAATCTGATGGAACATAGTTTTCCTTTTACTTTTTAAAAGACTTTTGTAGATCATTTTTCCCCTGCAGCTTCCTTAAGGAGCTGAACAAATTATTGTTCTGTTTATATAAATATCTACTCAGCCTGATCATAGACTTCCCAGGTTCAAAAGATGTCTAGGAAAATGTTCAAATCCATAACTTCAAAGAATCCCTGAAGAAATTCAAAATAAAAAGTCAGAGACTTTATCAGAAATACGATAATTTGCTTTAATTAGACAGATAGAAAATTCAACTTCAAACCCAACAAGCACTCTGGAAAAAATATGTGATACAAACTAAAAGAGGAAATGGCTAGTGATTCCTAATTACTACTGGAATTGCTTGCCAGATACATCACACAAAGTGGGATGGGGGGGAGATATCCCTCATCACATCTAAGCTAAAAACAAATTTCATCCTATCATTTACAAAAAAAATTAAAACACAGCTACAAGAGCAACAATTTAAACTCACCTAAGGAAACTGTCATTCTTCAAAGTTTCGCCCCTTTTTTTGTCAACCATAATTTGAAAAGAAATTTAAGCAAAAGAAAAAAATAAAAATAAATATCTATTTTATATATTTGGTACTTTAGCATAATGAACATTTATTTTATTTCCCTAAAAAAAAAAAAAAAAACAAAAATGCTAATACACCTTGGGAGTTTTCACAGCTAACCTGTTTATAAAGGCAAAAGAAGAAGGAAACAGGCTGGAGAGGAGGGTGGGCAGGAAGAAAAAAGTTAATAAAACAAAAACTGTGCCAAATAGAAATATGCAGATCATTCAGGGAACAGATTAAAAAACAAACACCAAGACAACAAAAATATAGATAAGTTGAAAATGATTAAATAAAAATCACAAATTATAAAACCTTTATAAAACTAACATTATAATTAGAAAGAAAATGAACTCTGAAAGAAAAAATGGTTACTAAGAAAACAATACATTGAAATAAATGTATTTAAATAAGTGATGAGTAGATATCTACCTAGGAATAAAGTATGGATTGAGCAGGAAAAAAGGAAAAGAAAGACTGAATAGAGCATATTAAAGAAAGAAGGTGAACAGGGAAAAAACTCCACAGAATATTATTATAATCTTATAATTTACTGAATTATATTTAAAATAATGTTTATATTATATATTAAAATTATGTTAAATCTTACAGATTTATAATTGTATAAAACAATCTTTCTAATAATTATGTAAGAAATATGAGGAAAAATATTAATATAACCCTAAGAGTCTAAGAAAAAAAATCCCTGATTAAATAAATGTTAAGAAATTACCAACTACAGAAAAATTCAAATACAGTATTGGAAATATGGCAAAATATAACACTTAAAGTGTGAAGGGAGAAGAGTCTTCTCTTCAAAGATTTGCATCTGGTTTTAAGTGACTCCTTGCTCCCTTTGTTCAAACTAATTTTCTCAGAGTACCACAAAATTATAAATGTAGACAAGATCTATGACTTCTTTTATTGTAAACCCTTCTTAGCATTAATGGGATGTTTGGATAGTAAAGCTAATTTCCAAGGCAAAGCTGTTCCTTACACTCAAATAGTTTTAAGAATAAGGTTCGCCAAAACTCCTTATCCTCACCTACTCAGACTACAGAACTTAACAGCAACCTTTCACAGAAGTAAGACGTAAAACACAAAGGTATGGAAGTACCTAGCCAAAATACCAAAAAAAAAAAAACAAAACAGAGAAATAGAAGACATAGAGGTAAAGTTACTTTGCTAATTTGGTAAATGTAAGAAAAATGCAAACAGATCAGCAAAAATTTCTTTAATTTAATGTATTACAACTTTTTTCCACAAGATAAACATGCATTCAATGAATCTCTAAATTTAACCTTAAAAACTGTTTTAATGTATTTAAGTCTCTTCTTTCGTGATCTCCCCCTACGCATGTCCACTTATTATTGAAGTAGGATTGTATATCATAAGCAAATACAGAATAAACTATATCTGAAAAAGGCGTAATGTGGGTACAAAGTTAAGAGAAAGGACAATACCAGAGATTTGTTAATAATTTTGAAAATAAATGCTGCTATGCCAAGTACACATTCACAAAGTAAATGAGTTACAAGCTAGTAATAACAGATTGGTGGGATCTTTTGTGTTTTGCTTTTGAAAACAGTATTAAAGGAGGTTCTACAGTGCTGGAAAGCAGCTGACCACTTTGGGCCTCCTGCCAAGGCTGAATTCCAGTTCAATTTTCACAATTTACAGAGGTTCAAAGTAGTTGGGATTTACAAGCAGATAATAAAACAGGGTAATAAAACACTAAGGCAAGCTCAAGTGGGTTCTTAAATTGTGTAATTTTTTAGGTATGGGTTTTGATATTCCAAGTGTAATGAACTAACAACCTAGTCTGCTCATAAACCTTATTTTCTTAAAAGTCAGTTTCAGAAATTTTTTTTTCTTCCCTTTCCTCAAAGCTATCCTTGGGTCAAGTCTTTTTTATTCTTCCTACTAACTATTCCACTTTTTTTTATTTTTTACCCCCTACACACCCCTGAACTTTTCTTGTCCCACCCCAATGTATCAATTACATCAATTACCCACTGCCTTTTCATTTAACATTCACTAATGCTGAAAAGTTGGGAGTTGGGCCTATAAAGAGCAAAAAAACATAATCTTGGTCCTCCAGGACCTACTAGTATAGTAGAGGAAACAAAGGTAAATAAATAGCCACAACCATATGATAAAAGCAACAGTAGAGATAAGATAACTACTTAATTCTGCCCAGTGACATCTATGTTTTAAAGGATGAATAGACAGATGTTCATGGAATGTACAAAAAAACAGAGAGGCTTTCCAGACAGAAATAAAACGTCAGAGATGAAGGGATGAAAAAGAGTACGGCTGATTCTAAGAAGTGCCATAGAGTTGTACAAAGTTAGAGCACAAGGTGGTGGGAAAAGTGGAAAAGGTCTTGAGTGCCACACTAAAACAGGTGAGACTATTAAAAGTCATTCAGGGAAGGAAGGAGGCATGACATGATAACACCTGCATTTCAGAAAGTTTAGAGCAGTGGTAATTTTACCCTGGGGCTATCTGGAAATGTCTGGAGACTTTTCTGATTATCATGGGGTTGGAAAATGGTGCTACCCATCCCCTGGGTAGAGGCCAGGGATGCACAGGAAGGACAGCTGCCTACATCAAACAATTATCTGTCCCAAAAGGTTAACAGTGCCAAGGTTAAGAAACCTTAGCTGGAGCTAAATCCTAGGGTATAAGAATAAGACTAGGGGCAGGGGATCAAGTAGCATATAAGTTCTAGGAGAGAAAGGCCATGTTCTTGCTTACCCCACAACTCCAGATCCTACCCCAGGGCCAGATACAATATAGGGACTCAATATTACTTGGTGAGTGAATAAATGATGTAGAACTCCAGGCAAGAAGTACCAAAGCCTGAAATGTGGCTGTGGCAATGGTAATGGAGAACAGATTCAAAAGAGTAGAATAAACTGGTCTTATTTACTAAACAGACATAAGAAATGAACAGTAAGTTGAAAATAAAATGATTTCCAGGCTTCTGGCTTGGAATAACAAGTTCAGAGAGGGTCAAAAGTTCTATTTTAGTTATTTTTAACTTTGAGATAAATGTGAGATATTCAAATAGAGAAGTCCAATAATTTGCATATGGTTTGAAATAAGAAAATCCAATTTTTCCCACCACGTTGATCTTACATTATCTTCTGAGTTACAGAAAGTAGTTCAGTAAGAAAATGAACAAACCCTAAGTGCAGTGTGGTATCCTGGACTGGATCCTGGAAAAAGAAAATGTAGTTAGTGGGAAACCTGAGATATGAATAAAGTCCGCTTAAGTTAATAGTAATGTACCAATGTTGGTTTAGTAGTTTTCAGAAATGTACCAGGTAATGTAGAATTATAACATTAGGAGAAACTGTGTGAGAGGTATACAGGACTCTTTAGCCGTGCAACTCAGTAAATAATTTCTTATTCCAAAATTAAAAATTAAAAAAAAAAAACCTACTATCCCAAATGTGTCAAAATTTCAGTATTGAAAATCTATATGTTAAGAAGAGCTAAAATGTTGAGTTTTAAAATGTTTAAAATGTTTTAAAATGTTTTCTTACTTCCACTGATAATTGGTAATACCACACTAACCAACAAAAGAGCAAAGAAAACTTTTAAAGGTAGGCAAACAGAAAATGGCAAAGAGGAATCAACAAAAGAAATGTCAGTACTACAAACATTCGTATTTTTTTAAAAAATTCTTCTGACGCATACTGTAATAGCTTAAAATAATACACTATACCACTAAGCAGGCAAACTATTCTGCCAAGAAGCCTGATGAATTATTTCTTCCTATCACCATCCTATTCATAACTTTATTGCAATGACAAGACAAAGTGTATACCATGGTGAATTTTGACACTAACCTATGACTATATAAGTAGAGTCCAGCTCCTTTTTAGTAATTTCAAAAAAAATATGTAAATACAATCTTTAAAAGTAGGCAAAACCGGTATTCTAGTACAGGTATTTCTTAATATAAAGAACTAAGACTTTCCTGAAAATGTAAATGGAAAAGGAAAAAAAAATTTATCTTAAACCCTAAAAATGAAATAGTCTTTCAGAAAGGTACAACAATGACCTGCTTAGTAATTAATGCTGTGACCTGAATGAACCAGTCACATTTCTATGCATGACACAAAACCCAAGGTATTTTTGTCATACATAATAGGGGGTTCACTACTATCCATGGTTTCAGGTATCCACTGGGGATCTTGGAATGTATCCACCGTGGATAAGGGTTAACTACTATATTTAAATTCCCTATATCCATGTCAGCAGTATTTACTGATCTGACTATCAACAACATGGCCTAAATTATTTTATCTGATTTTATAAATATTTGGTACCCTTTTCCAAAAAATGACTAACATCAATTTTCTTGACTAGCCAAGTGTTATTATTGGAAAGTTTAGCTTACAGAGAATAAAGCATAGCATGATGAAGTCAAATAGTCTGGACTGAATCCTAGCTTCACTTCTTACTGAATGTGTGACCTTGGTCAAGTTAACAAACCTTTCCATGTGTCAGTTTCCTTCACTGTAAAATAAGAATAATAGTTTCTACTTATAGACCATTTAAGGTGTTAAAAGAAAATAAACAGTGCCTCATACATGGTAATTACTCACACAGCAAAGGTTAAGAGAAAAATTATTTACCATCAATCATTCTAACACTTTCATTGCTTACCACAGGGCTACCTGATACTGATAAAATAAGTGTAACATATTCCCCTTATTATATGAATCTGCAGTTTTTCAAAGAGAAGAAACTTTTCCCTACAGGGGAAAGCTCCTACAATATTTTACCTTCCCCTTCTTTCAGGAAAACTATTCTACCCTTTAGTATAATTTTCTAAGTACAATTATACCCTAGTGTTTCAAATTCCTTTGTTGTTTTAATGGTTGTTCATTATAGTAAGATTATATACTTAAATTATTACTTAACCAGGACAGTCATATGTTAAAAAAAGAAAACATGATCATCCATGATTATCCATCACACAGATATAACATAGGATACCTTTGGAAAATAGGTCAGAGGAAAGAAATGATCCAGAATGCACCATGAAGACAGAAAGGTACAAAATGTAGAAAAGGTAACAGAGAAGATAGTGAGAAAGTCTAGCACTTGTTTAAGTCCCATTTGTTTAAGTTCCTATTTGTTTAAGTCCCAGAGAGGAGAGAGAATGGAGCAGATAGGTTATTTTAAAAGATAATGACTGAGAGTTTTTCAGTGTCAATAAAGACATTACAGATTCAAGAAGGCTAATAAATCTCAAACAAGATAAATAAAAAGCTGACACCAAGACATATCATAGTCAAACTGCAGAAAACCAAAGAGAAAGAGAAAATCTTAAAAGCAACCAGAGAAAAAGAGATCATCTTCAAAGAAGCAAGTTAGATAGTAGATTTAAACCCAAATATATCAATAATTATATGTAAAGGACTGAATACTCTAGGATAAACATAAAGGTTGTCATACTGTATTCTTAAAACCCACTTCTATGCTATTTTGAGATAAAAAATAAAAGGATACAAAAAAGGGGAAAGTAAAATGATGGAAAAATATACACACAAACACCAAACAAAAGTTACACAAAACCGACTACCGGTATAAAAAGTATCCAGAAAAGGAAGAAATAAGTAAGATTTGGATAGATGGAAGAAAGAGGGAGAATAACATACCTAGCTAGGCAGAGGGTGGGAGTGGGGAAAGAGGCTGTGATTAAAATATGACAGTCTCTCTGAAAGTCAGGAGTTGACTTAATGGTAGGTAAAGTACAAGACTATTAAAATATCTTAAACAAGCTCTTTATACTACCTTGAGCAAAAGAGTGAAATAACAAAGGTAGAATTGAACAAGATTACTATCACAATGTCACACGGTCTACTGGAAGGGAGAGAGGTAGAAGATACCAGAAGCAAGAAGACTAATCTGGAGGATGCTATATCAATCCAGGTAAGACAAGGACCTAGTACTAGTAGAGGTGAAAAGGATGGATATAGGAGGCATTTCAAGAAGACATATCTGCATCAGTTTTCCTTCTTTGAAACTTTAAAGGAAAAAAAAAAAAAGCACTGTGCTTCTTAAAAGATAACTATTTTTATTTTCTACCATTTATAACTCATCTGAATTATGATACTGATTCCCACTAACTCAACCTAATAATACACATTTTAGTAAGGAATTTTTTGCAAAAATAAAATACCAACGAGCTAATCAGCCTACATAAAGTACAACGTATACAATCCATAATTACATATTATGAATTCTTCACTATTAAAACTACTAACAAGAAAAAAATCTGATCAAAGTTTTTTGCTTTGAATGCTGATGTACATAATATGAAGTTCTCTGATATCATATTAACTAAAAAACCTTTTTATTCTCAAAAGTTCTTTACCAAGAGGATATCAACTATGTAGTGAACTCAAACAACTCACCAATGCTGGGTGGGCTACCATAGTTAATTGGTGACTCAGGTGGTCTTCCACAATGCAATGCAGCCAGAGCAGATCCTTTCCACACAACATGCTTGCAGCCTATTAAACACACATATTTTTATGCATACAAAGATAGAACACAAAAACAAAAAGTGAGAAAAAGAATGTCTAAATCCTATTAGAAAATTTTCATACTTTTATTTGTACGTAGCAAGGACTGTCTTCCAGCTCCTAATAAAGTTTGTACTCCAGGAACACTTTGAGGGATTTCTTGTTCAAGAAGAGGTCCTAGTCGATGACATATCTGCAGCAAGTGATCAGGTGCTAAATGTCTATAATACTTCACCTATTACGTGAAAGACAAATATAAAAATATTTGGTAAATAAAGTGATATAATTCTGTACATTAAATCATACTTTTAAAAATATGTAATCTGTTCTGGCCAATCAACATTTTACTTGTGGGAAAAGTTTACATTTATTTTGTGAAACCACTTGACTCAAAGAATAATACAGCTACTTCAACCATCATTTAATCCACTGAAGAAAATAATGTTAAAAATTAATGTAACCTAAATGTAAGAAGTCATAAATTAACAAATGCCAGTCAATGTGAATATTGAACAATGAAAAATATATAGCATTACAACCTAAAATGGTAAATTTCAGTTTATCTTTTGAATTTCCAAAACCTTCATGCTTCAAGCAACCAAAAAAAATCAATCTAACTACAAAATATAATAAATGTTTTAAGCCCTTGATATAAAGAAAATCTCCAGAATTAAAGAGAATTAATAATTTATGTTCTTATTACAAAATTTAAGAACACAATGTAACATCTATGCTGAATTTCATAATTTATTTACCAAAAACCTTACAGAGTGAAAGGCAAAATTCTAACTGCTGCCTGAAACAAGTTCTCAACTATAAAATAAATCTACACACTAGAAAAACTTTGAGCACTTTTGGGAACAACTTCAAAATACTGATTAATTTATACCAGCATTTGAATCCATGATATGAAATTGCTAATATTTTTATTATCTAGTCTATTAGTAAATAAACAATATTCACATAACCTAAATAAAATTAAATTAGAAAAAATACTATTTTACCACTTTATATTTAGCTATCAAGTTATAAAAAATTGCCCACTGTAGTACCTAAATACTCTAGCTCAGCTGTTCTCAAGGTACGTTCTGGGAACCCCTAAAGGTGAATGAACACTTAAGAATATTAAGAAACTACTAACTTACCCACTCCCAAAAAACCCAAAACATTTTGTTAGCATCTGTCCTACCACATAAAATTAGATGTAGTAAAAAAATTTCTATTTTATATGGTATAATTCTTTATTCTAATGGTTTTAAAACATTTTTTAAAGCCAAAGAACATGTCTTCAAACAAACTTTTAGACAAAATAGACGAAAGTATAGGTACTCTGATTATATTCTTATTTAAGTGCCATCAGGAACACATATCCCAATGCTTGACTCTCTACTTGCTTCCTCTTAGCAGTTGCTGAGGTACCACTACAAATGGGTCTCTGGAAACAGCAGTGGAAACAAGACCAACAATGTTCTCTATTATCCTCTTCCCCAAGAGATAAACACTTCTGAGTCCTCTTCCCCAACCCTCATTTTCTCAGCTGATGAACTAGCCCACTTTATAAGGGAATTTTTTTAAAAGGTAAGGCTTCCTCTTTCCACCCTATCAAATCTGTAAACCTACCAACACCTGTACCTATTCTGTCTCTAACATAACCATCCTCCTTTTAATATTTAAGATCCCATTCCCCTACCTATGCTTTGAATCCTAACTTCTCCAAATTCATAGGAATCCTACACTATAAATTAGTCCTTCACATTCCAGTATATTCTCTAACTCCCTCTCAACTAGCTCCTTCCCCATCTACACCTACATTCAAACATGCTCACTTTGCTTCCACCTTAGGAAAAAACAAAAATCCTGCCTGACTCCTATATCCAACACCTCCCCATCCAAATCCTCCAGCTACCACCTTCACTTTCTCTTTCTCTCCAGAAACATGTTTTTTAAAGAATGATCCATAGTCAGTCTCATTCATATCCCATCCTCTCCTCAATCTACTTCAAACTAGCTTCCATACTCATGACTTCACAAAAAGTAGCTCTTATCAAAAGTTCACCATAATTGTTGACAAATCCAAGAAGCATTTTTAAATCCATACCTTACTTAATGTCTCAGTAATTTTTAACCTAACTGTTGAACACTTCCTTCTTTGCAAACCCCGTCTTCTCTTAACTTCTGTGACCCTCCTTGGCTTTCCTTCTACCTCTCTAACCATTTCTTCTCATTTTCTTTTATAGGCTTATCCTCTTCTACCTAGCCATTAAATGGTGAAGTTTCTTAAAATCCTAGGTTCCAGACCCTCTTTTCCTCTCACTACATACTCTTTCCTTGGACAATTCTTATACCAATGATTCCCAATTTTCTATCTATGGCTTAGATTTTCATATCAAACTTTCTTAAGACATCTCTCTTTAGAGTACCAAAAGCCTCCGAAATTTAACGTATGCAAAACTGAACTCATGGATCCTCCCCCCATAAAAATGTTCCCTACCTTAGTGAATGTCAACACCATCTATCCAACCTTAAAAGCCAGAAACCAAGGAGTCACATTTTTTACACTGCCCATTCCTCCCTCCCCATCCTCAATATCCAAGTACTTAACCAAGTCCAATTGATTTTTCCTTCCTATCCTTATATCCATCTACCTCCCTATTTCTATAATAACAGCCCAAATTCAAATCACCTTTGCAATAAACTATCTTTCCCACATCCACTCATGCCCTCTACCTTCATCAAATCTACTATATATTACAATTAGAATGCTCTTTCCAAAACATATATCTAATCAAGTCACCCCTACTTAAAACACTTCAGAGGCTTTCCTTGCCCTTTAGATAAAGATTCAAATCCTTAACATGGTCTACAAGCTTATTTATATTTTAAACATTGACCATAGTGGCATGGATTAATATTTGTGAAGAACATAAATATGATTAATATATTTATGAAATATATTAACGTTTATATGGTGGCTTCCTATTTTTCTAACTTCCTCTGGTACATTCTCAGCCCCTACTCCCAGCTCTCACTTTCCACATTTCAGACACCTGGCCTTATTTCAGGTTCTTTACCTATGCACTCTCTCTCTCATCAGGCTTTCCTCATGTGGTGTACTCTGTACTTCGCCGCACTCTCTTGCCCAGACAGCTCTTCTATGTGCCTCAGATTTCCCTCCAGTGTAATTTCCTTTGTTTTCCTATAGTCTACTCAGCCTAAGTATGTTTTCTTGGTTGCATACTTTCTTTGACTTTCCATTTTTAATACATGTATCAGTTTGTGATTATACATTTAGAAGTATAATGATTTAATTCTTTTCATCCCTATTTTACCATAAACTAAAAAGAACAGGAGCCATGAATCTTTTTGCTCTCAGCTGTCTCTCTCTCTCACACACACATACAGTAAACAAATATTTTTTAAAATAAAACTATCTTTCCTATTGCCTTTTTCTTAACATTATTAATCATAAATATATTAATCATATTTATATTCTTCACAAATATTAATCCATGCCACTATGGTCAATATTCAAAATGTAAAACAAAAATATTTTAAAAATTAAAATAGCTCATTTATGGCTATACATATGATTTTTAATTTTCAAGTTAGTAAGAACCACATCTTTAACATTAACTTAAGCCTTTTAGTTTAAATTAACTTTTTACTAGTAAATTATTAAAAGAAACATTTTAAATGATATCATAATAAAATCCCTTATCCATAATGTCTATATTTGTATTCTTAGTAACCTGTTGTACAATATTATTTGGGGGGGAAAAAAACCTCAATATGCTCAATTTCGAATATATTCATTACTTTCTGTAACCATAGCTGCTTTCAAATTCTTAAGATACTCAACACATAAAAAGTAAAACCAAATTATAAAGCTAAATGTGATAAATATTAGTAACACTAACATAGCTACCACATATTGACTGCACACTAAATGCAAAGCCCTGTGGTAAGTTTCACATGTAAAAACTCAATTATTTTAACCAAAAAAGGTACATACTATTATTATTCCCATTCTAAAAAGAAATCATGGTACAAATAGACCTAGCAGCCTTCCCAAGTTCACACACAAGGAGCAGATCGTAGAGATGAGAGTCAAATCAAGGCAGTCTAACTCCAGAGCCTGCATTCATACTGCCTCACAAATTAACTACCTATTGCCTCAAATATATGTAAATATCAATGTGCAAGATATGAGCAAGTATAAAATAGAAATTTTGAATAATTTTCAACACAGACATTAAACCGAGCCAGAAAAAGAGAAAAACATTTTACAGTTCACGTTCACTACTAAGGAAACTAGCACGAAAGCATAAGTTCCCACAGGTAAAAGGGAGCACTTTAAAAAAAAATCTAAGAGTAGAAATAGAAAATAAAACTACAGTGATATAGTGACAATCCTAAATACCCTCCCCCAAATGGCTACAAGAAATCAACATGATCAACCTTACTTTTCTCAGTATTTCTAAGATTACATTTCCAAACCCTTAATTTAAAATTAGAAGGTATAAGCAGATTAAACTAAAGGGTTAATACCGTAAAATTTACAATTACTATTTTAAAATTTTTATAAATGTCCATTTATCACTAGTGCTCAACTTGTTTTAACACATGCCCCCTCTGATGAACAAAACATTTTTATCTCCTCCCATTAAGATAAAAGAGCCAGCTTTATGGATGTAAACCCTGATGCTACCTTACTGAGATTCACTCCTCTACTGGCTAGCCTAGGGGGCTAGTCAGAGCTTTTTCAAACTTCTTATATCCCCCCTCCACCCCATTCTCAAATGTAAATCACTTGCAATGGTAACAATAATGTTTGGTAAACTACCTATCCTTTTTGTGAAATGTCACCTTATACTGTCTATAGTAGAGGTCAGCAAACACTTTCTGTATAAAGTCAGACAGTAAATACTTTAGGCTTTGGGGGCTACATAGTATCTGCATCCCATTTTCTTTTTTAGTAGCTCTTTATAAATGAAATAACCATCCTTATCTTGGAGGCCTTGCAACAACAGGTCTCAGGCACAATTTACCTACTGCAGCCATAGTTTAACAATCCCTGATAAAGAATGATAAGGAAAGAAACTGAGCTTTATGAGTGGTTTATTATTCTGCATCTTTGACTAAATGAACCAGTTTCTGGTTACTATGCTACTTCATACAAACAGTCATCCTTTCCAGCCAAGAAAATTTTGCCATTATCAGTGGAAAGTATTGTAAAAAGGTGTTATCACTGGGAAGAAAATACAAAGGATCTGGAAACTACCGCATTCTACCAGACACGATCATTAAGAACTTCTCTACTCAATTTTTAAAGAAATGGTCAGTAATTCAGAATAAGAAATTTCAAGTCAAAGAGCAGGGTTTAAACTTGCTGAGTGTGGGGAAAACATTTATCTTTCTAAGCTTCAGTGTCCTCATCTGTATGACTGGTATTGCAACAATCACCACCTTTGAAAATAGTCATGAATTATTAAATTATTTAAACCACGTTAAGTTCTTAGCATTGGACCTGACATAGAATTGGTTGTTACTTTACTCTCCATATTACATACTACATATTGGTCTTTCATGTTCAAAAAAATCTTTCTGGACCTAAACAGGGAAAAAAAAATGTGGATATCTTTTTAACGATCTTTGCAAAGTGAGGTTTGATCAATATATTCATTCCAACTACTTGATTTACCTGTGGCATTTTCCTCTAGCGTATAATTCTTTATGAAAATAAGATGCACCTAATGTTCGGCACCAGGATGATCTGTCTGGCTAGGGCTATTTACTTCATCATTATGTCCTGAACACCGGATTGGTTCTAAAAAAGTCAGTTTTTCAGATCTTCTCACAATTTGGTGTTACAGTTTTAAGTTCTAAAAGGCCAGCTGAATGGAATATATTTTTATGACTATTCTAGCAAACTTAGAAATTTTTAAAAACCCCATATTCACTAATTACTCTGTAAGGCCTACTATTAAAATCCCAGCCCCTAAACTCCTCAAAACTTCCAAGTTTATAATTATAAATCTGTTATCATTATAACAAAGCGTGGGCTAAATTTTATCTATAATATTTAAAGTATGCATTTTCTGATTTTGTTTTTTACTGTAATAGCTTTTCCACAGAAAAACAGAGTACTTACTTTGTGCTAAGTGTTCTCAAAATGTATTTAATCTTCATAAGCAAATAAGCTTAGTGTTCTCCCTATTTTATAGGTAAAGAAAACTGAAGTTCAAAGGTAATACCATTTGTCCAAGGGCATACATTTGGAAAATAGAAGAAACAGTAATCAAACCCAGGTCTCCTGATTTCAAGTTTACTATTATTTTTTATTACATTCCGTTTCCTTCTCAGAACTCTAGGTTTCCCCCCATTATCACACAAGTTTGATGATTAAAAACTTAACAGAACCCATATAAGTCAAGTCAAATCCTCTAAGCTGGATAACTCTTCTCAGAAGATCCCTTAGATGCCTATGATTTCTTTATAAGGAGAAGTATAAGAAAATTAACATTGAATCTTGCCGTCAAAATTAATCTTGGTGGTCTATTTACTCTTAATTGTGAATAAACAAGCTTGAGAGGCTATGTCTTACATTCAGAATTTAGTCAACCATTAAGAACTCATTTAGATGATAATAATTCAGTTCATATTATCCCAAATTTTATTTATCATCATTTGATTATATCTTGTTATTAAAAAACTCTATTCAGAATTAAGGTTTCCATAAACCAACGTAGGGATGGCTCTACAAAATTTAAAATACAACAAAATGACAAATTTTAACTTCTTAAAATAACACATTTTGAAGTTTTGTTTTTAATCAAGTCATTTGCTAAGCAAAATTTGTGCAATAAGAAATCCTCTTCAAAACATTATTTACTCAGGATAATTTGAAACTCAAATTTATGAATCTGGTAAAAAAGTTACTGTCTTACTTTAAAGATGGAAAGCCTTTAAACTGTTTATCCTTAAAATGCCAATGTAAATAATCTTAAGAGAACAACCAGTTTCACTTTTAGTAATGTTTCAGTTTCAAACACAGTACTCAAAATAACAAATACTTCACATACAGTGACAGCAAAGTTGTTTCAGACAATGCATGTTTCACCAAGTTGCCTAGAATTTAGTGTTTCTACACCCCAGAACTAAACCAGAGTGAAATGACACAAGTAAAGGTAAATATCTTCCTACATTTAGACTATAACCTTTGCCAAAACAAGCTACATGCCTGTTCTCTATCTATGATAGAAACCAAATGGGCCATGCCACTATGACAACAGAACAGCCAGAGTCCAGAATGCAGTCATCCCTCAGCATCTGCAGGGGATTGGCTTCCAAGTGCCCCTCCATACCAAAATCAAAATCCATGATGCTTGTTCCCCCTTATATAAAATGGTGCAGTATTTGCATATAACCTACACACATACTCCTGTATACTTTAAATCATCTCTAGATTTATAATACCTACTACAATGTAAATGCTACATAAGCAGTTATACTGTATTTTTACTTCTACTATTCTTTACTGCTGTATTATAATTTTTCATTTTTTTTTCCAAAATATTTTTGATCCCCTGTTGATTGAATATGCACATGTGAAACCTGCGGATATGGAGAGTCAGTAACTGTACACGGATTCTTTCTGTGCTACCCTTGCAAAAGGCTGCCATCATCCATCCCTACTGCCATGGATAGCCTAGGTCTTATACTACACATCTCATTCCTCTTAAAATTTAGTTTTAACTTAAACAGAAGTTGCATCAGACTTCTGCTGCAATTAAGATGCCACCCAAATTTTCTTAGTATCAAAAACTCATTCAACCATCCTCTTCCTTATCTGTGACACCCAAGCTCAAATAAGGCTCCTTATGTAAGGCAAATAACTAACGGTGGACCTGATTCACGACTGATGATTGACTGCCTTCTCTGTAGTGACCACAAGTTCTTACACTTATATGTATCACTGTTCAATATCCCAATTGTTTGAGTTTTCAGTATCCTGCTTTCTCAAATTCCATAAAGAAAAAAAAAAAAAAGCAGTATCATTTTCCCCAATTTGGTATAAAATACTTACACTCCTCCATGTTCCATATGCTCAAGAACATATTAATTCCAAAGTAATTTGGTAACAGTCATAAATTACTCATAATTTCACCAACATAGCTTCTCAACAAAATAGAAACTGAAAATCTTCTTACATTTAAAATTTATTTCTAAAATTTTAAATGTGATTCCTATAATAGCATTTATCACTTTTAGATATAATTACAAAAGCAACTTAAATATCCTAATTAGCTGTTAACAATTTTTTTCTAATATACTCACATAATACCTGATTTTCCTGAAGTCAATTAAAAGTGCATTAAAATAAGAAGTTATTTTAAATGGATATGCTCAGTATTCTCTGTTAACTAAAGGCCATATTTTTCTAAGAACTCTGAGATGTATATAAGGAAACTACTAGTAAGAATGAAATTAACCACTTTAGTATTACTTGTTCAGAGTAAGTTGTGCAGGATACAATCTTACTTGTTAGAATTCTGTAGTGACATGGTAGATAACCACAAAATTTGGGAAAGGAAAGAACGGCTGTAGTAGGTGAGAGAGGAGTTTCCAGATTTTTAAAAACACAACAAAAACTTGTAGTCTATCCTATAAAGAAATTCTGAATGGATGAAAAAATTGACACTGACAGGATTTATTTAACCTAAAAGTAACTTAAGGGTTAATTCAAGACTTCATTATATTCTGTTTAAAACATATATATATTAAACAGAATGACAAAACAGAAGACAAAACATGTCCTGACAATTCCCAAAAAGAATACAAACTATTTTGATGGTATTAAATCCCACAAACACCTCTACAGGAGGAGGCAGATGGAACAGTCAAGCTCCCTTCACATATTCCTAAATGTCATCTGATCGTTACCCAAAGAAAAAAAGCTTCATATATCCTCTAATCAACCAGGATATTTCAATCACTCAAACATTTCTTAACGTTCAGTGTTCCACAAAAAAAGTCACAGTTGGAATCAGCAGCAAAATTTTTCTATCCACAATGCCTTTAAAATGATTTATTTTTGGTGTTTACTAAACTTTTTTTGTTTCTTAGGCTTAATGATTTCATCCTTAAGTCTATAAAGTAATTATACTAATGGCATCTTCTGAAGTTTTAAAGTGGCCTTCTGTATACTTCATATACTATGTCAGAAAGTTATACATACTTGTTTCTGAAATAAAAGGTTTGCTTAAAGAAAACTTTAATACAACATTATAAAGTTTCAACTGAAACAACCTTTACTACCACTAGCTCTGATAATAGCAAACCCAAACCCTTACATGGTACTTGATTCATGCCAGTCAGTTATCACTCACAGACCATACAAACTAGGAGCTATTATTAGACTGTTTTACAGAATGGGAAATAGACTCCCTGAATACTATTCTGCCTCATAACAATTATATAAAATGCCACTATGTGGGGAGGGGACAATCCAACTCCCCCTTTATGTCTATGCAACCTTGCAATTATTCAAGAGTATTAAGAATCTAATGGGCATTTATTTCATTTAAAAATTCTTATAAATGCTTCAAATAACTTAATATGGTACAAGTACCAATAGAATAATTTTATGTGTAAGAAAGAATCAAGTTTTGCCCTTTCAGCCCCTCAACGTATACTATTCCCCTTACATCTAACATATTTTATTCATCATTAAAATGACTGTGAAAGATTAAGGCCCTATTTTATAGACTACCAAGGAAAGCTTATTATTTCACTGATATTCCATTTAAAAAGGAAATAGTAACTCTACTATACACATTTACTTCATTATATGCTTGCCCCACAAAAAAATTATACTCATCAAGTCTTAAAAGTATCACATTATCTTTAATACAGACTGGGAACTCCCGATTCAAAAACATTTAATATGTTATCTATTTTTTTCCCTAAAAGTTGTCTCCTAGGTTTTATACCTTAATTTTCACATTAATCAGCATACACTAAATAAATGTAAATCTAAGACATATACTTAAGTAAATCCTATTCATGGTTCCTGTTCATCTCTGAATTTGAGACCACCAATAATTTATGAAAACTAGTACTTAAACCACAGTGAAAAACATAGTAATTATAGAGAAATGAAGAGGTATTCTACAATGTGGTTAGTGTCTCAAAAATCTTCATCTTTGCAATGAGAAATGATATTACAAAGAATGGCACTGTGAAAAGTGTTTATACAATTTTCTAACCTGCATAATTTCTCTAGATCTACTTTTCTGTGTTTTGGAAAATTAAAACTCCAAGAATGAAATAAATTTTAGCACTTAAAGAAAATGTATTGCTATTTCTAGTTCAAAATCACGTACTTTCAGATCAGAAAAATTTCAGTCTACTTATTTTTCAAATGAGGTAACGGGTAAAGAGAAATTCCATGACTTGCCCAAGATTACCTACAGGCTAACTGTCTGCAGAGCTTAAGACCACAATCCACATCTCCTGACTCCCAATCCTTTCACTTGAGAAAGATTTCTAATAAAGTAGAATCATTTAAAGAAAAGCAAATATCACTATTTAAAAAAGCAAAATGTACATCATTTGAACAGATTAGCAAAACATGAACACAGTTCTTAAAAAAGAAAAAAAAAAGCCTTGTAAAGCAAAAATGTAATCAAGGGTCCCAAGTCTGGTAAAAATGCTTGAAAATTCTGCCTCAAGATCTCATAAATATGCAATCACCATTAACTGACAACTACAAAGCAGATGTAATAAACCACCAGTTCCACTATTCACACCAAGAGATAAATAAATGACAAAGCTTTTCCCTTTGTCCAATAAAGTTGGGTTTTTTTCTTATTCTATATAAAGTTAGCCTATGCTTAGCTCCATTTAAAAAATAAGAACTTTGATAAAAACTTGAGAAATTCACTTTGCTTTAAAAAATCTCAAATTTTAAAAAATATAAAATCAGATTAAATGTATACCATAGCATCTAAAACAATTTTTAAATTCCTATTATGTTCTATTCACTTTGTTAAAAATGTTTTCAATCTTAAGGTAGATGGTAATAATCACAGTCGTGTTTTATAATATCAATGGCAGAAATAACTCTCAGATTATGAACTTTTCCTTTTTCAATCATACTTGAAACAAATGCATCAATTTTATTTTTTTTAATGTGTAAATTTTTAAAACTGCTCTTAAAAACTCCACTTTCCTCTTAAGCAAAATTCAATCATGGTGATTATATCTGTAGGCTGACTACAGATGCTGATCAATGCCTATTTTTAAACTCATATGTACAAATATTATCTCCATCTTAAATAGCTATAATGTGAGTTTTCCTAGAAATTTCAATCTGACATAAGAATTCTCCCATTAAAAATTTTGCTTAGTTTATCAGTTGACATAGTGACAAATCATTTCCAGGCAGAGTAGAAACTAATGAAACTACAAACACTTTCACTCACCAAATAATCTTCAAACCAATATTAAATAAATTCAGTTTGATACACAACAAAATAAAACTTTTTTAAGTCATAAGAATAAATTAACAGTATACACAAGAGACTTTGCATGTGCTCACCTATATGTAAATTTTCAAGATCTATTAAACAAAAATAATGTGTTTAGAAATCTGGTGTTCCAAAATGTTTTTAGATCTAACTAAACCTCAATAAAAAAGTAAAATAAAGTTAAATCGCTCACACACTTAGATATATGGTTTGAAGAGTAAGAAAGCACCTCAAATGGTGCCTCGCATCCAGTAGATAGAGTGAGCAAAATGCTAAGTGAATAAAAAGAGAAAATGAATCAAAGAACTCCAAGTTCTAATGAGAATTCTTAACTGCCTCATGAGTATGCCAACATAACTGTTCTGTTAAGAAAGTGAAAACTCCAAGCAAGAAAAACCACTTCCATGCAAAACACATGGATTTTGATAACAACACACTGATAATGACAATACTTACTGCATCTTAAATCTGAGAAACAGACTAGGAATGTAAATTCACTTTACTAGTATTTCACAGATAAGAAACTCCTCTCCCACACCGAAAAGAAAATCAAATCAAAATGAGTACCTGTGTTTTTATTGCAGAAAACAAAATGATATTCCTACAAGGATTCCACATTCCCATAATTTGGCCAGATACCATTAGATGCTTCATTTAAAAAATATAAATATATACATTACCAAAACTCTCCAAGTTAAGAAAACACAGCAGTCTTCAGTGACTTGGAGTTTGTGGGTTTTTAAGAGATGCAAAGATGAGTTTCGTAAAACCTGCCCCATCTTAAAAATGGAATGTTACAACCTTTGTGATAATTTTTTCAAATAGCAAAGAAGTCATGTAAATACACTAAAAATTTTTGTCAAATATTTATAAACCTAAAAATTAACTTCAAATATTACAGTTAGTGAATCTTAAAGTTTACTTCAAACTCTATTCACTTTAGCCAACTACTGAAGGAAAGTAGCCAAAATCACCACTTGAAAACTAACAAACTTTAAATGTGGAAATTAATACCCTGTAATGTCTCCACTAGATTTACTGAACTTCAGTACCCTTGCTTACTTCAACAGCTATGAGCAGTCATCAACTTATATTAAATTGTAAGAGATTTATACACAAGAGAGATGTACTATACTCAAAAATGAAACAAAAGTCATCAAAATCATGCCATGCCTCCACTTCACAAGAGACATTCATTCTAAGCTACCTGAAGCTTTCTAATCATTAGAGAAGCCCTAATGAGGTAACATTAGTACTTACAACTACCTCAAAACAGTTACAAATGTCTCACAAAACCAATGCACTGCATAAATTTTAAAGGCTTGGTAAGCCCTGGTGTGACTGCTTTAAGTGGCCAACACACGTATTTATACAACCTCTATCAGTTTAGGAGAAGAAAATGTTACAGAAAATATAGCTCCTTTAAGGTAACTTTACTTTTCCAAGCACAACACTAGATTGATAGGTCCACTTCTGGAAAGCAATTTCTAGAAATTACTAAAATATTCACTTTGAAAACCCACAAAATTAAGAAAAAGGTATTTTTTAAGCTATTAAAATATACCCCCAACATAAACAGAAAAACTTTTACTGGCCAAGCTCCATCCCACAGTAAATATATAGGTAAAAATCAAAACTCTTCAGTGCCCTACAGTAGTAGTTTTTAATTGAACAAAGGGCATACCATGAGAATTAGCAAAATTAGAAAAAGCCTTTAAACTTCTGGTCTTCGGGTGTTTACAGGCGTTACACTTCTGCAAATACGTTTTGGGAAAGGCAAGATACGCCGCTGGCCAACTAATCCTCACACATCTGAACCCTTCCAACAAAAAACCTAGATCTGAATTTAAGGATAGCAAAAGAAACGAGAGAGGGGAGGAAAAAATGTCTTGCCACGGTTCCGCAGCGGCTGAATGGCCTGCTTGTGAAATGCTAATGCCACTTCGGAGCAGTTAGTCACCAGCCATTGTGTAGGGCAGGAGAAAGCCGAGCCGGCCGCGCGTGCGAAGCCAGCGAGCGCGCCCTCCCTCCTCGCGCCGCTCCCGCCGCCGCCGCCTCGCGCGCGCCCCCGCGCCCGCACGGACGCGCGCGCCGGCCCCTCCTCCTCCGGCCTTGCACTGCACAACACTCATGACGTATCTTTATTTCTAGCACATTAACAAAATATCACAAATAAATTGTCCGCAGCCCCTGCGGCCCCGGGGTACGGGTCCCCCCGGCCACTGGCCCCCGCAGCCCCCGCGCCGGCCTCCCAACCCTCCCCGTGGCCTTTGGAGCTTTCACGTTCTGGGGCCAAGTTTTTGTCTCTGTAAAAAATTGCGGGAAATTCAATTTTTATTCGACTCAGGGAAAAGTTTCTTTGCTCTGCGACGTGAATGTCTCACCAGATTCTGGTAGGTCCTGGGATGCTCCTTCCCGGTCCAGTCGGTGCGCCGAGGCAGCAGCTGCGGGGAGAGGACGCCCCGTGAGCCCGGCCCCGGCCCCGGCCCGCCCGCTCCCCTCCCCCGCCCGCCCCGCGCCCCGGCGGGGACCCCGAGCCCCGCGCCCCGCGCCCCGGTGGCGGCGGCGGCGGCGCAGCGGCCCAGGGGCGGCCGCGCGGCGGCGGGAGGAGCCGGGCCGCCGCCGCCCTTACCTCCTTCTCGGCCACCTCGCGGATCAGCACCTGCAACAACAAAGCAGGGAGAGCTGAGCCCCGCGCCCCGGGCCGCGGCCCCGCCGCCGCCGCCGCCTCCCTCCCCCACGCCCGCGAGCGGCGAGCGCCGGCCCGGCCCGCGCCGCGCGCCGCCGTACCTGAGCCGCCTGCTGACAGGGTCCATCTTCCAGGAACCGGGCGATGAGGAAGTAGAGCTCTGCGCGGGAGAGAGGGACGGGGAGACACACAGGCTGAGCGGCCGGGCGACGGGGGGCGGGGGACCGCGGGCGGAATCGCCCGGTGCCAGCGGCCCCGGCAGCCCCCCGACTTACCCGATCGCAGCTCCGAGAGGCCTTTCCTCTCACAAGACATGTTTATGGGTCACTTCAGGGCCGCCGACGGGACACCCCGCCGCCGAGGGGAAGCGGGGACGGTGCCGCCGCCTGCCCTATAGCTGTCACTGTGTGTTCACGAGCCGATCCTCGGCTCCACCATTCAAGCAACGGCGGCGGAGGCGGAGGAGGAGGAGGAGGAGGAAACAACAACTCTCAGGCAGCGGCTACGGCCGTAGCCGCCTCCGCCACGGATCCCTCCGCCGCAGAAAGGAGTCCGCCGCCTTCGCGGCCCCGGGCTCGGCCCCGTCCTCACCCCGCGCCCCCGCCCCCCGGCGCAAAAAGAGTGCCTCCGACCCCTCGCCCCCAGCGCCCCGTACCCGGCACAGCGCGACCCCTGCCCTCGCCTCCCCGGCCGGGGTTCGATTTATTTATTTATTTCCAGTCGGAGAAGATGTCGGAGCCAGAGCCGCCGGTTGGCTGGAAGGCGCTTTTCTCTGTGGAGGCCGATCGCAGGAGGGAGGGGGCCGGGGACGGCTCCGCGGAGGGATCTGACGCACACGGAGCCGCAGCACAGGCTCTATTCAGCGGCGCTGGCTGGAGCTGAGATGGAAGTTAGTTTCTATGTAGCAGAAATAGGAAACAAATGAAGCAAAACTGCCCAAAGAGGGGAAATGCCCCGAGGATGGGTCTCACTCTCACGCGCGCACACAGACACACACGCAGAGAGCACTCTCACGCTGGGCAAACTCGGGATCGCGCTACCCTGCCCGAGTTGAATGATAGTGTTTGGTTTCTGTCTCTTGCCATGTGCATGTGTATAAATGCTGCGGATTGGCATCTGTGTAAGTCTTGTCCTGCGTTATTTCTGCAGCCTATGCAAGTGTTGTGTAATTTATTGGAGTGCTGTATATTGCAATAGAGGTTTGGGCTGCTTTTTGTTAGGCACTTGCGTTTCGCAAACCCGTTATTTGTTGAAGCCACCGCTGCATATTTCTTTTAGTACTGCCATTGCCTTAAGCGTGCATTTTTAAAATGTTTTTTATTGTTAAACGGGCAAAGCGAAGTCCTAGTTTGTACTTCAGATACTCTTTTTCCTTATTACAAAAGGCTAGTGGTGGCTAATTTAGGGATTTGGGATTAAAGAACCTTAAAGCTTTTTTAAGTGTTTTCAAGAAGGGATAATGTAAACCTGAGGGAAAGGAAAGGACGCTAATATATATCTCTAACTGATCTGGAGGTAATTTAGTGACAGATCGATAACCTACCGAAGGGTATTGAAAGAGTATACTACAATTTAGCCAAGGTGATTAGTGATTAAATAATTTAAATGACCTGTGTATCTTGCAGTTGACTTCGTCATGCTAATTAATGGCTTCTAATTTGAGGTGTAAACCATTCCTGTTTACAGTTAATCACGGGAAGACTTCTTGAAAACTGACGAAAAGAGAAAAAATTAATCTTTTGTAAATTAGTATGTAATTACCGGTTTTAAATGCTAAATCATACATCTGTGTTTTGCTGATGAGGATAAGGGCCTTGTTTTTTTAAAAAAACGAATATGGGTGAAATTAATGGAAACAATGGAAAAAGCCATTTGTTAGAAAACAAGGACACCAAGTGATTTTTATCTCCAGATGATTTAAGCACTTTCCAAAAAGACTTGAGAGTTCAATTTTTTCAAAGATTGCATGTTAAAGGAAATTAGGATAGTCATTCTTTTGTTAACATTTAACAAAAGATTCTCCTTAAAATTTTTAAATAACAAACTGCATTTTATGGGTCTGGTTTTAAAAGGTTATTTGTGGGGAAAGGACCAACAAGCTGTATTGTGGTTTTCTAGATTGTTTCTTTAAGCCTTGTGCCCTCCTAGCTCCTTACATTCCTAGTGGGAAATACTTGCTGCAACTGCCTTGAGCTGCACTGCAAGCCCAAGTGTGATGCACTAGTGTGATGCCTTATACTAAAACATCCAGAAATCATCGTACATGTGAGAAAGAAGAAAAAAAGCCTCAAACCCTTTTGAATAATAGAATGTAAAATTGCCGTTTGTAACTCAATCTTAAAATAAAAATGGAAGGTTACCATGACTTGCCTTACTGCAGCCTAGTTATCTGAATAACTGGGTTTTTTTTAATGGCTGTCCTCAAATACTGAAAATATTTGCCTCTTTAAAGACACTTAATTCTGTTCTAACTATTACAGGTAAAATAGCCTGCTTCTAGATGGTTAGGCTTGAAAAGATAGACATTTTATATGCCTCTTTGCAGTTATATTTATTTCTGTGACTGGTGCTGTTTTAACTTTTAAAGTATTCTTCAAATAATTGTGATATTTTACATTATCATGATGTTCTTCAAACAAACAGGTTTTAGGAACTAAAAATTATAGTTGAGATTTTCTGGTTAGAAAATGTTTGTATTAGTATGATTTTTACTAATAGATGTTTTATCTTTGTGAAGGAAAATGAATCAAATTATGGTATGAAATATAAAATTACTCTGGGTCAAGTTTTCCATATATATTTTGTGAGTGTTATGTAAACATGGAAAACTGGCATGATTATCTCATGTATTCTTTTCATTTAGAAGCTACGAAGTTTTTTCCTAAGCATACTGCTAGTACTTAGCTCCTCAAAAAATTTTAAGGAAAATTCCTTCTCTAAGTTTTCTAAATATTATGTTATTGTCATTTTGATTAACCTTTGACAATGTTTATAGTTTCTTTTTCAAATATTTAATTTGAAGATAGTTGTAACCCTGCTTTGAACTAATTAATAACTATCAGTGTTATAAGAAAATATGGATTACCTAATAAAAAGTGAAACTTCTCTTCAGCCAAATAAACTATTTGTTTCTAACAATGGATGTTAAATTGAATTCTACTAAGTCCTTCAAATGTAACAAATACTTTTAATTTCTTTAAACATAAAACACATTTCTGAATTCTGGCATCATTACTTAACTATAAGGTTTATTAAGTTACTTATTGTACATGTGTACACAAAAGGTCTGTACATGTCAAATAGAAAGAAAATCTTGTGTGGCAGTTCTATATTTTAGTTCCCGAAGCAATGACCCTTGCAATTCTTTTCTCAGCTAACTCTTTTGCATATAAGGATAGTTCAAATTCCATCTACATCCTTTTCTGTTTGTTCATTTTAACGTTTTCATGGACTTCAAAAATAAAATGTCGATTTTAAAAGATCTGCATGCCTTTTAAATAAGAAGGTTAACAAAAAATAGCAAAAGTTTGGAAAGCCAACAACTAATGTTTTTATATAATACAGTCTCTTTAGGAGAAATGTAAACTTTTCTTGAAATGTAAAAGTTTCTGTGAAATTCATCGCTTTTTACTTGGCATCACATGAAACAAGATAAACATTTAACAAAAATTTTGTCCAGATCTTCGTAAGCTATTATTCTAATAAAATAATCAAATGCTGACATTTAAATTCTTTCTGGGACAAGATAGAGTAGTATTTTTGAGTAAAAAAAATTCTACATTTATGAAATTGGGTTAGTCTCCACTTTTAAATTATATATTAAATCTTATTTTTGTTTTGATGTTAGGCTTCTTCCATAGCAGAAGCTTTTATCCTATTAAGTATAAAAATGGAAAAGTAGAAAACACTCTTCTCTAAAAAATACCTTTTTTTGAATATTTATCTGATCCAAGAACAGAATACAACTGTCAAAGGATCTTGTTTAACCACACTCCTCCTTGTGGCTTGCTACACCATATTGTATGTTTCTGTCCATACCTGTCTGACTTTCTTTCTCTCAATACACACATCCTCCTTCCTTCATAAAGCATGAATATTTATCACATTTGAAGTACATGAGCAGATATACTATTTGACTGGTACAGAAAGACTAGGGATAACCAACTTTAGTAAGTCATTCCATTATTTAACAATTTTTTTTGTCGTTTAACATGATTTAACAATTTTCCCTTATATGTCACTGAGAACCTTTCTTACATAAATTAGAGCACATTTCCTTTTAATCTGTAACAAAATTTAGCTGGTCCCTAACGATAATATAATCCCTTACATATTTAAATGTTGTTAGTAATTCACTCAATCTTTTTTTCCTCCAAGTTAAATAATCCTAGCAGTTTATACTTTTTATAAGTCCTAATTTGCAGAAGAAATACGCATCTTCATGGATTTATTTATATGGTTTTTTAAAATATCACTCCATGAGTTTAACAGTACAATTACAAAGATTAAAGGAGAAAAACAATTTTAGAACATATTCCCCTAAGATTTGGAGCAACACAGTGGATAAAGCAGAAAAAGCTGTTCCAGATGGCAGGAAACATAAAGGAGAAGTCTGTAGGCATGTTCTGTCATAGGAAGATGTCTGATGGACTGGGAGTGGGCTGGGTTGAAAGAAGAGAAGGTAGACTTGCGGGGAGGAGCGGTGCAGAGGCTCTGGAAAGTTGCTGGCGGAAGTATTTTAAATAAACCATACTATTATCAATGTGATTTTAAGATGGGATTTAGGGGCATGAGTTATGTAGTCACTTGCCTTTACATGTGCCTGAATTCATAAACTTCAAGAACCCCAAAGAAGAAAAATCATTTTAGTTTTGGAAAAGGAAGGGGGAAAGTTTATCTGACAAGTAGTGAGGAATCTCTACATAAATAAAAAATAAAAACACTGGGAATCAAGAACACAAAAGTAGACACTGTTGGTGAGGAAAGAGAATAGTTGTTTGAAAGAATAAAGTCTGAACTGTTAGAATGCCCACAAATCTGACTTGAGATGCATATATAAGTAAGGTCCAACTCTAAACTGAGAAGAAAGCCAGCTTAGATTTAAACTGACTTTGTAACCAAAAATGGTCTTTCCATTTTCTGAATTCCTATAGGAGGCCTGTCTAATTATACAACCTAATTTGTTTATTTTGCTTTTGTGTGTGTGTGTGTGTGTATTGTGGGTAAAGAACCCCTTGACTTGTGCCTCTGTGGCTTTATTCCCTTTGATTGAAATATGCATACACTTTTATTGAAATAATGATTAGCTAACTAGCACAAAGAATGATTTCTATCATACAGTTATAAAATTTAAAATAATACTGATACCAAGTAGATCTTTTAACTGTGATATGTGTACTAAAATTTAAGAAAAGTTTACAATTTGATTTTGAGATTACACCTACAAATCCTGTTGCACTTATAATTTTCATGCTTACATTTGAGTGCATAAATAGATAGTGCAGTGGGGGGCGGTGGCTGTGCACCTGTAGTCCCAGCTACTCAGGAGGCTGAAGTAGCAGGATCGCTTTAGCCCAGGAGTTCAAGTCCAGCATGAGCAAACATAGCTAGACCCTGTCTCTAAAATATATATACAGATGAAATCGTTATAGTGAATTTTAAAATGCTCATCAAAAATTACCATCTGACAATGATTTATAGACAAACTAAGATAGCCTTTAAATGGGATATTGTGGTAAGAACATATGTGCTATTTCACCTCAACAGTTATCAGAAGTAATGTCACTGGACATCATTAGGGAACGTCTTTCTTAAGAATGTTGAGTAAGTGGTATCATGTGCGAAGGAAGAAATATATCATTTTTTTATCTTATTCTCGTCTCTCTGGTTTGTACATGTTACACTTTGTACTTGTTTTTGTCATTCAGTGTTTGGGGTTTTTTGGCAAGTGGATGTATAAGATTTTCATCTTTCCATGATATTTCTGTATTTTCAGTTTTTTCAACGTGTCTTTATAAAATTTTCCTTCTCTTCTGTCACTGAAACTTTAGTTTCCAATGGTAAACCTACTATGGGAAATAGGATATATAATTATTTGGAAAAACAATTCCCATCTTATATTATCAGTTTGGATATATCCTAAGAACTCTAAAAACATAAAGATGAAGCTATTCTTTCTTCTTATAGGTGAGAGTGTCACACATTAAAATCTTAAACATCTCTTATTTTCCCCTGTCCTGGTAATTATACAAAAGACTAGAGAAACAATTTTAAAAATTAGTGTCAAAAGGAGGAAAAACTAACCGCCTTCCTTCCTTCTTTCCTTTCTTCCTTCCCCCCTACCTTCCTCCCTCAGCTTTTTCATAAGGAAAGAAATGAACTGCTAGGCAGCAAGCATTTTCTGTTTGTGTATATATGCATTTTGGTGTGTTACTTAATTTTTCTTATTTCAACATTTTTGTCAAAGTCAAGGTAAATGTGGCCTCTTCAGATGTTAGATTTTACTGACTTAGAGGAATTGCTAAATTTTTAAAAATTATTTTTGCATCTTTCAGACTCTAATTTGTAGTTTCCAGGACTTAAACCTTGACTCAAACTTCTCTACAGTTAATATTGCTTAACTTCACCTCTTTGAAATATTTCAGTATCTCATTTTATTTTCATTTTTAGTTTCAGATCCCATCATACCGGAACTCATTTCATTTTCAGATCCAGATCCCAGCATACCTTTAAAAATTCTTTAAAAAGCAATGTGTGTTAAAAACACAATTGCAAATTTCCATGGCACAATAGTGAAGGTATTTTTCCCTAATGGCTATCAACAGGCATTCTTCTGTTAGATTAATAATTAGAAAGGTAATTTCCTCTTTCAAACACCCAATTTCTTTTCCTTTTTATTATTTTAGCATCTTTTCCCTTTTTACTACTAAGAATATTTTAACAGAAACTTATTTTTTAAATATTAAAAAGAAAAATGAATAAGAACTTCTGTTACAAGTTCTGGTAACCTATATGACTATGAAGCTGTGGGTTTTTTTTTTACCTGGGCAAAATTATTTGAGTTAACATAGGAACCCAAAGTCAACATCTAACATCTGTCTCTTGCTCCTGCTACTATGGTATCCTCATTGCAGCATCCTTCCTTTCTCTCTGTGTGTCAGCTAAAGAATCATCATTTAAACACTGACTTGTAACTTGACCTTCATTATGTACTTTATTAGAACACATGGAGATGCCCAGCTCACCAGAGGCAGCAATATCCCCCTCTAACTGCTACACCTGGAAAGCAAAGTTTTCATAGTCTGGCCAGTCTCCAGAAATTATCAATTATTAAAGTCTGATTTTATTTAGCAGCAATAACTCAACTTATTGAGTGGACTTCAAGATATATGAATCAATGACTATACATACCATTCAAATTTAAGTACAAAGAATTCACATTCCTGAAATAGAAACAATGAATGTACTTACTTCATATTGACTGTGTTTTTGTGTCTTAACCTCATTGCTTTTAGTACAAAATGTATATATTTTACAATACTAGCAGGAATAGAGTCTACCAAGTTCTTTTTAGCAACTGCAAAATAACAACATAAAATTTTGTCAAATAATCACTTGAGTATGATATAGATTCATGCATTTTCAAAATACGTTTCGGAGTGAGAGTAAAAAATTAGCACCTAATTTCTAACAGGTTAGTTTTATTTATACAATATTACCCATGGAGAAGTTTGAGTTAAGAAGTCTTCTAAGCCACAATTCAATTGAAACTTACAAACTAGAGTTGAGTTGCATTGACTCCAAAATATTTTATAGTGTGCAGTGTTTTTTCCTTTCATTTGGTTTTTTTTAAGTTACAAAAATAAATTGTCATTCTTTAAAATTTTAGTTTTTTTTACTAAGATATGTATGCTTTAACACGTTAATATTTGGAGTCTAGAAATCAAGTCACTTTAACTTGGGAGAAAATTTTTAAACTTCTTTATTCTGGAAAAAGTTCCAACATTCAAAAAAGTAAAGAGAATTGATAGATGACCCTCGGGCTCCCAATTCCCAGCATTCACAATTATCCACATTTTGACAATCTGGTTTTATCTATCCTCCCCAACCTTTCTTGCTTGGATATTTTAAAGTAAATCTCATCATTATGCTTATAAATAATTTGGTGTGTAGTCCAGAAGCAAACTCCTGAGTCCTTTTATTGATTGATTGACTCTTTTATTTGCTACTTCCTATATTAAACATTCGTTGAGCATCTACCATATTCCAGACACTGGATTAAGCCCTGGAAATTGATTGGCTGGGCAATGTCATTAGTGCCCTTTTTAAGAAGTTCTCTGATGATTGGAAATGTAAATTGCTAACAAATCAGATCGTATAACTCAATTGCTTGAACACCATTCATGATACTTCATGACTCCTGGACAATTGTGAGATCCTTTGTGATGTGCCCCGTCAAACTCTCCACACCGAAGTTTATCCACCAGACCATAATCACTCTAAACTCTTTCTATATGGAAATATTTAGTTTTCCAAATATGTCTTTATTTTTTCACAAATGCCCATCTCTGCTTCAGGAACCTTCATCTCCAAACCAGGCCAGTTCCCATGCATTTTTCAAGAGACAGCCCATTCATTGCCTCTTTAGGAAACATTACTTTATGCCTCTCCTTCCAACAAACAAACCACTAGGTTTTCATCCTTTGTGCTTCCAGAGGGTCTTCTGTATGTCTCCACAGTAGCACAGCATTCAAGGATATTACAGTTTTATATTGTTCTGACTCACTAACTAAACTAAGAGATTTTTTTTTTTAGGACACTCTCTGATTTTTGGATTTCTGTATCCCCATTAGGTGGAGCAATTCAGAATATATAACAGGCACTTGATAAATTCAGTGGGTTTTTTTTTCTTGGAATGCATTTGTTAAATAAATAAACTCTGGTCATTTCTGGAGGTATATTAGTTATCCTAACAATGACTCCAGTTTCCTATAATTTCACAAGACTAATGGAGGTACATGGAACCATTGATAGTTTTCCCATTGAAGGGAAAGAAACAAAATGTGTGTTGTATTTAAAAGAAACACCAAAATATCATGTGACATTTGGATATCACTCTGCCCTTTCAGAGTCTTCATGACAGTATTATTTGAACATAAAATGAAGGAATAATTCGATTGCAAAAAATGGGTTGCAGAATACAAAGCAGTGGCAAAAAGAAAAAGAAGGCCTAACCTAAAGTAATGGACAGCAATTCCCCTTTCCCCCCTCGAATTCCCTTTTGCCACTTAACTTTAATATGTCTTTTCTAGTACATTTTTCTTGCATGTCTTTTATCTCCATCTTACACTCTCAAGAATCAGAAGAAAAACAAACATACATGTAAATAGGATATCAAATAAATAGAATGGTGCATCAGCAAGTCCCCTATAACAAGTGGAAAAGAGGGTGTGGGTCTCACACCCATAATTGTGGCAATTCCACACATGTGGTCACAGAAGTTTAAAGCCGGAAAGGACCCTAGAGATTATCTAGTCCAAATCCCCTTTTGAAGAGGTTAAATAATGTGTCCAAACTTACACCCTCCTTTTCAAATTTCAGTCAGCCCTGAAATCCTTATTATTGGTGAAAGGGTAGGATAGCTGAATAGCCAAAAGAGAATAATTTATCAGGGAGAAATCGACATGATTTCTGCACAAGAAATTATGTTTGTTGGTTTCACTAGAGCTGTTTCAGGGGATAAATAAGCATGACTAGGGAGATTTGGAGAGAAAGTTTGTATTTAAACTTTCAAAAAGCTTTTTGACAAGTACCTATATCAGAGACTATTTGAACAGTCCCCATACGAGATTGGCTTGAAGAGAAATATGGAGAAATTTGAGTTGTTAATAACTCAGACAGACAAGAATCAAGTCCTAGTTCTATCTCTTTATTGAGTGGCCTTGGGGAAATTATTTCATCTTGCTTAGCATCATTTTCCCATCAATAATATAAGAATAGTCATTTTACCTTATGCATAGGCCTACTGTGAGGACTGAATGAAATAATAATACTAGCCCTGTGCTCTAGCTAACATATATTTAGTACTTAGTATGATGTACACTACCATGGGCTCTTTCAGATGCTCTTCAAAGTATTTAATAAATATTATCAATTTAATGTTCACAAGGCACCTATGAGGAAGGCAATGTTATTATTGCTCCACTTTAAAGATGAAAGAACTGAGGCATAGAGTAGTAAAGTAACTTTTCCTGATTCATGAAGCTAGTGATTAGTAAAGTCAGGAATCAAGCCTAGGAAGGGTGGCTCCAGAGCCCTCACCCTTAGTCAGTCTCCTGACTTTTTTGCTATTAGTATGCACAAACCCATTTCCATGCACAGAAGGAGGTACATAATAAGTGCTTAATAAATGTTGGTTATTACTATTTTTATGCTTTCTCATGTGGAAGAAGAAAGGGATGCCTCATACTGACTGAAGACCTACTCTAAGCATAGGGCATTCTCCTGACAACCAACCTAGAAGGCCACAGATGCCCAGAAAGTTTCCATGGCTCAACCATGGTCAGAAGCCAGTGTAGGACAGAACAAAGATTTATTTTTGGCCAAACCCGGTTTTTTTCCAGCCTGAACTCCTATTTGAATCCACACTTTTATTTGTTCTTTCTCTTCTACAAAAAACACACTTAGATGTATGAGTATGTATTAAATATGCACATAAGACATAAGGCATATGTACACACAATGTCAGTGTTTTGTTTGACCTATAGGTGAGGAAAATTTATTGAAGAGAAAATGAAGAGCAGCAAGGAAAGAATTTAGCCAGTTTTTGAAGAACGTAAGTTGATGGCTGATGTCCCCAGTGTAAACACCAGAGCCAGTCAATTTTCATGTTTTAGAACATGATGGGGTATACAAATACACATTAAAATTTATTAGTGTTCAGGTGACAATAAGTTTTTCTCAGGAGGAAAGAGCCAAGCCAATGATGTCAAATGCCAGGATCCTAAGATGAGCTGCTAGACAAGGTATTTATGAGTCATTTAATTAGTCCTTGTAAAACATTGTCCTAAAAAGTTTTTATGCCAAAAACTAATGCAAAGTGCCACAAGGAAGAGTAGTAGAAATATTAATTATAATGTATGATCCCATAGAGCTGTACATCAGCATTAGAGGTATTTTGAAGTTCTAGTCACCATACCTCAAGGCATACATAAGGCTAGAAATCATCTAGAGAAAAATATTTAAAAGGATATAAAGATAGGGAAAGTTGGCTGCTAGGAAATGGGCTAAAATATTTAATATTATATTATCTTTGAAAACTGAGAAGCGATATAGTAAAGTCAGGATGAAATTGATGGGATGAACACAAACTTATTCATCAAAATCTAGAATTCCAGAACCAGCAAGTACCTTGTTATTGTTCCTGTTAACCCCTGAATACTTCAGAATATATTTAATATCTCCTAAGAGAAAGGGTATCTCCTCAGGATCACCGTATATTAACACACTAGGAAATTTAACGTCAACACTATTACCTATCCAAGTTTCTTCCATTGTCCCAATAATGTCCTTTATTGCCCTCTCTTCCTTCCCTCCTTCCCTCCCTCTCTCCCTTCCTCACTCCTTTCCTCCCTCCCTTTCTTCCTTCCATTCTTTTTTTGATCCAATCAGGTATCTCACACTGCATTTATTTGATATAACTCTATACTTTCACTTAATCTGGAACAGTTGTCCAGCATTTTTCATCTTTCATGACATCAATAGTTTTTAAGACTCCAGGAGAAGTCTTTTGCAGAACATTTCTCAATTTGAATTTGGCTAATTTTTTCTTCATGGTTAGATTAAAGTTAAAGATTTTTGGCAAGAATAAATACTACATAGGTAAGGTATCCTGTAAGCACTTCTTAAAGCCTGAAAAAGGAGAGATTTAGAATTGCTAAAGTCCTACTGTATCCCAAAGAGTATTTATTTCCAAGAGCAGAAGTAATAACCTTGGTTCAAAAGACTTAAAAGGCCTTAATCCATAAAAGCTAAATCTGTTAAGAAATCAGGGGATGTTTCAGAATACCTCTTTTAATGTTTTGCAGGTGACATTATGGGGGCTAGTATGCCTTTCCAGAGATATCTCTTGACATTACTCTCAAGAACAGAATGCTGACTTTGCTATACTAGCTTAACTAAAAATGGCATTTTCTAATGTCTCTCTTTCTCATCACAAAATCAAATTCCAGTCTGTTAGGCATTTGTAACATTGATTCTAAATGCTCTTTCAGAATGCATTTTGAAGAAATTTTAAAATCATTGAGAGAAGAGGATTTATATATTAAGACTGGCTGACCCCAAATTACCTCTATCCTCAGTGACCTTGAGTATATAGTTCTTTCACTTAACAATCCAAAGTCCCCCAAATATGGAGGAGATATAGGTGCACAAAATATACAGAGAATCAATACATTTTCCAGAATTTACAAACTGCAACTTACTTATGTGAGTGTTTCATGAAAATATGGTATGATAAAATTAGCATGAATTTTAGATGCAGAAAAAATTCAAACCCTAACACTGTTACTCTACAGCTACTTGCCTATATTTAAGTTATTAAACTCCTTTAAGTTACATTTTCCACATCTATAAAATACAAGTGATAACATCTACCTCTCACTGTTGTTTTAAGAATTGATAAATTCTTATAAAGTGTCAGTTTTATATAATTATTATTATAATTACTGACACGAAAAAAAATCTTTGATTTTACCCAAGAACAGAATGGTCCATCTGGACAAACTATGTCTTTTATATAAACTAACTAGTTACTTGATCATGTTTACTACTTACTAAATTTTCCTCCAAGTGAAGAGTGCTAGATCAGATGTTGTCCAAGTCCCTTGTCCTACTTGATACCAACTTCCCATCCTTGGGTTGGGTGAGACAACCCAGTATCCATATAATAAATTCTCCTGTTTGCTTAAAATAGATCACATTTAGTTTCTGCCACCTGTAAGCAAAAGGAACATAACTAACACTACCACCTAATAGCTGGTTAGATATGCCACCTTAACACAAAAAAAGGTCAGCTGGTGCTAATTATTCTTTCAATAATCAGCTTGATTGTTCATTATAATTATCACACCATAAGGTGGGATACTCTTTGGCCTTTACAAGATCTGATATAGTTTTCAAGCGTCTATTCATAACACTCTTTCACTTTGATTTCTGTCCTTCAGTCTTACTGGAATTTTCTCTACTTTATTTTAAAATTAAGGTATAATATACATAAAGTAAAATACACAATTCTTAAGGTTATAATTTGCTGAATCTTTATCAATGTATACAGCTATGTAACCCACCACCCAGATCAGAATACAGCAAATTTACATCATCCATAAATCTTCATCAACACCCTTCCCAAGGTAACCATTATTCTGAATTTTATCATCATAGATTAGTTTTGAACTTTATATAACATGAATCACACAGTATGGTACTCTTTTGTGCCTGGCTTCTTTCTCCGAACATACCACTCTGAAATTCATCCACATTATCACATGTATCTGTAGTTTATAATTTTTTATTGCTGGGGAATATTTCATTGTATGAATATACCATAATTTGATTATGTATTTGCCTGTACAGAGACATTTGGTTTGTTTCCAGTTTGTGGCTACTATGAATAAGATGGCTAATATGAATAGCTATAATTATATGAATGGTTATTATGTACAAGTCTTTTTGTGGACATAGACACTCTTTTCTCTTGGGTATATGCATAGAAATGGAACTGATGAATTAGAGGGTAGATATTTTTTGGCTTTAGTAGATAATCCCAAATATTTCCGAAGGGATTGTATAATTTTTTTACCTGCTACCGGCATTTTACAAGAGTTTCAATTGTTCCATATTCTTCCCAACATTTAAAACTTTCAAGTTTTTGTTTGTTTGTTTGAGACAGGGTCTTGCTCTGCTGCCTGGGCTAGAGTGCAGTGGCATCATCATATCTCACTGCAGCCTCCAACTCCTGGGCTCAAGTGACCTTCCTGCCTCAGCCTCCTGAGTAGCTTGGACTACAGGTGCATGCCACCATGCCCAGCTGATTTTTAAAAAAAGTTTTGTAGAAACGGGGTCTTGCTATTGCCCAGGCTGATCTCAAACTCCTGGCCTCAAACGATCCTCCTGCCTCGGCCTCCTAAAGTGCTAGGATTACAGGCATGAGCCACAGTGCTTGGCCTCAGTCTTTAATTTTGGCAATTCTGGGGAATGGGTAGTGGGATTTCATTGTGGTTGAAATTTGCATTTCCCTAGTGAGAAATTAATAAGTCAATTCTAGACATATGTGAAAATACAAAGACTTAGAATAGTCAAGACAATATTGAAGAATAAAATGAAAGTTGGAATACTTACATCGCCAGATTCTAAGACTGACCATAAGCTACCACCATGAAGACAATGTGGAACAGAGAGTCCAGAAAGTACTTGATTTTCACCAATGGTGCCAACTATTTAATGCAATGGAGAACAAGAAGTTCTCCACAATAAATGATGCTGGTGCAACTGTGTCTCCATATTAAAAAAATTAATTTTAAATGGGTTATTTAACCTAAATGTAAAAGCTAAAACCATGAAGCTTCTTAAAAAGTACAGAAGAAATAATCTTCATGAACACGGGGTAGATGAGAAAACAGGACACAGAAAGCCCTAATCATAAAAGAATACATAGGTAAATTGGACATTATCAAACCTAAGAACTTGTGTTCATCAAAAGACATCATCTAAAAAGTGAAAAAAGCAAGCCACAGGCTGGGAGAATGTATTTGAAACATACATATCTGATAAAGGACTTGTATCAAGAATTTATTTTTAAAAAACTCTAACAAATCAATATGAAAAAGACAAACAATCTAATAAAAAGGGGAGCTAAAAGACTTGAACAAAATTTTATACATTGTTGGTGGGAATGTAAATTAGTATAACCTCTATGAGAAACAGTATGGAGATTTCTCAAAAAACTAAGAATAGAACTACCATTTGATCCAGCAATCCCATCACTCACCCAACGGAAAAGAAATCATTATTACATCAAAAAGATACCTGTGCTCTTATGTTTATCACAGCACTAGTCACAATAGCAAAGATATGGAATCAACCCAAGTGTCCATCAACAGATGATTATATAAAGAAAATGTGGTATGTATATGCAAAGGAATACTATTCAGCCATTAAAAAGAATGAAATCATGTCTTTTGCAGCAACATGGATGGAACTGGAGGCCATTATCTCAAGTGAAATAAGTCAGACACAGAAAGACAAAATCACATGTTCTCACTTACAAGTGGGAGCTAACTAACATATTCCCACGGGCATAGAGAGAGGAATGATAAACAATGAAGACTTGCAAGGGTGAGGGATGGTGGGGGTGGCTGATGAGAAATTACTTAATGGGTACATGTATGTTATCTGGGTGATGGATACCCTGGAAGCCCTGACTTCACCACTACGCAATCTATGCGTGTGACAAAATTGCACTTGTACCCCATAAATTTATACAAATTAAAAATGAATTTTAAAAAAGATATTCAGTATCATTCTCTGTTCCTTAAAGGTGCCATGATCTTTCCTATACAAGCTGCTTATTCTTCCAAAATACACTTTTCTACCCTATCCCCATATTCTACCCCAAAGACTCGATTGCACCTACCATTGCATGTGCTCATGCATCCATCCTGCAATTCCTCATAGCCCTCATCACATTGTCACTATTTGCTTGATATCTGTCCTCCATGAGGAATGAAAGCAAGGACCATGACTGTAGCATCAGCAAAGTATTTGACTCATGGTTAATTGTATAATAAGTGTTTTTTGATGTAGGAGGGTTAAATAGATCTTCATATAGACTGAGAAGTATAATCAAGCCATTATTAAACAGCAGATAAGCTAGGAAAATAAAATAAGCTGAATTCATTTTAGGTCAGTGGAAACAAAAAATTTGATGCAACTATATTTTTAAAAGAATGAGATTACTTTAGCTTTATAAATAATACACAGGTTACCTCAGGAAATCTGTCAATAGAAACAGTATGCAAAATAAGCACCCCTTACTCTGTCCCCAGCAGAAGTGGTTATTATTATTATCTGTCTAGCAATTGGAATCCCATTTTATGTCTATAGCTATCAATAAGTCAGGATGAGTGAAGTAGCTCCCAAGAGTAAGCTATGGGATGGTTAGAAGTCTCACATTTGGGAAAATCAGCCTTACAACATGAATGTCTCATTTCCCATTTACAGATTAACAGAAGCCAGACATCATTTCCATTAATTTAGCCTTTATTTGGGATAATTCTTATTATACTTAATTTAAAAAGAGGAAGTGTTTGTTGTTGTGAGTGACAGGTTGTATTTTCCAAAGAGAGCTGCTAAAATATCTCCCATCCCATGTGCTCTTCTGCAAATGTGACCTTGCCACTCCCCCATCAAGATGTGAAATCTATATTCCCTTCCTTTGAATCTAGTTAGGCTGTGACTGCTTCAAGCAGTAGAAAATGGCAGAAGTGGTGCTACATAACTTTTGAGGCTAGATCATAAAAGGCCATGCAGCTTCCTTATGGTTCTCTTAAAAAACTCACTCTAGGGATGCTCCCTTCTCAGAACACACCTGCCTTGCCCCTAAGAGCCCAGAAGGAGTGGCCACATATAGATACTCCAGTCAACAGTCCCAGCTGGGCCCAGTGTTAATGTCATACCAGCACAAGCACCAGACATGGGAGTGAAGGAGCCTAAAGTTAATTCCAGCTCCCAAGCTTTCGAGTCCCTCCCAATAATTTGAGTCTTCACGGATATTGCTGAGAAGACACAAGCCATCTTTGATGTACCCTGGACATATGGAATTCATAAGCAAAATAAAATGGTTATTGCTTATACTCTAAATTTGGGGTGGCTTGTTATGCAGCAATAGAAACTTGTATGTTGCTGTTGTTAAACAAGTACTTAAATATATCAGTTTGGAGTAAGATGGCCTTCTATGAAAGACAAATTAAAAATACTGTACTGTAACAGACATATCTCTAACTCAGTGATTCTTAAACTCATTTGAGTAACAACCCTTCTGAGAATCCAATGAAAGCCTTACCCCTCTTCTCAGAATGATGCTGTTGCACATAATATTTTTTTTATGATTTCAAGAAGCACATGGACCTCCTAAAGCCATGCTTGGTTTCTTGGGGACAGAACCTAGGTCTAAGTGACAGTTTGGCTGTTTCTAATAAACTGAGCAGGTGTTTTGATTAACACTCACTGAGAACAAATTAAACACTTACTAAAAAGAGCTAATATTTTACTCAACCATTAATTTAAATATTTTCAATCTGTATTTACAATAAAAGTTCAGTTTTCTTATCAGGATAAAAAATGTTACTGTGCACAATTTGGCTACACAAATTACTGATTATTCTGATTAAGTCAATTTTATTAAAATTAGGATTTATAGAAATAGGAAAAACTTTTAAACTTATGGTGTCAATCATAGCAACTGATTTCAATTGTCATAGATTATGTATATTAGAATTGAATGCAATAGAAAGAAGTAGTTTTGTGATTTGTATAGGATGGCCTATCAATATCACTAGTTACCAGGAATCAGAAATGCAAGTCCTGAAACTTATGGGGCAATTTTAATAAGCTATGGGAAATGTTAATCTGTTTTGTTACTTAGCAAGGACTTTTCTTACCTGCAGAAAGGTTTTCGGTGAATAGTATCCATGGTTATATCCATTCTCAGACCACTGAATTGCCTTTGCTTCTTTGTAAAAAAAAAAAAAAATAAATTCCAATTGTTTATTGATAGTATACAGGAAAACAACCAAATTTTGTATATTGATTTTATATGGCTCAAACTTGCAAAACTATACTATACTATACTAGTTCCACAACATGTTCCATATGGAAAAATCACATTGCTATTAATAAAAGCAGTTTTACTTCTTTCTTTCTAATCTACATGCCTTTTATTTCTTTTTCTTACTCTAACCTCCAGTAAGATGTTGAGTAAAAATGATGAGAGCAGACATATTTGCCTTTTTGCTGACATTGGGGGAAAAACAGTCAATCTTTCACCATTAAGTCTGGTGTTCCACATGGGCTTTCACAGATGCCTTTTACAGATTGAGGACACTCCCTTCTTTTCCTAGTTTGCTGAGAATTTGTTTTCATCAGAAATGGCTGTAGATTTTACTCATTGCTTTTTCTGCACCTGCTGAGATGATGTTTTTCCTTTTCAGTTTATTAGTATGATTAATTACATTGATAGATTTGTGAATGTTAAACCAACCTTGCATTCCTGAGAAAAATCACTTGGAATCCACTTTTTGATTCAAATTGCTAACATTTTGTTAAATTTTATTTTAAAAATCATGTTTATTTTTAAAAAATCTATGTTTACAAAGAATATTAGTCTGTAGATTTCTTCCTGTAAAGTCTTGGATTGGTGTTCATCTCTGAGTAAAGCTGACTTCACAGAATGAGTTGGGAAGTATTTTTCCCTTTCTAATTTTCTGGCACAGTTTTCCTAAGATTGTTGTCTTCCTTAAATGTTTGGGCAAAATTGACCTATGGAGCCATCTGGACTTGGTGTTTTCTCTGTGGGAATATTTCAACTCAAAATTCAATTTCTTTAATAGATATATGGCTAAATATCTATTAATATCACTAAAATGATCTACTTCTTCTTGAGTAAGCTTTGTTAGTGTGTGTAGGAGATCTCCTTTTATACAGTTCCGTGTCCTGCCAGTGCTAGCAGCCTTGGCCTCCCTGCACTGCTCATGGCACCTCCTGAGCTCAGGGAGAGGGAGGCTGCCCATCTTCACCTGGATTCCTATATTCTGCGCCATCGTCTGGAAACCGTTTCAAGGCAATAAGCTGGGACGATCATCATGCTCATCTCATTTGTTTCCAGTCTCTTAGGATCATTGTCATTCATTGCCTGATGTCCAATTTCTTGAAAATCAATGCTTCCTACATTCTATTCAGTTTTTTATTCATTTCAGGAAGGAGAGCAAATTCAGCTCTTGTTATTTCACATTCGCTGGAAGCAGAAGTCCACTCTTCAACTTTTAAAACATTTACCTCACCCAAGTTTGACCAACTTATCTCTCTTAAATTATGCTTTTTTTTTCAGCAAAACATTAAAACTTTGACACTTTAAAAAAATGTGACTTTCCCCTAGGAGGGGTCAAAAGGAAGCTTTCCACTTTTGTATTCAACTTGATGCTTGACTCATATAATTTTCACCCATCAGCTTCATAAAAGATCTTCAGTGTAAGCTATTGGGATCAATTTGACAGTAAGACTTTGTATGATGAATGCATTCTCTAATTGTTAAAAAAAAAACTAAGCAAAAGATTTAACTGCTGTGCCTAATTCTTCTTCATCACTGCACTATTCTTTGCAGAAAAGCTTGGAAACCAGCCATATTCTCTTTTGTGTCCATTTTTTGGTTTGCCACCGGGTGAGTTGGAATGTCATACAGACATGTTTTTTAACCATTTAAAAGAGGAAAAATATAAATTTGTGTAAAATTACTTATGTAAAGTATATATTTGTCTATCAAAATTATTGTAAAACCATGTACCAAAATTTGAACATTAGACAAATTGAAAGTTGGACTTTCAGTGATGACAGAATGTCTCATTCCTAAAGCTTGTTCATCCCTTCTGTGTGCTGGTGTGTACCCTCCTGGGGTTTGCTACAGGCTGACAAAGCTCCTCTCCTCTGCTGTTCTATCCTCCAGCAGGCATTATACCTACTGGCATGTGAGAATATCATATTATGGAAGTTATATAAACTTCAGTGGCAGGGAAAAGGTTGTGCTTACAGCAGGTTCATAGCACATGTGACATTGCAAAATAGTTTCTTAACCTACAACCAGGTACACAGGAGCTTTGGGCAGTCTGTGAACATCTTGAAATTGTTTGCAAATGTTTGTGTATGTGTTCTTTTGTTCTGTACATGGAATCTATAGCTTTCATTTGATACTCAAAGAGGGTTTTTAAATCCCTAAAATGCTGAGAGTCCTCCATGTAGTCCCTTTGCAGAGTAGAGAAACAGAACAATCAGACCCATTGTTAAAGTACTGTAGAACAACACCCCCATAAAATTTTCCTTTGAGGATGAATTAGGAATCCAGATCACTCAGGGCTCAGAGTTGACATTTTGGCCCAATGATCTCCTGCTATATCCCAAACTATAGCTGATGATTTAACAACAGGATAAACAGCTCTTTTGGTGGATTAAAAAATATAACTACCTTTTATTTGGTTTTTATTTCTTATGTTAAAAAATAAAAATAAAAACATATTCAGGTGAAGGTTTTGTTTAAGAATTTAAAGCATTTTCTAGGAAACTGACATTTTAAAAAAAAAGAGATGAAGGTGCCCATTTACATGGTCAACCTTTCAAGTGAAAGCAACTAGATGTTAGGTTTCCAGATGTCTATGCTAAATTATGAAGCCAATTGATAAGATTAATTATACTATATATCAAGACTTGAATGATTTTTTAAAAATCACATTATTCTTTCTCACAGTAAACTGTTTCTTTGCTATTTTTTTTCTTTCCAGCCAAACAGGGCCAAATTTCAGAATATAGGCTAGTCATTTTAATCATTCTATAATAATTCCCTCTATCATGATTCATATTGGGGAAATGTTATTATTTCTGTCATTTTTAAAAAATCAGAACCTCTAAAACAGATTGTGTTCATAGTAAAGTCTATTTCCTTATCTTTGAATAGTTCTTATTAAGCACTATCTTTTTTTCAGCTTTATTGAGGTATAATTGACAAATAAAATTTGTTCATATTCAAGATATACAATGTGATGTTTTGATATATTGTATACATTATGAAATGATTGCCACAATCAGGCTAATTAACATATCCATCACCTCACATAGTTACCTTTTCTCCTGTGGTGAGAATACTTAAGATGTACTGTCTGAGCAAATTTCACACATACAATTCATTATTATTAACTATAGTTACCATGCTGTGCATTAGGTTTCCAGAACTTATTCATGTTATAACTACAAGTTTGTACCTTTTAACCAACATCTCCCCATTTCTCCCACCCTTGGCCCCTGGTAACACCCTTCTACTCTGTTTCTATGATTTCAACTATTTTAGATTCCACATATAAGCGAGATAATGCAGTATTTGTCTTTCTGTGTCTGGCTTATTCCACTTAGCATAATGTCCTCCAGGATCATCCATGTTGTTGCAAATGGCAGGATTTCCTTCTTTTTTATTGCTGAATAATATTCCATTGTGTGTGTGTGCATATATATATATATACTGTAGCAAATATATATATATGCACACACACACACCCCTATGTATAAACACATACCACATTTTCTTTATCCATTCATCTGTTGATAGATGCATAGGTTGTTTCCATATTTTGGCTATTATAAATAATGTTTCAATAAATATGGGAATGCAGCTATCTCTTTGAGATAGTGATTTTACTGCCTTTGAATATAAAGCCACAAGTGGGATTGCTGGATCATTTGGTAATTCTATTTTAACTTTTTGAGAGACCTCCATAATCTTTTCCATAATGGATGTACCAATTTACAGTCCCACAACAGTATATTATCTTTTGACTTTTTGATAATAGCCATCCTAACATGAGTAAGGTGATATCTCATTGTGGTTTTGATTTACATTTCCCTGATGATTAGTGATGTCGAGTACCTTTTCATATATCTGTTGGCATTTGTATGTCTTCTTTGCAAAAATGTCTGCTCAGGTCCTTTGCCCATTAATTGAATTATTTGCTGTTGAATTATATGAGTTCCTTATATATTTTGGATATTAATTCGGTGAATATACAGTTTGAAAATATGTTCTCCCATTCTGTAGGCTGCCTTTCATCTTATTAATTGTTTCCTTTGCTGTGCAGAAACATTCCAGTTTGATATAGTCCCACTAGTTTGTTTTTGCTTTTATTGCCTGTGTTTTTGATGGCACATGCAAAAAATCATTGCCAAGATCAATGTTATGGAGGTTTTCTTCTGTTTTCTTCTAAGAATTTTATGATTTCAGGTCTTACATTTAAATCTTAAATCCATTTTGAGTCGATTTTTGTGTATGGTATAAGATAAAGACCCAATTTCATTTTTTTTTTTGCATGTAGCTATCAAGTTTTTCCGACATCATTTATTGAAGCGACTATCCTTTCCCCCCTGTGTATTCTTGGTGCCTTTGTCAAAGATTACCCGACCATATATGCATGGGTTTATTTCTGGTAAGCACTATCTTTTGATCTAAAGCTTCCTTTGGTTTCATTTTTGATACCTTGGAACGTTTCTTTGGTGAAAATAATAGTAACAATAAAGTCATCCTTAAAAAAAATTCCATCATCCGTTCACATTCTTTTTTGTGCCATGTCTCAGATTAAAATTACACTTACTTCTCTCTTTGGAAGGTTCTCATTTTGATTTTTTCAATTCAAGAATTAAGCAGTGTATATCAAAAAAAGTAGTTCACCCCTCACAACACAGTCAGTAATATACCAAAATAAAAACATATTTCAATAGAGAAATACTTTCTTTTATCACTGAAGCATTTTATCCCATTATTATTAAAAATACTTGGGGGTATAACTGACTTGCCAATTGTCCAATACAATAAAGTGAGCTACAGATTCTGAATTTTTCTATCAAGTCTTTTTCTCTGGTGAAAAATTATCCCTTATATATGTTTTTTCCAAACGTATTAACTTAAATAATTATTTAAGTTTGTCCATTATACTCATTGTGCTGGGTGAAGTATTTTTCTCCCTGAAAGGGAAGTGTCATTTATTTATGCAATATTGATACAAAATGTCAGAATGCTAAAAGAAGTTAAATTTAATACCAGCAATTGTAATCTCAAAAGTAATATATGATTGTAGGAAATGCTTTTAATATGCTCTCTTAATTTATGGACCACAATAATAATGACAGAGATGATATAGTCTGGTTATGCTTACACATGGTTTTGGTTGAACAATGGTGGGCAATTGGTGGTACAGGTGGCAAAACCACTAAGTTGCAGTGTCTTAGCATGATATGGAGACTATTTTAAGATCTATCCCTGTGGAAACTTAAGCAGATCAAAGGAACTAAGTCTGATCTGTCATATCACTACAAGCTACAGTACTCACACTGCTTTTTAGTAAGACCCTGATAAGCAAAGGTATTCAATTACTTTTTAAAAATTAAACATCTTTACATAATGAAACTTTGCTTTACAAAAGGTCATACTGACATTAACATATCATGACACAATTATTCATAAAACAAAAATATGAAAGATATAAGAAAACTGTATTCTTGACACAGAATACAAATTCTAGATAGGCCATGGAATTCAATTAGAGATAATAAAATAAAAAGTCTCAATACTGTTGCAACTCTGAACTAGAGTTCATCTAATTATTCTCATTCAGGTCAACTGATACTGGAAGAAAAGCAAAGGCATATAAGGACCAGAACTTGACTGGCTAAATATATTATTTGCCTTACAATGATCTTGCCATCTCAGTTATCCATAGCCTGAAAGCCTGCAGTTTTCAATGTTTATAGAACTGGATCATTCAATGTTTTAAAGTTGGAGATTTCTTCATGTTTCAATCCCAACAAATTTCCAACCAACCTGAGAGTTTTAAAAGAGTCCCTAAAGTGGCAGTGAAATTCATTTAATTACCACCAATTGCTTCCAATAGACTTCCTGGTGGAAACCTCTCATAAAAACTTTTAAAACTGTTTTTAAAAAAGATAATTTTTAAAATATGGTAGCAGAAACTTACAGAACCTTCAATCAATAATGCGTTAGAATTAATCATGTCCTGGAAATTTTTGAGAATGAAGAGAATAAAATTATTTGCTGAGCAATTAAATTAGATCTGGCTGTATTTAATCCAACATAATTTTTTTAGACACAGTATTTGAAAAACCAATACTCTAGTCACAGCTAGTGATCTGTTAGAAGCACAGAAAAAACACATGAATCCCTCAATTGTAAGAGCTAGCAATTTGACACACATCATCTGTTTTACAGTAGCTTTCAAGGGGAAAAAAACTATTTTAAATGAAGATAATTTATTTTAACTGCCAATAATATTCTTTTGCCCACGTAATTACATACCTTTTTCTTTTAGCAGCAAATCAGAATTTGAGAGTAAATATTCTACGTGTCTGATATATAAGAATTTTTCAAAATTATGTTAGGCTATTGTCAATTATGGATAATACCATGGTAACCTGCTTCATTTCACAATCCATGCTCAAACCTTGACCTCTTTAGCATACTAAGACTTGACAAGAGAATTTCTAGGTATATTGAAGTATACTAGTGTTTTCCCTGTACAACCTATTTTGGGTAAAATCATGGGTTTTTTTGTAAATTAAAAATTGCTTTTCTTAAAAGCCAGCTGGAAGCCTTTGACAGAGAGATGTTCAGTGTTTTAGTGAAAAAAGCTTTCACTTCACATAAACAAGATTCCAATTTAACCTAAAATTCAAACAGCAAATAACTGCGTTGAACACATTTCTTCTAGACACAGGTTTGCACATGCGCAAACACTAACAACTTGCTCTCACTTTCCTTGAGGGCTGGCGAGTTCTTAAGAAAATATCACTGTGGAATATATTCCAACTCTAGTCACATTATATGTGACAAGACCTAAAATTGCGAAAATATGATGTGTCTCAACTTTTTTTCTACTTTGTATATCATTCTGTCTTCAAATCTTTTATGCTCCTATCACACTTCTGAATGTTTTAGTTATGGCAGCACACTGAAAGGGTTAAAGACTTGAAGCAACACTAAATAACTACAGCAGAATCAATGGTAACTGTATAGGTAATACAGTTTTATCTGTATCTATAATATACAGTTATCTGCAATACAGTTATAATATCTATATAATATTTCACTGTTATCTATAAAAGCAGAGATAGCTATCAGACAATTCACTTGGTTGTTCTTTCAATACTATGTTGCTTGTACTCTGTAATACTCACTAGGAAAAGTTCTTGCATTTTCTGATGATGCATGATTTTTTCTTTGATGCTACTGTAATGTTACTTTTGCCAGGCCACTTACTCCTGCACTATACTTTCCCGCTTGACCTACTCAGCTCAGCAGCCCATCCAACAGACATCACCTTAACCATGTAAACCTCAGTTGTAGCAGGTATTAGTTAGATGGTGAGAGAGAGATATCAATTTTATCACATTCAGGCAAAAGGAGAATTAAATTTGCTCGTGTAATCCAAGCAAGTATTGAACAACCAAATCATAAGTAAGTCAGGGATATAGCTAAATCTCAGGAAATTCTGGAACATGGGGAGAGGCCCTGGACCATTGTTAATTATGTAGATGAAAACAGGGCATTTTCTAGAAGAGGAATGTTAGGCAGACACTTTCAGATGTTCTCCATACAGCAAAAAATAAAGTTTATACATTGCTTATCATCTGTAAAGACTTTCTGGCACTCCAGGTAGGAAATCTGAGGTACAAGTACTATGATTATGTTCAATAAGTGAAAGTATTGCAATAGTGGATCACTGACACATTCTGAAATTTTGCTGTTCAATACTAACTTTTTAAAAAGTTTAAAAAGAGTTTAAGAAGTCACTAAGCAAAAATGACATTGATACCAAATATTTCTTCCTTGATTCCGGTGGTCATTTGCTCCATCTTCTACTGCTTCAAAACCACAAATATAAAGAAGTACAAATATCCAATGCTTTATATTATTTTGTCTATTGTCTATAAATATTTTGATACTGCATTTGTTATATAGTCTAAGGACAAAGTTGTCAGAGCAAATGTTTCCTGATTTTCCTAATTTTGTTAATAAATATCTAAAAACAAGAGGAGCTAAAAAATGTTGCTCCACATGGAACAGGAAGAAAAACCAAACAATAACAACAAAAAGGAACATATTTTCAAGAAAAATAAACTGGTGGTGTAGGAGCAGAAAAGAGAGGGAAAATTATTTTGGGGTAATTTTTAAAGTCAGATGTATTCAACTCATCAGAACAAGGAAAACATAACAACCAAAGTTTATAGAGTTCATTACACCTTAACCATAATGTTCACATCAACTGTATTATTATCCCTGTTTGGTCACAAGATTGCCAGTGGCAAAGCGAGAATCTAAACCCAAGTTCTCTGGCAAAAAATTAATGGTCTTTCTCTTATTCTATGCTGCCTCCCATTCAAGCACATTACATGCTTCCTACAAACTTAGAATGAGAAGTCCTACCTCCAGCCCTTATTAGCTCAGTGACCACAGGCAAGTTACTATAACCTCTTTGCACTTCATATTACTCATTCACGCAAAGAGAATCATGGCATCTTTTCTGTCACTGAGTTGTTGGAAGATCAGATATGACAATGTTTTATAATAATAACGTTCTACATATAAGGGATTATTATAACTAAAATTCATAAAGAAAACAGTTGATGAGATTGCCCAGCCACTAGTTATTATCTTTGAGGATTCAAGGCACAATCATTGGAAATAATTTCTCTCTCGATTAGGCACACATTGGGCCATCGTGGAGTTAGTATGACATCCAGTTTATGTCTCCTCACTTTGATGAAGATGCTGTGAAGTGGGAAAGCTCAGAGTATATTAATAATATGATTAAAGTGTTGAATAAATAAGACCCATGAGAAAGATAGGAGTTGGAATTAGTTAGTCTGGAAACAATAATTGCCTCCTAATACATGGAGCATTATCACAAGAAAAGTGTAGACTAACTCTAACTCTTCTTCTCTGAGAAATGACTTGAAAGTAACTGTGGAAATGTAATACAGACATAAGAAAGAATTTACTGATAGAGTTGTTTGTTAAATATTAAAACAGACTATTAGAAGATGTGGAGTCTCCTTTGCTGATGATTTTTCCAAAAAAAATAGACACAAATCAATGTGGTATGGTCAAGAAGCAGCTATACTTGCAATCAGGAAAAGATAAATTATTGAGATCTTCTTTCAGTCTTGGAGAACCCTACAGTTCTCTGGCTAATTCCCCTGATTAATGACAAAAGAGAAAGGTAACAAATTTTTCTAATTTCTAATTCATGTAGACTACATGAATCTGTTACTATTCTACAATATATGTAGTTTTTCTTTCCTTTTTAAAATTTTTTTTTTGAGGCAGGGTCTCACTCTGTTGCCTGGGTTGCAGTGCAGTGGCATCTTCACAGCTCACTGCAACCTCAAATTCCTGGGCTCAAGTGATCACCTGGCTAATATTAAAAAAAACTTTTGTAGAGTCAGGGTCTCTCTATGTTGCTCAGGCTGGTCTTGAACTGCTGGCCTCAAGTGATCCTCCCGCCTTGGCCTCCCAAGGTGCTAGTATTACAGGCGTGAGCCATCATGCCTGGCCTCCTTTTTTTATTTTTAAGAGGAGTGTGGGATAAATGCAGACTCTGGTTCATGGCAAATTATCACCATTGATCACTGATCTGAGCATAGGATAAAAAAACATTTTAAATTGATTTGTTCCTGTCGTCACATTCCCTCTGCCCAACAAGTTTATTCTTAAATTTATATGTGTCTTTGGAGACATGTAGCGTCATTTTGAGTGTGTATATTTTAAAATTACATAAATAGAACGTACCCTTTGTCTTCCATTTTTCACAAAGCATTACTTTTTAAAGATCTATGTTGCTTCTAGCTGCTGTGCAGTATTCAGTAGTATGCATCCACAGCCGCCTTCTTGTATATTGCTCTAGTGATACTAAGGTTGTTTCAAATTCCCTGCTTCCATAGACAATCTTGTGAAAAAATATATTACATTAAATGCTCTTTTTGTCAGATTTTTTCTCTCTCCCTTTCTCTTTAGGAGTGGGATCAAATAATCATACAGCATACGCACAATGACTTTGCCAGACTGTTCTTCAAAATGGCAGCAGCCAACTATGAAGGATTCTCATTTCCCCATCAGCACTTAGCATTATCAAACTGGGTAATATTTCCTTATATGATAGGTGTAAAGTAATACCTCATTGTTAATTGTCTTCTTTACTTACTGAGATAATATACTTGTTATTTATTCATATATTTTTCCATCTTTCCCATGTAGGGTTTTCAGTCTTATTGCTTCCAGGAGTTTCCTCTATAGTACAGCTATTATTCCTTTGTCTATTCTTTATGTCTGTTCCATTTATCTATTTGTCTACTACAACTGACATTTGTATCGGGATTGCAGTGAATTTACAGAGCAATTTCAGGATAGTCAACATCTTTATATTGTTAAGTCATTTCACCTAAATGCGGCTCTCCATTTATCCAGATCTTATTTAATGTCATTTAGTAGGGTTTTAAATTTTCTTCCTAGAGGACTTAGGTATTAATGATATCTCATCTAAAACATGGTCATCCCTCTAAAAGTTGACATGATTAACTACTTTAATGTACATGTTCAATATTAGCCCTGTTTATGCCCTTTATGTCTGTAGTATTTATAAACTTGTCAAGACAAAGTCTGTTCAACTTGATCTGTGAGTGTCTACACAGCTCTCTGTAAAGATGGACATTAATGTGTACTTTTGATTAATTGATTCCTTATTTTTCCTCTTGTACAATGCTTCTAACAAAATGATAAATTCCAAGACAATGACTTTTAGAAAAAGTAATTACAGAATAAGTAATAATAGACTTGAATAACAGAATAATCCAGTCCCTCATTTATATTACAACATGTTTAATAACTTTCTACTATGTACCAGGCTGTCATGTGTTCTAGTATGATCTGTGGATCCCTAGGATCCTGAGACCCTTTCAGGGGGTCTGTGAGATGAGAACTATATTCATAACAATTCTGAAATGTTATTTTTCTACTGTGTTGACATTTGCATTGATGATGCAAAAGCAATGGTGGGTAATACTGCTAATGTCTCAGCATGAATCAAGACAGTGGCACCAAACTGTACCAACAGTCACCGTGTCCTTCATTGACATGCACTCACAGCAAAAAAACCCACCAGTTTTATTTGTTAAGAATATCCTTGCTGAGACAGTAAAAATTATGAATTTTATTAAATCTCAACCCTTGAATATAAGTCTTTTTAATATTTTGTGACAAAATGGAAAGTATGCATGCTGAGGTTACAATGGTCATTTTTAAGGAAAAACACTTTTGCCATTATTTGAAAGCCAAATTAGCCACGTTTCTTCATGGAACATCATTATTACTTGAAAGAACAACTGGTTGACAAATGTGATTATTCAGACTTAGATATTTTGCAAACACTATTTCAAAAATGAAAAAAGTGGATCTGTCAATTCAAAATAAGCAACTGGCAATATTTGACGGCAATAAAAAATTAAAGCTTTCAAATGAAAATTAGAATTTTGGAAAATTTTTATTCACTACTATGAGCTTGACAGCTTCCCAATACTTAAAGACTCTTCTGATGAGATCAGAACAAATGTGATTTTTTGATATTTATAATAAAATGTGTCAACATTTGAAAATTCTTTATAAACTAGTAAACCAATATTTTCCAAATGACCAATGCATTAAGTTACAAAATCATGCTTAGTTAAAAGATCCATTCAAATCTCAAAGTAGGCCAATTAATTTATGCACAGTGAAAAATTTAATTGATATGTTTTCAGATTCCATGTTGTAATTAACCATTAAGGAACTGCCACTTGTGGAGCTTTAGTGTAGTATCAAAGAAGGTATACACAGTTATCTAAAAAGTCTATAAAATATTCTTCCCTTTCCAACTATATGTCAGTGTGAGGACAGATTGTCTTCATATATTTCAATCCAAACAGCAGATCACAACAGATTGAATATGGAAACAGATATGAGACTCTAGATGCCTTCTATTAATCAAGACATTAAAGAGATTTGCAAAAACAACACCACTCTTCTTACTATTTTTTCTGTTTTAGAAAATAGAATTATTTTTCATAAGAATGTTATTTATGTTAACATTTTTATTGGTTTATTACATAAGCCAACATAATAATTGGTTTATTATTGTTATTTTTAAATAAAGGAATCCATAAATATTTTCTAAATTTCTTAGTTTCAATTTCTAATAGCAAATAATAATAGATGTAACTTATATATACAAAAGTTCCTTAGGCTTTTGAGTGGTTTTTAAGAGTATAAACTTCCTGAGATGAATATGTTTGAGGATTACTCCTCTAGGAATAGGATTAAGAATGAAAGAGACAAAGTCCCTGCCCTCATCCTAGTTGGGCTATGCAGGAAGAACATATAAAGGTAACTTCATATTGTTTAAGGGCACTAAAAGAAATGAAGTGATATGATGCAGAATATGTGGGTAGAGGTGCTTTAAATATAATGCTCAGGGCAGTCTTCTCTGAGGAAGTTACAGTGTGATCTAAAACATGAAGAATGAGCAAAAGTGGCCAATGAAAGAGCCAGAGGAAGAACAGTCCTGGCAGAGGGAGAAAGAATCTCATGAGTCTGAGACAAAAAGAGTTTGAATGTTTGAGAACCAGCGAAGAGGCTATTGTGTCTATAGTAGAGCAGTCATGGAGAAAGCAGTGCTAGAAGAGCGTGGAGAAGTGGGCAGAGAAGCAAGGGACTTTGTGGCTACCATCTGGGTTAAAATGAATGTCCAGTGGGAAGCCACTGAAGGTCTGAAGTAAGGGAATACGTAATCTGATTAAGATGCTAGAAACTGACTCTGGCTGCTGTGTGGAGGATGGATTGCTGGGTGGAGGCAGGAAGACCAGTTAGATGGTCAAGACACTGTTGAGTGCCTAGTCCAAGGTGGTGGCCATGGACATTGAGAAAAGTGATGGACTCCAGATACATCTTGGAAGTAACAATAGCACCTGCTCATGGAATGGCTGTGGGGAATGATGGAAGGAAGGAATCAAGGATGATTCCCAGGTTTTTGACTAGAGCAACCAGGTGATCGAGAGTGTATTTGCTGAGATGACCCATCACTATACATGCCCCACATCATCACACCTTCAGTTCCCTTGCACTTCTTCATCAAACTTGCCTGGCAAAACCTCAAATGTGGTCCAATCTAAATCTCCATTGACTCCTCACCTGCACCTGAGCAGTGAAACATGAATGAAGAAAAATCACAGGACCAAGCTGACTGTTCTCTCCTTTTGACCTAAATAGTCAAGTGGCCTTGAGTCTTGGCCATGCAATCCTACTATAATTTTCCTGCTTAATTCACCTTCCTACTGTCTTAGAAAACTATTTTACGTTTCTTCTCTCCTTTATCCTCCAACATCTCACTGCTCTCAATTTTCTCAGCCGATAATGACCTTTCTTCCTATTTCAGCCAAATGTGAGCTTCCACATCTCTGGCCACATCTGCCAATCTACTGCAAATTGAGTCTCCTTCCTTCCCTCCAATTGAAATGGATAAATTGTCTGGTATCCTACCTGAGACCACCATCTCCACCTGAGCTCTGCATCCCTTCTTTTTTGCCTACATGTGAACATTGCTCCTGCAGATAACCCCCATCTTCCAGAGTCATCAGTCAGCATTTGTAGCACTCTGGTTAGTGTTCACACCTTTCATTTTACTGAAATTACCTTTGTGAAGGTCCTCAATGACCTCCACATTGTTAATCTAATGATAATTTCTTAGACTTCATACTTCATACTCAGCTTCTCAGCAGCATTTAACAGAGTTGATCATGCTCTTCTCCTTGAAATGCTTCCTTCACCTGTTCTCCAGGCACCATCCTCTCTTGGTCCTCCTGTTTCACTAGCCACTCTTTCCTCAGTCTCTTCAGCTGGTTCTTCCTCATCTTCCCAATCAGTAAATGTTGGAGCTCCCAGAGCTCAGTCATTGGACCTCTTCACCTTTTCTAGCTACACTCACTCCTTTGTAGATCTAATGGCTTGAAATACTGTACATACACTGATGAGCCCCAATTATATCTTCCACCTGACTTCTCCCTCAAACCCCAGACTCTTATAGTCAACAACCACTCAACATAACCATCTAGTTGTTTAATAGTTATTCCAAACTTAAGATATTTAACTGAGTTCTGATTCCTACCCCAACCCAGACACCAAATCTGTTCCACCTGCTGCGTTCGTCATCTTAAGAACACCGTAATTCCATTTTGTTCAAATCAAAACCCTTGGAATATGCTTGACTCTTCTATTTTCTAGTCTATCAGTAAAATCCTGTTGGCTTCTAATTTCAAAGCATCCGGAATCCTATCACTTCTCAACATACCTATCACCACCATTCTAGTTTAAGTTACCATCATCTCATCTCTTGCTTATACTCTCCTAATTGGTCCCTGATTCGGTCTTTGCCTCCCTATAAGATACTATATAGCAGCCAAAGTGATTTACGTCAAACACAGCTTCAATAATGTGTGCTTTAAGTCTTCCAAGAGCTTCATTTCACTCTGAATAAAAATCAAAATCCTCACCATGGCCTCCAATAAATGATTTAGTCCCTTCTCACTTTTCTAACCTCCTTTTCTAACAGGATTCCCTTTCCATCCCACCTCTCAACTCTACTTTAGCAGTGCTAGACTTCTTGCTGTCCCTTGAACACAGCAAGAACACTCCTAATTTAGGGCATTTTTCATTTGCAGCTCCTTCCATTTGAAGTGCTCTTCTTTCAGATATTTACATGGCTTATTTCCTTACTTTTTTAGGGTTTGACTTGAATATCATCTTATTATGAAGACACTCTTCAACTTCCAGGTAAAGATGTAGGATTGAACATGTGCTTTTCCTTTAGCACCCTCCTTTACCTTCACTAAATGGCAGTTTATGAATATATTTTAAGCCCATAAACACACAAAGTCAGAGAGAAGAAAAGAAGAGACACTAATGACAAAATTTTGGAAGCTGGAAAGAAGAAATAACAGAAAGCTCACACACACATGCGTGCACACACCTCATGACTATCCATTCCTTTTATCTAGCTTTATTTTTCTCAATAGCAATTAACCTAGGTAAATATAAATAAATATAAACACAAGATATATACTTATTTTAAAATTTGTTTGTTGTCCCCTCCCTTTCACCTCCAGCATGTAGGCTGCATGGCAGCAATCTTTCTAGTTTTGTTTAGTGTTATACTCTCAGGCTTTGGAATCATAGCAGAATCAAATTCAATATAAATTTTTGACTGAATAACTGGGGTGGCCTGCGTGAGGTGCAGTTTGTGCAAAGTGTGAGGTTGTGGGAATCAAGAGTTCTGTTTTGGATGTTAATTTGAGGTATCTATTAGACATCCAAGTGAAAATATTAAGTCTGAATCTGGATATCTGGATATCTGGAGCTAAATGGAGAAGTGAGAGCTAAAAGTATAAATTTTGGAGTTATCAACATTGGGACTAAATGAGATCATCTTGGGGGAATGAACACAAAAATAGAAAAAAGCCAAGCTCTGAGCCTGGAGGACAGCATCATTTATAAGTCAGGCAGAGCAGTGGTCTTCAAACCTTTATAATCATACACTATCATCTGTAAGAAGAAGAAAAAATAATTTAAACTGAGCAATGCACTATGTAGGTATTTATTTATTTACAAATAATATATATCATTGTACAAATATATTATGTACATTATAAAATATACAGACATAGATATTAAAAAAGAATGAGCTGAAGGACTTCCAGTTAAAGAGGCAGTATTGAACACATGCATTTTTCAGTTCCCTCCTGAAGACCCACTACAGTGATAGTAAATGGATTTTTTAAAATAAGGTATAAACCCACAAGGACGAAAAGAACAAGACCCAAACAATACCACCCGAATATGGGCAGCTGGAGAGAAGAAAGATGAATGGCAACTGACTTACTAGACCCAGGAAAGCTGAGGCTGCAGTGGGCAACAGCAGAGATACAGCCTGATTTACAATGCAGAATCACCCATGCCCCTATTCCCTCCTGCAAAGGCTCAGAAATATTGTCGGGCACTTCTAGTGGAGGCAAATGTCGGGCAATATTAGATTTAGCAGAATGTCTGTTTGAGAAGCGGTTACACCCACAGGCACCTCTGCCATTCTACACTGCCCGGTGACTAACCTCTACCACGCAGCAGCTGCCTGGAGGTTTATTTTCTGGAGAGGGTTAAACAGAGGCTCTCTCCTGGAGGACAACAGGCACACTTGAGAATAGGAATTCCATATGGAAATCAGGTAGGTTAAGTCAAAGTTAACATCAGAATGCTTTAAACCAAAATATCAAGGAGCTCTACATGTTACTAAGGGATATGGAGGCAAATAAAAAACATTATTTTGATGTGTAGTAATGATTGCCAATGAAATTTACCCACATAAAGAGAACTTTAAAATAACAACTATATAACATTTTCTTTCTTAGAGCTATTTCAAATATTTATTTCTATTTCTTTTAAAGTGCATGGATGGTTTGAACATTATTTTAGTACATGAATGCAGACATTTTTAGGTAATTGCATTTGTTGTATCCTGGATTAGAAGTAGGCATAAATACTGATTTCTTCTGTGCTGCACAACTGATGACACAGAGTCTACTTTGGGTACCACGGCATCACCAAAACTTATTTCCACATTTCCCATGATATATGTATATGTTTATAGAAACAATTCTTGGAAATGTAATAATAATATCTTGCTTTTGAATATTACATTTTTGTATTTACACACCTGATTACACAACATATTCTGTACTTCATTTATAGTAAAACTGTTTTTGTTCTTGGAAATCACTATGCTTGTACTTTTTTTTTTTTTCCCTGAATGTCCTTTCCCTTCTTACCTGTCTGAAAAGCTCCCATTATCTTTCAAGAACTGTCTCAAATATGATGTCCTCTTTAAGGGCTTCCGGGCCTCCCTTCAACTGTTACTGCTCCACTATTTCTGTAATATAGCACTTTGTTTATGCTTATATTATGGTAGTCCTTGCATTGTTCTATAACATATTTATAAGCTTATTAATTCTCTTAGCCCAGGTACCATGTCTTATTTATATTGTACTCTGTTAACCTACCAGATTTGGCACACAGTAGTTATTCAATGAATGTTTAAATGGATGTTTGAAAATTATTTTGTGCTCCTTATCTCATTTGATTTTCTCAGATTTGATCAGTCACTAGATCCTCCTGCTCTAGATATTTATTATATCTATCAATTCTTATCCATGCCAGTGTCTACTGGCAAGAATTCATGCTCTGGCTGTCTGTTACTGCGACAGTTAGCAACTTAACCTGATTTTGGTCTCTAACCTCACTTGCATCCAATTAATACTTTATTTGCCCATCAGAGTGATTTAACCACAAATTTTACCATTTTCTCTCTACCTTAAAACCTTTAAACGGGCTACTTCTACTTCTAGACATGATTGTATAAAAGAGAATATATTTAATCTCCTGTTTTAAACAATTTAAAACTGGACAAAACAATTTTTAGACTTTCAGACAATAGGGAGCACCGGATGCTGATCTCTGAGAGAAGGGAGACTATGTGAGCCTATTGATTGCCTCGTCTCACTTCCAGGCCATAGCAAAGTTAGAGCCAAAACAAAGTCTGGCCGTCTTGCTCAGTTGAAGAGACAGAGCTTGGAGTTCAGAGAGATGCAGGCAGCTAAAATTTGTGAGGCAAATACTGAAGAGTTGAGAGCCTCAGAGAGAGAGGGATCGATTGCGTGTGAGAGAGAGTACGCGCCATGTCTCCCGAGGGTTCTCCATGAGACTTGAGGCTGAGTACTGATCTGTGAATACACGGAAGGAATTGCCTGAGGTTGAAGCAAGAACCCTCAGGAAGGAATAAGCTAAACAATTCTTAAGCTTTACATAGGTAAGCAGTGGTTTGTGTTCCATTTAGCCAGAGTGGAACAACCTCTTAATACACGGGCATTAAGTAGGGTCCTCAGACAGATAGTGCCTCAGTAATGGGGACAAATTAGTTTAAAGCTAAATGAAAATATTATGATCAAACATGTACTACAAGAAATGTGAAAGGAAGTTCTTCATGCAGAGGAAAATGATACATGGAGAAACCTTGACCTATGCAAAGAAATGAGGAGCTTCAGAAGTAGCTAAAATATAAAGGGCATTTCCCTCATTTAAATTATTAAGAAACAACTGACTATTTAAACCAAAAATAGAAGCAATGTACTGTGGGTTTATAGACAATGTAAAGGTGTAATGTATGACAAAATTAACATAAATGAAGCTAGAAAAAAATTGGAAATATGTTGTTATAAAAGACAAGTACAGTATACCAAAAGTAGTATAGTATTATTTAAAGGTAGCCTGTGATAAATTTAAAACGTACATTGTAAGTTCTAGAAAATATTAAAATTTTTTAAAATTTGTAAATAAGAAGTCTCTGGTGGAGAAAAATTAAATCATAAAGTCATTCAAAAGCAGGTAGAGAGAGAGAAGAATAGGGGGAAAAAAGAACAAATAGGACAAATAGAAAACAACAAGCAAGATGGTAGATTTTAAATAAATCTTATCCACAATGAAATTAAATGAAAGTGGTCTAAACCAGTACTGTCCAATAGAAATGCAATGCAAGCAATGCAAGTGATTTTAAATTTTCTAGTAATCACATTAAAAAATAAATGGATGAAACTAATTTTAATAATATATTTTCTTTAACAGGATCTATGCAAATCATTATTTTAACATATATTTCAATATAAAGTTTATGAAATATTTTGCATTCTGTTTTATACAAAGTCTTTAAAATTCCATGTGTATTTTACACTTACCACACATCTCAATTCAGACCAGCTATATTTCAAGTTATCCAAAGTTATTATACATGTGGTTAGGGGCTAACTTACTGTACAGTGCAGGTCCAACAACACAAGCTAAATGACAAAGATTGTCTGATTAGATAAAAAAGTAAGACCTGAACAAATGCTGTTTATAAGGGACCCACTTTAAATATAAAGACATAGGTAGGCTAAAAGTAAAAGGATGGAAAAAAATTAAAAGGATGGAAAAACATATACTATGAAAACACTAATTAAAAAAAACTGAATTAGGTACACTGATATCAAACAGAGACTTCAGAATAAGAAAAAGGAATATTGCATAATGATAAAGAGCCATTTTTCTACAAAGATATAACATGTGTACCTAATAATAGATCTTCAAATGCATAAAACATAAACTGGTAGAACTGAAGGGAGAAATAGCCAAAACCACAATTATATTTAGATACTTCAACACTCTTTTCTTGGTAATTGATATAAAAATTAGAAAGTGAACGAATAAGAGTATAGAAGACCTGAACAGTACTATCAACCAACTTGACCTAATTAATATCTATAGAGCACCCCACCCCCAAACAGCAGAACACACATTCTTTTTAAGTGCACATGGAACACTCACCAAGATAGACCATATTTTAGGCCATAAAACAAACCTCAGCAAATTTAAAAGAATTGAAATCATGCAAAGTATGTTCTCTAACCACAATGGAATTAAGCTAAATACCAATAAGAGAAAGATATCGGGAAAAATCTTCAGATACCAGGAACTTAAACAACACACATATAAATAAAATATGGGTCAAAGAAGAAGTCCAGGAAGAAATTAGTAAATACTTTGAATTGAATGGAAATGAACTCACACTTATCAACATTTGTGTGACACAGTGAAAGTAGTACTTAGAGCAAAATTTATAGTAGTAAATGCTCATATTAGAAATGAGAAAAGTTCTTAAATCAATGATCTAAGCTTTCACCTAAGAAACTAGCAAAAGAAGAGCAAATTCAACCTAAAGCTAGCAGAAGAAAGGAAATAATAAGAGCATAAATCAGTAAAATGGAAAACAGACAATTTAAAAAATTAATGAAGCCAAAAGCTCACTCTTTGAGAAAATAAATAAAATTAAATAACCTCTAGACAGGCTAATCAAGATGAAGAAAGAAAACACAAACTAACAATATCAGGAATACAAAAATAGGCATCACTACAGATCATACCTATATTAAAAGTATAATAAAGGCATATGAACGGCTTTATGCCTACCAATTAGGGAAAATATCAAAGCTTATACAAGAAAAACTAAATAACTGGAATAGCTAGTGTTTATTACAGGAAATAAATACATAGTTTAAAAACTGCACACAAAGAAAACTTCAGGCCCACGTGACTTCATTGGCAAATTGTACCAAACATTTAAAGATGAAATAATGCAAACTCTATACAAACTTGTCCAGAAAATAGGAGACAAGGGAATACTTCCCAACTCATTTTATAAGGCTAGCATTACCCTGGTGACAAAACATTACAAAGATATTACAAAGAAGAAATATCCTACAGACCCGTACCTCTCAAGGACAGAGGTGCAAAAATCCTCACCACACTATCAGCAAATCACATAAAGTAATACATATATTTTACAAAGACAATGCAAAAGGACGAAGTGAAGTTTATCTTGGGAATGTAAGGTTGCTTCAACATTAGAACATCAATCAATGTAATACACTGTATTAGAAACAATAAAGAAAAATGATGTGAAATTCTTAATGGATGAAGAAAAAAGTATTTGGCAAAATTAAACACACAGCCATTATAAAAATTCCCAGAAAGCTAGAGATTAAAGAAAACTTCCTCAATTTGATAAAGGGTAACTACAGAAAAAATACAGCAAACAAAATACTTCATGGTGAAAGAGTGCATGCTTTTTCCTTAAGATTGGGAATAAGGCAAGGATATCCACTCTTTCTACTCCTATTACACATTACATCAGAAGTTTTAATAAATGTAATAAATCAATAAAAATGATTAAAAGTGATATAGATTGCAAAGCAAAATGTTATTTGCAGATTACATGATCATGTATATAATAAATCTGATGGAATCTATAAATAAGCTATAAGAACTAATAAATGAATTTAGCAAGGTTGCAGGATAAAAGGTCATCTTAAAAACATATTTAATTTCTATATGTTAGCAATGAGTAATTAGAAATTAAAATTTCTTAAAATACTAATTCAAAAGTCTCAAAATGTAAAATACTTAAGGATAAATTTAACAAAATATGTTTAAGACCTATATATGGAAAATTATGAAACATTGCTGAAAGAAAATAAATAAAATCTACATATATGAAGAGATGTAACATGCTCATAGATTAGAGAATATTAAGATGTATATTCTCCCCAAATCAATCTATAGATTCAATATAATTCCAATCAAAATTCAGCAGATTTCTTTTGTAGAAATTAATAAACTTATTCTAAAATTTATTTTGAAATGCAAGGTATGTGAAATAGCTAATACAATTTTGAAAAAGAATAACAAAGTACGTGGACTTATACTTCTTGATATCACCATAATCAAGAGTGATATCTGTGTAGAGATTAATGGAACACAACAAACAGTGAAGAAATGGACTTAATATGTGATCAGTTAATTTTCAACAGAGTGGTCAAGGTAATTCAGTGGGGGAAATGATAATCATTAAACAAATTGTACTATTATAATATAATAGGATGTTCATATAAGAATGAGTTTTGACAACTATCTCACATCATATACAAAAATTAATTCAAAATTGTTCTTAGACTCTTGTGTAACAGCTAAAACTATAAAACTTCTATATGAAAACCACAGGACAAATTTTTAATGACCCTGGGTTTGGCAAAGATTTCTTAACATAGGATATGAAAAGCACAAACGATAAAAGAAAAAAGAAGATAAATTGGATAAATTCATCAGAATTAAAAACCTTGGTCTTCAAAAGATACTGTTAAGTAAATAAAAGGACAAACAATAAACTGAGAAAAAGTATTTGCAAAACACATTATCTGATAAAGGATTTATATCCAGAATATATAAAGATCTCTTACCACTCATAAGAAGACAAAAAACTCTATTTAAAAGACTGAGCAAGGGGAGTTGAACAAATGCTTCACCAAAGAAGAGATACAGATGGCAAATAAGTACATGAAAAAATATTCCACATCATTAGTCATTAGGGAAATGCAAGTTAAAACCACAATGAAATGCCACTACACATCTGCTAGAACAGCTCAAATTAAAGACTGACAAGCACTGGTGAGAATGTTGACCAACTGGAACTCTCATACATTGCTGGAGGGAGTATAAAGTACTATAGCCACTTTGCAGTTCCTTATAATGTTAAATGTACTTTCCATGACTCAGCAGTTTCACTCCTAGGATTTATTCAAGAGAAATGAACATACATCTTCATAAAGACTTGTACAGGAATGTTTATAGAAGCTTTATTCATAATAGCCCTAAGCTGGAAACAATTGAAATAGAAGGGCTCTTCAAAAAGTTCTTGGAAAACCTGTATTTTGAAAAAGCTATATGGATTTCAAGTTTTTTTGGTACCAAAATAAATTTGCACAAACTTGTTATAACATGTCTGAACAGGATCTAGTTTGAGGCACTAAGAAGTATAAGACTCAGTTTGAAAAAGGCCCTATCAGAGCAACATGAATTCTGCTAAAATTGAAGCAAGAATAAGCATCACATTTATGGTGAAGCTTGGGGTGGAAGAATGATGAAATCACTGATGCTTTATGAAAAGTATGCCCCAAAGAAATCAGAAGTTTACAAATGGGCAACTTGTTTTAAGAAGAGACAAGATGATGTTAAAGATGAAGGCCCCAGCAGCAGACCATCCACATCAATTTTCAAGGAAAAAATTAATCTCATTCATGTCCTAATTGAAGAGGACTGACGGTGAACAGCACAAACAATAGCCAACACCATAGACATCTCAGCCGGTTCAGTTGACATAATTCTGAATGAAAAATTAAAGTTGAGCAAACTTTCCACTTGATGGGTGCCAAAACTTTTGCACCCAGATCAGCTGCAGACAAGGATAGAGCTTTCAACAGAAATTTTAAACAAGTGAGATCAAGATCCTGAAGCATTTCTTTGAAGAATTGTAACAGGAGAGGAAACATGGCTTTACCAGTATGATCCTAAAGACAAAGCACAATCAAAGCCATGGCTACCAGGAGGTGGAAGTGGTCCAGTCAAAGTAAAAGCAGACCAGTCAAGAGCGAAGGTCACGGCCACAGTTTTTGGGGATGCTCAAGGCATTTTGCTTGTTGACTTCCTAGAGGGCCGAAAGCACAATAATATCTGCTTATTATGAGAGTGTTTTGAGAAGGTTAGCCAACGTTTTAGCAGAAAAATGCCCAGGAAAACTTCACCAGAGAGTTCTCCATCAGGACAATGCTCCTACTCATTTCTCTCATTAAACAAGGGCAATTTTGTGAGAGTTTGGATGGGAAATCATTGGTCATCCACCTTACAGTCCTGATTTGGCTCCTCTGACTTGTTTGTTTGTTTGTCTCCTAATCTTAAAAAATCTGTAAAGGCACCCATTATTTTTGAGTTAATAATATACAGAGACTGCATTGATATGACTGAATTCCCAGGACCCTCAGTTCTTTAGGGAGGGACTAAATGGCTGGTATCATCCCTCACAAAAGTGTCTTGAACTTGATGGAGCTTATGTTGAGAAATAAAATTTACATTTTTTATTTTTGTCATTTAATTCCATTTCTCTACAAACTGTTTGAAGTCCTCTCATGCCATCAACTTGTGAATGAATAAACAGGTTGTGGTATATCCATATTATGGACTACTACTCAACAATAAGGAGGAACAAACTACTGATACATACAACATCATTGATTCTATAAAGCATTACAGTTAGTGAAGAAGTCACACACAAAAGACTACATATTGTATTATTTCATTATAGGAAACGCTAGAAAAAGCAAAACTATAGTGTCAGCAAATGATCAATGTTTTCCAGGGAGTGGAGGGAAGGACTCAACTGCAAAGAAAGCATGGTGATGGAGAATTCTATATCATGATTGCAGCGGTGGTTACACTCTATCTCCAATTGTCCAAACTCAGTGAAGTATACACTTAAACTTGATGAATTTTATTTATGTAAATTATACTATAATAAAACTAACAAAAAAAATGTTTAACAGTGAAAAAAAGAAGTGTAGGGGGAAAAACCCCTTTCAGTAACTCTACATTTTCCCAGTAAAGTTTGCTGAGTAAGTCACATTAGCCACATTCGTGTAGGAAAGAGAAGGATTTTCCCAAGGCAGTGGGTGTGGAACACAGGAAATAAGGGACTTTTTGAAATCTTCATAGAGGAGTGGCAAAAGAAATAAACTAGTTTTGGCATAAGAGAGAGGGTGACTAAGGAACTGTTGAGGGTGAGGGGCCGTTTTGAAAAAAACTCTCACATTAGTCCTTCATGATGTGGGCCTTGCCTACCCCTCCACCTCCTTTGCCTGCCCTCTCTCTCACTCTCTGTTTTCACTCTACTTCTCGGTCAGCTCTTTCTCAAATTCCTTTGTGTACTATCCTGTAGCTCCATGCTGGGTCCTGCTCTCTTTGCCGCTCTATGCTCTTTAGGTCAATCATTCCACTTCTACGCTTTCAATGATTATACCAATGATGGCAAAGCCAGGAAAAGACTCAGAGATTATTTCTTTTCTTCATATGTTCAAAGTGTTCCTCTTAGGCAACGAGTCTAGCCACTTGAATTGGGTTTTGGAACAGAGAAAGGAAAAAGAGGCATTTATGAAGAAAGGCAAAGGTGGGCAAACATGAGGGACGGGAACAACATTTGTCGGTATTTTAAAGTTATTATCCTTCCAGACTTAGTAACACTTCTTTGAAGCATAACACACTTGAAATAATTTATTTAATATCTGTCTTCTGGGCTGACCTGTAATCTTTTTGAGGGTCTATTGTCTTCAGTTCTGGAATCCCCAAAGCCAAGCATGGTGCTTGGCACTTGGTAATCACTCAATAAATACTTATTGCCTAAATAATTACTCTGCCTCTTATGCTTTGTGCTTCACCCAAGCTGAGCAATGTGCAGTATATTATTTCATGTCCCTGGACTTTTATTTTACTATTTCCTTTGCTCAGAATGCCCAATCCTCATTATTTTTTCCTACCTGTCCTCCAACCCCACTCCACCAAGCAAATTCCTACTTTTACTTCTAACCCAAGCTTAAATGTCTTCTCTAGGAAACTCCCCTGATTTACCTTAAGCAGAACTATGTGCCAACCCCATGCCTTCTACATCCTTCCCTTCTAGCTAGTGCTTCATTGAAATGATGTTTCCATGTCTGTTTTCCCTTCAACACCTGCCATAATAGTTGGCAAACCGCAGACCCTTAATCAATATTTGTTAAATGAATGACTTCTTTTCCCACCAATCATGTGATATATACAGAGCAGCATTATGCCTAGATAATTATTAGGTTTGTAAAGAGAATGAGCCCCAAATCCCTTTACGTGGAAACTAGTTAAAACAGAAGGTAAATCAGCACCTCCTAAGGTAGATGCCAAACCTCAAATCCTTGGAGAGAGCTGTTATTGGAACTTCTAACCACTGCAAAAATGAGATTTAAATAGATAGTAAAGCAACCCAATTTTTTATCAAGAAGTTCTCCAAGGGGAAGATAATCAATTCATGTCTACAATTCCTTCAAAATTAGAGGTTAGCTATATTGGCTTGGAAATAACTAAATGCAAAATCATGAAGAGATTATGCAAAGTAATTTTTCTTATGGCCTAATTCAACCATGTGCAAGGTAAGTGCCTTAGTTAATTCAACTGTTTTCTTAAAGTATTATAATTTTGTTACCTACTTACTTTTGGGAGTTAGAATTAAAATGTGATTACTGGAAATCTTCTAACCATGACAAACAAAAGAATTTTGTTAGCATGTAGGACAAATAATATATGTGGCGGTGTGTAGTTTATAAGGGTGTTACATCTGTAAATAATGATTTGGTAGAAATTTAAGGACTTGAAGATAAGTACACAGATGTTTCCACTTGTATAACTTTTACCAACATGCTAGAGAAAGGAATGTGTAGCTCAGAATTGGGTCCAAGGTCAACATATTTAATCCTTGACAATGACATCGAGATTTTAAAGCAGGTGATCTCATTGATGGAAATAAATACAGTTCTAATGGTTTAAAAAGAACATGCACAATTTAGAAGCAAAAACCTCATCTCCTGCTTCCTGGTTATACATAAGAAGCCCTGTTACCAATACCTGAAAATCATTTGTGGTTGAAAAAAGAAGAAATAATAAGTATGAGAAAGGCCATAGACGAATGTCTGTGAGTTGTCTATGATTTGCTAGTCCTGGGGTTCAGAGTAGGAGTAGGTCAGGAAGAAGCTAGAAGACTGTGTTTTAGGTCTTAGCTATAATACTCACAGAAAATTTCAATTTTCTCCTCCTATAAGATAAGCCCTTCCTACCTGAAGCTCCTTGCATAGAGCCCAAACCACTTCTATACTTTGCACATTCAGAGGAGGTAAGATGGTGGTCACAAAGGATCTTCCTTTCACATTTCATTTCATTGAACACAGTGAATAAAATTTTTCTGGGAACATATGACCTACCAAGCCAGAGTATTTCACTTCTACCAAAAAATCTTACTGCAAATTGCATTTTATTCTGATCAAGTCTTTCCTAGAATCTATATCTAGAAGTAGTACTAAAATATCATGTGCTTGTGTAAGTGCTACTTTGAAATTATTTCTTTATTGTGTATTCATTTAATAGTCATTCCTTCAAGAAAATCTACTGAACATCTACCAGGTTGATGTATTGTACTGCTTATTATCACTGCTCTCATGGAATGTATAATCTAATGAGAGAAACATATAAAAAATGAACACGTAAATGATATGATTACAAGTTACAGTAAGTATGATGAAGGAAACAATAGGGAATAAGAGAAAGCATGTAAAGTGACTAATTTTACATGTGAGTTGCAGGGGAAGTCTCTCCAGGAGGTGATATTTAAGTTGGAACCTGAAGAATGGGAAGGCACTACCTATGGTATGTGTGTACGCACGCGTGTGTGTGAATGTTCCAGAAAGAGGAGAGATGTGTGTGAAGTCCTAAAGTATGAAGAAGCCAGGCAGATGTGAAAGCCAGAAAGAAAGCCCATGGAGTTTACTGAAAGTGAAGAGGTAGAGGCACCATCACTCAGAACTGTATAAGACAAAGGAAACAGTCTGGATTTTATTCTATTGACACGGGAAACTGTTGAAGGATTTTCGTCAAGTAAGTAATGTGATCCTCTAATCGTTTTGTCTACTGAAAAGATTAGAGAGTGCAAGAGTAAAAATGGAACCAGTTTACATCCCTCTTTTCCCCTAAAACTAGATTGTAGTAGTAAATAGAGAGAAGGTGCTGACACATAGGGTACCATGAAGGTGCTTCGCTAGCCCTGGGCAGGAAGACATGCAATGCATGCTTATTGATTGAATGAATGAATGTAACATTTACTACATTTTAGGATATAATGTGCTCTTCTATATTAATAATATTTACATTAAAATAATAACTAAACAAAAGGTGAGTGTATTAAAAGACTTTACACGATGAGACTAACAATATCTGTTTTTACTTTTACATCTAGAATTGGATATAAAATGAAAGCCATGTTCAACCAAGAGAAGAAGATGAAGAGCAGAGGGAAGAGATATGACAATTTTTTTCCTCTTGCCTATGGTACTATTTCCTCTACCTCATCTCTCTGTGAATGTCTTTGGCTGATATAAGGAACCTATTCTTGACTACAGGAACCATATGTTGTTTTTAAATGTTATGCCCTTAGGAACAGCTTACATTTTTTTTTGGGTTACTTGTACTTGATCTTTATAAAAAGTATCATCATAATAATAAATAATCTGAGTAGAAGTATGATCTTTTGAATGTTTGATGGAGATATTAAAATATTTCACTTTTTCTTATTCATTAAAGCCATAAATTTCCACTATTAGATGTGCATGTACAATATGTTCTGGACTTTCACTTTGTGATCACACAGTCCTGAACAATGGGTCATTTGATTTAGCAATTACTTGATTTACATATGGAGGTCCACAGCACTAGCCATATCAGAAATACATTTCATGCTATATTTCACATTTTTACTTTGTACACCAACTACAAAGTTGACCTAGTTTCAATTATAAACATAAAATCTAAATTCATTCTTGATACATTATAGCCAAATTGTTTACCTATTATTTCTATTAAACTTGCTTTAATATTTTTAAAAAGTCTTTGCTAGATGAAAAATTGCTCTGAGATTTTTTGGTTTTCAGTTCCTATTAGGGAAAATTTCATGTTGGCCCAAATTATGCACAGATCAAAGATGTGGGCTCTTGGGCTTTCTGTGATATTCACAGTTCAAAAATGTCTAAGAGTAGGAATAGGAGCTGACCAAGACATCAGGTCCCATGCTAAGCCTCCAGAGATTCCTCCTCCCTTAAACAAGCATGTTCTGATGCTCATAAAGTTGGCCAGTCATGTTTTCAGAATCAAATAACTTGGGAACAAATCTGTGAGAATCACTGTCCACTTGATGTGGCCTCAACTTAGAAAGGAGGGCCCTACAAAGCAAAAATTTTCTGGCAATTAGATATGAAAACTGTTATTTCTAAGGAGCAACTTACAATTACTTAGGAGTCTTAAATCTTTAAAACCTGTTTTCATAGCAATTGTTTCATTTGTGCTGCACAACTCTTTATGACTGGGAGAACCAGTATTTCTTGCCATTTTTCAGCAGAGAAACTGAGACTCATGGGGGTTTACACAAGTGATTATAGATGAAATTAACACTATAAATGAAGTATCTTGGTTCTTAGTTATTACTGTTTCCCTCACAACATTATTGACTCTGATCATTGTAATCAAGAATTGATGTAGAGATTTTTCATGATATTAATAATGATGTTGATAATTTATAACACGTTTTGAGTGATTACTATTTGCAAGCTCTGAGCTGAACTCTTCCTTTATATCATTTCATTAACTCTTCACAACAACACTACAAGCCAGATATCACCATCCTGCTTTACTGATGAGGAAATGGAGGCTTTATGCTCTTAACCAGCACTTCTTAATGCCCTTTAGAGAGGCAGTGCCATTGTCTAAAATTTGGTTGGAGTACACTGTTCTCCCTACTCCTGGAAGAGGCAGTCTGGTATCTTTGTCATCTTCACACTCACCTCACAGGTCTTATCTCTGGACAATCTGCATCTATGTTCCAGGACATGTGTTAGATTGGTATTAATAATAGGGTATTTCTATTTTTCTTGGCTGTTGAAGAAACTGAAGCTTAGAGTAAAGGTATAACTTGCCCAAGATGAGCATCATAATTTTACAGCCAGAGCTTGGTTTAACTTCTAATTCCACCAAATTCTCTAGCACTGCCACCTTTGCTAAATTCTTTTTTAAAAAAACCTTAATATTTAGAGCAGTTTTAGGTTCACAGCAATAGTGAGCAGAAGGTTCAGAGATTTTCCATATACCACCTGTCCCCCAAAATGCATTAGCTTCTCTCTTTGTCAACATACCCTACCAGAGTAATATATTTGTTACAATGGATGAACATACACTGACACATCATTATCACCCAAAGTCCATAGTTTACATTATGGTTCATTCTTGGTGTTGTACATTCTATAGGCTTGGACAAATGTATAATGACACGTATCCACCATTATAGTTTTATAGAGAGTATTTTCACTGTCCTAAAAATCCTATGTGTTCTGCCTATTTATACTTCCCTCTCTCCTAGCCCCTGACAACCACTTATCTTTTTATTATTGCCATAGTTTTGCCTTTTCCAGAATGTCATATAGTTGGGATCATATAGTATATAGCCTTTTCTTTCACTTAGTAATATGCATTTAATGTTCCTCTGTGTCTCTTCATACCTTGGTAGCTCATTTCTTTTGAGTGCTGAGTAATATTCAATTTTCTGTATATACCACAGTTTATTTATCCATTTATTTACTGAAGGGCATCTCGGTTGCTCCCAAATTTTGGCAATTATGAATAAAGCTTCTTTAAACATCTGTGTGCAGGTTTTTGGGTGGACATAAGTTATCAACCCCTTTGAGTAAATACCAAGGGGCATGATTGCTAGAACATATAGTAAGAGTATGTTTAGTTTGTTAAAAACAGACAAATTGTCTTGAAAAATGTCTGTACTATTTTGCATTCCCACCAGCAATGAACAGCATTTGGTATTGTCAGTGATCTGGATTTGGGCCATTCTAACAGGTGTGTGGTGTTATCTCATTGTTGTTTAATTTTTATTTCCCTGATGACATATGATGTGGAGCGTCTTTGCATATCCTTATTTGCCTTCTGTATATCTTCTTTGGTGAGATGTCTGTTAATGTTTTTGGTCCATTTTTTAATCAGGTTGTTTGTTTTCTTATTGTTGAGTTTTAAGAGTTCTTTGTATATATTGGGTATCAGTCCTTTATCAGATATGTCTGTTGCATATATTTTCTCCTAGTTTGTGGCTTGTCTTTTTATTCTCTTGACAATGTCTCTTTCAGAGCCAAAATTTTTAATTTTAATGAAGTCCAACTTATCAATTCTTCCTTTCATGAATTGTGCCTTTGGTATCATATCTAGAAAGTCATTGCCAAACCCAAGGACATTTAGATTTTCTTCTATGTTATCTTCTAGGAGTTTTATAGTTTTGCATCTTACATTTAGGTATATAATCCATTTTGAGTTAGTTTTTGTGAAGAGTATAAGATTTGTGATTAGATTCATTTTTTTTTTTTTTGCATGTGGATGTCCAGTTGATCCAGCACTATTTGTTAAAAGACTATCTTTTCTCTATTATATTGCCTTTACTCCTTTGTCAAAGACCAGTTGATTATATTTATGTGGGTCTATTTTTTGGCTCTCTGTTCTGGTCCATTGATTTATTTGACTATTCTTTCACCAATGTCACGCTGTCTTGATTACTCTAGCTTTATAGTAGATCTTTTTAAAAGTTTTATTTTATTTTTAATTAACATATAATTGCATGTATTTATGGGGTACACTATGATGTTTCAATACATGCATACATTGTGTAATGATCAAATCAGCATATTTAGCATATCCGTTACCTTAAACATTTATTATTTTCTTGTGGTGAGAGCTCCACATCAAATGTCATCAGGGAAATGCAAATCCTGTCTTCTAGTTATTTGGAAATATACAATACAATATTGTTAACTATAGTCACCCTACTATACAATAGAACACCAGAACTTATTCCTCATCTCTTATTATAATTTTGTACCCATTGATCAATCTCTTTGCCTCCCCCATACTCCCTTCCATACCCAGCCTCTAATAACCACCATTCTATTCTGTACTTCTATGAGGTCAGTTTTTTTGGATTCTACAAATGAGAGAGATTATGTGGTGTTTCTCTTTCTGTGCCTGGCTTATTTCGCTTGACATAATGTCCTCCAGGTTCATCTACATTGCCACAAATGACAAGATTTCATCCTTTTTTATGGCTGAATAGTATTACATTGTGTGTATGTGTGTGTATCACATTTTCTTTATCCATTCATCCACTGATGGACACTTAGATTGATTCCATATCTTGGCTATTGTGAACAGTGCTGCAATAAACGAAGAAGTACAGATATCTCTTCAACACACTAATCTTCCTTCCTTTGGATTAAATACCCTGTAGTGTGATTGCTGGATCTTATGTTAGTTCTATTTTTAATTTTTTGAGGAACCTCCATACCGTTTTCCATAATGACTGTAGCTTTATAGTAAGTCTTGAAGTTGGGTAGTATCAGTCCTCCAATTTTGTCTTTCTCCTTCAATGTTGTGTCAGCAATATTCTGGGACTTTTGTTTCTCCATATAAACTTTAGAATCAGCTTGTCAATAGCCACAAAATAGCTTTCTGGGATTCTAATTGGGATTGAGTTGAATCTATAGATAAAATGGAAAGAACTGATATCTTGACAATATTGAATTAATATCCATAAACATGAAATATGCTCCCTTTATTTAGTTTGTCTTTCATTTTTTTCATTAGAGTTTTATAGTTTTCCTCATATAGATCTTGTACGTATTTTGTCAGTTTATCCTAAATATTTAATTTTGGGGAGTACTAATGTAAATAGCATTGTGTTTTTAATTTCAAATTCCACTTCTTCATTGCTGCTATATAGGAAGTAAGTGACTTTTGTATATAATCTTGTATTCTGCAACCTTGCTATAATCACTTATGAATTCTAGGAGTTTTCCCTTTTTTAAACTTTTAAACTTCCCTGAGCCTCTGTTTCCATTTAAATATGCTAGTAGTAATGCCGAAACGATAGGCTCCTAATTGTCAGGATCCTGTTGTGAAGATTAAAGCAAGAGTTCAAGTACAGTACAATGTTGCTACAGAATAGATGCCTCTCAAAGGTAGCTGTCAATATGTCTTCGATTTGCCAGCCTCACATGGAAGAGCTAATGTCCACTTCTCTCCAGGCATTCACAGATATCACCTGGGATGTGCTTTCCTTGTTATCCAAGGAGGGAATGCTCCATGAAGCTTATCTCCACCATAAAAGAATCCTTGGCCTAAGTTTCTTCCTGAAAACAAATCTGAAACTTTATTTTGCCAGGTGACAGTAACTGCAAAATACAACCATTAGTTGTGTAGAATTATATGTTCTTTTCTTAATGCACCATAATCTTTTATAAAATAAACAAATAGCAAAAAGTTGACTTTAATACTTTCTATTCATTCTTATTAGTAGAATTAATGATGAATTAATCAGTTAAGTGAAATAGAGCATACAGAATAACTGATAAGCATTTGTCTACTGTCTTCTGGGGGAGAAATATATACATATATATTTCTCATTTACGATGGAATTTGATATATGTAGAGAAAAAAGTCTTCTATGAGTTTTAAAGAATCCTTCGTTATCACAAAAATTCTCAGTTGCGTGTTTTTACCTTTGGATTTTGAAATGTTAAGACCTTTGCTCTTTTTCTTGGAGAGAAAGAAAATGTTTATAAGTTAAAATGTCAGAAGCCATTCTTTGTGCCTTCAAGGCCTTGGATCAAAAATACCAGGATGGGTAGATTAAGAATAAACAAAAGTAGAAGCCAAATGAGATGTCCAGCAGAATTCTGAACAGGCACTCTTGCTCTTTGAACAATCCCCTTGGCACTAATTCATTCCAAGCTACAGTAACTACTCTGCCCCCTCCTTGAATCTCTCTCTTACTATGTTTTTGCTCACCAATCTTGGCTCCCTGGACTCTTCTTGCTTGCTCTTTTTTTCCCCCAATAACTGTCTATTAGAACTCAGATTGCCCTGGCTCCAGCGTCTGGCTTTACTCTGTACCTGTGTTCATCGAGACTCACCTTGACTCCTTTTGGCTTCTCTCTCCCATTCCAGGGCAAACTCTTTCTGGACACTTGCATGCCTAGTTGCCCCTTCTGACTACTTCCTGAATTCCCCCCAACTACCCCCAATCAGTCCCAGAATATGGACCAGAATAAAAAAAAGAGGCTAACAATAATCAATGACCTCCATTTTGGGGACAGGTGTGAGCTTAATGTATAAAAAAATCCTAATTTTTCAAAAGTGTTTTCTAAAAAAAGCAAGGTCCACAATGGCTAAATTCTACATAGTATGACTTATGTCATACTTATTGATGAGTGAATGAAAAAATCTGTTGTATTTGGCCAGGATCTCCTATCTATTTGCTTATATTTAAGAACAAAAGAAATATTCAGAAGATAATAATTTTTGTCTTGCAATTCAACCCAAGTGATAGAATGTGATAATCAAGTGAATAAGAATTATAGAAACACCCAAAATTAATGGTTGAAATAATGTCTTAATATTTTAGTTTTATTCATAGCCTAAGCTTTACCATCTATTTCAAAATTAAATTTAAGGAACTCTGACTAATAATTACAAACTCTCTCAGAATAGTTAAAAAGATATTTCCTTAAACATTTGGTTAGCTTTATTATTATTATTTAGCAGGCTCTTTTCCAATATTAATATTATATATTGGAGGGGACATGTTCATTTATAACATCTCAGACATGCAAAGTAAAATCACTTCTGTCTTACTAATGCTATAAACATTTTCACCTATCATAGGAGACATGCCAGAGCACCCTGGCCTTTATTGTAAGACATTGTATCATAAATATTGAGACATACTTTAACTCCTTGAAATGGATAGTTTGCTTAGTATGTATTTTGTGCCATGCTATGTTTATTTAATATTACATAAATAATATATTACAATAGCATTAGTAATTCTTTAGTTCGTGAGACTTCTGCTACCAACTAATATTTAAATGTAAATAATGGTATTTAGTTTCCTCTTTAAACAAAATAAAACAGAACCTTAACATAAATGATGCCTAAAAAACTAGAACATACACCCTCCACTATCAGTTTTCAGAATTTTTATTATTCATTGCTTTATTCAGCCGTTTATTCACTAAACATTTACTGAAAGCCTTCTATGTGCCAGGCACTACTATACAAGGTGCTGACTATATGGATAAATAAAATATAATTATTCCTTCAACAACTTCATAGTTTAGATGGGAGTTTAAACAATCACTTAAACTTAAAATGCACTATGATATAGGTTAAGACATAGTCGTTTACAAATTGCAGATATAAGAGCCTTCTTTCTGTCTACAAGACTTATTGACAGCTATAGAAAGAAGATAAAGTTAGTGTGGATTTAAAGAATGAGCAGGGATACTTTAGCGCAAGAGATGTAGAAAGCACATTCCAGGCAGGAGCATCTATATTTGAGGAAGTTGGAATCTCATGAGCAGAGACAATGAGGCACACGAATGCTTGGGACGTGCGGGCAGCATCAAGCAGTGCAGTGTGGCTGGAACGTGGGAATATATCAGAGATGGTACGTGGATGAAATGGTGAGAAAGGAGAGGGAAATGGCTAACTCATTTTTCAAGGGTCTGGGAGCAAACTTGATCAGAGAAGAGTAGAAATTATATTGCAGTGAGTTGATAAATTTCATGTAAATGGCAGGGCAAAAAGGCAAGTGGGGGTGGAGCACTATCTAGGAAAGGCAATTTTCAAGCTGCTTTAGACTTGGCACTATTTGTGATAGAGACTCAGTAAAGAGCGACAGTGAGGAAGAGAGATGACAGATACACAAGGTGAAAGACACCATTCTACATGGTCCTCAAACCTGTTTCATATTCTTCCTTCCCTCATACAAAGAAAACTACATCCTAGCTCCCTTGCTGTTAGGCAGGGTGACATGAATAGTTCAGGTCAATAAATCATGAGCAAAAGTTTAATGTGTTACTTCTGGGCTGAGGCAGTGAAAAGCCCCTGTGTGATTTTCCGGTGTCTCTCTTTCCCTCTCATGGGACCCAAAGAGGCCTCATGTTGATGTAGGGGACCACAGGATCACAGCTGCCTGAATTCGTGAGCTGGAACATCAAAGGCAGTTGCCTTGGAGAGTTAACCAGATCCACAATAGGTTTGGTGAGGGTAATAAATAAATAAAAATTTTACTAAGCCATTGGATTTAGGGTTTTTTGTTACTGCAACATAGCATCGCTGATCCTGACCAAAACAAAAATTTAAAAGTCAACAACGCTTAATGGGCTTTTATAAGTCAAAGGAGGCAGAAGAAGATGAATTTAAGTTTGTAAGTGGGACCACTTCTTTCTCTGAGACATGTAGGAAAGGTCAGGGAGGGACAAAAATATAGAAAAATTTGGAGGCAAAAAAGGGGAAGTTGAAAAGGAGTTTATTCATGATGGCCACTGCATTCCAATGATGTTAGAAATTAAGTCTTCTGCTGAGAAGTTGAGTGGCAAGATTGAAGGAAGTAAAATTATGGAGCGGTTGCTGAGGGAACAGTTACTGTAAGGAATGGGAAAGACCCAGTTAGATAGAAGGAAAAGAACTGCAGAGCAGTGGTACCTTCCTAGCTGGGTCTGTGGCTCATGCATTTATGGTGGAGTTGGTTAACATGATTTTGTCATTTTTTACAGCAGTGACTGGTAGCCTGAGAGAAAGAGCAGAAAAAAACAAATAATTGTGCTCATAGTGGAGCTTGGAAAATAAGTTACAGCATGAAGAGGCAATTTCTAGGTAATTAAGAAAGTTTGGGAAAGTGTAGTTGAATAATTGACAACGCAAATGGTGTTCAAGCCAATTAGGAAGAAAGTGAAGCCAGAAGGAGGCTGATGAAGCAAAAGATTTTATAAGAAACTGGATGTTTTAATGGATTAAAGGGCAAGTTTGGCAGGACTATGGGTATACAAATGGTTAAAAACAGGTGGTTATTCTTATAGAGACAGTAATATAATGCAGTGCTTAAGAACAGGTTGTCTGGGTTTCAATAGCAATTCTGCTTCTTACTAGCTGTGTGGCTTTAGGCAAGTTTGTCACATTTTTTTTCTACGTCTCAGTCTCCTCATAAGAAATTTTATCCTATATTAAAGGGTTTTGTGATGACTGAATGAATTAAAACATGTAAAGCTCTTAGAATAGGGCTTGCACAAAGGGCTCGAGTGTAAGTTGTTATGACAGGATTTGTGCGGCCGTGGGGATGGATGTTTAGGTGTAATGAAGATGAAGATTGTAGAAGGAAAAAGTTAAGAAATTGTAAGGTAGGGATTTGGTGAATCATCAATATGGATACTGCATATTCTCAAGATGCTGAGGACAAGCAAAGAGGAGAAGATTGTGAGCCAGTATGACCTCGGTGGACACAGTGATACCATAAAGTAATGACTGTCAAGATGGGAGAGGAGAGTGGCATAACCACAGTTACAAGCTTCAAGACTGATAATTTAGTAGTCCAGGAAAATTTTGCATCCTGACAACTTGTCACTGAGACACAGAAGGCATGAGGAAATGAACAACCTAGCCTCTCCTTTACATAGTTTTCAGGAACTTTTTTTTATCAAGGAAAAGCCATGCTTTAGTCAATGCAGGGAGGAAGAGAAAAAGGAAGAGGATGCAATTGTGCAAAATCCGTGGATATATGAATACAGAATCCTATAGGCATTTTAAACAAGGTTTTTTGGTTTTTTTTTTTGGTACAAAAGCAGAGCCAGTGAGGACAGATGGGAGTAGGAAAAGGTAAGAAGTTTCCTAAAGGAGAATGGAAGAGTATGCACCTTAAGCCATCATTGTGGGGTAAACAAATTAATTAATTTGTTTCTGATTTTTGCTTACCTCGATTTCTCATATCAATTTTCTTTTCTACATTGACCACTGATAATATTTTTCGAGTGTATGTATTCTTAGTTGTAATCATAGCTGACCGTGGAGCTCTTTTATTGTGTAAACAAAACAAAGTACATTTATCACATTTAAGATTATTGAAGAATAAATAATTCCAATGTTAATTAAACTATTCCAAATCATACAAAATGATGTTCAGCTTGCTAATACATTTTACAAAGCTGGCATAATGCTAATACTAAAGCTAGATAATAATAATGGAAAAAGAAAGGAATAGCCCAATTTCACTTATGAATATAGATGCAAAATTCTTAATTAAAAACTAGCAAATAAAATCCAGCAATGTATCAGCAATGACCTAGCGTACTTTATTGCCAAGATATAAAAAAATAGTTTTTATGTTAGGAACTCTTTCAACAACATAATTTATTACAGCAGTATATTAATGGATTAAAACCATATTAATAGATGCTGAAAAGGTATTTGGTTAAATAAAGCAGCCATTCTACTAAAACCCTAACCAAATAGGAATACAAGGAAACCACCTAAATATGATAAATACTACTTAAGCAAAAACAAGAGCAAACCATTTTAGATGTTCACTCAAGAGACTCCAGTTTAAAACTATTATAATGAAATTTAGTAACATGCCTGTGTATGTAATACTTATTCAAAAAAAGCAATGATGTGGCTCTATACGAGAAATAATCTCAAAGGATTAGAAATGGGGGAAAAACCCCACTTACCATAGTATAAAAACTTCAAAATATTTTGAAATAAATTTAATAAGAAAGGTACAGGGCCTATAGGATGAGAACCACAAAATCTTATTGAAGGGCTATATCATGAGCTGAACAAATGGAAAAACACACCCAGTTCTTGTATGGGAAGACTTAGTGTTACAAATGTGTCAATTCTGCCCAAATTGTTATACACATTTAATGAAATTCCAATTAAAATCTCTATGATCTTAAAAAATTGTATTACCCTACATTTTATATGAAAGGATAAACATCCAAGAGAAGTTAAGAAATGTATGAACATGAAAAATAATGATAAGAATCCTTGCCAGATATTAAAATATGCCATAAAGTCAGCATAATCAAAATGGTTGAGTATTAACATAGGGATAGACTAATTGATTAGTAGACCAGAACAAGAATTACAGAATACATGGAGACTTAATATAGGACAAGTAGGACAAGGGTGGCATTTCGCTTCAAAGGAGAAAGAATGGTTTATTTAGTAAATTAGCACATTTTATTTACATATTAGTAAGTAGCATACTTAGCTATTCATTTGAAAAAAATTAAAGTTGAACCACTACCTCATAGGATATATAGAAATATTGCATTAGTCTTAAACGTTAAAATATAAAATAACAAAATTTCAAAAACATGAAATTTAGGAGATCATATGTATAACCTATATATTGGGGATGCTTTTTAAAGTAAGTTAGTAACCCAGAAATTATTAAGAAAATACATGTTTGACCCTATTTGAATGTGAAGCAGTTTTTTAAAGGCAAAAATTACCTGTGCTAGTTAGAACACATTCAGCTGCAAGTACCAAGAAATCCAGCATACACAGGGAATTTATAAGCTCACGTGGTTGGAAATCCGGGAGCAGGGTGGGTGGTCTTTAAGAGTGGTTTAACCCAGTATCTTTACCCAGTTCATTTTTTGTGATTCTCTCAGCTTTGCCCAAGTTTTTGAATTGGCTTCCTTCCTGAGGCTAGTATCAAGACGGCTACAGCAGTTTTTTTGGAAGTGGCACCTACACTTGACAATGGCCCGGAGAAAATGAACCAATTTCCTTCAGTGGCCCATTCTTAAGAGTGAGGAGAGAAGCTTTCAGCAGGTTTCTTCTCACATCTCATTGGCTGCAACTGGTTGCATTTCTGAACGCCTGTGGCTAGAGAGGTAAACGGATTGGCTTAGGCCTACCTGTATGCATAAAAGGATTGTCACAAAATTTGTTTTTCTCAGTGTAATAGATTTTGTGTAATTTTTGCTTTCTTCCTTATATCAAACTGAATTTTAAAAAATAAAACTATATTACTATAATCAGAAAAAGGACAAAGCTATTTTTATTGTGGGAAAAAGTTATTTCATAATAATAGTCAGCTGGGGAGAATATGAACTTGTATCTCTTTATTGTTTCATTTTCATCTATGTCCTGGCAAGAAGTCTTTTTTTTTTTTAAAGGTAATCTTTTTATTACAAAACGGCTCCCCAAATATTATGGTTGGGAGTAAATTTTCCTCCATGATTTGCAATGAATTTAATTATACTTATTAAACATTTTAATAATTATAATTATTAAGTACTAGTAAATAAATAATTATAAGAAAATAAGTTAAATAAATAATCTTATTTATTTAAACATGCATTTTTAAAACATTTATTAAGCAGTTTAATTAACATTTACTTCTCATCAAACTTTTCTGCTTAGTCGGAACAATGAAATGATTGACAGACAGGCTGGAATTATATTTCTACCTCAACCATTACACTTGTTTTATGCCCTTGAAACAAGAGATTATACCACTCTCATCTGAGTGAAGGAAACAAACTAGTTCCTCTTGATATGATGTATCCAAGTGTGGCTCTGAACAAATTCCTGCAGAAGTCTGAGCATCTCACCAGTGGAATCAGGCAAGAAGTATAGGATGGCCCCACACTCACTTCCAGAATGTGGTCATCTCATTTCACCAGTTGTTCATACTCAGATTCTCATACCCAGGAAATGCCACCTGGTGCTACCACACATAGTGGGCTATTTTTAGCCCTGGGCCTGCCTGGGGGAGCTAGAGAACTTAAACACAAGTAAGCTGAAGAGAGCAGAGGCTTAAGAGAGACAGATGAGATGCTTTATCTTTTCCTCCTGTGATTTTATTTGGTAGCTCATCATCCAGTTAGGAAGTTCTAAGAGATAACAAAGAGATAAAATGCTGAGCACTGAGAGATAGTTGGGAGAAGGAAAGAGATTTGGCTGTGGGAAAGAGTGTGAAGCATTTTTATGGGGAGAGGAGGAAAAGCTACGGAATTGGGTTACTTAAACATAGAGGGAAAGTTGAGGGCAAAGAGGCTGTTTCTGGAGAAGTTGCTCAAGGCCTGAAATGAAAATCTTCAAAAGTTTTGAAACAGTGGCTAAAAATAATTGGAGATTACTTATAATAACTTAAATTTAAGTAAATGTAAGTAAATTTAAGTAAATTAGTTAAACCTCTCTGAGCCTCAGTTTTCTTATTTATAAAATGTGGGTATTTTGATACCTATCTCATGGGGTTATGAGGCTTAAATGAGTCAAATGTATGTAAAACACTCAGCGTGGTGCCTAGAACATAGGAGACACTTACAAAGAGCAACCATTATTATTACCTTGTTTTAGATTCCATGTTCTGAGTAAAATTGCTCTAGCGTTCATAAAGAAGCAAAAAAACAATAATAACCTACATGGCAAGGGAGACATTCTAGCTCTTGCCTCCTCATACACACACATTCGTACACAGAGAAATAAATTACAGATGCATTCTTGGTAGCATAATTCATGCATAACAAGGCAATGCTCAAGAGAGTAATTATACTACATTACTTGGACACTGTCTGTCTCCCTTTGTTTTGCAGTTATTCAGCAAAGAGGGGAAACCCTCTGAACTATCATGAACATGGGTTAAGTGTAGTATGAGTTTGAGGGCAGACCAAAGTAAATCAATTTATCTCCTTTAGACACCATGTTAACTAAATGTAATAGACCCCAGGGGTAAAATTAAATAAAAGATAGGTAACCGTGTCAATATTAACACAATCAAAGAACAAAAAAAAGCAATGTAGTACACAGTGCCTCAAGTTGATATTTAGCAAGGATTTTTAATTAAACTTCAAAACAAGATAATGTAAAATTAATATTAGAAATATAATTGTGTGTTCTAAGCAAAAGCAAAATAACCCACAGGAGATATTCCTGCACTGCCTAGGACTTTGGATTATATGACTTCTAAGATCCTTTCAGCTCTCAGTAAAAAGTAACATTATCATTACTTTGCACCAAAAAAACACAATAAATGTTATCGCTTTTAATGTTGCCTTTTCTTCAACTTGATTTTTTTCTTTGGTTTCCCAGTGAAAAGCAATTGACACTAAAAGTCTTGGAATATGGTATTTCATAATTTGCATAACAAACAGTTTTGCTCTTCAAGAAGACTGACGTTATTTGGAGTTTTACAGAATTTTATAAAATTTTATAATTTGTATTTAAAAAATTGTCAGCAACTTTCATTTAAGCATCTTTTTTATTTTTAATTTTCTCATATATATACACACACATACACACACATAAAATCCTTCCAAATGCAATCTAGAAAGAAGCAAATGTGCAAGTTTTTTTGACTCTGCTATTCTTCTCCCTTTTCTTGCAACAATATCCTCACTGACTGTGTCCTAAATCTAAAATTAACAGAAATCAGCTATAACTTTTCCCATGTGACTTCTTGAAGGAAGCCTGAAAACAACCTAAAATTCTCCCATCCTTTTTAGGTTTCTGGAACTGGGGGATAGATGGATAAAAAAAAAAAAATTATCATAGAAGGAGTCTAAGGGTGGCAATTGCAGGACAAGTCTCCCAGGAAGTAGACTCTGAGATAGAGATTTGTGTGCAGAAGGTTTATTGGCGAAGATCTTGGGATCAACACTTGTGGGGGAAGGGAAGGAAGTGGGAGGAGATCAAGAAGAATACGGGCTGTGATACAGTTGCAACAAGACTTCGGCCAACTACTAGTAGGTTAGGGCAAGGGGCCAGCCTTTATTCTGAATGTGAGATGCCTAAGGGAAAAGTCTCAAAATTATGCAAGGAGGCTCCCTGCAGCTAAGGGAAATTCCCAGAGAAAGCTGAAAGCTGATAGCTGTCAGCGGGCAAAATACCTGACTCTTGGGAGAGTAAGACCTTTAGTGGTGGAGCAGGAATCTGGGCAGTGCAGCACAGCATCCACTGCAGAAGTCACGGAGAACAGATGTCATCCTTTGGTCAAGTGCTGGCTGTAAATGTGAGGTAACCAACAGTGAAGATAACATTTGATTGGCCCCTCCCCCATATCCTAAACCCTTTACCTTCCTGCCATTCCATCTGTCATTGTGTCGGCAGAGGGATGAAACAGCAGAATGCAGAGAACAAAGGGATCAATTCTTTGCTTTTGAGTTTCAAAAACTTAGGCCTCAGCAAAGACAAAGTATGGAAAAAGGAGATAGCATAAGAAGAGAAAGTTTCCCAACCCCTCCCAGACTAGACAAAGATTCCCCCGGGCTTTGGTGAGGAGGAAAGATGGAGAGAAAAATAAAGAAAATTTATAGACCTCTAGATTACCTGGGTAGAACATGGGGAGCGGAGAGCACAGGAGTGAAGAGAAGACACTGTCCCTGCCCTAAAGGAATTTATAGACTAGCAGGGAAGATACTTTCACCAAATAAATGCAATGAAGTGAATGGACTATTATGATATAACATATAGGAAGGGGAACTAACCTGGCCTCGGAAACTAGGAATGGCTCACTAAAAAAGAGGTATTTAATTGGGAACCTGAAGCATAAGTAGATATTGTGTAATGGAAAGAGAACACAGTGTTTCAGGGAAATGCAAGACAGGAGAAAGCATGGAGGAAGAGAATGTGGTATGTTTTAGGAGTTGAGAGAAGTCCAAGATGATTACTGAAATGCAGAAAGGAAAGCTAGGAAAGGTAGGCAAACCCAGTAGGCTATAATGGAGAAGGGAAGGCACGGAGGGGTTCTCAGGAGGCGCACTGGCAATGTATGAAAATGAATGGATTGGAGAGATATTTGGAAGGTAGCACTGATAAGACTTGGTGATTGATTGCTGTAGGAATAAGAAAGAGCTTGTGGCAAAGGGGAAAGATCTAGCAGGATTTCTGGGAAATACTGAGGATCCAATTTAGGATGGTGACCAAGAATTGTACAGTAGCACCAATTATCAATGTACATAATGTCTATATATTTATACATACCTATACATCAGCTTATTTCTGAAGATTTCTCTACCTTTGGTCTTTTCATTCCTATGAGGTTATTTTATGCATCTTCTTAGACCTGGAGAGAAATAAGTACCTCTATGAATTTACTTAGGAACTCTAACCACGTGTAATGATTTCCTGGAAATAAGAGGGAAGAAAAGGTTTTGAGCCCTAAGGAAGTTTTCTTTTTTGGCAGCTCAAGGTTATCCTCTCTGGTGAGCTCCACCTATTGACTGATTCATTCAAACTCTTTCGCTGAGTACCTATTCTGTTACAGACACCATGAAGGAAGGACCTTGTGAAGGACGTAAGGAGGAGCAGCAATTAGAGGGCACCACCTCCACTGGCAGATCCTTCCGGGCTGCCTTGGAATCAGTGGCCCTAAAGGATCACTCCCAAATTTTATTGCCTTTATAGCATTGTAGGAGGATTGAAGATATGCTGCTCCCTAAATTAAATTGGAACCTGTCCAATATACTTTCCTTCTACGTACATCTTTTGGGAGATCTGCGTTCTTCGGAGTGCCAATCTTTCTGCTTCTTGTAAATGCAGTCACTGTGTCAGCTACTTCAAATCCCTTCTGGTCCCCAAACAGCACTCTTTTGAGGCTCTCTTTTATTTCTCTTCCCTCCCTTGGCCTAATAGAGATAATGTCACTAACTGAAATGGCCATCTGTTATTGTGTTCTACCCATGTAAGTCATCATGGGTATATCTCAACCAGGAATCACCCATGATGCTTCAGACACCTTGACTCATGTCTCCTTCTGCCTTTTCAGCGAGCCCCATGGTGGCGTACAGAGAGCCTTTAAAGAATGTGCTCATGGGTTTGGATACTGCTTATGCTCCAACCTCTACTTTGCTCATTGGCATAACCTGTGGTCCCTCCTGTTCCCTTCTCCAATCTTCCTTCCTCTCCTCCAGTTTTCCCCTCTTTCTTCTCTCTCTCTCTTACTAGAGTAAGTAGGGTAAGGAAGTAAGGAAAGCATAGATACACAGCAATCAGAGCTAGGCAGGAGTCGAGCTCTCTCTCCAACTCTTACTGAAAATACTTCGGGTCATAGATCACTGAGATATCGAAAATTCTCTTAGAATAACAAAATATTGCCATTAGCTTGCTTGGCCCTTTGCTATGTATATGATTTTAGGTAAATTATCTCTCTAGGCCTCAGTTTCTTATATGTCTAACCAAGCTAGTATGTGATTGGTAGGGATGGATGTATTAAGGAAGCCTACAAAGCTTAAGCTTCAAGTCCCCTCATCTGCCCAGATCCCTTTCCAAGGTCCTTATAATGATATGATAATTTTTCATTATTTTCTTGAAGATCTATCCTCCCCCAAATCATATAAACATCAAGCCCCACTAAACCCAGCTCTGCCTGTCCTGATAGGGTTTTGTGAGAATGAAATAAACAACGTATGTAAAGCACTTAGCACAAACCCTGGCAGCTATTGCTATCACCTTTATCATTATTAACACTACTAAATTATTCATCTATAGAAAGGATTGTATCAGGCTTAATCAAAATTTAAAAAAGTCAAACTTCAAAAGGTATATGAATGAATATAAAGAATACATTTTTTCCAGTTTTTATAAAGTTTTATAGTGGTAACAATATTTTTCAAACAATTTCAAATTTACTTTTTAATTATAAAAGTAGTGCATGTTTGTTACAAAAATTCGAAAAATATGAGTGTCCTGACTAAAAAATAAAAATACCCTTTCTTTTTCTCCCCTCCCTTACCATTGTTCCTGCCTCCCAAACTCCTCTTCCCCCTAGGGTAACCATAAATTAATGGTTTGGTGCATATTTTTCCAAATCTTTAAATGTACTTTACATTTAAAAGTATCTTGAAAACACTAGAAAAGTAATTTTTTGTTTTTTAAAGTTCCCTCTCATTTGAAAACTGGCAACATCAAAGAGGTAACTAAATGGAATACACACACTGCATACACATATATACATATGTATGTTTGTGTGTGTATAGATAGATAGATATGAGATGACCTTTAAAAGTTCATGTAAAATGGAATTAAAAGATAAAAATAAAAAATATAAACTTTATTTCTCAACATAAGCTCCACCAAGTTCAAGACACTTTTGTGAGGGATGATACCAGCCATTTAGTCCCTCCCTAAAGAATTGAGTGTCCTGGGAATTTAATCATATAAATGCAGTCTCTGTATATTATTCACTCAAGAAAAATGGGTGCCTTTACAGATTTTTTAAGATTAGGAGACAAACAAACAAACAAGTCAGAGGAGCCAAATCAGGACTGTAAGGTGGATGACCAATGATTTCCCATCCAAACTCTCACAAAATTGCCCTTGTTTAATGAGAGAAATGAGTAGGAGCATTGTCCTGATGGAGAACTCTCTGGTGAAGTTTTCCTGGGCATTTTTCTGCTAAAACTTTGGCTAACCTTCTCAGAACACGCTCATAATAAGCAGATATTATTGTGCTTTGGCCCTCTAGGAAGTCAACAAGCAAAATGCCTTGAGCATCCCCAAAAACTGTGGCCGTGACCTTCGCTCTTGACTGGTCTGCTTTTACTTTGACTGGACCACTTCCACCTCCTGGTAGCCATGGCTTTGATTGTGCTTTGTCTTTAGGATCATACTGGTAAAGCCATGTTTCCTCTCCTGTTACAATTCTTCAAAGAAATGCTTCAGGATCTTGATCTCACTTGTTTAAAATTTCTGTTGAAAGCTCTATCCTTGTCTGCAGCTGATCTGGGTGCAAAAGTTTTGGCACCCATCAAGTGGAAAGTTTGCTCAACTTTAATTTTTCATTCAGAACTGTGTAAATTGAACCGGCTGAGATGTCTATGGTGTTGGCTATTGTTTGTGCTGTTCGTCGTCAGTCCTCTTCAATTAGGACATGAATGAGATTAATTTTTTCCTTGAAAATTGATGTGGATGGTCTGCTGCTGGGGCCTTCATCTTTAACATCATCTTGTCTCTTCTTAAAACAAGTTACCCATTTGTAAACTCCTGATTTCTTTGGGGCATACTTTTCATAAAGCATCAGTGATTTCACCGTTCTTCCACCCCAACCTTCACCATAAATGTGATGCTTATCCTTGCTTCAATTTTAGCAGAATTCATGTTGCTCTGATGAGGGTTCTTTTCAAACTGAGTCTTATCCTTCTCAGTGCCTCATACTGGATCCTGTTCAGACATGTTATGACAAGTCAGTATGAGTTTATTTTGGTGCAAAAAAATTTGAAATCCATGCATTGTTTTTTCATTACATACATTTTCCATAAACTTTTTGAAGATCCCTTGTAGATAGATAATAGTTTCTACAAACCAAGAAACTCAGAATTTGAGGAAACCAGGATTGTTCTATTAAGGATTTTTCCAACTTATGAAAACTCATTTATTAAGTGTTATTAGAGAGGGTTTGCTAAATCACAATATACACGTAACCTCAATGTCAACACTTGCTGAAGGTCAGTGTTTTCGCCTATTCTACACAGGTCAGGGTGTGAAAGGCAGTGGAAAACAACCTCAAATAAAAGAAGCCACATGCCTCTTTTATCTTTCTGCTTAGGTGTAAATATTATGTAAATAGCTGCTGTACTAAGGAAGAAATAAAAACTAGTATTGTCTCTGTAAGCATTTTTAAAAAATTCAAGAGTACCAAGAAAGCTAACATGTTAACATTTAGAAAATTGTTTAGAATATGTGTACATGTATTGTACAAAATGTGTATTACAGGCATTGTAAAGACTTCTTAGTAAGTTTTTAGACAATTTTTTGTTGTCATTCTAAATAGTGTATCAGAATTATTTCCAGTGCTTGATGTAATATTCTGCCTGCAAAATATACATTCACCCTAGAAAGAACTAAACAGATTATACCCTTCAAAACTCTACAATCAAAAGAAGAGATGGATAAAGGAAAAAAATCCCCAAATATTTATTGAGAATCTTTGTGTTATATTCTTCCAAAAAAGTTATTTTTCAGAAAGAACATAGATGATTGTTCTTTTGGGTTCATTTTTAAGGACTTTTCATAAATATATTTTAAATGAATACCTTTTATGAACTTTCAAGTGTAATTGAAAGTGTAATTTTATTTGTCTAATTTAAAGTTAAAGAAATTTTTTGTAATTTTACTAAGTGTAATTTAGAGTTAAAGAACAGCTACAGTTTGTGGTGAAATCATTAACATATGATTTACATAGAATTTTGTATATACCTATGTACTCATAAAATATAATGTATTTGTAGCTTAATATAATAAATGTGAATAAATTATGCTACAATTACATATTACCTTCTCTAATTTATGAATTTGATCTGTTTTATTGGTTTACTATTACCTACATAAATAAACCAGTTTAATTTAAATATTAAATTATAAGGGACATATATATCAGGTCAGCTAACAAAGAAGTTAAATTTTAAAATGTATACCTGTAATATCGCATGGTATATTTTTATAAAAGAGTTATGACAACTTTAAATATGCAAGGAAAGCTCACATTTGAGTAACTAAAATTCCAGATCATCTTAAGACACATAGATTTCCATGGTAAAATCGAGGTTGGCCTGTTTTCCCTTTGTATGTATTGTAATACTAAGTCTGTTTTCTTTTGCACAGTTATACTTAGTAAGTAACACACACAAGCATGCATACACAAAATTTTTTCCACATTTATTTCTGCTAGCTGGATTTGTACCCGCAAACCATAACTAAATTGGCACTTGCAAGTCTAACCGCTACTAGAGTTTGATTGCAAGCAATGAAAACAAACTCTACCTAATTAAACAGAAAAGAAATTTGTTGGAAGGATATGGATTAGTTCATAGAATCAAAGGGAAAGTTGATGAGTAACCCCAGGAAAGGCAGATCCTAGAGTAGTTCTAGAGATCTAGGTAGGAGGAATCAGAGACAATGTCCTCAGAAAGCTCATTGGAATGAATCTGCAGTGACCATTTTCTGCCTCAGAGTCACTCTGCTCAGGATTCAGTTTTCCAGGAGAGACCATGACCCACCCGGCCAGGTTCATAAGGCCATGACTTGACTGGGGAGCTGTGGACATCTTCACTGAAGTTGCCACAAGGAAGGTTAGCAGTTGGGAAGACATAGATTCCCAAAGGAAAGGTAAAGGGTGGTGACTGAAAAGGGGAAAAGATTCTGGGCAGGCAAAAGCAGTATATGGTCTTAGATTCTAAAATGTAGGATACCATAGCTATCATAATAGTAATTTGCAATTGCTATCTATGGCTTTGATCATTAATAGTTAAAACATTTATATGGGAGGATATTGTAACTAGCAAGAATTTCATTAAAAACAATGAATAAGAAAAATGAAGACATTTCTTATTTATCCTCTTTCCATCCTCCATCCACTTGTTACTGCTAAGCTTTCAATGGAACACGCAAACCTCATACAGATAATCTCTCTGCACTTGAATAAGTATAGACAAGCCAGGAGACCTAAACTGTATTCCCAGTTGTTTCTCTAATGTGCTAGGAAACACTGGCTAAGTGAACCCTTTTTAGGGTTTAGTTTCCTCATTTGTAAAACGAAGGTGTTAGAGTACAGTATGTTCCAGCCATAGTATTCATTCTGTGGTTTGGTGACAGCAGGTGGAATCTTCTTCTAAGGGTGGTTTCTGCCACCCTTTCCCAAGGCCAGGCCACTCTGTAAAGGAGCCACTGGCTCCGTGCTTACAATTCCTGGAGGACTACTACTGACAAAAGAATATCCTGCTCCTGCCGAGGAGTTGGGATGGGTCCATTCATTCATTCACTCATTCCCTCCTTCACTCAATCATTTACCAAATCTACCAAACATTAGGGGATGCAGGTGAGAGCCACTGCTCTCCAGAAGCTCACAGATTCTGGTTCATAGTAATTCCTAAGTAAGAAATAAGATCTCGTGTATTTGAAGAAACCTGAAGGAAAGAAGGAGTCATATACAAATCAACTCATTCCAATGTGCTAGCTGTAGAGATAGGTCATTTATAAGGACTATGGGAGCAACGAAAAGGGCACACTTTCTACTACAGGAGAGGATCACAGGGCCAGGGATAGTTCCTGGGGGACTTGAAAAATAAGTAGGAGTTTGGTGCATTCATTCATTCAACAGTTACTGTGCACCTTTTTGAAGACACTGTGTCAGGCACTGGAGAATGGCTGTGGAAATGAAAGTTAGTGTAGGAGATGGAGTGAGGAAAGAGGGAGGAGAGGAAAGGAGAGATGTTTTAGCAGAAAAGTCAAGAAAGAGCCCACCTGCAGTTATCACTTCATAAAAACAGAATAATACCAGGGGCTAACACATAGTGCTTCCTCTTTCTAATTGCTTTCCATGTACCGATTTATTTTTGAGACAGGTACTGTTACTGTTCCCGTTTTACAATTGAGCAAATGAGGAGAGTTTAAGCATTAATCTGCCCAGGGTAATGCAGTAAGAATGCAGCAGGTTTGTGATTTGAACCCAGACAAGTCAGGTTCCTGAGTCTGGGTGTTCAACCACCGTGTTATACCACCTGTCTGCACATTTATAGTAGCTGAACAAACAATTACCCAATATAAATTTAGTAGAGTTGATCTATTTTAGACCAATTCAAAATACTCAGCCAGTTTAAAAGAATAAATTAGTACACACGACTATAAATATTCTTCTTAAAATTATACCATCATTTCCTTTTTATAGCCTCTTCCCTACACCCCCAGGATAAATTTCCTCCAAATTCAGCCTTTATGAAAAAAATCTTTGGCTAGAAATTAACACTTGGATAGAACTGGGAAAAGTCTAATCTATTTGGATTTTCTTGGGTTAGAAAAAGAAAACTTCTTTTGAAAATTGAAAAGGGTGGTTATTTTCTTTGTATGAAGAATAGTAATTTTGGTTCATAATAATTTCTAAGCAGAAGCAGGAGAAAGTCACTACTCTTTATTGCAGGGGTGGGGAACCTGTGGCCTCAAGGCCACATGTGACCTTCTAGGTCCTTAAGTGCAGCCTTTTGACTAAATCCAAATTTTACAGAACAAATCCTTTTATTTTTATTAATACATTTTTGTTCGTCTTTTATATTTTTATTTTATTTTTAAAATGAATGTATTTAAAATACTAAAGAATAAAATAAATTTCAATGAAGTAATCCCCCAGATTGACCTGCACAATTAGAACATCAGTAAGCCATAAGGGCTAAACTGACAGCTGCTATGCTCATGATTTAATTCTAACTTCTCCTGCCTGACTGGCGCCACTACCACATGAGGCTGGTTGGTGAAAGTTTATAGGGATTGAGTATGCCAGTCTGCTACCAGCTTTCAACAGTGGTGCACTGTGTTTCTGTTTGAAGTGAAATTTGGGAATAGTTGGCACAGTTCAACAGTATTTTAAAATTCTGTCTGCTTAACAGCCCATCATGTCAAAGAAGACCAAGAAAACGCTGAAGGAAGAAAACAAATTTTTAAATGAAGATTGGGAATTGCAATATTATCTTGTTTCTGCTAAAGATAAGATGATTTGCTTGCTTTGTGATACTGCAATATCAACATTAAAGAAATTCAGTGCTTATCAGCATTATAACACTCATAAAGACCACAAATACTTTAAATTAGAGGTAGAGGCATGAAAGGCTGTATTGCAGAATAAAAAGATGAAAAGCAAAAGCAAAGACAATTCTTTCAAGCAGCAATAAGACCTGGAAATAATGCCACTGAGGCAACTTACAAAGTAGCATATATACTCAGGAAAAAAGGAAAGCCATTCAGTGATGTTGAAATTGTGAAAGAATGTATTGTCAAATATGTAGGATGCTTAGACCCCAATGATGTTTCAAAGTACAAATAACTGCCTCTTTCAAGGATAACCATATTGATTGGCAGCACGAATTAGCCTTCAACTTAACAGAACAGCTTCATGCAATAGTTCAAAAGGAAAATGTATATTATGCAATCACTTTGGATGAATCAACTGATACTACTGACTTGACACAGGTTTTATACCTCATTCGGGTTATAACAGATGATTTTCTTTGCTATGAAAAGTTACTTGCTTTGGGCACTCTCGTGAACACAACACAGGGAATAGATATTTTTAACAACTTTCAAGACAAATTTCATGAAGTTGGACTGAATTTGGTAAATTTTGTGAGTGTATATACAGGCGGTACACCTTGCATGACAGGAAAACGTGAAGGGTTTACTGCACAGATAAAAAAATTATAACAGATCCAGATGCTCTCATTTCTTTTCATTGTATCTTGCATCAGCAAAATCTTTGTGCTGAAGCTACTATTTTAAGTGACACTTTGCAACAAGTTATAAGTATTATTAACTATGTTTGTGCAAATGTAACATGGCATTATCAGTTTTGTAACATGCTAAAGTTGAACAATGAGGTATTCAGTGTGGATGTGCCGTATCATTCTAGAGTGGGTTGGCTATCGCAGGGACAGTGTTAGCCAAAATTTTATCTCTGTGAGAACAGATAGTTAACTTTTATGAAGAACAGAATCAACAATGTGAATTATTGAAAGAAGATTTCTATAAGAATGCAGAATTTCTATGTGATATCATGTCAAATCAAAATGATTTGAATATTTCTTTGTAAGGTAAAACTCAGTCTATATGTGACATGTGGCAAAAAATCCAAGCATTTTGAAAAAACCTATCTTTTTTCAAAACACTTCTTCAAAAGGAAATTTCGGATGAACATTCTCCCCAGTTAGCAAAGGTCATTGATGAGCAGGATGATATATGCGGATCATTTGAAGAATATGCAACTGTTATGGACCTATTAATTGGAGAACACAATGAAAGATTCACTGACTTTGAGAATCATGACATCACACCCAAATTAGCATTTCAGCCTCACCTAGTTGATATCACCAAGGCACCTAAAGAACTACAGACGGAATTGATTGAGCTCTCAGTAGACAACATTTTAAAGTCATTGATGCTAAGAAAGACCCAATTGAAATATGGAAAAATGCAGTAGAATACCCATGCCTTTGGCAACATGCCCAAAAAATGTTTTCTTGCTTTTCAACCACTTATTACTGAGAATCTACATTCCCCTACCTAACCCAAATCAAGACGCCCTTAAGATCACAAATGACTGATACCCATCCAGAGGATCAACTGAAACTGCAGACTTCCATGCTGCAACCAAATATTCAAATGCTTTCCATCAAAAAGCAGACACAACAAAGTCATTAAAAGGTTAGTTAACTTTGACATTCACAAATAGTTTTCATTTTTGAAATTATTAAGTACATAGTAGTTAGATTTTTACAAAATAATGTACATTTTAAAGTATATCTAATTGAAGTTTCTTGAATACAGCTTTATTTGATTACAGCTAAATTAATGTGGCCTTCCAACATGAAAATGTTCTCCACCCCACTCTAGTTTCTTAAGAAACAAGATCTTGTTAATTTGAAAAAAACCTGAAGAAAATTAAGTAAATGTGCTATCGTAGGACAATCTGGTCACATTCTCCCCTAATATTTAAGTGTAACATTATCATTAAGAGTTATAAAAATTTTTATTTGATTATAAGATCTTCTATTTTATTAGTAACACTCATTTTTATGAGTATTAATTTATATAAATACATTATCTGGAGATACATAGTTATGCATCTAGTTTTGTTTTTCTTTTTTTTAAGATTGGTAACCGAAAGAATTTAAGGACTAAAATCATTAAAAATTAAAGAGCATGGCATATACACAAGCTCACAATAAAGCCACAGAGCACAGACAAGTTTGAAGGATCATGTAGAGATAATTAGATAATTTTTTGATCACTGTAGAATTATTTTCCATTAAATAATGAAAATCTAAAGTCTAAAGCCTGAAACTTTTTCTCTCAGAATTCGTTCTAGACTCTCACAACTCACAGAAATATTTCCTTCCTCTGAACTTCCATGACATTCACTCTTTCTTCAATGTGTTTGGCCCTTGTCATACCCTACCTAGATTACAAATGACTGATATGTGTATAATTCTTATTACCCTTGTGAAGCAGGTTCACTGTGCACTGGTTACCAACTTATCTGAGGCTGGCGACAAGTACAATTCTCTCTGGTTTCGGCCCTTTGCCCATACTGTTCCTTTGGCCTAGGGCACCTTCACCCACTCATTCACCTAGCTACTACCCATTCCTTCAGGTCTCAACTTAAATATTCCCATTTTCAGGAAGGCTCTTCTGGCACCCCACATCCATTTAGCCATTCTTCTCTGTGCTCCCATCCTGCTCCATTATTGTGCATTTGCTTTAAATGTCCACTGACTTGTCTGTCTTCCCACCAGATCCTTAGCAAAGACCTCTTTATTACCTATCAAAGAACCTGGCACCTACTAGGTGCCATAAATATGAATGAATTAACACATAGTCCCTCAGAATCCCAAATATTTTTTTTGCCACCTATTTTTTGGCCACAGTTCTGCAAAAGCTCTTTTCTCAATTTGAAACTTAGAGAAAAAATTTCCACGAGTTGATGGTCCTGATCTCACTAGTTTTATGATTTAACCTTCTCCTACGTCTCTACCCTGACAAGATGATTCTTAATTTTAGTTCAAGGCTCCCTCTGTGGGACCAACAGCCACACTCTCTTGCATACCTTAGTGAACCTGCTTTTAGATATTCACTATTTTGCATCATACATTTAATCAAGGAAAACATCAAGGCCCAGTGTTATTCTCAGAGAATGTGCTTCCATGTGACCTCCGGTATGGAAAGTTTGTGCTCAAACCTGGTCCTCTGCTGCCTCTTGGCTTCCTTTCCACAACTTTTCATCTGAATCTACTGCTCTTGGCCCCTGGTTTCTTCTACCTGATGCCTTGTGGTTGGCCTGGACCAGGCTTCCTGTCTGTGCCCTTGCCTCCTGACTGGGAGCGGGGATGTGCTTGCTGCTTGTCTGGTCCTGATCCCAGCACACGCAGGGCAGGGCATGCAGCCGCCACAGGCTTTGGCTGCAGTGAGCGCTTTCACTTTCTAATGTTGCTTCCTATCAACTGTCCCCTCTAATCTTCACAGCAGCCTGGGAAAGGAAGACATTCATCATTTTCAAATCCTTTTATAATATATTTGTAGTGGGGTTGTAAATTTAATAACTTTGTTTCTCATAACTGATTTATTCTTTCTCATCTACTAGGTAGTATGTTTTAAATTTAAGTGTTCACAATAACTGAGTTTTTTTGTGGTTAAACAGTCTTTTTTGGATGTCTCAATCTCTTTTGGGAAAAGACTAATTATTTAAGATTTCCTTTTCTTTGCTTTATTCAACTCCAAGACACTATCATGTGTCATGACATCATGCGAGGGGTGGCGAGAATGGTGGCGAGAACGAACTCTGGACTGAGACGGTGACCTCAGTGGACTCTCACTGGTCTCTGCAGTTGAGTGGCTGGTCCGGACCCTGGACGTGACCCTACTGGCTGCTGAGAGTCCCGTTTCTCCTTGGGTCATCATGTGGCCACTCAGCACTGGACCATTTGCTTCACTTTTGGACCTTATCGGTCCACTGGGCCTTTCTGGATCTCTATTTTCCTTGGCCAGGAAGCACAGGTAACTCTGTATCCCCCGCTCACCACGCTCAGGCCAGGACACCCAGGAGAGCAGGCTCTTTGGTCTAGACAACTCTCTCCACCAAGTGCCATTGGTGGGCCATTCACCCATGTCTCCTCTCTGGATTCCACAGAGGAAGTAAAGCAAAGGCCCTCTGCTTTCAGGGTTCCCCAGCATATCTAACACCACCCCTGCTGGCAGGGCTTCTGCCTGGAAGCGATGGTCGGGAGTGGGTCATACTTCCTACCTTGTCTCTCTCCTCTTCTCTGCGAGTCTTCCCTAGCCCAAAAGAAATAGGCTGACCTCTCCTTCCCCTTCTCCACATTCTTCTCACGTTACAAGGTCTTCCCTCAGATCTTATCCTGAATTCTGTCTATCCCTGGCATTTGGAAACTTCTATGACAAAGTCAACATGAAGCTAAAAACATTTAGGAAACTTAGAGTCTTTTCACAAAGCCTGGATTTCAGGATTTTTTTTTTTTCCTGCAGACTCAAAATGCCTGCTTTGAATATTAAAAGCTGAATATTGAAACTTTCTTTATTTCTGTATTCCAGCTATAATACAATCCTAATGCCTTGGGCAAAATGTGTGAAGGTCACACACTAAGAATTGTAAAAGAGGAAAACTCATTAATATATAACAAAATATTCCCATTACAGTATTGATTTGGAGAAAACATTAACTACAGCAAAATTTTACTAATTTGCACTGAATGGTAGAGTCAGTCTGAATTAACAAAATGTTTAAGTTATTGACTATTACTAAAGAAAAAGAACATAAAGTAGGTAGAAAAAAATAAAATATTATTAAAGATAAGAAAGACAACTGTCATTGAACATTTGGAAGGGCTGGGTGCTACATATTTTGTAGAGCTCTATATATGTTACATATATGTTGATACACATATATGTTACACATACATTACATGTATATGTTAAGTGCTTTACATATACAAGCCAATTTATCTTAACAACCTATTTTGCAGAGAAGGAAACAACACCGAAACATTAACAACTTGCCCAGTGTCAAATAGTTGGTAAGTTGTTTTGCTAGATTTGCCTGACTTTAGAATCCCAATGTATAACTTTCATAAAACCCATCTTCAAAAAATAAATTCTATGAAAAGTCATTAACGAATAAGGAAAAGATTTTAATTAGTATATTTTATATAGAAATGACAATTCTTGATGTTTTCTTTTATTTTCTTAGTATTACATAAAATTTTTCCCTTGTTTATTTTCTTAACAAACACTTCATAAATTTTATAATGACAAGTTTAGCTACTGGTTTACCTAGTTATTCAGAAAGACAACCTTAGAAGGATTTGCCTTAATGCATTTTATTGTAATTAAAACAGAACTAAACATAATCTTCCCTTATTATTTTGCCATTTAATCCACTTTCTCTAAGCACTTTGTGATTACAGGGTGTCAAAACATTTAGCCAATTTACTAAAAATAAAATGAAATAGTCAAAGGTCACAGACACTTAGCTTCACATAACCAAATAGCCACTCGAACTGATTGAATTGGCAAATGTAGAAAAATTCAAATTTCAGATACTGAATTTAATAGTAAGATATATAGTAACAAAATGTATGTGTAAATTACTTGCTTTGAAATAAAATTCTTAATATTCAATATAGGCAGACATCTTAGATTAAAGGTGACTTTTGAAAATTGGAATTATAAAAACATCAAAATTTTAAAATAACTAACTATAACAAAGATAATTTAAAATTTTTGAAATAGATAAAATGGCAATAAAAGAAGAAGGATTTGAAAATACTTTATTAAACCTAGTCCTCAGATCATCATGTCTAACACCATTCTCCAATAAAAGGAACCAAGACTCCCTGGAGGAATGGCTGATTGTAGGAATGGGTCAGGGAATAGATGTGAACAGCCTGAAGCATCAGGAGTACCAGAAAGTAAGAAAGTCCTTAAAACTCACACATACACACAATGATAAGGATATGACAAAGGGACATAGGAGCCAAATGAAAGAGCTAATGGCCAAAGCTGGAACAATTTGAGCAACAAAGTGAAGTATTATAGTATAGGATTATAACCTAGAGTGTGAAATAAATATCCATGGGTCCATACTGATACAAATGATTGAATAAATAAATAAATGGGGGAGAAGAAACAAATCTGTTGTGCAGAAGAATTCCACATTATTTATGGAATATTTATTCCACCTAAAAGTGATGAATCATAACTCTCCAATCCTTAAGAAGGCTTTGTACGGTGTCTTCTTCCCAAAGGGCACTGTGTGGAAAGGGAGGAAAGAGTAGCTTTATAATGGAGAAACCTGACAAATACCACCTCAGCCAGGTGATCAAGGTTAACATTAACAGTGATAAATGATGTGTCTGGTAGGAGCCTTTGATAAGATGTGATGAAAAAGGCACTTGACCTCTGTGGTCTTCCTCCCCAGAACCCATAACCCTAGTCTAATCATAAGAAAAATACCAGACAAATCCCAATTGAGGTACATGCTGCACTATATGTCATCAGTACTCCTCAAAACTGTCAGGTCATGAAAAACAAGGAAAGTCTGAAAAACTGTCACACCAGGAGGAGTCTAAGAAGACATGACTCCAAATGCAATGTAGTGTCTTGAATGGGATGCTGAAACAGAAGAAGAACATTAAGGGCTAGATGCAGTGGCCCACACCTGTAATCCTAGCACTTTGGGAGGCTGAGGCAGGAGGATTGCTTGAGTCCAGGAGTTTGAGGTTGCAGTGAGCTATGATGATGCCACTGCACTCCAGCCTGGGTGACAGAGCAAGAACATGACTCAAAAAAGAAAACAAAAACAAAAAACAAAAACAGAAGGACATTAGGCAGGAACTAAGAACATCTGAATAAAGTATAGATTTTAGTGAATAATAATATAGCAATATTTGTTTATTAATTGTAACAAATATGCCATATTGAGTTAAAATGTTAATAATAGGGGAAACTGAGTGTGAATTCTCTGTTTTATCTTCACATTTTTCTGTAAATCCAAAACTATTTTAAAATAAAAAGTTTATTTTTATTTATTTTTATAAATAAATATAAAAAAGTTTATATACAATCAGCCATTCCTCCAGGGAGTCTTGGTTCCTTTTATTGGAGAATGGTGTTAGACATGATGATCTGAGGACTAGGTTTAATAAAGTATTTTCAAATCCTTCTTCTTTTATTGCCATTTTATCTATTTCAAAAACTTTTTTATATAAAAAAGTTTATTTTTATTTAAAATAAAAATTTTATTTTAAAATAGAAACTACATGTGGATATTATATTGACAAACACAGTTCTTGATGAACTACTAATATTCAAGAAACACATAGGACTGAAAAACACATTACTAGACCACAGTATACACTCAGTAAAATCTAGGCTGCAGAAAAGGCCACAGGACAAATGACCCAGTTTCTCCAACAAATAAATTGCAAGAAGGAAAAAAGAGAAAGTTGAAGACTAAAATAGAATTAAGAGGCATATTAAGCAATCACAATGTGTGGACCTTATTTGGTTTCTGATTGAAACAAAATTTGGGTACTGCAAAAAAAATTATAAAATTATAAAACATTTGGGAATTTGAACACACACTGAATATTTGATGATACTAAGGAATTGCTGTTAATTTTATTTTGAGTGTGATAATGCTATTGTAGTTAATTTTTTTTAATTTATTTTTTTAATTTCAGAATATCATGGGGGTACAACACTTTGGCCATACACATTGCCCCTGTTCTGCCCATGTCAGAGCCACAATCATGGTCATCCCCCAAACTGTGCTCCCCACATCCATTCAGTGAGAGTTTTTCCCATCCCTTCCACCCGCCTCCCGCCCGCCACCCTCAGATGAATGTTATTGCCCTGTGTGATGTAAGTGTTCATCAGTTAGTACCAGTTTGATGGTGAGTACCAGTGGTGCTTGTTTTTCCAATCCTGTGACACCTCGCTTTGAAGAATGGGTTCTAGCTCCAACCAGGATAATACCAGATGTGTTAATTCACTGTTGTTCCTTATTGCTGAGTAATACTCCATGGTATACATACACCACATTTTATTGATCCACTCGTGTATTGATGGGCACCTGGGTTGTTTCCACAACTTTGCAATTGTGAATTGTGCTGCTATGAACATTCGAGAGCAGATGTCTTTATTATAAAATGTCTTTTTTTCTTTGGATAAATACCCAGTAGTGGGATTGCTGGGTCAAATGGTAATTCTACTTTTAATTCTTTGAGGTATCTCCATATTCTTTTCCATAGAGGTTGTACTAATTTGCAGTCCCACCAGCAGTGTGTGAGTGTTCCTATCTGTCCACATCCCCGCCAACATTTGTTATTTGGGGATTTTTTGATATGAGCCAATCTCACTGGAGTTAAGTGATATCTCATTGTGGTTTTGATTTGCATTTCCCTGATGATTAGAGACGTTGAGCACTTTTTTATATGTTTGCTGGCCATTATTCTGTCTTCTTTTGAAAAGTTTCTGTTCATGTCCTTTGCCCATTTTTTAATAGGGTTGTTTGATTTTTTCTTGTTGATTTTCCTAAGTTCTGTATAGATTCTGGTTATCAGCCCTTTATCAGAGGTGTAGCATGCAAATATTTTCTCCCATTCTGTAGGTTGTCTGTTCACTCTAGTGATAGTTTCCTTGGCTGTGCAGAAGCTTTTCAATTTGATCGGGTCCCATGTATTTATTTTTGTTGCTGCTGTGATTGCTTTGGGGGTCTTCTTCATAAATTCTTTGCCTAGGCCAATGTCCATAAGAGTTTTTCCAATGTTTTCTTCGAGAATTCTTATGGTTTCATGTCTTAGGTTTAGATCTGTTATCCATTGTGAGTTGATTTTTGTGAGAGGTGAGAGGTGTGGGTCCACTTTCAGTCTTCTACATATGGCCATCCAGTTTTCCCAGCACCATTTGTTGAATAGGGATTCTTTTCCCCAGTGTACGTTTTTCTGGAATTTGTCAAAGATCAGGTGACTGTATGAGGTTGGTTTTATATTTGGGTTCTCAGTCCTGTTCCATTGGTTATTGTAGTTAATTTTTTAAAATCCTTATCTTTTAGAGATACATATTAAAATATTTAATGATTAAATTATAGGATATCTGATATTTGCTCCAAAATAATATGGGATAGAGGAGAGATGAGTGGGAGTACAGATGAAGCAAGACTGGCTAGAGTTGTTAATTGTTGAAACTGGGTTAGGTGTATGGGGATTCATTATACTATTCCATATGCTTACGCATATGTTTAAAATTTTCCATGATAAAAGTTAAATAAAATAAATCTACAAAGTGAAAGTAACGATCTAATAAGCCTTACTGTATAGTACTCTATTTCTAAATAGTAAAGTGTGTTCCACCTACACATCACCAATTTTCAAAATAGCAGCTTGAAGATAGAAAGTGACATTTAAGCTGTGTCTACAGGAAGCCAAAAACTTACTGGTTGATTTGATTAATTCAGACAAAGAGCTAGTCAGTTTAGAAAAGGGAAAAAAATCAAAGTGCTCATTTTTCTGAGTTTACTGAATAGTATCTAGTATAGTAACGTGCACATAATAAGTGATTAATATTTCTTGGTCAATAAATTACTGAATTTAAAGTTTGTTCTAGCACCTTAATGAAGACACGATCTGACTGTCAACGACAAATGTAAGAAGAGAACTCACCAGGGCTAGCTCTAGGCAAAACTGTGGAGAAGGCAATGTTTATTTTCCAGATATTCGCATGCAATGAACATCACTGCAAATACATACAACTTAAGTTGATGACAAGTACTAGATCATGAAATTATCATTATATTAAGTTTTGATAAAATTCTACCAAAAGTTATAACAATATATGTTTGTACTGAACTAGTATTTTAATGATTTATATACTCTTTTTTTTTTTTAAAAAAAGCCAATATAAGGACCCTAATGTACAGAACTTTAAAATTTACCAAGCACTTTCATGTAGCAGTATATCATGTTACCTCATTTTTTGAATCAGACAAAAATAGGTAACATTATCTCTGCTTTTCAGGTAGGAAACAGGCTCTGGGAGGCCTCCCAGCATTCCCATTGCCAGAAGCAGAGGAATGGGGACTGGAACCCAGGTGTTCTGGCGCTGAGTCCAGTGTACTTAGCTGTCTCTCAAGGGGAGATACATGATACATTCTTATTGCTTCTACTTGGATTTTAGTGGAAAGAAAGTTGATGTGAATAAATATCTTTAGGAACACAAATAACCTTCTCTTTTGCCAATCTTTAGTATTTAAATTGTGTCAGTAAACTGGTGCTTCCTTTTAATGCCTGTATATTATAGTCAATGTTCTTGGCAAAGTAACGTTCCACTAGTATTGTATCCTTTTTGCTCAGTGACACATGGCTGAAATCCAGAAATTAAGCTCTGTGAGGATGCTAAACACTCCTCAACATTATTAAATCCTTTAATGTTGAAAAAGAATATGCATTAAAGTATATTAAAATATTATAGAATAACTTCATAATGTCAATTAATACAAAACTCATTATTCTGGTCCATTATTTTGGCAAATGATTTTATTCTTTCACAGTGTCTTTCTAGAGGAGGACTTCTGTTCCTCCTCAGTAGTTTTAGTCCATTTATTTATCATACCATCACTGCTCCTTGAATCCATTCTCCACATTTTATGTGCAAAGAAAACCATTCATAATAGTTTATGTGACTGTTTCTCACCTCCAGTCAATGGCCATTTCCATTCAAACTATTTTAAACAATGTTTTGGAATCACTCCATCCCTTGCCTTTGCATAAATTCTGTATCTTTTTCTAAAACTTTCCCCAAATGACTCACCTTTGCCTTTGTTTTTAATTAAGGGCTCCTTTTATGGTTTCTTCCTGAGTATCCCCTTTGGAGCTAGACAGACACTTGTTTTGCACAGTAGTCTGCCCAGCCAATAACAAAAATATAGACGCACAGTGCAACAAAGTTTAAGAGGATTTTATCAGAAGCAGTTTAACAGTTCAAATATGTCCACATTTCAAAGCCCATAGAAGAACTTAACATTATATGAGCCCTGTTTCAGCAATATAAACAAACCAAATTGTCAAACCCTATACCAGTAGAAAATAAATGTAAGTCCAAAAGCATTTTCCCGATCTGCTGCTAACAGCTTGATCACACTGGAGAATGTGACCCATGGGGTTGCCAAAGTGTATTTTGCCACTTTACCTCATGCAGAATAATCAAACGGAGAGGATCTGAAATGTCACTTCACAAATACAACTTGAGGAAACTGAAAGAGAGAAACTAGAAAAGATTTCTGGGTTGAAAAATAAAGCTTGGTGGGCCATGGCAGAGTGGCAGTCCATGTACCTGGGATAGCCTTAGAAACGTGGATGAGGGTCAAAGATGAGGACTTGAGGCTGAAGTTTAGGGGAACTTGATCTTCCTGGAGCATTCACACCAGGGAATTAAGGACATTACCTGCATATGTCATTGGGTGGCTCATTTCCCTGCTTCCCCAAGTGTATTAGCTTTCTATTGCTGCAGTAACAAATTACCACAAATGGAGTAGCTTCAAACAACACAGATTTATTATCTTTGATTTCTGTAGGTCAGAAGTCCAGTAAGAATCTCACCAGACTAAAATCAAAGTGTTGGCAGGGCTGTGTTTTTTTCTGGAGGCCAGCTCAGCAGGTCCAGTCTCACTGACACTTCTATCATCACATCTCTTTCTCCGACCACAACCAGGAAAGGGTTTCTGCTTCTAGGAATGCGTGTGATTAGATTGGGCCCAACTGGATATTCCAGCATAAATTCCCCCTCTCAGGGTCTATAACCTTAACCATATTTAGAAAGTATCTTTGCCATGTAAGGAGCATAGTCACATGTTCTGGGGACTAGTACATGGTTTTCTTTGGGAACCAATATTCTGCCTATCACCCTAAGTAAAGAGTAGAATGATAGAGATTTGGGGGGTAAGTCCTTTTTGGCCTCTGTCTTTCAACTTCTCCTTTATGTCTTAACCTACTGACTTGATCTGGGCCTACCACCATGTACCCCACCACATTTTAACCCTATGCTCTTACATTCACTTTCAGTACACTTGGCTTGAAAACCACTCCCTCCATAATCCCCCCACTATTCTCAACAGTAATATCTAGGAGTCTGGAAATTTTATAGTAAATAAGTTACTTTTTCTGTTAACTGAAAAAAAAAGTGTTAATTCTTAGTAAAAATCTTGCATCTACACATCAGCCATCTTCTGGGGTGGGAATTAAATATTTTTTTCCAAAATTAAACATACTCATTGCAATAGCACCGTGAAGTAGTTCAGCATATATTTAACAACAGCACCCAATTTGGATTCTTTAAATAAATAAAATTGTGAATAGAAGAGTTTCTTCAGAGAAGGACCTCCAGAGAATTCCCACCTCCCTCCTACTTTTTGACCTAGGTTAGCCCAGGAGGTCAGAAGATTACTTTATCATGTTCTTAGGTCCAGATGAATAACTTATACTTTGTTCATGAAAAATTACAGTATTTTATTTTTTAAAAAGAGTACTAATACATGTTTTGAAGTGAAGGATATATATATTTGACACAATTTTATTGATGAATGGAGTTAGATATTTTTTATATTACTTAAACTGTAGGCAAAATTGAATTTACCTTGAAGCTAATTAAACTTAAGCTTCAAAGCCCCTAATTTTGTATTAGTAGTATTTGATCATATATCTCTAAAGAGGATCATAAAAATTACATATATTTCTGACCCCATAAAACTTGGGTCCAACTACCCACTGGCTGAAGGAGTTTTCTGTCTGAATTGCTGAAGTGTTTCATAATCATAATATTTTCTTTAAAAATGTACATTTGGTCACTGTTTTCTATATCTTAAGTGTGATAAACTTATTTGTTCACAGTTCTTCATTCCTCTTAACCTTTGCCATGTTTTCTTGTACTGCAACAAACTTCCTTACCCCACTGACTTTGGAATTGCTTTGCCAATGGAATATGAGCGGACAAGAAGTATGCTATGTCCTGGCAGAAAAGTGCAATGCCCTTGTGTGGCCTGGCTCTCTTCCCCTCAACTTTTGCCCTCCTCTATAAGTATTGCATGACCCAAATAGTGGCTGCTGCTTCAACCTGGGTGCCAGAATGAGAAGACACACAGAGCCCAGCCAAGCTGGGCACAAGCCCAGTCGACCTACAGCCCTCATGTAATGAGCAAGAAATAAATGTTTGTGGTTGCACTGAGATTTGGTTATTATTTATTTCTGTAGCAATAGCCAGGGTGATGGCCATTCTGCCTACTTTTTCGTTTTACCATAAGGTATCTGTCTGTCTGTCTGTCATCTATCTATCCACACTAGTATTTTTCTGGTATTGCATTATGTATATTACACTCTTTGATTGCCTTTAACTAGTATACCTATTGATGGTTGCCAAGGACTGGGTCATTAAACACATACCTTATCTTCCCTGGAGACAGTCCATTGTGAATGTTTTTGCTTTTAGTTTTTTTTTTTTAAGTAAATTGACAGGTATACACGAGGAAGGAAGCTTACATCACTCGGGACTTCAGAGCCCAAGCCTGTGCCACACACTCACCATTTTCTGAAAATGCAAAATCCACCTGTGTGTTTTCTTGAAGTTATTTTATAAAATGTGTGAGGTTTTTTCCTATCTAATTATTTTTAATTATGCCTCTATAGAATTAGTGCAAATTTCCCCTGCTTGTTTATCTGAAAACACATTATGTGAAGTGAGGCTATGTCCCCTGATGAACACTATTTACATTTTAAAGTATCTAAACATGATTCTCTTCTGCAGATCCTCTCCAGTGTGGCCAAATTAATGTCATTTCAATTTTTGCATTTCCACTGAATGTCCCAAATCAGTGATAACAGATGTTATTTTTGTGTGTGGGTTCATTATATATATTATTTCCATAAACACACAAGATTGTCAAGAAATCTATCCCTTCCTTAAAAGGTACTCTGATTCTAAACTAGCAACTTTTTTGACTATATAAGATGTATCACTCTTGAGACATCATAACATACATGTTGAAAAACCCATCCTCCGTAGGACCAGCTATCTTTGAAAAGCAGCATGATATTGTCTTATGTTACAATTGCTTTTATGGGCTTGACTAAATGTGTACCCCTGATCCTGTTTCAAACTACTCCTAAATCTGAATTGTAAAAAAAGCTTTATTTAAAAATATTTTTTTAGAAGTAACCAATTGCAGTTATGTAAAACCTTTATGCTATTTAAAACAACCTAAATTTAAGCAAAGGAAAAGAGCAAAACAACAGTTAATATTCAATAAATTAGGTTTAAAAATAATCCAGGATGTAGAGAATGCCAGAATATCTTTAGGCCTTTTTTTGGTGTGAGTTCAAATGTATCCCTACTCTAAATTAAAATGTCCAAAACAGGGAAAGAAAGATTTCAAGGGATATTATACCATAAATTATAGTAGATACTCAGCAAATGTTGACAGGATGAATTGGACTAAGCTAAAGAAATGTGTCTTTCTTTTCAGGAGATAAGAATATGGGAAAAGGTGCTTTTGGAACATTGCACATATGCCTAAATTTAGGTTAGGTTGGTACCTATTTGGAATTGACTGTGAAAAGAACACATTTAATTGCTTGACTATATTGTTTCTTATATTAGATTGAATGCTCCTTTAGCAAAGAGGACTATTACTTCTTTTAGGTCGAGACCAGTGGAGTGCACAAGGTCACCTGTGAACACTATTGCTGGAGGCTAATTTTGTATTGGTGAGGACAGTGCTGTATAAGTGACCAGGCACAGGGTAGACCCTGTTAACACTGGATGTAGGTGTTAGGGAGCCTTGAGGTGAATCTTAGCTCTCGCACATGCCAAGAGGCTTTGGCCAAGTACTTATTCTTTCTAAATTTCGATTTCTTCCCTTGTAAACAGGGGATAATAATGCCCCCACCACAAGATTGCTGGAAAATTTAACAATATTCTGGAAGTAAAGTGTAGTGGGCTGAATGGTGGCCCCTAAAAAGATAAGTCCCCGTCCTAATCCCTAGAGCTTGTGAATGTTCCCTTATTTGGGAAAAGGGCCTTTTGCAGATTTAAGTTAAGAATCATGAGATGAAGAGATCATCCTGGATTTTTGGGCAGGCCCTAAATCCAATGATGATGCCCTTGTAAGAGTAAGGCGGAGAGACATTAGACAGACAGAAGAGAAGGTCATGTGACCATGGGGGCAGAGATTGGAGGGAAGTGGCCACAAGTCAAGGAACGTCAACAGCCACCAGACCCTGGAAGAGGCAGGGAATGAATTTTCCCCTAGAGCCTTTGAAGGCAGTGCAGCCCTGCTAGCTCCTTAATTTTGGATTTCTGGACTCCCGAACTGTGAGAGAATACATTTCTGTTGTTTTAAGTCACCCAGTTTCTGATAATTTGTTACAATATCTGTAGGAAACTAATACATAAAGTTTGTGGCACATAATAGGTGTTTAATAAACATAATTTTTCTCCCCTTATTTTCGACCTGTCATCACTGGGGTGTACATTTTTGAAAGGTACGTTTTTGAAAGGTGTACATTTTTGAAAGGTATAGTTAAAGGTCCACATTTAGGGACTTTGAAGTAATTCACTAACTGAATGTCTATATTTCTATGGTCCTTAATGGTTAAAAGAATAGAATACTTCAAGGTTGTTCCTGGTGTCTAGGTGCATCAACACAAAATTAGCCCAGGGTGTGTCAAAAGCAGAGATATTGACATTAGGGGCTGGAAAATTATTTTGGAGAACAGTACCAAGCAATGCAATGTCTCTAGCATCTCTTGCCCCTGCCTACTGAATGCCCTCTCAATCATTGTGACAACTCAAATCTTCCCCCATCTAATTGCCCCAGCTGTGATTCCAGCATCATCAAGACCACAGTTAAGCCTCATTAAATCAAATCTAGCCAGGCCCTTCAGGCTTGTTCTATATCTCCCCAGGAGGATGACTTTCAGCCTCACCCTCTATCCCCAAAAACTTTGTCTAAAACTGGCCCCTTGGTTGCTTTCTACCATGTACATCCTAGAGTAGACCATCCCACCCCATCCTGGCCTCTGGGAACCCATCCTTCAGTATTGGTTGCTTAACACTCCAACAAGGAGAGGAGCAGGATTTGGAAAGGAATGTAAACATCAACAAAAGAGCCCAACATTATAAAAAAGTATAATTGATATATTTGTATATTTAAATCTACATAGTGTATTTCATGCCATCTAAAAATGTAAGGTGCATTGTAAATTCTTAAAAGATGGATATCACATATCCAAATATTGCATGTTTAATTAATATTTTTAAAGTTATTCTTTTCCAAATTAGAAAAATGTATCAAAAGCCTTAAAATATTTATAATCTTTGACTCAGTGGTGCCATTTCTAGGAATCTATCATAAAGAAAAAGAACTTTCATGTGACTAAAGGACTATACACAAATATATACATTGAAATATTGTTCATCATAATAAAAATTTAAAACAATCTAAATTTTCCACAATAGAGGAATGAAGAATAGCCACATAAATTATAGCACATCTAGATGACAGACTCATATGCAGCAATTAAAAATGTGTTTACAAAATATTTTTAATGATGTGGGAAATGCTTTTAAGAGAAAAAAGTGGTATATAAAAGTATTCTATTTGGAATAAGAAAATAAGACGTAAATTATCTATTTTCAGAAGGCATAATCTTATATGTAGAAAATCCTAAAGATTCTACAAAAAACCTATTAGAGCTAATGAACAAATTCAGCAGTTTCAGTATACAAAATTAACACACAAAAATCAGTTGCATTTCTATACACTAATGATGAACAATCTAAAAAGAAATTAAGAAAATAATTCTATTTTCAATAACATCAAAAAGAATAAAATACTTAGCAATAAATCTAACTAAGGAGGTACCCTTGTACACTGAAAACTACAAAACATTACTGAAAGAAATTAAAGAAGACACAAATAAATGGAAAGACATCTCACATTTATGGATTGAAAGACTTAATATTGTTAAGATGCCAATACTACCTAAAGCGATACAATACCTATCAAAAATCCCAATGGTATTTTTTTTGCAGAAATAGAAATTCTAAAATTCTTAAAATTCTTATGGAATCTCTAAGGACACTAAATAACCAAAACAATCTTGAAAAAGAACAGAGGTGGTAGTCTCATACTGATTGCAAAACATATCACAAAGATACAAAACAGTGCAGTACTGGCATAAAGATAGACATATAGACCAATAGAATAGAATAAAGAGGCCGGAAACAAACCCTCACATATATGGTCAAATAGTCTTTGACGAGGGTTCCAGGACTACTCAGTGGGAAAAAGTCAGTCTCTTCAATAAATTGTGCTAGGGAAACTAAATAACCACATGCAAAAGAATGAAGTTATTCCCTTATCCTGCACTATATATGAAAATTAAGTCAAAATGTTTTAAAGACCTAAACATAAAAACCAAAACTGTAAAACAGTACAAGAAAACATAAGAGAAAATCATCATGACATAGGACTTATAAATAATTTCTTGGATATGATGCCAAAAGTACAGGCAATAAAACCACAAATAGACAAGCGGGACTACATGAAACTTTAGAATCTCTGGGCATCAAAAAACATAATCAACAGAGTGAAAAGGTGAATGGGAAAAAATATTTGCAAATCAGATATCTGATAAGAGCTTAACATCCAGAATATATAAAGAACTCCTACAACTCAACAACAACAACAACAACAACAACAAAAACAAATAACCCTGTCAAAAATGGACAAAGGACTTGAATGAGCATTTCTCCAAAGGTGATATACAAATAACCAACATGCATATGAAATTATATTCAACATCATTAATCATTAGAGAAATACAAATCAAAACCACAATGAGATATCACCTCACATCTATTAGGGTCGCTACTATCATAAAACCAGAAAGGCCAGGCACAGTGGCTCATACCTGTGATCCCAGCACTTTGGAAGGCTGAGGCAGGAAGATTGCTTAAGGCCAGGAGTTAGATGTTGCCCATCCAGCTTGGGCAACATAGCAAGACCCTGTCTCTTCAAAACAATAACTAAAAAATTAGCTGGATGTGGTGACATGCACCTGCAGTCCTAGTTACTTGGGAGGCTGAGGCAGGAGGATTGCTTAAGCCCAGGAGTTCAAGGTTACAGAGAGCTATGATCATGTCACTGTGCCCTAGCCTGGGTGACAGAGCAAGAGCCTTTTTTAAAAACAAAACAAAAACAAAAACTAGAAAACAATAAGTGTTGGCAAGAATGGTACAACCACTATGAAAAACACTGTGGCAGTTCCTCAAGAAATCAAAAATGGAACTACAACACGATACAGAAATCTCACTTCTGGCTATATATCTAAAAGAATTGAAAGCAGATTCACACATTCTCAGAGATATTTGCACACCCATGTTCACAGCAGCAGTATTCACAATAATCCAAAAATGGAAGCAACCCAAATGTCCATCAGTGGGTGAATGAACAAACAAAATATTGTACAGTAGTCCCCTTTTATTTGTGGTTTCACTTTTTGCAGTGTCAGTTACCAGTAGTCAACAGTGGTCTAAAAAATTTACATACAATAAGATATTTTGAGAAAGAGAGAGAGAGACCACATTTATATAACTTTTATTATAGTATATTGTTATAAGTATTCTATTTTATTAGTTATTGTTGTTAATCCCTTACTGTGCCTAATTTATAAATTAAACGTTTGCATAGGTATGTATGTATAGGAAAAAGCATAGTATTTATAGGGTTTGGTACTATCCATGGTTTCAGGCATACACAGGGAGTCCTAGAACATATCCCACATTGTAAAAACCCTAACCCTCACACTAACCATTTTTTTTATTTCCACAGCGCAGTAATTTATTTTAAATTTGAGTAATTTCAAATCCACAAAACAAAACTGAAGAACAGATATTTTGTTTGAATTTCTCTCTTCTGTATACTCAGTGATCTAAAACACAGCAATATCCAACATACACAAACCTCAGGGAAGGGTTAGTACACACAAGATTGGAATCATGGTGTTCTTTGTTCCTGAATGGAATGGTCCCACAGAAAAAGCACAGGATACAGCACAACATAAGGGCACCTGTTACATACGAAGTGAGCAAAACACACTGGCATTTTCTATGTGAATAATGGGGAAAACTGCATAGGTTAGAGGGACTTTTATGCTCATGTGAAAATCAGGCAAGTTTTTGGTATACATTTTTCAAATAATTTGGAGATATTACAATGGAATATTATTCATCTTAAAAAGAAAGAAAATCTTGTCACGTGCTACAACATGGATAAACCTTGAGTACGTTATGCTGAGCGAAATAAGCCAGTCATAAAGACAAATACTGTATGATTCTAATTATATGAGGTATCTAAAGTAGTGAAATTCATAGAAACAGAAAATAGAATGTTGATTACCGAGAATTGGAGGGGAGAAAAAAATGGGGAGTTGTTCAACAGGTTTCAGTTTTTCAAGATTAAAAAGTTCTGGAGATCTGTTGCACAACAATGTGAGTATACTTAACACTACTAAACTGAACACTTAAAAATGGTTATGATGAAAAAAATCATTTATTTTAGAGAGCTTTTAGAGTGTTTTACAGAAAAACACATAACAAAATTGGATTAAATATAGAAATAAGAGAACATGGAAAGTAGGACAGAAGAAATCTGAATAGAAAAACATAAAATTAAGCTGGAAGTACTTTGTTCACAACGTGAATCCTATAAGTCTTTGTACTTTTGACTCTAGGCTTTTTAGCACCTATTGCCAACATGGGGACTGGTTACATGATTCTTATAATCTGTGAAAATGAATTTACAGTATGATCTCAAGTAGGTAAAAAAAAATACATACATATATTACCTTAGAAAGAAATAGGCGAAAATGTTAACAAAGGTTATTACCAGATGGTGGTTATCATTGTATCTTCTTCTTTATACTTTTATATTTTTTCTGAAATTTTCACAATTGACTTACGACTTTTATAATTAGGAGAAGAATGTTTCCATGTCTCTTGATGACTTTGGTAGAAAGTATCTCAAAGGGGAAAAAAGGAAAAGGTATCAAATGTGTAGATTTAGTACCAGGTAAAATTGGCTGCCAAGAGAAAAGGGAAAACCACCAAGGAGGAAGATTGGCCCTGGATTGCCCCAGGTGTGGTTGAAGGGCCATGGGCCGCCTTCTTATTCTCTCCAAGGAAGTGAAGATGTGTGTAGTTCCTGGGTCCTTTATGGGAACGGAGCACTGGAAGAAACAGTTTCTCCTTGGCCATAGTCTGATCTCACTTCTTCCAGCCATAAGTAAAGACCAGGGTGCAGAAGAAGGACCAATACAAGCAGAAGAGGAAACTGAAGTTCTAGCAGTCTCTCCTGAGGGAAGGCATAGAGTTAGTGTTTGCTTTTGTTGTCATTTTCCAACAATCCAATATTATTCCCAGGATGCTAGATTCCATTAATACAGGCAAATTTTGGGTAAAATAAAATAGAAAATATGGAATTCAATTAATGATTATGGAAAATTTTAACAGTTTTATTGAGATAGAATTAATTTAATATATTCAGGCACACTATGTCTTATTGTGCTTCACTTTATTGAACTTTGCAGATATTGCATTTTGTATAAATTGAAGGTTTGTGGCAATCCTGCATCAAGCAAGTCTATCCACCATTTTTTAATAGCATATGCTCATTTCATGTCTCTATGCCACATTTTGGTAATTCTTGCAATATTTCAAAATTTTTCTTTACCATTATATCTGTTATGGTGGCCTGTGATTAGTGATCTTTAATGTTACTATTGTAATTTTTGTGGGGCACCACAAACCACATCCATATAAGACAGTGAGCTTAATCAACAACTGTTGTGTGTGTTCTGACTGTGCCACCAAGCAACCATTCCTGTGTCTCTCTCCCTCGCCTCAGGCCTCCCTATTCCCTGAGACAGAATATTGAAATTAGGCCAATTCATAATCATACAATGGCCTGTAAAAGTTCCAGTGAAAGGAAGAGTCACATGTCTCTTACTTGAACTCAAAAGCTAGAAATGATTAAGCTTAGTGAGGAGAGCATAGGAAAAGTTCAGATAGACAGAAAGCTGGCCTCTTGTGCCAAATAGTTACCCAAATTGTGAATGGAAATAAAAAGTTCTTGAAGGAAATTAAAAGTGTAATTCCAGTGAACACAAAAATGACAAGAAAGTGAAACAGCCTTATTGCTGATATGGAGAAAGTTTTAGCAATCTGGATAGACGATCAAACCAGTCACAACATTCCCTTAAGCCAAAGCCTAGTCCAGAGAAAGGCCCTAACTCTCCTCAATATTACGAAGGCTGAGAGAGGTGAGAAATTTGCAGAAGAAAAGTTGAAAGCTGTAGCCAATGTTGGTCATGAAGTCAAGGTGAAGCAGCAAGTTATTCAGAAGATCTAACTAAGATCATTGATGAAGGTGGCTATACTAAAAATACAATAGATTTTAAATGTAGACAAAACAGCCTAATATTGGAAGAAAGTGCCATCCAGGAATTGCATAGCTAAAGAGAAGTCAATGTCTTGCTTCAAAGATTCAAAAACAGGCTGACTCTTCTGGGGGCTAATGCAGATGGTGATTTTAAGTTGAAGTCAATGCTCACTTACCATTCTGAAAATCCCTGGGCCCTTAAAAATTATGGTAAATCTACTCTGCCTGTGCTCTGTCAATGGAACAACAAAGCCTGGATCACAGCCTATCTGTTTATAGCATGGTTTACTAAATATTTTAAGGCCACCATTGAGACCTATTGCTCAGAAAATAAGATTTCTTTCAAATTATTACTGCTCATTGACAGCGCACATGGTCACCCAGAGCTCTGATGGAGATGTACAAAGATATTAATTTTTTTTCATGCTTGTTAACACAATATTCATTCTGCAGCCCATGGATCAGGCAGTACTTTTGACTTTAAAGTTTTATTATATAAGAAATACATTCACATGGCTATAGCTTCCATAGAGAGTATTTCCTCAGATGGATCTGGGCAAAGTATTGAAAACCTTATGGAAAGGATTCACCATTCTAGATGCCATTAAGAACATTTGTGATTTATGGGAGGATGCCAAAACACTATCAGGAGTTTGGAAGAAGTTGATTCCAGCCCTCATGGATGACTTTGAGGGGTTCAAGACTTCAGTGAAGGAAGTCATTGCAGATGTGGTGGAAATACCAAGAGAACTAGAATTAGAAGTGGAGCCTGAAGATGTGACTGAATTGCTGCCATCTCATGATAAAATTTGAACAGATGAGGAGTTGCTTCTTATGGATGAGCAAAGAAAGTGGTATCTTGAGATGGTCTACTCCTGGTGAAGATGCTTGAACATTGTTGAAATAACAACAAAGGATTTAGAATATTACATAAACATAGTTGATAAAACAGAACCAGGATTTGAGAGGACTGACTTCAATGTTGATAGAAGGTCTACTGCGGGCAAAATGCTATCAAACGGCATCTCATGCTATAGAGAAATCTTTTGTGAAATAGCCAATCAATGTGGCAAACATTTTTGTTGTCTTATTCTGGGAAATTGCCACAGCCACCTCACCCTTCAGCAACCATTACCCTGATCAGTCAGCAGCTATCAACAATGAGGCAAGACCTTCTACCAGCAAAAAGATTATGACTTGCTGAAGGCTCAGATGATTGTTAGCATTTTTTAGCAATGAAGTATTTTTTAATTAAGATATGTACATTGACTGGGCACAGTGGCTCATGCCTGTAATCCTAGCACTTTGGGAGGCCAAGGCAGGAGGAATGCCTGAGGCCAGAAGTTCAAGACCAGCCTGGGCAACATAGCAATACCCCATCTCTATGAAAAAATAGAAAAATTAGCCAGGTGTGGTGGCAGGCACCTGTAGTCCCAGCTACTCAGGAGACTGAGGCAGGAGAATTGCCTGAGCCCAGGAGTTGGAGGTTGCCGTGAGCTGTGATGATGCCACTGCACTCTAACCCCAGCAGTAGAGCAAGACCCTGTCTCAAAAAGAAAAAAAAAGATCAGATATGTACATTGTTGTTTCTAGACATAATGCTATTGCACACTTAATATAGTATAGTATAGTGTAAACATAACTTTTATAGGTACTGGGAAACCAAAAAATTTGGGTGGCTTGCTATATTGCAATATTCATTTTATGTTTGTATGAAAAAATTTACCTGTTTAAATGTACAATTAAATTGTTTTGAGTATATTTACAGAGTTGTGCAACAATCACCATAATCCAATTTTTCATCACCCCAAAGAGAAATCTTATACCTATTAATTGTCATTCCCCATTCTCCTCTATCCCAGCTCTAGGTAATCACCAATTTACTTTCTGTCTCTAAAGATTCGCATCTGATGGACATTTTATATAAATGGAATCATTTAATATGGTCTTTGTGACTAGCTTCTTTACCAAGCATAATGTTTTTTGAGGTTCCTCTATGTTATGATATGTATCAGTTCTTCATTCCTTATTATGGAATAATGTTCCATTGTATGAATTCTATGGTTTGAATGTCCCTGCCAAAATGCATATAATCCCCATAGTAATAGTATCAAGAGGTGGGGCCTTTAAGGAATTGGGTAATAAGGGTTCCATTAACGCTGTTATCTTGGGAGTGGGTTAGTTATCTCAGGAGTAAGTTCTTGATAAAAAGGATGAGTTTGGCTTGATTTTTTCTCTCTCTCTCTCTTTTGTGCTTGCTTCTGCCTTCTGCCATAGGATGCCCCTTGTGCTCTTGGATTTCCCAGCCTCCAGAACCATGAGCCAAATAAACTTCTTTTCTTTATAAATTACCCAGTCTGTGGTTTTTTGTTATAGCAGCAGAAAACAGACTAAGACAATGGATAGACCACATTCTATTTATCCATTCATCAGGTGATAAACATTTGGGTTGTTCCCACCTTTTGGCTAGATTCTTAAACTGTTAATAAGTTTTTCTACATGGAGCCTATTTCTTACAGGCACTTTATTATCAAATTCTTATTGGGTGATTAATTTATCCCATTTATATTAATCTAAGACATTAAATGACTATTATTTAGAGTTTCCAAATAGTATGAGATAATAAAATATCAATTAATTATCCTTTGAGGCAATCAATTATTGTACTAAATGGATGTCACCTCAGTCAAAAAACAGAAACTATGCATTTTAGTTAGCTCATTCAGCTTCAAGTTAAATGTCCCATTTCTGTAAGGTTTTCTGATATAATGAAAATAATGCACAGTTTCCCATCATTACCTCTGAGGCCACTGAAGGGCCTGCAGATAGGACCTGAGGTTGGGAGTCCCTGTTTCAAATTACAGAAGAGTATAACAGGCACTTAGCTTTATTGTTTTCAATTACATAAAGTAACAAGGACTAATTTCCAAAGCATTGGCATAAAATGTCCCTGGGGGATTTGGTTTAATGGACAGCTAAAAGTGATCTACAATGAACATATTTGCTATTGTACATAAATGGTTCTTTTAAAGAGCTTTAGAGATTTCTTCTTAGGGAGGTGAAACCTGGGTTAGCCTCTTGGTATGCTTTGGTGAACAGAAGGGGAACCTTGTCATTGCATTCTGTCACAATGGTCACCAGTGGTCCCCAGAAGAGTGATCATGAAGTCCTCTCTCTCCTTGCTGTCCTTCCACTCTGCTTACACCCACCCCAGGGAGAAGAGAGTGGACCTCAACAGTCTGGTTTCAGCACATGGAAGGGGTTACTTTTTCCAGGGGTGGGACTATCTAAGGAGTTTAGAAGTTCAGCACTTATAGGTAGATTCCCTTTTCTCTGACTCTATTTTAGTTCCATTTTCTCTTCTCCAACACAGTGTCCAGGTTCATTGCCCTGACCTGAGAAGCAGAAGTGAAGCAAAGGGAACGGCAACTCTTGAATGAATTTTGAAAAATGAGATGATGTTGATGAGAAAAAGATAGGTAAAATGCCAGGATATGAAGGCTATCCAGAAAGTAATGCCCTTTTGCATACTCCCTTACAAATCCAACTTGGCCTGCCCCTGCCTACAGGCTACCTCTACCAATGTAGTTCTCCTTGACCAGAAGACCTGTAGCAGATCAAGATCAGCTAACTCTTGTAACAAACAGCCTCAGACCTCAGTGGCTTAATCTGACAAAAATGTATTGCTTGCTTACATCACAATCCAGTGTGGTTGTCAGCCATTCAAGAGGAGCTCAGGCTCCTTCTATCTTTTCACATCACCATTGTTAACACATAGCCTGGTCATCAAAGAATGAGTGGCCATGCATGCAAACAATGTACATCACTGTCCCCCAACTTCAATTAGCCAGAATTTATATGACTTGGGCCAGCTGCAAAAGGACCCAAGAGGGAAATAAATGGGCTTGGCAAATACTTGGCAATGTCTCTGCCACACCAGCTCCAGGCTAGGGGATGAGAAATATTTCATTTCCTCTCTGGAGACCTGATTCCATTGTCTCTGGAAGGGGCTCCTGGTGACATTTAATAGTAAATTCTGAGATCTGGTTTTGAATTTAGTGATTAGTAGGGATTCATCTGGAATTGGATCCCTGGATAGTCTTGGTTCTCCATGCCAAAACACCACCTCAAATAGCATCTAATAGTACCCGAATCAACAGAGATTCTGAAAAAGTGAATTCAAGAGCTTTGCTGGATCTCTCTGAGTAAGTGGATTTTGTTTAGTATCGTAAAGGTTAGCAAGAGTCCAGTAGTACACCAGGGCTTTGGCTCTTTCCTGATTTACCTTGTTGGAATATTTTTATCACTGAAAAATGTTTCACCTTTGGCAAACAATGCTACTGTGATTTTCATTTAACCTATGTGTACAAAGGACCATAACCTGACTATTGGGAGTTAGTTAAGCCCAGTGGTTAACAGCACAGGTTCTATAACACACTGCCTTGGTGTGACCTGGAGCTATTTACTTAATTATCTTTGCCTCAGTTTCCTTATCTATCAAACTGGAGTGTAGGGCATGAGGATGATAATAATTGTGCTCACCTGGAATAATGTGGATTACTTTGCTTATCCTACATTCCCTCTTTCTCCTAGGGTCCTTCCTCTTCTGCAGAGGTTGGAAAGCTAAACTACGCATTTGTCAAATCCCTTTGCAGGTAGGGATTTGGATGTGATTTCAGCCCTGTCCTTTAGATGGGTTTGTTTGAAATTTGGAAGGCAGATGTAGGGAGGCCATCCTCTCACCTCACTTGGCCATTTTTCTGCTGGCAAGTATTAATAAGATCCTGGAGGTGTGAGGTTTTATCGACAGCAGGGTCCAGCATCCTTTTTCTAGTTTCCTGCATGTCAAAGACAGTGGCAGTGGTGGTACCTGTAGCAACTTCTCAAATCTGGATTCCTAGTCTGGAACAATTTCTTGAATTTGCTAGCTCCAGTGACCTTAAAAGTAGTGGCTTTCCTAGTGAGTCAGTTCTGTATTTCTCTGGGAATTACTTCTGGAAGCCCAGGTTAGAACTTATTCCTTCAAACCTTCCAGTGATTTTGTAAGCACCCAATTCCCTGTATTAAATCCCAGCTTGCATAAAGTGGTTCCTTTTTTTCTGTAATGAATCCTGACAAAGTCAATATCTCATAGTGTTATTGTGAGAATGAAATAATATATGTAAAACACAAGAACTTGGCATGTAGTGAGCACTAAATACATGTAAGCTGTATTATTATGTATGACCAAGAATGTGAAATGAACTTTTACAAGATCCCCCAAAGAGGTCCATTTTAAAAGATGAATCTGGCTCTAGGAATATGCCTACCCAGCAGCAAATAAAGTGGAGTTTTAGTCATACAGTTAATTAGTCCACATTTCCTTTCACATGCTAATTAAGGAAAAGCTACTGGGCCCTCTACTGACCTCATTACTTTGATAATTGCCATTTCACCTGGTCCTAAAAGGGCACAACCCCAAATTACTCTTTAGTGCTTGAACTCTATGAGGACATTGTGAATGGAGAGGAAAATGCACCAAGAACAGAGATATCTTATTAAAACCCTCTCTTTTTGAATCAATTTATTTAATTTCAGAAGCCAGCTAAAGATGGATGACTGGCTATTTAAAAAATGCTAATATAAAAGAAGAAAATTTGAAACAAAATTGTGTTTGGTCACTATGAAATTTCCTTTATTCAAGATTTAAAAGGCCTAATTTAACATTCATTATTTCATCCCAAAATCCAATCAGTCTACCTTTCTTATAAATTACCTTTTCAATGCATGCTTTGCATTGAAGGCACAGAATTGTTTCCTTTTGCTCTTCCTCCTACTGAGCCCATATTTTGAATCCAAAGTGACCATTAACTTGCCATGCATGAGAAATTTTCAACAACTCATTATCATTAATGAAATTTGGGTGGCTTCTTTTTGGGGATGGCAGATGTTTGTCATCAATGATGATGATGATGATATTTTTGATAAAAGAGGGTTTATTTCATTTTCACATTAACACCCTTGCATAACTTGATATACATCTTTTATAATCAAAGAAGAATTGCTGGATGTCACAAATAAGAGAGGTAAGAATGCACTTTGGAACTAGGTAGACTCTGATGAGATTCTAGCTACAACTTTTAATAGGAACTTGGGGTAAATCTTTGTTTCTTCATTTGTAAAATAAAAATAATCATAGTTTCTCCTTAGATTTTTATAAGGACTAAAGGTCATAATGCATATAAAATGCTTAAGACAGTGCCTGGCACTTTGGACATCTATGAAGCTGTTCCTTATGACCACAGCAAGTTGCTTTAGTTTTCTCACTAAAACTTCTTTGCAGAATATTAAGAAGAGCTTATTTCAAGCCCTAGTACATGCGTGTAGGTATTATTTTGCTTACTAATACTATTCTTTATAGTCAACTCACTTTAAACCAGAATATTTGGCTAACAGAGTACTAAAATATGACATATAACAAAGGATTACTGTATTTTTCATAAGTCTCTCAACATTTCTAAAAAATAATAGGTTAAAAAATAACAAACCAGTGCTTAAATGAAACTGGCTATAGGCCAAAATGCCATAGAATCAGTTCATGCAATCCATGGTTGGATTAAAAAAAATAATAATTTTTTTTCCCAGTTCAGCACCTGTTTATTTCAGTCACCAGAGCATGGGAGATTATATCTGAAAACTTTGCCTCTGAGTTCAGAATCTAAACTTACCCCACTGATGGTTTTTATGATATTTTTAGACAGGAAATACAAATTGTTCATAAAAGTATTAAATATTCTTATAGTTGTTACTGGAAAGGTTTTATGTTTACAAATGTGACTTGAATTATAAGTGCGTAGGGCTTTAAAAAGCCAAAGGCAGAGGGCCATTGGTGGGATTTGTGCCCCATTTTCTACAATGATCATTTGTAGATCCTCAAGGTTGTGTTTTCAACTATGTGTGCAAAGCTGTGGAGATGTTAAGAGGTGAGTGCTGAGTGTTGAGTGTTGATAGTTCTGAGTATTCTGTTCGTTTTGAGTTCTGTCCTGGTCCAAGGAGCTGACTGGGTCTTGGAAGTTGAGGAGGAAGTTTCCTTCCAAACAACAAAGTCTCATGTCCCTTTAGGACATAAGCCGCACAAACCCAGGGAATAAACACCCTGACATCCCACAACCATCCTTGTATATCTGACTTACCTTTCACTTCACCTTGGCCGGTTGTTTTGTAACCAGGCTTATCGGCTTTGGCAGATAAACAGCAATCAAATGTGATTGTAAAACTTCTGCTTGCCAGTGTCAGTGCTGAGGTTTATGACAACAGTATATCTCTTCTCAGAAAATGACCTGGAAATACCCCAGCTGGGGCTCTGTCCCTCAAGGTCAGAGTATTTGATATTAGGAATTAAAACATAGAAATTGGGCATAGATAATGAATAAAATCCTCCTTTTGTGAAAAAAAAAGCTGTTTATCTTTTTTTGACATCCTTCAATTTTAAAAAGACTTTATGGAGGTATACTTTACATACTATAAAATATACTCATTTTAAGTGTACAATTCAATTATTTTTTGTAAATTTACCCAGTTTTGCAACCATCATTGAAATTCAGCTTTAGAGCAGTTTGAATTGTTCATTGCTAGTATATCAAAATAGTTTTGAATATTGATCTTGTATCCTGAGATATTGCTGGGTATTTTTTAATTTGTTCTAATAGTTTTTGTATGTGTGTGTGTATTCCTTAGGATTTTCTATATACTGTTCTGTTGTCTGTGAATAAAGAGAGTTTTACTTCTCCCCCAATTTTTAATTCAACAACAGATTTCAAATCTAGTGCCTTCATGAGAAGGAGATACTGGAAAGAGATACTTGGAGGGTATCTGTGTTGCAAGTGACAAGAACCAAGAACCTGTTCTTTAGCTTCAGGAACAGGTCACCTTTTCACAGTTATTTATTTATAATTACATATTATATTTATATGTTTATATATTTATTTATAACTGTGGTTACTTACCACAGTTAATGACAGTGTTTTCCTTCTTGGGTTGAAAAAGAAAAGTAATGTAAAAGTGGCAATTCAAATTCCTTTTGATGGCACTTATGGATACAACCTATATATTATATACTGTAATTTCTACTAGGTGTTCATTGACATTGCTTCTTAACCAACTGGATGATGAGGGAATTATTCACCCCACACAAAAAAACTGTCTCCTTTCTTTTCCTTCATTTCCTTCAAATTTCTCCATAACATTTGATTTCATATCTTCATAAACTCCTTTCAATTTCATATCCATGATTAATGTATTGCTAAATCCAACTCCTTCTCTTTTATCATATTGCCACAAAAGGTTTATGTCTTTAAATTGTTCTTCTTCCTTTCTCTCCTTACCACCTGGAAAGCCAAAAGTATTTTCTCCATTATTAAAGCTATTCAATATTCTCCAATATAAAATATCGATCCACACATTTACCATTCCTTATCTTGATTAATGTAAACTCCTCCTGTTGGCCTTACTTATAAATTGCTTTCATTCACCAAAAATCATTTTCCATCTTTGTTCTCGTAAGCACATACTTTTACTGGACTCCTCTTTGGTTAACTCCATTACCCCCTTAGGATTTTCATTACATTATGAATCTAATTTGTCCTCCATTCAGTCTTCTTTGGCTAATCTTTTAACTTTGCAGGTGCAAAGCAAACCAAATCTAAGAATCTTAGCCTCTGTGTGACTATCCTCTTCAAATATTGTTCCTCTACCCATTTCAGAAAGCAGCACTCAGGCATGCACACATTTACCAAGCTGGAGGCTTGGAAACCAGGGAATGTGTTCTGTTCTAGTCATCTGTGTGTCCCCAGCACTCAGCACAGATCCCCACACAAAGATGCCTCTTTTAAGTTCCCTGATGACTGAACACTTTCCAGGTGCCTGAAGTGCCTGATGCTCTGTTGGGCTCTGGGGACAGAAATAGAAATTAGAAGCTTCACGTGGCTTTGATGAACTCGTAATCCAACTTTCAGCATCCTGAAAAGGACAACTTACTACTCATTGTGATGAGTGCTATGATGAAGGCATGGAAAAACTGCTGTGGAAACACAGAGAAAAGATCTGCCTGCAGGTGGAAATTCAACAAAGGTTTCAGGAAGAAGGTACCATTGGAACAGGGCCTTGAAGGAGTTTTCACCAGAAGAGAATCTAAGCAAAATAGTCCCATAAAAACGTCAGCAGTTGAAATAACATTGAAAACAACAGCATATTAAGAGCAAACATTCTGAACACTAGTCCTATCTTTGCTATTTTCTAGTCATGTGATCTTGGGTACACCACTCATGTGTGTTTCAATTTCCTCACCTTTTAAATGGATTGATATAGCATCCCTCTCAAAACTTCTGTTAGGATCACATGAAATGATGCATGTGCAAACCCACTTATAAAAACTCACTTCATAAGTGCCCCACTTAAAAGACATAGATTGGCAGAATGGATGAACACAACCCAAATATCTGCTACCTTCAATAGACCCACTTAACTCATAAAGAGTTGCATAAACTCAACGTGAAGGGGTGGAAACAATATTCCAGGCAAACAGAAGCCAAAAGTGAGCAGGAGTAGCTATCCTTACATCAGATAAAACAGACTGTAAATCAACAACTGTAAAAAGAGACAAAGAAGGTCATTATATAATGACAAAGGGAACAAGCCAACAATAAGATATAACAATCTTAAATATATATGCACCTAACATTGGAGCTCCTAGATTCATTAACAAATACTACCAGACCTAAGGAAAGAGATAGACAGGAATACAGTATTAATGGGGGACTTCAATACTCCACTGACAGCACTAGACATATCACCAAGGAAGAAAGCCAGTAAGGAAACATTGGACTTAAACTGGACTCGAGAACAAATGGACTTAACAGACATTTACAGAATATTCTGCCCAAAAACTGCAGAATATACATTCTTTTCATTGGCACATGGAACTTTCACCAAGATAGACCATATGATAGGCCATGAAAAAGTCTCAATAAATCTTATTAAAAAATCAAAATCATATCAAGTATCTTCTCAGACCATAGCAGAATAAAACTACAAATCAATTCCAAGAGGAAATCTCAAAACTATACAAATACATGGAAATTAAACAATCTGCTCCTGAATGATCTTTGCGTCAATAATGAAATCAAGATGGGAATTCATTCTTGAAATGAATAACAGTGACACCAGTTATAAAAACCTCTGGGATACAGCAAAAGCTCAAAGGGAAGTTGATAGTGCTAAATTCCTAAAACAAAAAGACAGAACGACTGCAAGTTGACAACCTAATGTCACACCTCAAGGAACTAGCAAAACAAGAACAAACCAAACCTAAAGCTAGCAGAAGAAAAGAAATACAAAGACTAGAACAGAACTAAATGAAATTGAAACCAAAACAATAAGACAAAGGCTCAATGAAACAAAATGTTGGTTCTTTGAAAAGATAAACTAAATTGATAGATCACTAGCTAGATTAACCAAAAAAAGAAGAGACAGGATTCAAATATGCTCAATCATTACAACTATTACCACAGAAATACAAAAGATCATCCGAGACTACTATGAATACTCCTATGTACACAAACTAGAAAATCTAGAGGAAATGAATAAATTCCTGGAAACATACACCCTCCAAAGCTTGAATCAGGAGGAAATAGAAATCCTGAACAGATCAATAATGAGTAGAAATATTGATCAGTAATAAAGTCTCCCAAGAAAACAAAATCCCAGGAACAGAAGGATTCATAGCCAAATCCTACCAGATGTTGAAAGAAGAACTGATACCAATCCTACTGAAACTGTTCCAAAAGATCAAGAAGGAGGGAATCCTCCATAACTCAGTCTATGAAGCCAGTATCACCCTGATACCAAAAACATGAAAGAACACAACAAAAAAAGAAAACTACAGACCAATATCCCTGATGAACATAGACAAAAAAATCCTCAAAAAAATACTAGCAAACTGAATCCAACAGCACATCAAAAAGATAATTCACCACAATCAAGTGAGTTTCATTCCCGGGATGCAAGGATGGTTCAACATACACAAGTCAATAAATGTGATTCACCACATAAACAGAATTAAAAACAAAAACCATATGATCATTTCAATAGATTCAGAAAAAGCATTCAATAAAATTCAGCATCACTTCATGATAAAATTCCTCAACAAACTAGGCATTGAAGGAACATACCTCAAATTAATAAAAACCATATATGACAAATCCACAGCCAATATCATACTGAATGGGGAAAAGTTGAAAGCATTTCCCCTAAGAACCAGAATAAGACAAAGATGTCCACTTTCACCACTTCTATTCAACATAGTACTGGAGGATCTAGCCAGAGCAATCAGGCAAGAGAAAGAAATAAAGGGCATCCAAGTTGGAAAAGAGACGTCAAACTATCTCTGTTTCCAGATAGTGTAATCTTATACCTAGAAAACCCTAAAGACTCCTCAAAAAGACTCCTAGATTTAATAAATGAATTTAGTAAAGTCTCAGGTTACAAAATGAACATATGCAAATCAGTAGCACTGTTATACACCATTAACAACCAAGCTGAGAATCAAATCAAGAACTTAATCCCTTACAATAGCTCCTCCCCATCCCCCCCAAAAAAACTCTAGGAATATAACTAACCAAGGAGGTGAAAGATTCCTACAAGTAAAACTACAAAATACTGATGAAAGAAACCATAGATGACATAAACAAATGGAAAAACATCCCATGCTCATGGATTGGAAGAATCAATATTGTGATAATGACCAAATTGCCAAAAGCCATCTATAGATTCAATGCAACACCAATTAAAGTACCAATGTTATTTTTCACAGAATTAGAAAAAGAAACTCCTAAAATTCATATGGAACCAAAAAAGAACCTAAATAGGCAAAGAAATCCTAAGAAAAAGAACAAATCTTGGGGTATCACATTACCCAACTTCAAAGTATACTACAAGGAGATAATAACCAAAGCAGCATGGTACTGGTATAAAAGTAGACACATAGATTAATGTAAGAGAATAGAGAACTCAGAAATAAAACCAAATACCTACAATCAACTGATTTTTGACAAAGCAGACAAAAAAATACACTGGGGAAATGATGCCCTATTCAACAAGTGGTGCTGGGAAAATTGGATAATCACATGCAAAAGAATGAAACTAGATCCCTATCCCTCACCATATACAAAAATTAACTAAAGATGGATTAAAGACTTAAATGTAAGACCTGATGCCATAAAAATTCTAGAAGAAAATTTAGGAAAAACTCTTCTGGACACTGGCCTAGGCAAAGAATTTATGACTAAGACCCAGAAAGCAAATATAACAAAACAAAAATAAATAAATGGAACTTAATTAAACTAGAGAGCTTCTGCACAGCAAAAGAAACAATCAACTGAGTAAATGGACAACCTACAGAATGGGAAAAAATATTTGCAAACTATACATCCAGCAAAAGACTAATATCCAGACTCTACAAGGAACTCAAACAAATCAGCAAGAAAAAAACCAAACAACTCCATCAAAAAATGGGCAGACCACGTAACAGGCTATTTCAAAAGAGGATATACCAATGGCCAACAAACATATGAAAAAATGTTCAACATCACTAGTCCTTGGGGAAATGTAAATTAAAACCACAATGAGAAACCACCTTACCTCAGTCAGAATAGCCATTACTAAAAAGCCAAAAAACAATAGATGTTGGTGCAGATGCAGAAAAGGAAACACTTATACACTAGTGGTGTATGTTGGTGGGAATGTAAATTAGCACAACCTCTGTGAGAAATAGTATGAAGATTTCTCAAAGAACTAAAAATAGATCTACAATTCAATCTAGTAATCTCACTACTGGGTATCTACCCAAAGGAAAGTAAGTCATTATATTAAAAAGACACCTGCAATTGTATGTTTATTGCAGCACAATTCACATTCACAAAGGTATGGAACCAACCAAAGTGCCCAAAGGAATGGATAAAGAAAATGTGGCATATATACACCATGGAACACTACTCAGCCATAAGAAAGAATGAAATAATGTCTTTTGCTGCAACTTGGATGGAACTGGAGGTCATTATTCCAAATGAAAAAATGAAGGAATGGAAAACCAAATACTGCATTTCTCACTTACAAGTGGAAGCTGAGCTGCGGGTACTCAGAGGCATACAGAGTGGTACAATGAACATTGGAGACTTAGAAGGTGGGAGTGAAGGAGGGAGGTGAGGGAAGAAAAAGTACCTATTGGGTGCAGTGTACACTATTAGGGTGATGGGTACACTAAAACCCAGACATCACCACCATGCAATTCATCCATGTAACCAAAAACCACTTGTACCCTAAATCTATCGAAATAAAAAAACCTCACTTCGAACACGTTACATGAAAATAGCTTAATTTAAATATATGCTGTACATATCGTATGAAAGTTTATATTCCTTATTTGGAAGCCAATGGATAATATTTGTGATTAATAATTATTTTTATAATACATATTATAATATGTAATGATTAATAATTATTTTTATAATATATATTATAATATGTAGGTATTAATAATTATGATGATTTTAAAAATCAAGCTCTGGGGGGAGAAAAGCTCATTATTCAGAATCATGGAAGCAAAATAGCAGAGGAAATACCTGAAAGTGTATGCCTTTGGGGAGTGGGCTTTGAGGGGGAAGTATGTAGCACACAATTGTTATGTACTACTTGACTTTTAAAACATTTGACTTAAAAAAAGGTAAAAGTAAATTTAAAAGAGTGGAGAAACACAGAGAAGGAAGTTGATTTGTGACCTTGGATTCCCTGTTCCATCATACTCCCAAAGAAGAGCAAAGACCCCACACCTTGGGGCCTACCCTCATATCCAGACTCCCACTCTGACTTTAGGATGGGAAGTTACCAAGGTTATAGAGCAATAGTTCTTAATGGGGGCTGTACATGTCCTCAGAAAGTCTTTTGTGGAGTCATAATTCGTTGTCACAATGATGAGAGCCCAGGAGATGGGTGAGGGAGGGTCTGGAGTGGGTTACTGGCGTTTCCCAGGTAGGAACCAGGAAGGCTAGACATTCTGCAATGTGTGAACAGTCCCACAAAATGTAGGATTATCCTGCATCTCTCATGACTTTCCCATATGCCACTGGACATTCATGCAGATTTAAAAAAGCAACCCTGTTTATAAGTTTCTAAGCCTAGAACCAACTTTGTTTTAACATACGCATTGAATATTCTGAAATTTTTTTTGCACAGTTTTAAACTTGCTTTTAATTTGGAACTTTAACAAGTACTGTGTGCACCATTTTGGAAAATCACATCACCATCAGCAATGCCATTTGCAGAATTTGAATCTCCAATACAATTGCAGCTGTTGCGTCACAGTGATTCCACGCATACATAGAAACATATTTATCCCCTATTTCAAAGTTTGAAGTATAAAGGAAGTATGTTGATAATCCACTAAGTATGCCTTGTTTTTCTTAAATCCAAACTTATTTTGTGCATCTATCTACTCCATTATGTCTTCTTGTGAAGTCATGCCCAAACATTTACATATTGGAATACACAGTTTATTATAAATTACTTAAAAATTCTTACTCATTTTACAGTTAGAGCAGTATGTTGAGTTTTTGAAATCATGCCCATAAGTAGATTATATTATCTATGAGTTTATTTCAAGATAGTAAAGGGAATGTTAACAAATATTTGTTATACAAGGCAGTGAGTGGGTCGGATAGGCTTGAGTACAGCTATTGTAAGAAGGCCTGGAAGTTTGATGGATCCCTACCATCACTGTTTACTATTCTCTGTTTTCAATCACTCTCCTCCTCCCTTTGGAGATGGAAAAGAGTTTCTCAGAATCACCTTAAGTCTTTCTTTCTTTTTTAAGTCCAAAGGTGTCAATGATGTAATATCTTATGCCCACTAGGTTTGGCATAGCAAAGCCTTTTCTGGGTATAAATATAATTTTGCACGGCCCAAAGTTCAAAAACCACGTTTCCTGTGGCACAAGCCAAAGGATGGCAGCAGCTTTTCTGTAGTCTTCACTGTAGCCTCTCTTGAGAGTCCCTCACTGTCTGTAGGACTGGTCCCACTTCACGATCTGTGGGGCTCCATGTGCCTCTACCCCAGAGCTGGGGCCTGCTGCACTCTGCATTCTACCCTTCGCACTGCTAATTCACCAAGCTAATTAGGCTGGTTAAGGGTCTATAAAGGCAGAAATCTGTTGGAGTTTAGTCTCATTCATTTCTTTCAGAGGAACTTGCAAGGAAGCTCCTGTCAGCTTTTGGAACGGGAACAGAATCTCAAAGGCTTGGCATGAGAAACAGCTGAAGGCGCCAACCTTCCAGGCCAAAGATTCTAGTCACAAAGAGTCCCAATTCAACTTTTTCCCTTGAGGCAAACTTCAAAGTATGCAGGAACCAAAAACTCATATAATGAAAATAAACCAAGGAATAACACGCTTAGCTAAGACTTGCTGGAAACACATTTCTCCCAGTGTACCTCAATTCTTTCTGCCTCCAGAATGGCCTCATGGTACTTAATTACTTGTAAGGAGGACAGAGCAAGTTTTCTGATGTTCACTTACTTTACTTCACTTTTGCTGGTTTTATTAAACAGAATTATATAGCTTACTATGTACCAGGCATTGTTATAAGTACTTTAAAAATGTTAACTCATTTAATCCTCATAACAACAATGTGAGATAGGCACTTTTATTATTATTATTTTACAGATGTGGAAACATGTAAGCACCGTTTCCTATTTTCCTTTGCTGGTGTTTTTTTTCTTCTTTGGTTTTGTTCTTTTCCTTACATAAGGTTTTAAGACAATGCGTAATGATGTTTTAGAACCTTTTTTTTAATGATTGAAAATAAATCATAAAATGACTAAAGATTAGAACAAAACATAATCTCAAAACACAACGTTTGGAATTTTGGGCTTTTGTTTTAGGTGAAATATGAGCTACTTAAGGAATTCCATGGAAGGGCATAAGCTAAACCTTTTTAGAGATTCATTTGACCATCGGGCTCCATTTTGCAGAATAAAACAACACCAGAGGTTTTAATCTCTTGAATGTCTCTTGTTTTTATGTGCTCTTGGCATTGCCTAACTTTTTTCCCCACTAGTGAACCTCCAGGCTTTTGGGGGGTGGCAAGAGAAGAATTGCATCCTTACAACCTGTATAAGGGTATTGTTCACACACCAATGCACATATTCAAAAAGCAAATGTCCAACCACGGTGACTACTGCAGTGGGTCATTCACACTTTTTGCTTGCACCTATATAGTACCATTTATCTGCAAGCTTTTGTGATGATTTGATTTAATGCATATTCAGCTAGCTGGTTTAACAAATTAACAAAATGCTTGCAAAGTCTTGAAACTTGTGGTTTGTTAAAACGAGAACTTTCCTATTGGAGCATTTTGAATTTCAAAAAAGAAAAGTAGATATTAGATAGATCTTCCCTCATATAATTTCTTTAGGGTATTGAAATTTTTATCACCCCTATTTTGGAATTCTGAAGCACATGCCATTTAGATTTGGATTATCGTCAACTATCAATTAGTGGGGAAAGGTGTGGGACTACTCTCTCCTTTAAAGCATTTTTCCATGCCACTGAAGTTTTATAGCAAGCTTCCTATTAACTGGAACGGTCAGAGAATGTGGAGGTCTGGTTACTTCCATAACGGAAGAGTTAATGAGAAAGCCCATTCTGTTAGAACTCTTGGACTTCTTTATAAAATTAATTAGTCCACTTACCAGCCTTAGAAAACACAGTGTGTAGTACTAAACAGTATTGAATCTTTCTTTCAGAGAACAAGGTATTGCTATGCATCAGGGTCCTCATTTAGAAGGTCCATTATTATTACACAGAACTGTAGTTAGAGAACAGAGGGGACAGGACTCAACCTACATTGCTCCCTGGACCTACCTACTCTGGAATTCTTTTCACTTATATATCCGATATAAGTTTGTTTCTTAATCAACAGGATGCACAGGCTCTGGAGCAGCCTTCCAGAGTTTAAATTCTAGTTCCACCATTTACTTGCTGTATGATGTTGGGCAAGTTAATTTGCTGTTCCTAAGTTTCCTCATCTGTAAAATAGGCAAAATGGTAGGACCTATCACAACCCATTAAAACTCAGGAGTATTGAATATTCATTCAAAAGCACTGAGGAGAATGCCTGTGCCTGGAATTAGCCAAACATCAAAGTCTAAGGGCACAGTTTCCAAGATAGTCCTCACTTCTAACACCAACTGCAAGTTCAGGGGGTTTCCAAAATCAGCCCCAGTTTCAATAATTCACTGGAAGGGCTCACAGAACTTACTGAAAGCCACTCATGATTCCAGTTTATTACAGGGAAAGGATACAAATTAGAACCAGTCAAAGGAAGAGACACAGAGGGCCAAATCTAGGAGGGTTCCAAATGCAAAGCTTCAGTTGTTCTCAGGATGTTCAGCTCTCCTGGTATTAATGTGTGACAATAAGCGTGGAGCACTGCCAGCCTGGGATGCTCATCTGAGCTTCAGTGTCCAGAGTTTATACTGGGCCTTCATTACATAGCCATGATTGATTGATTGATTGCCCATGTGGGTTGAACTCAATCTCCAGTCTCTCTCCTCACCCTCCAAGATCAAGCTGGCACCACATGGCCCAAGGGGCCCACCACGAGTAACCTTATTAGCACAAACTATAAGGTGTAGTCTGGGAGCCCACCATGAATGACAAAGACACTCCTCTCACTTAGGAAATTCCAAGGGTATAAAAGTTACCTCCCAGAAGCTGGGGACAAAGACCAGACCTCTCTCTTGGTCAGGCCAAATTCTTTGTTATACTGCCTGGAACAAAGTAAGTACTTTCCTAATGTTTATGATTATCCCCTTATTGTCCTGTTTGTTCTATAAAAAGATCAAAGAAAAATATGTTTTTATACTTCTTCTCCAACTTTTATTACAAAAATGTATGAACATGCAGAAAAGAATAATGTAAAAGCACCCACCATTGGATTCAACAATTAATATTTTGCCATATTTATTTTAACTATCTAGATGTACATGTGTTTACATATGTGTGCATGTATAACATATATAATATTTTCACTGAATTATTTGAAAATAAGTTGCAGCTATCACACCCATTCATCCCTAAAAACGTCAGCATGCATTTCTTAAGAATAACTACAATACCACTATCATAACCTCAAAAACTAACAATAATTCCCTAATATGCAATATCCAGACTATATTCTAATTAAAGAGAAAACATGAGTTAATTGAGGGACCCAGTTAGTTGCCAGACTCCTTTCCCCCAGATACCATGCTCATCCTGTCTTCCTTATGGAAGAATCTAGAGTGGCTTCATGTTTCTTGCTCAATCAAGTCTAAACACTGGTGACCACCATTGACAGCTTTCTGTGACCATGTGGGTCTCAAGTACCTAGCTCACATTCCCACATATATTTACACAGCATTTCCTGAGTGCTTACTGTGTGCCAGGCATGGTGCTGAGTGCTTTGTGTTCACAGTGTCAGGTCCCACTGCTTCACACCATCAACCCTCCACTCAGTCATGGTGTCTTCCTGTCTTTCCGTACAAACTGTGCACATTGATCATTGGGAGGAGTTATCCTGTCACCTTGGCCTTTAGAAGTTCTTTGGTTTGGTAGTCTTCAAATTGCGTCCCGTGGATTCAGCCGATAAGCCTGGAGCCACCTTGAAGGTGAGGTGATGGCCAAGAGGGTGGGTCATAGAGTCCTTGAAGGTCCCCTGCCACCACCAAGGAAGAATTACTGGTATTCTATGGCTTTAAAAATGGTTTACAAGTCATTAATCAAATTCAACCCAATCATTTTCCTGAAGAAATGGAGTGTGAAATAGGGAATCAGTTTGCTCAGATATCTAAAGCTTGGTTTGGGGAGAAGAACCTACTCCAGGAATATTTGACTCTTTACATTTCCCTCCAGTCTTTGGAAAGGCTGTTCCCTTGTCTGAACAACTACCACGCTCCTCTCTGATCCACTCAGTCCTCCTGAAAGGGGTGGGAGCATCTGTATTTTCTGCACCATTAAATCTCCCCACAGCTGCTCAAGATGGTTCCCTTCTCTGGTCTCCTAGAGCCTTTTTAGTCTGAACTGCACACATTTAACACTTAATTTTGTGCCCTGGAAATATTTTTTCCTCTTTTATGTGTTTTAGTTTTGCCTCCCTGATTCAAGATTAATAGTATTCTGAAAGTCAGGTGAACAATTTGAACTTTTCATTTAGCCCACCAAAACATTTCAATAAACATTCACCGAACAATTACTGTGTACCAGGCACCCAGTTAGGGGCTTTGGAGAACATAAGGATGAGTAAGTCCCTGCTTCCAGAGGCTCAAATTCTACTTGTGGAAATAGACAAGGCAACAATGTTCTACAGTACGAATGAAGTAAGTACAAAATACAGGTCAAGAAAGGCACTGTGAGAATGCAAGAGAAAAAGCAACTCATTGTGACAGAAATGATCAATAAACTTTCCGTTTGTTTCTGTCCACCATGGGGCACACTGTAGACAAGAGCTGTTGATTAACAGAGGGTTTTATTCCATCTCAGTTTTGATGAATTAGTATTCAACTTTGCTATAAAAAAATCCAAAAGTGGGTATGGCCAAAGTCTTGTCTCGCCTCATAAGAACAAAGCCAAAATTTACATCTCTTCTTGGGGTTGTGATTACTCTTAGCACAAGGCTCAGAACACGGTAGCTGCTTAACAGTTGCGTGTTAAATGCAGTTCATGGTGCTTTGTATATACTGAATAAACCAGTTTTTAAGAGTGCCATTCATGATCGGTTTCTCACATTGAATCCCATCAGAGTGAAAGCATATTTTTGAATCACCTTATTCTGATTTAGATCCTACCATTTGACTATTTCACAAATTTCTGAGGAAAAAATTTTTTTTTTAAATTCAAAGGAGAGTTAGCTTTAAAATAAAACTATGTCAGATAATCAGTAAGGTCAATTCCAGTTCTGATTCCCAACTCTCAGGCCACCTTCCTCTCATCCTTTATTCCCCCAAAACTCTATTTTACCTGCCAAGTCATTCAAATTTCATAGGTAATTTGTGTGACAGACAGGGGTCTCCTAGTCCAAAAAGGCATCAGTGCAAGAGCCACGAGAAGTACTCAGGACTAATTATTTCTTGGAAGTACAACCGAACATTAATTATGCCAAACCCAAATTGCCATTTTTGGCAGGCACTCTATGGCAATCAGATGAATAATACTTTTAAAATGTTATTCAGTAAGTTAACTTGTTTAGTTTCTTGTGGGTTTGTTTATGGCTAACATCTGTTAGGGTCATTGAGATATAGTCCTCGAAATGAAATCCATTAGAGGAACTACATTAAAGGTTTACCATGGAAGAGGTTAGAATTTGGTAATGGCTCTTGTAAATGTGCATTTATTTGTGTTACTATGTAATTAATGTTGGCTCCCCTACTAGACTCTAAGTGCCATAAGAGCGGGGAAATTGACCTCACTACTGTACCCCTAGTACTAGCCTTGCAAAATGACTAGTATTTGATGTTCAATATATTTTTGATGAATGGATGAACCTGGAAGACAGACTTTGGGGCAATTCTGGAGTACTCTTGGTGCTTGGTAAAACATACTTGTTAGAGATCAGAATGAACTCACAGAGATACACTAATCAAATTTGCAGAGGGGGAAAAACTGGGAAAAGTGTAGATTGAGCCATATGAAATTGCTGCTTTTTGCAAGTCCAAATGAGAAGAGAAGATAAGCATTTCATACGGTTCAACCTCATGTGATTGTTTTGAACATTTTTGCTCCCATTTCTCAACCATCCAAACTTACAAGACTCGTTTAAATGTATCCTGCTTTTAAAAGAGATCCCATAACCATAATCTGTGAGGACGGGTGAGAGAAAGACGCATTTCACATGGGATGTGATAGGCATCTTCAGACATTTGAGGAGCTACTGGAGGCAGAATCAAATTAGTTCACATGTCCCTGATCGTAGCTGAACTGGAATCAATAATTGGAAGCTGCAAGGAGACAGTTCTTGCCTCAACATAAGAAAGCACTTTGCAACTTTCAGAGTTGTTTGGGTGATAACTTCTTCAAAACTGGACGTATTCAATGTCTGAGCAACTCTTTGCTTGATTCTATTGCAAAGGGGAATCTCAGTCAGATCCGAGAGAAACTAGATGACCTCAGGGATTCCTCCCATCTGCAGAGTTTATGACTTGGCTTCAAGGAATTCAATGAGACCCATTAACCTAGGTCCCATTGTGTTTATCTCTAAAGGAGTGTTTCCTGTTCAATTGTTAAGTACTTTATGATCTAGAAAGAAAGGTATTACAGATCATGGTATAATTTTTTCTAGAAAAGTGAAGTTGGGTCTAGCTTAAAAATATATGTTGAGTACACAGGCTGAACAAACATTGCCACAGGAATAGTACTACAACCAACAGAAAGACGTTCTTAAAGTTATGGTATTAGTATTTGAAAAGACTTTAGCTAAATGAGATAAAGATGATTTAATTGTTGCATTAATTCAAAGGAATATTTGCCAGAATTCTGGTTCATATGTTTGGATGACACTGTCCAATTAGCTTAAACTTGGAGATGGACATAGTGATGGTAACAACCCTGAGCTTCGTTCTTTCCTGTCCACTGAAGATCATATTCAGTTCAACAAGTATTTATTGAGTCTCTACTATGTGTCAGGTCCTACGGGCACAAGGGAGAATGAAACAATGCTATCTGCCCTTAAGGAGCTAACGTCTCACCTGCTCCACGTTTTGACTAATAATATTAATGTTATCAAAACTGCAAGGGGGTTTCGGCCTAGGTCCAGCTACTTGCCACACAAAGAGCCAATTATTGAGACGATGATGAGGATTGCCAAGGAAGAAAGGAATTTTTTAATATGAAAGATGTCCGTTAGGAGAATGAGGAATCAGCCTCAAATCTCCCTGACTAAAGAAGATTACTGGCTTTTAAAGAAGGGGCTACGTGCACTGGGGAAGGCTGTAGGGGATGGAGTCTTGGTGTCAGGAAGTCTGCCGGGGACCCTTCAGCATCTCAGCTTCTTGTCTTGCAGAAGTTCCGCCATTTCCGAGAAACAACTCAGAAAGGTCAATTAGTTAGTTAAAAGCTTCAGGATTCTGGTCATCATGCCCTACTGGTCTGAAAATCTAAAACATGAGAGGAAGAGGATTATAAAGACAGATAGGGGTCGTTGAAATTTGTTTACAGAACCGGTTACTTTAATAGTTTCTGAACACTTACTTTGTACCATTTAACACTTATAACACCCTGTAAAGTAAGAACTACTTTTATTCTCATTTACAGATGGGAACGCAAAAATATAGAGATACTGAGTAAAATGCCCATGGTCACACAGCTGGTAAGTAACAATGACAGGACTGAACCCAGACAGTTTGCCTTCAGAATTCACAAGTTTAACCACTGCAGTATATTGCCTTCCAAGAGAAGCACAATTCTTCCTTTTGCACTGTTCAAGGGAGACTCACGAGCCTGAGTCTGACTGCCCGTGACAAACATACATGGCATATACTCGTCAGAGCATGCCTACAAAGCCCGCTTGTATTCATCTAATTCCAGTTCAACTGGTATTTGTGGAAAACCAACTGTATTTTAGGCATTGCACTAGGTAATTTTACAGTGACTATCTCCTTCAATTCTAACAGCTCTGTTAAACAGGTATTATCTTTATTTTAGAGATGAGAAAACTGAGAGGTAGAACTTAAATGGCCTGTCTGGGTTCACACAATTATTAGTAAGAAATAGTGCTGGGATTTAAATCCAGGCTTCCTGATTCTAACTTCTGTGCTTTCAGTAGTCTTATAAATGTCATTTTTTTTTAAAGAATTATGAGTCAGTGGTTATTAGTATATTTACAAAGTTGTGCAGACATCACTACTATTTAATTCCAGTACATTTCTATCACCCTAAAAGACACTCTGCTCCCTTAGCAGCCACTTCCCATTCTACCCTCCCCCAGGCCCTGGCAACCACTAATCTACTTTGTATCTTTGTAGATTTGCCTATTCTGGACATTTCATATATGTGGCCTTTTATGTTTGCCTTTTTTTACTTAGTATATTGTTTCCAAGGTTCATCTGTGTAGTAGCATGTATCAAGATTCATTCCTTTTTATGGCTGAATAATATCCCATTGTATGGACATATATTTTATTTACCTACTCATCAGTTTATGGACATCTGAATTGTTTCTTCTTTTTGGCTTTTATGAATAATGCTGCTATGAATGTTCATGTGCAAGTTTTTGTGTGAACACATATTTTCAGTTCTCTTGGGTATGTACTTAGGAATGGAATTGCTGGGTCACATGGTAACTCTATGTTTAACTTTTTGAGAAGCTGCCAAACTGTTTTCCAAAGAGGCTGCCCATTTTACATTCCCACCAGCGAAGAATGAAAGCTTAAATTTCTCCACACCCTCTCCAATACTTGCTATTTTCCTTTTATTATTATTATTACTATTATAGTCATCCCAATGGGTATAAAGTGATATATCTCATTATGGTTTTGAGTTGCTTTTCCCTAATTACTAATGATGTTAAGTATCCTTTCATGTACTTATTGGCTACTGGTTTATGTTTTTGGAGAAATGTCTATTTGAATCTTTTGCCCATTTTTAAAGTGGTTTGTCTTTTTATTGTAAGAGTTCTTTATATATCATGGATTCTAGACCCTTGTCAGATATATGATTTGAAAATATTTTCCATTCTTTGGATTGTCTTCACTTCCTTTAAGTTTTTGATTTTGATGTCATCCAACTTACCTGTTTTTTTATTTGGTTTTTTGTGCTTTTGACGTCATACTTAAGAAATCATTGCCTAATTCAAAGTCATGAAGATATACATGTAAACATCACGTTAAAATTGGGCTTTCAAAGACTTTCTCTTTTCCCATGAGGGAGAGATACATAATCACAAAGCTCCCTTTTTAAAGTGAGCCTAAGTCTCTATTTGGTGTTGGAAACTGGGCTTATTTTTACTAAGGGATAAGAACATTATATTAAAATAATTAAAGAATTTATAAATTTTTCTCCCAAACTAAGATAATTTATGTGAAGTGCTTATTACAGGACATTAAATAAATTGTGGATATTATTATTATCTTAATCATTATAAGCATTCTAAGAAATTTTAAGTCAATGCTCTGAATAAAATAATAAATAAAAATAATAATAAAAGTTTGGAATTCATGATTAAGAGAAACACGTTCAAGGAAGAGACACATCAGCATGTGACAGGTTAAGAGTTGAGATGGCATCCTTAAGCCTGCTACAGTTGGCAACCTAATGGATAGCACTTGTACCTCTAGCCAAGAGAGAAGTCCCCTAAAATTTGGGGACAGAAAGAAACCATTTCACACTTTGTTTCAAACTTCTTAGTTATGTAAATGTACATTCAAGATTTTATGGGATGGTTCCCCTATTGTTAGATTAACATATCTTGACTTTTGGTTTGGATTATCTTTTCACAGAACTTGTAATTGGGAATTCAAGAGCCACATGCCTCTTGAAGCCCACTCTTACTTCACCAGAATCCATGCGGTAGCCTCCAGAGAGAATTTTAAGTGTGCTGACTACCGCTTAGGATTGTACGAGTAGTGCAACTCAACTACAGGGGACACCATTTGACTCAAAGTCATTGTAGATTCACAGGGTTTTTATGATTTTTCAGTAGATTAGCATACAAGTGTCTTGGAGAAAGGGACCTTTTTCTAATGTGCATAATAAATTCACCAAATTAGCAGTGGGCAGTGGATGGGTGTTCCCACACCTTCTGTGTGGTTGCAGGCAGTGTGTCCTTATCTTTGGCAATGTATTAATCAGGTCTTCAAGTTCTAGGGGACTGATTTGGACTTCCTGGGTTATTCTGGGTAGCTGTCAGCTCTACAGTATTCATTCACTTTGTCAATGTGGCAATGATAATACCCATATACTGTACTTAAATAGACACATACTAAGGGTCTACAGGACCCCTGATCTTTGTGTGTTTGAAATAAATGTAATGGCATCAATGGTCATTACGAATAATAATGATTTAAAACACACTGACTCCCCAATAGAAAAACACACTTGATCTTAGCCAAAAGGCTGAAAAGCGATCCCAACAGAAAAATAGACAAAATCAGAATTCACAGAAGAAATTCAAATAACCATTACATATAAGTAAAGCCCAATTTTACTAGTATTAAAATAAATTTAAAATTAAAACAGTTATAGGCATATTTTTCATTTATTAGACTGACCAAAATAAGAGTGCTGGCCAAGGTGGGAAGAGATGGCATTCATATATTGTTGATGGGAGTGGAAGTTGGTACAACTTTTTTGGCAGTAGTCAAGATGTCAGATGTACATTCCCTTTGATCCAGACATTCCATTTCTGGGAAGTTATTTAGTTGAGCAGAAATACATAAGTAGGCAAAGTTTTGTGTACAAGCACGTTTACTGCAGTATCATTAGCAGCACTGTAATTAGAAATGATCTGTATCTCCAACTACAGTTTACTGGTTGAGTAAATTCAAAATAGGATGTATAGTATGATTCTGTCTTTTAAAAATTATATGTGCATTTGTATGTGTGTATGTTCACATATATTCATACATATGTATGTATATATGTTCACATATATACATACATATACACATATACACACATATAGATACATATAGTTAAAGAAAATGGTATGCAGTGATTACCTCTGTGATATAGGAATGAGGGAAAGAAAGATTTTGACTTTTTGCGTTATATATTATTGTAATGTCTGACTTTTAAAAATCAGACCTGTATCACTCTTCTAATTTCTAAAAAAGTAAACCTATGGAGTTTATGGTCCACTTCTGGATTGGAAACTAGCCAACAATATACTGTACGCTAACTACATGTTGAAAATATTTTTGTAAAGTGTTCACGGTATATCAGATATTTTTCTTTGAGGTAAAAGTGGTTTTCAGGATATCCAAAACTCATAAATTAAGGTACATTTCATAATCAGAAGCCAAGGAAATTATGAATGAGATTATTCTGTATGTAATATGGTTGATATCTACAGTCAACTAATGACAGACTTGGGACAATGACACAGGTTGAAGTTCTTAGCCCCAAAATATAAGCTGGAGGAGGGATCTTGTTTTTTTGATAACCACAACATAAAAGCATCTAAGGCTTAGAGGAACAACAGCTTTTTTGTAGGTGTCCCTTGGCAGTGCAGGCACTACTCTCCATCTTAAAACATTCAAGTTTTCATCTAAGCAGAATCCCCAGAATTCAGCTTTCCTGGGGTGCTCATGCAGTTACCAAACTTCTCAGAAACATAAACAGCAACAAAAAATTACGTATATAAAATAACTCCTTTGTTCCTGGCACTGCTATGTCCTTTCATAGACATATGGACACCATTTAAAATTCAAAAGATTCAAGCCTAGATTTTCTCTTTCCAATAAGCCACATACTCTTCCACACTCCTATTTCTTAGCCTAGAAAGGAGCTCTAATAATACCTATGCCAACTCCATTCTTAGACTGACACAAGGCTAAGATGTGGTCATGTTGGGTAAAGAGCTTTCAAAGCTTTGAAGTCCTCAACTGAATGGGAAAGTATTTTAATAACAAATGTGACTTAGTATTATTTGGAAAATGGGAGATTTTCAAAGATGAGCCCTAGTTTACTACCTCTTGTTTAACAGAACTCTATCCTGTTTATAAGGATTTTTTAAAAATGTGTTTTATAAAGTTTTATTATAAGGTAATCATTGCTGGCCACTTCTGGTATAAAGTGAATTAGACGTATTTCTTCTACACTAGCAGCCACAGATGATTTTATTTAAATAATATCAACATCAAAGGCCAGAAAATTAAGAAACAATCCTGTTTGACCTATTAGAGATACCACCATGGCACAGACTGCAGAAATTCTTTACATCTTCTGCAACAATAAAATGAAACACTCCCTAAATTTAGTAAAGATACTAAGAGGCAGGTATTTTGCAGACAAGAAAACCTTTTATTTTAAACCACAAATAGTCAGCAGGTGGCCACAACTATCCATGTTTCATTAAAACCACATAAAACCTAGATACAAAAGCACCACTGATTATTGCTCTAGAAAAACTGCATGAAAAATTCAAATATGCACAGTAAAAAAACCACAGTATGCACAGGACTAAATTTTTAAAGCAAGTGCATGGAATGCTGAATCAATTTTACACACAGCTTCCAATATTAAATTGATATTTATTTTGCTTAAGGATGATGGAAATTTCCAAAAAGCATGACTATGAGAGGGTAAAATGTCCATCTTTATATATTTTTGTATGCCAACTAGTAGAGTCCTAAAAAATTAGCATTTACAAAATACTTGGTAAAAATAGCTTTTAAAAGTTGTCCCAAGAGATACATAAAATCAACCCCAATTTTTCACGACAGTTCATTCTCCCTTGTTATCTACAGATTCAGTTTTCTGTGCCTGTGAAAAAGAAAGGAAAAAAAAAAGATATAGTTACTACTAAAACTACTATAACCAAAGAAAATTCCACCCACCAATACACACACTTCTGAACATTTGTTTTTTTGCAGTATTTCAATTCTGGGTGTAAAACAGACAAGGCAGGAATATATTATGCAAACACTTTGCTGCGTTTATTGCTTTCTGCTTTTCGAACAGCCACAGAAGCCTTACCTGCAAGCTCCCACTGTTCACAATAAAAAACACCACACTACTATCTGATTCTAGTCACTGCAAACATGCAGAATTTTCTACTGTACCCTTAACTCTCACTGTTTCAATCTGCCCCTTTACTGACAGTGTGCTGGGTGGGGTACCTCTGGAGGTTGAGACATTAACAGTTGAGCGAGAGATGTGGATCTGTAATAACATTACAGGCAATAAAAAGAGACATTAAGAACATGCTATCACCGGCTGAAAGATTGAGCAATTTCTTTAAAGACACTGATTCAATCAGTGGGAGGTATTTATGGAAAGTACCTCTTCAACTTTAGTTTCACCATTTTCAGATGGTGCAGTACCTTCCTTTCCAGCTTCCTGCTTTTCCTCCTTCTTCCCTTTAGCACCTCTGTTAATCTTTGCTCCAGGTTCTTTCTAACAGAGGATCAAAGCACAGGGAAACAGCATGTTAGACATGGTGTGATGTTGGCTAAAATCAATCAGCCTCCATCCAAATGCAAGGGGAAGCTCAACCATAGCCACCGTGGTGGCCTTTAAGGAGACACGGGAACCCAATTTTGCAGGGTTTCAATTGAGTTCCACTGAGTCTCTATGAAAATTTAACGGGATGCTGAGAAAGTCCTCCTGTGGGAAACACGACGACTCCCCTCCCATATGTGTTTGGAGGACGTCCCCCCACTAAGGTGAGAAGTGGCCCAGCTGCAGAGAGCAGCAGCAGCAGGACCTGGTGAAGGAGGTGGTAGAGCTGGGGAAGAACCAGCCACCAGCCGGGGCGGCCTTGCTGCTGCTTTCCAGTGAAACACCTCACGTGGAGACACGTGGCTTGCCTGACTAGAAAGCTGGGAAAGTACTTAAAAATGAAGCCCAGATGAAAAAAAGTTTCTAATTTTAAGACCTAGCCACAGAAGTGAGTTCTGGTTCTGAAATCACCTACTCACATCACTATACACATAGTTTCAAACAATTCACAACAAGGAACAATGTTCTCAAGAGTAGAGTGCGGAAAAGCCATTTTGGGTAAGTTTTCTAATAATTCTGTACTTTAGTCTCCTCATCTGCAAAACAGGATATTCACATCTACCTCAATAGGCTTGATGTGGGGGTCATATGAGTAAAGCAATCTCAACAGTGTCTGGCAGAGTATAAGGGCCATACAAATGTTTGCTAGTATTACTTACTGGCATTATAACATTATTATTAGTCATGAGACTGGCCTGCTAAAACCAGTTATATGAACTCAGAAACCCCTCCCCCGACTCCTCGTGCTGGGCAGCAGAGTTGCCAGGCCCCAACCTTACCCCTGCCAAGTGCCATGTGAACTGCATGTTCACGAGGCAGCTGCCAAACCCCCTTTGGACAGAAGGCTTCTCAGAGCAACATATTCTGACCTCCTGTGCCTCACTGACCAAATGAAAAACACATTCCTGTTAAAGCATAAAACTGTGCATTCTGCCTTTTAAGAAAGCCCATAACAATGGTAATAGTATTCTGGTCGGTACATTTTAGCCTGAATCATTAAATGTGGCCTTTCCTCGAATGATTTTTGGGTATGGAATTATAATTTATTCATTGTTTAAAAAGCCAAAGGTGGGAAAGAGCACCTCTTACCTTAGCAGATGTTTTTCTTGGTTTAGGTTCGGGTTTCGGTGGAGCAGGTTTCTGCAAGGAAAACTTAAATTACACAAATATTGAAAAAGACAACCTTGAGCACCAAAAGGAACACAAAAGGACTACAAAAGACAGCCATCCATTTTGATTATGGCTTTGATCATTTAAAAACTGTTTCGTCCTATTTTCAGCACCAGGCAACAGCATAAAGACCTCTGCACTTCATAAGTATTTTCACCCTGGGTTCACAAGGGAACGGCAGGTGAGACTGAAAAGCCAAGTTGTTATCCCCTGGTCCAGAATAGCTCTCTAGAAACAGGTTTAAGCTTCTATCTCCAACGTGTCTGTACTTCCTTTTATCATAACACAGCAGCAAGAGGAATGACTCAGGCCCTTGGCCAAATGACTGAATGAATTCAGTTGCACTGGCCTTCCTAACAGTCTAGAAATCACAGCACAATCACAGGCAAAGCCCAACTGGTAATGAAGACTGCTGCCTGTGAAGTATTTCAAAATCATTTCCAAATCCTTCCACCTCCGATGTAGATTTCGAGTTCTGTAGCCAAGCTTCTTTCTACTTTTATCCTCTCCGATGCCAACTCAAGGTGAGAATCTCTGGCCCACCCAGACACTGGGCTCATTTGTCTCTAGAGCTTTCATTAAGAACACAATTACAATGATAAAAGGTCCACTGTTAGCTCCCAAAATTTAAGATTTTTCACAGATATTATGAGCCAAAGAGCCCCCTGGGAAACTCTTTTTTGCCTGCCTCATGTGGTCCTCCTCCGGTCCCTGAGAACAATGCCCACAAGCCCTGTGGCCATGCTGCCCCTCTACACAAGGTTTCAGGCCTGGCCAGCTAGCTTCCCAGGGGCCTGAGACCAGGTGGCAGATGGGGACACTGGGGGAAAGACAACCAACCAGTTTAAGCCACGAGTTTTCTGTAGATATTTCAGGGTGACTATTTCTCTCTTAGAGCTAGAAAATAAATAAGTGTACATCTCTCCTGGCACTAGGAGAATGGTTTTTGAATAGAAAACACTGACTAGGGTCTTCCCCTGTGGAGAAAACTACATATTCCTCCCCAATTCCTCTAGGTGGTTTAGGTTTGCATTGAATCTGGCCCTTTTCATCAAGGGCATAAAGTGAAATTGTAGATAGTTCAATTCTAAAAGATTGGCTGTTAGAAATGACCTTTCAAATAAAAAAAGAAAACTGAACTTGAATGTAAGGAATGTTTTTATTAATCTTCTTACCACCCTAAATCTGCAGTCTGCTTCCCAAATATAGCAGCTTTCATAGCTCTTAAATTTTTAGGATTTAAAAAAATTTATTTTTAAAATTGTATATTAATGCAATGCTTTGATATATTGCATTAATATACACGTGTTTTCTCAATTTATAGCAAACAATTTCCTTTTATATTATTTTTTGTAAGACAGACCTTTCCCCCTGACCCAGCATTCAAGTGTTTTGATGGGACCAGGAAATGAGGTTTTGTAGCCTGTAATCCTGCTGACCTCTGAGGCTCTGTGTTGGCAGGACAGGGAATGATTTCAGTGGTTTCTGGTGCTGAGGAAAAGCCTTGTTTTAAATTTTGGTTTTCATTTGACTTAAAAGGTCTATTCCCTTAACTGGCTAGAGATCCACAACATCACCCCCAGCTCTTAAGTCTTCCTTACAACTCTGGTATCACTTCCTTAGGGGACTTACGTGAAACACTGGCTCACCCAACCCAAACTCAGCTATGCTTCTGAACTTGTAAGTGGTCCTAATACCCATTTCTGCTTAGATTCCCTCCACTGTACCAGGCGTAGGTGTGAGCTGAGGATTAAACCCATGCTTTCCTGAAGGCCAGAGTATGCTTGCAGTTCCTGTAATATCTAGTATGGGGATATATGCTGTTGGCCAAGATATCAATGCCTTTCCTCCTGCCTTCTCAGTGGGCAGCCTGGGCTGCAGGAATTTTAACCAAAATCCTCCACCAGAGAATCAGGCTGATCTGTCAAAAGACCAGCAGCAGGGAGGAGCACAAGAGCCAGCAAAGAGCACAGACTGGTGAGGAAGAGCTGGAGCACGTTCATGTCTGAGCTCAGCCACACCTGCCCATCCCAGCTGTGTTCTAACCCTGATCCTGGCCCACAGGAGGAGGCTTCAAGTGGCAAAGTAGAATTATTACTTTTACAAAGATTCTCTAAGTCTGGAATGAGGCTAAAGTGTATGGATTCAGACAACTTTCAGAACATTCTGACACTGGACTGAAAAATGTTCTAAAGTATGAGTCGTGGACAGAACCAGAATTCTGTCTACTTCAGCAGGTCATAGGTAGAATCTGAAGGCTAGGGCTTTGCTTAACGTACTTCTTTTGTTTCTGAGATCTAGCGACCTCAAACAACATCCCGGGCTTTATATTCTTGCTAATGGGTCTGGCCACTGTTTTTCACTGACAAATGTGACCAAGTGAATTGCTCGGCAACACTGGACAATTCTTCTAGAAATGATGACCCCAGGTAATTTTCAGAAAAAAAATAAACAAGCTCATCGGAAACATCACCTTAATCTTCCTTTTGCTGCCTTGCTTTGGACAAAGGGAACATGTATTCATAAAAACTAACACCAAAGGGGTTCTAAAGTACTTACTGCTGATAATCTGGCAGATCGTCTTGTGGGCTACAAAGGAAAGGGAAAAAATTTTTTTGGGTGATTATACACAACCAGGTTGATTTCAGAAATCCATTCTTAATATATATTACTTTGTTGAAAGAATATAATGTATGACTCCCATCACCCTCTCCAGGTAAGCACAGTGAAACATAACTCCAAGTCCCCTTGGGCACCGTAATACTCAAGAGGAAGTATTTCTTAAAGAGGTGTAGTGTAGGCACATTGTTCAAATAAGTGGCCCAATTAAGGGTGTGGTAAGTAAGAAAAGGAAAGGAAGATGAATTTAGGCTTCATCCCAAACCACAATCTCTACTTTTATGATAAAATCAACATCGAGAACAGTGAGGTGTTATTTAAGAACTAGTCTCCAGTCTGACTATTGTTCCTTAAAAAATGGAACTAAAGCTTTTAAATTAATACAAGAAGAGACTTATGTAATTGTGTAGAAACTAAAACAGGAGTTACCCCATCTTGCTACTATGTTGGAAAAGAAAATGACTACAAATCTTAGGCAGTTAACAAGAAAGACTTGTTTTTACCGGAAAGAAAATAAACACATTTATCTATAATATTAAAAGTCTATGTTCAAAGGTTTAACTATAGTAAAAAGTTCATTAATCTTTTCTTTTAATCTCAAAGTTTAGAAAATTTAGAGAGGAATTGTGTAGAGATTGATATTTTGGGGGAATTCTTTTTTGCTTCAAGGATGTTACAAGTTAACAGCAAATGAGACTGTACAGAAAATTTAAAATAACAGAACTGTCCTAGGCACTTCAGCAATAGCATACAGAATTGATATTCTACTGACTCCCCAAGAAATTCCACATTCTAAAAGTGGAAATTGCCTTTCTTTAAGTGTTCCAGAAATAAATACTCCATACTTTTTGTCTGCTTTATTCATTGCTTTATCTCCAGTATAACAGAGTACTACCTAACACATAGTACATACTCAAGAATATTTGCTGAACAAATGAATTCAAGCTTTTTCCTAATTCTTCCTGCCTTATGCAGACTTTGCCTCATTACAACAGCTTCAATGTTTCAAATAATTTTTCTTAAGGGGGTCAGCAAAAATGGTCAGTAGGAACCTGTGCCATGATTAGGAGGAATCATGGAATTCTTGAAGTGGTGCTTAGGTCAGTCGGTCAGTCTAGGTCAGCTGGTCAGGCCAAACTGGAAGAAATATTTCTTGCCATCTCCACATCTAAGAACTTTCTTGCTGCAAATGGTCAGAAGAGCTAAACTTATCTTGCTTTACACCACAGAAGGAAATGAAGGGCCAGAGCCTCCATGAATAATTTTAACCCTGGGGTCGCGAGGAAAGATCAGAGATGGACTGAAGGCCAGTCAGCAGAATGCGCTGAGAATAGGAGACTGTGCAGGTTAAGTGGTTGGCTGGGATACACTCACTGTACAGAGAAAGAGGATGCACAGCTTGGCATACAGCCCTGTGGATTAGTACAGGAGGGGTATGTGTATCAGATTCTCCACAGGAAACACCACAGCGCCTGCTATGATTATCATCGGTGCATTCCATGACATCCCAATCCCTAGCAATCAGAACCCAAATCCTGCAATAACTTTCCCAGTATGGTTAATTGCATTAACTATCAGCGAAGAAAAGGCAACATTATAAATTAAACTGGGCAACAAGTGGGTATCTTGTGCTTCTTTAATAAGCTTTCTGAGCACTCAGGAGCAGAGGAGCACCCACCAGTTACCAAACACAGCTCAGGTCTGAAGCTTTGGTGTGGCCTCAAGAACTACCTACATCATCTCTCAAGTAAAGTACAGCAGGCAGAATGACACCCTTCAAGAGAAAAAGTGGCAGCCTCCATGCTAATGAGGTGAACAAACCTGCTTGGGGTCAACTCATGTGCACCATGGTGGCCTGACCTCACTGTTCACCCCACCTGACTGGCAGCTGTGTCCCCTACCACACAGGACCACATCTTCTCTTATAGTTCTGTAGCTCTAGTGCCTAGCAGGGGCCCTCAATAAATGCTGCAATGAATGGAAAGGGTAAGCAACAGAAACATACAGCAACTGTGAACTTGGTGTAGGGGGCTGTAGGTCAGTTAATCTCTGGTTTGGGGCCTGAAAAGGGGTTGAATGTGTTAGTCATTACTCAAAACTCCTCCCTATCCACCTAGCTGTCCTGAGTAAAATCTCATTGAAGTGAGGCAAAATCATGTGAAAAACTCTCCAATGGCGACGCTCCTGCTCCTCTCCTCCCCCTGTGCACACCTGAACATACAGAACAGGCTGAGCAATGTCAGAGAGCCTTTTGGGATTTCCAGAGAGACCTTGCAATCTAAGCACTGCTTTGAAGGGCTGGAAAGCAGTTCTGATCCAAAGGACTTAATATCTTTTTATAATTCAGGCCCAGTACAAGAGTTCCAAAATAAAAAGACTGGGAAATTACTGCAAAAACAAATTTGCCTCTCTAAGCTGTCTAAACCAGCCAGTCTCTAAAAAGCATATCTTTTACTGTAAAATCATCTTATGACTTCCTACATAAAATTTACCAGCTCTTCTTTACACGCCATTAAAAAAAAAAAAAAGACTTTTCTTAAATTTTTTCCAGTAGCCATTATAAGAGATTTTCATTTTCACTGCAAACAGTGGTGGCTGAGACAAACCTTTTACTCACAGTCAGCAGTACTGATTATGCATGCAAGTGTGGGTGCCTGCCTGGAAACTTCTACCAGCTTTCATAGCCTTAATATCTATAGATGATTGGACTATATTTATTGGATAGGAAATAGACTAGACTGCTATTTTTTTCTCTTTAAAATACTAGTATTTGAAGTACTCATTTGAGACTCAGGTTGCTAGATGGAACTACTAAGGAAAAAAGATATTAAGAATTTCTCTTGATTTCTTGATTAAGTGTGAATCCTCAGGAAAAGTGGTCAAAAGAGTGGTTCTCAGGGAGGGAAAGAAGGCTTTTAGAATGACAAGTCACCACAAGAGTGACAGATACAATAAACGTGAGGGTCTGTCACTGTGGTATATAGATGCTGGGCACAAAAGAATTATACAGTAGGCATTTATTGATTCACTTATCATCCCTGGGTCAGAGAAAATTCTGGTGAAGCTTCCTTTGAAAGACGCGAGTCTTCTACTTTAATGTCCTGGTTGCAAAAGCAACACAGAAGTCTAATCTCACAATGACAAAGTTCACAGGGATAGCTAGATTCAAGTAGAATCATTGGACTTTGCTGAATACTGCTTGAAACATATGGATCATTCCACTGGAATTTGGCAGTATTTTTATTTTTATGAGATTTTTTTTGCTCCTGAGCCTGACCGTGTACTTCCAAGCAAAACCCAAAGTCAAGTTGCTTTTATTTCTCAAAAACAAATGAAAAGTTCAATAGAAATTGCCTTCTTTTCAAAAGAGGGAAGTAGGGGACGATGTACATGAAAGCCTTGGCTGGGAATAGAGAAGACAGAGAAAAGGACATGGGATTACCAAATTTTTATGACTGCCACAAAAGGGGCCTGGGGCCAGAGGATTTGGGATCAGGAGATTCAGATATCTTTCCTGATTCTGCTACTTACAAGTTGCAACACCCAGGGAAAATCGTGTATTTCTCTGAGAACTTGTTTGCTCTAGTTAAAATAGGGATAATAACATCTGCCAATCTGTTCTCAAATATAGCACTTCTTTGACATTCACTATTCCCCTTCCTTGCTTTATTTTTCTTCACATCCAGTATCCAATAATTTTATTTTACTCTCTCTCTCCCCCACTAAAACAGAAGCTCCATGAAGGCAGGGATTTTTGCTTCTTTTGTTCACTGTGGGATCTGCAGAGCCTAGAACGGTGCTTGGTACATTATAGGTGCTCATACATTTTTATTGAGGAATAAATCTGCCCTCCTCTCATTTTAGAGTTATTGTATGGATCAGACAAAATAGTGGATGAAAAAAGGCTTTGTAAACTGTCAAGTGTAATGATCATAATACCTTATTTCTTTCATTTATTGTCCAAGTCTCCCAAAGTGCTATACTCCACGTAATGCCCTCTAATATCACGGCAGTGGTAGAGGACTTTCAAAAGAGAATTCTCCTTTGTAATTGCTATCTATTCACTATAGGCAAGGTTGTGCATACTCAACGACATAGCTGGAAAATTCAGTCAATTCAGCGGAGAAAAAAAAAAAAATCAATCAATATACCATTTGACTGTTTTTACCCTACATCACCAGCTACCTAACTGACATTTTCACTTTTCAAACGACTGTGTTGATGTCCTGAAGATATATCATGAGTTTTAATCTGGCCTTGGCTGAAATGACAGGTAAAGTGCCTTGTCTAGAAAGGTATTTGTTAACAATAATATAAAATACCTAAAATATTAATATATAGAAATAATATAAAGTATAAAAATAATAATAACATAAATAATAAAAATCCTTGGGTTAAAATAATATAGCAGTATATTATTATACTGCTTATACAGCAGTATAAGCAAACACACACACATATCCTTTATATATACCCTAACCAGCTTGATTTGCATTTAGTGTAGAGGGATTGGGAAGACTATCAAAGACCTACTGTGTACTATGGTTTCCAGGTTTTCTGATCAACAGATCAATTTAATGCCAGTCCCTAAGGAGAAACTCAAATGTGTTTTTGGTGTCCAAATCTAAAAACATTAGAGTTAGTAACTCTTAGCCAACAGTCCTAAAACTACATTTTGCCATTTTCCAAGAAAATTTAAGCATTTATCATTTTTTTGGTTGGTTCTTATTTTTCATTTGGGTTTCGTATTTATTATTCTTTGATTAGTTCTAGCATTTGTGTGGTGACTCAACTTTGGATCACAAACTTCATGATTATTACAAACTGTCAGACAGTAAACGCTAGGAACATGGATGGTAGGGACAGACAGTTTTGTTTTGCTTTTAAATTATTTCTTTATAAATTCTGTTAATGAATTTCCTTGTACAAATCTTGTGTAGGGGTTTTGGTGTCATGACAAACTCCTCTGAATTATTAAGCACCCTATGAATCACCCAATCAAAGAATCTGTAACTAGATACTGTCTTTGTCTCACTCATGATCCCTTTTAGTTTATAACTTCAAGGGTAACAGCTGCAGTTTCCCACACACTCTAAAGCTCTGTGCAAAAGGAATGGCTGTCATCACAGTTACACCTAATTTCCTACATTTTAGTCTATCTCTTTTTAGAGTTTCATAATTTTACTGTGGAGGGTCAAATGCAAGCACCTCTTGCAAGTTTCTAGCCTTTTGGAGGTGTCTGTATTTTAATACAAAGCATTTGTGAAACACTGCCTAATTAGTTATCCCAATACCCTAAGAGTTTTCCTAACTTAAAAAAAAGCTTTACTATTTCTAACATATTGTGTATCCTTACATAGTTTTTAACTTTAGAGATGACCCCTTTTAGGCAAATATTCAGGACCTAAAAAGTAATTTATAATTCACTCACTGGAGCAGAGAATTTATGAAATCAACAGCCTTTTATTTTCTTGCTGTGAAAGGCAGACTTTGTTCTCCTTGATGAATTTACCTATTATCTCGCTCTTTGCCCAGAAGGAATTCTCAGTATCCACTTCGACAGCAGGACCCACAGGTAAAAACATAAACAACACAGTAAGTGGAAAATGCCTCATCAATGTACCAACTGAAATGTACCTAGGCCAAGTGAGACTACACATAGACACTGATCTCCATTCCATATAGTCTCACAACAACCTTGTTTATAATAGTTTTCATTCAGATGTATATAATCATAACAATATCAAAAACATAAATTTAAATAAATATAGATGCCAAAGATATACTTACCTCCTGTTTAGTTACTTTGGATCCATCTTTGCCCTCTGTATTCTCTGGAGACTAGAAAAAAAATATTTCAGTGAATTGTATTTAAATTAGAAAACACACATTAGAGGAAGATTTTTTTTAAAAAAAAAAGCTATTTCAATTCCCAGGACCAGATAAGCTAACAGATTTTTTGCAGAGAAAAAGTAAGTTTATAACAGGATATGTTTTTTACACACATATGCGCACACACGCACACTGCCCTACTTTTTAAATGGGAATGGCAAAAGAGCTGATACAAGCCCCTGTTCTCAATGTACATTCACCCTAAGCAATTTTCATTTATCTTTATGATTCCACCATCAGTTAAAGAACAGGGACAAGCAGGCAGAGGCAGGAGTGCCTGGGATCCACCCTCCTGTTCCACTTGCTTGCTCTAGTCACTCTGTTCCTTTAAGTAAGGGCAGGATGCTGGTAAAGCATGGGCCAACCACAAAAGCACATTTTCACCCTATACTTGCCTCACTTTGATTTCTAGCCCATTTCTTGATATGACCTGACAAATTTATCAGGGATTACTATTTGTCCATTATCAACTCCAGCATCTCCACTACACTCCCAGCCTCAGCATGACAGCCAGGCTACCTGCCCACCCCAGCTGACTTGTTTCCAGATTTTGATCCATCCCCTGGGGCAGCACCTGCCCACTCCTGTCACAGCTCAAACTTGACTCCTTTACAGGCTGCATACAACTATGGAAAAATACACTTTATATTTTTCTTATATTCTCAAGTAAAATATACTTTAGATTTATTAGATATTTCACATATCCCAATAGGTTTTTATTGTCTAAGAGTTAATATATACAATTAAAACAATTAAACTAATTAGAAAATTAAACTAACACATTTTAAAACTACATAAAGCTGGAAGGTGAATACTCTATCTCTACGGCACAAATGGGTAGCTGATCTGAACAGAGCCCCCATCAGAAAAAATACAAATAGCAAACTGACATTTGGCACAGTAAAATAAAACTGCTATGTGTTAATGCCTCATCTCATAAAATAAGAACAAAATTCAAAAGATCATAACACCCACTGTTTGAGGCTGGTGACACTGTAAATTAATATCATCTTTTCAAAGAACAACTTGGCAATATAAAAAAGACACATGGGACTAATAATATGATGACCCAGTAATTTTAATTTTGAAACCAGGACTCAAAGAAAGAAACTCTTTGTAAAAATATGGTTTTATCTGCACTATTTCTAATATGGAATAAGTGGAAATAACTCACATATCAGTAAATAATAGAGAAATGTTTAAGTAAACAATGTAACTATGACTATAATGGAATTAAAAAGTTAGGCTATGTGAATACATGAGAAATCCACATAAAATAATGCTAAATTCAAAAACTCAGATCATAAAATAGTACGTAAAACATAGGCCCTAAAAATGTGTCATAAAGTCTTTGGGAAAGACAAAAGCTTTTCTTCAAGGCAAAGGGCACAGTGAATTTTCTCTATTCCCTGGAGCTGCCTGTTACCCAAAGCCTATCAGTTCCCTCTCTCCAGAACCTCACATGTCCATGAACTTCTCTCCTATTTCCCAGTGAAGGAACTATTTTCTCCCCCTCCATGGAATCTTCTCTATCATGAAGGGAAACAGAGCTTCCTCTTTTCTGCTCCCCACTCTCTTGCACAGGAATGTTTGTTTATAATCTTGTGTTACACCAACCAGTCAGTTGAGATACAGACAGCAAAATCTTAAAAAGTCTCAGCATATGAAGACAATTCCTGGGGGGGGGCCATTGGGCTTTGCTCACTTCCAGGGCTATAAACTCAACCTTTCTGGCTGCACACTAGATCCTCTGTTGTCTAGAAGTGCTGGGCTCTCATTCAGATCTATCAGGTCACTCAGTAGCTTTCAGTCTGGGTTACACTCTACTTATAATTGATAGGCAGTTAAAGCAGCAGCACATAGCTATTATCAGAAAAAATTGATGTTAATGACATTATTTTCATATTCTTCCATGCAGTGGATGAGTGACTGGCAATAGGATCGAGAGATCAATCTCTAAACACTGGCCTGATGTTTGAATTGGATGCAAATTATTCAAAAAGAGAAACTTGGAAAGACACTGTATTAAAAAGGCAGGTATACTGAAAATGTTAATGCCTTCAAATGAATGAATATAAGACTTTAGATGTGCAGAGCTACAACTCTAGGCAAAGTTGGTTTCTATTAACAAGCATGTAACACACATATATATAACACATATAGTCAGGAACAAGCAAATTTTACCCTGGAATCAGTGTGATACAGCGGCACGGATGCAGGATGTGTGCTCAAGACACTTGACTTGAATCTTGGCTCTTTACTTAGGAGCTGTATGATCTGGGGCAGTGAGGTGATCACAGTGGCTTCATCCATAAATGACAGATGATAATGACAGCTAACCCACAGGGTCATGTTTATGATCAAGTGAGATGTTGGAGAAAGCATTCCATAAGTGGAATTGTTATATAGACGTCATGCAATAAAGAAGATGAGATCTTAAGGAGTCTTCTGAATTATAAAATATGAGACTATATTCAACACAGCCTTAAAGTTGAGTATATTTCCTTACATCCAGATACCCTGCAAATTGGTCATCTATTTTTGCTGCACAGAGTAACAAGTGTGCTATTTTGGACAGGCCCACCATTATAGGCTGTCTCATCACATAACCCTCTCCAGCATTAACACTTAGCCATGAGGTTGGAGACAGGAAGGAGAGGGTGTGGTATAAAGGGATTAAAACAGAAGCCCAAAGCTTTTTGTCCCAAGGGATTATGAGCAATAAAGACAAAAAATAAGGGGGAAACAAAGAGTTGGGGGTGTATGTAGGTGATTGCAGATGTGGTTCAACCTTCTAGCAGGTTGGTGTTAAAGATGAGGAGAGTTAGATGGGACTCAGGGAATGCCAAGGCAAAGGGGCTCCTGTCCCAGTCCCCAGGACATGGCAGTCTGAACCAAGAACAGTCAAGAGGGCAAGAACCACGGTCAAACAAAGAGGTCTCAGTCACACATATGAGGTGCCCTCAGCTCCCAAGTGGCCTGATACTGAGTTGAGAGCCAGCAAGGAGGTGGGGGATACACGGATTAGCCAGATGGAAAGCACAGCAGGGATTCTGGGGAGTCTGGGCACCACTGAGAGCTGATCTGAGAGCAAATCAGCAGACAGGTGGATCACTAAACACCTGGTGTCTGCATCAGGACAGAGAATCAGCCAAGAGAGCCTCAACTTTGGCACAAAAGGATTATTCTACGTGAACAGGGTGATCCAGAATAATTTCAAAAGGGCAGGTAACTTTGGTCAGCTACAAGCCAGAAACTTTGCTGAGTGAATGAAGCTGAAAAATTGCCACCTTCTATGGCTGTGGTCCCCAACCCCCAGGCTGTGGACCGGTACTGGTCTGTAGCCTATTAGGAACTGGGCTGCACAGCAGGAGGTGAGCAGAAGGCGAGCAAGCGAAACTTCATCTGTATTTACAGCCGCTCCCCATGGCTCACATCACCACGTAAGTTCCTCCTCCTGTCAGACCAGAGGCAGCATGAGATTCTCATAGGAGCATGAACCCTACTGTAAACTGTGCATGCGAGGGATCTAGGTTACATTCTTGTTAGGAAAATCTAATGCCTGATGATCTGAAGTGGAGCTGAGGTGGTGATGCCAGTGCTGGGGAGTGGCTGCAAATACAGATTATCATTACCAGAGAGGTTTGACTGCACAATAAATGTAATGCACTTGAATAATCCTGAAACCATCTCCACCCCCTCCCCCGCCCCCTGGTCTGTGGAAAAATTGTCTTCCATGAAACTGGTCCCTGGTGCTAAAAAGGTTGGGTACCACTGCTCTAGAGGATATGTTGAAAAGGAACAGGAACCAGTTATTATCAAATAACTATGTCATCAGGTGCTGTCTTTGAGGGGTTGGTAAAATGCTCATCATGAATCTGATGGGCACTAGAGCAAAGTGGGCTGATATACGCTGGAGGGATTTGTGTTAACCCCAGATGAAGGCTTATAAATTTGTTCCAGGGCCTAAGGGTCTAAGGAGTAATTGTCATAGTAGACCCTAGGGTCTGCCACTAAATGGGAAAGTTAACTTCTTTACCTGAAGAGAAGGGGTATCCTTGATGGCTGATGTGTGTGTCAAGATATATCAGGACAAATTTTTTCCTCACCATTAGAATCAAGGCTTACAGTTTTTGAGGACACATAGGTGGTGTGGAGTATGGACACATACCAGGGTTGAAACAGGGAAAGTCTTTTTTCCTCACACCAAGTGCTAAGGCTGACACAGGCAAGATTCCTTACCTGTTCTCTCCAAGAGGTGATTTAATTTTTGTTCTTAGTTTCTTGTGCCTTTTTAGGAAGCTGCCTATGTGGGGACACTCCTGCATGCTCTCTCACCCTGTGCTAACCCTGGGCTTTGTTTCCCGTACCCTAAAGGAAAAAAAAGGGGGTGGGGGGTGGGAAGGAATGCTTACTCAATCAGATTTCAAGACTTAAAAATAAGAAAATAAACAATATAGGTAGCTAACACTTACACAGCAATATGATATTTAAAAGAGACACACCAAAAACTCAAGGACACAGAAACCATGAAAATAAATGGAGAGTGAAAAATGTATACTAAGCTAAAATTAATTAAAAACTAGAAATAACCCAAATATCCATCATCAGGAGGACAGTTAAGTAAATTGTGGTATATAATAAAACAATATGTAGCAGTAAATACTATGTAGCATGAACTATGGCTATGCAACACAGACAAATCTCATCACAAACATAATGTTGGACAAAAAAGGGAAGTCAGGGCATGATTCTAAATAAAGTTTAAAAATGCATATAAGTGGTAAATCTATAAAGAAAAGCAAAGAAATGATGAATACAAATCATACTAGAAGTTACCTTTGGGTGAGGAGAAGGGAGAGTGATCTGATTAGGAGACACAAAGTCATTGATAAGTGTTATATTTCTTAAGCTGGATGGTGAGCACGTTGGTTTATTTTATTATTCTTCTTTAAATCATATATATGTAGATACTACGTATGTATTTATGATATGTTTTATGTTAAAATGTCTTGGATTCATAAAAAACATAAGAGGTTTTGAAGGAAAAATAGGTATGAAGGAAAAATAAGTAGCTAATTTTAGATTACAAATTCTGAAAATAAAAGCAGGCTCATTGAAATAAAAAACCCAAACACAGATAAACTCTAGACCAGGTACAGTAGCAGAAATGATGAACTGTCACAAACTGCTGAGGAATTAACCCAGAATGCAACAAAGAGCAATAAAGAGATGAACAAAAGAGAGGTCAGGAGATGTGGTTAATTGAGAAGCTCCACAACTATCTAATAGACATTTCAGAAGCAGAGAACACAGGTGCCAGGAAGAAGGCAAAGAAATATTAATGGCTGAGGATTTTCCCAAATTGAAGTTTTGAGTGTCTGGATTAAATGCTTACACCAAGGAACAAAGTAGAAACAAAACAAAACAAATGAACTAATACAATAAGACAAACTGTAATAAAACTACAGAACATCAAGGAAAGTGAGAAAAGTCCTGAAAGTTATCAGAGTTAAAAGATGGATTACTTATAAAGAATTACTTCTCCACCAGCAACTACAAATGTAAAAAATTATGGAGTACTGTTCAAGCAGTTGAGGAAAACTGTCAGCCTAGAATTCTATACCTAGCTATCATTCAAGAGTGATGGCAAAATAAAGCCATTTCAGAATACAAATATGAAGAGAATTCACTTCCAACAAAGCTTTTTTTCCAACAAGGATCTATTATTAAAGGATCAACTTTAGCAACAAGAAAAAATGAATCTAGATTGAAGGAAAGTATATAAGAAGAAATATATACACTATATTAATAAATCTAATTAACTATACTAGTCAACATTACCTATTATTTGTGTTTTAAAAAGTTTCAGTAGAAATCATAGACCAGTTACTGTCCTATAGAAATATAACATATGTAATTTTAGATTTTCTAATGGTCACATTATAAAGCATAAAGAAACAGGTGAAATAAATTTTAATATTTTATTTAACTGATTGTATCTAAAACTTTATCATTTCAACATGTAATTAATGTACAAATCACTGATGAGATATTTCACAAACTTTTTGTACTAAATCTTTAAAATCTGGCATTTATTTTACACTTACAGTATATCTCCATTCAAATGCTAAATTTTTATCAGGAATATCTGAGCTGTATTTAGAATTCATAAAATTTATAGTGGTTTCACTCAGGTTGTTCCAAACATATTGAAAATTTCCCAATAACTAACTCTAATATCAGTTCTTAAACTTGTTGATTAAAACTAAATAAAATAAAAAATCCAGTTCCCCGTTCTTTTTAAGTGCTTAATACCCTCATGCAGCTAATGACCACCATACTGGAACACACAGGTCTAGATAATATCAACCACAAAAGATGGGAGCAGGGTGAATAGATAAGAAGTTAAAGCATACCAGGGTCCTGGTTTTGTTCTGGAGGATGATACAGATTAAGAGGAATTTTAGACTTTGTTAAAATAAAATTTAAAGATTACTATTAAAAAATTTAAGAACAGAAATAAGATCTATAAACTTCCAAATGAGGAGGGGTGGAATAAAGCAAATTTTACCCATAAAAGGCAAGGAAGAAAAGAACAAAACAAAGAAAAACACACGATAAAAAGAAAACACAAAAAAAGTCATTAGAAAAAGTCCAAATATATTGGTAATCACAATACACCTAAACAAAGTAGACCCATTCATTACAATGTCAATTGACAGAGGAAGAAACGGAGCAATACATATACATGATTCTACTTTCACAAATTTTAAAATGTGTACAAATCAGTATTATGGGTGTATGTATGTATCGTAAAAGTATAAAAACATGGACTGGAAGAATACATAGCAAATTCATAATGGTTTTCTCTGGGGAGGCTGACAAGGGAAGGGGACCAAGAGGGTGTTTAGAAAAGAAATTGCACTTTATCTGGAGCTATTTTATTTTTTAAAAAGATCTGAAGCAAATAAGATTTGATTCAAATTTGTGAATTCTGAATGGTAGGTAAATAGGTATGTTATTATATATTATTTCCTGGATTTTTCTGTATTCACATTTTTTCCAAACAAAAATATGATCCATATTGGGGAAAAAAAGACTAAAGCAAAGTTGCTCTATTAAACCCAGTTTAACAGTGCCATGTCTATTCCCTAACACAAATTACAGGACTAGGTTTACTCATAGCATTTCTGTGTTTCTTAAATGTCTTATAAATCTGGTTCATACACTGCCTCCTCTTTTTCTGTTCAAAACATATAATTGCTTCATTTGTGCTGATATGAAGGGACTGGATTCAGAACTTCTCTCTCAGGGGAGTGTGGCAGGGAACCAGGCAGAAGGAGCGTGGATTCCTTCAACAGCTGAGCAGTTGTGCTACCCCTATTCTTTCTTTACACAAAGATGCCTGGGTCCTGCATCTTTAAGTGTACTGATGGGACCACAACTGTATTTTCCTTACGTCTTTCCAGCAGTCCCTATCAGCAAACCAAGGAAGGAAACTTGGAACTTTACTCCATAGACCACCCATACGGAATCCACAGAACTGCTGAGCTTCCCAGAAGGGGCACTGCGCAGTAATGAGCCTAATTTTCTCCCCTCAAACTTAGGAAGGTATCAGAGAAGACAGGAAAATCCCCCTCAACAGTTGCTTAGGAACTGTTCTAGATGGCACCAGCCTGTGGATTTGTCACTGTGGAGAAGGATACTGAGGGCGTGGCAGGAGGCTGGCAAGTTCAAGGCTAGTGCACCCCTGGTGCCATGATCCTTAGCCACACAAGTGAAGAAAGAAGAGGGCTCAGGGTTCTCAGCACAGATTGCTGGATCTTTCTTACATTAAAGTTCCAAAAATTCTTTACTGTTAAGAGTAGATTCTTAGGATTTTCCTTCTAAGAGTTTAAGTGACAAGGGCTATTGTTTTATGACTTAAATGAATTAGCTGAAGGCCTAGAGTCCTTATGAAACTCAAGTAACCATTTGCCAGCAGCCACAGAATAAAGCCAGTCTCTACTCTAGGGTTATCCATGCTAATGTGGACAAGGTGGTGGTAGATATAACAGTACAAATAGACTGACAATCACTTCTTTTAACCTAGGGAATGTATTATGTTGACATGATTTTTCTCCAATTTGCTAGCCAATAATTTAAGATTTTTTTATTGTTTAAAAGTGTTTTAAAAATTAACTTGCATTTTCTGTTACAAATCCAAGAGTAGAGAAAAAAAAGCAGTCCAATAGTGAGGTGGTTAGCAGAGATAAACCATTCTAGGACCAAAAATTTCAAATAATGCACAAAATGAAAAACTGAAATATGATTATACCTAACTGTCATTCTTTGGTTAAAATGAAGTCAACTACCTGATTAACACAAGGTTAATTCTCCTCACAAATGGGGCATGGCCCATGATATTCTTATAAGGTTTTTCAAATAACGGGTAGCCCCCTTAAATTCAAATACTCTGATGACACATGAAATAGACACTGGCAGTTTTATTCAAGGACCATATGCTTAACATTGACATGGTTGTTTTTCATTCATGCTGTAGGTCTATGTTTGGGATTCCCCCATTACTGCATTGCTTTATAAAGTAATACAATACTTTGAATCGAGAGGTTACTTCATGAGATTAATAATTAAGCCTATGTTAAATTTCTTTGCCACCTCTTCCCCTACTTGGCTTACCAACTTCATCAGGTGATTTCTATAAACCCAAATTGCACTGATTAAGGTCCCTGCAGGCTAGTATGTCTTCCCCAAATGATATTTTGTTGTTCAAGATAAAAGTAGTAACTGAATAAGAACTCTGCCTTTGGATGAACTGAAATAAATAGCAATTCTCTCTTTTCTGAAGGATACTTCTAGGGAGAATATTTTACCTGCAATCAGGTATGAAAGATAACTATAAATAAAGAAAAAGCCATGTGCAAGTATGTTTAATAAAACTTTATTAGTGTAAATACACATAATTCAATAACAGGGGTTAATCTTCAGCATGAAAGAAATAGTTTTAAATATTTTACACCCCTTTGGTCTGAGTTGCCCCTTTTACCTGAGTTATGTTTTTCATGTGTTGTGATTTTGTGCGGCTGTGTTCATGAAGAAAGCACCCGGCTGAATGAGAAGGCTGAATTCCAGACTGCTCCTACACGACTTCTTGGGACCTGGATTTCCTCACCAGTAAAACTAAGAGAAAACTAAGATCTCACTCAACTGACTGACTTAGCTGTTCACGTACTTATTTATCATACCACAGAAGTGGCATATGTATATATTATAGGGATGCCAGGCACTGAGTTATTGGGAAAGGACAGGGAAGGGGCACAGAGGAATAATAATAATAATAATAATAATAAAGATGAATATTGTACTTATGTGCAGGGCAATGATCTAAATGATTTAATCCTCACTACAATCCTATGAGGTTGGTAAAAGAGTGTTACATACATTTTATAAATGAGGAATGGCAGCCAGAGAGGTTAATAACTTGCCCAAGATTACTCAGCTGCTAATCTTGCTGGTGAGTGGAAGAGTTGGGATTCAGACCCAGGCAGGCTGGCCCAGAGTTCATACTCTTAAACCACTACACCACTCAAAGTGGCATGTGTTAGCCAGTGGGTGCAGATCAGGGATGCTACAGAGGAGCAAAAGGCTTCCAGTTTGCAGTTCTAGCTGACGAGCAAGTGATATGCAATGAAGTGTTTCCTATTCCCCCTCATTCATGAGCCTAATGAAATAACAATAAACAACATCCATTAAAAATACTATACGTTGAGTTGCACAGAATTTTACTATTCTGTGTTTTTAAGTGGTTATATATACTGATCTAAGTATTTTTTATCTCACTGTTAACACCAAAGACACAACACAAATCATTTCTATCATTTCTTACAGTACTTTACATGGTTAATGTGCTTTCACATAGTTGTTGCATTTGATCCTTTCAATACTGCTGAGATAAACAGGGGCAGTCTTAATATTCCCATTTTACAGGTGAAGGATAGAGATTCAAAGAGATCAAGTGACCTTCCCTAGGTAAAGAGTGGCAGAATCCACACTAGACCCAGTCTTTGAATTCTTACACACGGCTCTTCAAGAGATGCTACCAGATGGTTACTTAATTATTTTCCTATTTGCTCAGATATGAATTAACTTCCAGCAAATGGTAAACACAGTTATGATGTTCCTTGTACTTTTGCAAAACTAATCAGCTGGCTATGATGTGATTTACATGTGATCATTAAAAGGGGAATAAGATTAAAAATTGTAATTAAGGGGTAAAGTAAAGCAATGATAAGTAGATGGAAAGAAAGTAGTTGAAAAAATGTATCATATGGAATATAACGGAGCTTCAGAAGAAGTCTTTAAAGCTTCACATTTTCATCATCTCCAGTCTTTGGTATGTTTAGCTCCCACAAACACCATGCCTGACTTCCCAGACTATGACTCTACATAAAGTGGAATTTAACTAATTCTGTCCAATATTGTAAAAAACCACAGATTAGGCCTAAAAAGAAAAGAGAGAGAAAGAGAAAAGAAAAAGAAATAAGAAAACCAATACCTCATAGGCTAGATTTTTTATTTCTTTGTATAGGGTCAAAATAATCAAAATATAATATTAAAATAATATCAGTTTATATTTTTAAAACAACCTTTGTAATTAAACATCAACCAACTGGCAATCTAGAACTGCCATCCCCAACCCCCCGAGCTGCGGACCGGTACCAGTCAGTGGCCTGTTAGGGACCAGGCCGCACAGCAGGAGGTGAGCAGCAGGCAGGGCAGGCGGGCGGGTGAACAAAGCTTCATCTGTATTTACAGCTGCTCCCCATAGTTCGCATCACTACATAAGCTCCACCTCCTGTCAGATCAGAGGCAGCATTAGATTCTCATAGGAGCGCGAACTCTACTGTAAACTGCCCATGTGAGGGATCTAGGTTGTGCGTTCCTGATGAGAATCTAATGCCTGATGATCTGAGGTGGAGCTGAGGCTGTGATGCTAGCGCTGGGGAGCAGCTGCAAATACACATCATTAGCAGAGAGGTCTGACTGCACAATAAATGTAATGTACTTGAATCATCCTGAACCACTACCCCCACCCCCAGCCTGTGGAAAAATTGTCTTCCATGAAACCGGTCCCCGGTGCCAAAAAGGTTTGGGACCGCTGATCTAGAACACTGAAATAAAAATCCATCTAGTCCTAGGTCCAATAGAATTTTTTAACTATTAAGCTTTTATTCTTATTTGATGAGTTCCAAAAACAAAAGCACCTGCTCATTTTTTAAATCCAATACCTAAGTAATGGTGCCTTAATATTTACATTATAATCCCTCAATATATTGTATAATATGCAAGTGTATTTACAAGTTCCTGGACATAAAAGAGTATCCCTATTAGTCTATACTTAACAAATTAATGAAGACAATATATCATGGAAATAGCAAATCCAGCAGTTCATGGTACAATCTGAAAAAATATGAAGACTTTCAATACTCAAAGAAATCAATACTTGGGTAAGGAAATTGTGTATATATATCTTGTATATAACCCTACAGTCCATTAGTTACTGAAATACCTGGAAGGCTTCATGATAATGTGCTTCTCCTACCAAGCACAGGCCTGGACGCTGAGGCCAGCCTTAGGGCATGATCACAGATAATAATGACTTCTTGGGTAATTTTCTATGACTGGCACCTAGAAGTGATAGCATCAGCCTATACCTGCCTATATCGTAATAAAGACAACATTTTAAACAAATGAACACTCACATATTTACATAACTCTTGATTCTTCCCTGCTTCATTCATTAGGTACCTTAGTTTAAATAAAAATACATGAGGTTATGAGAAGTAAACATGTATGGGAAGTATTACATGTTAAACACAAGGTTAAAGGCAAAATTGAGTTAAAGAGGGCTGGGTTAGAATGCTTGTTCTATCGCTTTCTAGCTGCGTGACCTAGAGGAAATTCCTTAATCTCACTAAATCCCAGTATTCTCCCCTGTGTTTGAGAAAGGCTGCAGGACTCACTGGTTAAGCACAGGCTCTGGAGCCAGACTTCCAGGAGTGAAATCCCAGCTCAGCCATTCCTTATCACTGAGGCTTTGAGGAAGTCTGTTAACCTTTGGTGCCTCAATTTCCTCATCTGTAAAATGGAGATAAGAAGAGAACACATTTCATTGGGTAGCTGGAAGGATTAAGTTTATTAATGCAAAGTGCTGAGAACAGTGCCTGACTCATAGAAAGTCACCTATCTTTCTCATCTGTGAGATGAGATAGCCTCATAGAACTGTTGAGACTTATTGATTTTATCATGAAATATGAAACCACAGTATAATACTTCTCTGACACATTTATGTATCTAATAATGTTTTTATTTAAACTAAGGTGCCTAATGAATATAAAACACACAGCTCAGGTCTGGCACATCCAGGAATTCAATAAATAATTCAATTTTAATAGTAATAATGTATTTATGTTAATTACTGATATAAATTTCTCTAAAATGTTAAATTTTAGAGCCAATTTTGAATTTAAAACCATTTTTTCTATTTCTGTACTTCTAAATGTGCATATCATTTACTTTACGTGTGACCAAATATGTATTTGTCCTGGGCTTATCGAAACAGCCCTGTTTCTGGACATTCCCACAAGATACAAAAATACTGGACTCAATAAATACCTTGACCAAGAACCACTATGTGACTTGACTGAATTCTTCTAAGATGACAGTGAAATGTACAATAAATAAGCAGCCAGTGAAAAAGAAATTCAACACTTTGATTTGGTTTGTTATCTTCAACAATGATTTTTAAATTACTCAGGAGACTAACATCATATTTCAACATACTAGGTACTGTGAAAGCAGATAGCTTCAATGGTGTTTATTTCAGTCACCATTTCCAAATTGTACCCTGCAGGAAAGTGGAATATATTTAACTTTGGTGTAAACAAAAGCAGTGTTTTAGGGGAAAAATATAGGAAAAGATCACTTGATAACTGATCTACTATAGGAATTTTAATGGTATATGGATATTTTTAAACATTTTTTTTCCTGTGAGAAAAATCAACCATGTAAAAATGCACAAGAATAAAGCTTATATTCTTTCAAAAACACATTTGTCATTTGGTCATTGAACATCTACTCTTATAATTGCAGTGAACTGGACATCCAGGGTGGGATCTGCTTGCTCTCTACTATCCGCTGCATGTGCCATTTGTCTACCTACAAAATGGAGCCTTGGTGCTTATTACAAGCCTATTATTTCATTGTGGTTCTCTTAATAATTAAAATCGCATCATCACAATATTGAACATCCATTGACTGTTTTACACATGCCAGGCACTTTGCTAAGTACTTTGCGTTCACCATTTTATTTAAATTCCCACAATAACTCAAAAAGGTAGAACATATTATTATTCCAGTTTTACAGATGAGGAAATTGAAGTTTTACGGAGAGGTTAAGGAACCTGCCTTAAATCATATAGCTAGTAAACAATGAGTACCAGAACCATACTGGACTTTTTCATAATATATGAAATTATTAAAATTACTTATTATGAAATAATTAATTTACTACTTTCTTCCTTTGAAAACAATTCATTACTCCACTTGTTCAACAAATATTTACAGCACCTGTGCTAGGTGCTATGGGAGACAAAAGAAAGATCAGAGCCATCAAAGACTTCATGGTAAAGTCAAATTAGAAGGATTACAAAACAAAGTTAATGCAAAAATAGGTAACCAGGTAACTTGTGTGGATCTAGAAACGTGGTGCCAGACAACTGCCTTTAAAACACAAAAGGGTGGTTAAAAGCTATAACCCCCAACCCTTTTAACCAAACAGCAACTCTTTGTCAGTGTTTCTTCTTTGGACATTCAGCCTGACCACCCTTGAATGCTCTCAACTCATAGCTTTTCTTGTGGCTCATTATCATTTCTTTCCATGAATTATAAATACTTGTGTATGTGTCTTACCTACCCTGTCAGACTTAAAGATCCTTAAAAACAAGGGCATTTATTCATTCACGTTGGAAAAAAACCAGTAATTCTTCCCTTAATTTCCCAGGTGATGGTACCCTGCATAAAGGTGATGCTCAATGTATGTTCAAAATGGAGTGAATGAATAAATAAAATGTACAGCCCTGTCATTTTGGAGCCTTTACTCAAATATAGGCTCCATATCAACACTTAACTCATTTAAACTCAGCAAGCATTTATGAATGTCAGGCCCTTTCATATTCAGACTGAGAGACTCGATATTGCTAAGAAGGCAATTCTCCCCAAACTGATTTATAGATTCAATTCAATCCCTATCAAAATCATGGTAGACTTTTTTTGTAGAAATTTATAACCTAATTCTAAAACTTATATGGAAACACAAAGGACCAAATAGCCAAAACAATTTTGGAAAAGAAGAACAAAGTGGAGGACTGATATTACCAGATTTTAAATCTTACTATAAAACCACAGTAATCAAGATAGTGTAGTATCGGCATAAGAAGAGACATGTAGATAATGGAACATAATTAAGAGTGCAGAAATAAAGCTTTGTATTTATGATGAATTAGTTTCAACAAAGGTGCCTAGGCAATTCAGTGGAGAAAGACTGGTCGTTTTAATAAATGGTGCTGAGATAACTGGACTTCTACATGCAAAATAAATAAATAAATTTAAATCTTTATCTCATACCATACACAAAATTAATTCAAAATGGATCATAGATCCAAATATAAGAGCTAAAACTATAAAATTTCTAGGAGAAAACATCTGTGACTTTGAATTAGGCAAAGATTTATTAGATGTGATACTAAATAGATTTCACCAAAATTAAAAACTTTTGTTCTTCAAAAGACATCATTGAGAAAAAAATTTTTGGCTGGGTGCAGTGGCTCATGCCTGTAATCCTAGCACTCTGGAAGGCCGAGGCTGGAGGATTGTTTGAGCTCAGGCATTTGAGACCAGCCTAAGCAAGAGTGAGACCCCATCTCTACTAAAAATAGAAAAATTAGCCAGGCGCCACAGTGTGCACCTGTAGTCCCAGCTACTCCGGAGTCTGAACCAGGAGCATCACTTAAGCCCAGGAGTTTGAAGTTGCAGTGTCGCCACTGCACTGTAGCCAGGGCAACAGTGAGACTGTCTCAAAAAAAAAAAGAAAAGAAAAAAGAAAAAAAATGTTTAAAAGCCACAGACTGGAAGAAAATATCTACAAATCATATATATGATAAAGGACTTGTATCTGAATATATAAAGAACTATTACACAATAGTGAATTAACACATCTGGTATTATCCTGGTCGGAGCTAGAACCCATTCTTCGAAGCGAAGTGTCACAGGATTGGAAAAACAAGCATCACTGGTACTCACCATCAAACTGGTACTAACTGATGAACACTTACATCACACAGGGCAATAACATTCATCAGAGGGCGGGCGGGCGGGAGGGGGGTGGAAGGGATGGGAAAAACTCACTGAATGGATGTGGGGAGCACAGTTTGGGAGACGACCACGATTGTGGCTCTGACACGGGCAGAACAGGGGCAATGTGTATGGCCAAAATGTTGTACCCCCATGATATTCTGCAATTAAAAAAATAAATTAAAAAAAAAAAAAAAAAAGAACTATTACAACTCAATAAGATAGACAACCCAATTTAAAAAATGGGCAAAATATCTGAATAGACATTTCACCTAAGACATACAATATGATAGTAAACACATGAAAAGATGGTCATCATCATTAGCTATTATGGAGATATAAATTAAAACTCGTTAGAATGTCCATAAGCAAAAAAACTGACAATACGAGGTATAAACAAGTATCCTGAAACAGGAATCCTTATGCACTTTGGAAAACAGGTTGGAAGTTTCTTAAAATGTTAAACATAGACTTTCATAACTTTCATACCATCTTAGAAATCTTTCCAAGAGAAATGAAAATATATGTTCATGCAATGATTTATACAAACATTCATGGCAGCATTATTTATAATAACCCAAATCTGGAACAATCCAAACGTCCATTAACTTGTGAAAGGTTAAACAAAAAGTGGTATATCCATACAATGGAGTATTATTGAACAATAAAAACGAAGGAAATACTGGTAAGTGTTACATGTGTATGGATCTCAAAAACATTATGCTGAGAGAAAGAAATCAGACACAAAAGACTATATATTGTATGATTTCTTTTATATAAAACTTCCAGAAAAGGCAAATCTAGAGAGAAAGTAGATTAGTGATTGCCTGGGGCTGGGGTGGGAGTAGGGATTGGCTGTAAACAACAAGAGAGACCTTTTGGGGGTGATAGAAATGTTTTAAAACTGGATTATGGTAATGTTTGCACAACTCTATAATTTACCAAAAATCACTGAATTGTATACTTTGAATGGATGAATAGACTTTGTGGTAGGTCGATTATACTTCAGTAAATCTTTTTTTTAAGGAAAGTACACTCTCATAATTGAGAGTGCTGAGTGCCTATATTCCTCACCACTGGGCAGTCATACTTTTGATCTTTTTATAACCAAATTGGTTTTTTAAAAAATCACATCTCATCATGCTTAATATGTAATGTGTACATTCTTAATAAGGTAAATTTCTTTGATTTCTAGTAAAAGTAAATATTTTTGTCTACTTGAGTCTTTGTTATATTCCTAGAAAAATAAACATCTCTTCCATAAAAACATGTGAAATGTAATCTTTCTAAAATAGCAAACTTTTTCAACACATTGTGGTACAAATATTTTTTCCCAGTTTTTCATAAATTTTAAAATTTTAAGTGGTTTTTTTTTTTTGCCATGTTGAAATATTCATTTTCATGTAGCCAAATTTATCTATATTTTCATTTACAGTTTCTTTCTTGGGTATTGTGACAAGTAATATCCTTTTGAAAGATTATCAGAAACCTAGAGCATTGTTAGTTAAGCATCCTGTATGCCGAGCCCAATGCTATTGGGCCTTCATTTTAAGAAAACAGATAAAAACCTACTTTCAAATTTCAAAGCTAGAGGCAGATGGGCTTTCCTCCTTAAACCTTTAAGTGTAAAGAGACAGGATGGTTTACCTGCCAAATTCATGGAAAATTGACTCATTAAAGAATTTCTGATGTGATACAGTAGTGATAAGGAACTGGAAAAATAAGATGGATGTGAAAATGCATCTGCTATTGCTAATCCTGCCAGGACTGTGACTCTAGGCCTCACTGGCTGATGCCTCTTTGCAGAACATCAGATCATCACATAACGAACTGACCAATGAAGGCATCTGTGGATGTCTGACCAGAACAGTCTAGAATTTAGTTACTCATTGTCCCACCACCACCTAAGTCCATGAATGTTATCATTTCCCCTACTCTTCCACTCACTCATTCCCCATTACATAATAAATACAGGAACCTTATTTACACCTTACGAACTAAGAGAGAGATTAACATGCACTGAAGAACTCCTCATTGTGAAGTTCTGCACAGCTTCAAAAAATAAAAATTTATAAAAGTTATAGAAAACCATTTGGTTTAATGTAGCTACAACTATTGCGCACAAAGATACACATAAAACTTACAAAGAAATGTCATAAAAACCTTTTATATTAATGCAGATGATATTATGGCCTTGAAATTTTATTAACATAACTGAGGCCTGGTCATGTTAAGATCCAATCAGAAGATGTATTCAAATGTTTGATAACAGAAAAAGACTCTGATTTTTCTCTTTGCATATTTGAGTCCTCCCTACATTTTCAAGTGCAAATTTAACCTTCTTTCCTTATCATTGTTTTTGGAATCTACAACTGTACATTCTGGAACATATACACAGCCTTAATGTTATTCAACTGTTTTGTGCCTGCTAGTCTTATCACCTCACTGAATTAAATACAAGATCCAAGAGAGCAAACTGTGTGTCCCTACAGCATTAAAACAGTGCTAGGATTCCAGATGTTTTTATTGACTTTATTAGTACCACTTCTTGCTCTGCAGGACAACTTAGACGTTTATTAAATAACATTTCTTGATTTCTAGGAAAAGGTGATACAAGGGGCAAAGATGGCAAAAAAGTATTATCAGGGCATTTTTTAAAGGTTATTGTAATGTAGAACACGCAGTTCTTTAGTCAAGAAAAACATTGTGGAGTAGTATGAAAATGCTCTGGCAGTTACCCCAGCTTTATAGATTTTCAAGAGCTACATATGGATTGTCTCCAGTTCTTTTTTTTGTACCTAGTCAGGCTTTACCTAATGCCAATGGTTTTTTAATGTGAGTTCCAGTGAACTCCAGGATTCCATGAGGCAGCTCTAAGATTGGACTGATAAATGGGATGGCCATGATATAGCCATGTTTAACCTGTGGTTGCTCCTGCCCAGGTACCAACCCAGGTCTTTGGGCTCCAGGTATGAATGAAAAGCCTTCCTATTAATCAAGGAGAGGTTTTCCATCTCTGAAGAACATTATGATGTCCGAAGGATGACACACAGGTTTGCCCCTAGTCCCAGGACAGTTGGCTAGTTTATTCATGGGAGTTCCCTGCCTTCCAGGGAAATAAAACCATAATCAAAAGCCAGTTACTCTCCTGTTCGTATTTTCTTCCCTTTTGTCTCCTTGAGACAGGTGGACAGTGAGAAAAAATAAGAGTAATGGTTTCACCAACCCTGGCCCTTGACCAAAAACAAGGAAGGCTTACACCAAGTCAGAGTTCGTTACACATAGTGTGCACATCTAACCTACTGTTTATTTAAACATTTGCTAATAATTCTCAGGAAAAGAGATGACCCCAACTGACTTACTTGGTAACCAATTTCTTGATGATTAGTTCCTTTGACTCTACTAGAATTCGTAACCCACGATAACATCAGACAAAATGCTGAATATAGTGACATCATTTGAATATCCTCATTCCAGTATAACAGAACTAGAAAAATAGTACTTTCATAAAAATTGAATTTAAATAATAAGCCAACTATTAGTACTCTTAATATGCCATCCATCTTCTTAAACCGGAGTCCCTTTGGATTTCCTAAATTCCTCTTGACCCACCCACCACTAAATAAAGAGAATGAGTAAATAATGATTTTGAGAGTAAGGACTCTGGTATCTACAGCATCTGATTAAATCTTTGCTATTAGTTATTAGCTGGTGAGATGTTGGGCAATTTATGTCTTTAAGCCCCAGTTCAATGAGGATAACTCTGCTCAAGGTATTCTAAGAATTAAATGAGATAATGTACAGCATTTGCACATCTCTCTTTGCACAGCATGAGGCACACAGTATGTGCAAAACAAACTCTAAGAGTTTTTAAAACTGTTTCCATTATTACGTATTTTTAAAAAGTGTACTAGGAGTCACGTTTCCACCAAATTCTTAGTAATGACATTTAAGGCAAAAATTTCTGAATTTTCAAAATTTTAATATTTTTTAATAATGCAGTCACTCACACACACAAATTAGTCCTTAGTCTTTAATTGATAAAGCAGGATATTACATGTAATTTTGCTTCAGATTTAATACACACACTAGTTGACATTGTTGGAAACACTGGAGCAAGCGGTGGGAGGGTGTAAAGCATTTTCTTAGGAACCGGCCATCACACCGGTTTTATCACGGAAGAGGAAAGGCTTCTCTTCCCTTCCCTTCCTGGGACAATGCCAAGTTGCAGCCAGACCCGGAGGGAGATTTGTATCCCCGTGAGTCGTACTTGGTGTCCAGGGCCTGCGCGGAAGGGGACACAGTCCGCCATGGGCGGAACATAAGACTAAAATGACCCCAGTTCCTCATACGCACCGAGGGGCGCGAGGGCGCGCGGACCCCGCTTTCCCCGACCGACCGTGGGTTATAGCAGCTGGAGAGGACCTGGGGCCCCTGACCTTGGACTAGCCATATTGGGCGCCCTGGCGCCGTCCCGCCTTTCACGCTGCCAACTCCGCCGCGAACTGCGGCGAGGTCCAGGCCGCCCCGGACCCCGCCTGCGCCGTCCCCAACCCTGATTGACACTGGAGTTGGTACATACGGGTCTGCCGCGGAGACGAGCAGGCGGGTGAGCGCTATTTAAAACATGGCTTTCTCTCGCCTTTAGCCTCAGAGCCACCGCGGCGCGCCCGGCCGTGGGCACAGCCCATATGGGGATAATCCCAACAGCTGCCCGATTTCTTTCTTTCTTTCTTTTTTTCGATCTCCCTATGTTTGCACTTGTTTTTCTCCTCTCGCTGCCTTCCTTCCACACTAATCACAACCTGGCAGTTTGCAAACAGGAAACTCCCCTTCTGGAAGGGGTAATGGAAAGCCGCTTTTGCTGCTTCTTGTTGGGGGTGGAAACCATTCCAGCGAACATGAGTTCATAAAGAGGGGAAGCCGCGTCGCTGGAGAGAAAGTAACGTTCAGAGATCGATGAGGACGCAGGGAGGGAGGCGGGGTGGAAAGGAATGTCTGCAACAGGCATCTGAAAACAAGCGTGGAGGAGCAAAGAAATTCCCTATCTCCGAGTTACTACCGCGCGCATTTTGCGCGATTCATTGCAATGACAGGATGTGCTGTTAAGCACAATTTGAAGGCCTTTGAAATCTTTTTTGGTAAGACTTACCTTTCTCTTCGGCATAATGACTATGTTGGTGCAGCAAAAAGTAAAACAACGGGCTGGAACCGCTGGCACCGCCACTGGATGCTGCCTCTGCCGCTGCAGCTGCTCACGCGCAGGGCACGGCGTAGCCCGGCCTCTCCGACCTGCACCTCCGCGGCTCCCTCCCGGGGCCCTCCGCTCGCCTCTCCGCTGTTCCAATGAGGAGCTCCGCCAGCCGGCCGCGAGGCCCCATTGGCTGAAGCAACGTCCTAAATTCCACGAGGGCACGCCCAACTCCGCGCGCACGGTACGCGCTGTTGTAGTTTTTACTTCACCGAAAAAAAAAAAAATCTGCCCGGCGACTGAGCATGCCCAGTTCAACTAGTAGCCCTCAGGTCACACAGTTCTGGAGTTTCATTGTTTTGCTGTTCCTTCTTTGGATGGTATTAATCAGAATAGTGTGCACCTTCATAAGAAAGAAAAATAGTAAGGACGGGCACGGTAACTTTATAATGTATATACGCACAGCAGGTACTTTATACCCGTAAAGATTTATAATCAATGTTACATGATGGAGAGCTGTAAAGAGTGGGAAGGTACTCTGTTCTGGAAGAGTCTGGCAATCTCTAAGGGTCTTGGTTTCCCCTTCTAGATATATAATGACAATAGTCCTTAAACTTGCTTAGCTGTAATTTTTTAAAATCTGTGATTATAAGTCATTTTATATTTGAAATGTGTATTTAAATGACACCTGTCATGCCACACTTTATGCATAATTTAATATTTCTCAAAGTTCTGCAAGGCATTAAACAGGCATTGCAAAAATACTTCTGGATTTATTTTATGAGAACAGTTTTACCCCGATGCCAAAATCAGTGAAAGATCTCAAAAGAAAAAAGAGCTGCAGACCAATATCCCTCATAAACATAGACACAAAAGTTGTGAACAAAATTTTGGGAAATCAAATTCAACAACATTTAAAAGGATTATATATCATGACCCATGGGGTTTATTTTGAGAATGCAAAGTTGCTTTACTATCTAAAAACTATCAAAGTAATTACCATTTAATAGAATAAAGTGGGAAAATGATCATATTAACAGATACAGAAAAAGTGAGTAAATAAATTGTAAACACATACAATGGAATATTACTGAACAATAAAAAGGAGCCATAGTCCTACCTGTGTGAATATCAAAACCAAAATGCTGCATGAAGTCAAATACAACGGACCATACTGATTGACTTCATTTATATGAAATTACAGAAAAAGCAAAATTAGGCAAGGTTAGTTTCAGAATCATCTTAGAAGGCAAAGTTCACACCGTAGGAAAATGTATTGAAGCCATAAACTGCAAATATGGCCAAATCTGCTTTGGTCACACAGAGACTGCAGATATGTATTAAAAATATCGTCAAACAATTTTAACACTTCACTTTTTCTTTATTAATTTTCAGAATAAATGAATTGATATTCTAGCAGACTCCAGAGGTGGTAAATGACTTTCTTTTTTGGAACATCTTTAGGAACTCATGGACTTTTATGTATTTGGTGTGCTTCAGTCTGTTGCTGTCATTGTTATTATTTTTTAATGCTCATATTGCCCCATATTTAGTTAATAAGGACCTTTTCAAATTAGTGCCTAAGCCCTTTTGACATGATCCCAATTGTCTTTGATATATTTCTTGTTCTTAGGCATTCAGTGGATGACAATAGTATGCTCAAAAGAACTCAGACAAAACCAATTCATTGCTTAGAGCTGAATAAAAACTTAGAGGTTAATCATTTTACCATTAAAAATAATATTTATAATGAAGATGTCTTAGAAGAAAGTTAGTTTGCCTAGTGCAAAAATTTGATAGTTTTTTTAAAAAGCCAGTGAAGACCTTTTTAATATGTGTGGGAAGGATACTGGGTAGCACTTGAATTCTAGATTGGATTGCTGTTTTTCTTTACGGAAATGAAAAGTTGCCACAGCAAAGGTAGTGCTAAGGTGAATTTTTCCCTTCTGTGATGAAAAGTGACTCACAAAGTTGACTACTTTAGTTGATATTTTTCAAGGCCGAACACTCAGATCAACGACAGCAAAAAAGTGGTGAATGTTTTTACTGCACATAATAAAACGTCTGCAATGAAATTGAAGCTTGCTAGTTGGGTAAGGAAGGTTGATTGTGAGGCCCTTGAGTCATGAGAATCTCTTAGTTCATTTACAAGTGATGAAAATAACAGCATTGGTTATCTTTCCTTTGATACAGCTTGCACCTGACTGAGCAGTACTCTAGGAAATGGAGTGTCTCCCTTGTACCTTCTGTAGCCTTCAAGATCTGGGAAAATCAGCACAGACCTTTGCTGGCGGCCCTGGAGGTAAGAGGAGTAGGCAAAGAGTATGATTTGGCGGGTAGCTAGAATTCCAGGTTAAGAGATAAAGACGCCTGAGCAGAAGTGAACATGCCACATGCAAGACAGTGAGGAGATCAAGGTGGTAAGAAGTAAAGACTTGTTTGTTTATTAATATATTCCACTAAGCATTTCTAATGCTTTGAAATATCAGCCTCTAAGACAGTAAAAGCAGGATGTGTATACTGTCTTAGCTAAGATAGACAATGGATAAATTAAAGAAGTTACTGCCTGAGAAAGAAAGAAAAAAAGTTAGTGAACAAACTTCTTTTCCAGTTCTAGTTTCTCTCACCTTCTTTCCTACTTGGAACTGTTGGAATTGTACACCTGCCCCAGCATTTTCAAACATCAGGGCAAAACCATTGATAGTGTTATAACTATTGTTAAGGAAAAGACAGAAAGGATTCAAAGAGATAGAGAGAGAGAGAGGAGAAGGGAAATGAGGCAAGGAAAGCAGAAAAAGGGGCAAACAGAAAACATCAGAGTGCATTTCACATGGTAAAGGTAAGTAATGTTTCATAAAATGATTGTTTCCATTTTCCATACATGCTCACGTAGACACACACACAACACACGTATATGTTTGTGTGTGTGTGTGTGTGTTGGGTTGTGATGTGAAATATATTTTTGGTATGTGTCTTGGTCAAAAAAATTTAAAGCCGTTACACGGGGCTAATGAATCTAATGGATCTTTGAGGCTCCAGCAATTTCTTTGTCTGGAAGAAAGCTGCTTAATCTTCAAATCTTGAAGGAAATTTTGAGAGGAAATTTTAAAAGGAAAGGATGACTTGCAAATCACCCCTCTCGTGGTCTGTCCTCCCTTCCCTCTTTTGAGCAGACATAAGCAGGGTCCCTTAGGTTTTTGCTACAATGACAAATTGCTGGAGAAATCAGTTCTAGAATCTATATATTGTTGCTTCTGATAGCTCTGCAATTCCAGACTAAGTTACTGTTCTACAGTAAATACGCCGAAGAATTCCAAGGTGAAGAATTCAGGAGTGTAGCAAGACAACATCAAAAACATCAAACAAGATGTGGCAGAAGAATACTATTTTGTTTGTGTTTTTACCAATCAAGTCTCTAATTTGACTGGATGCTAACTTTCGAGGAGACCAAGGTTAGTTTTTACAAAGCAGCCAGGAGAGTCCAAGAGCCACTAGTCCCAAATCACATAAGCTGCCTGATAATAAAACAGGTCCCCAGAAACCAACTCCAGCATATTGAATGTATCATTTATGGCTGGGCCTGGGAATCTGCATTTCAAACAAGTCTCTCACATGATTCTTACACTAGAATTTGGGAATTCTAGAGGAGGCCTTTGCTCTCAATAAATATTTGCTGAATGCTGGTACTTAGATTCTGATGATAGATACCCATAAAAACTTCTTAACACACTTCCAAATCAGGAGCATAATTCTATGGGTAAAACTTCCCCCATAACCCCACCTTGTGCTTGTGCTCCATCTCTCCTCACTTCCAGTTTTGCTGGGCACTACCTGCTTATTTCACATTCTTTTTCCTCTCATCTAATTGCAAGGAGCATGAAGGGCGATTAAAAAACCTCACACATCCAGATATCTAGAAGAGCACTTCCTTTATCTTCCCAAGCAGCGCTCTAGGCAGTCCTTGGGCCCCTGCAAGTTTAAAATCCCTGACCTCACATCTTCTAAGAGAACCTAACCTTAGCCAAAGCCCCACAAGCCACACCCCTTCAAGGTTTTATTTAATATTATGTCAATGATTGTACAAGCGTACCTTGTAACTGCATTAACAGCAAGTGGGGCCATGGCATTTGGTGACCTTCCAACAGGAACCTGCTCTTTGTTTTTGCAGCCATCAATCAAATTTAATCCCTGTGCAGATTCTTTACCCCAGGAATGTTTTACACAGTTTTCCCACCTCCAGTCCTTTTCAGGTTCAATCTCTGTGCTATTTACCTTTCCTTCTTCTTGCTGCTACTGCTTAAATCACAGGAGTGTGATTAATTTGTTCTTTGTGGCTCCCAAATGACTATTTGGGGATGAATTAGGCATGCTCAGTGGCTAGAACCAAGGATTAGGCCATGTTCGTTTAGCCATTCCTTTCTGTTAGATTGTTAGCATGGCCAGTGCCAAGAGCCATCCAGGTTCAAGGAGGCGAAAGTTAAGGGAAGGAAATCCCCAAGGTTCATGGCGAGGACACAGCGAGGCAAGGACTCATCCCACCCCCTTAGGGAAAAAGCCACAAGCTGCAAGATGCCAAAGACCAGATTGGGGTTGTTGCAGAGCTCTAGGGCTGAGTTATACGTTCTTGTAGACTACTGTCAGTGCGAATACACTCTCAAACAGGACTGCACCCTGCCCTCTAAGCTGGTGATCTTGGCTCCCCATTTCTGATTGTCTTCTGCAGAATGTCTTCTGCATTTCCTTCAAATCTCAGAATCCCTGGGAACTTGTAAGAAACATCCAGCAGCCCTGTCCCTGTCACTACTCACAGTGGTCCTACTTTTCAGAGCAGATGATACCATTTTCTTTTTTTTCATGAAAACAAGAAAAATCCACTTTTAGGGAAATAGGAGTCAAATGAATCATTCTGGAAAATGCAATATAGCAACTGGAAATGATTTTCAGGTTAGCTTGATTAATAACTATTATTATTCTCAAGCACTAGGTAAGAGTTAACAGAGGCAATAAAATGAGTTTGGCCAGGTCAGAATGAATTCTAGCCACAAGGCAATAAACTTTTACCTAGCAGTGGAAAACTAGCCTGGAAATGTGCCACAATCTTCAAGGCTGCTTAAAAGCATAGGGTTTTGTTGCTTTTAAAACATGGGATCGTGCTGCTCTCACAGAAAATCTCTCGTCCTTTCGCCCCTTTTCACTCCCTCTCCCACGTTTGCTCTCTGGAATCTTAAGCAAATGGGTTTTTTCTTTTTCTTTTTTCCTAAATAATCCAATTTAACTTTTTACATGTCAAGAATTTTTTTTTAAATTGAATTTTAACCATTTTTTAAATAAATACTTGTCAAAAAGTCCTGAATTTGTAGTCATAGGCCTGAATTCAAATCCCAACTCATTGAGCTATCATCACATTACTTAACTTCTTTGAACCCTGGTTTCCTTGTTGAAAAATGAAGAAAATGCTGTTTATCTGAGGCAGATCCTGCCAGTTACCTGCCCAATATTCACACTAGTCTTCTTCCTACTGATAGAATTTGGATTTTGGCAATAGGCTAGGCCTGGCCAAAACAAAACAGAACAAAACCTTTAGTTCCCCAGCTCCTGGGCAGAAATAGATGTTGCTGTGTGACACCGTTTGGGCTAACAAATGTATGCGGAAGTCGTGATGAGGTGGTAGTGTAAATACCACCAAATAACAGGGGGCAGACCCAGTCAGGGAGCTGCCTTTTGCCTTTGTTCTTCCCCTTCCTTCCATCCTGGAAGTTGCTAACAATGTCTGGGAGTAGAAAAGCCATCTTATGTGCATGAAGAGGAGGGCCCCAAGTTAAAGATGAAAGAGCAGAAAGACGGGCCTCTGGGTCTCTGTACTGGCCCTAGACTGTCCAGCTTTAGTCTGCTTTTTACATATGGAAAATAACACCATGTTTGATCAAGCTGCTGTAGGTGGGTGTCTGTGACGTGAAGCTGAATATGATCCCTAACTGATGCTCTGCTTCATGGAATTGGTGTGAAAATTGAAGATGATAAACTACCAAACTCTGGGAATGCACATATGCCTGAAGGATGGTACTTAACATATTTTGTTTGAAGCAAGTATATTATATTCCCCCAAAGATGATAAAAGAGAGCACAGAAAAATTTAACTTTTCCTGAATCCCTAAGGGCCTGATTCTAAACATTTAGTGTAAATCTCTTAAAATGACTTTGAAGTAGGCAGGGATAAAAATGATTAAAGAAGCATTTTATTGTTGCCATAGAATGTGGTGCCCTACATGTGGCCTATTGCTATGCTTTAAGGATGGAGATGCTGGGCTGTTGTTCAACTCCTTCTTTGCTGTAGTGAGCCTCCCTGTACTGTGCATGCTGGAATCCCCGCTGCAGCTGGGGTTCTGTATGTGATGTGCATTTGGCTAATCAGATGCACTAGCATGAGATTTGGAAAGTGGAGGTTAGGAAGAGGCCACAGTTTTGCTATATCTGCTATGTCTGTTGCTTCCTGTTTTCCTACAACAACATCAGCAAAGATCCCAGGGCACTAGCTCTGTCGGTTTTGAGAGTCAGGTCTCCCTGCATTCACTCTGTAGGCATAGACTGTAGCAGGTGCTTGTGTGGTCTGGAACTGGCAACAATAGTGGCTTCCTGGTTGAGAAAGTGTTTTTATTCTTATAGAGTCCTAATACTAGTGGATTCCTGATTGCAGAAGAGGCACAGCTCTTTTCATGACCTGTTTCTGGGTGTGACTTTGGGAGACGTTTCTTTGGTCCTCCTAATTAGCCCAAAAGTTATTGAATCTTTGAATCCTTTCTCCTTAAATTAGATAGAGTTCTGTCCTGTTCTGTTCAGGGTTCTGTTCTCTGCAACTGAATCCAGAGCTATAGAGCTTCTTTTAGTGTTGCTAACCAAATATTTCCAGCTTCAAGAGGCATGCTCTCTTCCCACTGGAGCTATGATTATGGAAACAGATGTTGAGATGGGACTGCCTATGTGTGGTGTGTCCTTGAGGGACTAAAATGAACAGAGTCTTTTGAAGACCCCTCCAATGGACATGGAGCACAAGTGAAAATAAACCTTTTATTTAAGCTGCTGAGATTTGGGGAAAATTTGTTACCACGGTATTATTCATCTTATCCTGAAATGATATAGAACTTAGAACATAAGAGTGGGGTGCTGCTTTAATAATAAAATACATTCTAAAAATGTGGCAAGTGACTTAACAGCTGGTCAGAGGGAATCAAGGAAACTATTACTGAAGTTTGGAGGAATGGAAATCCAATTTTTCTAGTAGTGAAATACTTGGTAAAACTGTTGCCTGAAGTAAATTGGAAGGCAAAAGACATATCTAACTTTAGGGAGGAGATTGAGAACAGATTATTACTGCTTATTGGTTGCTATTAGCTGCATTTGACACAATATTGTAAGAAAGAGATAGGTTCAGAGAAGAATTGTCAGTTTGTAAGGATAAATAAGAGAGACTAGAGTCTCTACAAATTGAAGGACTTACGTGGTTGGAAAAGGCAATTGCTTCTCAACCCAAACAGTGAAAGATAAAATTGATCCTTTGAGCAACAAAAACCTATTAAAACTCAGCTTTGAGGCAAGGACCAGATCACTGATCATGGATTAGGGTGTGGTGCCTTGTAATTCCCTTCAATTAGACCAAATGGCTCAAGATTACTTAAATTGGTTTGTAGGAAAAGATATAGCTCTCACTGCTAGGCTCGAGGAACCCAGTTGGTGAGGGGAGCAGGGAGAGGGAGAAGAAGAGAACAGAGGAACAGTGAGGCAAGAGAGCACAGAAATATGGCAAAGAAATATGTCTAGAAAGGAAGCATGAGAGTAGGTAAGAAGTCAACCAAGTTTAATTTTGTAAGATACATTTATTGCTAAAAAAAGGCTCCTACCTGGATTGAGTGTGATTGTAGCTATTTGAGACTTAAAATGATTCTTGGAGTCTACCATTTATAGGCAGAAAGTAGGCTGGGAAATCTTCTCAATTTCTAAGGCAGACATATTCTTCAATGCCTACTTCAGACAAGGCCAAAAGAGGACTTTCCCAAAGGGAGAATCCAAGAATCTGGAGATCAATGGACAGGGGAGCCCCTCCTAGACAACCCACACGGAGCCTATTCCGGGGACATTTCTGACCTTCTGGATAGGGAGTTTAAAAATTCTGCCTAGTCTAACATCAAAATTGTTTCAGGCCAATGACTGCCATATGTTTTCCATTCTTCCTATTTTTAATGTGAGTGTTTATTGAAGTTATCCTGACTCTGTTCTAACACTGGATAATTTGTGTGTGTGTGTGTGTGTGTGTGTGTGTGTGTTTGTGTTTGGAGAGGGCCAGGTCTCTGGACCAAAAGAAGATACACATGGACCTATTGTAGAGGCTACTTGCACACTATCCACTGACATAAAGACTACCATGCATCCCCCAGAGACCCTGGGCTTTGAGGTTGATGCCATCACTGAGACTTCTCAGTCATCTTCTCTGGGAGGAAAGTGAGTGAATGGGGTGCATTTTGTATGCAGGAAAGAGGGTGAAAGAAATGTTTCATGCTGAGTGGAGAAGACTCTAATAATCATTAGTACTATTCACCAACTGTTTCTGCTTTACTCCTTTGTGATAGGATTGTACTTCCCCTCCCTCTCTTTTATTTTTTTATTGTTTTTTAAAATATAATTTTATAAGGTACAGGTGCAATTCTGTTACATGTGTAGATTGTGTAATATTCAAGTCAGGGCTTTTAGGGCATCCATCGCCCAAATGTACAGAGGTGAAGGGCTGGAAAAGGGCAATGAAACGTTTCATGAGTAGTCTCTTTAAAACCCCTCCCTTTTTGGAAATTAAAACCTGCATTCCTTCCCGAGGCCAGTAATCAAAGGGGCAGAAAAATGTTCTTTGTTTCCTAGTACCTTAAACCACAGGAGATGGCTCAACAGAGTTGTCCGGACAAGGGTCACAAGATCGTAGTCACCAGGGGTAAGGTCAACCGACACCACCAATTATAGTTAAACAACAATAGCCTGAAGCCACGACATGTGATACTGGTCACATAGACCTGAGCCCAACTGCCAAAACCCCCCTTGAAAAAGCCCTGTATTTCTGTTTAAAGACAAGGTGGCAGTCTTTTGAGACACTAGTCTACCACCTTCCTCATTTGCTGGCAAGCTAATAAACTTCTCTTTCCTTTCCTCAAACCATGTGTCCTTGTTCTTTCTTCTCACTGATCCAGTCTTGGGGACAAATAGTGAACTTTCAGTTACACAAGTAACGTACACTGTGCCCATTAAGTCATTTCTCATCATCCACCCCTCTTCCACCCCCCCTTCCGAGTCTCCATTGTCTATTCATTCCACACTCTATGTCCACGTGTACACATTTTTTAGCACCCATTTATGAGTGAGAACATGTGATATTGTCTTTCTGTGTCTGGCTTGTATCACTTAAGATAATGACCTTCGATTCTATCCATGTTCTGCATAAGTCATGATTTCATTCTTTTTTATGGCAGAATAATATTCCATTGTGTATATAAGCTGCATTTTCTTTATTCAATCATCCATTGATGGACGCTTAGGTTGATTCCATATCTTTGCTATTGTGAATAGTACTGCAATAAACATACCAGTGCAGGTGTCTTTTTGATATATTGATTTCTTTTCCTTTGGGTAGATACCCAGTAGTGGGATTGCTGGATCAAATGGTAGTTCTATTTTTAGTTCTTTGAGAAATCTCCATGCTGTTTTCCATAGAGGTTATACTAATTTATATTCCCACCAACAGTGTATAAGCATTCCCTTTTCTGTGCATCATCACCAACATCTGTTACTTTTTGTCTTTTTAATAATAGCTATTCTGGGCCTGGCATGGTGGCTCATGCTTGTAATCCTAGCACTTTGGGAGGCCAAGCCAGGAGGATCACGTGAGCCCAGGAGTTTAAGGGTGTAGTGAACGATGATTATGCCATTGCACTCCAGCTTGGGTGACAGAGTGAGACTCCATCTCTAAAACTAATAATAATAGTATTAATAATAATAATAATAGCCATTCTGACTGGTGTAAGGTGATATCTCATGATTGTTTTAATTTGGATTTCTCTGATGGTTAGTGATATTGAGCATTTTTTCATATACCTGTTGGCCATTTATATGTCTTCTTTTAAAAAATGTCTATTCATTCCCTTTTCTCACTTTTTAATGGGATTATTTGGGGTTTTTTTGTTGAGTTGTTTGAATTACTTGTAAATTCGGGATATTAGTTCCCTGTTGGATGAATAGTTTGCATATATTTTCTCCTATTCTGAAGGTTGTCTATCCACTCTGTTGATTATTTCTTTTGTCTATTTTTGTTTTTGTTGCCTGAGCTTTTGTGGTCTTAGTCATAAATTCTTTGCCTAGACCAATGTCCAGAAGAGTTTTCCCTAGGTTTTCTTCTAGTATTTTTGTAGTTTGAGGTCTTATGTTTAAGTTTTTATTCAATCTTGAGTTGATTTTTGTATATGGTGAGAGAGAAGGATCCAGTTTCATTCTTCTGCAATATAATTATCCAATTTTTCCAGCACCTTCTCCACCAACTCCTCTCTGAAAGTTAGGCATAACCATATAACTTGTTTTGGCTAATTAAATGTGAACAGAAGTGATATGTGTCCTTTCTGAACACCATTTTTTATTGTTGTAAAAATGCATAACAAAATTTACCATCTTAACCATTTTTATGTGTACAGTTCAGCAGTGTTAAGTACACAACATTGTTGTGAAACAGATCTCTAGAACTTTTTAATCTTACAAAACTGAAATGCTATACCCATCGAACAACTCTGCTTTCCCCTCCACCAGCCTCTGGTAACTACCATTCTACTTTCTGTATCTATGAATTTGATTGCTCAAAGTCTCTCATATAAGTGGAATCATGCAGTATTTGTTTTTGTTTTTGTTTTGACTGGCTTATTTCACTTGGCAAAATGTCTTCAAGGTCTATCTATGTTGTAGTATGTGAGAGGATTTCCTTCCTTTTTTAAGGCTGAATAACATTCCATTGTATGAATATACCACATTGTATTTATCCACTTATCCATCAGTGGACATTTAGATTGCTCCTATCTCTTGCCTCTTGTGAATAGTGCTGCTGTGCTGAAAATCATCATTAAAAGCAAGTGTATAATTTGCCATATTCCCTTTTTCCTGCTGCCCTGCACAAGGAAGTGCACACCAAGATGAGCTTCTCTAAGTCTGGGTCTCTGAATTGTTAAAAATGAGCAGAGCTCCCGGCTGACCCAAGATGGACATGGAGAGTGAGTGAGAAATAATCTTTTATTGTTTTAAGACACCAAGATTTTGGGGTCCTTCTCTTTCCCTAGTGAATACTGATGAGGTTTTCACTTTTAAGATTAAAATTTGACTTCCAAAGTTTGTAGAGAAGAACTTTGGTCAGAGACTCCCATAATGGGGAAGGCTGATATATTTGAGCCCTATTCTTCTCTTGTGTTCCCTCAGTGTACACCTTCTTCTTAAAGTTTTTTTTTTTTTTTGGCCATGGCCATACCCATGGCTTCTCTTTCTTTAACTGGCCAAAGCCTGGAGAAGTCCCAGATTTCCTTTTTCTCATTCCCTATCCATTTATCTTGTTTTCTATACTCAACCATTGCCAACTTCATTGCACCATGTGTATTTGATAGGATTAGGCTTGGCTGTGAGCATCAAACCCCCAAATAACAGTGGCTAAGAAAATAGAAGTTAATTTTTTACCTCACGTGAAAAACTCAGTGTTGATATGGTAGTTCCGTGACCAACAGGGACATAGTCTCCTATCTCTTTGCTTTTTTACTCTCATTATGCACCTTCTATATCTTGGTTAAAGATGCCTGATCCACCTTCATTCCTTATAAGTGTATTTTGGCCAGCAGGAAGGACAAAAGAGAAATAAGTGCCCTCCCTCCCTCTATAAGGTAACTTCCAGAAGGTGCATATGTCACTTCCATTTCCATCCCGTGGTAGAATCTAGTCACATCAGACACATCAAAGGAAGCTGGGAAACATGGTGTTTATTCTGGGCAGTGATACTCCAAGCTTTAAGTAAATAACATGGAGATTCTACTTGTGAAGCAGAGGAAAATTGATATTGAAGTGTAAGTAGCTATGGTAGGCAGAATAATTGTTCCTCAAAGATGCCTACTTCCTAATTCCCAGAATATTTCTGTGACTATGTTACCTCTCATGTCAAAAGATATTTTGCAGATGTGATTAAGGTAAGGACCTTGAGATGGGGAGAGTAGCCTAGATTATCCAGGTGGGCCCAATCTAATCACATGGATTCTTGAAAGCAGAGAACTTTCCCCAGCTGTGGTCAGAAAGGAGCTGTGACTACAGGAGGAGGGTCAGAGAGATTCTCTGTGAAAAGATTCTCTGTGTGAAAAGGACTCAACCCACTATTGCTGGCTTTGAAGATGAAAGGGGTCCATGGATCAAGGAATATAGGTGGCCTTTAGAAAATGGAAAACTTGAGGGAACAGATTTCCCCCTAGGGTCTCCAGAAAGGAACGTAGCACAGCCGACACTCAATGAGATCCATGTTGAACTTGTGACCCACAGAACTGAAAGATAATACATTTTTGTTGTTTATAGCCACTAAGTTTATGCTAATGTGTTATGGCAGCAATAGAAAACTAATGCACTGGCCGTCTCAGCCACAGTGACCCCTTTGGCCACTCAAATATCTGCATACTCTTCCACTCTTCTTTTCACACGTAGAACAGGCTCACCTTCCATCCAAGGAAGAATGCCCTCAAATCCCATCCATTCTTCCAGATATAGTGTCCAGCCCGAAGTCCAAGACCTCCAGGAAATGTTCATTCCTTTTCATCAGGTCTGGATGTGGCCAACTTATCTGCTCCCCAAACATCTTATGTACTGTAATGGGATAGAAAAGACTTGTTCTCTACACTGAGTTCCTTGACTGGCTCATCCGGCAGTCTGATGACAGGTTCTCCTCTTTAGGAGGATTTGCCATGGGAAATCATGACTTATTAGAACACACAACTTCAGAAAGATACATACTCTGCCAGGCTAGCTCTGGGCCTCCATAACCTGTGCCCCACACAGGGTCACCATATAGGGACGTTAGAAGCTAGAGCTCCTCCCTAAATTTTTTACCTAGTCCTGCCTTTACCCTAGTTTGGCTAACAACTCTTCCCGGACCCAAGAGAAAAATCTCTAATGAGGTTTCACATCTGCTTTTGACCCTAAAAGAAAACTATAATAAATTTTAGCTTGAAGGTGAGGATCAACTGACTTTGTGGCAGAAAGATTTAAGAGACTTAGCCCCACAATCTGAGGATCAGCATTGTCTCAAGTGTTGTGACCTATTTGAAAAAAATCCATATTGGCTACTTTCCCTGTATGGAAACTCCCTTTAGAGTAAATTGCCCAATGTGTCAGTGTCTTTAGACTGGAGCAGTAACCCTCACTTCCGATGCCAACATGCCCCTTCTTCCTTATCAAATATATGAAATCACTGTATCCTGTTGATTTTTTCCCTCTATCAACATGGCACAATTAAAATAAATGGCATTCTGCTGCATTTAGGATGTAGAATATTGTGACAGTCACTTTTACCTTTAACTAGGAAAAAATAAGATAAACTAAGAAAGTCATTTTTAAAAAGCCAACTATTGAATGTAAAATATTCTAAAGGAACTAAATTCAAGAGAGGGGACAAATCCTAGAAATTTATATAAATATATAACAATGATAGCAATGTAATCAAATTTTTGAAAAATCTCTCAGAAGTGTTATTTTTCCAGCAAAAGTAAACAATTAAAAAATTAAATTAATTTCTTAAAAATTATTTTTAGTAAACTTAACTTTAGACTTTTGCTGGATATGAGAATATAACTTTTAACTTAGTTGCTAAATTTTATTCAGATGTTGTTGACTTTTTTTAGCACTTAATGTAACTAATAATGGATCAAATAATTTTTGCTGAATTAAATAATAAAATGTAAACTATTTTTATTTAACTTTCAAAGCCCAACTCACGCACAAAAGCATGAGGAACAAATATAAACAGCAGCCTCAAGGCCAACACCAACCCATAGCCATTTGCAGGCCACTTCTCAAAATATGACTTTGAGATTGAGCAATTGAGCGAGAGAAAGTCGTGGATTCACAGCCATCTGTGCATCATAGCTTTGTAGCATTGCTCTGGCATGTATTTTGTGTACTTTTCATGAATTCAGTGTCACTGATGTTCATGTTATAACCCCCCAAAGTCCAAAATCCAACAAGAGGAATTAAATAATATTGAGGAATGAGATTTTATCACGTAGGGTTGAGCTTTGGGTGGCCACGTACCATTGTAATATTACAATTTTTTTAACAACCCCCAAGAAATAATTTTTGCCCAGTTGGGTGCAATAGTGCTCCCACTAAGAATGCATAATGTAAATGAATTTAAACCACTGATAGTATATATTTATAAATTAATTTTTATTATGTATTTGCAAGAAAGATATATTTTTCCTTGAATTGTATAATTTAGTTTTTTGTCTTCTTTTATATGTACAAGAGATAACTCTCCCTCCCCCTCAAATAAACCATTTTTCTAATTTGATTACAGAAGTTAGTAACCCAAAGCACATTTAACAGAAATTCATTTTGGAACATACTTTTCCTAGAGACCTCAGGGATCAGCTTGCGCTGTAGTGTCCAGCCTGAGATCTTTGAATAATTACAAAGGTAGTAATGGGGTGTTGTGAGCTATTTTCAATATTTCAAAATGCCTAGACAAAATCATACTCTTGCTGGAGTTTTTTTCCTTAATTTGCTCCGTCACATAGGTCTTTGTTCCATAAAAATGGAACGTCAATTACCTGAGGAGACTGACATCTCCTAGCCCAATTACCTACTCTGCCTTCTGCCTCCAACAGCTTCCCTTTTTTGTTTACCACCATTCCTAATCCCCCTTAGAGATTTCTCATAATTTTTAACAAAACAAAAAATCAAGCAATTATTGCTCAATAAGTGAATTTTTCTAAGCATAGCTCAAGATTCATAGTTAAAAATTATTAACAGGAGAGCTTAGTAGTGAAAATGTTTCAACTTCTTATCTAGTTTAAAATTCTACAGAGGTATAAAGAGGTCAAATGCATTTTCCAAGGTCATGCAACTGGTTAGTAATGGAGGCAGGATTAAATCCCAAATTTCTGACCAAAACCTGTCATACTTTTTACTACATTAATACTGTCCTCAGCATGGACAGCATAAAACACTTGTACCATAAGTGGCATGAAGGCCATTTTCTAGAGGTTAGTGTCTGCCTTCACACCCTGAGGCTTGTGAAGGCTACTTCTGCCTGCCTGCTTGTGTACCAGGGTGTTGTGTACCAGAGTACAGCAGAAGGCTGGGAGGCAAAATGCTGGTGCAGCATTTTTGACAGGCCCCAAAAGGAAGCCTGTGTTGTCTGTGACCGCTGAGTTGTGCTGTGATAATTGTGGTTCACAGTGATGTCCCTAAGGCACTGCAAGTTCCCAGTATGTGATCTGATGTATCAACGAGTAATTATATTTAGAACAGTTTTAGCATTCACTATATTTGATAGCATTCTGAGGTGATAGTGTGACAACTCTCACACAATTTGCTTAATTGGACTTTAAAATATGATTTCTGGAATACAATTTAATAGAAGACTCAAGGTCTATAGTCATATTACTTATTTTAGTTTATACTTACATTAGTTTACCTTTTGCCTCATCAAGACTTTGCTGACTATTATGGTGTGGTTCTCACTGATTTTTTACTTCTTTGAAGTACTCAAGCTCTTTAAAACACAATTAGTTCATAGATTATACATTCATTCAATAAATCCATTGAGCACCTACTATGTGCCAGACTTGTGCTAGATACTAGGGAGATATTGGTGAAAAAAAATAACTGTAAAGCTTAGAGAATATAAAACTTGTAGCACAAATAAATATAAAATTGCAATTGTGATGAGTGCTGTTGAAGGGAGGGTATGGCTCTTTCACAGTTTATTAAAAGCTGATTTGGTGAAGTTGGGGATAACAGTAAAGGATTCCTTGAGGAAGGAATGATTAAGCAAAATTCTGAAGAAATAGCCTTTAGGTAAGCAAAGAAGGCAGAAAAGAAGCTTCTAGGCAGAAGAACAGCACGTACAAAGTCCCTGTGGCATGAGTATGGTTTAATGACATAAAGGCCAGTGCTGCTAGAGGGCAGAGAGAGTTGGAGGATGTTATGTGAGATGACGCTAGAGTTAGGAGCAGATCATGCATGATTTTTAGGCAGTGTTGGGCATTTTGGCTTTATTCTGAGAACAGCTAAAAGCTTTGAAGGAAGTGGGATGATCAGGTTTGTGTTTTAGGAAATCATCTGACAACATTGTGAAGAACAGATCAGAGAGGCTGGAAGGAGATATTGAGACTTATTAGAAGATATTTTAGAAATAGGAGTGAAAAATGATAATTACTTAGAGCATGAACTCTCAATAGGGGTGATATCTCCCTCGATAGGGAATAATTGGTTCATAGGCGGACCAAAAAAAAAAAAATCTTAGCTATCACTATAGTTTGTGGTCCTCTAATGCTCAATGCGAACTGATCAAATCTTATTTCTTAGAATTTAATTTCTATTGTTGGGTTTTGGTGTTGTTTTGAGGTATTTTGAGCAGCATTGAGATTAAATTCATGAAAGATACACAAATATGTATGGAAGATCAGTGCTGCAAAACTATGGGGAATAGATGGCTGTGACTACAGGACTTTCTCTTGCATGATTATTTCATGTTGAAGTCATATTGCAAGAGGTGGTCTTAGCATGGCTATGGGCTGCTATCGGCCATCTTGTGGATGCTGTTTATATTTGATCCTCATGCTTTTGGATGTGCACTGGGCTTTGGGAATTAAACTAAAATAGTTTACATTTTATTATTTAATTTGACAAAAGTTAATCAACTCCTCATGCATTTTGTCAGATGCTAAAAAGAAAAACTGTTAACCATATCTGAATGGATATCTAGCAGCTAAATAAGTTAAAAGATTTTCTCATATCAAGCGAAAGTCAAAAGTTAGGTTCACCAAAAATAATTTTTAAGAAATTAATTTAATTTTTTCAATAGTTTTGCCTGGAAAATACAATTTGAATGATTTTTAAAATCTTGATCCCATTGCTATTATTATATAATCCTATACATTGCTCATTTGCATATATCATTTGATATATTATAATTTATTTAAGCATATAAATTATATTTAAAGTTACTCAGCATATTCAGTTTTAAAGTTAAGTTAAATGTTGAGAGCTTTATAACTTTTAATTTACTTTTTAACTTGAAAACTTTACCTAGTCTTTCTCAATCCTGCATTGAATAAATCACAGCTATACGGTATATCAGTGGCATTAACATTTCATGGGTGGCGCAATTAAAAAAAAATCTAAAAGTGCTTCTTAGGGAGTGACAATGAAGAAAAGGTTGATAAACACTTGTTGAGTTATAGTAATGGAAGGAGAAATGCAGAACAATGGGCAATTACACAAACTTTTTTGAAGGTAAATCACTAGGACTCAGTGATGAATCTGGTTTGGAGAGTGAGAGAAGGTACAGTGTTAAATATGACTTCTAGGTCTGGCTTAAACAACATAGAACGTTCTGCCAGCCACTGAGATAAGGAAGCACTAGAAGAGCACCAGGAGTTTGTCATTTGCTTGTTTATTTTGTAGGGCCTATTAGCGTGTGTGTAGATTGTGTGTTTGTGTGCACACATTTAAGAAAAGGGTCTTGGACGTATTGACTTTTAGGTACCTGTGGTAGGCAGAATAATGACCCCCTCAAAGTGTTTACAACCTAATCCCTGGAATCTTTGAATAAGTTATTTTACATAGCAAAGAAGAAGTAAGGTTACAGATGGAACTAAGATTGTTAATCAGTTGACCTTAAGATATTAATGGTAATCACCAGGAAAACCACTAGGAAAATAATTCAGAAGTAGATAGTAAAAGATAACTATTGCAAGGGAATTAAAATGGTACACTAGAAATATCTATTTAACACAAAAGAAGGCAGTAATGGAGGAAATGAGGAACAAAAAAAAAAAGACACAACACATAGAAAATAGCAAAATAACAGATGTAAATACTATTTTATCAATATTAAATGTGTAAATTAACTAAATTCTCTAGTTAAAAGACAGATTGGCAGGTGAATTTTTAAAATGTGATTCACTTATGTGCTGCATACAAGAGACTCACTTTAGATCAAAGGTGCAAATAGGTTGAAAGTAAAAGGATGGAAAAGAGATACCTGCAAAAATGACCAAAAGAAAGCTGTAGTGGCTATACTAACATCATACAAAATGGACTTTAAGACCAAAATTGTTGCTAGAGACAAAGATGGACATTTTATAATTATAAAAGTTCAATCCCCCAGGAAGATACAACAAATATAGACATTTATGTACCTAACAGAGACTTAATATATATGAAGCAAAAGCTGACAAAATTGAACAAAGAAATAGACAATTCAACAATAGTTAGAGACTTCAGTAACCCACTTGCCATAGTCAATAGACAAGAAGAAAGAAGATTAGTAAGGAAGTAAAGTTGAACAACATTATAAACCAACTATGTGAGTTGACATCACTGACATCTATAGAACATTCCATCCAACAACAGCAGAATGCACATTCTTCTCAAATACTCATGGAACATTCATCAGAATACACCATATGTTAGGCCACCAAACAAGTCCTAAAAATTTTAAATAATTGAAATCATACATTGTATGCCCATTTGACCACAATGAAATGAAATTGAAAATCAAAAACAGAAGAAAATTTGGAAAATTCACTCGTGAATTTTCATAAAGAACCAATGATTCAGGGAAACTACAGGGGAAACTAGAAAATACTTTGGGATGAATGGAAGTGAAACACAACATACCAAAACTTATGGGATACAATGAAAGCAGTGACCAGAGAGAAATTTATAATTGTGGAAACCTACATTTTTAAAAAAAGTAGTATCTTAAATAAATAACCTAAATTTACACCTTCAGAAAAAAGAAAAAGAAGAGCAAACTTATCCCAAAGAAAGGAGGAGAAAGGAAGTGATAAAGATTGGAGCTAAAATAAACAAAATAAAGGAAGAAAAATAACACAGAAAATCAATGAAACCAAAATTTGGTTCTTTGAGAAGATCAGCAAAATTGATAAATAACTAGACTGACCACAATAAAAAAAAAGAGAAGACTCAAATTGCTAAAATCAGGGAAAAAAGGGGGGATATTACTACTAACCTTATGGAAGTAAAAGGTTGTAATGAAATATTATAAATAATGGTATGCCAACAAATTAGATTACCTAGATTAAAATGGACAAATTCTTAGAAAGACATAAACTACCAACACTGACTCAAGAAGAAATATAAAATCTGAATTGACCTATAATAACTAAAGTGATTGAATCAGTAATTAAAAACTTCCCATCAAAGAAAATGCCAGGACCAGATGGCTTCACTGGTGAATTCTACCAAACACCCAAAGAAGAATTAGCAGCAATCCTTCACAAACTCTTCTAAAAATTAGAAGAGAAAGGAATACTTTCTAACTCATTCTATGAGGCTGCTATTACCCTGATACCAAAGCCAGATAAAAACATTATAGGAAAAGAAAACTACAGACCAATATCCCCTGAGAATCTTCAAAAAAAAAAACTAGTAAATAGAATCTGGCAACACATAAAAGGGATTATGTGCTATGACCATGTGAGATTTATTCCAGGAATCCAAGGTTGGTTCAACACACAAAAATGAATCAATGTAACACAGAATATTATAGAATAAATGAAAAAACTTCACATGATCATTTCAATAGATGCAGAAAAAGCATTTGACCATATTCAACAATCTTTCATAATAAAAATTTTCAACAAACTAAGGGTAGAAGGGAACTTCCTCAAACTAACAAAGGATATCTATGAAAAATCCACAGCTAACATTATACTTATAGTGAACAACTGAAAGCTTTCCCTCTTAGATCAGGAAAGCCAAGGATGTCTGCTCTTACCATTTTATATTCAACAGGAGAAAAAAGGCATCCAGATTGGAAAGGAAGATGTAAATTTATCTCTATTTGCAGACGACATAATCTTATATATAGAAAACCCTAAAGAATCCACAATAAAAGCTATTAGAGCTAACAAACAAGTTGAAGTTTGCAGGATACATGATCTATGTACCAAAGTGAGTTGTCATTATATACACTAGCAATCCAAAAATGAAATTAAGAAAACAGTTCCACTTACAATGGCACAAAAAGAATAAAATACTTAGGAATAAATTTAACCAAAAAGGTGGAAGACTTGTACACTGAAAACCACAAGACATTGCTGAAAGAAATTAAGACATAAATAAATGGATAAATGAATGGAAAGACACCCTGTGTTCTTGGAGTAGAAGCTTAATATTATTCAGATGGTAATACCCTTCAAATTAATTACAGCTATGATACAATCTCTCTCAAAATTCCAACTGCACTTTTTTCCAGAAATGGACAAAGGTGATCCTAAAATTCATGTGGAATGCAAAGGAACCCAGAGTACTCAAAATAATCTTGAAAAAGAACAAAGTTAGAGGATGCATACTTCCTGATTTCGAACACTACTTCAAAGAAACAGTAATTCAAACAATGTAACACTGGCATAAGGATAGACAAATAAACCCATATATGTGTCATAGTTGATTTTTCACAGGGGTAATAAGACCATTCAATGAGGAAGAAATAGTCTTTTCAACAAATGGTGCTGGGTCAACTTGACACCCACTTGCAAAAGAATGAATCAATCAGAATACCTCAGTTCCCAACATTTCTAGATAAAGGAAGTTTACTATGACATGTTTGTAAAAGGCAAAGTAGACATCTCCCTCACATTCTGATTTTAATAGAAGTCTTCCATTTTAAAATGTGGCAGTTATAAAATATCTGTTTTAAAGTTTAAAAGAAAAACAACAACAAAAAGACCTAGAAAAAAGCTTTAACCCTGTCATTTTTATTTTGAGGCTAATAATCCTGCTCATTTTGTAAGTTTGTAGATCTATTACCAATGGAATAAACATTCAAAGGGCAGTGTTCAATATTGAGAAAGTGAGATCTTTTTTGAGGAAGCAGACGGTGAAACAAGACACAAGGGATAACTCTGGGCAGAGAGAGGGGACTCCTGCCAAACTCCTTTCCTGCCTGTTACAGTCCACACATATGTGTGTGGTTGCAATTGAGCTTCTCTAAGGCCCTGTTCCATTCCAGAGGCTGATAAAAAATGTGACCATTTAGCTACAAATGGAAATCTCAGAGTATGTGAAGCATAGCAACCAGGAAAGCGTCCCGAGGAAATAACCCAGCAACAATCAGAAAGTTAAAAACAAAGCAACCCAGTAACCAAAACATAACCCAGACAAACTATGGAACCAAGGAAAGAAGGAAACACTCTGGGCGGGGTGAAGACGCTCTGTGTTAGATTCAATTTGGCAGCGTCACAAGACATGTACTTGCTCACTCATAATTAGCGGATACCTACTGTGTACCAGTGCTTTGCCAGGACCTAGGTATTCAAAGTTGAATAAAAAATAGTCCCTGTCTTCAGTGAAATAATGATATTATGTACTTTTAAGCCCCAGCAGTACAGTGTGATAAGTGCTAGGATAAGGCATCTGCAATGTGCCATGGTAGCGCAGAAGATGTGGGGAGTTTGGGGGTGTGTTTGAGATGTCTTTGGGACTTTCAAGTGGAACTATTCATTTGGCAGATTTATAGGCCAGAGACTGGAGTAGACAAGCTGAATGGTGATATAGATATAGGAATACGTATAGGTAGCAGCCGAAGTCACGGGTTTGGAGAAAGTAATGAGGGTGTAATGAAAATGAGTGCAGAGCCCTGGGATGCATTGACATTTAAATGAGTGCAAAGCTCTGGGTGCATGGACATTCTGAGACAAGGAAGATGGAAGGAGGTAGAATTAAACCAGGGAAGCAACAGAGATGGAAGGAGAGAGCACCAAGAAGTAGCTCATGCTGCAAAGCACTCCAAAGTATATGTTGAATTTGGAAAGGAGGTGGTCACTGGGACATTATCAGAGCAGCTTAGAGCAGTGCTGGGAGGAAGTCATGAAAATTTAGGAAAGAGGGAAAGCAAATGGAAATATTTTCATGGTATTGTAAAGAAAAATCTAGCAAGCTTTGTATTTGAACAGCACACTTTGATACAGGCTTCAAGCAGCTATTCTTGTAATCATTTTAGGCTCTATTTCAACTCTTTGAGCATCATTCAAATGAGATCTATGGTTAAACCCTGAGAAACCAGGAGTGAGAGTATGAAGTGAACTGACACTTTGAGTAATTATCAGGTGCAAGGTCCTTTATATACATGATTTCATTTAAATCCCACAAAACCATTTAAAGAAGTTACCATTTTTAGTTTAAGATTCAAAGGAATGATACAAGTGAGGTATGAGTTAGTAACATTGCCTACTAAGCTCAACTTTTATCACTTTGCTTTGATTTTATAGCCTCAGCCTTTCAGTTCTCTTATGGGTCTTCCAGGTTTTGAAAAGCCTTGGGTTTTCTGTGATCCACCTGAATACTTCTTTGAGGGTCTACCCCACCTTCTGTTCCGAGCTGCGTTACAGGTTCATCGCCTACATCTGAGCCACCCGCTGTCGGTGCTCCTGGCTCATCGCTTAGCCAATCTCTCTTCTCCTAGTCTCAGGGGATCCGCAGACTTCAACCTCTTTATTCTTTTTTTTTTTCTTTTGGTCATAAATCACAAAGATCATGTGGCATCTACCTAGAACCTGTGTGCAGTCCTACCATGATTTTAGTCTGACTGGAAAGATGTGCTCTGAGCAACTAGTTTAAATCAGTTACCTGCCGCTCGTATTCTTATTTCATATTGGGTTGAACTGTATGAAACAGCCATTTGTGGACTTCAGAAAAATTGAGTGTCAGCAATTCCATGTAGGCTTTAGGTGATCACCTGAGCTTTGTTATGGACTAGATGTTTGTGTTCCCCCAAATTTCATATGTTTCACCGTATCCTCAAAATGGGATGGTTTTAGGAGTTGGGGCCCTTGGGAGGTAATTAGGATTAGATGAGGTCATGAGGGTGGGGCCCTCATGAATGGGATTAGTGCCCTTATAAGTGTCATGACAGAGCCTGCCTCCCCTTTCTGCTCTTCACCATGTGAGGATACAATGAGAAGCTGGCAGTCTGCCACCTGGAAGAGGGCCTGCACCAAAGCCTGACCATGCTGGCATCCTGATCTCAGACTTACAGCCTCCAGAGCTGTGAGAAATAAGTTTCTGTTGTTTATAAGCTACCCAGTGTATGGTACTTTTTTATAGCAGCCTGAGCTGACTGACACAAGCTTCATGGAGGAAGTGATGGGAATATTGATTCTTGGTGCTTTTCTTTGATTTAATGTTTATATGATTTTTGTGTATTTTAGTTCTGTTTTAAAATTTGTTATTTACATATTATTAAGGTCAGTCTACTATTTTAATGTCTAGGAGAGGTATTAACTTTTATAAAACAGGACCCCAAAATGGTGTAGATTAACTGAGGCTCCTCTTTAAAGCTCTCTATTGTTTAGAGGGTACAAACCTAAGAAGCTGAGTTTTTATAGCATAATTTTTTAAATAAGACACTATCAAGAACTGGTCTTTTTAGGCCACATGTGGACAACTCCAGGCACTCTAATCAGATCTCTGTGTTGCTGAATAATGTACCTTATACAAATTCATATCTGGGGCTAAACCTCAACCCACTTTAATTTCTCAAGCAACATGTGAACAAAAACCGTATTTGCTTTAAATATCACAAGCTTTGTGTTCATGTTGACTTATAATATTAAGATTAAATCACGTAGCCAAAATGCCTACTTTTTATTTGGTTTAAAATTTCATTTAAATACTATCTTATTTCCTAGAGGCTTAGACTCTTAAATCAGAAAGTCTATTTTATGTTATACTCTAAAATCGAGCTATTAGGTTTAAAAAGCTCACCAAACATGAACAGAATGCTAACACCACCTTCATATGATTCTGAAGTAGAATAAAGGAACCTCAAACTGGAAGGTCATTGAATTCAAATCCCATCTCTTTATATGCTTAAAGAGCCTATAAAGCAGCTCTTCAAGCATAAAGTTATAACGGTTAATGTAAATATTCCTTACACTTTGAAAACATCTAACTCATCTAACTTTAACTTCAATCCCTTTGTCCTAACTGTAATCTCTGGTTCCATTATAAACATATTATATTTAATTCACCTCCAATTGATAATCCTTCCAATTTTTTAGGGAAACTATGATTTTCTTTTAAGGTCAGCTTCCTTATGTGATTTTGACATGTAGGGCTATTTTGGGGGCAACAAACAATATCCTTCCATTCCTACTTTTCCAGCATTGGTATTGAATCCAGAAGGAAAGAAATAAAAAGACAAGTGTCTGTGAAAAATTCCAAAATAGAGTTATTTAAGAAATGTTTTCTTATTAAGAAATTCAGAAAAATAATGAATTGGAAAGAGGAATGTATACTTGGCTGTGGAGATGGTCATTTGTTGAAAGTAAGACAAATCTTCTCCATCAGAAGAAGGAAATGGTTGCATATGAGCTAATAGTTTTGTAGGAAAACTCACAAGTATTACAAGGACAAAACTGTGAAAACTACATATCCAGTTTTAGTCTGGAAAGTAACTGGGCTAGGTGAAGGCTAGGTGGGTTGCAACCTGTCAGAGAATATGGCTTCTGTAATGGTTTGGGAATGGAGTCTTGTACCAGAATTTAAAATCCTTAGTAAACTGCCAATATTGAGAAAGGGAGAAGCCTTGGTGATGGGCACTGTTAGTTGAAGGTTGTCACAGAGCAAATACAACTGGGTGAATAAGATGAGATTCCAAAGGCATAAAAGGAGACAGGGAGGGCAAGCCTTGGCTTTCATATCTGTGACCTTATTGTAGAGTAGTCTAGTCAGAGAATGTTAGAGCTGCTTCTACTGTCCCATTTTCAGATGACAAAATTGAGCCTCAGAGAAAAGCTGTTTGGTGGTAGAACTGAGATTTGAACCAAGAAACTCTGTTCCCAGTCTTGGGGGAAAACGTGTATTATTTAACATCACCTATTATGTTCTCATTAATTATTGCTAAGGTACTATTATAATAAAAGTGATGCTGCGGTTTCATGTAAATGCATACAAATGAATATTATCATCATCATTACTATTTTTACTGAGCATTTGAAAAGGAAACTCTTGTATCCACCCCAGATAAAAGACTCAAATAATCCCCTAGAAGCCTGAGGACCAGATTCTAGGTCAAACCTCTAAACTGGCTTGATTCCTCATCCAGCTCCTGGCCTCCAGCTTTCTTAGTGGGAAAGGATTATTGATCCTCCTCAGTGAAGGTGTATTGACAGACCATAGGGTTTTTTTGCCCCTCCATTGGATGTTGCATAAAGAGTCGGGGTTGTCACTCTTCTTTGCAAGCGAGAGACCACGATGGGAAGAGAGGGTCAGGCATCTCCAAATCCTTATATTTTCCTAGTTCCCCTTTTGTAAGTTCTCGTTGTTGCATGTAGTCAGCAGGGCTCCTGAGGCAAGCCATGACCGAACATCTTGGCAGTACTCTCGTTAGCAGCAGTGCCCAGCTCCCAGGGACTAACCCAGTTAATGGTAGCTCCTCTTTGTTCCTGGTGACAGGGCCTTCCTGGGGCTGCTCCAGTTGCCAGCCAGAGCTCCTAAGGAGAAGCAGCTCTATCAGAGTCTTCCAAGTCCCAAGCTCTGGCTCCTTCAGCGGCAAGACAGCTCTCCATTATTCTTTCTAAAGACTTTCCATGTCCCAATTCCCACTGAATCTAGCCGTGTTTTCCAATCTGTGGACTTCAGATCCCTGGGACGTCACTGGATCACTGCAAGAACAAGTGAATCAATATGTACATGAAATACGTCTATAAATCAAATAAATAATATTAATCGTTATTGTGCTATATATCCTGTACTGTGCCAAGCCTTTTGCATACATTATTTCATGTAATCTTCACAAACATGCTAAGAAGTAGGTGTAAGGATCACCCCCATTTTACAGGTAAAAACTTAGCCTCAAAGAGGTTAAGCACATTGCTTAAGATCATGAAACTAGGAAATGGATAAACTGGTCTTCAAACCCAGGTCATTTAAGTGCCTAAGTATTATATAATTTATAGTAGATTTTTGTGATTTTTGTCTTTTCACTATTTTTCTACACTGAAAGTACCTTAACTATCATATGACTGGTATGCGATATGGTATTGTTAAAGAGCTCTTTCAAGATTCTTGCTCAAAGCTTTTTAAAAATATGGTTGAGAAAAATGACTTTGTACATCAATGGAACATCATATTTGCCCCTGCTGTTTTAGCAGCACTCCGCTGTTCCTTAGGCAGGGATCCCACCGCTGAATGTTCCCTTGGATCAAATGAGCAACAAGACACTTCTCAAGCCTTTGAGTTACATTAAAATCGTCAATTCTGACACACAAAAAAATTGAAATAAACAAAACAAGGTAAAATTAGCTTAACTGGCTGGCTATTTCATTTGTCTGTTTATTAACCCATGCAATAAAATTTTTTATTGGCTCCTATCAGGCATTGAGTTAGGAACTAGAGTTAGGAACAGCCTTCAAGCAAGAAATGGCATTTGTCAATTGCAAGAAAATGTGACACCTGACTAGTTACTTTGCCTGCTAAAACTCTTTCATTCTTTGTTTTTTATATTTATATTCTAGATACCCTCACCCAAAAGAAATTACTTAGAAAACACAAAACTTAAGAAATGTAGATCAATTAGAATTTCACTGTAAAGAATCATCAGGTTCTACCTGGTCTGCGCCTGAGGCCTCTGAAACTTCACTCCCCATCGGTCACTCTACAGAGACCTTAGACACCATGGCTGCTGGCTAAATCTTTCAATCCAGTTTAGCACCTTACCGTGGGGGGGCTCTGTTGGGCACAAAGTGGGGGATTACAGGGAAATTTCTCAAAAAGCCTTTAGTTATTTCGATTCTAAAGAAAAACTATGACGAATAGATTTTTGGGAAATTCTACTTCAAATTTTTAGGTTAGAATTAGAAGACAAGAAAGGAGAAATTTAGGGAGCTTTTGCCTACCTAGAAATCAGTATCAAGACAGCCTTGCTGCTATCCCCAGTAGTATGTCCCACATCTAAAAATTGGGTTTGGCCACTGCCTCTGGGCCTGGATGCTTCTTTCTCTGAGTCTGCATTTCTTTTTCTAACACCTTGGCAATATTGAAGCCCTGCTACCTGCTGGCAGACTTGCCTGGTGCTGTCTGCTCAAGTCACCTGTCCTGGATCCTCCATAATCAGGCTCTGCCTGCTTGGTTATGTAGTGATTAATACTCCGCTTGGCTTACCTTTCACTTGGATGTTGCTCTGTCTAATGATAACCATTTTCTTTCATTCAACAAATATTTATTGAGTGTCAGGCACTGTTCTAAGACCTGGAAATACAACAGTGAACAAAACAGAAAAAAACAAAAACACCCTGCCTTCATGAAACTTCACATTCTAATAACTGTCAAAGCCCGGTGAACTGGATTGTCCCCTCATCTGCCACGGCTGGATACTTTCCCCTGTAACTAAAGATTCTATCTCTAGGTCCTAACTCTGTATAGTCTGCTGTCCCACTGCAATGAAGGGAACCCACCTCTTACAGGATAGAGTGTGTTTTCAGAAGAAAGGAAACATGACCAAGAGCAAGTACATAGGGGTAGCATAAAATTAGAGATCAAAATCAGTTGAGACTTGCAAAAATTCAAGAAAGAATAGACACAACTTTTAAAGTTTATTTAAAAAAGAGGAACAAGGAGACAACATGCTATTGGGTGGAGTCAACTCACCAGTGATCTATTGTTGAAATATTACTTAGGAAAGACCAAGCTCTTCCACCTCAGTTTTACTTCTGTCTTCTTACAGAGTAGAGTAGGGAGGGCAGAGTCAGGACAGGAGAGACTCCTTAGCAAGAGAAAGAGAAGCTCAAAGTGGGAGAACCTAATTATACTCTGAATAGTTTCCCAACTCTGATAAATTGTATCCCAGTGTTCTGTGGAAAATATTCAAATTACACTGCTGGTCTAATCTGTAAAGAAAGTAGAACTGTAAGGAATGGTAGAAGTGCCAGTAAACTGGGCATAGATAATCACCCTTCCTATTTTCAAGAAGTGGAGGAAGGGAGATTTTGCATAATAAACATCAGTGACTAGTTGTTGGATTTCTTTTTGTTTTGGTATATAAATTAGGTATTAATAGTCAAGGCCTACAGACATTTCTTTTGGGACACAAACAGGGTGTGGCCATGGCAGCCAGTGGTCTTGGTGTGCTGACCTTAGACAGGAAGGCCTGAGAAGTGGCACGACCCTCCGTGGGCAAGAATCTTCTTCAGTTGCTCCAGGTCTTCACTGCGCTTCTTGTCCAGACCGTTGGCCAGGACTTGGCTGTAATTTCCATCCTTCACATCTTCTGTCTGTTTAAGAACCAGTCTGGGTTCTTGTACTAGCCTGGATTCAGCATGATGGTGACCACAAGAACTACCTCACCCTCAGTGAACCCTCTAACCTCTTGATGAGGTCAGTGTCTATTTTCCTCAGTACCACATGAGCATATTTTTGCCTCATATCCTAATGGCAGTGATGGCAAAGGCTATTTTCTGCCACCCATTGATGTTGGTGTTGAGTACAGTCATCCTTTGCTATGTGTGGTGGATTGGTTCCAGAATGCCTAGTGGATACCAAAATCTTCAGATGCTCAAGACTCTTCTATAAAATGGTGTAGTATTTGCATAAAACCTATGGGACATCCTTCCGCATACTTTAAATAATCTTTAGGTTATATATAATACCTAATACAGTGTAAATGCTATGTAAATAAACAGCTGTTACACTGTATTATTTAGGCAATAACGACAAGAAAAAAGGTCTATATATGTTCCGTACAGATGCAACCATCCATTTTTTTTCCCTGAAAATTTTTGATCCTAGGTTGGTTGAATCCATGGATGTGGAACCCCCAGATATGGAGGGCTGACTGTATTTGCAAAATGTGCTGGAATTTATCAGGGATTATTAGAGATATGGCAGTAGAATGCATTTCTCTCCTATGAGAGAGAAATGTTGGATTTTTTGGAAGTTTGTTTGGAAGCTTCTAGATCAGGAGTGGGCAAACTATGGCCCACAGGCCAAATGTAGCCCATTGTTTATCCTTGTAAATAAAGATTTATTGCAACGCAGCCATGCCCATTTATGTACATATTGTCTAGGTCTGCTTTCATGCTACAACAGCAGAGTTGAGAGGTTGACCATATGGCCTAAAAATCTAAAAATTTACTATGTGTCCCTTTATAGAAAACTTTGCTTCTAGGTTAAAAAACCACTGGGCACTAGGACTTGAGTTAACTAAGAATAGGTATGTCTAATGAAACAATTATTTAAAATTAGGTTTTCCAGATAGATAGATCAGGGAAATGTCATTCACATTGAGCATCTGGTCTTCACTAAAAATTCAACCACCATTTCTTGAGTGTTTACTATATTACAAGCACTGGGAATAGAAAGATAAATAATTGTCTGGTAGAGGAGCCACAGACATAAGGATATAATTCCAAATAAAGTAGTATTTGCTATGAGAGAAGTATGTCTAAAATGGTGAAAGAACTCTGGGGGGGAGGGGGGCACTTTACCAACCTGAAGAAGACAAAGTGCAAGTTGAATACTGAAGAACGAACAGGAATTAGTATTGTGATGAAGCAAGATTCCAAGCAGAGGGATCTGCTTCAGCAGTGGCACAAAGCATGAGGTAGCATGTTTACTGGGAAAATAAAACTCAGTGTGATATTATTATAAAGTGTAAAGTGGGAAATGGCAGGAGATGCAGGTTGAAGCCAGGTTCAAAGAAGGAATTTTTTGCCGTGCTGATGAATTTGAACTTGATTATAGAAGCAAAGGAGAACCACTGAAGCATTTTAATTGCTGGAGTAAAACCGTCAGGTTTGCAAATTATGTGAGCCCCTTTGGCAATGATGTGAGTCAAAACAGGAAACAGGGAGTCTGGCTCAGAGGTTATTGATAAAATCCAATCAAGAAGAGGTTAGTGCCCAGACTAGGACACTGATGGTATAAGCTGAGAGGAGAAATGCATTTGAGAAATATAAGAAGTGAAATAGGCATAATTTAGTAACTGATTAGATTCAGTGATGTGAGAGTATGACAAATCTAGAATAACACATAGATTTCTGGCATGGTACCTAGACAGGTGATGCTATTAGTTGCTGACATGGGGAAATCAGAAGAAGAACAGGTTTGGGCATGGGAAAGATGAAGAATTCAGTTCTGAACATGTTGATATGAGGAACCTGTAGATTATCTATTTGGAGATTTCCAGGAAGCAGTTGTATGTATGATTTTAAAACTTAGGGGAAAAATGAAACTAAACATCCATCAGTGTACAAGTAGTGATTAAAAATATAGTAGAAAAGTATGTGGGTTAGAAAGTCATGGATCCAACTGGAACCATCAAGAAATCCAACATTTTCCATTGATGAACAGAGGAGTAACCTATGAAGGAGAGACCAAGAAAGAACTGTCAGATAGTCAGGAAGAGGGAACATTTTCCATAAATTACTTATAAAAATTAATAAATATGGCCTGGATAAAAGGATATCAAGCAAATTGAAACTAGTTAAGTGAGCATATCTACATAGGCTCTCCATTGTATTCACCATTTCAATCAATGTCTTAGATAAAAGGCAGGCTCTTTAAATGTTTGGATTATGTGAAGGTGAGAGGAATAGAAAATACATTACATAAAAGAATTAAGATATGAGAAGGTCTTGACTGGCTAGAGCCACAGACTCTGCCTAATAAAATAAAATTTAAAAAGGATTAAATTTTCAGTGGCACAAGTATAGGTTGGAGGTAATAGGACTTAGCCATTGATTGTAGGAAGAAAAAAATTATAGGAGCTAGTTGATAATTAACTTAATGTGAATCAACAAAGTGGCTGCCCAAAAGAGGTAAGATGACTTTGGAATGATCTAATAGGACCATAGTACTAGAACAGTGGTTCTCAAACTACACCTTAGAATCACATGGGATGATCCTTCTTCTGTTCAAGCCACACTCCATACCAGTAATATCAGAATCTCTGAGGGGCCAGACACCTAGGCATCAGTATTTCGAAAAACTTTCCATGTGATTTCAATGTGAAGCCAAATTTGAGAACAAGTGAATAGAATTGACACTGTTAAAGAAAAAAATATTCAAAACACTTGTTAAAGACAGTAGGACAGACTTTATTCAAGGCAGGGAGCATATGGTGATAGGTATAGGGACCACTGAAATGGAGTCTTGCAGCAAGGGAGAGAGATTGGGCTCTACTTCAACTCCAACAAGGACAAGTGGGGATTAATAGCCAAGGCACATGGTGGGGGTCAGTGGGTGGAAGGTTACTAAGAGGAAACCTCAAGGGTAAGGGGGTTTCTGGCCAAATGGACTTGATGGGATTATTGCGGAAGGCAGGCCAGGGTGATAAGGTATCAAGGGTCCTCAGATACCAAATCCCCACCAAGGGTGTGGGATCTTCCCTAAACTGACTTAGGATTCTTGCTTAAACTGAATTCTACAAGGACAGAGAGGGAAGCCCAAATTCAGGCCTACTCAAACAAAGGACTCAGAGAAGCCTGACTAAAGTTTTGGTCAAAGGAGAGTCTTTGTAAAGAATAAGAAGTGGAAAAATATTTTTTTATGGGAGCAAAAAATGGCTTTCCTCTGCCATGCTAGATTCTTTGGCTGGGCTACAAATTAAATTGAGATAAGACAGATTAACAGGAGAAAAACCATACTTAATTCTGTGTGTATGCATGGGAGTCCCACAAAATATGCGACTCAAAAAAGGGTCAGATGGTCGACACTCATATAGCATCCTGAGCTACGGAAAGGAATAGGGGCCTCAGGCTTCTGAGGGGAGGGTGAAGGGAGGAAATGTATGGTGAATAAAGGTTCTTTTGTTATGCAGGTAAAAAGTCTCTCAGGTTAAAAAATTATCTGGAGCAGCCTTCTTCCTGATACAGATACTTTACCAATGTAGATTTCCTTTACACATGTAAATTTCTTTTATAAAAGAACAGCTTTTCAGAGCTACTCCTGTGTCTGCAGTTTCTCAGAATAACCAGCTCAAAATATGCCAGAGAAGTATATTTTGGGGTGGCATATTCTGGTCTCCTACAGTCATATTTTGAGGTGGTATATCCTGAGCCCCAACAGTTTTTAGCTGGGGGCAGGATGCATTAGAATCATCTGGGGGTAGTGTTTTTCAAAATACACATGACAGAGTACTTCCTTCCCAAGGTTCTGATAGTCCTTTGAGGTTTGGGTTCTGATGCATCATCCTATTCCAGGTAGGTTGAGAACCACTGGTCTAGAATCACTCTAGTTTGCACTGTTCAGACCATACCTAATGTCTTTGAGTTTGTTCTGGCTGCCTTTCTTTTAAAAGGCTGTAGGTAAGAAGTCTCAAACTGGTGGTCACATGCTGGATCTTTGGCCTTGGGGGAGGAGGATCAAAAAAGTGAAATATTGTCAACAGTAAAAAAAAATGTTTTTAATTTCACATAATCTTGATTTTCAGATTCTCTTGAAAACTGGTAAGATCTGGCAGATCTGAGCTTACCTTGCCCCTGCAATAATCAACTGGAGCTGAGTAGCTGCTGTCCCCTTTACAGCAGGCCTTGTATTCTCCAGCCCTTAGTTCATTTATTTACATTCCCAGCTAAGCTCCTATAGATGCTTGAGTTGGCTACCCCAGTGGACAAGGCTCTAGGAAAGGGAGCAGGAAGGTGCAAAAATCTTAAAGTCATGTCATTTAAGAAGTGCTTTTAAGTAGCTGGGATATTAGAAGAGAAAACTCAGGAGGGTTCTTCGCATTTTTGGAGCACTGTCATGTGGAAAAGGAATTGGATTTCTTTGGGCCAAGATAAAGAACTAGGACCACCAGGTAGAAACTACTGGGAGACAAATCTGGACTCCATATGCCAACTAACTTTCTAATGAGGAGAACTGGCTAAAGAGAAAAAGATGCACTTACAGATAGTGAGTTCTCAGTCGTGGAGATATGTCATGTTAAGTTTCCTCTGTGGGATGTGGCAGGTTTGGGATAGGCATGGGGGTGAGAATTGTAGCCACGGTTGGAGTTGGGTGTGGAACCTGATACCATTGGACCAGGGGCCTTGGCGTCTTGGACTGTTCTTGAGCTTGGGGGCATAAAAGGGAAGATGTGGGGTGGTGCTGGCAAGATTAACTCAGGTCTTTCTATCTTAGGCACAGGTGGGCCAGGAGTGCTAAAAGACTAGTCAGCCCTGAGATGGAACATGGGGGATACCCAAGCATTAAATGAGAATATGTGCATAGGATGGTAGACAGAGCATGTGTTGTTCTGGCGTTAGACTTCTTGAGTCCTGAAACCACTATTTTGTCTCTCTGTGCTTCAGTCTTTTCATCTGTAAAATGAAGAAATGAATACTATGTCATAAGGTAGAATTGTGAGGATTAAGTGACATAACCCATATAAAGTTCTTGGAAGAGTGTTTGGAACAATATACAATTACATAAATACATCATATATTAAAGCAATTTTTTTATCTATTGTATAGCATTTAGGTTGCTCCCAATCCTGGCTGTTACTGCAAGCTTGATTTTTTGATATACTGACAAAAATTGCTTGAAAGTCACAGCAATAAACATTTATAAGAACATAGAATTGGTAATATTTTTCCAGAGTAAAGGGACTAGGTAATCCAGAACTTCCTTTCTCTGAATGGACTAGTGATCTAGCTCTCTGATGCCAACTCATTGGTCTAGCATATTGTTTAGAAACCAAGAATAATGCGTTGTACTTTGCCAGCATGAGAAACTCACAAAACAAAGCATTTCATCAAAAGAAAACTATTAAAAAGAAATTTTTTTCCTAAAAGAGATGGCAAAAAATTCTTTAGTGGTTTTTATCACTAGTCTCAAAACCAAGTAATAAATGGACAATTAAAAGTGATGCAGGAAAATTTATCGATCACTGCATCCAACAAAAGCAGATTATACTTTTTTTTCAGGTTGTGCACAGAACATTTACCAAGGTACACTATATACTGGGCCATAAAAATGTCTCAATAAATTTAAAAGTATTCAAGTCACACAAAGTATGTTCTCTGACCACACAGAATTAAATTAGAAATCAATTACAGAAATATCTGCAGAAAACTCTGTGAATATTTGGCTTGCATCAACATCCTTCTCAATAATCCATAAGTTGAAGAAATCAAAAAGGACATGAAAAAGTATTTTGAGCTGATTGAAAATGAAAAAGCAACATATCAAAATTTGCAGGATACCTTTAAAGTGATACATATGGGGAAAATTTTTAGCACTAAACATTTATGTTAGAAAAGAAGAATGGTCTCAAATCAATGTAAAGAATCTGGAATTGCCAAAACAATTTTTAAAAAGAACAAAGGTGGAGAATTAACATTACCTGGTTTCAAGACTTACTATAAAGCTACAGTAATCAAAAGTGTGGCATGACACCAAAATTATCCATAAAACTAAAAATGGGTAAATTTGACTTTATCAAAATTAAAAACTTTTGCTCTTTGAAAGACACTATAGAAGCCAAAGGAAAACTCCTTTGGCCCCTGAAGGCTCACTGAAAATCAACTGACAAAAGGCAGATTCATAGGAGAAAAGGCAGATTCATACGAAATTCATTTTAATGTGTATAGCACAGGGAAATTGTAGGAGAAGGATGACCCAGTAACCCAATGGGTTACAGATGCTTATATATCCTTCTTCACAGGGGAAAAAGGGAATGTGGGTGATTTTAAGGGGGATATATTTTAAGGGGGATAATGATTTTTAGGGCAATTCAGTGAGCTTGGAGAATAATGGCCTGGGACAAAGTCCATTGGGCCTGCAGAGCAGTGTGACAGAAGTCTGTCCACTGGTGTTGACTGACTTCAGTCTTTCTTCCTGTGGTATGAGTTAAGTTTAAGAAAACTTAGGGAAGGCAATTGTGTTTTTCTTTGTCAAGTTTGTGAACTAAGTAGATAAAGGAACTTCAGGGAATAACTTCATCCTGTGCTTTGGGAGAGACAGAGGATTTAGAGATGGGGATGGAGGAAAGATCAGAGAGGCCTTGAGGCTGCTTCCTCAGTCCAACATGTCAAAGTGCCATATTTGGGGGTATCGATTTCTGTGCCCCACCATTCCCCTGCCTGAAACTTCCCTAGAAGTTTTACACACTAAAAGCTGAGTTGGTGGCTGTGGGGAGAAAAATCAAGTTAGTAGCTGAATAGCAAAGGATCCCATTAAACCAGTCTCTCGTTTCTGGGAATAGTCTAGTCCAATTGAACAGTTGTATCTCATTTTTGAAGATGGCATTGCATATAGGCTCTCAAAGCTGGGCCTCTATATGTGATGCAGGCAAACAGGTCTTTAATATGAGGTGTTTTTATGGAAACAGAAGGGGAAAAAAGGTCAATGTCTAGAGCAGTCTACAAGCTTGTCCTTCTAGAGTCTGGAGGGCAGTTAGTAGAGACCAGTGGCAATCTGACGGATTTTATTGGATTGTGGTTTGTGTGTAAAGTTTGTCCAAATATAAATTGTTACAGTGATTTTTTTCTTCAAAGCCAAGTTGACCAGCTTCAGCTTTTAAGGCCTCAGGAAAAAGGCAGTTTTAATTTCAGTGAGTCCAAGTCAGAAAAATGAGAAAAAAATTTGGAAATCCTTGTTTGGAGATTTGTGACCAGCAAAGAATTCAGAATTCAGTCCAAATTGTAGGCAAATAATAAAAACTCAAAAACAACGAATAGGGCTAGAATCTAATAACAGGTGCATTGTTACATTTTCTTCTGAAACACAATTTTTCTCTCTCTGGTGTCCCATTTCTACCAAAGACATTTATGACAAGATTAATTTGTTTGTAAAATAAGTGTAGTTTCATTAACTTGGCCTAATTATTTATATAAAGCTTGGTAAGAATAGTGATTTGTCATACAGGCCCTTCTTAAGTTGGCCTTGCTGGAACTTTTCCTAAGGAATTTCAGATTAAGCTTTTTAAAGCCTCTTGCGGCAAGGAAGCTGAGCCAAGGATTTGACTCACCCTCAGACTATGTCTGTAATACCTGTACAAATTGGGTGAATCCCTCTCTTCTCAAAGTCCCCCAAATATCTTGAGGTCCCTGGTCCTGTCAGAAGTGACATTCTTTACTTACTGTAAGGCAACCATGTGAACCAGGTATTTAAGGTATCACTTCAGTTTTTCCAAGGGCTTCTATTGGCTTCATAATGTTAACCTCAGTTCCTTAACGCTGTCTTACCATATCTGAAAATATGATATTCCAGTCAAAACTTTGGTAAAATAGTGTTTCCAATTGTGTTCTGTTATAAGAAGAACAGATTATTATTGAACATATGCAAATAACTATATTGCCGTAAAATAAAAATACTCGTGAATAGTTTCTGAATTCTGGGGTGAGCAGATAGAGAGAAAGACAAATGTTTCAATTTCATTCAAAAAGTATATTTTGTCCAATTGTTATAAAGCTTAAAAGAAAAAAGTGTCCTTAATTCTGGAAAACAAAACATAAAGAATCAGCAATATTTCAAACAAAAAAGTTATAACAAATTATTTCAGTCTAATGTAATTAATTCTTATTCTGCTTGATGTTAGGTTAGCAATTTTTTGAGTCTATTTTTTTCCGTTAGAGTTCTAGAAATTTTTACCCAGTCCAATGATACAATCTCAAAGTTGTCAGAAAACTGTATTTATCAGAGTTCTTTCCATCCTTTCTATGAACCTCATTGAAGACATAACACTTTAGGATTTGAAGAGTTTTCAGGAAAAAAAGCATGAGAATAAAGCAATTAACTTTAGACAAGACTTAAAATAGCCATGGTTTAAAGATGCAATTGACAAGGAAATTTGGTTATTTTCTGTGGCCTACAACAATTTAATGTAATAGTCATAATTATGACTGATAACATATACCAGGACATATCAGATTTTTTAGACTCCCATACAATTTTTAAACACATATGTCAATAGAATATCCATACAAATATAACTAAAAGAAAAAGGTTAAACATCATTTATTATTTGACAATGCTTCCCATATAATTTAACATATCAAATAAGCCTATTCATTATTTCTCTTTTGGATGCCTCTGGGCCCTCTGAAACATCCCAAGCTAGTTTAAGGTCAAAAAGACTTAATTTTAGATTTTGAAATTTGATTTTGGGAAACCTTTCAAATATGTGAAAGGCTTAAAACAATCAAAATAGGAAAGGTTTAAAACACTCGATCAAAATAGAATCTCAGGTCACTGTGAAGTAACAGCCATTCATTTAACCAAAGTGATAATTAAAAGATTTCAAAAAGCAAAAATATTTGCTCTTTGATAGCGAGGAGACTCAGTTTTCCAAATAATGAAAAGACCTACTAAAGACAGCACGAGGTACGCAGAATATGTTTCTCTCATCCCTCTTTTTTTTTTTGCAGTTTACTCAAAAATTGAACAAAAATATTTTATTATTTCCTTATCAATACTACATGAAAATCTTGCTTAAAAAAGAAAACCAAATTATAATTTTGTATTAGTGGGGTTTTTTTGGATTCAGAGTCTCACTCTGTCACCAGGGCTAGAGTGCAGTGGCGTCATCGCAGCTCACTGCAACCTCCAACTCCTGGGCTCAAGCGATCCTCCTGCCTCAGCCTCCCAAGGTGCTAGAATTACAGGTGTGAGCCACCGTGCCCAGCCTAGTGTATTTTTAATACTAAAGCTAATTTTAATAAAACCTTGTGAACAAATTCATCCAATCTCAGTTGGCTTTGACCACACAAAATAAAATTTCCATAAATGTTTTATAATCTCTTAAAATTTTTTTCAGTCTCTTTTCTTTCCCCAATTTTTTATACCCATTTAGTTTTATCTATATCATTTTTTTCTCCATTCATTTATTCTGAAACAATCTGTAAATAATCTCTAAACTAGACAAAAATTCTTCTTTTTCTCAACAAAAACACATCCTCATACCTTATAACATCTTACTTTCCTTGTATACTCTTATATCTGGTAGTTTTAATTACAGATATTAATTATAATTTTAACTCTTAGTCACCCTAATTTTCAGTGAAAACCCTAGGAAGTGATCAATTTTGAATAACACCATTGAGAAAATGAACAAAGAAATTCATGGGCTGGGAGAAAATATTTGTAAATCATGTTTCTGACAGAGGACTTGTATCCAGAATATATATGAGGCACTCTCCAAACTCAATAATAAAACACCACCATAAGAAAAAATGGGTGAAAGATTTGAACAGACACTTTACCAAAGAAGATAAGTGAATGGCTAATAAGCACATGAAAAGATGCTCAACATTATTAGTCATTAGGGAAATGTACATTTAAACCATAATGAGATACCACTACACACCTATTAAGATGGCTAAAATGACAAAGACTGACCATATCAGGTGTTCATGAGGATGTGGAAGAACTAGAACTCTCATAGACTATAGATGGGAATGTAAAATGGTACAACCACTTTGGAAAATAGTTAGGCAGCTTCTTAAAAAGTTAAACCTATACTGGCTGGGCACGGTGGCTTGCGGCTGTAATCCTAGCTCCCTGGGAGGCCGAGGTGGGTGGATTGCTTGAGCTCAGGGGTTCGAGACCAGCCTGAGCAAGAACAAGACCCCCATCTCAAAAAAAAAAAAAAAAAGTTAAACCTATACCTACTACAGATTCACAGTCATCATCTTCTTAATTATCCGAGATAAAAGAAAGCATATTTCCATACAAAGATGTGTATATGAATGTTTATAGCAGCTTTATTTGTAACATCCATCACTAGGTGAATCATGGTCTATGCACACAATGAACTACTATTTAGCAATAAAAAGGAATGAACTATTGATCCATATATAGACATTGGTAAATCTCAGAATAATTATGCTGATTGAAAACCCCAGACAAACAATAGTACCTGCTATATGATTTCATTTATATAAAATTCTTTAAAAATGCAAGCTAATCTATAGTGAAAGAAAGCAGATAAGCAGTTACTTCAGAATGAAGAGAGGGTAGAGGGAAAGATTACAAAGACTTCTAAGGGAACGTCCTTTTACCCTCTTATGTTCTGTAGCTGGGCCTAAGAATTAAACGGATATAAGACGGATTGACAGGAGAAAAGCATACAAATTATTTAATATAGTTACATGTGCATGGAGTTTTCAAAACGAAAATGAAGACCTAAAAGAGCCGTTAAGCCCAAAAGCTTATATACCTTTTTACACAAAGAACAATAGTTGTGAGGATGTGACAAGACAAAGAAGCCTGAATTAGAGGCAGTAAACTGTGGGACAGTGACTAGGAAATATATGGGGGAAACTAATGCAAGATAAGGGTTATTTTGCTAGGTTTGTTTGCATAGGTCCATTTCAACTCCTGATCTCTGAATCTGATAAGAATGTTCTTTCCTGGTACAGAGAAGACACCTTCCTCATGGGAAATTTTATGACCTGCTTTTAGGTAGAAAGGGGATGGTCAGAAAGCCCTTCCTGCATCTGTTGTTTCTCGAATGCCTTCAGTGCAAAATAATCATTATGCCCAAGCTGCATATTTTGGGGCAGTATGTTCTGAACACCTTCAGATGCAAGAGGAAACTTTTGGGGGTAATGGATATAGTCATCATCTTGAGTGTGGTGATGGTTTCATGGGAGTATCAAACTTATCAAATTTTATACTTCAGATATCTGCAGTCGATTGTGTGTCAATTATGCCTTAAGAAATAAAAGAAACTTTTTATCTGAGGAACACGAACCCTTTTTAAATTATCAGGCCCAGAGAGACATTGAAATGTGGCAGCAGGACCATCCCACTCCCCTTGAGCTAAGTAATCACTTCTTGAAGGTACTTGCTATGTGGGTTCTCCACTGACTGACACCAAGGAGCCATAAATTAACCTACAAATGCCATATGCCGGACATCATAACTCATACCCTATAATTCAACCATGTATAGCCAATCACTAATCAATATTATTTCTATAAACTAATGAGAATTCCCGAAAAACTACTTTTATAATTGCCTCTGCTCCTAATTTGTCTTTTCATCTCCTTTGTTCTCTGGAGCACTTCCTGGTGTTTCCCAGGCTGCAGCCCTCAACATTGGCCCAAATAAACTCTCTTTATTAACTTTGCCTCAGTGTCCTCGTTTTTGGGTTGATAGTCTCAATCAAAATTGTTTTTTAAAAGAGAAAAAACTCATGCATGCCTCCTTTTGAGTTCTGGGCTCAGGTTTCACACATGGTTGTTTTGGGGCTGTCAGGGTTCATTCACTTAACTGTTTGGTAACATCTTTGGTGGCTGAAGACAGCCTCCCACCCATGCTCTGTCACTCAGACTGAACCCACCTGTAGTCTAGGCCACGCCATCCTTTCTCAGTCAATGTGAGAAAGTACAGGAAATCACAAGATTGTGAGTCTCTTGGGGCAGAAACTATCTTTCAACTTTGTGCTTCTGGAATTATCTTACCCAGGACCTGGTAAGTGTCAAGATGGAGGTGTATGCTGAAATGAATTGAGTGGAAACACCATGTTCTGAACTATGGCTATTGTATTTACTATCAGGTTTACTTTGGCCCAGAATTTTTTATTCAAATAATATTATTTTTTTCTCTGTGGGAGCTAAAGTGGAACCAAGGAAAGCCTCATATATTAAATCCTTAAATAGATTCTTTTAATTCAAAGCAAGAGTCAATAGGATAGGCATACATTGGGGGTCTTGTCCCAGCAAACAAAGCCACCAAGGCAGTCGCTTTAGTCAAATAATTTTTTTTTCTCTGTGAGAACTGAGGAGAAATCAAATAGAGTCTTTGAATTCAAAGTAAAGGTAGCACAGAATTTTATAAGGAGCCTGTAACTCAGGTAACTTTTGCTTTCAGATCCAAGCTGCGCAGTCTTGATAGCAGGTAAATTATCTACTCAAATTTCTGACCTTTTGCAAGTCCCTGACAAATGATACTGGCATGCTTTGGCAACCGAGCGTGAGTACCTAGAATCTTGGCCTGAACCCTACGTCTCACCTTTCTACACTGCAAACTCCTAACTCTCTAGTTCATAAACCTATGGTCGGGATGGTTGTCTGGAACTCCTTATGATCCTGCTGCACTGCTCCCTACATGCCCAACATATGCTTCTTGACTCAGTGTCTACCGGCAACTCCCTCCAAAACTAAACTTTAGCAGCACAGGTTAAAGTTATGTTCTCAGTGGTTCTCAACCCTGGGTGCACAGAGGATCACCTGGGGAGATTTTTAAAACACTATGCCCACCCCCCCCACCCAACAGACCAATTAAATCAGAATCCCTAAGGGTGACCCCTGGGCATCAGGTTGGTTGGTTGTTTAAAGCTCCCCAGAGCATTCTAATGAGCAGTCAGTTGAGAAGCACTACTAGGTTGAAGATCAATAGTTTTTGTATAGAAAGTCAGCACTTTCTTTAACATGTCTGGAAAAACCTAACTGACTGCTTTTCTTTTACCTTCTACATTTCTACAATTACATTTCCCTGAAAGGCTAAGTTCTTTCATTGGTTATATACAGGTCATGGCACTTATGGGAAGATTTATCCTGTAATGAAGAATAAAATGAAACTTAATTTCTGTAGGAAATTATATTGTACCATATTGTAAATTACACTTTTCATTGGGAAATTATGAAATAAGATTTTGGCATTGGCTAAAATAACATAATGTCTAATTTTAAAAATTACATAATTAAAAGATAATTAGCGGAATAGGTAATAATTTGGCTAATTGCAATGATTAAATGATTGCTTCCATAATGTAAATTACTTTCTACCATAGTGAGTGATCTAAAATATTTTCTAAACATCTAGTGGTATTTTAAACATTAGATTATTTTATGAGTAAGTGGCCTATATTTGGTTAATGGACTCCCTGTGACCAATTGTCAGCTGCGCCAGACCAGTCAACCACAGCTGCCTCAGCTAAGCAGGTTGGTGTCCCAAGCTTAGCTCTAATGGGGGCAGGGAAAGAAGTCTGTGCAGGTGCTCGAGGCTCATTGTTGGTGTGCTAGGTATAGTCTTTGTTTTCAAGAAAACTCTGAGTCTCAGTTTCTTCATCTGTGAGGAGGGCATAATAAAACCACCTTACTGGATTATTCCTACAATATGCATAGTAATAAAGCTCTTACTATAGTAAGAAATGATAGAATTATTATTTTAAAAATTATTTGCTTTGCACCAGAGCTTTCTTATAGTTCTCCTGGCCTTTTATTTGGCTGGCCATAGAGAGGACCTATGGAGACACGGGGGCACTGCAGAGTTGGCTAAGCCACTGGATTCTGGTTGATAGCTAGATGCTGCAAGATGGAATGGCAGGTAGGGGTGAGGTGAGTTTATCCATAAGGGTTCTTCCTCCATTGAGGAGACCCTGGGAACTGGGGCAAGCCTACATCTGTAGGAAGAGGTAGTCCTCGCATTCAGCATTGAGGGAGAACATCTTGGCTCCACAAAGTTAGCTTTACAGATCCAAACCCAGTAAGTGATGCTGGCAGATGTAACCGTGGAATTCAAACCAATTTAATGAATATGCCTACATAGATTTGAAGTCTGTTTTCTGCTGGCTGTGTTTTTCTTTTTTTGCAATGTTTTTACTTCCTAATTTTCCCTTTTTCTGACATTATACACACTAATTGAAATTGAGCCAGATGCTCTGCATCCAAGCAGAGAAGAATGAGGTAACTTATTGTTGAATCACAGAATTTAGGACTAGAAAGGCTCATCTAGATTTGTGCTTTTAAACATGAGTTCTCATCTCCTGAGTTCCACAGAGGTGACTCAGGGGCTGCCACAGTGGGAGTGGAGAGGAGAGCGTGGGATCAAATGGGCAGGGCTCCACACACAACCCATCCTTTTCCTTCTTCAAATTAAGGTATGCCACTTTGCTCTGTTTTATATATTAGGGTTTTTGAATAAAATTCCACTTGCAAATAAGGATTCTAGTCCAAAAAGAAAAAAAAGTTTGGGAAACCAGAGAATTAGTTAACTCTTCCATTTTATAAATGGGAGCCTAGAGTGATAAAGTGACTTGTTTGAAGTTACACATGTAAAAAATACTAGAAGTAGGACTGTAATTAGTTCTTCTGATTTTCAGTCCAGGGACATGGTCTCTTACATCACACTGCCTCTTAAAAGGTAAGGAATGGCAGGTAGGATCTATGACATATTTTCTATGCCACAGCTCTGCATACATTGCAATAGAAATCTTCAAGCAAAGTGAAAGGAAAGCAACAAAATTTCAGCTTCTTAATGGTGGAGCTATCACACTGAAGGAAACCATATTAAAAAGGGACACAGAAAAGGCACATTTTATCTTCATTTCTCTCTTACATTGGAAGCTTCTGTTGTATTGCCAATTAAGTAACATGACTTGGGGTAAGATACCTTGGAAACCACACAAAGATTTGTATGTCATTATTAGAAATGGGTAAAGGATCCTGTAACAGATCAGTTTCATGGCAGATCCTCAGGATAATTTTATAAGGAAACACAAGTGGGTATATTTCTCACCACTGAAGCTTAGAAATCCTTACTTATGATATCACCCTTGTCTGGTACTCAGTTGTAGCATTAGTGGGCAATCAGTTTACCAAAAGGATGCACCTTACTCAGAGGTATTTAATGGAATCTTGCGGTTACCATCAACCATACTCCAAGCCCTCCTTTTTCTAGCTCGTCTGTCAGTCTATATGTAAGGTCTCTCTTACTTCAGCATCCTCCAATATAATCTCAATCATCCCCATAAACCTACCTTCAATTAACATACAACTAAGTAAAACAGTGTTTGGTTCTCCCCATTCCCTGTTTCAAGCAGACTGCTGTTCATAAGTTTCTCCTATATAAAAATTCTACACAAAGGAAAAAAAGTCATCCTATAATAAAGACATTTGCTCTCGAATGTTTATAGCAGCAAATTCACAATTGCAAAGATGTGGAAACACCCAAGTGCCCATCAATACATGAGTGGATTAATAAAATATGGTACATGTATACCATGGAGTACTACTCAGCCGCAAAAAACAATAGTGAACTAACACCTCTTGTGTTATCCTGGATGGTGCGGGAGCCCATTCTTTTAAGTGAAGTATCACAAGAATGGAAAAACAAGCACCACATGTACTCACTATCAAATTGGTACTGATTGATCAACAGTGCACATATGCAAGTAGCATTCATTGGGTGTCAGGCAGAGGCAGGGGAGAAGGGGGTGGTAAATTCACACCTAATGGGTGTTGCACACACGGTCTGGGGATGAGCACGTTTGTAACTATGACTTGGTCAGTGCACAGGCAATATATGTAACCTCAACATCTGTACCCCCATAATATTTTGGAATAAAAAATTAAAAATTAAAAAAAAATTCTAGCATTGCCAAGGAGAAGAAATCTTCTATCTATATATGTAATGAAAGGAATGGGTGTTGAATGAAAAGAACAAGGCAAAACACCTGCATAGGTGGAAAGAAAAGTGGTCAATTCGGACAAAGAAATAAAACTCAACCATTGATGAGTTTTGAGTAATCAGGACTGATAAAATTACCTGAATCTCTAGTTCATTATGGCTGTGCAGGTAAGCATAATTAAAACATAAAATTTACGCATACACCATCTAACTACCTCTCTGTAGTTATATGTAATTGCAGTTTTCCACTAAAGAATTTGTGGAGAACTAAAATGAAAAATAAACACTTGGGAAAACAGCACCAAATGGATGGAAAATATGAAATTAATTATCTCAATATCCAGAAAATCTGTTTCTTATAAAGAATTGGAGATCTGTTGAACTTCAGAATTATTTACATTTCTTTAGAAATGTTCTCATTGTCAGTGGAAGAACATGATGTGAAATAGTATCTTTTGGCACGTGAGCCAAGTAATAATAGTGTTGGAAGAGGGTCCAAAGAGCTCATCCCATCTACGCCTGTGTCTAACCAGATGACTACTTCAACTGCTTGAAATAAGTGGTTCCTGTCTACTTTGCAAGATCTTTTTTTCTTTTTTCTTTTCCTTTTTCCTTCTAAAAACAAGCAACCAACAAAACAAAAAGTAAAGACCTGTTTTTCTCTTTGATTCTTAAAATTTCTTTAGCGAAAATTTTCTTGCAAATATTACATATTTCAAACATAGTTTTAGGTCTGTTTTGTTCTATTCCACATAATATCAATACTAAGAAAAAGATTGGGTCATCAGCAATTTACTAAAATTTCCCCAACAGATATTAATTTAGCTTAACATGTATATAGAAAAGTAAGGGTTGACTTAAGGGGGATTAGTCAGAATTGAAAGCGTTGAAAAAGGAATGTTATAAAGATACTCAAGTGGGTGTATTTCTCACTACCATTCTTCACTTACAGAAGAAAATCCGAGTGGTGCTCATTTGGTTGCCATCCAGAAGAAAAGGAGTCTTAGTTGCCAGGCCTGAACCACTCAGATCACATCGGGCATCTCATGTCTATTTTGAGATCATTGCATCAGGATGACTTAGCTTGTAGTCATTGAACTGGAAATTCAGTTGGCTCCTTGTTCTGATTCAATACTTACCAGGATAACATCTATTATCATTTGGATTTCCATGAAGCTCTGCCTACAAAGAGAAAATAAAGGTTACCCTGGATAGACCATAAAATGCTAAATTGGAGTTATTTCTAGAACCTCAGTGTAGAGGAGAGCAGCCTCTAGAAATTCACTCGGCTATGGTTTGTGCATGGGAAACATGTGATACCAATCCTGCTCCTAACTGGTGGTCCCAAGGTTCCCCACCTGGACTGGGGCATGTGCAAGTGTATATTAGGGAACCAAACACTAAACTCTGCCCAGCCATTCCATCTCTTTCAGGGAGTATGCTTCTGAGGTGCCCCTAGAGTGTGTGAGTCCCCAGAGTTTTTGGTGAATTCTATAGATGAGGAGCCATAGTTCCAGCAATTATTGAGGCCGGATGTATATCTCAGTCTTAGAAGGATTGAGTCCTCCCAGGGATTGAGATTTTCTATCTATAAAGCCACCAGATGGGATCTGCAAAAGTAAGTGTCCACATTAATTTCTGATACATGTTGCTGTATGTCTGAAAGAAACCTAGAGTCTATAAATTTTTTTCATCTTTCAGATTTTAAACCTTTTTAAATTTTAAAATTGCAAACTTTTTTAATTTAAAATTTTATACTTTAAAAACGTTATTTTTAATTTTAAATCTCTCTTGTTATGAGCAGGAGAGGGGGAGTTTGTCAGAGGACTATTTACCATTAGTAAAGGTGGGTTGGCTGGGAATTTCTGAATGGATCCGATTCAATTCCCTGACAAACAGGTGTTGTCTTCTACACTTACAGTCCTCCTACAGAAAGATGCATGCTTTCTGTTTGAACATATGGTCACACTTTGACGATTTTTTGGCTTTTACTTATTTATTTTTATTTATATCCTGTCAGAGTTAACTATCTCCAGGGAATATTGGTGCTGTGTTCAATGGAGAGCTAGAGAATGGCTCTGAAGATAGACATGTTTAATTAAATTAAAAATTCTCTAGCACATGCCTGTATAGAAGGGAAGCTGATAATGCAGGCTACTTCTTCCTGAAACAAATCTGGGGCAATTTAAATCTGTTTCTCCTCGGGGCCAGTATATTGTAGTTATTTCATTTCTGCTTACTGTACTGGGGTTGATGTTGGGGGAGCAGGAGAGGGAAAGCCAAGAAAGAAAGAAAAAGAAAAAAAAAAGACTACACACAAGTCGGAATGTATGCTATGTGCATATATCTGCACTATGTAAAACTATAGATGTATCAGAAATGGCTGATGAACTAACAAATTAATCAATGCCTTTTCAGCATCTAATAATTATGTAGTCTTAATACATTTTTTTAAAGTTTGTGGATGTAAAGGAGTATCATGATGCATGATTTCTTGACAGCAAACCACACTTGTAATCAGGAATAAATTCTACTGTTCTTACTGTAGCCTTTGAAACTCTCCTCCCTTGAGTCTGATGGATGCTGAGGTGGGCTGCCCAGATGTCATCATCAGCAGGAGACTCTTAATTTTCCAGGCTGTCCCAAGCGTTGGGGGCTGCTGATGGCATAGCTGAGTTCCTCCCACGGAGCAGCCTGACTCCCACGACTGGTTCAGAGCTCTCCATGGGATAGGATAGTTACAAGCCCCTGTTGTAGCTGTACTGCAGTTTAACTCTTCACACCAGGTACCCCACCTCGCACCTTCTTACAGGTGTTGTTCCTCAGAGCACTTCCCCATAAACCTTGCGCGTGCATACCTCTACCTTACAGCCTATCCACGGAGCCCAACCTAAGGCAGAAGCCCAGGTACATTTTATGTGCTAATATTTTAGTTAATATTTTTGTATGTGTATTTTTAAGCGAGATGGGTCCAGCATCTTCTTTTGATATCCTGTCAGGCTTTGGAATTAAAATTAATCTGGCTTCATAAAATGAATTGAGGGTTTTTTTTTTTCCTTTTTTTCCATGGCCTGGAAATGTTTAAATAACATTGGAATCATCTGTTCTTTAAAGATTAAACCCATCTGGTCTTTGTGCCTTTTTTCATGATAGATTCTTAATCACCAGCCCAATGTCTTCTACAGTGATTGGCAATTTAAGTAATTTATATTTGGTTAGGAAATTATTCACTTCCTCTGTGTTTTCAAATTCGTAGCCATAGAATTGCAAGCAGTAATCTCTTATAATTCTTTTAATCACGTCTATATCTGTGGTTTTGTCTCCTTCTCATTTTTAATCTTGCATATTTTTGCAAGTGCCCTCTCGTGTGTGTGTTTGCCATGTGCATTCTCTCTTTAATCAGTTCACAGAGAGTTTATCTACTTTATTGGTCTCAAAAAAAAAAATGCAAACAGCTTTTGGATTTGTTTATCCTTTCTTCTTTATTTTGGCTTGTTTTTGTTTTCTACATATTAATTTCAGCTTTTATTTATATTAATCCTTTTTAGGTTTTTCATTGTCTGTTTCGTAATTTCAGGTGATGAGTACAAAGTTTCTTTGTGTTTTCTCTTCTTCCTTTAATAATAAAGTTTAAGACAATAAATTCACTTTCAGTATAGCTTTTACTGCTCCATTTTATTGCTTTCTCAATAGTTTGTAATTTCATGTTTTAATCCATTTTGATTCATGGATTAACTTTCCAAAAGCTAAAATTTTTATAATTTATATCTCATTTTATTGGAGTATGATTAAGGAAGGTAACTTTAAAAACATATCTTTTTCTTTATTTTATTTTTGACAACTTCAATTTGCTAAGCTTTTCTTTTTGGCCAAATACATCATTGATTTTGTATATGTTTCTTGAATCAAAGGGCAGAAAATGTATCCTCTCTACTACAGTATAGAAGGGATTTAAGGTTCTACATATATTTATTAAATGAAATTTATGATTTGTCTACTAGATGTATTCAACTCTGGAAGAACTCTATTTAATTCTCTGTCTAATTATATTTTTATCAATTTGAATTTTTAATAATTTTTACTTTGCAGGCATACCTTGGAGATATTGTGGGTTCCATTCCAGACCACCTCAATAAAGTGAATGTCATAATAAAGAGTAATATGAATTTTTTGATTGCTCAGTACATATAAAAGTTATGTTTATATTATTATGTGGTCTATTCAGTATGCAATTGCATTATGTCTAAAAACAACAATGTACATACTGTAACTAAAAAATACTTTGTCACTGAAAAATGCTAATGATCATCTGAGACTTCATTAAGTCTTACTCTTTTTGCTGATGGAGGGTCTTGCCTCAATGCTGATGGCTGCTGACCAAGCAGGAGGTGGTTGCTGAAGGTTGGGGTGGCTTTGGCAATTTCTTGAAATAAGACAACTGTGAAGTTTACCATATCAATTGACTCTTCCTTTCATGAAAGATTTCTCTGTAGCATGCAACGCATTTTGCCCACAGTACATCTTCTTTCAAAATTGGAGTCAATCCTCTCAAACCCTGCCACTACTTTATCAGCTAAGTTCATCAATATTCTATATCCTTTGTTGTCATTTCAACAGTGTTCAAGCATCTTCACCAGGAGTAGATTCCATCTCAAGAAACCACTTTGCTCATCATAAGAAGCAACTCCTCATTCATTTAAGCTTTATCATGAGATTGTAGCAATCTTCAGGCTCCACTTCTAATTCTAGTTCTCTTGCTATTTCTACCACATCTTTAGTAACTTCCTCTACTGAAGTCTTGAACCCCTCAAAGTCATCCATGAAGTTGGAATCCACTCCTTCCAAACTCCTGTTAATGTTGATATTTTGACCTCCCATGAATCACAAATGTTCTTAATGGCATCTAGAATAGTAAATCCTTTCCAGAAGGTTTTCAATGTACTTTACCCAGATCCCTCAGAGGAGTCACTATTTATGGCAGCTATAGCTTTACAAAATGTATTTCTTAAAAAATAAGACTTGAAAGTCAAAATTACTCCTTGATCCATGCATGGGCTGCAGAATGAATGCTGTTTTGGCAGGCCTGAAAAAACATCCTTGTACAACAACTCCTTGTACATCTCCATCAGAGCTCTTGGGTGACCAGGTGCCTTGTCAGACAGCAGGAACATTTTGAAAGGAATCTTTTTTTCTGAGCAATAGATCTCAACAATGGGCATAAAATATTCAGTAAATCATGCTGTAAACAGATAAACTGTCATCCAGGTTTTGTTGGTCTACTGATAGAGCACAGGAAGAGTAGATTTAGTGTAATTCTTAAGAGCCTTCGGATTTTGGGAATGGTAAATGAGCATTGGCTTCAACTTGAAATCACCACCTGCATTAGCCCCTAATAAGAGAATCAGCCTGTTCTTTGAAGCTTTGAAGACAGGCATTAACTTTTCTCTAGCTATGAAAGTCCTAGATGGCATCTTCTTCCAATAGAAGGCTGTTTTGCCTACATTGAAAATCTGTTGTTTAGTGCAGTCACCTTCATCAGTGATCTTAGTAGATCTTCTGGATCTCCATAGATCTAGTTTGCTGCAGCTTCTCCATCAGCACTTGCTGCTTCACCTTGCACTTTTATGTTATGGAGACAGCTTCTTTCCTCAAACCTCATGAACCCACCTCTTCTAGCTTCCAACTTTTCTTCTGCAGCTTCCTCACCTCTCTTAACCTTCATAGAATTGAAGAGTTAGGGCCTTGCTCTGGATTAGGCTTTGGCTTAAAGAAATGTTGTGGCTGGTTTGATCTTCCATCCAGACCACTAAAACTTTCTCTACATCACCAATAAGGCTGTTTTGCTATCTTATCATTCATGCACTGGAGTAGCACTTTTAATTTCCTTTAAGAATTTCCTGATTGCACTCACAACTTGGCTAACTGTTAGGCACAAGAGGCCTAGCTTTTGGCCTACCTTGGCTTTCAACCTGCCCTTCTCACTACGCTTAATCATTTCTAACCTTTGATTTAAAATGAGAGATGGGAGACTCTTCCTTTCACTTAAACATTTAGAGGCCATTGTAGGGTTATTAATTGGCCTAATTTCAAGATTGTTGTGTCTCAGGAAATAGGGAGGCCTGAGGTAAGGGAGAGAGATGGGGGAATGGTTGTTCGATCAAGCAGTCAGAACAAACACAAGTTTTATTAAGTTTGCTGTCCTTACATGGGCATGGTTTGTGTCACAATTACAATTACAATGGTAACCTCAAAGATCACTGATCATAGGTCACCATAACAGATTTAATAATAATGAAAAAGCTTGAAATGTTGTGAATATTAGCAAAATGTGACACAGAGACATGAACTGAGCATATGCTGTTTGAAAAATGGCGCTGATAGACTTACTCAACGCAGGGTCGCCACAAATCTTCAATTTGTAAAACATGCAATATCTGAGAAGTGCAATAAAGTGAAGTGCAATGAAACAAGGTATCCCCGTATAATTTTTGCTGCCATATTATGTGTGGTTGGCTTTCACTGAAGTTTTGGGACTGATCGTGGAAGAGGTTCATATTAGTAAATATTAAGCATTCTTGTTCTTAGAAACCACTTTTCATCCCGCTGTTGGAAATTCCTCACTTTTTATTGTCTGAAGGCAACAGCTTTTGTCAGGCTGTTCCAGGCCCTTCTTTTATTCTCCTGCACTTGCTGCACCTCTCCTTGCTCAGTGCTGGCCTGCACCTCAAAATCTTACTCTCTTTGGCTGGTTAATCACTTTTGCTTCCTTTTCTCCTTCCCAACCACACTTGAGGCACCATTTTTCTCATTTTGTCTTCTGCCCACGTGATTTTTCTGCATATCAAAACCCAATAATCACCATCCTATTGAGCCTTTAATCAATGTATAATGTCCTTCTTTACTTTTAAGTGTTTTCAACCTTAAATCAACCTTGTCTGATAGTCATACCATCACTCTTGCTTTCTTTTCATTTGCATTTGCTTGATATTTTTGTCTATTCCTTTATTTTTTTCATTAAGCACATTTGCATTGATTTTCTTTTTTTAAAAAGCAAATGACAAAGATCCAGTTTACTAGCTTTACTTTTTAAACCTAAGCTTAACATTACATATTTAAACAATTGTCAAAACTTACTAAATTGCCAGCATTCACACACAGCTAGAAAACATCCTTAATTTATATTAAACCAGAAATGTATTACCATTAATGCATTAATATCTGTAACTAATAAATACTGAAAAAAATAGAAATTATTTCTGTTGAAGGTTTGTCCTGGTAATATTAACTTCACAGCGGGCTGACCCTACTTGGCTCCCATTTTAGACACAATGGAAAAGCAGATTCATGCAGATGTTAGTGTATAATCTTGTTTTACCACTACTGAGTCAAGGCTCACCTTGGAGTATGTTTAATAAAAAAGCATTCTGAGCTTTTGGAGGTGGGAGATGGAGGTGGGAGGATCACTTGAGGCCAGGAGTTCAAGACAACCTGAGCAAGAGCAAGACCCCATCTCTACTAAAAATAGAAAAAATTAGCCAGGCATGGTGGCATGTGCCTGTAGTCCCAGCTAGTTGGGAGGCTGAGGCAGGAGGATCACTTGAGCCCAGGACTTCCAGGCTGCATTGAGCTATGATGACACCACTGCACTCCAGCCTGGGTAACAGAGTGAGGCTCTGTCTCTAATAAGAAATAAAAATTAAAAAGCAAAGTGCATACAGAGATTTACAATAATTTTAAAGAAAAAGTGGTCCAATTATGTTATTCCAACAATAAACTCAAAAGTCTATGACAAATAGGGGCTCCAATGAGCTATTTATAAATACTTTAGATTAGATACAATTATACTGAAAGTCAAGTTCGTTTGAAATCTTAAAAAAAAGTTCCTTTTAATCCTCAAATGGTGCTTGTTATATTAATAGTTTAACATTTCTGTTAAATGCATGCGTTGAATTACTCGTTATCCAAGCTTAGCAGCTGCTTCTTACCATTTATTGTTAAGGACTTTAACTGGCCATCTTCTTCAACTTTTACTCTTTCTTGACCATTCTCAACAATTCTCTTTGAAGTGATTTTCCTGCCATTAACTATTTTAGTAAAAGGTGATATAGATTTGAAATTGCCCATCCCACTACCATCCAATGACATGGAAGAGAATGAAGTGAGGCCCCTGTGACCTAGTGACCCGAATGAAGTAAATCCTGTATCAAAAGAAGAAAACTCACCTGCAAAAGATGAAAATCTACTAAAATGGAAAAAAACTACCCCATTCTTCAGCTTCTGCTTCCTCAGGGACCCCTTCTGTTTCCAAGTCTTGAAATGGGTCTTCAAAGAAGTCAAATGAAAATGGATCCCTTCCACCAAAAATTTCCCTGAAGACATCATCTGCATTATGGAATGTGAAGCCAAACTCAAATGGGCTGTCAAAATGGCTTCCACCTCCTCCACCACCATTTAATCCTTCTTGCCATATTTGTCATAGATGCCCAATTTTTTAGCGTCTGGTAACACCTCATATGCCTCAGCTACTTGTTTGAATTTTCTCTCTGCTTCTTTATTTTCAGGATTTTTATCTGGGTGCCATTTCAGTGCCAGTTTCCAATATGCCTTCTTAATATCCTCGGGTGAGGCATGTCTCTGCACACCTAGAATTTCACAGAAATTCGTCATGTTTTAACAGATTGTTGGAACAAGTCCTAGGATGTGCGGATGGAGGGATGGCTGGGTGGCAGCTGGGGTCTCCTCTGCTGTGCTGGTGGCAGCTGTGCTGGTGGTGGCCATGGCTCCCCCAACAACAAACAGAAGTGTGTCATGCGGCAGTGCCCTGACATCCTCTCCCTTTATTTGAACCTTTCTTTACCATTTTGTTCTAAGTTGTTTGAAGTTGGGTTTTATATTTTCACAAATTTGACAATCTCTGATTTTTTAATGGAAGAAATCAGTTCATTCTTCTTTAATGTAATGATTGATATACTTCATTTTATCTTTTCTATCTTACTTTATATCTACTTTTTTACAATTTTTTCCTTCTGTTTCCTTTTTCTTACTTTTGCTGATTTGATCAACCTGTGGTTCATGCCATTTCCCCCCTTCTGGATGTGGGTTTTCTCTGCTTTTCCATTACGGTTGTTTAATTAATTAATTCCATGAATAATTGTCTTCTCTTTTCCTGTGCTGTCATTTTTCATGTAGGTAACTTCCTTTTCCTGCCTGGAAATTGGTACAATTTTCTTTTAATCTGGGGGTTCCCTGCATATGCGTAGGTGTGTGTCCTTTACTCACTGACCCTGCCTACTGCTCTACAATTTCTCTTAGTCTGCAGACTTGGGTCTTTTTTTCACCCAGAGAAAGTTTCTAATAGTTTAATAATTTATTTCTTTCTAACAAACTCCGCTACATGTTATGTCTACTAAATCTATCCTCAAATCCTCTTCTCTGTACTTTCTATCATGATTTCACATGACTGTGCTTTAAGCTATTTCTGCTACAGTCTCTTAGGCCATTCTTTTCGGCCTCTATAATGACCATCTTCTCCTTCAATTAATGTGCTTAGTTGTTTCATGGGGAAATTATGGCTTGTTTTAGCTCCAGAAAATGTTTGTGTGTGTATATGCTTCACTTGAATCTTCTTGAACACTTTTCCGCTCATCTTTCTCTTATAATAATTTTGTTTCACCATGAACGTTGTATTTGTACACACTGATCTTCCTCTCTCAGGCTTGTGGGCCCTAAGCTGGGTTTTTACATCACTGATATCCTCTGGGCTGGTTGATGGAGCACCCCAACTTGTGGCAGTATGGCGAGCTATGGATGGTGGCAATTCACCACATGGACTAGAAATGCAATGGCAGGCAGGTTACTTGTCTCTAGGCGAGCTACTATAAGAAGCCTCCAGGGTTCCAAACTTTTCTTCCAGCCTCAGGAACAGGAGGACTTAGCACACCTATTTAGCAGTTTCTTGGCTTTTTTGGGGGTGGGTAGAGAGCCAGTCACCTTAATGTGGGGCATATACTACCTTTTCTCCAGGGTAAGCAAATCCCTGGGGCCCAAACTCTTTCCTAATCTTCTGTTTTCTGATCCTTGTCCTGGGCAGTCTGATGCAGATCTCAGGCTCCTGCCCAGCCCCAGAGGAAGGCCTCACGTCTGTCTGTCCCTTGGATGCCCCCAGAGCCCAAGGCTATGTTAACACCCAGCTCTGCATTGGTTTAAACTGCTGTTTGGTTCAAGATAGATATGCAACCTGGACTTGCAAGTAGATGTAGATAAAAGCAATTATGTCCTAGCATCTTACTTTAGCATAAAATATGTTAATTTTAGCAGGGTAAAACAGGGAAATGTTTTTGTTCTAACCCTTCCTTTTTTACCCTGTCGCTTAGTGATTTTATCCCACTTTTATATGAACCCCTCTGCAATATACACTAATGATGTTTTATTTTCTTGAACTATTGGTGGCCTCAGAGAAAACTGGTCTGATAGCCTATAATTGCCAGTGATAGTGGTTTAATTACTTTAAATGAAAATCATCATTTTTTGTAGTTGGCCTCCAGCACTTGTTTGGTTTATATCAAATAACTTTAAATCACTGATCATTATGTTTAATTACCTAGGAAAATAGTTCCCACACAGTTCATCTTGGAAGTTCCTCCAAGAAGTTAAACTGCTTAAAAATAGACATGACATATACCAGATAGATAGATAGGTAGATAGTAGATATAGATATATTGGGGTTGCCAGAGTTAGCCAAAAACAACAACAACCAGGGTATCCAGTTCAATTTTAATTTTAGGTAAGCAATAATTTTTTTAAAAACTTTTGAATTTTGCCTTTCCTGAATTATACTTTGGTATTATCTCATAGGGCAGCATGGAGGAAAAAAGTGAGAAAAATTAATATTTTAGATTCTTTTTTCTTGATTAAAAATCAATTTTGTTTCTGGTATACACAAAGAGCCTATCAATTCATTTATTGAAAGGTAATTTTAAGCTATACTATCATATAGGCAATACAGTTCTGTGAGTTTTGACAAATAGAGTATCTAACCACCCCCACAACAATCAAGATCTCCAAAATATTTCCTCCTGCTGCCGCTTTGTGGTGAGTCCCTCCCTACAATCCCTCCCCAGGCAACAATTTACCTGATCTGTGTCACTATGGATTAGTTTGCATTTTCTAGAATTTTATATAAATAGACTTGTGTACTCTTTATTCTTTCACTCAGCATAATCGTTTTGAAATTCATCAAAGTTGTTGCAGGTATCAATAGTTCATTCTTTTTTATTGCACAGTAGTTTTCCATTGTATGGATACACCACAATTTGTTTATCCACTCATCTGTTGATGTACATTTGAGTTGTTTGCAGTTTGGGACTCTTACAAATAAAGCTGCTATGAATGCTCATGTGCTCATGTACAAGTGTACATGACATATGCTTTCATTTTTTTTGGGAAAAATGTCCAGGAGTGGAATGGCTGGATCCTGTGGTAAGTGTATGCTTAATTTTTTAAGAAACTGTGCAACAGTTTCTAAAGTTTGCCATTTTGTATTCCTACCAGCAGTTGTTCCACATCCTCACTAACACTTGCCATGGTCAGTCTTTGAAATTCTAACCATTCTGATAGGTTTGTAGTGATATCACATTGTGCTTTAAATTTGCATTTCTCTAATGACTAATGGTGTTGAGCATTTTTTCATGTGCTTATTTACCCTCTTCTTTGGTGAGGTGTCTGTTCAAATCTTTTGCCTGACCTTCTCCCTGCCCCTCCTCTCCCGCTGCCTTTTAAATTGGGTTATTTTCTTATTATTGAGTTTTGAGAGTTCTTTACACATTCTGGATATAAGTGCTTTACTAGATATATAATTTGCAAATATTTTCTCCTAGTCTGTAGTTTGCCTTTTCATTCTCTTGACAGTGTTTTCTGAAGATCAGAAATTTTTAATTTTTATGAAGTCCAATTTATCAGTTTGTTCTTTTATGGATCATGCTTTAGATCATTTAGGTCTATATTCCATTTTGACCTTATAATTCTTATATATGGTGTCAGGTATAGATCAATGTTCATTTTTTTTGCATGTGTATATTCAGTTGTTTCAGCACCATTTATTGAAAGGACTATCCTTTCTTCACTCAGTTGCCTTTATACCTTTGTTGAAAATCAGTTGACAACATATGTGTAAGTCTATTTCTGGGTCCTCTATTCTGTTTCAGTGATCTGTTTGTCTATTTTGAGGCCAATACTACGTTGTCTTGATTATCTCATTGTCTAGCTTAGTAAAACTTGAAATCAGATAGTGGTTGTCTTCCAACTTCACTCTTCTTTTTCACTTTGTCTTGGCTATCATGGGTCCTTTGCATTTCCATATAAATTTTAGAATCAGTTTATCAATGCCGACAAAAAGCTTGCTGAGACTTTGATTAGGATTGCATTGAATCTACAGATTAATTTATGAAATGAATACTAATCATTGATGATGACTATTGCAATTGTGCCTGCCTAGTGGATGGCCAGTGGTTCTATTAAAACATGAGAATCAATGCTACCATTGATGGCTACTTGTTAAATGCGTCTATATACCTGCTGCTAACAAAGAAATGTAAACATATACCATCTTGCCCTTTTTCAGTCAAAATAATACACAATTGAATATGAAAAAAAATCCCCACTTAAGATGATCATGTTATCTTCACACAGGTGTATTAGAAATTTTTAATTCATCTGGAGGAAGACTGATACTCGTTGACACACAGGGGACTAGTAATTCCCAAGTGAGAACAACAACACAGAAAATATATACAGCTGGAAGAGGGAAACACTGAAAAAAAGAATGGCGAGAAATTTGACAATTGGGCAAATGTGGACATAAGATCTAACCTAGGAGTTCGAGGCTGCAGTGAGCTATGATTATGCCACTGCACTTCAGCCTGGGTGATGGAGCCAAACCCTATCTCAAAAAAAGAAAAAAAGTCTAACCTAGGGTGGTATCATGTAGCTTTGAAATGATTCCCACCACTTACGCAGTTTGCTCCTTGAGTGATATATGTTTTGCTGTGAAAAGAACTTGGAGAGAATTCTCCCTCCCCTTGAGAAGAGACAATGAGACATCACACCTTATCAGACCCCATATGTGAGCTATTAACCTCAGCTACTGGACTTCAAATACATGTAAACCCAAGAGTTTGATAGACACTTGAAGAATTCAGGCTATGGGAGGGCTACACTCTGTCAGCAACTTTTCTGAGAGCTCAGGCTGTGACAGGGCCACACCCTGTGAGCCTTTGATCTCGTCTCTGAAGCCTCGCCAGCCAGCACTGGCACTGCCCTCTAGCGTCAAGGGAGCTTAAGTGTCTTCATGGATCACCGCTGTGTTGTGTTGGTCCAACCAGCCTCTCAAGAACTGTTTATGTAAAGGTGTACCTCAAACTTTTAATTAGACTTTACTTTCCATCCTAATTGAGAAACTAGACTTTAACAATTTTGGAACTCACTCACTATGTGGTTAATGCGCCTCATCTGTCAAGTGTATTCCCGGTGAAATTTGTTGTTATTCTCCCCCTCTTTAAGGGTTCTTGTTATTCTGTCCCCCTTTTTGGTTTGTTGTGAACCAAAGAAAAGAATTCTCTTGGTGTGGCAATAAACCATATGACTTATGAAATCATACTTTGATCACCTCCTTATTTTAACCATATGAAACAGGAGGACTTTTTAAAAGGCTCAGGACTTTGACAGTGAAACAAAAATGGACACACAGGCAAAGTCAGGTTGTAAGAAGTAGAGATAAGTGTCCACATCAGAAGGGAGAAGTGTGGTTTGGTGATATGTGTCAGTTTTAAAGGATGTTCCTGAGATGGATAGTTGTCTCACAGTATTAGTTTTCTCCTCCTTCCATGATGATAATGTTTTAGCTAAGTACATGGTACCTTAGCTAATGACTACATTGCCCAGACTCCTTGATATGTAGGTTCTTGTTAGTGAGATATGAGTGAAAATAATGTGTGCAACTTCAGGATCATATCCTTAAAGGGAAAGGTAAGTTTTTCCTCCCCCCTCCTTCCATCTTGTGCCTATAATGTTGAAGTGGTGGCAAGCACTTGTGCCATGGGACGAGAGCATTGCTCTAGGGCACTGGAACAAGATAAAAAGAACCTGAGACCTGACCACTTGGAACCATTAATACTGGCTGTGAAATGCTTATTCCCAGATTATTATGTGAAGAGAAATACATTTTTTTTTAAAACAGGAGAAAAACCATGCAAATTTATTAACTTGTAAGTGCACAGGAGTCATAGAAAGTATCAAATTCCAAGAAATACATTTCTAATGTGTTTGAAGCCACTGTTAATTTGGGTCTCTTTTATAGCTACTGACAAGCTAATACAAGGAAGGATAACTGCTCACTGGGAGGCTGGTAAAAAAGGTTCTGTTTAAAGTTTTCTGTATTTTAAAGCTTGAAATATTTATAGCATGAACCAGTGTTCTCCTATAGAATCACAAGTATAAAAATGATACTAATTTAGTGTGTACCTCTGAGAGTCAAATGATTAATATTCTTTTCATTTTGTAGAAAGGGGATATGTCTCCAAACAAATGTGGTGAATTGATAAAATATGGGTTTTTTAGTCACAAAGACCTGGCTTTGAATAGTGTGGCCCTACCACTTAATAATTGTTTAACATGAAGTAAGTTTCTTTACTTCCCTTACCTTTGCTTTCCTATCCTGTAAGATACCTACCTCATGACCTTATTGTGAGGTTTATATCAGATAATATCTAAAATTCTAGGTCCTAGATACAACTTTGATGATAACCTTTTTCCCTCCCACTCTAGTCAAGATACAGAGACCATCCACTCTGGAGTCAAGTATAAGTTATTAATTGAACAAGTGTTCTGTGCATTGGACATAGCTGTGGTAAAGCTGCCACTTAATAAATGATATAGGCCATCATCAGTAGATTTGGGTAGGAACTAGCTACTGAGATCCTAGATATATCCAAATGGAGATTGTCTTGGCGCCAATAGTGGAATGAGTATATAAGTCTTTTACTTCTAAGTTTTATGCTTTACTCTCTGTATCAGTGGTCCCAAACCCACGTAAAAGGGATCAGGCAGGAAATACAAATTAGACCATCTTGGTGACGTCCACGTGCATATGATGGAAGCAATGGAGGAAACTACTGCTACTCAACATCTGAGGATTAGGAATGAGGTTTCCTGTTGCTAGTTCCTATAAATTTGCAAGGGAACTGCAAGTCTGAATTTTTATGTGGAATCTCCTGATTTTTTAAGTGTTTGTGCATTTTTTAAAACGGAGAGTGTTTAGGTTGAATAAAACATGTCTCTGGCCACTAGCTTGCTGCTTCATTTCTACATATTGCTCACTTTGACCCAGACCGACTCTTCTCCACTGCAGCATATGCATCTTTGAGAAATACATTGACTATAGATGTGCTTAACATTGGCGTATTCACTTATCATTGTAGATCTTTGTGTTTGAACCGGCGCTTCTTCCAAATAAGATCCTAAGATTTTAATTTAAAAATTCAATTTTAATAAACTAAACGTAAGGAAGATACTTCAATGCTACACTGGTTTGAAGGGTACCTGGAGCTAATTCTGAGGGGGAGTTTTTCCACTCACTCTGGGGAAGAGGATGATGTAATTAATATTTCTGTTTATTTGGTGTGTGAAGCCAAATACTCAAATGCTGAGTGCATCTTAAAAAATCAAAATCAGCAATTCAATTATTTTTCTTTATTAGAACAGCCAGGAGTGAGCTTGTTAAGATGGATCTGCTTTGTCGTAGCTTGCTCTGCTGGCAGTGTCTAAACGAATTAAATGAGTCACGAGTCAAAGGAATCTCACAGGCGGCTTTAATCTCCTGTCAGAAAGAATAGCTAACCGAGTCAAACATCGGTAATTTTTTTCTTGGCTCATCTTAGAGGCTTGTGTTCTTAGCTACATTATCTGTGGACTTGCATTTTAATCTTAAAATTACATTCCCAATATATTCTTAAGACTGGGAATTTGGGTGTCTTCTAAGTTAGTGATTTGCTGGTTCTTAAAGGTCACCCACATAAAAATGCCATCTCTCTTCTGAAACTTGTATAAGACAATTTCTTTATCACTCAGTTTTACTAGAACCAAGCCACAGTTATGTTTCCCGTTTTGGTAAGTCCAGCAAGTTCCCAAATTTCCATTTTGAGATTTTTCATTTCTAGTACACATAATTGAAAAGTATGTATGTCACGCATGAGGCTCTGTCAAGAGCAAATGTAGGTGGAATGTGGTTTTCATGGGTTTCATGTAAAATTCTATGAAGTGTCCTATGACTGAGAAATTTACGTCAGAGAGTGATCCAGAAATGAGATCAGCCTTTTCCCTGCCGGAGAGGACCATTGAGCTATTGAGAATTTGGGTTACTACTATTCCATTCAGTTCCTATTTTAAGGACTAACATATTAAGCTCGACTGGAAAAGTCTGTTAAGAAAAAGACCCTCTTCTACCAGGATGGGTCTTTCCAAAGGGGAAAAAAATGTAGTCACTAGATGTCCCATGTTTATTTGGTTGAAGGCTGCAATGTAAAGAAATAACAATTGCTGATTCAAGAGTCTATGATGACCCAAGGTGCTACAGAGGAAAGCTAAAGCATTCAGATTCATTTTAAAGACATCTTTGCTCTTATTAGAGTTTAGCAATTTGGTCATCATGGGCTGGTGGCTTCTTGATTACACACACAAAACACAACTACACATACAGCAATAGCCATGTGTGAATATAAAAATTCAGACACTTAAAGTTTCTGGAAAGCATGATCACCCAGTAAGTAGGGACCACTTACTGACTTCTCACATGATTCATGAAGGTACCCATAATAGGTTTCTAGTTTCTTGATGAGCTTTTTCTCTCCACCTGAGTGATCCACTCTCATTGGGTATTTTCTAGGTTAATACCTGTTTCTTAGCACCAGTTGTATACTTCTATATTTTGGTAGGAATGCTCTCTTCTTTCTACAAATAAGGATCTCCAATATTTCAACCTTGGAATTAAGTAGATCAAATCTAACCTTTAACCTGCTTGTGTTTAGTTTTATTTTGGCCATAAAAAAAGTAGAGATAACCCATGAACCTACCAACCACTTTTGAGAAAGTAAACATAAATTTTAGCTCCTACATACTCCTTCTTTATTCCTCCCCAGAGGTAATCATTGTTCTGGTCTTTAAATACAATATTATATATAGTCCCCCAAAGCATATATAATATTTTGCATATTTTTATATTTTATTATATAAAAATGGTATCATATTCATGTATCCTCTTGAGAGCATTTAAATCTATTATAATATAATAATTTCTACCCCAAAGATAAAGAGAAACTTTTCCTATAGATCTAAAAATGCTTTGTGGGGATTTTCAATGTGCTTACTCTTGTAAACAGCAGTGTCAGTTCTTGACCAGTTAAATACATATATGCACAAGTAGAAATACACAAGGGTGTTTGTTGCAGCACTATTGAAATAGTAAAAACTAATATTTAAGGATAAATAAATTATAGTCCATACTATGCAGCAATGAAAAGAAATGAGGTAGATATATAATTACTGATCATAGGTAAGTCTCTAAGACATATCATTAAATAAAAGTAATTGTAATACTAATACTATTAATAAATATGTATGGGTTAAATTCCTCTATGCTTAAATTGGAAAGAATATATATCCTATGATAACTATTTATGAGAAGCTTACCCAGAACAATGTGCCATAGAAATATGGAAAATAGTGAAATGGATAAAAATGTACCAGCAAAATGTGATCTTTAAAAACAATGCAGTAAAATTAAACTTAATAATGAGAGGATATGTTTTTAAAAATCTCTCGGATGTTTTAAAATATCTTCTCTAAAAAGCTGTTGAACTTAAAGAGGAAATAAACAAAATATAGATTATTAGAAAATAAATGACAATAGCATGTATCACCGCCTATAGGATGAATCTGAAATAGTTGCCAAAAGAAAAGGTATACTGCTGTGCACTTTTTAGACAAAAATGAACTTAAAGAAATAATTAATACCCCAAATTAGAAAAAGAACAGTGAACAAAAAAATCAAAGATATAGCATAGAAAAAATTAATAACTGACATAATTGAGATTATTAACGTATAAAAACTTACTCCAGTTAATTTTGTCAATAAAACCCAAACTAGTGTTTTGGAAAGATCATGGAAAAAAACTACAAAAGTAGGGAAGGCTGGCAAATTTAAAAAGAGAGAAGATATAAATCAACAACATGAAGAATGAAAAAGGAACAAAATTATAGAACAGAAGGAACTATCAACAATATAATATTGCTATGTTTATGATTATGCCAATAATTGATAAAATAGGTAAAATTAATTAATGATTTTTATAAAGCAGTCAATAAATTTTACATGTCTAATTTTTCAGGAAAATACACATTGCCAAAATTGAATAAAGACTTTAAAAAAACCAAACTCTGAGAAATGAAAGAGAAAACAAAAGCATAAGCAGATGACTTTAAGGTTGGGAAAAAAGAATGCAGGAAGCAAGCAGCAAAAGCTGACGCCTTGATGTTGGTAAAAGGCAAGAAATAAGTTCTCAGAATAAAACAGAGGAAATGAAAATAAAAGGAAAGAAATAAAACTACCTGAAAAAAAAAGATGTAGTAAAAATAGGTAGAAACACTACAGAAAGAAAAACACATTTAAAAGATTAAAATGGAAATGAACAAGGCTTTTTTTTTCTTTTTATATGACATAAAATTAACAAAAATGTTTGCTCGCCTCAGCATAAGCCTCAGATTTTGGTTCATCTCTAGGACAAGCTAGAACAATAGCAGATTCAATATGTTTTTATTATATTTTGGTATCAAAATTAGTGGTTAAATAAGAGCTTCATTGAAGCTGTGAACATCTAAATGTGTTAGATAAGCTTGATTCCTTTATATCACACATTAGAGTTAAAAGAATTTCCGATGTATTTGGAAAATGTAAATATCATTTCATATATAAATGAAACAGAACAAAAACCTGAATAAACAAGCCACAATAGAAGAAATTAAATAGGTGGTAAAAGATCTCACTTTAAAAAGTCTCATGTCTTGCATAGTATTATGGGTGAATTCTAGAAAACCTGTAAGGTTCAGACAAATCTCTATAATTTGTGAACTATTCCAGAGCACTAAAAAATGACAATTTAAAAAAAGTAAATCAATTAATTATAAAAAAGATATCTAGTCATGAAGTCAACGAGACTAAGGGGTGGTGACTAGAGGGTGTATTAGAATGAGGAAAGGTTGTTCAAAGCCAGGGCAGACTTGAATATGTCACCTAGAGGGAGCAGTGAGTGAGAATGAAGAGCTTGATGACGCAAAAAAGAAGGGATCATTGCAAAAAATTCTTGAAGGAGATAGAGGCGGGAGATGAGGAGCCCATGTGGAGGGCTTAGCATTAGCAAGGAAGCAGGATACCGTCTGAGAGACTACAATGAGTTTAGAAAGAATTATGAAGATTCAGATGTGATGATTAATTTTATGTGTCAACTTGGCTAGCCTGTGATATTCAGTTGTTTAGTTAAACACCAGTCTAGATTTTGCTGTGAAGGTATTTTTCTAAGATGTGATTAACATTTATATCAGCAGACTCTGAGAAAAGCAGGTTACCCTCCACAAAGTGGGTGGGCCTCAGCCAATCAGTTGAAGGCCTTAAAAGCAAAGACTGAGGTCCCCAGAGAAAAAAGGAATTCTGTCTCCAGAGTAAGTTTGGACTTGAGACTGCAATATCAACTCTTCCCTGCTGGTCTGCCCTGCAAATTTTGGACTTGCCAGCCCTGCAATCATGTGAGCCAATTCCTTAAAATAAATCTCTCTACATATGTTAAAGAAAAAAAAAAGAAAATGATGATACGTTTCTCACCTAATTCTATAAGGCTAGCATAATCTTCATACCTTAATTGGACAAAGGTAGTAGAAAAGAAGGAAAACCACAAACCAACCTCAGTTAGGAACATAGATACAAAAAAACCTAAATAACAAATAAAATTCTGACACATGTTAAGAGAATTACCTATTATGGCTAAGTAGGACTTAGCTCAGCAATTCAATGATGGCTTACAATTTAAAAATCTGTTAATGCATTTTGAAAGAAAAATCCGTAGGACCATTTGACATCTATTCCCGATTTGAAACAACAGCAGCAGCAACAGCAATAAAACATACTAAGCTATTGACAGAAGGACCATTCCTCAACTTAAGTACATGCATCAGAAACTACAAAATATATACATCCTGTTTAATGATGAAACATTAGAATAATTCTTACCAAAGTTAAGAACAAGACTTGGATGCTGCTACCTCTTTTTTTCCCCAACATTTTTCCTCCCTAGAATTCCTAGGCGATGCAATGAGAAAAATAAAAGGAAGAAGTACTGTATAAATATTGCAAAGGAAAAAATAGTTTTAGTATTTCTTTCAGGTGATATGTTTATCCATTTAAAAAATAAAAGAGAATCATGGGAAAACCATTAGAACTAAAAAACAGTTCAGTAAAATGGCCAGACTTGAGCACACATCTTATGTTACATACCAAGTACAATGCATACAGTATTTACTATAGACGGATTTGAAAAAATTGGGGGTAGAGAAGCACAGAACCTAGCAGCCACTTTAAAAGAAGACAAACATATTACTACATAAAATTATGAACTTCTATGTTAAAATAGACTCCATAAACAAAATTAAAACCAGGAAAAATATAATAGACAAGGGATAGTGTTTGTATTATATAGCACTCTTGTAAACCAATTGAAAATGAGGATATAAACAGGCAACTCATAGAAAAAAAGACATAAAAATGAGCAATCTATTTTAAATGTTTCACTTTACTAGTAATTAAGAAAGTATACATTAAAATGACAAAATATAATTTTTGACTCATCAGAGTGGTAGATAAGGAAAAACAAAATAAGCACAAATAATATTCAGCATTGGTGAAAGAGTAGGCTAACAGAATCTTTCGTATGTTATTGATGGATGTATCAATTAGCACAAAATTTATCTGAGGGAAATTTGGCAATATCTTCCTTTTTTTAATCTATATACTCCTGACCTAGTAATTCCATTTTCAGATGTCCACCCTGTAGAAATATTACTGGATCTTGAGCCTGCCAGCTTTCAGACTGAAACTTACACCTTTGGCTCTCTTGGGTCACCACTTGGCATTTCTGCAGGTCTTGGCATTTCTCAGCGTCCCCAGTCACAAACCAATTCCTTACAATAAATTTCTCTCTCTCTCTCTATATATATATATATTTATACACACACACACACACACACACAAGCACACACACTCCATTGGTTCTGTTCCTCTGTAGAATCTTGACTAATAAATTGAGATTTAGTCAACATTTGTGGAACACAGTATTTTTGGAAGGCCTATGACCCGATATCAAAATCTAGCCTCATTAGCACCAGGCTCAAAACAACTGAATTCAACTAATATTGAAAATTGTTTTGTTTTATCCCCACATTTTAATAGATATATATGTACAAAATAGAAAACATGAATAGTCTAGAAAGGATAAAGAATAAAAAATTGCTTATAATATTACCAAAACAATCACCATTAACATCCCAGTATAGTTTATTCATGTATTTTTTCTATATATTTTTTAACATGGTGAAGGTGCATTATTAATACAATTTTGTACCTTGCTTTTAAAAAGAATTTTGTTAATACCAGTGCTATGTATTCTTGATAGAAAGATAAGAAAATACCAAAAAGAAAAAGAAACTTTCAAAAACCACTGCAATTCCACTGTCCAGAGGTAACTATTACTTACACTTTTGGGTGTAAAGCCCCAGATTTTTTTTTCTCTTTTCAATTGCAACTTTAAAACATCCACAGTTGTTATGAAAAAAATTTAAAATACCACAATATATTTTACATACTCTTAACCCCACCCCCCCACACACAATTTAGCCTTCTGTATCTATGAATTTGTTTTTACATCTCCTCCTTAAGTTACTTTTCTAGCAGCCTTCTACCTCTTAGGCCTAACTAAGGGGCAGAGAGGATGGGCATCTGACTTCTTTATCATGAGGTTAGGTTTCATAACTAACTGTGGGAGAGAAGTAATTTTCTAAATTTCTCAGTAGTATGGTTAAGAACAAAAGTAGGAGTTTCCCCCACATGTCTAGAAGTACATCAGAAGGGCACAAGAGCTTCAAAGCAGAGGACTTTATGCCCAGCTTGTGTAAGTTTCATGGTATATATATATATGGAAATTTGGGAAGGGGACAGCCATTCAGAGAGGCCTACTTGTTAGGACAGGGCATCCCTGGCAATGTTAATGAGGGAAAAACTGTGTGATCTGGCAAGAGGGGGTTTAGTTGTCTCTCCCAAGCCTCCCTGGGTGTCTGTGTCCGTCTGGTGTCCATGCTGAACTGAGAAGCATTGAACCCCTCAGGGAGAGCTAGGAGGAATGAGGTTTTAGCATGGACCACCAGGCTGGAGGCAGGTGGAAGATGTGATAGAGACGTGGAGGGGTCTGTAGAGCTGGTGCGAATCTATCGAGGAAGTCACTGGGTTATTATACTCCTGCTCCGTTCTCTGTCAATGTCTGAGAGAACTGAACAGAAGGACGGCAACTAAGAGATTGAGTGAAAGAGACTGGGCTAAAGCTGAGTTTGTTTATACTATTGGGTCAGACTAAATTTTAATCTGGACTGTATTAACGTTAGATTGCCCACGACTCCATCCCCAGTGAGTAGGGGGGGGGTCTCTTGTAAAGGAAATTAGAGACATTTTAACAAATAACTACATTTCTGTGGACATCTGAGTTGTAATTTTCCAATGACTAAATAGACATTTACAATAAAATTTCTACTGTAAAAGAAAATTTTTTAAAAGGGGTATAATCATGAACAGGCATCAAAGATTTTATTTAACTCATTTATTAATGAGGGAATCATTAACTGGTTCCAGAGGAGAATGCAAAGAGAAAACAAATATATAGTCATGTTGAGAACAGACAAATGACTACAAACTGGCAAAATGGATCAATATCCACAGGGCAATGATCAATTGCATACCCTCAGGCACCATTTGCATTTCTATGAACAAAGTCATTTGCATCATCATCAACTTTCTAGTTATCTACAATTTACAGAATTGTAAAATAGCTCCAAGCCCCATGATAGGCTGAAATAACCCGGAATAGTGCCCTGGATAAGACACCCAGTATGTTTTTGTCTCTCTACACTGACACCCCTCTACCATACCTCCACCTTCCAAGAGTGTGGTGGAATCTGAACATTTAAAGGTTGGAGTTTGGGCATGGCTGAAATGATCTATATCGTAAAGGAAAGAGGCATTTGGAGTTAGGGGTAGTGATGGGGCTAGTAGGCAGAATAATGCTCCCCCAAAAATGTTCATGTGCTAATCCCCAGAACCTGTGGATATGTTACTAGGAGGCACAGGAGAATTTAAGATAGTAGATGGAATTAAGGTTGCTAATCAGCTGACATTAAAATAGGGAGATTATTTTGGATTCTTGGAGTGGGTACAAGGGTTCTTAAATGTGAAAGAGGAGGCCAGAAGAGGAGGTCAGAGTGATATGGTGTGAGAAGAACTCCACTCACTGTTGCTAGCTTTGAAGATGGAAGGGGCCAAAAGCCAAGGAATGTGGGTGGCCTCTAGAAGCTAGAAAGGGCAAGGAAATGGATTCTTCCCTAAAGAATCCTCTAGAAAGGAATGCAGCCCTGCCAACTCCTGGATTTTATCCCAGTGAGACTCATTTCAGACCTCTGAACTACAGAACTATAAGATAATAAATCTGTGTTATTTTAAGCCTCTGACCCTCTTTGCTGTTTCACATATAAGGACACTTGTGATTACACTGGGCCCACCTGGATAATCCAGGATAATCTCCCTATCAAGATCCTTAATTTAATCACAGCTGCAAAGTCCCTTTTGCCATGTAAGGTAACATATTCTCGGGTTCTGGGGATGGGGATGTGGGCATCTTTGTGGCATCGTTATTCTACCTGTCACAGAACTTCTGACCCCCTCTGCCCATTTTTTTCTTGTACTTCCATGCCCTTGCCTTCACATAACATCTTGAGAGAATTCCTTAGTCTTTCAATTCACTAATTTGACCTTTTGTTATGTTCAGTCTGTTTTATAATCAGTTTTTAATTTCAGTAACCGTATTTTTAATTTCCAAGAACTCTGATTTGTGTTTAGTATGTGTGAACACACCTCTTGTATCTCTCTGAAAATATGAATTAGACTTATTTTAATATTTTATTCTATTTTCTATATTAACTCTATTTCCTTGGGAGTTAATTCTCCTCTTTGTTGGAATTTATGTTTTCTATGCCGTGGATTTTTCTCAAATATTTGGTGACTCTCCATTTGCAGATTATACTTTTTGATGACTTTTTAGATAGTCATATTATTTTTATTTCCTTAAAGTGAGTCTTTTCATTTCCATGGCTGGAATACAGGTTTTACTTTCAGAAGGACTGGTGGTTGTAAGAAGGGTGGGGGAAAAGCTTTAGGTTGGGAAGGTGATCTTTTAGGCCATTCAGTAGAGGTTAGTAGTTAAGGGTGAGCTCTAATACTAGATCAACTGGGATCAAATTCTGGCTCTGCCATGTGTAGCTGTAAATCAGAAAATTTACCTAAGCACTTTTTGCTCTAGGTTCCCTATCTTTAAAATTGTGACAAGAGTAGTGCCTACTGCATAGGGTTTTTATGAGGAGGAAATGAATCCATATGTACAAAGTTTAAAAACAGCACTTGGCATAGAGTAAGAGTAGTAAGAGTTCAATACATGTTAGCTATTGTTTTTTTTTAAATGCTCAATTTGTGAACTTGTGCACTAGTGGTTTTATTTTTGAGCAAATGCTGGAATCAGCTGGTCTTAGACCTTTCTTCTGCCAACCACCTATAGGCTTTCTTCTTCTCTTAGTCCACACTGTCTCTGCTCTTGAAATTATTCTCTGCTCTTGAGACTATTCTTCCACACCTCTGATTTTCTCCCATTTCTACTCTGCAAAAGAAATTAACAGTTAGATTTCTAGCTTCCCATAAATTTTCTACCCATACACAAGTACATATAATGTATAACATATAGTGACCTATACATAAAATTCTCTCCCCTTTTTTAAACAGAAACTAATTTATCTGCAACTTCCTTTTTTTAATTACTGTATTTTAGACATGTTTTTATATCAAAAATACATATGAGTTTTCTTTAAGTAGAAAAAGAGGAAATAATGAATAATTTTGTAAATGGTATGGGTACAGTAGGTTACATATTTGGGAAAAAATAAAACTAATTAAAGAATTAGATATAAAATGCCAGATGTTATCCAGAGAATTGAAGTAAATAGCAAAGGAAGAACTTATTTTGGTTTGATTTGATTACATAATGTAAAAGAGTTCTTCAAGAAAATAGACTGAATTCCCATTTTGAAGTCATCTCCTTCATCCTAGATCCCATTGAAATGACATTTTAAATTTTAAAAATAAAATGCATAAAATTTTAAAAATAAAATCCAGGAGGATATACCTGCAGGGAAGGGCAGCTAGGAATTTCTGGAACAGATAAAGCATAAGATACAAACAGATCAATGATGAGACAACAGAGTCAAGGGACTGGTACAGAAGCAAAATTGATTCCTCCAAAAGAGGAATTTCCACAAGAGAATTACAGAAGAATCTTACACCAGAGGCTGTTTGGACTGGCGAAGGAGCAGCCTGGAGACACTTGGCCACAGACCTGGGTCAGGAGCAGCCGTGCATTTACTCCTGGCTGAAAGCACATGTGCAGTCCTCTAAATTGAGAATTCTGACCAGGGAGACTCAGATACCTCAGGTTACTAACTGCTGTGTTGAGGGGGTGGGTATGAGAAGTCTCTATAATAACATTATCATTGAAAGTAATAGCTAGTGTGTATGTATGTATGTATTTATTTATTTATTTTTAATTTCAAAATATTAATTAAGGGGCTACAAGTGTTTTTGTTACATGGATATCTCGTATAATGCTTAAGCCAGTGCTTTTGGTGTGCCCATCACCAGAATAGTGTTCATTGTACCCAATATATTTAATTAATGATATTCTTTTGTCAGTGCCACACTGCTTTTTTAAACTTTATAACTTGTTCTAACAGTTTGTAGAGTTAGTCTCCCCCTAACTACTCATTTTGAAAATGTTCTTAGAGATTTTTGCTGTTTGTCTTTTTAGTAACTTATTTAAGAGTTTACTTATCCCCCAATTTTAAAAATAGTGCATAAAGTCAACTCCAACTTGGCTATTTATTTATTTATTTATTTGAGATAGGGTCTTGGGTCTTGGGTCTCAGATCTCTCTCTCTGTCACCCAGGCTGGAGTACAGTGGCATGATCATAGCTCACTGGAACCTTGAACTTCTGCCTCCTGGCTCAAATGGTCCTCCTGCCTCAGCTTCTGGAGTAGCTGGGACTACAGGTATGCACCACCACACCTGGCTAATTTTTAAAAATTTTTGTATAGACGAGGTCTCACTATTTTACCGAGGCTGGTCTCAAACTCCGGGCCCCAAGCGATCCTCCCGCCTCAGCCTCCCAAAGTGCTAGGATTATAGGCATAACCACCCCTGTAGTCTTAGCACTATGGGAGGTGAGGCGGGAGGATCGCTTGGGCCCAGGAGTTTGAGGTTGCTGTGAGCTAGGCTGAGTCTATGGCACTCTAGCCTGGGCGACAGAGAGAGACTTTGTATCAAAAAATAAATAAATAAATAAAGGTGAAAAAAGAAAGATAAAATTGCCTCTGGATCCATTTTCTAAAAAGTCAAATATGGTAACATTTTGTATTTTTTCCAGAAAAATTAAAAGAGTGAAAAAAATCATAATTTCAATGAAACATGAACTCTAACATCCTTTAAGTTAATTGGATTAGAAGATAAGTTAATATGTGAGACATTTATCCTTCTGCAATAAATTTAAATCCTGAATATGCCTCCTTAATTACATTCCTCCTAAGGTTTAAATCAAGGTGATAGCTTTCGGTTTAGGTTCAGTTAGATTCGTAGCAACATCGGAAGGGCTATATCCAGTATATTCACAACCAGAGAGAGATTTCGCTGTGTGTTTGGTAAAATCAGGCAATATTTTGGGAGTTCAAAGGAATCTTACAAGTCCCAGAGCCATATAGGCTTTGCCCTGTGTAGTGGATCATCCTAGTTTGTATCAGGTAAGTTTCTAATTAAATTTATTTATGCCCGTGTGATTATTTTGAAGGAAATGCAATGAAGCAGAATGTTAATGGTGCAGTGTGACAGAGTGTGTGTGAGAGAGAGAGAGAGAGAGAGAAAGGCAGAGAATGAAAGAATGATAGAATCAGATCAGGCTATTTAAAGGTTTCTAAATGTATGTACTTATATCTAGGGAGATACATTATTGAAACTGCCTTTCTTTGTTCTGAGAAAAAAAAATATTTTAATGACCCTTTTCATTTATATGGATGGAAGATAAAGGGGCATCAATTTTTGTGAAGGAAAGGTTTGAGGAGATGATTGTGCCCCTTAGGCTCGTAAGGCATGGAACTTTGGCTCTGAAGGCAGATGGCGTCTGGCTTTCTACCTTTCAGAACTATTACACCTGAAGGGTATTGGGGAAAGAGAAGTTGGTCAAATTTGCATAAAGACCAAGGAGCCGTTTGGGACGAACAGGAAGGAGACCCTGAAGCTTTGAGTTTCGATGTCACTACAATGTTTCTGATTACCGAGGTGCCCTAGTCTAAGGCCAGTTCTCAGTAAGAAGCACAGAAGACTCTTGGGAAAGCTTCTGGCAGAGAAAAGGCTGGAACTGGTGCCTGGCACTCATACCAGACCCTGGGTTGATGTGGGAACCACCGTGTCAGATCATAGCCTGCATGCAATGATCTAAGCATCTTAGATGAGGCCAGTGCATGCTCCCTGCATTTGTACATGATTCAACTCCACTGTTGTAGCTGAAGAGCCCTACCTGAAAGCCCAGGTCTACCATGGTGTGGCACAAACACAAACTGGACAGAGAGGCAGGAGGCTGCTTCTCTTTCTCCAGCATGAAGAAGCCACTCTCAGAGAACGGGTGGGAGTGTAGGCAGGGCCAACTCAAGTGTTGCTGGACCTGAATTTGTAACATGTTGAGTTTCTCCTTTAAGAAACAAAAAATATAAAATTCCAAATACAAAGTCACTAGGGCCTCTCCCAAGGCCATAGAAGGGACCTATGCAAGTGAGGGTCCCTGAATCTTCAACTTGGTAAGTTCCAAAGAGGTGGGCCTCTGAGAGGGGCTTCCCTCTGTGGTGGAGGCCTGCCCAGGGTGCGGAACGACTGCCTCCTAGAGTGGTGCGGTGTGGCAGAGAAGGGGCCTCCGGTGGATAAATGAGATGTCTTTATTTTTCTCTCAGTGAAGCCTAATAAGAAGGACAGATCCCTAGAACTCAGTAATGAGGAGGGAAAATAGACATTCTTGTCATAAGGAGGATGGGGAGGTGCTCAGTAAAGTTTCCTGGGCTCTAAGCTGGCAAAGCAGGATTCACCTATCCATTATCCGAGTGCCTCTGAAGTTAACTGTGTACTTAATAAATATTGGAAATCAATTGAACTATTGTAATAGCAATCTGTCGATGAGTATAAATGTGTTTACACAACATTTTGAAATGTTTCTCTTTCTAATACATTTTGGCCACTCCTTTGATTTCAAGTATTGCCTTCATGTTGATGATGTGATTTGCAACTGAGTGCAGGTCAGCTCCGTCTGCTGTGCTCATCTTCTCAGGGCATCCTTTTTTTTTTCTCCATTTCCCAATGAATATATTCAATAGCTACTCTGCCATCCATCCAAGGTGTTGTGAAATTATAAACTATCTTTCTAGCTTCACCTTCTTCTTCCTTTTTGTTCTCCTTAGCCCAGGAGTTACTAAGCCCAGTTGAATTTATCTCCTACTGTCTCTTCTATTCATTGCCTCCCTGTATCTCAGTGTCACTTTTAGAATCTAGACTCTTGTTCTCTCATTCCTATGATATTGCAGTATTTTCCAGCTCTTCATTATTGTCTTTTCCTTCCAATAATTTCTTTATAAGGCTGCCAGAAGGAGCTCTTCTAGAGCACAAATATGAGCATGTCACCATCTGCACGAAAACCTTTGTTGGTTCCTCAATCCCCAACACAGGATCTTGTGCATCAGGGGGCCTGTGGAAACACAGCCACTTCTGTTGGCAAAGTTTTACTTTTGTTTAATGCTTTTTCAGTGTCTACAAGAAAAAATCTGAGTTGTAAGTGAACTTCCAAGACCATCTCTTTTATTTCTTCCTCTTCTTGTATGTACTCTACATGTAAATACCATTAATTATTTATTAATTCATTGTTCCCCTTTCTAGTACTCTATTCTGTTTTTATTCTTTTTCTAGAAGTCTTATCCCTCATTCTAATGGTATTTAGCTTCTACATGCTCTTCTTCTCAAATTTTGTTTTGCATAAGAAAAAAAAAATCTAGTTCTGGATACTAACCACCCTCTTATTTCATTTCTTTTTGAATAGTTGTTATGTTCCAGAGAGCCATTGGCAATTTGAGTCCAATGAAAATAAGAAATGGTTTTTGACATAGAGTAGAATCTGCTTGCATCTGGCTTAAAGAACTAAATAAGAGGTGAGCTATTTTCTGAGTTGTAAGTGATTTTTAAATTGTTCATGAAAATAGAAGAGTCTTGGCAGAGAAACCAGATTACTTCAAGTGCATACTGGTGAGAAAGCTTTTGTCACATGAGATAGTTATCATATGAGATTATAATTCTGCTGTAGTTACTAGTGATTGAAGGATATCTGCGTAGTGAAATGTGGGTTGATAGCTTTAGTTCATTTTCCAATACAGAAACGTCAGACTTTAAGTGGGCCCCAAAGGGCTATGGGAAGCTGTGTCTTCTAAAGGAAAGAGTATTGAATGAGGGTAACTGACTTGGTCCAGGATTACCAACAGAATTACTTTCTTGAAGGCTGGCTTAACTCTTCATTTCTCTCATAATGTACACACTGAACTCGGAGCTTACAGAGTACTGACCAGGATTCAAGCGAGCAATCAAAAGGAGCAAGGAAAAGAATAGATGTTCTGACCTAAGAGATAAATAAATAAACGTTTAGAAACCTGCCTTGTTTAGATGTCATATCTAATTTTAATAGTCAAATGAATACTTTCTTAATTTTTGTTTTAGGAATATGTTGATTGTATAGAAATGAAAAAGTAAAAGCACTCAAAATCTTTCCCTCTCTTAAAATTGCTTTAGAAGACATAAAAATTCAGGGAATTGGCAGCATTTTAATTCAACCTACACAATCCAGTTTTAATTTTAATTAAGCCCCAAAATATTTTTGAAAGCCTACTATATGCAAACTATTATACATAGTGCTGAAAAGAATACTAAGCTATACCAGGGCTGTTGTGACAGAAAAAAGAAAAATGAGAAAATGTATGTAGGGGTTGTTTGTAAACTTTATAATAATATATAATTGTCAGTTTTAATTATTATCATTATTATTAAATAGGCATCCTGTCTCCTGGGACTCACAATCTATTGAGGGATATTGATGTCTAAATAATTAATGCTAGAAAGGCTGGAATAAGTATACAACCAAATTTTATGGTAATCATAAAGGGAAACAAAGTTAATTCTGTGTAGAAAAATCTGGAAGGTCTTCTTAGAAGAGGTAGCATATAGACTACAGTTGACACTTGAATAACACATGGTTTAGGGGTGCCAGTCCCCTGTGTAGTCAAAAATTTGCATATAACTTTTGACTCCCCCAGAACTTTACTAATAGCCTACTATTGACTGGAAGCCCTACCAATAATGCAAACAGTCAATTAACACATATTTTGTATGTTATATGTATTGTATACTGTGTTCTTACAATAAAGTAGGCTACAGAAAAGAAAATGTTATTAAGAAAATCACAAGGAAGAGAAAATATATTTACTATTCATTAAATGGAAGTGGATCATCCTAAAGGTCTTCATCCTCATCGTCTTTACATTGAAAGGATTGACTCTTGCTGTCTCAGGGGTGGCAGAGGTGAAGGAGGTGAAGGAGAGACAGGAGAGGCAGGCACATTTGCTGTAACTTTATGGAATTACATCGTATTACTTTTTTGCTTTTTCATTTCTCTAAAAATGTTTGTATATGGTACCAATCCTTCCACAGTTTGCTTTCATTTCAATGCCCATATCATAGAAGGGTCCATATTGTAAAAGAAGTCAAAAGGAGTCTTGGATGATCAGAATTCTTTTGCCAGATTGTCTAATGTCAATCTGTTTTCTGGCACTGCTTCTTCTACATCTTCTTCCTCATTATCTGGCAGTGGTTTGGAAGCTGTCATCCCCATCAGTCGTCTTCTGTTAATTCCTCTGGTGTGGTGTCTATTAGCTCTTGAATTTCTCCAAGATCCATATCTCGAAACCCTTCACCCCTCACCTTTGTTTCCTATCCACAATCTCTTTCATGATTTCCTTGGCTGGTTCTGTTGTAAACCCTATGAAATCATGCACAACATCTGGACACAGTTTTCTCCAGCAGGAATTTATTGTTTTGGGCTTGGTGGCTTTCACAGCTTTTGTTATAACAATGATGGCATCTTCAATGGTGTCACCCTTATAGATTTTCATAATGTTTTCTCTATCAGGGTTCTCCTCCATAATATTGACAATTTTTTTCCATAGAGTACTATGTGTAATGAGCCTTAAAGGTGCTTGTGACCCCCTGATCTAGAGGCTGAATTAGAAATGTTGTGTTTGGGGGCAAGTAGACCATGTCAACAACTTTGGTGCTGAACTTAGGGAGTTCTGCATGACCAGGGGCATTGTCTAATTTCAAAAGAACTTTAAAAAGCAGTCCCTTACTGGCAAGGTACTTCCTGGCTTCAGGGACAAAGCATCAATAGAACCAATCCAGAAAAAGTGTTCTCGTTGCCCAGGCCTTACTGTCGTAGAACTGAAAGACTAGCAATTGGTGTTTATCTTTTCCCTTCAAGACTCAGGGGTTAGCAGCTTTATAGATAAAGGCAGTTTGCACACAACAGTAGAGTTAGCCTTATCCCTTCCTGCCTTAAATTCTGGTGCTCACTTCTCTTCCTTACTAACGTTTTTTGTGGTTTTCTTCCCCCCTGCCCCAGAATAAGGCACTTTTGCCTGCATTAAAAACTTCTTCAAGCAAATATCCTTTCTCCTCGATGATTTTCTTAATGACATCTGGGAATTCATTTGCTGCCTCTTGGTGTGCAGAAGAGGCTTCCATTATCTTGACCTTTTTTTCAGCCAAACCTCTTACTAAAATTATCAAACCATCCTTTGCTGGCATTCAATTCTCCAGCTTTAGATCCTTCACTTTTAGTTTACTTCAAATTGTCGTATAATGGCTTCACTTTTTCTTGAATGCTGTTCTAGTCTATAAGTGTGCCTTTCTTATAACGATCTTTCACCTACATAAAAGCATCATTTTCAATATGAGATAAAAGGTATTTCTCAAAAAGGGTAAGGTTTTCATGTCCACTGGAGTAGCTACAGCAATGGCTTCAGGAATTTCTTCTTTTTTCTTTTCTTTTTTTTTTTTTTTTACAATGGTCCTTACAACTGGATTTATCTTGAAATGAGGGCAACCACAGCTGCAGACCTCAATCTATGGTACATATCAAGCAATTCAACTTATTCTTGTAATATCATGGCTTTTCTCTTCTCAGGAGCACTTCCAGTATCACTAGTGGTACCTCATATTGGTCCCGTGGTGTTACCCAAGGTTATAGTATTGTACTAAACAACAAAAAATATGCAAGAACCATGAGAGATCACTTTTTACTGTGATATGCAATTTATGCAGTTTATGGGACAGACGAACCACTCATGTGATGATTAGTGTCACACAGTGTGATCAAAGAGGAAGGCTTATCAACCATGGCCTGCTTATCCTCATCATTGAAGGCAGATCAAATGTGCTCTCTGCCTTGGTTCACAGAAAATGGCTCTGGAGGACTACAGGGCACAGAGGTTGAGTGAGGTTCTGGACAAATCAGATGCTCCTTCTAAAAAGCCAACTAACAAAAAAGCCAAATTAACTTTGTTATATGTATAAAATATGTATTGTGTTTTATAGACCTATATATTGTTTTGTGTATATGTATGTGTATAAGATGTTGTCAAAGCTGACTGCTCCCCCTAGATAAACTTTTCAACCTATATGGAACGTTAAACTGATTCAAGAAGCAGGTATGTGCCAGGTACTGTTTTAGTCACTGAATGGCTTTTCATCTTAAAACTCTGAGGGTTTTTGGCTTCATATGATAAAAAGTTATAATCTGTTTTATTCTATATAAGTTCAGAATTTATATATTTAACATATATAGAATTCTACATATGAATATAACAGGAGAAGTTATAGAGGTTGTTCATAGAATTTGATAATACAAAGATGAGAAAGAGAGGCCAGTTTACCAATTAGGCAGGGCATTATGGGTTCCCCTCAGTTTTGCAGAACTTCCCCAATCCATTTTTTCAGGGTACCTATGAATTGATAAGCCTCTTAGGAACTGATACACAGTAACCAGACTCAGAACTAATGCACAAATCAGAGAATAACTTCTTTTTTTGTTATGAGAGATATTCCTTTCTAGTGATCATAATACATATGTCGACTTTCCTAGATAACCCTTTCTGATACCAGGTACCAGGGAAGTAGAATCATCAATATACCAGCTAGGATAGGTTTGGCTGTGGATATCAGATAACTGCCAAATACAGTGGCTTAAACAAGATAGAAATTTATGTTTCTCTTACATTAAAAAAATCTGAGAATACACAGCCCCAGCACTGGTATGACTGATGAGTTCATCAGGGACCTACCCTTCTATCTCTCTGTTCCCCCATCTTCAGCAAATAGCTTCCATCTTTAAAATTGTTTGAAAGCCCAAGATGCTACAACGCCAGCCATTACCTCCATATCCCATGGAGCATGATGGAGAGAGGTAGGGAGGCAAAAGGGGAAGGGAAACAACTCTTCACTGGATTACACCACGTTTATTAGAACCTGTGATCATAACTGGTGCACAAGTCTGAAAATTTTAATCTTTAAATGCATGCATGCATTTATTGCTGTCCTAAATTAAATCAGTATTTTGCCACTAAGGAGAAAGGGGAGAATAGATGTTGGAGAAAGCAGTTTGCAATCTCTGCTCACCATAGCTCTCTCAATCTAGTTGTCTATTTCACATTTCAATGTTTCTGTATTATATTAATACTAACATTGATGTATGCAGTATTTTTTCCTGAAAACCCAATATTAAATCAATAAAATTTCTTATTGATTTTTAAAAATGTGGTAATTATATCAACTTTCTTGGTGAGAATAGAATCAGGGCATAGTGAGTTTTGGAGCATACAGTAGAGCCTTGTGAATTACCCCTGTACTATAAAAGGTAATACCATCTTCAGGATTAAAATATTTGGGTCTGCCAGACTCAGAGTGCCTATTCTGTGAGAGATAAACTGTCCAACTTTTTGCCTTTGGGGCTTACCTTTTCTAGAATCCTCTCATCTTGCCTTCTAAGAGGGTGTCCAGTAATGGAAACCTTGGGCTATGGTTGTGGCCATCTCTGCTCTGGTCCTGCCCTGTGATTATTCTCTTGTCGTCTTGATTGAACTTGTCTATTGCCAAAGTTTTCCAGCCAGGATAAGTTAAATCATCTCTTAGGCTACGGGACTTCTACAGATGGCTACTTTCATCTATTATTTGTTGATTTTAACTAGTTTAATTACCAAGGGCCACCTCTCTTCTTGTTAATGGGGACATTTTTCAAGTACAGGCGTACTTTGTTTTATTGCATATCACCTTATTGCAATTCACGGATATTGCATTTTTTACAAATTGAAGATTTGTGGCAACTCGGCATTGAGTAAGTCTATCAACACCATTTTTCCAACAGCATGTGCTCACTTTGTGTCTCCATCACGTTTTGGTAGTTCTCACAATATCTGGAATTTTTTCATTATGATTACATCTGTTATGGTGATCAGTGGTCTTTGTTGTTACTTTTGTAATTGTTTTGGGGTGCCATGAACCATGCCCATGTAAGACAGCAAACTTAACTGATAAAAGTTGTGTATGTTCTGACTGCTCCACCGACTGGCCCTTCCCCCATTTCTCTCCTTCTTCCCTGGTCTCCCTATGCCTTGAGACACAACAATATTGAAATTAGGCCAATTAATAACCCTACAATGACCTCTGAGTGTTCAAGTGAAAGGAAGAGTTGCACATCTCTTATTTTAAATCAAAAGCTAGAAATGATTAAGTTTAGTGAGGAAGGCATGTTGAAAGCCAAGATAGGCCAAGAGCTAGGCCACTTGTGCCAAATGGTTAGCCAAGTTGTGAATGTGGTGAAAAAGTTCTTGAAGGAAATTAAAAGTGCTACTCCAGTGAACACAAGAATGACAGAAAAGTGAAATAGCCTTATTGCTGATATAGAGAAAGTTACTAAAACTTTTACCCACGGTAGAACTTTTTTCAAAATTGGAGTTAATCCTCTCAAACCCTGCTGCTACTTTATCAACTAAGTTTATGTAATATTCTAAATCCTTTATTATCATTTTAACACTGTTCAAGCATCTCCACCAGGAGTAGATTCCATCTCAAGAAACTACTGTCTACAGAATAGTATAAACACAATTTTGATATGCACTGAGCATCAAAAAAAATCATGTGACTCTTTATTGGAATGTTTGCTTTATTGTTGGTCTGGAATGGAACCCACAATGCCTCCAAGATATGCCTGTACTTCTAACATGGGCCACATTCCTTAGCCCAAAGAGAAGTTGTCTATATACACAAGTTGAAACAAACTTTCATTCACTCTTTAATTTCTGACAATATACAATTCACAATTCACACCTTCAGGTGTGAAAGGAAAAGATAAAGACATATGTTAAACTTTGTGGTCTGTTTCATACAATTGCTTAAGCAATAAAGTGTTGTATCTCCTATAATACTCCTAGAATTTTTAATACAGATATTTATCGATTTTTTTAACTTCTATTACAAGCAAATGCTTTATGTGCTAAGTATATATTTTACTATGTATTTTTCAAACTTCAGATATAGCATTAGGGCTCCTTTGTAGTTGTTTAGGGTTATTATTGATAAAAATAAAGCTGCAATATTTCATTTAAAATAAGACGTCATCAGTTTTAACACAATCTTGATTTCTGCATGTGAAATATGAAAAAAGTACATTTAGAATCAAGGAAATATGATCATTTATCAGAATTTTAATGACAATTACTAGTGTAAAATATAAACTATAGACTGTAAAGCCTGTAGGTAGAGGAATATGTACAAGTAGTGGGATTAGTGTCTTTAATTAAAGACATTAGAGACTTTCTGTTCTAAAAAACATAAAATATGTTTTTTATGTTTGATACACATAACTTATGTGCATCAAAGAATGATTAAGGAGATTCACAATCTTTATAGTTATCAGAGACTTTAAGAAGGTAATAGCTGAAAGTGAAAATAAACATTCTTAAAGGCATTGAGTCAACTAACAGATATTTAACTGCCCTTGCCAAGCCCTCAGAACTACCAAAGAGAAGGAAATCAAGCTTCTGTCTGTCTTCTTCTGTTCTTGAACTTCCCAGGTTTATCCTTTAATTTATCATAGAAGGGACAAATTTACTAATGTGTCCAGTAACATGTTTGCTGTAGGCAATGTGGGTCTTTGTAACTCTTGAAGGCTACTGTATTGTGGTTTGATTTCAGTATCTCTCCACAATTCGTGCTGCTTTCAAAATTTAATCACCTCCCCAAATCTTGTGAATTCTCTCGATCACTTATTCATTCAGTAGGAATTATTGAGCATTAACTCTGTGCCAGGTACTCACCAAGGAAGTGGGGATAAAATGATATAATTTTCAGGGAGACAGTTTTAGTCATGCTGTAATAGCGCTTCTGTGGTTTGTATATTTCATAGTGAGTCCAAATAATGGCCCAAAGGAGGGGATAATGAACTCTGCTTTAAGGGTTAGGAGGAGGAGATACAGCAACTGGGTCTAGAGAATGAAAAGGAAGGAATTTAGCAGGTCTATAAAGTGAGGGGGTGATGGAGGCACCTCAGGCAGTGTGAACAACATGGGCACATGTTTGTCTCATCTTTCAGACCTCCTAGAGTGAAGACCTCGAACTTTGGTAATGCCCACCACCCAGTGCAGTGTTTAGCAAGTGATTGTTTCAGTAGAAATAAGATGAGTGATCTGGTCTAGAGAATACTGAGAATGGTCAGAAAATAGGTCAGTGGTTCCCAAACTTTGGAAAGCATGAGAATCACTTGGAGGGCTTGTTCCTAACTGAGCAAAACCCTCAGAGTTTCTGCATTAGTAGGTCTGGAGTGGGAGCCAAAAATTTGTATTTTCAATAAACCCTACCCCCAAGTCCGTGACTCTGATGTAGGTGGTCCACAGAGCATAGAGGTGTAGGTGGAAAGGAATTTGTGGTTACTTAATGTCCTGGTTCTTATCAACCACCTGCAGCTCACCAAATATACCTTAAGGTGCACCCCATGTCAGCCATCAAAAAGCTTTTTAATCAAGCTTAACCTGTGTTGCTCAGACCTGTAGGTTAATTTTCTGGCTAATATGCTGAGAGAAAAATAAATCTGCCTCCTGAGACTTAACAGGTCTTCTTGATTTTTAAATACTAGCATGTTTTAAGTGCTGTGAAGCTGAAAAGTACTAAAAAAGCTCCAAGATTAGTCATTTCTCTTAAAAAAAAAGGTTTCCAGTGGCACAATACTTGCCTTGAAAGATGAAAATTTACACCTAAGGCATTTTTCCCCCTATATTTTGTAATCATTCATGGGAATTGATGCCAACTCTACCTTTTTTAGACATTGAATGAAACAGTTTTAAACTGAGTTGAAAATAATTCCAATGTGCCTTTAACACCCACTTGCTCTAATTTAACTCCATTTGGCTCTTTCTTACTTACTCTTTATTTTCTTGAACATTCCAGCTGTTAACATTAAATCTAATTTTTGTATGTCAGCCCGTGTCAAAGCAAGCCTTAATCCTTTTAACATTAACCTATCACCAGCTCAAAGCTGCTTTATATCATCAGATATAACTGCGTTTCCAACCCTGAGGGCATGGTGTGTGATTATGTACACATGCACGCTGTAGCTCCCCTGTAATACTACTTGGTGTAGACTGGAATTCTATGTGGGGTGGGTCAGGATTGAATCCCATACAAAGTGCTTTGGTTACAGATAGAAAGAGGCTTTGTTATGAAATGGTAGCACTGCAGAAGTATTGGGAAGAGTTTACTGTCATATGGTCCTGTACTTTTATTTTTTAGTCTGAGAGAGATTAAAATGCTATGGACAAAAGTATACAGTTAATGGCAGAAATGTTGAAACTTGAACCAGACAAGAAATCTTAAGATCCACAGCTTAACACTTTGTCAATGAAGTTATACTGTGTCGTTTACTCTCTTCTCTCCCTTGAGTGAAATAGGATTTCAAAATAAAACAAACCAAAAAAACCCCTATTGTTCTTATTCCTTTCACTTAGACAATTATGTTTTAGGGGATGTAAAATAGTCAACTGTGTCTGGACAGTTTGGCATAGTTACATTTCTTTTTTCCTGATGCCTTCTGACCAGATATACCTCAAATTTAGAGAACTAGTCAATGAAACAGGGCATTGTCATTGGCTGAGTCCTATGTGGAGGCAACTTGTAATAAGGTACAGGTGACTTTTAAAAAATTATACTGGGACATTTAGCTTTGTTATAGTACTATGTTAATAAAGAAATTCTGTCTACGTTGAAAAATACCAAATGAAGACAGATATCGTTGCCATTTTATTTGATGTGTTTGGTGCAATATAATTAGAATTTTAGGAAGAAATTATATCTTAATTAAATGATAGAAATGATAAAGATACTTTTAAATGAGTGTGAAGAGACATTATAAATGAACAAGTTAAACATCCGTTAAATGTCCCCCTTTAAAAGGCAATAAGTAATGAAAAGAGATAAAAAAGAAAATACTCTTATTCACATTATGGACCTCGGCACTGGGGTTAAAAGAATAAGTCACATTTTTTTTTTCTAGAGTAGCTTACATCCTGAGTGGGAAGAATAACACTGAAAATATTAACTATAATGCTACAAGAAAAGTAACATCAAAGGTCTTATGAGACCTTAAGGGGAGAGTAATTAATTTTATTTTGGAAGCTGAGAAAGGCTTCGACGGGGCTATGATGTTTGAAACAAGCGCAGGTTCAACAAAAAAATGCCAAGCAGATGATTTTTTGAGGTATAAACACAGCAGCATGACATTCCTTTTCTTTTTTGAACACTGAAAAATAGCTTTTATTAAGCTTGTTTAGAATAGTTATTACTGTACAATAAACTTCTCATTTCCCATTTTCTCCAACTGAGATAACAATGCCTTCCTTTTATTTTTGTTTACTATTTTGTTAATCTTTCTGTTAAGCCCATTTTATATTGTTCATGATGATTTTTCCTACATCACTTGTTTGGGTAGAAGCTTCTTAAAAAAGTCTGTGTCTACATTTTCCTCTGGAAGAGTCACTCTATATTTTTAATTAATTATTTTTTAATATTTTTTGTATTTTCTAATTCCCATTCTTCTCTTTTTTCCTCCTTTCCTCTTTCTTTTATTTTATTCCCTTTTTCATTATATTTCTGTATTATTATAGACACTAGGAACAGTAATATAGCCTGATATCTTTATATTTTTTCTATACATACTCCTTTATTTGCAAAGATAAAGATACTGATTATAAATACTATTGTTTTCATTCACAAAGGGGAGAAAAACTGGGGTTAAGGTATTTTCTAAGGTCGCTGGGGCACCTGGTGATGAATTTAGAGACAAAATCTCCTAGATCCGTGGTCATTAGATCAATTGTTCAACGTTTGAAATGTTGTTCAAGATTTGATGCAAGTCCCTCGCTGACAGGTTTTGAGAAAAAGGTTCATGATTTGAGATCCTGAGAAGGAAGGAGTTAAAGGGAAGAGAATCTTAGAGGATTGGATTGATCTCTAGGGATTTGGAAACTAGGCAGAAGATCTGAAGATGAAAGGAAAGATTTGATTCTGTGCTGAATTACAAGTTTTGAAGGAAATTGGAGTGTAATTTTATTCAGCTATAGATAAGGATCCACAGCCTAAATTAGTACAGTTCTTATAACTATTATCTTTTAAAATCATCATTAAAAAGTATTTCTAAAACTATGTCAATCATGAACAATCACCTTGAGGTACACGTGTAATATGAAAAACCTGAGAGAACGGCAGCGGCAACCAGTACATATTAGACATCAGCGGCAAAAGGGGAAATCTAAAGGCATGTCGTTACATTCCTGTCTGTCTGTTCTTCTCAATCATGGGAAGAAGGAAAGGTGTGAATCACAGCTGTCAGGCCTTGTTTATTTTGGCCTCACAAAAGCATCAACTTTCTGCTTTTCAGGGGAGCTGGTAGGGTACCTTAGATTCTTCTCACCCTACTCCTGAGAGGAAGGGCACATTTAACCAGGCCCTAAAGAGCAACATTTTGGTATCCCCCCGGAGCCATCTGTTGTACTTGACACTGACTCAGTCACTGGTAATACCTTCAACCCAGGTTAAATAAACTTGGCATACAGGCTATGCCAATTGGTGTGATTACTGTCCACTGGTTAGAGTTTCCAGGAATGGATCAGCCCTGCTGGAGAAAACAGCATGCATGGCCTTTCTTTGCTTACCAAGTAAGTATCAGATTGACCTGATTTCCAAGTGAATACCTGATTGCCCCCCAGAGATATGCTCTTAGAAAGTTAGAGTGGGCCTCTGGTAAAAATGGTGAATTGAACACACACACTCACCTCTACAGTTTTCCCAGAAACTCTCTCAAACAACAGTAAGGGGACTGGGGGGAGGGGAGAGTGGTGCGGAAAGTCTGAATGTACCAGGTCACAGCGACAAAAGAGAAGATCATGGAATCTGGATGGTAGGTGGATGTGTGGTAACTGATCTAGTAAATCCAAGAAAGCTGAATAAAGCTATCAGTGGGCAAAGTTTAGAAGCACACTAATTTGCGTTGCAGGATCTGCATTGCAGAATCTGCAAAGCTTCAGGGATTCTTGACCCCAGTTATTCTGGAAGTGGGATATAGTTGGGGCTAAAAAAAAGGATTGCTTGGAAGTCTATTTAAAAAGTATCCATTTTACCTCCACTCCTTCAGAAATCCCATTAAAATGACAGCCTTACTTTCTGTTTGAGTTGTCTTGTTTTAAGGAATAAACTCAAAATGACCAAAACAAAAACCAACCAAACAAATGAAAACATATTTTTACATATTTTCTGTTAGAATCTCTTTTGCTGGATACTTTATTGTTTTTTACTATTGTAAATAGCATATTTTTAAATTTTCAGTTTCTAACTGTTGCTGGTATACAAAATGCCACTGACTTGGTTATTAATCTTGTAACTGGTAATTTTGCTAAAACTTTGCCAGATTTATTGCATTATTTAACTGATTATATGATTAATTAAAATAATTTGGGCAGAATTCCTTCAAGTTTTTCATTCTGTAGATGATCATGTTATCTCTGAATCATAATTTACTTTCTTTCCAAACCTTATAGGTTTTCTTTCTTTTTCTTTTTTCTTACACACTGGCTATGATATTTAGTCCAATGTTGAATAGCAATAGTTATATTGGGAATGAACGTAATGGCTCACCATTGATTATAATGTTTGCTCTAAAACTTCTGTACATAACTTTTTTTAGGTTAAAGAAATTCCTTTTTGTAACTTGTCCGCTGAGAATTTGTATCAGAAATGATTATTAAATGTTATCAACTGCTTATTCTGTACCTATTGAAATTATGTTTTTCTCATTTTATATGTTAATGTGATACTTACTGAATAGATTTAATGATGTTAAATCGACTTGCATTCCTAGAATATATAAAATTTGGTGATGATGTATTGCCTTTTTATACATTGCTGAGTTCAACTTGTACTTTTTCTTTTTTAGAATTTTTTTTCCCCACATTAATGAGTAAGATTGACCTTGATAACAAAAGAAATTAGTTATATAAGCTGAATTGGAAAGCTTTCCCTTTTATTCTATTAATTGGAAGTTCAGATTTGGAGTTACCTTTCTTTGAATGTTTTGTTGAACTCTCTTGTAAAACCATCTGGGCCTGCTGTTTTCTTTGAGGGAGAATTGTTTACTACTGATAACCGTTCTGATTTTTATTTATTGACCAATTGAGTCAACTTTGGTAACTTTTAAAAGTACTTTGTTCATTTCACCTAATTTTTCAAATGTGTTGACATTAAAGTTACCTATGTTTTCTTATCATTTTGATCCTTGCCACCTCTTTAGTTACATAATTCGTGATATTTTTGTGCTTTCATTTGTTTCCTTAATCAATCTTGCCTGAGACTTGTCAATTTACTTAACTCTTTTCAAAGAACCACTTTTGGTTTTGTTGATCTTATCTTTATTATTTTATTCCTTCTTATTCCTTCTACATTCTCTGCGTTTACAGTCATGCACCATATAATGATGTTTCTGTCTATGACGGAGTGTATATCTGATGGTGGTCCTATAATATGATAAAGGAGCTGAAAAATTCTTATTGCCAGTGACATCATAGCCAGGGTGACATAACACATTACTCACATTTGTGGTGAAGCTGGTGTAAACAAACCCACTCTGCTGCCAGTTGTATAAAGGTATGGCACATACAATTATGTACAGTACATGATACTTGATAATGATAATAAATGACTATGTTACTGGTTTATGTTTTTACTACACTATTTATTGTTATTTTAGTGTACTCCTTCTACTTATTAAAAAAGAAGTTAACTGTAAAACAGCCTCAGGTAGTTCTTTTAGGAGGTATTCTAGAAAAAGGCATTTTTATCATAGGAAATGACAGCCCTAGGCATGTTATTGCCCCTGAAGACCTTCCAGTGGGACAATATGTGGGGGTGAAAGACAGTGATATTGATGACTCTGAGCCTGTGTAGGCCTAGGCTAATGTGTGTGTTTGTGTCTTAGTTTTTAACAAAAATGTTTAAAAAGTAAAAACAAATTAAAAATTTTAAAAATAGAAAAAAGCTTATAGAATAAGGATATAAAGAAAGAAAATATTTTTGTACAGCTGTGCAATGTGTTTATGTTTTAAGCTAAGTGTTATTATAAAAGAGTCAAAAATTTAAAAATAATTAAAAAGTTTATAAAGCAAAAAAGTTACTGTAAGCCAAGGTTTATTTATTATTGAAGAATGAAAAGTATTATTAATAAATTTAGTGTAGCCTAAGTGTATGGTGTTTATAAAACCTACAGTAGTGTACAGTAATGTCCTAAGCCTTCATATTGACTTGCTACTCACTCACTGACTCACCCAGAGAAATTTCCAATCCTGTAAGCTCCATTCAGGGTAAGTGCCCTTTATAGGTGTACCATTTTTTTATCATTTATACCATATTTTTACTGTACCTTTTCTATGTTTAGATATGTTTAGATACACAAATACTTTCCATTGTGTTACAGTTGCCTAAAGCTGTGGTCACCAACCCGGGGCCAAGGACTGGTACCTGCTCTGCCTGTTACTAACCGCCTGTTACTAACCGGGTTGGGCCGCACAGCAGGCCCAGCGGGCCCAGCAGGAGGTAAGCGGCAGGGAGCTAGTGAAGCTTCATCTGTATTTACAGCTGTTCCCCATAGCTCGAATCACTGCATAAGCCCCACGTCCTGTCAGATCAGCGGCAGCATAAGATTCTCATAGGAGCGCAAACCTTACTAGAAACTGTGCATGCGAGGGATCTAGGTTGCCCGCTCCTTATGAGCATCTAACACCTGATGCTCTGAGGTGGAGCTGAGGCAGTGATGCTAGTGCTGGGGAGCAGCTACAAATACAGATTATCATTAGCAGAGAGGTTTGACTGCACAATAAATGTAATGCCCTTGAATCATCCTGAAACCATCCCTCCCACGGCCTCCCCCCACCCCACCCAGGTCTGTGGAAAAATTGTTTTCCATGAAACCGGTCCCTGGTGCCAAAAAGGTTGAGGAACACTGGCCTATAGTATTCAGTACGGTAACATTCTGTACAGACTTGTAGCCTAGGAGGAATATGTTATACTATATAGCCTAGGTGTGTAGTAGGCTATACCATATAGGTTTGTGTAAGTACACTCTGTGATGTTCCCAAAATGACAAAAATTGCCTAACGACACATTTCTCAGAATGTTTCACCATCAAATGAAGCAACAAATGACTGCATTTTGCTCCTCTTCTAATGTCTTAAGATAAATGCTTAGGTAATTGACTTTGAGTTTTGCCTTTTTTCTAATATAAACATTTTGGGCTTTAAGATTTACTGTAAAGACTTTTGGCTATGTTCCAAAAGTTTTGAAGTGTGTTATTTTTATTAATATATAGCTGCTTCTACAGTTGTTATTTATGCTGATTTTTTTGTTCATGGTTGCTTGTTTTCATGTGCGTTAATTATTTTTTATTGTGATTTCATGATCTTTAGGTTTCTATCTGTGGGAATTCTTTGAGGCCTGCAATTAAAGTGCATTTCTCCATAACAGTAGTACCTTGCCTTACCAATCTGGGACCACTTTAAACTCAATTTCTACTTTAGATTTTTTCAGGCAATATAAATTTCAGTGGCAAACCCATGGGAATATGCTGTGGTTAAGAGACCTCAGGTGGGACTTACTTTATTTCTGCTCCATTCAAAGAGAAGGTTGGAACAGACATCTTTCCTTCTGTGGGTCACTTCTGTTTTCTTGTTCACCCACTGTGGATATCTCACTTCAAGTGGTCCTGGTTTTATGCAGGTGTCTCTGACCCTGCCTTCTCTACTCTGGCTTCTGGCTTCTGTTCCTCAAACGCATGCCAATTAAAACCTGGACTTGAGGCTATAATAATTGGCAGATTCCCTCAGGGATTAATGCCAACTCCAGGGCTCAGCTAATCCTCATAGAGTCATACTTTCTCATTGTCTCCTCTATTTCCATTACTTTACTTCTTTCTAGCTCAGCTAAGTTCTGAAAAATATTTTTTAAAATATTTATTTTGTATTATTTTTCTTGTTCCTAAAGGGATTTCTCTGTGTGTGTAGTTTGCCATACTTCTGGAAACTAAAGACCCAATTTATGACACTTTTTGTTGAAACATATTAAAAAACCCAGATCAGTTTGCCTTAAACAGCAGAGACATAATAGACATTCCAGAAATACTGTGATTTTTCTGTTTTGTTTGATTCAGCAGATAAATTACATCATCAAAGCCATAGATTCTTTCTGCCCCTTCACATGGCCTGTCATGTCAGCTTCAATCCAAAGTTATCTATGTCCCTGGCATGGTCTCACAATGGTGCCAGCTACTCATAGAGCCACATACTTCATTGTCCACATTCAGGTAGAGAGAGGGCCAGTTCCTTCCCTAACCCCCATATGAGTTTCCTGAACTTTTCCCAATGGGAAACCACTGAACCAAATCCTACAAGAGAAACGCTATCCTTTCAATGACTTAGTTCTGAGTCACTTGACACACTTACACCTGTCCCTTGTTTACTAATTCCTTCCTGAAACCCCTATTGCTAAGTGAAGAAATATTTACATTCATTTTAAAAGGAAAATTGTGATGCATTTCATCCCAACTCAAGATACCTGATAATTTTATATAGCAATTGAAAAATGCAAGTAAGTTTACATAATTTTTAAAAATCCAATAATTTGAAAGCAAAAATACAAGTTTATGCATAAAATAGGATGTAGTAAGGGTTTATTTACTCTTTGTCTTCTTTCTGTACCATTTTCTTCATCAATTGTTCAAGCTTTTGGGACTCTGGTGATCTTGCAATCAAACTGTACTTAAATGTTATAGAATACAAAAACACTTTTAGGATAAACTAAAAGTTAAGCAAAAGAATGCTTTAAAACATGTGGAAATAGCATATGTTCACAACAGACTAAGAGTTGTTGAAGCTGCAAACCCTTTATCCCTCTCATTTGACATACATAAGCAAAACCAATTGTTTTGGGTTTTGTCTAAACATTGCTCACAGTTCAGATTAGATTCATATGAAATTGTCTGATTAGAAAATGTTGTGTTGAGTAAGTTGATAAGCATGCCTCCTTGCCTAAAACCATAATGTCCAAAATATTATTTCTATTATTTATTACTTTTATTACTTATTACTTCTATTGCTTCTATTGTTTATTTAGTATGTTTGGGGGTAAAAAGGAAAAGCTTCATTTGGAAAAAAGAATTATTGTCTGAAAGTGTTATGACTTTTCGAGAATCATCATAGCAAAAAGCAGAATATTTTATGGAGGGTAAGTTTGTACTATGGCAAAGGAGATGAGTTTACTCTGATAGACTAATACTATTCAGGGCTTGTCCTTGGGATTGGTCTCCCCAGACTTCATGGCCACTACACAAAGGGGGTGGACGAGAATGAATATTAATGAGACAATTATTATGCCTTCTTCAGCCAGTTTTATTGCAGTATTCTTCTAATCAAATTTAATCTACACTGAGATACCACTGTAATCAGTGATGGGACATTTAACTTCCATAATCATTGGGAAGCTTAATGTCCCTCTCTCCACGTAATCATGCAAATCCAGAAAGCCAGGTGAGGTACTGGTTAGTCGTGCTGGTCTCTAGTATTGACGCTGTTGCTTCTGCTCCCCAGTGATGTTATCAAGCATTCTCTTCCAACATCCATCAAGCACTTTGTGCTGGGTAGACTCAGGAATGAATCCCTCAGTTATTTACTCCATCAGCTCCAGACCTTGCCTCTGCTCACCAGGCCCTAATCTGTAATGCCCAGCTTCCTTTTCCCACCCCAACCTCCTTCCCACTCTGTTCTGTTTCTTCTTGATTCCTGTCCCAAAGCTTTGCTTCCCATTTTCCACTCTTTTTCACTTTTTGAAAAAAAAACTTTATTAAGCTATAATTCACATATCATGATATTAATCCATTTAAAGTGTATAATTTCATGGTTTTCAGTATATTCACAGAGTTGTGCAGCAATCTCCACAATCCATTTTAGAGTATATTTGTTATCCCCAAAAGAAGTCCTCTACCGGTTAGCAGTTGTTCCTCATTTTCCTCCAGCTCCCCCAGCCCCTGAAGCTATAGGCAACTACTTATATACTTTCTGTATCCATCAATAGTTTTTGCCCATTCTGGACATTTTATATAAATGGAGACATATATTAATAATATGTGGTCTTTTGCATCTGGTTTCTTTCACTTAGTGTAAGGCTTTGAAGTTCCTTCATTCTATAGCATTTATTAGTAGGCAGTTCCTTTTTACGGCTGAGTAACTTTCCATTATATGGATATACTACATTTTGTTTATTAATTCACCAGTTGATATACATTTGAGTTGTTTTCACTTTGGGACTATTGTGAATAATGCTGCTATAAACTTTTGCATAAATGTCTTTGTGTGGACATATGTTTTCATTTCTCTTGGGTAAATTCCTGAGAGTAGAATTGTTGAGTTGCATGTTAAGTTTATGTTTAGCTTTTTAAGAAACTGCCAGGTTGTTTTCCAAAGTAGCTGTACTGTTTTCTATTCCTACAAACAATGTTATAAGGGTTCCATTTTCTCTACATCCATACCTAAACTTGTTATTGTTTGTTTTTTGAATTATAGCCATTCTAGTGGGTGTGTAGAGGTATGCACTATATTTTTAAATTTTTATTTAGTTGTCTACATTTAAAACTCGGGAGAAAAATCTGGGTATTTGGACTCTGCAGAAACATCTAGATGTTCTAGCAGCACCGGTTCTTAGTCTTACAAGGCGGCAACTGGCTGGAACTGTGTAAATGCCATTCTCTTTAGAATGGCATGTTCTCTCCAATTTACTAGAGTCACATCTTATTTTATGAGTCTGACAATGAGGGTGTCAGTTCCCATACTCATTGTAGTTGTGCCGCTGTTTTTCTCGAGGTAAGAAATGCTTTGTGTCTCTGTCTGTAGTGAAAGCAGAAAATGAGATAGAGACTGAAAGGCCAATATAATTCAAGAAAAGTCGGAGAGAGCAAATTTTTTTGTGAAATTAGAGACTACTCTTACATGTTTAACATACAAAGTATGTCTTTGTCAAAAGAGAGCAATTTGAGTCATCATTATGAACAAACCATAGAAAGAGAATGCATGATGGAAATGTTAATGAACTGAGAAAAACAACAAAAATTTTAATAGAGTTTCATTCTGAAAGCAAATCAAATAAGTGATGCTACCATGAAAAGTAATTACCTACTAATTTTTTTAAAATGCAAAGGAGCTTATAAATAATTTTAAAATTTATGTTTTGATGACCTTATTTTTAGGAAAAATGGTTTGTTTGGCAAGAAATAATCTACCACTGCAGTCTCCAACCCCTGGGCTGCAGACTGGTACCAGTCCGTGGCCTGTTAGGAACCAGGCCGCATAGCAAGAGGTGAGCTGCGGGCAATCGAGCGAAGCTTCATCTGTATTTACAGCCACTCCCCATCACTCACATCACCGCCTGGTCTCTGCTTCCTGCAAGATCAGCAGTGGCATTAGATTCTCATAGGAGAGCAAACCCTACTGTAAACTGCATATGCAAGAGATCTAGGTTGTGTGCTCCTTATGAGAATCTAATGCCTGATGATCTGAGATAGAGCTAAGGCAGTGATGCTAGCACTGGGGAGCAGCTGCAAATACAGATTATCATTAGCAGAGAGGTTTGACTGCATAGATACCATAATAAATCAATTGCTTGCAGACTCATATCAACACCCTATCAGTGAGTGGCAAGTGACAATGTAAAAATAATGGAAATACAGTGCAGAATAAATGTAATGTATCTGAATCATCCCAAAACCATCCCCTTGCTGGTCCTTCGAAAAATTGTCTTCCATGAAACCAGTCCCTGGTGCCAAAAAGGTTGGGGACCACTGATCTATCACACTTCTTAAACTAGAATCAGTTTTCAGAATTGGAAATTATGGGAATTTCCCCAATTGCAGAGTTGAAGACCCAATTCCAAACAAGGTTCTATAACTTCAAATTTTTTGAAAATAAACTAATGTTGTTTACTTTGTCTCTCACAATTAATACTGATAGAATCAGTGAAGAGTTATCAAATAAAATCACATAGTGTTATAATATGATAGTGATAGCAAAATATGATAGTGTTAGAAAATTAGATTTCTTCAATGTCTTGGGAGTTACTCTAAATATAAAACCAAACTTTATTTGGAAGCATATTTGGAAGCATCTGTTCTCCATTATGAAATGGAATAAAACTAAATATTGTTCTCATTCAAGGGATTAAAAGCCAAATTTTGTACTGTCCATTTTAAAAAGAAATATGAAGTCTAATACTTGTGCAGAAAAACGATGTTGGTTCTCTAATTCTAAATCAGAAGAATTGGAATTAGATAATTTTCAGTTAATCTTTTTATTTTTAATTTAATATATAATCCAAAATGCCGTATCTGTTTACATTATGCCATGTACTTCTAATTTAGTTCTAATTTAGTAAAAATAAAGAATGTTTGATTCTATTTCTGGAAGTTAAATGTTCTTATACTTGGGCTGCTGCACGCACACACTTACATTACCTATCTGGACCCTCAAAGCTTTTGATTTTTAAACACATGCATAAAAGGAAAGTATTCAGGGATCTTTTCTGTTTCTTTATGATCCAGCCCAGATTGTTGGGATGGGAGAATGTGTGTGAACTCTGAGCAGACACTCAGAAATAGTGTCTGCTATTCATTCTGAAATTCATTCACTAAAGAGAGGAGTGCAGTATGGACTACCTGGAAGTAGACACTCAGCAAGTGGAGAAGTTGGTGACCCAACACTTATTTTAGTCAGCAAGATGCAAGCTCAGCATGAAAACATTTGAGGTGGCAGAGTAGGTAACTAAGGGTGGCAAGAGAAAAATCTCAACTTTTGTTTGTTTGCTTATTTGTTAGTGGCTCACGGCTGTGAAAGCTCAGCATGGGCCCCTCACTGGCCATCCTTCCACATTTAATTCCACAGCAGTCCCTCTCCTGGACCAGCAGATGTAGAACACTACTTTTGCAGGGGGCAGTGCCTAGTTCTGGCAGAGAGGTAAGAATGTTTCTTGTGTTCTTTATGGCTAATTATATATCAGTATTTACAAGGGAAGGGTTCCTGCTTCTGACCCCTGCAGCGATTGGCCCATACTCTGAAGTATGTACTTTGATTACCCCTTTTATCTTAGCATGAAGAGTTGGAACTGGCATTTATTAGCCATAAAGTTATTCATTCCAATTTAAATCCAACTATAATGCTCAACTCCATAACCTCCTGTGGCAGTGGGTTTCACAGATTGGCTAAATGTGGCACAAAGTAATAGTTTCTTCAGCTTGCTCTAAATTTTATCAGCCATTAATTCCACCAGATGACATTTTGTTCTTCAGTGACATTATGGAACATTCAGTTCTTTGGCTGAGTGTACAAACAAAACCCTCCATCAGGCTCTCAGACACTAAGTAATCACCACTTGCCATTTTCCCTTTAAATACGTTAGCCTGGTTTGATTGATGTGGAGAAAACCTTAAATTCTTCTTTCTAATTTGCCGTCATTGTATTCAAGTTTTACTCTTCGCTACCTGTCTTTCTTGGGAATAATTTCACATGTATATTTATTATTAGGTATATTCATAAAGTGGCCTACTTGGTAGGATTAATTTGTGTGAAGAGTGTACTAAGGGCTCCTTAAAAAGTATCGAGTGTCTTATGATGACGATGACTCACAATAAATTGTCCATGGCCATCACTTCATCCAGAGAGTAAATGACAGGATGCATAACATGATTTTAGAGCAATTGAATTGGTTCTGTGCCTGCCACCACCACCTCCCACCCCCACCAATGCTTCCACTCACTCTGATTTATGAAATTCCTCCATAGGGGCTCAGTTCCTTTGATCCATATTCCAACTAAAACTCCTTCAAAGAGAGGTGTTATTTAAGCTACTGTCAGCCATTTTCTCCTGGGCACAAATTATGATGATGCATGATACCTGTCCTTTCAAGTAGTCTTTTTCAAATCTTGTCCTGTAGAATCCTAGAGTTCCAAGGGTATCACAGGGATTGCAGCTGATTAAGAAGAGATCAGATGGGCCGGGTTTCAATCAGACCAACTCTGCCGATACCTGCTATAGTATTCAGCTTCTGTGTAAGATTTCATGTGATAAGAGTTTTACAATACTGTAAATGCATCTCTGCATTAAGCACTCAGGTTAGTCCCCTCAGCATGAGGACAAGATTGAGCCTCCCATACTTTTATGTCATTTACCATTAGTTAACTCTCCTGTGTTCTGCATTCCCCCACTCTTCCCAGCACAGGCCTTTGCTTCCCTCCTAGGTTACAGTCCAGAGCCACTCTTCTGTCTTCTATACAATTCTCATTCTTGCTCCTCTAGGAAGGAAAAAAAAAGAAATGAGACTAGGAAGAGAAAGAATAGCTATGCACATGCTTTCACTACTCCCGTCCTTCTTAAAATATAGCATTTGTAGGACATCATTATCCTTAGGAGGTTTGGAATGGACTGCTCACCAAGTGAAAAGTATCTGTTACACCATAAAATCAAGCACATTAAGAGACCTGGAGAGAGGCGGAGCTATATAAAAGCAAATTAATTAATCTGAAGTCACTTGATATTAGTGAACATAAAAAAATAACATTTTTAGGAATAATGAAAAATTGGGCATAAATTGGAATAATTTAGGGATAATCAAAATAGGAAGTGAAGAGATTAGTTATCATACTGGTGGAGGTAAGCAAATTTTTAGCTTTGAAGGAATTGAAAAAATGTCATATAAAAACATTTAGGATTTAGCTTTACAAAATTAAAAATTTCTAAAAAGTGGGGAAAAAGTGAAAAAGGAGTCAATGAACTGGGAAAAATTATATAAAATTTGACTAAGGATTGATTATATAATGTAGGTGGATATTTTATCAAATCTGACTATGAACAATGGAGACCAACTCTAGCTAATCTAAATATTTTTTAAAAATAAGAAATTTGTTGGAATTAAATTAAAAGATGCAGCTTGCAAAACTAAAGACTGAAAAAAATAAGGTCTTGGTATGGGTGAGAACCAAGAGAAATATGTGAATATAGCAAACTAATAGCTGGGCAGTCTTTCAGAAAGCTGTGGGCATCATGATTTATCTTTCCTCATTTTCTATTCTTGCTTCATTCTTCTCAAAATTCAAATTCCAGGGAGTGTCTAATTGGCCAAGGAGTAGACACATGCTTGATGTTGTGTAGCCTGCAGTAGAAGAGGGACAGTTGCCAAAGGAAAATCCATGTACAAAAGGAAAGGACTCTCAGTAGGCAAAAGAAACATATGTCCACCACAGGGCTCAATCAGATTTTTAGAAAGACATTTGGGACAAAAGGTTATCAATAAATGGACTGAGGGCATGAATTGATAATTCTTAAGATGCAACACACACCAATATAAATGAGGAAAATATTCAAACCTTAGAAAAAATAAAATTTATGCCAAACAAAGCAGACAAAAAAAAGCAAGGGGAAAAAAAGCAAACACAGAACTTTTTTGTAACCATTAAAAGCAAAGCATTCCTCAAAAGCTAAACAGAATTTCCATATGGTCCAGCAATTCCACTTTTCCCTGTGTACCCCAGAGATTTAAAAGTAGGGACCAAAACAGATACTTCCATACCAATGTTCACAGCAGCATTATTCACAGTAACCAAAAGGTAGAAAGAACTCAAATATCCATGGACAAATGAATGGATAAACAAAATGTGGTATATATATACAATGGAGTTTTATTTAGCCTTAAAAAGGAATAAAATTCTGATACATGCTATAACATGGATGAACCTTGAAACCATTTTGCTGAGTGAAATAAGCCATTCACAGAAAGACGAATATGGTATGATTCCACTTACATGAGGTACCTAGAATAGATTTTTTTAAGGAAAGTTTAATTTTATATGGTAAATTTCAAATGAATAGATGATTAGGATAAACAAAATATTCCTTTTCTTTTCTGGCAAACTTCTGGATAATGTTTGTGTGCAATGATAACCAATGCACAGATGACTGTTCATGGTTTTCCTAGGGGTTTTTTTTTTTGGTAACCAATAAGTAAATCACTAAGTAAACAAACTATATTCCCAAAAATTCCAATTATATTGCTATTTGATTTTTTAAATATTTGAATGTGACTTTCATGCTATAAAGGATGTATTGAAAAGTTTAATTCATCTACTTTCCTTTTTTTATTTCAAAATTAAAAAGCAGGTTACAAATGTTTTGGTTACATGGATCACTTTTGTAATGCTTGAGTCACGGCTGTAAGTGTGCCAATCACCCAAATAATGTTCATTGTACCCATTAGGTAGGTTTTTGCCCCTCCCCTCCTCCCTGCTGCTTGATTTCCACTAAGTTTTACATTCCTCTGTGCACGTGTGTGCTCATCAGTTAGTTCCAGTTTAATAGTGAATACAGGTGGTGTTTGTTTTTCCATTCTTGTGATACTTCACTTAGGATAATGGTCTCCGGTTCCATCCAAATTGTTGCAAAAGGCATTAATTCATCCTTTTTTATGGCTGAGTAGTACTCCATGGTATACATTTATTGCATTTTGTTAATCCGCTCATGAATTGATGGGCACTTGGGTTGATTCCACATCTTTGCAATTGTGAATTGTGCTGCAATAAACATTCGAGTGCAGGTGTCTTTTTGATAAAATGACGTTTTCTCCTTTGGGTAGATACCCAGCAGTGGGATTGCTGGATTGAATGGTCGGTCTACTTTGAGTTCTTTGAGGAATCTCCATACTGTTTTCTGTAGAGGTTGTGCTAGTTTGCAGTCCCACCAACAGTGTATAAGCATTCCTTTTTCTCTGCATCCATGCTAACATCTGTTGTTTTGGGACTTTTTAATAAAAGCCATTCTAACAGGAGTAAAGTGATATCTCACTGTGGTTTTAATGTGCATTTCCCTGATGATTAGTGACATTGAGCATTTTTTCATTTGTTTATGACCATTTGTCTATCTTCTTTTGAAAAGCTGCTGTTCATGTCTTTTGCCCACTTTTTAATGTGGTTGTTTGTTTTTTTCTTGCTGATTTACTTGAGGTCTTTGTAGATTCTTGATATTAGCCCTTTATTGGATGTATAGCTTGCAAATATTTTCTCCAATTCTGTAGGTTGTCTATTTGCTCTGTTGATTATTTCCTTTGCTGTGAAGAAGCCTTTTAATTTAACCAGATCCCATTTATTTATTTTTGTTGTTGCTGTGATTGCCACTGCGGTCTTAGTCATAAATTCTTTGCCTGGGCCAATATCTAGAAGAGTTTTTCCTTCATTTTCCCCTAGCATTCTTATGGTTTCATGCCTTATATTCAAGTCTTTTATCCATCTTGAATTTGATTTTTGTGCGTGGTGAGAGAGATGGATCCTGTTTCATTCTTCTGCATGTGGCTATCCAGCACCATTTATCGAATAGGGCGGTAAGAGTGGAGAAGCAGCATCACATCCGCACTCTCGGCTCATGGCTGTGGCCTTGGGGGAGGCCCCCGAATTGGCTGGAAGCCCGATGCCTTATTTTCAAGGGGGTCCCAGTTCAGTGGTTGCAGCAGTGTTTGGGTTCGTGGGGGTGGGAAAGCTCCCGAGCAGCTCCCCAGCCCGCCGACCCGAGGCGCGTGGGAAGGAGAAACGAAACCCCCAGCTACCACCTTCCCTGGGCTCTGAGCTTCTCCGGGGTTGATCTCTGTCCATAATCTTTTTTTCTTCTTGTTCTACTTCGCGATTTCTTTCCATGACATCTCCGGCAGGCTCTGGCACCTTTCCCCTGAACTACACTTGCGCTGTTTCCGTTCCTCTTCCTCCTCTATCTGAAACCCTTCCTCCCTGCAACACGATATGGCAACTGATGTCTCTAGGCTGCCATCTTCCCCCATCCTCTAGAATGGATTTTATAGAGACAGAAAGTAGAATAGAGGTTACCAGGGACTGACGGGCGGGGGGAAATGGGGAGTTATTATTTAATGGGCACAGAGTTTCTGTTTGGGTCGAGGAAAAATTCTGAAAATGAATAGCCGTAATATTTGCACAATATTATGAATGTACTTAATGCCAGGAATTGTACACTTAAAAATGGTTAAAAGGGTAAATTTTATGTCATATATGTTTTACCACAATATTTTTTGAAAAATGAATAACGCTTGCTGCCTAGGGTAAGGTTGTGTTTAGTGCATTAATGCTGAAGGTAGCAATGTGAAATGATAGGATACATTTTAGGAAGCAATATGATAATTTTTCTCAAAACCCCAAAAATGTTCTTATCTTTTGACATAGTTATCCTGTTTTTCAAGAAATAATCTTAAAGTAGAAAAAAGTTATTTGCATGAAGATGATCATAGTAGTATCAAAAAAATAATAAGGAAATATAAAACAAACCTAAATGTGCAAAATGAAGGGAAATATGTCACACTAACTCAATGAAACATTATGCAACCATTAAAAAATTATAATGATTATGATACAAGGTTTATGATATATTAAAAAGTAAAAAAGATTACAAAATGGCATTATGCTATGATTGTAATTTAACATGCATGAATAAAAACTTTTATGGTAAATTGAGAGAATTATGACTAATATTTTTCCTTTTAATTTTTTTCTAACTTTTGTTATTTTGCCTAAATAATAAAAAGTAGTAATATTTAGCATCAAACAAAATTAAATAAACTAAATATTTGAAATGTATTATGTTACAAAAGATAGAAAAGAGATATAATTCCTAAATACTTATAGTAGAAATTATAAGGAATATTTGAAAAGTAATCTTCTTGCCTATTATCATTTTTTTATTTGATAAGGATTCTTAAATAGTACCTATATATCAACTAGATTAATAATAGAAATCAACTTACAGAAACCTTACTTATAAAAGCACACACATTCTTTTAGGGCTGGAAGGAGCCTGGGGACTTGTATAATGTAGTTATATTATAAAATGCACATTTTACAGAGCAATGGAAAGGAAAAATAAATTGTGAGATGAAGTGGAAAAGGGTTTTACAGATGATATTGGCAAAAAGCAGACAGGGTAACAAAAAAGACTATCTCAGGAAGATTCTCAGATGCAAAAATCTTCAAAGAAGACACTTCCCACAGAAGTGGCAGAAAGGAGTATCAGTGTGCTAAAAAGGCTCATCATAATTACATATAGAATCAGAATAATTACATAGAACATCAAATAGCATCACCTCCCATTTATAAGGGATTTAAAACAGTGGAAAAATATGTATAAAGATTTGTTAAGATGAGGAAATAATTTGAAATTAGAAAAAGAAAGCTGAGAACAATAGTATTGACAACTTCAAGCCAGGAAATTCTTCATTTATGTGTAACACCAACATTTCTGCTATCGCTGGTATCTTTCCCAGATACAAGTAAATTCCTAGACTCTGTAGCATCAGAAGGAATCTCAAAAATCACATAATAAAATTTTCTTTTCTAGTTGAGTACCCTAAAGTCTAGAGAAAAGACACACCCAAGTCATATAGCAAGGAAGGCTAGATCCTGCCCCTCGAATCCCTGGCTCTGCAGTGTTCCACACTGTCTGTGGATTTGCCTTCATGTTTTCATGTTTGCAGTGGCACCAAGGGACTAGGCCGCAACACTTCCCATGTGCCAGTGCATCCTTCATCTAATGCCTTTACTTCCTCTCAGGTGCTCTTTCCAGAGTCACCTTCAAGGATATAACTCCATCCTTTTGCCATTAAAAGCTCTCTGTTCTGTGGACATTTCAGGCTGATATTATTTCATGGTTATTATACGTTATCATACAGTCATTTAAGACATGGGATTCCTCCCAGGAGTATTCAGTTTAGTTCAGAACTGAGCTATAACCACATAAAATAAACAAAAATGCAAGAAGATAAACTATTCAGGGCTAAATCCGAGGTCAGTATACCACTCTAGACAGTCAAAGGAAGAAATCAGTATGGACAGGATTTGTCTGGAGAGCTTCATTAGAGAGACAGGACAGGGAAAAAATAAAGCAGTGCTGTCAAAGTAAGATCTGAGGATCATCTGGAATAACAATTTGGCAAATTGGTTTAAAAATGTAAAAGCAAGAGTCAGAATTTTTAACAATATCCATGTGATTTTTGTTCATGTGAAGGTTTGAGAGCCACTTCCGGGCAGTTGATGATAGAAAACAGCATGAACTGCAGCAAGAAGGAGCATGATGTATTCTGGAACTGTCCATGGAGGCAGACCCTCCAAATCACACATTGTGGGAACTAATTATAAAAAGATGCTTCAGCAGGAAGCTATGAAGCAGAATAAACTTTAACTGTATGAATTGAAGAAAATAATCATGACATTTAACTTTTTGTTAACTACTGATATGGAAACAAGGGTACACAGGAGAAAAGAATCCAGGCTGAGTTCTGTGAAATTATGAATCCAGGTTATATACTATTTAATGGTGTTTCTTAGACTTAAATAGGTATTTTTAAAAATTTCTCCAGGCACAACTCTTGGGACTCAAATGATTCACTGTTAGAGGGAAACAATTTATTATGATAACTACACTTAGGATTTTCCATTGTTTTTGCCTGACATGGGAGCTTTATAAGATTATTTCCTTCATCATCTTATAGCTTAGTTTACCAAATTGTACTATTGACATCTCAGTATCTAGTAGAAGTGATGCAATTATAGTCTCATTGTAGCAGTTCAACTGAAAAATAATAAATACGTAAGTTTGAATCAGTCATTTTGACAGAGTCTGTATGGGATCTCTTTTGGGTAAAACTCCTGGCCCATTGCTCCATCCCAAGTAGGCTTTCCCCTGCCTTTTCATTAACCCCAGCTTTCACGGATATGGTTGAGCCCCCCTTTCTAGCCAGATGCTCTCTCTCAAGACTGCGTATATGTAATTAGGATACAACCTCCTTAGCTTTTTGGCTTTTCTTTGACCCAGAATTAAAGGATCATACACCTTTTTTATTTTAGGGTTTTGCTACTAAATAATCTATGATACAGAGAGGGAAACAAAAACAATGAACGTCGGGGTGGTGACAGCTTTGAGGTATCTCCAAAAGCTCTCACAATGATTACCTTGTTGTATCCTATGCTGCACATGGGGCTGGTCTCCTTTTCCTGATTTCCTCGTGGACTCCCTCTTTGCATTATCCTGATGAAGTCTCTATATGGTATTTTCTGCATTTTTAAAACTTTTGGGCATAGGTCTAACATCGATGCTCCCTCTGCCCTTCTTCACAGGTACAATTCTCATCTCTATGGGACCCTCTTTCCAGGTAGATATACTGAAGATTCAGGGGTGGGACAATAGGTGAGAACTCAGAGGGCATCCCGTTTCCCTATTTATATTCTGGCAGCCTCCTCACCATCCTTCAGTTTCATGTCTTCCAGGTTTTCATAAGGAAGCGGGAATTGGGTCACTTCTTGAATTGATCACCCATACGTTTTAGCGCTATAGAAATTTCTAATCACCTTGGAGCTCATGAGAGACATGTTCATTCTGATCATTTTTGTTCTCTTCAGGGATGATTTTGGTTCCCTTAAATTGGGCCTTTCCGTTGTCCTAGACTCATCTTCTTTAGCCGCCCTGCCTCTAAGTCTCAGCTTGTTCCTGAAATGTTGACCCTGTAACAGTTCCCCAGGCTTCCTCCCTTAATCACACTAATAGCTCCTAAAACTCTATTCTGGGTCTTGAAGAAAGACAAATGGCACATGCAGTCCTCCTCACCTAGAATTCCTACAGCTCCTCTTCAATGACCACTTTGCCGCGTGCACTTACCATTCTATTTGTACACAATGAATGCAGTCTTATTTCCTACAGCATGGATTTGGTTGTGTGGCAGGAATATTAATGTTTCTTTTGTCATCCATTAATTGAAAGCCCCATATCTATTTTCCTGGAGCAGGCAGCAAATGCTCTTGATGTGAGAAGGGGTTTGGACTGCTATAGATACTGTGTTTTTCTAATACTGCTATAAACATGATTATTAAGTACTGTGTGAGGTTTGTATCTGCTTCACACATGCCCTTAAATTTCCTCAATTCTTGAGGGAATTGTGCTTTTAATAAATACCGCATGTATGGAACAAAAAAGTCAAATAGTGCTCTGGAACAGAGCTGGGGAGGAAGTATAGACACATATTTTCCCCATTCCAGGGTACATCCTTTTCCTAAATGATGACAAATGTTTCTAGAAATCTAGCCAGAAATCAGTTATATAGGAAATTATAATAGTAATGGTGATATCAGTTTGGTGAACCAAAAGTTAATAGAGATAAATTTCTCAACTCATGGTAATAGAAGTTAATTTAGAAATCTAAAATTAATATAGGTTTAATTACAATTATATAGATTCAAAATATGATTGATAAAAATTTGTATATGTATATTTGGGGAAATAATCTAATTTGAAATGTTAAAGTGTCTTTTATTTTAAGATCTGTACAACTTTGAAGTTTTACCAGAATATCAAATATCTGCACCATTAGTTGCTGTCTTAATTAAGGCGACTATTTCCAAAGCTTTAGATTTCCATTCTAGTTAACTAAATTTTTTTCTACCAGTTCAGTTTTCTGTTTTTCATAAAGGGGTAAATGATTTTAAATATTCAAACAGTTCAATTATTTAATCCTTACATTTAGTGAGATTTAATAAAGTACTATATGAAAATCACATGATTTTTTAATTGTGGTAAAATACACATAAAATTTACCATCTCAACAATTTTTAAGTATACAGTTCATTGGTGTTAAGTATAGTCACATTGTTTAGCAACTAACCCCCAGAATTTTGTCATCTTACAAAGCTGAAACTCTATAACCATTAAACAACCACTCCCCATTCCCTGTCCCCCACCGACAGCTCCTGGCAACCATCATTCTACTTTCTGTCTCTATGAGTTTGACTACTCTAGGTACCTCATGTAAGTGCAATCATTCAGTTTAAATAATTTAATTTTCATAAACTATAAACAATATATTGCATGATAAATCAGAACTCACAACAATAGTATAATGAAAATCACGTAAACCTATTTAGCAGAGCTATGTTGGGATATCAAAATTCTGTAAAATAGGAATTTACCTGGATTTTACCTATTAACTTCTGAAATGGAAGCTTTTTTAAATGAAGTTTTAAAGAAATTTCAAGAAGTTCTAATGAGGAAAATAAAGAAAGAAAAGAAAAAATTAAAAACAGTCTTTATTGTGAAAATGGCAACAACCCCAAGGAAGCAAAGTATTTTGGCACTAAAATACCTTTCATGGGACACTTGTCTCAAAAAATGTTTCCTGAAAAAATAAGTTTCTATGATCATAAAAGTTCTGGGAAGCTGCATAATATATCTCTCTTAAGGAAATTCAAATTGTACATTGGTATACTAAATATTAGAAGTTCTGAATATTTTTTTCTATGTTTGACCCAGGTGTTTCCCAAACTTACTTGACCGAAGAATGCTTTTTTCTCCCAATAAAACCTAAAAGAATCCTTTTTTCTCCCCATACAATGGAGAAAAGTATGGCCTTTAAATCATGAGATGGTTTTAGCTAAATCCCAGCCCTTGAAAAACTGTTTTTAGACTTAGAGTCTTGATTAGACACTCAAACCTTCCCTCTTCATTATACATTTTCGTATTTACTTTTGGATAGAGTAGCTTTTGCTGTATGTTTCATAAATGCTGTCACCAAGACACTCCTTACTGTAAATGTCAAGTTGATTAAACTTTCATTTGAAAGAATAGTAAAGCAAGTCTGACAATGCACATTTCACTTAGCCTGGGGTTTGAAACTACTGCATAAATCCCAGGGGGTAGATCTACGATCCTCCAGGCTAAAATAAAAACTGTTTAGCTATTATGCCTCTACTATATATGAGCTATAAGCCTATTTCACAGGATGAGAGGAACAAACGGCTTGGCTGCAAACTGCTTTTAAAGTACTAGAATAAGAACAGCAAAGACAGGTAAATGAGAACATTTCTATGCACATGCAACATTAATATTGCATTGAAAAGCTGAGTCTGTGTGGACTGTATTTAGACGTACAAACAATGGTTCCAGAAAAGACTACAAGATGAATCATTGTTACTATACAAAAGCCTCTGAGATTATGCAGGCAATCTAAGTGGTAAAGACTTGGGTAATAGCTAGGAAATGACTGATTTTTCCACCGGAGACATTTTGTTAATTATTTCAGAGCTCCATAAGCAATTTTAGCACCTTGTGAGGCTGCCATTATGATCCATTTACAATAATGGCAATTTCTCTCTGAATATTTGACAATGCATAAATTAACTCCTTCCTTATGATGTATGTTTTCCACAATTATGACTGAATATTTGTATGCATATCTTACCTCTTTTACTAAATTTAAGCTGCTTGAGGGCAGCAGTGATATTTAAATCAATTTGGTATGCCCTTCAGAACCTGGCCCAGTATTCAATAAAATTTTAATACATTTGGGGGAATTAAATTGTATAACTAGGCCTATTCAGTTGTTTTATGTTTTAGTAGTCAATATTTTCTAGAGGAAGAACTATTTGTCCACTGACTATCATTCAAAAAGTTCCAAAAGGCTAAATTCTTCTCTCCTTTGAAAAAAAGTGATGACATCCACATATTTAAGGCTCAATACATATTTGATGCTCTTCATTTGATCTAACTCCTTAAAAAAGATAAAACATTAAAACATGTGGATTTATCCATTGTAAAGTGAAAAAAAAAAGGCAGGAAGAGGAGAGAGATGGTACATTTAGGTAAAATGCATTTATTAATTAAGTATTAGATTTAGAATTTTTTTTTTTTTACATTTCTAACCGCCAGAGCTCTCATAAAGTCAAAGTGTTCTTTCTCACTGCTCAGATGTTTTACTCTCCCTTCATGCTTGACTATGCAGTTACAACAACTTTTCTCTCAGTAATGAATTCTCTCACGTTAAGAATTGCTGCTACACACTAGAGACTTCTTCAGCTGTCTCTGCCTAGCATAGTGCCTGGCATGGGCAGGGACTCCAGAATTGTTAGTTTAAATGAAAAATAAAACCTCTTGTTTGTATAGCTTGTTTAATGTTGGAACATTGATGTCACACACATTATTTACTTTTATTTAATTTGTAATATTTCTCATTCAGCAAATACTACTGGAGTATAAAGCAATTGCCAGACAGTAGGTGTTAATCATTCAAAGAAAATTAGTCATAGTTCTTGCAACTCGAAGAACACAAAATCCACTGAGGAAAATATCATAGCCAAAAGAAATTAGAATTTTTTAGAAAAGTGTCAAAAATTTGTTATGCATTAATAAATATTAGAAATAGCAGTTGTAAAATTATTATAAATCTATTATAATAGTTATAAAATTATAAAAGTTTTAAACTATAAAATTTCTTATAGCATTATTGTGAAATTATTGTTGGCTGACCATGGTCCCCAGAAGTTGTGAGTGACTTGCCTAGAGTCACATAACTAAAATAGAGACAGCTGGGACTGAAATTTGAGCCATTTCTCTTGCAGGACAGTGTTCACTCTGTTGCCCCATACTGACCAAGTGTGGGGGCTGTTCCTTTTGTCCTTCAGGCAACTTCAGGTTAGCGGTGAGCTCAGATTTGAGAGAGTTTTGAGACACAAAGTGCTAGACTGTTCATAGAGGGAATATTGACAATGAAAAGCAAAAAAGCAAAAGGTGGGACTTGGAAGGAAAGAATTAAGCAAAACCTCTGAGGAAGTGGTTACCTTGATTGGAGTGGAGCATGGAGGAAAAGAATAAGAACATTAGGGTAAGAAGTCAGGGCTGGCCAGGAGGCTGACACACACACTCCTGCACACTAGAGGAAATGGCCCAAGTGTGTATAGGGAGGAGGGGAAAGGGATGGGTAACAAAATTATAAATTATAGCAATAGCAAAGAAATACAATTTTGTCCCAGCTTCCCTTGGACAGCATTTATATTTGTGCAGAGATACTTACAGAAGAGTATCCAGTCAAACCCAATTCAATCAGAATACAGGCAAACCATTAAAGGTATGAATCTGAAACTCCTGACAGAGGCTATGAAAACTGATCTTGAGTATGCTCAACTGCCCATAGGTTATTTGTGGACTCCTGTATCAGAAAACCTTCCCTGTAAAGCAGAAAACATTTATCCTCCACTCCTGTGGCTGGTTTAATAAAATTTAAAATACTTTGTGACATAAAATATATATGAGCAATAAATATCAATAAAAATATTTAGCATTTTTAGCTTATGTTCCCTACTCTCTGCCTGCCCCCCAATGAAGAGTATAATAAATATGGCAGCTTAAAACGCTGATTTATATTATTTCTTAGGTCTGATATAGAGACTTGAACTGACATTGATGTTGTGTAACTAAGTTTATGCTGAGTAAATTGCTCTGCTTTGATTCTGAAAGTGACCATAGCACTCAACTGTTAGTGTATGGTATTTTATTTTGTGTTAAATGAATATAAATTATTTTCATGTTTACATATGTATTGACAAACAAAAATGAAAAATACTCAAAATTCTTCATGTGAATAGAATATATAGAGAGCACTAGACATGTAGGTTCTTACGCTGAATGTATTCAAACTGTCCATGTCATGCTTTGCATAATTTAAAAGCAGAACAAACAGAAAACAAAACCAAAATGAAACAAAGTCATGTAAGTTGAGGCTTAGATTTTATAGAAGCCACAGTGAAAACTATTGAACTTCCGGAAAGTCCTGATACCCTAAACATATTTTAATACTTATTTTGAAACTGATATTTTTTGGTCTGTAGACATGAACTGAGATTTATTGAGGGTGAATTCTAATGTGGCCCATTTATGAAAATTAGCAATGTGCTGCTGCATAGATAAAACCTACTTAATTTGGACCAGGCGCGGTGGCTCATGCCTGTAATCCTATCACTCTGGGAGGCTGAGGCAAGAGGATCTCTCCAGGTCAGGAGTTCGAGACCAGCTTGAGCAGGAGCGAGACCATGTCCCTACTAAAAATAGAAATAATTAACCAGGCGTGGTGGTGTGCACTCAGGAGGCTGAAGCAGGAGCATCACTTGAGCCCAGGAGTTTGAGCACGTTAGCCTGGGTGACAGAGCAACACTCTGTCTCAAAAAAAAAAGAATCTACTTAATTCAAAGAAAATTAAAGTTAAAATAATTCTCATTAAATATTAAAGCAAAGATGATTTTGCTTACTCAACACAAAGTGAATTGGAAATCTGAAATAAAAAACTCAGTGGATTGTAAATATGGTGAAAATATTTAATTAACACACATTACTCTTATTAAAATGAGTTTGGTTATTGAAATTTGTCTTTACCTTAGGCCACTAGGTCCTCTCTAGCACTTCAAGAGTGGGGTCAGTCCATTGATTGGACTGATTTTTCAAGATTAAAAACATCACTTCTTCATGATGAATAAATGCTTACTACATTACCATAGTCAAATTAATATGATCAATTTTTTGCCACATCACGAACCAAAAACCTAAGAGATGAGGCAGTGAGAGAATGTAAAAAGCACCCTGGCCTGAATGTCTAGGGCTACTCTACTTCTCTTTCCTTTCAGCATAAAAATACGTTTAATATTTTCTTCCATAAAATATGACAAAAGATGTCCTGACTCCTATATTCTATTCTAGCTACTGCCAAACTATTCTCCTTTTCCCTCTGCATTAGTTGCTAGGGCTGCTATAACAAAATGATGCAGATAGAGTGGCTTAAAGAATAGAAATTTATTTTCTCATAATTCTGGAGGCCAGAAGTCAAGCTGTCAGCAGTTTTGGTTTCTTCTGAGGCCTCTCTCCACGTCTGCCTTCTTGGTGTGTCCTCACAGGATCATCCCTCTGTGTCTGTGTCCTAATCTCTCCTTATAAGGCCACCAGTGATACTGAACTAGGGCCCACCTCAAAGACGTCATTTAAACTTAATTACCTCGTTAACGACTGTATCTACAAACACAGTCACTTTCTGAGGTACTGAGGGTTAGGATTTCAACATATGAATTTGGGGAGAGAGAAACAATTCATCCCAAAACACACTCAGTTAAGCATTTTTCCAGATCCCTCCTGCAGGCGTAGATGTGGGCTGCGGCAGAGGTGTCAGGGCCGCTGTGGTGAATATCATGGGCTACCTGTTTGTGCAGCTTGCTAACGTCCTGTGGCCCTGCCAGAGCCCAGTTGCAGGTATACCACTGCCATCCAACAGTGAATTGCTACTGGGCCTGCCTGACGTATGACCAGATAGGTGTAAGTCTCCTTTTGGGCTAACTGTAAACTCCACCTGGCGTCTTTTCTCACTGCAGATATTTCTAGTACCTGAAGGTCTGCCAAGTCACAAGGCTCCAGCAGGAGGACTGTGTGCTGGGTTGGCTTGCTCTGGGCTCCACTCGGAGCCTGCAGTCTTCCATGTCACTTAGTAATTGGGTCAAGACAGTATTCCCAAGCACTAAATATGCTGCTTCCAGAACCCAACAAGGCCTTACCAAGAGCTGTCCTTCTTTCTTGGTGGTAGGAAGGACAAGATGCAATAATTTTTTCTTTACTTTGGAGGAGATATTCTGGCGTTGCCCAGATCACTACACTCCCAAAACTTCCGTGATATGAGAGGTCCCTGAATCTTTGTAAGGTTTATTTCTCAAGGCAGAGGGAAAGAGTATCACCATCCTCCAAAAAGGGGAAGTGAGCCAATTCTGCAGACTCAATGGGTTCAGGGGAGTCTGGCATTTCAAGGGCTTCAAGTACATTTACCCAGACAGCCCCAGATCCAAGGGTCCCAGATCTTCCCTATTAGGGCCTTGGCCTTGGCACAGGAGATTTGCTGAGGCTGAGAATTCAACTTGCTCTGAAGCTTTGCTAATCTGATTAAGTCCTGAGCTTGGTCATCCTGTAGCTTTGCCCTCTGGATACAGAAGATTAGGGTTTATTAAATGCTACCAAGGAGCCTTCTGACTTTCACAATTTGCCTTGAATTGATGATTAATCACACCTGAGCCTGTCATTAACTCTCTTTGACAAATCAATAGTAGTTAGCAACAGCCTCCCAATGCCACAGTCTCTAGTTACAATTTCCCCCACAACTCTCAAGCACCAGAAGTGTTGCTCCATCCAGTATATACTTTCTGTGAGTACCCATCCCGGTTCACCATCAGTGAAAGTTTTAACAACTGCACCTCTGCAGCATTTCAGAGGTTCTGTCTACCACCAGTGATGAGGTCCTGCTGGCCACCTGATGGGTGAATAATCCATCTCCAAAATCCCATTTTAGAGTCTGCTTTCTAGGACCACTGCTAGGACCAATTACCTTAGGTTTGGCGAAGCCACTAAGACAGAGACCTGTGTGCAGGTTTATTGGGAAATGCCCTTGGGAGAAACACACGTAGGGAAGTGAGGAGGGTACATGGGGCATAGAGAAAAGCTGATCAGCAATGCAATTGCTGCTGAGGCCCCAGCCAATCCTGCAGAAGCCTCGGGAACTATGATGAGTGTCAAATACAAACATACAAGACAGGCCAAAGGCCAAAGGCTGACTGATTCTGCTGGGAAAGATAAAATGAACCACTTTTAGACTGAGATGGTTTATAACCTACATAGCAAAAAGAAGAATAAACCAAAGGTGCCAGCCCCATGGCCCTTGTCTCACACACCAAAAAGGATGGCACTGAAGTAACAGGGTCTGTATGACTGACACATGGGTTGTGGGATACTCAGTTGCTGAGAACCAATTCTAGACTGCAGCAAAGTGGTTTTATAGTCTGCAGCCCTACTCTGAAGGGCAGGGGGCAGAAAGCCACATCCCCCACCAGAACCTATAAGCAATAAGCAACTCACTCTTCACGGCCTCCCGAGGGCGATAGGGAGGCAGTGGGCAATGGCCTCAGAGCAGCTCCTCACAGGCCTCGCATCCTCTCCTGTTCTGGGGGATCACAAGGTATCTTACCAAGACTCAGATAAGCCTCATGTGCTTCAAGCCTTAACTATATGGACACATGAAAGGTCATCACATGAAACGGCCATGGCACAGCCATTCTCTTACAGATGGCCCTTCAGAGTTGTCCTAAATTGGGTAGAAAGGGTTAGGTCCTTGTATCTGCACAGTGGCAGCCCATATTCCCGGCAGCCAGGGCTGGATGCTTAGGACAGAGCCCCTTGATACCCACTACACCTACCAATGTTACATTATTTTGAGTCAAACTGTATTAATGATTGTATCAAGATGTATTTAGATACAAGTATGAGAAAACTTGACCTACAGGCTTAAATGATAAGAACACTTATTAATGTGAAAAGAAATCCAGAGGAGGGAAACCCCATGATGAGTTTGGTGGTTCAACAAAGTTATCAAAGTCCCAAGCACTTTCCATTCTTTCATCCCACCATTGAGAGATGTTAGCTTTCATCCTCAGATTTGTAACTTCATGGTCACAAGGTAGCTGCTTCATCTCCAGAAATCAAGTCCTTGCCAACTGTGTTTAAAACAAAAAAGGAGGGAGAGAAGCAAAAGAGCTTTTTCTTCATATGCGTCTTTCTTGTGGGAAAGGAAACTCTTTCCTAGAAGCCCCCAGCAGACTTCCTTTATCATTTATTAGCCAGAATTCGGTCACATGACCATCACTAGAACAACCACCGGAGGAGGGCAACAGGGTTGCCATGATCACCTTAGACCAATCATGATTCATCCCCTACCATTGCCACTCCCCCACATCAAGGTTCTGTGAGCAAAGGAGGAAGAGGGCAGTATTTGGCTATAGGGTATATATAGGGTATACAAACCAACAGTATCTGCCACATTCATTGCCAAAAAGAGCCATCAAAAGTGCTTAGCACTCTGAAGGTAACAAATGCAAATAATGACTCTTATTTGCTTGCCTCCTACTCAAAGACTTTCAGGGCTTCCTGAAAGGGCTCCCCGAAAGGGCTCATATTTGCATTTGAAGTCCATAGTAGAACCAATAAGATGTAGGAAAGAAAGATGTGTCTGTAGGTTAAAGAAAAGAAATAAAGCAGAAATATCCAATTAAAACAAAAAGAGCTCCTCTCCATGTACCCACGTACCCAGGTATTTGTGCACACACACGTGCACATGCATATATACTTAATTTCTAGAAGAAGCACATAATTGCATTTTACACACCTTTATTGTTAAAAATCAAGATGCAGAGATTGGCAAAAGAAAGTTCATTAAAAATGAGGGAAAGTAGCTCCAAAAAGAGCTCTAGTGATAAATTTAGCAAAGTGGAGTATTGCTGAATAGTATCCCAACTGGACTATCAGAGAACTCAACACTTGGACAAATACAATTTTGACAATAATTATTGAGATGCATGAACTTTATTTGTCATTTTCAGAATATAAGAAACATAAGATATGACACTATAAAATGTACACACCAAACTCTAATTACAGTAATAATAAATAATACTAAATATAACACTAAGGTAACAAAAACCTCATATACTAAACACCAGAAGAGTCAATGAGGCCTAGATAAACTACACTATCTTTTCTCTGTTTGGGAATTCACCCTGGTACTCTTTGCCTTCAGAAGGTCCCATTGAATGAGCTTCTGAAAATAGCACTAAATAGGAACTTAATATGAGAGGCTTGACCATAAGCATGGGCTACAGTAAAGGTGAAGCAGGGCGTCCCCAAAGATCACCTCCAGGTTTGGTGATTGGCTAGAATAACTCACAAGACTTGGCATACAGTTGTAGTCATGGCTTTGGTTTATTGTCAAAAAAGGATATGAAGCAAAATCAGCAAAGGAAATAAGGCACATGGGTCTGGAGGAAGCCAGGCACAAGCTTCCAAAAGTCCTTTCCCAGTGGAGACACACAAGACATGTTTAATTCCTTCAGCAACAAGATATAACAACACAGGGGAAGTGTTGTCTACCAGAGAAGCTCATTAGAGACTCAATGACCAATGTTTGTATTGGACACCGGTCATTTAGGCACCCTCTGCCTAGCACAAACCAAAATACCAGACTCCCAGAAAGAAAGCAGGTGTTCAGCATAAACAACATTGTTTGTACAAATAATTGAGCCACATTAAAACACCTTTTATCAGTTAGGGAATGATAGAAACACTCCCAAAATACAAGTTCCCAGATGCCAGCCAAGGGCCAACCTTGCAAGCAGGCCTTCCTGAGGAGAGTAGTCTCAGGCCCACCGTGTTCATTCCTCTGCACAGATACAAAAGCAGAGGGCCTGCGTCCTGGAGGCTGGCTGCCTGGCTGACTCACTGCTGGTTCTCTGAATTTACTACACTACAAGAAAATCACATGTAAAGGGCCCCAGCTGAGTCCTTTAAAACATGCCATTTGCTTGCCATTTTATTCCGATATTTAGCATTCCATCCAGCACCTATTTTGTTGAATCAGTAAATGAATCCTGTTTTCCTTCCTTCCCCTTTTGCCCTACAGAAATAGTACCAAGACTTTCCCGAGAAAACCATATTGACATATTGACACTCACAGAGGATTAGTGTGGTATCAATCAAACCAGTAGAAAACACACAGTGGGATTGTAAAGCTACAGGGCTGCTTTTCTGACAGGTCTGGTAAATTACTTCCCATCCTGGTCTGGGCAACGGCCTCATCCCTGGGATTAGGGTGGTGAGGTGGACCGAGCAGCCCCAAGGAGGAGCCCTCAACTGGCCACTCAGTTAAATTCCAACTGCTTAGATTCTAATGTTTGCTTGAAAAGTCTATCTCATTATTTCATAGTTATACTTATCCAGTTTTCCATGAGCTGAGTAGAACATGAGCAATGTGTCTTTTTAGGTGATAAAAAGAGAAAACGTTCCTGCTTTATACCTGGACTCTGAGAAAATTGGGCATGAATTCAGCTACTCCCAAAGCCACTTGCATTTTAAAAAATTTATTTTTTTAAAGTTTATTTCCTTGTTTTAAGGAGAACTCCATGTTTGCTGTCGTTCTGTCAAAGGCCTTTCATTAAAAGCCCAACAAGCAACCCTTCCCTCCCCTGCCTCCCTTGGCTACTCCAGCGTTTCTTTTCGCGTGACCGCGTAGCTTCATGCATTACTTTGCCAAATGCTACCACTGGAATTTGACAGCAGAAAGTGGTCCCCAGAGTTTATTAGTATAACGAGCCTCCAATTATTCATGTCCTCTTCAGTCAAAACAGTAAATATTTCGTTTGACACCAATTTTATTTATTTCCTTTCTGAAATATGTAACGAAGAAGGTTGCAACAGCAGGAATGGGCTCATTTGGTGCAAGAGGCCTCAGGAACTTTCTACGCTTCAGTAGCTCAAGCTCGCTCTTATATTTCTAAGTCTCCATTTCTCTTTCTATCCTCAGCATTATCTGTTAAAATAACAAAGGCTCCCCCTAAGTCTTTTCTTCCTTATATTATCTTAAAGTACATGAGCAAGGATGTTTCATTATTTTATTGTTTTCTTGCGCCAGTGTCCTTGCTGAGCAGCAAACATGAGCCGGCAGTCATACGGACCAGCAATACTTTGTGCAGAGGTGAAGGAAAGGAGCTGCCCTGGAAAATAGAGAACTGGGTGATCTTTGTCTTCAACAACACCATCACCTGTTAATTCTCCCTTCTTCCCTTTCGACGGCACTTTCTTCCTTTTCTCCCCGCCCTTCCCCTAAAGAAAACGCCTGACCCATTCACCATGGAATCAGATGTTGATAAAAACATGTTGTGTTCCCCCTGTTTTTTTCTCATTGTGATGCTTTTTCTGTCAACTGAATCAACTCTGATCTGATTTAAGTAATTTCATAGGTTTACTCCCTTATCGCTTGACTACATAGAGTGTCTTAACTGTCCTTCTTCCTTTCCACCCTCCAAACCAGCTCTGATAATTTTGTTACCTACACAAAAATGTTACCGGCTCCTACTGCCCTCAGAGTGGGCCTGAGTGCCTTCGTCTGGCCTTCACAGCTGTCCACAGTTGAGCACCAACCCCTCTCCCCATTTCACTTATTTATGTATTTATTTATTTCTCATCTCTCTGTTGATTAGTTCATTTATTGGCATATTCATTTATTCAACAACATTTTGGGATCACCTATTTTGTTTCAAGTAGTAGGTCCAGTGGATATTTTTTTAAAAAAAGAAAGAAAGAAAAGAAAAAAGACATCTTTCTTGTCCCTAAAAGACTTCTAGTCAAGTTGGGGAGACAATTAGAGCAAAGCTTAATATGTTTAATAAATGCCATGATGCAGGTGTGCACACAATATTATGCATTACGTGGTTAGCAGATAATTTCCTCTCCTTGGTCTTTGTAGGTGATCAAAAGGGAAAACTTTCCTGTTTCCTACCTGGACTCGTTGAGAAAATCAGGCATGAATTCAACTACCCTATAGTCACTTGCATTAAAAAAAATTTTTTAAAAAGTTATTTCCTTGTTTTAAGGAGAACTCCATGTTTGCTGTTGTTCAATAACAAATGTTTGTCAAGCAACTATGATAATGCCAGCAATGGTCAAACATATGAAAGAACTAAATGAAAGAAGAGAAACACAGCAAGTTTCTCAGAGAGGCTATCGCTTCAGTGATTCATTGGGTCATTCAGGGCTTCCTGAGCACACAAGCCCTCTGCCAGCTGCCCTCAAAATGCCCCGGCACAATGCGCAGCATGCCTTCTGCTCACTCCATTTCTTCGTCTGGAATACTTTCTTATTGTGAAACACTCCCAACCCTTTGAGGCCTTACCTAAATGTACCTCTTCATCTGCTGTGAGATTTTCCCAGGATTCCCCCGTCACCTTTCCGCACCTCCTACAGCACGTTATGCTTTTCTCATGGGGCAACTTTTAAGTTATGTTAAATGAATATTTAAGATAAGAAAAAACAATTTAAATTACATAGAGGTATATACAGAGAAAAGTTAAAGACCATCTTTACCCCAACCCTATTATGTGCCATTCCCGTTTCTGTCTCCGGAAGGAAGTCCTGTCAGCAATTTGGTGTGTGTCCACCCAGAGCTTTCTCTTGGCATTTACACACATGCCCACCACATGCACGTGCATGCATGCGTGCACACACACACACACATAATAGACATCAATTTTTTTTAATAAATAAAACCATACTCTCCATTTATTTTAGAATTACCAATGAAGATTATATTTGGACAGATGTTCAAGTCAGTACATAAAAAAGTGATTTGTTCTTTTCAATATAGTATTTAGATGGGCATTTGCTTTCTGACTTTCCATTGTTAAAAACAAATCTTACATGCACATTTATATATATCTTCATGTATGTAGGTGACCATTTCCATGGATAAATTTATAGATGTAAAATTCCTGCATCAAAGAGCATACATATTTAAAATGTTGGTCAGTATTGCTATCAAATTGTCCTCCAAACAGGCTGTCCCAGCTTAGACTCCCACAGAGAGTCCTCAGACCCTCATCTAGTGGCACTTTGCACATTTGATCTTCCCTAGTTGATGCTAGGGAACGTACTTCCCTTGGCGCAGGGACTATGTCTTTTATGTGTTAGCATCCCTGGTGATTTCTGGCACAGAGCAGTGCTTGGCACATAATACAGGTTCCATAAATATTTGTGGAAATAAAATGAACCATGCAGACGTAAAACACCAGGTTTCTTGTGGAGGCAAAGAAGGGACAATTTGGTCCTTGTGGACAATCTTAGGTAAGATTTTCTAAGGAGTTAATAGGACGTTCTGAGAGTAAAGGCCCCTTGGACTGGGGTAGGAAATAACAAAAGGCCTGGAGCTCCAGTCTCTCTTCCTAGCACTGTAGGAATGTGGCCAGTAATCCCAAGCACACGAGAGGTGTGTGGGGGTCACAGTAACCTGCCAATCGAGCAGGGAGCCCGAACATGAAGTAGCACCTAACGCAAAATTGCTTTAAAATACGACATTTGTATGCTCTAAGTTGGAAGGTCTGGATTGAAACCCCAATTCCATGACCTTTGGCACTCTACTTACTCTTTCTGAAAGTCACTCTGCTCTTTTGTAAAATGGAAAGAACAATCATACTGGGTTATTGTGAGAATTGAGGATGATCAGGTGAAAGAAGCTAGCACAATGCCTGGTACAAAGTAGGAGCCTTTTAGCACTGAGCAGGGCACAAAAGAGGCCTGCTTCCTCTCATTCCACACAGAACTCAATTAGGAACATCGTTTTTAAAGCATACTTTTGGATAGTTGGCTTGTCCATTTTATACATGAGTTTCAAAGCCACCTCCTCAGAAAGACAAATCCAGAAACCCACATGAAGCTATTTTTTACTTCTCTGTTTTTATAGTTATTAGCGTTTTTTTTTCAATGATTAAAGACAAACTGTAGTTCTTATGGATGTTCATATGGATGTTCTTTGCCCATTCGGGCTGCTATAACAAAATACCAGGGACTGGGTAGCTTATAAACAACAGAAATTTATTTCTCACAGTTCTGGAGGCTGGAAGTCCAAGATGAAGGCATTGGAAGGTTTAGTGTCTGGTGAGGGCCCACTTTCTGGTTCATAGATGGTACCTTTTAGCTGTGTCCTCACATGGTGGAAGGGGCAAGGCAGTTCTCTGGGGCTTCTTTTATGGGAGCACTAATCCCGTTCATGAGAGCTCCACCCTCAGGACCTAATCGCCTCCCAACAGCCCACCTCCTGGTATCATTACATTGCGGGCTAAAATCTCAACATATGAATTTGTGGGGGACACAAACATTCAGACCATAGCTGATGCCATGCCCACAACAATGTAAAGGGACAGATGTAGCATATACTATCCCACTGTGTTCTAGAAGAGGGGCAGGAGATTCTGTGACCAAGAACCATTTCTGAGACTGCAGGCAACAGGGCCAGAAGCACTGGGAGCAGCTTGGGCTCCCAGGCTAAGCCATTCTCACAGAATCTAAACTGGCAGAGTGGAGGCTACCAAAGCAAAGGGTAATTGAATTCCTCAAAACACTAATGAAATCCCTTATGATATCTTCTTTTGCTCTGTCTCACCTTTGCTCATTTTATTTCTTCTGTTCTTCCTTCTCATTTCCGCTTGGCATAGTCCCCTTCCTCAGTTAAGGCCTAGAGCCGAGCCTTCTCAGGTACTTCCTAGCCTTCTTCCTGTGTGGCATTTTCCATATGATGGTTTCCTGTTGATTTGTCTGTTTTCCTCCATAGACCGTAAGCACCTCAAAGGTATTATTTTTGTATGTCGGTCTCTCTCTCCCATGTCCTGAGCTTTACACGATGCCTTGTACTAAATAGTTTTCCAGTAATACTTTTTTAAAGAATGACTAAATGAAAAGAAGAAATGTGGGCTTGGTAATAGTGGTGGATTTGTGGCTAGTAAAATGACTCTTCAAGACCGTTGAAGATGTTCAAGGCCAAGTTCTTTTATAGAGCAATTCTCAGAAGTTAACACATGACTCTCTTACAAATAGAGAATAAACGTGTGTCAAAGGTTTTATGCAACTCACTAGTTAATGATGGAATTAGCAAAATGGTAAAACTGATTCTAAAAAGATTCAAGGAATTGGGGTTTATGTAGTCCTTTTAAGAAAGTTAGAATAAGATTGCTGTTTGGGTATAAAACTGGTTAATATTCTCATTAGCTTTAACTTTTGGGATTTTCTTTTCCACAGGATAGAAATCATTTGCATCTCTACCAAACACAAATGTTCACATAGTTATAAAGATGAGAAAGTAAGGGCCATCCTTTATACCTCCTCTCCTCACCCCTCATATCTAAGCTACCAGTAAGTCCTGTCTATTTTATTCCTAAGTACCTCTTGAATCCATCGATTTCTCTCCATCTCCACTGCTGGCACCCTAGTCCAAACTGCTTTCATCTTTTGCCTGAATTACTACAATATCCCCTTGAATGGTCTCCCCATAAACATTCTTGCCTCTCTCTGTATCACTCTCCACATTGAATGATCTTTTAAGAATGAAGATCTTACTATGCTACTCCCCTGCTTAGAGCCTTACAAAGCTTTCCACTACTCTCTCAATAAAGACCAAACTTCTAATAAGACCCTTGTCTCACGTCATTCCCCTCAGTATCTGTGCATCAGCAATGCCGGCCTTCACTTACCTCCTGCATTCAAGGCCCTTCAGCTAGACCTTGGCCTGTGCTGTGTCCTCTGCCTGCAGCACCCTCCTCCTCTCTACCTTGTTGACTCCCAGCTCAAACGGCACCTGCTCAGAGAACTCTCTGGAATCCTCAGACCAGGCCAGGTTCTCCTCTTAGCACCATTTATTATTTCTCCAAAATATTTATTACTTTTTATAATTATACGTTTACGGGCATGACTGTGAAATCGATGTCCACCTCCCCCACTAAACTGTGCGCTCCATGAGGGCAGAGACCGTGGCTATTTTTCTCACCATTGTATCCCCAGTGCCTTGCAAGGAGTCTACCTTGTAAGGAGTCTGGCATGTAGGATATGCTTAATACATTTTTGATGATTGAATGAGAGAACCCAGAGGACAGACTTCAGTGAACTTCTGAAGTATTCTTTGTCCTGTTCAACAGATTTATTAGTGATTTGGATGAAGTCATAAGGATACACTTAGCAGAATTACAGAGCTTAACCCCCCCAAAAAAAAACCTGGGAAAATGACAACAGACCCAGGATTCAAAAAGATCTTAAAAGAATAGAAAGTAGGCAAAGTAAAAGGCAAAATTTAATCAGAATACACATAAAATCATGCATTTAATTTTGTAACAGTGTTCTGTAGAAATACAGTTATCAGGAAGACTACTTGCTAACAATCCACTTGGAAGCAGCCAGGCGAGAGTGGGAAGGGTGTGTGCTTGGGCAAGTTAACAACGTGTGGGCTGCGGAACGTCCGATACCATCTTGGGCTGCACCAAGAAGCTGGCTGTCCTGAAAGTGAGGGAGAACGCGGATGGCCTCCCTTGTGCCTGATGACATCACAGCTGACAAACAGCATTAAACTAGAGGATGAGGAAAAGAATACACGCACATAACACAGTAGAAAGGACACAGGATATTTTGTCTGAAGAAGACATGGGCAATAATCATTTTATTCAGCCCTATAGTATAATAGTCAATGTTTATCAAGTACTTACTAGAATGCATTATAGGCATTTACCTTGCTCAAGCTTAAAAATATCTGTATAGTATGGATATTATTATCCCCATTTTATGAATGAATGAAATAGAGACACATTGTAAACACACACAGCTACAAGTGGTAGAGCCAGGATTTGACCTAGACTCTAGAGCCGGTTCTTAGGCCTACTACAGAAGCCACAGCCTGGTTAAGCAGACTCTTACTAAAGGCGCACCATCTGGATAAGGGACTAAATGTTTACGTGCACTCCAGATCCAGAACCGAGATACATGAATGAAAAAAGGAAGCAGATTTATGTACAATTTAGGGAAGAGTTTTCTAAATGGTAATTTTATAAAATTCTTTCTCAAAGATAATGAAAGTTCTAGATCACGTGGACATGCTAAAACTGAAGCTCCATCACCACCTCTCAGAAATGTTGTGGAGAGCATCCCTCTGTTGGGAAGGGGAGTTTGTGCTAGATAACCATCAACTTCCCCTCCAACTCTAAGCTTCTAGGGGTCAATGAATCCGTGGTGGTGGGAACCGTACATGCCTAACCCTGGTGTGATAGAATGGATTATTGTTCAGAAAATAGTCACTCTACTTCCTCTCCTTGGGATAGAGTTCAATTCCATAGCCCCATTGAGTTTAGGCTTGGCCATATGACCTACTTTGGCCAGTGAAATGTTAGTGGTCATGGCTGAGGTAGAGTTTTAAATGTGCTTGCTCAATTTGGCTTGGTCTTGAGCCCCTGTGATCTACCACGAGATGCTCCCAGTAGCCACTGCCTCTGGAATCTAGAACTCAGAGTCAACACATGTGGAGCAGTCTGAACCCAGCCCGCAGTGTGAAGCCAAGCCCAGCTGGCCCCAGCTTAGATCATCAGAGCCCCACTTGATCCCCAGACCCATGAGTGGGAGAAGAAACACTTTTTGTTGTAAGCCACTGAGCTGCAGGGTAGCTTATTATGTAGCATTATTATGACAAAAGCTGACTAATAAATACCTGGGGTTCTCCATAAACTGAGGCACTTGCTACTTATGCTCAAGATATTGGGCCCTTTACAAGTAGTGACTCTTCCTGCCCCCTTCCTATTTTGGGATTCCACCTTATGTGGGTGTGTGGGGGAAGAGGAAGGAGGTGAGTGCATGACCACAAGCTGATATGCTGGCCCTCTCTATAATGTGACATAGCCTTGAGTCTAAGGGTCTTCAAGGATCTACTAGGTTTTGTTTTGTTTTCCTCTGATATGTCTTTGAAACAATTTTCAGAAGGAAAGACTGTGCTGTAGTCCCAGGGTGAGCTCCTTTCTTTGTGGCCTCCTCATAGGTTGTCTTACATCATTTTTGCTCTGTCTGCAGGTAATGACACTGGAGCAAACCTATCATAGCATGGAAAGGGCTTCTTCCTTTTAGGGCCTGCAGCCCTTAGGATCCCAAGTTTCAGAGTCCATGTTATATTGTTTACTCTGAAGAACTCATTCAGGAGAGTTTTAACAAGAAGGCAAAATCCACCTCTGCCTTTTTTCACCTTCTGTACAAGCAGAAACCAGCCTGAATCACTATACTGGGCTTCCGAGAGCCAAAGCTGGGTGTGAGGATGTGCGAAGAGGGACCAGACTATGGGCTGGGTAGAAAGGCAGAAACTAGGCATAAAACGGGAGGGATGAGCCAGAGAGATTCCTGAAAGTAGTCACGGGTGCTTCCTCTAAGTCCTCTGTGGCCTCCTTGGGAGTGGGCCTTTGGGATACTTCTCCTTTAATGCTTTAAATTCTGAAATTGTTCATGCTGGCTTTCTTTGGTAACCCTTTCATTTCTGGGTTCCATATGTTATATGAAAGAAGGAGAGGGAAGAAAGGAGGATGTCCATGACAATACAAGAAACATTTAATTTACATTTGGAAAGAAGGAACAAGTAGCAACTGTCAAAGCTTCAGGAACCCAGCCTGATTTTTAGCCCTGCCTGTCTCTCTTTTCTTCCTCCCTGCCACTTCCCTCCTCCCTTCCCCACTGAGGCCCCAGAACACTGAGATACTCTAACTAAAGAGATAAGAGTACACTCACATGACTAAAGAACGGGGTAAGTTATTGGGCAAGGAGAGAGGGAGAGCAATCTATGTGCATATGGAAGAAAGGAAAGAAAGATACAAAGAGAAATAACATGTGCCCGATGCCATACCAGGTAGTTGGCATATGATACCTCACTCAATTCTCACAGGAGTCTTCTATTAACCTCTCTAACATTCAAATAAGAAACTGAAATAAAGAGAAGTCCAACAACTTGCCCAATATCTCACAGCTAGTTAGTTGGAGAATTGGGAGGAGAACCCAGGTAGAACTAGGGTTAGAATCCAGATCTATCTCTAGAAAGTGGGAGAAAGAATGAATATCATTCAGACCCAACCCTATGCACAGATGTTCAAATGTCAGGTGATCTGAGAGGCCAAACAAAGATCCCCCACTGACTCATCCTGATGCCTAAATTTCCTCTGTTGTTATTTTCCTTCCATTGGGTTAAATCCATGTTTGTCAAACCAGTAGTGTCTATCCTGCATAGTCCATAGGTACACAGCAGTATGCCTGGTGTACTAAATTGCAGGAGAATCATGGTACATTGTTTGAGAACAGTGTCTCTGCTCCAAAATTTGAGAGAAGTTATATCAAAACAAACATTGTTTTATAAAATGCAGACTTGAACTGAGTTTAAAAGCTAAAATGTGAGAAATTTCACATTTGCTTTGTACTGTAAACCCAGAACCCTAAGCATATGAATTCTTTCTACGGTGAGGGCTATTTTGTTAGAAAAGTTTGAGAAGTGCTAGTTTGTGGCACCCTGTCCCTAGGAAGCCTCTGGTAAAATGAACACATGTTGACTGGCAATGGTGAGGGAACATTTACTTACATTCACTATCAAATATGAGCATTTGGGGACAGACAACAGCTTTGATGTCACCCGGCATGGAGAAAATACTTGAAGTAATGAGACCCCAGAAGTATAAGTTGGATGAATTCTGGGAGCATAGAAATCATTGCTGTTGAGCGACAGTGGGAAAGTGCCTCAGTGGGACATCAGAATATTGCATGAGGGGTGGAGTTACTAAAAGGCCATCTTTGTCTCCATCATCCATTTATTCTCCACCCCACGGCACTTGTTGGAGAAACTTCTCATGTTCCCTTCTCAGAGAAAACGCTCTCAGAGACCTGTTAAGTGGGAAGCAACACCCTATCTCCTCCCCAGTCACAATTGACTTAACCATAGGCAGACACTAGACCCAAGGTAGTGTATTTGGAATGCATTTGTGTGCATGAAAAAACCCAGGCATTCTTTTATTCAGGAATGTGGAAGTTGGAGTTACAAATCTAACTTTAGGCAATGTCTGATGGACTTCTGAACTGAAGATGGTATAAAGCTGGAGATAATGGTGGTCACACACATGCAAAGGCAGCAAAAGCCAGTAGTCTTTGAAAAGACAAAACCAGATGTGCAGAGAGAAGCAACCAAGAGAACATGCAGCTCTGGAGAGAAAAGCATGACTTCAGGTTCTGAGTTCTGGCCCCTCACAATGCCCAGTTGCTTTGTGAACTACCCGTGCACCTTTCTAATGAATTCCCCTCTTTGCTTAAACTGGCTGGAGTGAGTTTCATTCCTTACCGCTAAAGTTCTCTGACAAAGACAGGGGGTGTTACCACAAAGACAGTTAGAACATGATCAAAACCCAACTTTGCCTGGGTGTAGAGTAACCATGTAATTTATCATCCTAACTGGCACACTTGGCATACTGTTAATAATTATACGGAGACAACAGGAAAACAAGAATGTATGGCCATCCTTTGTGGAAGGGAAATTAGAAATTAACTGCTTGTATTTCCCAGGTGCTATTTAGCTGCTTAAATCTATGCTATTTTATCTGACCATCACAATAATTCTTTCAAGCTTGTTCTTTCTCAGACCAGGAATAAACTAGAGATGAAACAATTTATCGAATGCCACACAGGAAACTGGTAGAAGAGCCAAGAGAGGAGCCTGGGTCTATCTGATCACAGATTCTCCTCACCAGGTTCTCTCCTCACCAGGTGCTCTTCCTCCCTAACAGCTTTGTCCAGGGCTCAAGCTGATACCAGAGCACAGTACCAGCATCAGCATTCTAGGGCTGTCTGAGAGCAATGATCAATGAGAAAAGAAACATATACAATCACACTAATCTCTCAGAAAACCCACACCCACCCTATTGACACAAGAACAATGTCTATCCTCACTCTTATTTGAAACGCCTTTCAGCTGAAAAAGCACAATGCAAAGAAATCTCCACTAGCAAAGAAGGAAACTGAAGCAATTTGGGGACAATTTAGGAGAAGTCCCATTTTTACTTGAGTTATTTGAGCAGTGCAGGACACAAAAGATGCGGGTCAGAATTTTTCAGATAATTGCTTGTTTTCCTGGTCTAGCAGGTTTAACTCTCGGGCTTTCTTTTCCAAACTTGTATTGTCCTCACCACACAGTGAATATCCACTGATGTCTGGGTAAGAGCTGTGTGGCAAAAGAAAGATGTGAAGGGAGAGTAGAATCTGATATTCTGATTAAGACTCAGGTGAGAAATCTCTTCATTTGAATTCTAATGTGATCCCAGGTTCCTTTCTACTGAAATGCCAAATACAACAAGAAAATAATTGGTTCCAAGTTGTATATCCCTTTTCTTATCAGCCACTTCTGGCCCCCAGGACTAATCCAGTCCCAATCAAGCAATTACCTGATGATTGGGGCTTCTGGGATTTGCTAAGAGTGGTGGGGAGGGTGCCAGGTTCTTTGTGATTCAGAAAAAGGGATCAATTACTACTAACTGCACCCACCTGTTTATCCTTGGTAAGGTAGCCTGCCAGGGTAGTAATTACAGCTTAATTCAAGGTGACATGACCTAGATTGCAGCCAGCTCTCCATCCATAATGACCTAGCTTGGAGAAGAAGCTCCAGCACTGGGCTGAGTGGCAGGGCTTCCTATTTCATTGAAGAGTCCCAGCTGTTTTTCCTGACGCTCCTTCTAGAACCACTGATGAATCTGCCCTTGCATGGTTTACTTGAAGCACATGTTTTCAATAAAATCCCTGACTTGTAAGAAGGTGAAAGGGTGATGGAAGAATTTGGAAGGAAGTTGTCGTAAGGGACAGAGGAGCACAATTTAGGTCGGGGACCTATTACAATCACTTGGCACTAGGCATTCTGAGGTCCAAGTTACGACCTCATAAAGTGCCATTCTGATCACCTATGGTTGATACCAAGTAAAAAACATGCTGGCATTGCACTAGTTATCTGGAAGCCAGAAAAACACACTTGACACGAGGCAACTTTATTGAACCTTGTAAAATGGAAATGTGAATTTTTTTACTGCAAGGATAATTTAATTGAGAAAAAAATTCTCTTCAAAGAAAAGAAAGAACATGAAAATGTGATTGATTTTTGAAGAACTTTATAGACTATTTAGTGTAGTACTTTTGATATTGTGTGCCACCTACCCAGTATTTTCCTGGCTTTTTTCATGCACACAGAATTCTATCAGAGCAGTTAGGGTACCTCACGATTTCTCTTTTGAATGATTCAAATCCTTGAGAATTATTCAAATGCTCATAGTATTTTCCTTCACCTTTCTCCACTCAACTCCCAATTGAGAGAAACAATTTTAACAAAATTATCTGAATGCATACCCCCAAATGTAGGTTTGCACACAAAATATGTTTTAGTGGTCTGCACTTAGCACACTATTCATTCGCAGATGAATAGATGAAAAGCCTTGTTTGGTGCCAAATAATCAGTGTCATTCATTCTAGCAGCATAAAAACCAACCACATTAGGAAGACAGTGGCATAAAGCAGCAGTTGAACATAGAGGTTAGTGAATGTGAAGCACAACTCACAACCAGGAGATGAATCCCATCACCTGATATGCAATTACTCCCTATTACTATCTTATCAATATTTTTACTTTTCTCTTTGACCAACCCATTTTTCTTAGTTATTTATAATGGGCCTCAATAAAAACTACCATTTTATTTAAAGATGTAATAATGGCTTCCACACAGAACAACCATTAAATAGTTTTTCCTGAGAACTCTGAATTCATTTTATTTCCCTGGAGATCATTGTTTTGAATTTAGTTTTTCTTCCTTGTGGCCAGAATGCAAACATTACAGAAATATTTTTCTATTGTTCCAGTTTTCTACCCTAATATCAACCTTGGCCTTTAAATTGGATAAAAATCATATCAAAAGAGATGACTGTTCTTTAACAAAACAGAATTTTATTTACTAGTTATAATGATATAGTTTTATAATGGTGCCAGTTGCACTGAAAGGCCTGCATTTTGTTTTGAAATCAAACGCAGTGATTTCCCAAAAGCACAGGGTCACTGTATTTTCTGCATTTTAAAGGTGTCTTTTTATTCATCATTTACATACAATGCCTCAAAATGTAAATTTTGGTCATAGAACTGAACTGATTGCTTTCCTGGGAGAGGAAGAAGAAAGGGAAAGAAGGCATAATTCAAGCAAAAATATGATTATAAATATTTTATATAGTTACGTTAAGAATTCAAGACAGGTTCAAGTTGAGGTTGAGTAGCTTTAATAGCAGTCCTTTAAGTTTATTACCTCATTTGGGCTGTTAATTTGCTACACCTATTTATACTCTGGTCTTTCTTCAGCCATTACCAGCTGGCCAGCAACTCCCTTTTGCCCTGGGAATTTTAGCCAAGCAGGCTTGGTTACTTTAATGCCTTTTTAAAAATCATGACTAAAAAATATACTTAAGTTTTTTAAAAAACAAAGGTTTGCAAACAAATTGGCTGACATTTCTGTCCTATGTGATGCCTGGTATCAGATATAGGCCTCTATTAAAATTAAAAAATGCATTCAGTTCTGCAAGCACTGCCCATTTTTGCGGCCATGGTTTAGCAAAGGCCTTAGATGAGGTTTGGTAGCCCAGGAGGCTACACGTCCTAAGCAAGTGGGTACTTTCCTCCTAAGTAGCAGCTGAATAACACCACATTGAGCGTCACAATCCGGCCGCCTTTCTTCCTTCCACTCATTGTCTAGGGTGGTAATTGTACCCCATGGAACCAGACATCAAGGCTTCAGTCATTCACTGGAATACTGCCCCACAAAACACACCCTCCATCTTGCTGGGCCGGCTCCCTGGCTTTGTACTATTGTGCACAGGTTTAACTTCTCTAGGCTAGAAAGTTGCTAAGAAAATCAGAGAGCTCCATGTTCCGAGGTTTCTAAGAACCAAGATTGGATAGCACAAACACATTTTCTGTCCCATTGGTTTCTATTATTATTATTTTTTAATGCATACATTATTCTAAGTCAAAGAAGGGATAGGATGATGTTATTTCTGAGAAAGCAGATAAAACCAAACTCTAAACTTCATTAAGAAAAAAATGCAACTTGAGTTCTAAGTCAAAAAACTCCAGATGCCTCCAGTAATCAATCCTGGCCAGAAGCCTAGGTGTGGGAAGCCAGAGCGTGGTTCAAGCTCAGGGTTCAAGTTCAAGTCTTCCTCTGGAGGCTGGGACTGACAAGGTGTCCAGCCAAAACAGACACCCAGTGTGGCTCTGCGAAAAGACAGCCCAAGTGCTGGGCTTTTCAAGGTGAACTCAGAGCCTCAAAGAAGAAATGATGTAAATGTCGAGATCTGGCCTTGTCTGGGTGTAGTGGTTCATGCCTGTAATCCCAGTGCTTTGGAAGGCTGAGGCAGGAGGATTGCTTGAGGCTAGGAGTTTGAGACCAGCCTGGGCAACATAGTGAGACTCCATCTCAGGCCCTACTCGGGAGGCTGAGGTGGGAGGATGGCTTGAGCCCAGGAGTTCAAGGTTATAGTGAGCTATGATTGTGCCACTGCACTCCAGCCTGGGCAACAGAGCAAGACCCTGTTTCAAAAAAAAAAAAAAAAAGAGCTGGTTTCCTAAACCCAGGAGGAGGAGGGTCACATACACAGATTCACAGGCCTTAGAGAGCTGGAAGATGATTCCTAATGTTACCGACTAAGAAACTGAGATCCAGGGCAGGACAGCTGCTGCTTCTATCAGGATTAATTATATGATGGAGGATGAGGGGAACAAGTAGGCAACAGGTAGCCTGGGATTTTTAAAAATCTACTTTTCTTCTTCTCTATTTCACAAGTTGGACAGCATCTGCCCGGCTTCATTGGTTGTTTTGTTCCCCACATGTGCATGTGATGAATTCCGGTGTGCAAATATTATCGCACACTGTGAGAACCAGGAGTCGTAATCCAGGCCTTCACAGCGCACAATAGCACACCACATGCAGGGAGTAAAATACACTGCTTCCCTGAAGACATTAGAAAAAGCACATTAGTCCTGAAGCTATTCAAATAGCTATTCAGAATAGCTAGTTCAAATAGCTATTCTGTCTTGACTGCTATGGCTCAGTAGAGAAAAATTCATTAAAGAAGCAAAACAAAACTATTTAAAACCTAATATTTGAAAATAGGCTATTTTGGGACAATATTTACCTGGTTCAAAAGACAATCCACAGTAGAATCATTCACTCATAAAGAAGGTTCAAAACAGTTAAAACAAGTCATTACTTTTTTTCATTAGGAATATCTAAAACAGATTTAAAAGTCATAGAAGGGTAGGGAAATCTTTGCCATCTGTCTTGCTCTCTTCCCTAGTGCTGGTAGGCACAGGAAAGGAAATGCCTACCCTCAGGCGAGGATTATTTTGAAATATAGTTTGGGTTCAGAGTCCAGATAGGTGTTGGGGAACTCTTTCGTCAATTAGTGTGTCTACGGGAGTAAGCAGAGGGATAAGAGAAGGTCTGTGGTGGTTATAACCTACGCACTGGACTTTGTTTCTAGAGTGAAGAGTGCCTCTAGAGAAGGCTAAAAGAAGAGGAGTTTAACCTGTTTCACAATAATAAAAAAAGAACTATTAAATATGATAAAGGCTAAGAGATTTTCTTATGTAAATCACCAAGCTGTGTGTCTCTTGATATTTATAGACTAACAATTCTTTCATTTGCTATGCATCCTAAATATACCAAACTCAACATGTGGCCCAGGAGGGGCAGGGAGGCTTCGAGTCACCTGCCCTACTCTCTCCCCTCTGTTACTACCTCTGTGATTCAGTGTTTTGCCCCATCATGCCTGTGATAGGCAGAATAATGGCTTCCTAAAGATGTTCACATCCTAATTCCCAGAACCTATGAATACCCTATGTGGCAAATGGGGCTTTGCAGGTGTGATTAAGTTAAGAACTTTTGATATAGGGAGATTATCCTGGATTATTCAGGTGAGTCCAGTGCAATTATAGGGGCCCTTATAAGGGCTAGAGGGAGGCAGGAGAGTCTGAGAAAGAGATGTGACTGTGGAGCGTGGGTCATGGTGTGACTGCTGGCTTGGAACATGTAAAAGAGCCAAAAGCCAAGGAATGTGGGCAACTTCTAAAGTTAGAAAAGGCAAAGAAATGGATTTTCCCCTAGAGCCACTAGAAGGAATGCAGCCATGCCAATACCTTGATTTTAGTCCCACAAGACCCATTTTCTGACTTATGACTTCCAGAACTATAAGATAATAAATTTGTGTTGTTTTAAGCCACTGAGTTTGTGGTAATTTGTTTCAGCACCATAGGATACTAATTCAATGCCTCGCCACATACGTACGAACAGAGGAAGACATTCACAACTCTGGTGGTTTAGTGCCTGGTCGCTCCAGATCTAAGGGTGTTATGGAATCGAGCACTGATCACTTGGGCTTCATTCAGAGCCCAGGATGGAGCCATTTTTTTCCCAGCTGCAATGACATTGGCTCAGACTCCATGGGATGCTTTTGCTTCTGAACCCGTGGCTCTAGCGAGTTGCACAGTTGAGTTTGCATTCCTGGTTTCCTCACACTCCACTTCTGTCTTCCAGGCATCGGTAGCATTGTCCAGAGCACATGCATGTTGTATGCAATTTCTGTGTCAGAGAGGACCTGAGAAGCTTTCTTGGTGCCAAAATATGGGTTTCAAATCAGTATTGGTCATGGTGGCATTCTGAATTTGGTGACATAAATCTTCCACACAAATTGTCACTGAATCCTTGGTAAGTTTCTCCTCAGATGGAATATCCAATGCAGTAGTTCTCATATATACTTTGATCAAGCTATCATTCATGGTAAGAGAACAAACAAACCAGGTTCCTTGGCTCCTCCTTGTAAGATATTACCTAATCTAAAAATTATGGCTCTTCCATATTCTTTTAGGATATTTATGGGAAAAGTTATGACTGGTCAGAATCCACCTGCAGGCCTATATTGGGCTCTTCCTGAGGGAGTCAGGAGAAACTACACTTGAGTGTCCTCAGTGTTACACTGTCCATGTCCACTGTCCACTTGACTGAAGAGTCCAAGTCATTGTTCTCACTTGACCAGAGCTGTAGCAGCTGAGGAATGTACTGGTGTTTTTAAAAAGCCCTCTGAGTAATTCTAACATGTAGCCAAGGTTATAAACCACCATTCCAAGACATCTCTATGAATTAAATATCATTAATATCTTCAATTCACTAAAGAGGAAATAAGGCACGGAAAAGTCACATAATTTGCCCAAGGTCACACAATAAATAGGGGACAAAGCTAGCGTTCAAACTTAGGCTCCAGAGCTTAAAACATTAAGTCTTCTCTACTGCCTTGTGTAGTGTGGGATCCTAAGCACACAGCAGAGTCCCTACCTATCATTCAACAAATGCTTGTTGAATAAGTAAATGAATGAATAAATGAGAACACTTACTTGTGATATAGGCTTTCAATTAAAATATTGATGATTGTGGATCAGTATTACTTTTTTTTTTTTTGAGACAGGGTCTCACTCTGTTGCCCTGGTTAGAGTGCAGTGGTGTCATCATAGCTCACTGCAACCTCAAACTCCTGGGCTCAAGTGATCCTCCTGCCTCAGCCTCCTGAGTAGCTGGGACTACAGGTATGTGCCACCACACCTGGCTAAGAGGTCTCACTCTTGCTCAGGCTGGTCTCTAACTCCTGACCTCAAGGGATCCTCCCGCCTTGGCCTCCTACAGTGCTAGGATTACAGGTGTGAGCCACTGGCCTGGCCAACTATTACCTTTTCATTTACGAATTACTTTCACTGTTTTGCCTCACGTTCATTTGTGAAGTTTTTTCTCTAGAACTTGACTTTTTATGTTAATTCTTAAAACAAAAGTCTAGGAGTAAAAAACAAAATACTGAAAGAACAAATAGTAGTATTTTCATCCCCAAATCCATGAAAAATGATCATTTTCGAGTACTCCTATATTTTAGATCTTTTATTTCTATAATTTCCAAAGTTATGGTTTTATTTTAAACATAAAATAGAGTATTTCTCATATTAAGAGATTCATTTTTAGGTAGCCCAGCTCTAAGTGAATCTGCAGTGATTAAAATAAATAAATTTGATTTGACCCATTTTTAAAATACTGATTGTTTAAAAAAAATGCTTCACTTCCATAATGTAGCAGAAATATACATTTCACCCTCAAAATCTTTAAAAATCTCAACAATGCCACCTGCCTGATCATTTAATGACAAAGGGAAGTAAAGAGTCCAGAAAGGAGGCTCTTAAATTTAGAGCAATTTGTTACACAGTAGAATTAAAATAAAAGCTAAAGTAAATCTTTTTCTGTAAAAATATAAGAAATCCAAGAGATGCAAAAGCTGGTTTTGCTACAAACTGCTTGTATGCTAAAATAAAAATGGAAAGTGGAAGAAAAGTAGAACAGTAATTGCAAATTGCCTTTTATATTGTGGTTGAAGGCACTTTCCTGTTCAATAATTTTAATAAAGAAATCCCCCTGGCCATCCCCCTGATCAGTTTGAACATAATTCAAGCATTATACTCATTGTTCCCTTGGGTTTATACCTTCATAGTTTCAAATTATGTCTAGTATCCTGCCAAGACTTAGATCAGTCTACCGTAGTAAAAAATTAGGCTCCAAAGCAACAAGAAATTCATGTTTTTCCCATTTCAAAACAAAATTCTACTTACAGTCAACCTATCATTATTTTAATTTTTAAATTCGGCAAGTCATTAGTAGAATTACAGACCATTCAGAGAGACAATGTTCAAATTAACTTTGTGGTATTTTCTTCTCCAAACTCTCAGTTAAATACCTTTAGACATTGGTTCCCAGTCTGTAGGATGTAGGTCTCTGGGGCGCCAGGATGTTAATTCGAGGGATCCCCAGCTTCCTGGATGGCTGTTCACTGAATAGCTAAAATGTTACACACATAGATGCAGTACCATCTTCCAAGTACCTGTAGATGTTAATGTGATTCATAAAATTTCAATTCATTTAAAAGTCTTAGTTAATTTACTATAACTGTTTTTCATAGTGTATTTCCTCAGTCAATGGACAACTGCTTTGGGGGAGGGATGGTATTATGTAATATTTCTTGACAACAAAAAGAAATCCTCATGATTTAAAATTACAGCAGATACTTAACTAGAGAAATTAGTCATACCAAACCAATGGTCACCTCTTCTGATATAGTAAATGCCTCCCCAACTAATTGTCAGAAAATCTATGTGCTTCTTCTGGCTCCTAGTGATAGCCCTGAGTAAATAACTCCATATATTTCAAGCCCTAAATGTATTGCCAGAGAAATTTGAAAATATATTTTAAAACCTTTTTATGGCTGCAGAGCAGAGGGCTAGCACTCCGTCATAGAAGGAATGATTCTTCCACTGGGCAGTTGTGCTTGAACCCTTATGTTCATTGCAAGCAAGACCTTTTCAGGTGCTAACATTTGGGACCTCATTGCACATCCAGGAACATTGGCAGGGAACAAGAAGGGTTTTGAAAGAGGATCGAATATAATAAGTGCACAGTGTTGTTGATTAGTCAGCAAACAGACAACCATGGTGTCAACTAGAACCCAGTTTAGTGCAGGCTGGAGGCAGAAGAGAGCTGGGACATTTCCTTGTATTACAACCAATCTCTCTCCTAGGGATCATTGCTACTATTTATTCAGAATTTATCAAGAGTCAGCAACTGTTCTAAATCCATTGCCATCATTATTTTGCTTAAATCTTGCAACAACCCTTAAGGGATAACAGATGAAGAAACTGAGGTTCTGAGAAGTTAGGTGGCCTTGAGGTCACCCAGGTAGTAAGCCTCGGGTATGGAACTCAGATGTAACCTCACAGCCTATGCTTTAGTAGACATTGGTGGCAAGGCCAATCCCTAGGCAGAGATGTGAAGTGGGTGGGGGAAACCAGAATATGTCACCCCAAAATATGTCTCTTTGATATAAAAATTATTTTTGAACTAAAGGTAATTAAGAAGCAGCAAATGAAGGAAGGGCTCTCCCCTTTTCTGCCTAAAGGCGGAATATAAATTCTCCTTTACTGGAGACAACTCCTTTCAGCCACTCTTATCAGCCCAGAGTCGCACCAGTGGAATCTGCAAACAAACCATACTCCATTAGTTTCTTCCCATATATTTACCTTCCACAGTTTCTGGCCTTTGGAAGTCCAAAGCTACTTTCCTTTGTCCTGGCATTTTTCTACGATTTTATTGTTCTTTGTTGAAGATGCAATGTAAGCCAGAGTTCTAAGCCACTACTTTGAGTTACTTTTCACTGGGATGTCTTCCATGTGATGTGCAATGCATGCTTTAATAAATTTGCTTGTTTTTCTTTTGTTAATCTGTCTTTTGTTATAGGGGTCTGTCTCAAGTACAAATTTATGAGGCTTTCGGAGAATTTATATATCCTCTCTAACATGGGAAAAGTTAACCTTCTTCTCTCTTCTTACTTGCTAAATGGTTTGGGCACTGTAGCCACCACTTCTGTACACTGGAAGCCAGAATAATTTGGTGGCTCAAAGCAAAGGCTTTGGAGTCATACACAGCTGAATTCAGGGCTTGATTCTGTTACTGGCCAGCAATGTTGTCTTGTACAATTTACTTAACCTATCAAAAACTTGTCCCAAAAGGTTTTTGTGATGAAATCACGTAGTACCTTCATTCATTCAGTAAATTTTCATTGAAAACCCACTGTCTGCCAACAATCTAGATATGAGGGTTAACAACGCACTTCTTTCTTCATGGAGCTCACATTCTAGTTTGAGAGTCAGGTAACAAAAAATAAAACAAATAAATATATAATATAATTTTAGCAGTAGTACTTGCTATGAAGAAACATTAAGCATGGTTAGGGCAGTAAGAATGACAGGGGTGACAAGGATGATAGTGTAGCTGAGGTTGTAATGTACATTAATGTCAAGCTCTTCACATAGGACCTGACACACAGAAGGACTCACTAATTGTTGACTGTTGTTATCATTAGGCCCCTTATACTGACCCATGTGTTTGGGCAGCTCCCTAAACATGGAAGATCCCAGGAGGAATGATTTCAGTGGGTGGCAATTAAGATCCTGAGGCAGGCATGTCAATACAAATGACCCTCCCCTTAGGTGCTGGTCTACTCTGCTTAGGGTTGGTCCTGAGTTTTCCTCTCCTCTTGATGAGAAAAAGATGAATGAATACATCTAATTAGTCACATGGGGAAGAGTTGAAATTGCTCACTATGATGCAATATAAAGGCCCTGCTGTTCTTGCCTGACCAGGGTTTTGGTCAGGGTCATTCCAGTCTACACCAACAAGTTTTCCAAAATTTGAATCTCCAGGAGCAAGTGTTGGGTTTCAATTTCTTTCTTTCCAGAAAGCATTAGGTTTCTTTTATAATTTGGTTCACAGGATTCTACAAACTTGAGCTCGCATGGAGTCCCACTGTTTCTTTTCCTCCAGGAATAGTGTTTATTGCTATTCATTTACATACGGAAGGGGCCTCACTTTACAGACTTTTCCCAGAAAAGGATCTCATCCAAGATGACTTCCTGTCAGTACTATATAGAAAAGGAATTTCTCTCACTTAAAAAAAAATAAAATAAAATCTGTCTCATTCTACAAAACCACTAATAACCAGGAAATCTCACCCTTATGAACTTTAATATTGTACCTCAGACATGTTTGGTTTGAGTAGCTGATTTGTTGCGTTATTTCCTAGCTTTGGGAATGTAGCAAGTTATTTGACCTATGGACTATGCTCTCCTCATCTGGGAAACAGGGACAATACTGAATCATCTTTGGAGGAAACTAACTTTAACTTGCTTAGGGCCAAAAGGGCCATAATTAGGATTCCGAAATAAACAAAGAATGAAAAACAAAACTAACAAAATAAGCCTTGGGCAGGACCAGGGCAGAATCTGGCCTCTAGGATGATGCATACAGGAGCCGGATGTTGGCAGGATCCCATCTCACATCTCTGTTCCTCTGAGTGTTGATTTTATATCTGCAGATATCTTTATAAGGTGGGGACATGGCATACTTACACTTGAAGGTAACATTTTCACAGAACTTAATCAGAGACGTAAGAAAGATTCTTTCCTGTCAATTCAATCAGAAAAGATCTAAGAAGGACACTGAGGAGCCTGGTCTCATGTGTGTTTCCCTGGACCTCAGTGACCAGGTTAAAAGGTCACTCTCATTGGCTTATCCAGAGTCATATGATCTCCCTTACGGTCAGGGAGCAGGAAGCCATAATGACCAGTCCTTACCTGAACCAGGAGGTTCTAGTCAGAATGACCCAGTTCCCTGAAAGAAGGGGAAGGCTATTACCACAGATGGAGTAACAGGTTTATTAATTGTTAATAAACCTGTTAATCCTCACAAGTTTCTTGTGAGAATTCAACTAAAGGAAATTCAGTGGAGAAATATTTTTTACTGGAATTAGACTCTAAACTCAGAATGTTAGGGGAAAACCTCTCTTGGTTAGAGGCCAGGCTACTGAACACAACTGGTTTTAATTCCAGCAATTTTAATAAATTACTAATTCTTCAGTAGATAATACAAGGGAAATTTGGCTGATGTTTAGGGGTCATGTTATGTAAAAATAATACTTGTCTTTAAATACCAGGATTATCTTGTACACAGTGAGATGCTCACAATATGAGAGGTAATTAGAAACTGACTAGCTTGCTCTGTATTTTACTAACGCTATTCCAGGTATAATCTCCACAGTAGTGTTTACACATTCATTAAAATAATAGAGGAATCATTGGAATTGTTAAATGAATATATATGTGTACATATATACATAGACATATCTATCTATATACACACACACATAATCTAAAACAAAAATTAAAAAATATATATGCACTTATACATTTTCTCTCTGTTTCCTCCCTGAGCTGGGATGTTTGAACACAAGTAAAGTACATAATAGTACACAGTAGCATTTTACTGTTTGAGAAAGCTCCAAGCATGGTGTCTGAAACTTACCAGGTGCGCTCTAAAAGTCAGTTGAATCAGAACTTGCCTCTCTCTCCTCCAAAAGGAAGACCTTCACTCTTACAGCTATCCTTCCTGCTCCTTGCATCTTTCTCTGGGAATGATGGGGCTGTTTCAAAGATAATCAGAGGAGCTTTCAAAATTCTGTGTCAGGAAAAATAGGAGAAGGATTTTTTAACATTTCTACTCATGATTTGGCAGCTTCCCAAACCCACTCTGAATCTATTCTTATTTCCTTGCAATTGAAGCTTTTCTCAAGTTAAATTTTCAGTTATTACTAGTGGTATCTACCACATCTCATGCACATACATATTATCCATCTCAATGAAAATAAAGGCACATCCCACATTCCATTCCATGGGAAGAAAAGCACTCAAATGAGCTGAGTGGAAAACGTACATTTCCTGTTTGTATTCAATTAAGATTCAGACAGCTTTGGAACAGTATGTATTATAACATAACCATTGCACGCCTAGAAATGCCCCTATGAACATATCACTGACTTCTAATTCTTTTATTTGCTCTGAAGTCTTTGAAGAGAATTAAGACTGATATGTACAGGGAAATATTATACATTTAATACAAGAAAGTGTCTTGTTGTCAACAATTAGTAGATTCTGTTAATTTTGCTAGAAGAATGAAGGACCTAACTTGCCCATGGGAGAATCTCTACCAGCTGTGTTTTTTCCAGAGGCATTTATTTATCATTATCATCTTCAAGTATTTTATATATGGGTTGTCAGGCTAAGAACTTTCGGAAGAGCTTGGGACATAATGAAATAGACTGATTTTTTGGAGGTTTTTTTTTCACTATTTCATGGGAGGTGAGAATTCATTTGCTGAATAACAAGCATGGCGTATTCCACTTAATTACTTATCCAGACTTCTGTCTTATACCAGAATCAAGGTTTTTCAAAAGTATAATTAAAACACTGAGAGTATGTGGCAAGGGAAAAATGGGATGGAGACATGTTCAACTCCTCCCAGAATCATAGAAAAGAACAGCAACACTTTAAAACGGTATCTCAGGACCCGTGCTAGGACCCAGCACACGGGGTGTAGCATCTAGGTCACAAGGACGTTCGCAGGAGCCTTCAGTGTGATAATAGGGATGGGGGCTGCATAGCCGTGGGTTGGGAATAAACAGGAAATGAGCAGAAGGACATCCTAAATGTCATCCCCTGTTTCACAAAGCTTGATTTTTTTTAAAGGGAAGGTGTTGTATGGTCTGTAATTTACTTTAAAATACTTCAACAGACAGTATATGTGTAAATACATGTTTTAGTTCATTTTAATCCAGACCCTAGGGCAGGCAGTTATTTTAATTAGAAATGCATACTCTAGCAGTAGTTATTGGTATCATTTAATCAAAATGCCAAATTCCAGAGGCAGTTACAGGTACTTCAGCTTTTATCTCTAACACCAGACGTTTTGATAATTAGTGTAATGAATGTCAGAAGTGTGTCTTCATTTGTGAAATTCCACGTATTGGGGATATGTGGCTTGGTTAGAAATGCTTTAGAGGTCTTCTCTTTCGTGAGTAAAATAGAAGAATATGGTGAATCTCCCTAGGCTTGATTTCCAGGCAGCCGTGTGTCTGGGATGATGAGTGGAACAAGGTTCCAGGGGAGGAAGGAGGCTGGAAGAGATGGGAGCCAGATGGAGGTGGTAGAACAAGTCCTGGACAAGAGGAGGATGTCCGGTGGTTGGACACACGGCGTATGTAGTTTGCCTTAAGCCTTTTAGGTCATCAGCTAACACAGTTGTTGACATTGGAGCCAAGTTTTACTAATTACTAGCTCCAGGGATGTATGGTTGATCCCGCCATGGTCTTCTCATCCTGTGTCCCCATCCCAGGGGAAGAGCCTGGTTTCTGGATTTACAGACCCTTTTCTTTCTTCAAACTGTTACAGCCTTGTCTCTGAAGCAGACCCAGAGAGACTGCTAAGACGATTGATGAACTTTGTCCTTCTGGTGAGTGATTAAAATTTATCTAGCGTAGGGCTTGGAAATTATCTATGTTTATAATTGTTGTTAATTAATATGTATAACCATGTATAGTATTTGTTTTGATTAGCACACAAACACTTTCAGAGTAGTATCTGTTTGGTAAATGTGAACCTTTACATTAACAGATTTTTCTTTCTTAAAATGATAATATAACAAATTTAAGGAGTGAAAGAGGATGGCAATTAATGAAAAACAAGGTCAGCTACTAGGTTAATGCTAAGATAGAGCCATCAGTAAGGTCAATGAGCTAAGATAGACTTTGATAAAATTAATAGTATGCAATGGCATTTTACTGGAAACTTGACACTTTGCTTAACTCTTATGCCTACCATATTAACCATAAACTGACTTTTTTCTAAACATGCTTTAATCAAAGGTGGTTGAAAGAACTGTACCGTGGAAGGTGAATAAATAGTTTCATTTTTTTCTCATCTCTAAAAATGTTTAAAGATATTCTAAAGGCCCATATTTTATTACATGAAACAATACTGCTAAAGAAAATTACCATTTGAAGTCTAAACAGTAAAATAGTTATCATGCCACAAAGTAAACTGTATAAAATTGATATTTTTTTACTCTGGGAGATTAAATCCACATTTTTTTCAAGAGAGAGGACAGTCAAGAAATGGATTCCCCTATAGTCTGACAACACAACTGTGGTTACTATTCCCTCCCCAGTCTAACCACACTGAATGGTATATATCATAAGTAAAACACAAGATGCTGGAAGCTTAAGAGGAATCGTAAGGGTGAAGGAAAGGAAGTCAGTAAAATGATCTCCATGAATGCTCCTATTTGGATGCAAGGAGTCCTTTCAGTGTTGAAGAGAAAGGCTGAGCCAGTGCCCGAAAGGCCGAGAGCTCCCAGTTTAGGAAACCATAGAACAAAGGGAATCTGGGGAATACTTACTTAGAGTAAGACCAGAATGTAAAGCCATTCCACATGGTACTAAATTCACAGGCATTAATTAAAAAAAAAAAAAAAAAGATTCTTAAGCACAGAAATTGAGCAAATTACGGCTGGAAAAGGAAATATGCTATACAACCAGCACCTTTAGGATTTGGACATTACTTATAGAGTGAGAGATTGCAAATATACCATGATGTCATCAGTTCAGAACTAAATATCAGGTCAAAGGGCATATTTTGGAAACTATATCTAACCAGATTATAGGAATAAAGAAGTTATAACATATGTTCTAGTTACACATACAACAGTTAAATTAGTCCTTTCTTCACCATTCTCTGATGTTGTAGGAGACTTTGGCTTTGAAAATGCATAGGTTTGGGCCACAAATGGCACAGAGCTGTGCTACTCAAAGTATGATACATAGACCCATATCAGCCCACTAACTGTTACTGGTGTGCAATAGAATAGAGACAGAAATTGAAAATTAGCATTTACAAATTTTTTATAGCAATTTGACATAGCAATTTTATGTCTGTTAAATCTAATAAAAAGTGGGCTTCTGTTTATGTTTTCATTTAATATTTCTGGTAATTCATTTTTATTATATTTTACAGAAATATTCTGTTTCAGACTGAAAAAAGAAGTGGTTCTTCACCACAGATAGTTTTAGAAGCATTAGTGTAGACCATAACTGAGCCATCATTATTTTAAGATCAGATTTAAGGTTCAAAGTCCATACCTCTGTTAAGATTTTTTTGGATTAAAAAAAAAGATGTAGTGACATCTGAGATTCTTTCAGTTCCTTAGTAATAAAATACTTATGCTTGAGCCCTCCATGACAAGGAAGGGTTTTATAAAAAAAAGTTGTATGAGCTGTTGACTGATGAATCCTCAATTTCAGAGTCAAAAATCTATGTCTATTTTGGGTGATTTGCTTCTGCTAAACTTCCTTTAATTTCTTCTGTCTTTTGATTCCTGTTCTATAAAATCATACCAGTGTCTAATCCAGGAAATAACATGTGGATTTCATTTTTTCAGAAACAACATTCAGCTTTCCATTACTTGTAATCATTGAAGAGCATAATGCACAGATAGCTAGATGGCAGACATCCCAAAACTCACTTGTAATTAGCTTCGTAGAACATTTATATACCTTTAAGAAATCATTCTTCCAAGCTGACATATGTAAAGTTAAAGTTAGCTGGCATTTCTGAGCAAAGCCCAATAGACAGCAGTGTGAAGAGCCCAGGCTGAGATTATTTTTTGAGTCTGGTGTTTTATTTCATTGACCTGTGAAGTGGGTTATCTATGGGGTGGAAGTTAAGAGTTGACTTCACACACACCCTTGTCATAACTAACTCTAAAACAAAACAAGGGGCGTGGCTTAAGTCAAGTCAAACTCTGATGGATGAGAGAGGTACCAACCCTCAATGGACCCCTTTAATCAGGGAACAGAATAATAAATGGTGGTGGGATAATTAGCAAACAATTTAGAAAGAAAAGTTATATCTCTACCTATATCAATTATTGACAAATTAATAAACTGTAATTGGGTGACAAAGGCTTTTCTAAGCAAACCCCTAATGTAGAAAAAGAATGATAGATTTGACTTTAACAATAACCAAAATCTTTACTCTCAATTATAATAAAAAATAAATATAAATTTAAAAAATTTATATTTGACATGGATGACATAAAAAGATACAAGGAGACAAACCTTTATAAAATACATTTGGAAATACAAAAACTATAAAGGAAAGACTAGGTATAGTTTACTACATAAAAACATTTTAAAGTCTGTATGGAAAGCAATGCTATAAATAAAGCCAAAAGACAAGCAATATGCAGAAGAAAATGTTTGTAACATATATGACAGATTAAAAATAACAACAGCGAAAACATGTAATGCTTACTATGCATCAGACACTGATCAAGACGTTTTACATATATTAACTTGTCTAATCCTCATGAGGATTAATAGTACCTAATGAAGTAGGTACTATTATTACCCCATTTTACAGATAAGGAAACAGACATAGAGAGGTCTCAGCAAGGACAAGGACAAGGTGGAATTGTTTTCCAGGCAGTATGGCTCTAGGGTCCATGCTTTCAATTACCGTGCTCTAGTGTGCCTCCTAAAGTCAGGACTGACTCAGTGAAGTGACTCAATTATAGCCATCCAAAAGCAAAGCATGAGAAAAAGAAAGGTGGAAGGAAGGAAGAGTAGGAAGGATGGAAGGAGATAAAGAAACAGAAAAAGAAAAGAAGGAAAAATAAAATGAAAAAAAGACACATATTCCCAATTTAAAATTTTAAAAAGCAAGCATAAAACAATTTTTTGAGTGTGGAATATGTATGTATAAAGAGTTGTTTGAAAATATGATCAACAAGAGATTAGTGGTGGTTATCTCTGGTGATTTTTTTTACATCTCTCACTCATCTTTTCTATTGTTTGATTCTCTATTTTGTTTTTTAAAAAACCTTTAAAATGTTAATGCTGTAAGCAATATTCACAATGATGCAGATGGTGGCATAGAAGGCAGCTACTCTGGTATACTGCATGTGAGAGTATAAATTGAACAACACCTTCTCAAGTCAATTTGATTAAATTTAATGAAAAGCTTTAGAGTTTTGTATGCCCATTTGACCCAGAAATTCCACTTGTTTTTTATGGCACCAATTTAAAATGGATCTTTATTCATTGACACATGAATTTTATTTTTCACTCATTTACAACATGGCTAGAATGTAGTAAAACATTCAAAATACAACAATATTTAAACAACCTCAGATAACGCTAGCTGTCTTCTCCCCTCCTCACCAATCCATTCTCTCTTCTTAGGTGCATAATTGGACAACATATGCCAGTCTTCCTGCAGTTAGGAACTGAGTTCTAGTGATGAATATCATTTCTAGGACAAGGCTTTAAAGAAGTAGGTGTGCCCCCTCCATGCTTTCATGTTTCTTCCACTGACTGGAGGAAGAGATGATAAAGATGAAGCCCTGGTGAGGAGAAGGCAAAATGACCCTGGGTCCCTGAGTCACTATGTGGAGAAGAACCATTCACCAACAAGGAGCACCTACCTTTAACTGTTAAACGAGCAAGAAACAAACTTCTGTTTTGTTTGAGCTACTATACATTTTTGGATCTATTTACCTACAGCTTAATTCACAGTTTAAATATATTTTAAACTGCCACTGAACCAACTTGATCACATATTTAAATTTTGCAACAGGACTGTGGAATGCGCTTTCTTTCTGGTCAGCATGGACACCCTCTTTGATAACGGGTTCAGACAAGGCACCTGTGACAGAGGAGCTCTGCCCCTGGTAAGCTGTTTCTCTTGATATGTCCTCAGCTCCCTGATAAAAGCTTGTAATGATGAACTTACATTCTCCAATTTTTCTGCCAATATTCAAATTCTTCCTTCTCAGAAGGCTGATTCTTGTTCAGCCAGCTGATGATTTTACTAAATCTTCAAGAACCTTCTGTTTGCTCTCCATCATCGTTTTTGCCTTGAATGTTTGTGTTTTCTACTTTCTCCTTAGTGAGGACAGTAGGTTCAGTTGAATTCTTAGGAGATACCAACCATGTTTCTCTGCTTCTCATTTTATTGCATTGAACTTCTCAGCCTTCTGGATCATAAAATCAATAGCATCATTAATCAAGATTTTCATTAATCAGTATATTCTTCCACATTGTGATTTAATACTGTTCTTTTTGTCCCTCTTCTTAGTCCACAGTGGCAACCTTGAAAATGTCGTGGACATCGATGATCATTCTTACTTCATTCTGAGGACCACTGTGGTGTGCAGGGGTATGCCAAGCAGGTTGCTATCTTTGGCTATACCCTCTCACATTAATACACCTGGATATGGACAGCAAGTTGTTTCCTATCTAAATAGTGGTGGTCTGTATCTGTTGGCAGAAATGGTGGAATTACACATGATCAGAATAGCTGAGATTTCATTTACTGTCTCAATAACCAGAGAAATAAATGTGATATCCAATCAAAAAATATCGAACATGTTCAGATTTCAACAGCAACACAATATCAGCCTCATTGGGCAGATGCTTGTGTTCAGTTCCTGCTCCTGAAGATTTGCTGGAGTTCCAAACAACTTATATGTCCCATAATAATGAAACTATTAAAATTATGCTAAAGAAGAATATTTAATAACATAGAAAAATGTTTATGATAAATCTTCTAATGAAAAATAAATTTATAAAAGTATATACAGTATGATCCTATATTTGTAAGTAAAATACGTATTATTAATACTTCATTCTGCCAATAAATATTAAGCCCCTATTATGCATGCACCAGGCACTATAAATATATTGGGGGGGTGTGAGATAGCAGATTTTAATTTTCTTATGTTGTATTTTCTGATATAAATGAAATATCATTTCTGATAAAATGAATATGTATTCACTTTCTAACAAAATATTGCTATTCAAATAAAATTCTTTGAATTGTAAGAAAAGGCTAATGTCATAACAATAAGATGGTATAGAATAAACTGACAACACATAAGTTATTTTGGCCCTGTGTTCCACAGTGACTCACCAGATATACCCTGCACTGTTTATTTTATTTTTTTCTATTTCACTATTGAAACGAACAGATGCATTTCACATCACATGGATCTCATGGAAACATGCCAACCATTTTCTTAGCAACCAAACTTCTGTCTTCTGCACTGTGCATGATTAACTAAAACAGCCTGTTGACGGCTTAAAATAAACCTGCCTTTTTCCATTTAGCATTTTATCAAATGAATATAATTTCGTTTGCTGATGAATTTAGTTCAGCTTCAATGGAATTTTTCTTTTCTTCATGGGGAGGCTGAAGAATCAAAACTGTCATGCCAAAGAATGAAAAGCAAGCCTAGGGAGAAAAAGACAGTCTGAGGTTTACATGGGTAAAGTAAAAGTATCTTTGTCAATTTTACCCCGACCCTGCCCCCCTTGTTTTTAATAGGGTAGAATGTCAATTTAAATTTAAATTCTATTTCTGCTTTTGCATTATGATGTTTAGGTTGCTTGATTAAAAGCATTAATTTAAATGGTAACTCTGAAAATTACTATTGTTATTATGCATGAGCTCTTGCCTTATTTTTGTTTATCTCTAGCACTTGAATATGCACTAAAATTTAATTAGATTCATCTCACAGGATAGGAGACCCTTTGATGGGGTTCGGAAGTAAAGGGACTGGACAGAAGAATTGGCAAGGGAGGAGGGGAGTATATAATCAGCAATGAGGAGAGTCAATATTTTCTTAGGGGAGGTGACTGCAACTTGGAATGAATTGCTGTTCTGTTTGATGAATATAAAATATATCTGTGTCTATATATACATGTAGACATTTTGTGTCCAAAGACAATAGGAATATTTGCTAAATGGGGAAACTTTAAAGTTTGTTTAAAGATTAACAGCTTAAAAACAAAGCCATCTATGCAGTTAAACCAGTGTGTATCTACAGATTTGATGAAAGGAAGAGGGTTTTTTTGGTTTTGTTTTGTTTTGTTTCAGACATAAGGTCTTAATATTGTTGCCCTCAAACTCCTGGGCTTGGGCGATCTTTCCGCCTCATCTTTCCGAGTAGCTTGGGACTATATAATGTTTAAGCATTATATAGTCCAGGCAGGTTCCCCATTATCTTTCACTTGTGTCCTCATTTGGAAATAGACAGTGAAAACCAGCGCTAATGGCAAGTTGCAACATTATTTAAATTTCCACTTTATTTTCCCCAGAGCAAATTTGTAAATGTTAGCAGTCATCAAGTAATCCAGTTGACACTTTAGCTGCACAGAGTTTTACATTTTCCCCTGGGGAATAAAGACACCACAAATATAAAACATATTCCTGATAAATCCTCTTTTCTAATTCCTGCTCTATTTCTATTTTAAGAAATAAATAATCTTGATGTATTGTCTTTAACATTGGACATAACCCATATAAGATTTATAGACATATTACACTAAACATTGTAACATAGCTGCTCCCACATTTGAATATTCTTTTGCCATAAGTCTGAATTTTTCATTTCTTAAGCCAGGTCCTGATGCTGCTGGTCAGCCATTCTGGAAAATGTCATTATCTCTTTCAGGTTTGTGTTTGAAAGAGTTAATACACTTTCAAAACTGCCCAATCTAGTTTCCAAGTTAAGCAAATACAAATCAAACATGTCACCCTGTGTGTTTGAGGCTAATCCTGCTGGTGGCATTACTTCCTTTATGGAGGGAAGACTTGATGACTAGCCTGCAGAGGATCCCTGAAAACATACTGGGAGCTTCCTGTGGGACCCATTGCTCATAGGAGCAGGTGCCTTAGAGCTTTATTAATTACACCCAATTGGGCTGAGGGAAACTGGAGATGAAATCTGGGAAATATTCCAGAGTCTGGCACATGAGTAACCACAAACAGGCTGTGGAAACCTCAGAGTGCCTCAGCCTTCCTGCTTTATATTCATTGACTTCCTTTTCTCAGACTAATAAAAGTCAAGCCTGGTCATGCCTACCTTATCTGTAGAAGTGAGTCTGATCTTTAACTTAGTCATTCTATTATATTTTATTTTTTAATAGAAAACTAAAACCTTGAGTTTGAGGGTGCTTTTGGTTTCAGTATACTTGGTATAGCTTTATCTCTTTCTATTGACCAGCCTTTACTTTATTCCAGAAGATCTCTCACTTCTTAGAAGCTTTTTTGTTCTTTGGATAAAATTACATTTTAGTTTTAAAACTCAATAAAAACAACATCAATTATCACTTATGGAGGGCATGATATTAGTTAGTTGCTATGTTAAGTCCTATAGATGAATTAATTCTCACACTGACAATAGGAAGTAGAATCAGGTCTTTCTGGTGCTCTATAATTAAGCAGAAGAGAACACATCACACCCACATTAAGAATAGATTAAATGTCCTAGTTAATTAGCCAAGGATAAAGAAAACTCTCTGAGGCAGGACCAATGTGGCCTGTCTTGGCAAGGATTTCCCTGGCCTCTGCTCCCTGAGAAAGTCCCTCATGAAGGCCATATCCACAGAAAGTACAGACAGTCAGGGTCCAAGTGTCCCTAATAATATACCTGTCTCTGGCTTTCCATCCTTCCCAAATAATCATGTCTTCACAGGCAAAAATTATTTTCCAAATCCCATGTTCTTACAATTACAAGACATCCCAGAATATTACATCTTTGCAGTGGAGTCCTTTGAAAATGAGGTACATAAACTTTTCTTAAATTTTATAGTGAGATAAAAAATATAGTTCATTTTCAATTTAAGAACCAAGGGCAACGAAAATCTGGTTGTTTGAAGAACTTGGAGTTGAATTTTCAGGATAAAGATGAGGAGCTAAAGTATAGAGATTTATTGGTGTAATATTAGAGGTTGTCAGGATAATTTGGGAGTGGTTCTTTCTAGATCAGTGGATGGGTTGAATAAGAACATCTTTGACTTAAGATTCTGGGCTGTGGGACTATCCTTTTGCAAATAGGAATTATCTTGGGGAAATGCTTTAATACAAGATTTTCTCCGTACAGCTAGATTAAGTCTCCATTGGGAGTATCCATATGAGTCTAGAACAGAAGAGGCAGTACTTTCTTGGTTGCCTAAACAGAAAAGGGTGAGGTTATCTGGCACTTGCATAGATAGAAAGATAACTAGATAGATATAGATATATGCATGTATATGTGTGTGCATGTATATATATGTGTGTATATATATCTGTATATATATACACACACAATTAAGCTTATATACATCTACATACATATACCCTTCTTCATACCAAACATAGCAACATAAAGAGTACTTCATACTCTTTGAATGCAGGATCTAAGGTGCACTCTCTAATTCAGTAGCTACTAGCCATATGTGGTTATATAAATTTAAATATAAATTATTAAATTTAAAATTCATCTTTGCAGTTGCACTAGCCACATTTCAAGTACTCAATAGCTACATGGATCACCATATTGGATAGCACAAATATAGAATTCTTACATCATTATGCAAAGTTCTTTTGGACAGCACTAGTCCATAAGTTGGGGAAATATTTTAAAAATGCACTTAATTAGAGCTTGTTAGTCTTATCTTTCAATGAAGTCTTCCCTGACCCAATTTCTGCTATAGATTATTTAAAATGGGCTATTTTATTATGCTATCCACACAATGATTCAATTTATAATTAGAAGTTGATGAAGTTCTTTCATTTACTACAGTATCACTTGCACCACACTTTCCAGCTGCTTAAGAAGTTAAATTATCTCACAGAAGATAACAAAAGACAGAGAATTTACTGAACAGTCTAGAAAATGTAAATATATATGAGGGGTGTGTGTGTCTCTATATGTGTACTTGTCTGTGTTAACTGAAAACCAAAGTTGAGGACAGTGTGTTCCCACATTGTAAAGTGAAATGCTGGACATACTGTGTTTATCTTTGCAGCCTTGTCAAGAAGAGGCCAGTCAAGTCCATCAGGGACTTCTGGCCCACATAAGGGAATCATTAGCAAAAGTCTTTTGGAGGAATCTCTAAAAGCAAAAAATTACCAGTGGCTCCTAAAGATTCTGTTTAAAAGTGGCATACTGTTCACAGTTCACTGGCCAAATCAAGTCACATGACCAAACTGGCCGTCAGTGGGGTGGAGAAGTTTGGGCCATTCATGGAGAGCAGCAGCATATAATTAGGGACAATAATATAACCTGTCACAAGGCCCTTTTGCTAATGATAAACAGCTCACTCTCCATATTAGTTAGGGTTCTCCAGAGAAACAGAACCAGTAGGAGAGAGAGAGATATATATATATGTCTTTATGTATATAAAGATATAAGATTTATTATGGGAATTAGCTGACATGATTGTGGAGGCCAAGAAGTCGCACAATATGCCATCTGAAAGCTGGAGAATTAGGAACTTAGACTGTAATTCAGTCTGGTCCAAAGGCCTGAGAACCAACAGGCGCTGCTGGTGTGTCTCGAAGTCCAAAGGCTGGAGAACCAGGCAGGAGCTCTGATATCTCAGAGCAGAAGATGGACATCCCAGCTCAAGAAGAGAGAGAAAATTCTCACTTCCTCTGCCTTTTTTTTCTATTTGGGCCTTCAACAGATTAGATGATGCTGCCCACATTTATGAAGGCAGATCTTTTTTACCTCAGTCCATTGATTCAAATGCTGATCTCTTTTGGAAACACCCTCACAGACATACCCAGAGATAATGTTTTACCAGCTATCTGGGCATCCCCTGACTCAATCAAATTGACACATAAAATTAACCATCACATTCTCTCTTCTCCATATACTGTTATAATGCAGCCAGTTCCTAGATAGTATTTTTGTCTCTGACGAGAAAAAGGAATCCTATTTTTAGAACATCTGAGCTTTTTGGTTTTTCAACATTATCAATAGACCACTGTGGTTTCTAGAATCTGTTATCAGTCTTGACCTAGGCTCAGCTGCACTGGTTGCCTTCCTAATGTAATCTGAATCTGTCGAATGAATAAAAAGCAGAGAACACTTGTTTGTAACTCTGCCTATTTTAGCTCCAGAGAAACGTGCCTGGAGTAAGAAGTCTATTATCAAATGATTTGGATATTTTGAATAGAAGATGTTATTTATGGCCATGAGAACTGAACAAGAGTAACTGTCGCTGGAAAACTTTAGAAGATGGTGCTCACGTTTTCTTTCTCATTACCAGGGTATTTCAGAGTAAAATGTGTGGTGGGCACTTTATTCTATGTATACAAATACAGCTGAGATTTATCTTTTAGAAGAAGCGTGTATTAATCAATACAGCACTCAGAATGATACCTGTAAGACAGGTGTTTTTATCCCCATTTTGCAAAAGAACCAACGAAACAACTTTCCCAGGGCTTCATAACTCATAAGAGCTGAAGCTGGAGTTTGAGCTTGAATTTTTCTGATTCCATGTTTACACATAGATCTGGTGAGCATCTTCCTACCCATATCAATAAATAGGGTGATATTGCCAGGTGACATTACTGCATTTGCTGGGCCCTTTGCTGAAGGCATTGCCTACATTATTAGCTCATTTGTCCTTAAAATCACCCTGTGAAATAAGTATTTCTTCCTCTTCTATGACTGAGGAAATCAAAGCTTAGAGGGCTAAATACGGTATACAGTTTACACCACTAATAAGTGTTTGAAACCAATTCTAACTCTAAAGCCACTGTTCGTAACTACTTACTAACCTCTACTGTTACAGCTTCTCCGCAATACTTAGCATCTGCATCCAAAACTAGGGGTACCCTAAAGTGGAGAGAGGCAGTAAACCTGAAGTCATACCAGAAAGGCAAGTGAAAAAGAAACTGAATTCCTTGAGAAATAATGCATAGGCTCGGATGATGGTACAAGTTTATGATGGAAATGAGAATATTAAAATGAGAATTAGAAAACAAAATCACTTAATCATAAAATAAAAATGGACTCCTGTCCCAGAAGCTCTATTACTAATTTTGCTTTTCAGATCCAATTTTTGTCTTAAGCATGCTTATTTTGATTCTAATCCAGTTGAAGAAAGCTTATAATTAAAGTGGCATTTACTACATTGGACGTTTTTCATACTGATTAGATAGGAATGTCTAAGGTAGAAAAGGCCCTTGGGATCCAGGCACGTCCAATGTCTTGATCACGCCATAGAAACAGGCAGCCGAAATCCAGCCTCACTGGGAGACAGTCTGAGTCACAGGCATTTTTAGATGATGAGCCAAAGCAGAAGCCAGGGAGCTGAGTTCACTGGGAGATAATCATTGCTGGGAGTCTCTATGTTCATTATGTTTTAATCAGTTGACCATTAACAGAGACAGAGAAGGAAAAATGAATGGAAGATCATTAGGATGTCTGAATTATATGACAATTGTCTGCAACTCAAACGCACCTAGTACTAAAATATGAAGTTAGCACACAGGCAGCTGACATCAGTTGTCTCTTCTAAGCACCTTAGAGCCGATCTTTTTTAAAATTTTTATATTTTTGTTTGTTTGGGTTTTTTGGGGAGATAGGGTCTTGCTCTGTTGCCTGGGCTAGAGTGTGGTGGCGTCATCATAGCTCACTGCAACCTCAAACTCTTGGGCTCAAGTGATCCTCCTGCCTCAGCCTGCCCAGTAGCTGGGACTACAGGCGCGAACCACTGAGCTGTGCCCAGTTAATTTTTCTATTTTTTGTAGAGATGGGGTCTCGCTCTTGCTCAAGATAGTCTGGAACTCCTGGCCTCAAGCAATCCTCCCGCCTCAGCCTCCCAAAGTGATAGGATTACAGGTGTGAGCCACCGTGCCCCACTGCCAATCTTTTTTTTAAAAGAACTGCTACCCCCGAAAATGATAGGCTATGAAAATTTGGCCCTAGTCAGGCCAAATCTACTGGAAGCTGGTATATAATTTTTTACTATTTCAACTAGAAATATGTACCAGGCTATGTAGCTGATGTCCAAATAACCCCTGCAATACTGACACATCCCTTCTCAAAGAATTAGTCCCAATTCCTACATTGCTAGAATGGTGCCCCAAATTTAAAACAATAGCCCCATGTCTTGCTATTCATTGTGCATGAGAATGCAAACGTCCTTGATATTTATTGGCTGGCTGGAAAAACAGCAGAAAAACTGATAATGGTTTTTCTGCAGGACAAACAGTTCTGCAGACATGTAGCCATGCGAAAAGGAGGCGGTTATTTATTGTGGATTGAGGAGTTGAAGTTGTGGTTCTGGGTTTATGGAAGACAGTTTTCTGGCCATGAGGATCTAGAAAGTGCCCTTTAGAACTGATTTTCCAGGATATTCATCATACTCTATGGCCACTGAAAAGAATATGAAAGATTCTGGGCTTAATTTTAAAGAAAAAGTGAATGTTCACCCTCACTTAGAGAATTAAAGGCTTTTCTCTAATCCTCATTTCTCCCTTTATTTCAGTCCTGGAGCCTCGCGGTAAAGCTTGGTATCGTGTACCTACGGTGAGTCTACAGAGGAACTGGGTCATTAAGGATCTCCCCTCCCCTATATGCTACTCCATTATATAATGAATGACCCCAATCATAGATTCTTATAGGTATTTACAGGAGAATTTAGAACTGGGGGGAAAACAGTAATTTTGTCCTGCCACAAACAAATCAATTCGTGATTTGTGTATTGAGACTTCCCCAGAGAGATGTAGGCAATTAAGAATTGGAAGCCCTTAATTAGGATGTAAGACTCAGCGATGGTAGATGAAGATGCTGATGAGTTCCAGAAGAGCTTTCCGTGCATTGAAAGAGCTGGGTAGTCACTGCAATGCAACATCTAAAGCAGTGTGGAACATTTCATTACCAAAGTCTGTAATCATGCCCAGAGCTTCCCTGGAGTGGCCTGCCACATGCCCTGATCTAGGGGACCTGTTTCTTCTTGTGTGGTTTTGGGTGCATTCAGTGGGTAAATGGCCCTGTTTTCCCCTACTGGAACTAAAGAGGGTGTGTCAATACAACACTTTCCAGAGCTTACACTGGACTTTGTCAGCAGTATGGCTTTTATGACCATCAATCAAAAGCAATGAAAAATTGTTTCCACCCCTCTCTCTGCTAGTCATCCCTGTAGCATCCAAGTTTCCCCTCTGCAGCTAAGTGGTTTGTATAGCACCCTTTCTGTGTGGAACAGCCTTCCCTGTTCTCTGCACCTAAATCCCTCCTGTTCTTTGACAGGGGGCTTGAACTTCACCTCCTCCAGGCAAGTATCTACATATTAGCTTCCAGTTTATTTTTTATTTTGTTTATTTAATTGTGAATTCCTTGACTAAATTGTAACTCCCTGGGTACTGGACACAATGCTAACAAGGAGCCTTCAGTGAAAATGGAGTCCTGGTAAGGCACATTTTAGACACTTGCTGTTTGGGAATTTAGGAAAGCAAATGTCTAAGGGAAAACAGGAAAGTAGGATTTAATATCTAGACTTTTTTAATGGTAAAGACTACAAAGAAAGGACCACATTTAGGAAACTTAAAAAATATTATTTAATTATAAATAGAATCTAAAAGTAAGGTTGGATGAATAAATGTCAGAGAGAGTGACAGAATGAGAATTAAGACTTCTGCAAAGGAAATATAAATAATAATCTCAACGTCATAGGCCCAAACAACAACAAACTAATAAAAAAAATTTTTTTCAGTATACTGAAAAAACCAACAGTAATCTGAAATTTTCTGTTCCTATGAAATACTAACAAATTTTCTTTTATTGTTGGATATTCTCTCTGCCAACTTTCTAAAATGATTTAGAAATATTACTGACTTTTCTAACTTTATTTCCCCTGCTACTATTATTTTATGTATTATGGTGTAGGCATCTTACTTATTTTCTTGCCTACAAGGAATAATTTTACCTAAATATTAACATTAGTCATTTGAGCATAGTATTTCATGAACACTTTTATTCCTCTGTGTTTTTAAGACTGTCCATTACTTTTATTCTGTTTCCTGTGTTGACGTTTTTCATGCTATTTGCAATAATTTTCAGTAGGGAAAAAAAGTTTAAATGCATACAGTGACACTTCCATGAAATGGAATTTTCAAAGACATTTGTTTCTTGGATCTGTTGCTACAATTTTAAAATAGGAATGTTATACCCGGGAAAATATGCAATGTGGAAGCAGGACATATTTTACCACTGTGGGTATGTTCAAATTTCCAAAAATATTTTTGTTTTCTTTCTTGGTTTTTTTTTAGTTTGACAAGAAAATATTTGTGCATTCAAAATTTCTCTCTACTTATTGAGTTGTTTTTTCTCATTGTTCCTTGATGTCAGCTCACCTAAATATATGATTCCAGTGTGTTTTCTGGTTGGACTCCTGAGAGATGACAACATCAAACAGGTTTATTTAGCCGTGTGATGAACAGAACTGCAGGAAGCAAGCAAAGGCTGTTAGCAGAAGCTAGGAGGGAATCTTTAAAAGCATGATGAGCTATGTTACACACACCAAGGACACAAAGAAATTGCATTTTGCACCCTCCACAGAGATATTGATGGTAGGTAGTAGAATGTCAGGGAGCCAGAGCGCTCACTGAGGATCAATGCAGCAACAGCATGGAAGTGAGAGCGAGCCGAAGACGCCCTGGAACCCCCTGGTCCCCACGGCTGACAGAGCAGGACCACTGCCTCCAGACTCAAGCTGTTCCTGCAGCTTGGAAACTCTCTGCAAAGCTAGCCCAGAGTAAGAGGATTTTTTAAAGGCTGAAGGGAAACAGCCCCGTTAGTGCATGGGTATTCCAGTCATTAGATTCAAAGACAAGCTCAGCTGCTATTTAAAAAAAAAATAGCAGCTAGCTGCAGGGTTAGCTCTTCCCCCTGATGGCTGTTCACATTGATTTGCTTCATAGATTGATTGCTTTTGGCATTTGCAACCCTTCTTAACAACAGGGGAAAAAAATCCAGTGGCTGGGCCAAATTCACAAATGATGAATGAACGCAGAAGACACATTTGGTGTCACACTGACTCGCGATGGATAACAGCACTTAAAAGTACTAACAGCTGGATTCGAGTTTTTAAAATTAGGGCTGTATTATTTACGGGGGTATTGGGACACTGGGAGTCTGAGAGAGAGATTAAAAGCTTATTTGAAATGAATGGGCTTTACGCTGTACCTTGGGATGGCAGCCACTGGGCAGACATGACACACTGCTCTGGCCCCTGGTAGGATGACTTTTACTCAGCCGGACTTCAGCATTATGCCTTAGCTTTCAACGAGGACACGTTAGTAAGGAGCAGCACAAAACCTCTTTTGTATTTATTGTGGGGATTTTGTAAAGTATATTGTCCAATAAATCTCACACTGTCTTCTTCATGAAGATATCTAGGAGAAATTCCTCACAGACCTTAGAGACGGGAAAATCCACATTCTCCAGAGAAATGGTGCTATTTCTCCTTTATAGACACTGAATTCTGTGACTGCCAGGGTTTCCCTCCTGCTTTGGTGAAGCAAATGGTTAGGCTTAAGGTTAGAATAGGACCTTCCATACACATTGATGTTCAATACTTTTATTTCTGGCTTCATTTTACTATTTTTCCCTTATTTTCCTTTTAGTTTTATCTCTTTTTCTCCTATTATATGCATTTTTGCAATGAGGCAGAATATAAACAGTTAAGTGCACATTTTATTTTTTTAGTAATAAATTATCTTTTAAAATTTTTCCCAAGTGGCATTGTAGTTATAAAAGAAAATATCCTTAATTTTTAAGAGATGCAAACTGAAGTGTAGATGGGAGTACAATGACATGGGTCTGTGACTTGCTTAAAAATGCCTCGGTGACAACCAAAGGGATAGATAAAGCAAGAATGGAAACATTTTGAAAATTGAATCTAGGTGTTTTTTTTTAACTATTCTCTCAATTTCTATGTATGTTTAAAATTTTTAAATAGAAAATGTTTTCCATTTGTATCAACTTTCTGATGTAATAAAAGGACAAATTTCTTGATAACTTGACAGTTAACTTTCCATCAGAAAGTATTTTGTTGACTAGTTGTTCATTTCTTCTTCTGAAATTGGGTTGGTTGGTTGTTTTTCTCTCCCTGCCTGCTCAGGTGAAGCTTCAAGTCATAAAATCCAAGACAGAATGAAGGCAGCAAGTCTGAGCTCCAAGGCTACGTAGGTAGCCACGCTGCAGGCAGAAGCACTAACGTGCTTAGAAACTCTCTCTGCTTTCCTCCTTGATCACCCAAATTGTCACTTCTGAGCGTCCATTTCTCCTCTCCACCTAATCCAGATCTAGACTTAGGAATTTAAAATCTAAAGAAGCACGTAGGGCTCATCTTCCCTAACTTAAAAATTTTAACGCATGTATCATACTACATTCTTCATATGTTTTCGGTGCTATTGAGTTTGGTTACTTTCTCTGTCTCTGTGTGGTTCCATCAAGTTTGTTCACTCCTATATGACACTTAAGATTTGAGGTGAGAACTGGAATTTAAATGAGTTTTAGGAAAGAATGTATCTAGGTTAAAATATAAGAATCTGAAAAGTCTTTTGTGGGCGCTAAGTTGCCTACTAAGGAAATGGTGATGCTGAGAGAAATTCATCATATGGCTGCAGAGAGTATTATCTGGCAACTGATGAAAACAGAGGAAGAATAAAGCAACATCTGCTTTCTCTCCGTCTCACACTGATAAAATGGTTGAATAAATGCACTTTGCTTATGGCCATGAAGAGTACAGGGGAGTTCATCTTTCCAAGTGTTTTTGTGCAATGCTCAGGGCTTATTCTTTTGGTCCTGATGTTTTCTTTCTTAATACCTGCTGGATCAAGAAGCAACCACATGGATCATTTCTCAAAATCGTCTGAAAGGATTCTGACTATGAACTTTGATCACAATTCAAACCCTCAGGCTACTGAAAATAAAATATTCTGATTGTTTTCAGCACTATCCACTTTTACTTTCTATTTCCACATTCTGCATTCTGGGTGTCCTTTTCAAAAACAGTATGAAAATACTGTTCTTATTGTGATCTACAGTGGTATTATTTCACTTAAAAACCAGTGCTATGCACATTGTTGGTTAATAAGCTTTGGAGAAAATATTAAGTTGAACCATAGATATTGCCAAAAATGGTCAAATATTGAAAATTTTATATGTTTCAACTTATAATGACCTCTCTCTTTCTCTCTCTCTCACACACACACACACAAATTATTCTGTTTATTATTTTACTTTTTATAATTTTATTTCTTAGACTGCCTAATGGGCACATGCTGATTTCCTGTATGTCATCAACGTTCCTGAGCCATGAGGGTGAAACCAGAACTGCAGGAGCCAAGACATGCACTTTTTCACCTGCCAGGTGGGAAGCAATGAATGGAGTTCCCTAAATTTTTTAGTAAACTTTATGGTGTCCACGTTGCCTAATTTTATTCCCTCTCTTTATTCTTGAGAAAGATCTAATAGCCACAGAGAATACCAAGGCTATTAAACCCTAAGGAGATTACCTACCTCAAAGTTTAAGCTCCTGTCATCATAAGCCATGTTTCTCAAACTTGCATAAATATATGTGTGATGGAAAACCAGAAGGTGCTTGGTAAACATGGTCAGCTTTACTCAATAATGAATGACTTTAATCATCATTTTTCATATTCAAGGAAACATAAATATACTATGGAGTAAAATGATAATGTCACATGAATTTTTAAAGATAAAATCTGACACTTGAGAGGGATGTTCTGCATTTAGAAACTGTTGCCAGCCTCAGAACCATGGGATGGGAGCTCATTTCCTCTGCCTTTAGCAGAAGGTTTGAGACCCTGAGTGTAGGACAGAGGTGGGGAACCTGCAGCCTTAAGGCCACATGTGGCCTTACAGGTCCTTAGGTGCAGCCTTTTGACTGAATCCAAATTTTGCAGAACAAATCCTTTTATTTTTATTAATACATTTTTGTTCATCTTTTATATTTTTATTTTATTTTTAAAATGAACATATTTAAAATGCCAAAGAATAAATAAGTTTCAACGAAATAATCCTCCCAGTTTGACCTGCACAATTAGAACATTAGTAAGCCATAAGGGCTAAACTGACGGCTGCTACACTCATGATTTAATTCTAACCTCCCCTGCCTGACTGGTGCCACTACAGCACAAGGCTGGTTGTTGAGAGTTTATGGGGGCCCAGTACACCAGTCTGTTATCAGCTTTTAACAGCAGTGCCCTGTGTTTCTGCTTGAAGTGGAATTTGTGAATAGTTGTACAACTCGATAGTATTTTTTAATTCTGTCTGCTTAACAGCCTATCATGTCAAAGAAGACCAAGAGAACGCTGAAGGAAGAAAACAGATTTTTTAATGAGGACTGGGAATTGCAATAGTATCTTGTTTCTACTAAAGATAAGATGATTTGCTTGCTTTGTGGTACTGCAATATCAACATTAAAGAAATTCAATGATCATCAGCATTATAACAATAATAAAGACCACAAATATTTTAAATTAGAGGGGGAGGCACGAAAGGTTGTATTGCAGAATAAAAAGATGAAAAGCAAAAGCAAAGACAATTCTTTCAAGCAGCAATAAGACCTGGAAATAATGGCACTGAAGCAACTTACACAGTAGCTTATATGCTCAGGAAAAAAGGGAAGCCATTCAGTGATGTAGAAATTGTGAAAGAATGTATTGTAGAAGCTGTAGGATGCTTAGACCCCAATAATGTTTCAAAGTACAAACAGCTGCCTCTTTCAAGGAGAACCATAACTGATCAGCAGCATGAATTAGCCTTCAACTTAACAGAACAACTTCATGCAATACTTCAAAAGGAAAATATATATTATTCAATTGCTTTGGATGAATCAACTCATACTACTGACTCAGTGTAGGTTTTATACTTCATTTGGGTCATAACAGAAGATTTTCTTTGCTACAAAGAGTTACTCGCTTTGGGCACTCCTGTGAACAGAACACAGGGACTAGATATCTTCAACAACTTTCAAGATAAATATTGTGAATTTGGACTGAATTTGGTAAATTTAGTAAGTGTGTGTACAGACAGTGAGCCTTCCATGATAGGAAAACATGAAGGGTTTATTGCACAGATAAAAAAAGTATTAACAAATCCAGATGCTCTCATTTCTTTTCATTGTATCTTGCATCAGCAAAATCTCTGTGCTAAAGCTACTATTTTAAGTGACACTTTGCAACAAGTTATAAGTATTGTTAACTATATTGGTGCAAACGCAACACAGCATTGTCAGTTTCATAACCTGCCAAAGTTGAACAGTGAGGTATTCAGTGTGGATTTGCCATATCATTCTAAAGTGCATTGGCTATTGCAGGGACAGGTGTTAGCCAAAATTTTATCTCTGTGAGAACAGATAACTTTTATGAAGAACAGAATCAGCAATGTGAATTATTGAAAGAAGATTTCTATAGGAATGCAGCATTTCTGTGTGATATCATGTCAAATCAAAATGACTTGAATATTTCTTCAAATGGAAATTTCAGATGAACATTTTCATCAGTTAGCAAAGGTCACTGGTCAGCAGGATGATATATGTGAATCATTTGAAGAATATGCAACTGTTATAGACCTATTAATTGGAGAATACAATGAAAGGTTCACTGACTTTGAGAATCATGACATCACACTCAAATTAGCCTTTCAGCCACACCTAGTTGATATCACCAAGGCACCTAAAGAACTGCAGATGGAATTGATTGAGCTCTCAGTAGATGACATTTCAAAGTCATTGTTTGATGCTAAGAAAGATCCAATTGAAATATGGAAAATGCAGTAGAATACCCACGCCTCTGGCAACATGCCAGAAAAATGCTTTCTTGCTTTTCAACCACTTATTGCTGTGAATCTACATTCTTCTACCTAACCCAAATCAAGACGCCCTTAAGTTCACAAATGACTGATACCCATCTAGAGGATCAACTGAAACTATGGACCTCCATGCTGCAACCAAAACTTCAAATGCTTTCCATCAAAAAGCAGACACAACAAAGCCATTAAAAGGTTAGTTAACTTTAAAATTAACAAATAGTTTTCATTTTTTGAAATTATTAAGTACATAGTAGTTAGATTTATACAAAATAATATATATTTTTAAGTATATCTGATTGAAGTTTCTTGAACTCGACCTTATTTGATTACAGTTAAGGGAATGTGGCCTTCCAACATGAAAAGGTTCTTTACCCCATCTAGGAAATGCATAGACGTGACAGCAAAGCCTGAGCAACACTGAGAGCTACACTATAAAATTAGCACATAATAGGTTCTATAATCTTTTGTGGAATGAATTAAGGTACAGATAGATGCTGCTGATGATAATTTTTTAAAAGCTAATTTTTTTACTTCTTACAATGGGCCAAAGTATTGGTGCATGAGTGTTCCAAGGGTTGGCAAACTACATCCTGCAGGCCAAATTCAGCTGACTGCCTGCTTTTAAAAATAGGTTTTTCTTGGCATATAGCCACACCAAATCATTTAGGTATTGTTTATGGCTGCTTTCACTCTGCAATGGTATACTTGAGTAGTTGCACAGAGACTATATGGCCCACAAAGCCCAAACTATTGTCTGGCTATTTACAGAAAAAGTTTGCAAATTCATTAGTGCATTTAATTCTCATAACAAGTTTATGAGGGAGATTCTACTATTAACTTCATTTTACTGATGCAAAAAGTAAGGCACAGAGAGGTTATTTAACTTACTCAGGGTCCTAGAGCAAGTAAGTGGCTGGGCAGGGATTTGAATCCATTAGTCTAGCTCCAGAGCCCATGTATCTTAAACGACTCATTATAGAGATCCTTCTAGATGGGAGAAAACATATTCAATGTCACTTTAAAAAGACAGACCCTAAGTTGTTATCTCCCTAGTAGATGATGGTAATATATCTATAACTAAAAAAGAAAGTACCAAATCATCAGGATGGTGAAGAAGAAACCAAGAACAGAGAAATAATAGTATTTGTCTTAGCCAGTTCAGGGTGCTGTAACAAAGTACCATAGACAAGTGACTTATAAAGAACGGAAATTTATTTCTCATGATCTGGAAGCTGGAAGTCCAAGATCATGGTGCCAGCATGGCTGGGTGCTGGTGAGGGCCCCCTTCCAGTCTGCAGACTGCTGACTTCTCTTTGTATCCTCACATGGCAGAAAGAGAGCCAGAGAGCTAACGGGGGTCCCTTTTATAAAGGCACACATCCTTCACCCTCATGATCTCATCACCTCCCAAAGGCCTCCCCTCCTAATACCATCACTGGGGTTGGTATTTAAACATATGAACCTGGGGGAGACACAAACATTCAGTTCATTGCAGTGTCTAGGAACATCACAGCCCCATCCCCTTGATGCCCATTCCCCTCGCACTGACGGGAAGTTCAAAGAGTCCTGAAATACCCAACAGAGCCCTATTGAAACCATTGCTTCAGCCAAAGCTGTCTCTTCCTGAATATGGTTTATAAATCCCAATTCCATGTTTGTGGATTCCCCAAGTTTTTGTTTTTTTTCACTCTTGGCCCTCTCAATACCCACAATGAAAGAGGCAGGAAAATTCAGACATCATCTGAAAAAATGTTAATAAAGGTGGGGAGTGTCAGGTTTACACTGAGGTGCTCATAAGAATGGCATTCTTCTAACTTCGCATTCGAGATTCCTAGAAAGCAAAGGTTATGAATACTTTGTGAAGTTCTTAAGATTTTTAATGTTCATGTGAATACATAATAAACACAACAAAAGATCTTATATTCAGGCTTCTATTAACTGGAATGCTCTGTTAATTTGTACTTCTGTAAGGATGGATCTCAGAAACTGTTGAGGTTGCTTCTTAATTATCTAAAACCTGTGTTCATCATGGTTTCAATATTAAATATATTTTACTCTGATTCTTTTAAAAATGTACAACACACATATTGTACTATTTTCTTTTAAACTGGAAACAGATTCCTTAAAAATTGTTGATAATTTTCTGTCTCTGATGATGAAGACGTGAGCTCACCTTTGGAGCTGGATTCCTTTTTGGGGAGTGGGGGATCCCAAAGTAGTCCCTTGTGTGACATAAATGGAAAGAAAATAGCCATCCATGTGCTGAGAGGAGGAGATAATTGGGTCCTTGTGGATCTAGCCCCTAGGTTCTGGCTCTTTGACTAGATGCAGTCTCATAACCCTCCCCAAGCAAGTGTCCAACTTGGACTTCCACTTTCAGGTTTGGAGTTGTCAAAATGGCCTAATGGGCCTCCAAAGCCCTGGTGGAGGCCAGATGACCAGCAAAGGTAATTAAGGCCCAAGATACAATTTGCTGTAAGGGAGAAGGGGCTGCATTGGTGACCCTGATTCAGTGCTTGGGCCTTACTCAGATGAGGGGAGCATTAATTCTGGACTTAGTGCATGGCCAAAATTTCTTTGGACCAGTACCTCCAGCACTGTGGATATGTCCTGAGGAAATGACTGAGGGTGTGATTAGATGAGAAACAGTGGATTCCTAAAGGGCTCGATGTCCAGGCCATATCTCTCGGGGGACAGCCGTGGCTGAGTCTATGGAGGAAGGGGTATCCCTCGTTGCTCTCCAAGGAGCTCTGCATAGAACAGGGACAATGACAGTGAATACAGTCGGCTGCCACGTCCACCCAATTTTATGTCAGGGAGTGAGGGAGTGGGAGATGTACAATGGTGGGGGTGAAGGGTGATGGGGATGAGGGAAGATGGTCACAAGAGCTCCTGTCAGAGTTGTACACAGACCTTGACATCCTCTGACTTGGAGCAGTGAGAATGTCCACTCACTATAATTCTTTAAGTGACATTGTTTTCTCACCCCACTATACCACAAAGAATTCTGTGCACATGAACCCATTGGGCCCACTGACTACTGTTTGTCCCTGGCAGTCTCCACTCTCCCTTTCTTCCAGAGAAAGAACAGACAACCTGTTCTTTTAAAATGTTTACATCATGGTCTACAGTAGTTGTGAGTCGCTTTAAAATTTGTAATCTCATAAATGATAAAATTTGTAAATTTATAAATTTGTAAATTAGAATTTATAATTAGAATTTTATAATCTGAAATTTATATTAAGTACAGCATGAGGATAACTATTTTTTTTGACTGATATGGCATGTGTGTGTGCGTGCATGTGTGTGTGAATGTTTGGTAGACAAAGGGATCTTACTGAAATTAAGAGAACTCTTAAGTGGATAAACCCTTAATTTATGTCAGTAATATTTAAAATGTTTGCCCCCCTCCGCCCCTGAAAAATATGTAGATATACTAAATCTATGTTTAGTTGAGTGCATGGCAGTGTAATCTAATTTTTTTTTCTGATTATTGGCTATTCCATTAGATTGAATATGCAAACACACTTCAGCTGGGTAGCTTTGTTAAGTCTTTGGCCCTGGATGTTCCTCCCTCTTCAAGGATTATTGCCTAAGGCTGTCATTTAAATAATAGCTCTTCTCCTTCATCTCCAAAAAGAAAAAATTATTGATGTGCTAGCTATTTCTCTAGAAGAAATATGTTTACTTTATAGTAACAATACACAATCAGGATTCTCTCCCCCATCTTTCCCTCTTACCTGCAAAAATCTTTATAAAAGGGTATCTTGTTTGGGGGAAAAAAAAAATAGAGATGCCGTAAAGCTTATTGTCACTGGGAGGATGGAAATCAGTACAAGCGTTTGGAGCAGATCCTAGTAAGATCCAGTGTTCGGAGAAGATCAGTAAGAGAGGCCCTGTGTTATTGATCCCTGCATGTCCCCAGGGAGCAGCAGAGAGCCTGGCACACAGAAGGCCCTCACTTCTGATAAACTGTCCCATTTTTGAACATGATCACATCTACATCGGTTTTGTCTTCGAACTTATTCGGATGCAAATGACAGAAAAGCCCAACTCATACTGGCTTAAGCATGGAAAGAACTTTTGGTTCATGTAATTGAAATACCCAAGACCAAGTCTCCTCTCTCTCTCTTTTTTTCTTTTCTTCTTCCCTCCCTCCCTCTCCTCCTCCTCTTCTTCTCCTCTCTCTTTGCCCTCGTCTCCCTTTCTTACCCCTCCACCCTCCCCACCCCCTGCTATATCTCAGCTCTGCTTTCCTCTATGATGTTATCTTCATGTAGTGATTCAGCAGTTCCTTCTCAAAATAATTTTTCTTTTTTCCCAACAGCTCTATGTAAGTCTCCAGGTTTAGTTACTTTGGACCAATTTGGAGCATGTGTCCTCCCCGAACCAATCACAGTGGCTAGAGGAATTTGGTTCTCTCATTGGCCAGCCTGGATCCCAGGCCCAGCTCTGGAGCTATGAATCCCAGGTGGGTAAGAATGGACACGAGGTGGTTCCCCAAGGAAAATACGGGTTATTTTACCAGGAAAGAAAAAAAAAAAGGCAAATGAATATCAGGAAAACAAAAACAACTGATTCCACCATAAATATTAAAAATTGTTTTTCCTTCTTTATAACAGGTAAACAAGTGCAGCTGTTCTCTTAAAATTGCAAAGCCCTTGGAAGTTCAAGGCTCTGTTGTTTTGGCCCAAATTACATATTTCCACACTTTATTGTTTGTTTTTGATGTCTGGGTTAATAATATTAATGCGAAAAAGACCATCTGGGAAAAACATTATTTTTCTGTCTCATGTGAGTTCTTTATGGTCAAGAAAAAATGCTAATTATTTACATAAAAAATGTTTTAATATGGAGCTGCAATAATGTTTTGAATAAGGAGTTACATCACTGTGCTATCCACTTCTATTCCCAGAAAAACAAGAACAAATTGCTTTGTATTCATGAAGAAAGTGTGGAGATCATTGCTAGAAATGCATTTTATAATTTGCCCCAAATGTTAATCCATAAGTATCATTCTTTTTTATTAAGCATTTTTATAGCATAAGAAAAAAAATTCAGTAAACTTTTTCAAATGATCTTTTATAAGATTACAAAATTTCTTAAAATATTTTTAGATCAAGCAAGCCACAGAAGCACAATATTAACCAGGAAAGGGAATTTTTAGAAAACAATTCTTGAAAATAACAGATTGGTATAATCAAATCAGGTGAGATCTGGTGATTACTGAGAAATAAAACACCTGGATTCAATAAATCTTAAAGCATTTAAGCATGTAATAAAGCACAGAGAGATGGAAAAAAGTGTGTAAATTTGAATTCTCATCTAATTTGAAGTCATAAAAACAGGAATCACACAAAATACTCTTGGCGTCCTGGGCAGAAATGAGTACATCAACACTACAGGCTACGGCAATGTAGTACGTATTTAACCCATTATGGATAACCAATTAAAGGCTTGATTACCAAAGGTGAGACAATGTAAAGTAGCACTCTGTAAACTGGAGTCTGCCTACACCAGAATGCATGGAGACTTGCCCTGGGAGACCTGGAGTGGGTGCTTTGAAGGATCCAGATCCTCACCCTCCATATGTCCTCTTTTCTCAAATGCACCTGCCTGTGGATGTCCCTCTGGCAGTTCTTCTCCCACCTCGCACCACTATCACTTTTCTCCCACTGTACCCAAGAAAAACAAACCTCTTACCCTTCTTGAATCCAACCATCATGCATTTTCCCAGAATGCAAAAACCTCTCATCAAACTAAAGGGATGACTTAAAATAGGAAATATTGACAGAGAAAAAGAAAAAGATCATCAGTAAGAAGTACTGAAGACCAAGGTGCCTTATTTCATCCAAGTGATAAACTTATGAAATGATTTTTTCATCAAAGGTTTTTATCTATTTATCACAGAATTAGGATATTTAACTGTGCAAAACATGCTGGGAAGTTCCAATCAGTTAAGAGGTGGGTTCTGTCTGTGTGTTTATGATTCTCAGTCCTGAGAATGAGTTTGGTGATTTGTGTTATTAACCTAGGTCATGGCCTGCATCTCAGTTGCATATTTGCATAGTTTCAAGGAAGAAGAGATAAAAATGTCCATGTTTACTTGCATCAAGGTTTTCCAAAAAGATTATTACATAACAGAAACCGACTTTATTTTTTTATATAGACGCAAATCTTCTGATCACTGCCACTCAGTCATACTGTTTGTTTATTCATGTATTTAACATTGTTGTGCTATACGTAATACACTTAACAGCAATCATTAATTCACTTCTTGTAAACTCTACAATTACTGGAGATTCAATACCTTCTCTTTTCTTTGCTGTTAATTCCCAACAGAGTAAACTGCACTCTTTAAAATAGAACACCTACTTAGGTATGGGTATATTACAAAATATTCTCAAAATGCAATCTAGGATATACCCTGAACTTTAGAAAATCATCTTTATTTAATTAGGATTAGTTCCTTCCTCTCAGATGTGATATTTTAATACTGTCAAATGTGTAATCATAAACTTAATAATTTTCAACCATGAAATGAAATTACTAAGCAATCTATATGTAATAATTCTCAAGTGCCTGTCTTTAACACCATCTGTCATGCCTTTTTAAGGCCCCTTCAAGTCAACCTATAATATTGAAGTTGGCATAAAATGGGTCTTTGCTCATGGATGAAGGAAAAAATTCTTGCAATTTCCAGTTTTATGAGGTTGTTTTTACCAGGTTTTGCCTAAATCCAGCTCCAAAACCAAGATGGCTCTGTAAGAAAGTATAGCAGGTACAAGAAACTGTCAGTTGGTAAGTCTTGATATAGATTTTATGGTATATTTACCAGAAACTGAAAGGTTCTTAGTTTGCCTGGCAAAATACTGTATTACAGTCTCAGCATCTCATGCAGTTTAGCATTTGTCCCAGATATTTTCATATTTTAAACAAATATTATTATCAATAGTTGTATTAAAGTCTGCTGGAATGGGCTTGGTAGACCTCCACTTTGTACTTCTAACTTTTGAGAAGCATGTGCAGTGAAGATAGTCATCACTTTAACATGTGGTTAAACATGAAAGGTGACGGGCAATAACCCATTCTCTCTTTTATTGACCCTTTTCAGACTCAATGTAATTAACACTTTCCTGTCAAAGACAGCATGCAGGGTGTTTCTTGACAAAACAAAGCGTCCTAGGACAAAAGTGGTTTAGGGACAGCTAACTCCTTGTAGTCTCAGGAGATGGTTAGTGTTGCTGCTGTCCCCAGCTGACTACCCAATTTTCCAGCTAGTTGTGCCATGACCTGTGCCATGGCCTGCAGGATGCATGAAGCAAGGTCAGTGGCAAACATGGGACCTTAATCAGCTTGGGCTGTCATAACAAAATACCATAGCCTGGTGGCTTAAACAACAAAAATTTATTTCTCACAGCTTTTAGAGGCTGAGAAGTCCAAGGTGCCAGCTGATTCAGTTTTGGGTGGGGGCTTTCTTCCTGCAAATGGCCACCTTTTTTCTGCATCCTCACGTGGCCTTTCTTTTGCGCTTGTGTGGAGTGAGAGAGATCTCTGATGTCTCTTGTTAAAGGACACTAACCCTCTTGGATGAAAACCCTACCCTTATGACCTCATTTAACCTTGATTAATTCCTTAGAGGCCCCATCTCCAAATACAGCCACACTGGGGGGTTAAGGCTTTAATATATGAACTTGTAGGAGAGGACAAACATTCAGTCCATAACACATGGGAAATGATAATTAGGTATATGTCAAATACATGCACAAAAAATAGAGGCTGAGGAGTCCTGCATAAATGATTTGCTGAACAGTTATCCAGGTGGCCTTGCACTGATCCAGTTTTCCCCCCTGTCTCACTTGTAGTTCTTAAGAATAACTGTAGAATGTGCTGGGAGTACAACACCCTGAGATAGGGAGTGCTCTGTTCTAGTCTCCCCCACCCCCAGAAATGGGCGTCCTTCAACGCTTTGGCAAAGTGAGGAAGGTTACCTTGGGTTATAAAACCCAGGGAGGGTTTTATATTCTGGGAAGTGAGACACACGCAAATGAGACTCCATCTGTCCCCTGAAGTGGGGGACTGGCTCACAATGGTCCTAGGCTTCTGTTGTCCCTTGCTGCCTATCTGTAAGTAATAAGCCTGCTTCACGTAACTTGTGTGTGAATGTTCTATCTCATCGGACTCAGACAAGTTGGTAACCAATGCACAGTGAACCTGCTTCACATAATTTACTTAAAACAACCATTTAACTCTTACAATTCTGTTGTTCAGGAATTCAGGTGGTGCTCAGAAGGGAAAGCTCATTTCTGCAACATGTGGTGTTGGCTGGAGAATCCGTGATAGCTTTGCTCACGTGTCTGGTTTCTCGGCTGTTTGCAACGGCTGGGGGCTGCTGGCCTCTCTGTCTCTCCGTTCATGGCTCTTACACTCCAGAGCCTCCTTTCACCACACATCCTCCCTTCACATCGCTGCTTCACGTGGCTGCTGGTTTCCCCTCTGAGAGAAACAATGACCTTTGAATGTCCGGGCTCAAAAATCCCAGAATATCACTTCTGCTGCATTCAGTTTGTTGAAACAAATCACACATTCAGTGCAGATTCAAGGTATGGGTACAGACCTGCCCTCTTGCTCGAGAAGTGGCACGAGCATGAGTGATTGCTATGGGTCGCAGTCGTAGGTAATCACCACAGTCTGCCTCTGGCCGCAAAAGTGCATGTTTATTTCACATGCAAATTATAGTCAACTCCTCTGAAGACTCCCAAAGTCTCAACAAATTTGTAACATCATATTCTTTGCCCAGTATCTCTTGATCTGCATTGGCATCATACAGATGTGTATGAGGTTTCAGAAGCGCAGTGCCTTTTGATATGGAGGACTATGAAGCAAAAATGCAAGCTATCTGTGCCTCCGTGCCCAACAATACAATGTTGCGGCAGAAATGAGATAACCACAATAGACACTTTCATTTAAAAGGGGGAGAAATGAAGGGACATGGCAGTCACTAGTCAATAGAAATTCTGAAATACAACTGGGCTCATCTTATCAGTGTCCCCTACTCTACGGGCAAGGAACATTTGTCAGAATCTCAGGTTTCAGCACTAAAGATGTCAGGATGGGAGTCTGCCCTTGGTTCTTGGTGTGCTCTTGGCTGAAAAATGACCAGACTCAGCAAAGTGTCAAGTCCAGACTTTCATCCCGGTCCTCTGACCTGTAGTACTCCATTCCACGGAGTAACCTCAGGCAGGGAGCAGTTTCACAAGAGCAGCTCTTTATTGTAGAATAAAACAGGTCTGTCTCTGTGAGTGGAGAGAGGACAGACCCACTCACTCACTCACTAACCCACTCGCTTGCTGACTTCTTGGATTGTTTACTTTTATTAGCCCAGCCTAAAGGTGGGCTTCTGGGAGGTGTAGGATGTTACCAAATGATCAACAGGTGTCCTCAAAATCCATCTGCATATATGCAAGCTCCCTCCAAGAAAGCCCACCTGGGGGTGGGGGTGTGAACTGCGATTCAGATTCAAGCTGATGGCATATGAATTAACCTGAGGTTACTCTAGGTCACTTTCTAAATCTTATTATGCCTAGGCTGGGGAATTCATAGATTGATAAAGCATTCCCTCCTTCCCCAGGTGTAGGAGTTGCTCGGGATAGGATTAAGGGTGGGGCAACACCAAAATGGAGTGCCAGCCTTTATTCTTCTTCACAGCTGGAGCAGGCGCTCGAAACAGCACCAAAACAGGGAAACCCTGTCCCGAGAAAAGCTGGAGATCCTAACTATCTACCTAACATTTCCAGTTTTGCTATCTAGAAGTGACTCCCTAATCCACTGTTCCTCATAGCTTCCGGTTCCACTCACTGGGTTCTGGGCTGTACCCTCTGAATTATATTTCCTTTTTTCCTAAGAAATGTCTCATGTTTGCTACTACATGGCTTTCTCAGATTACTTTTTGTACCTTTTTTCATTTTGCACCATCTATGTCCTTTTTAGTCCAAGCTGATACAATACCTTGAAATTTTAATGTTCTTCCTATGTATCAAATTATAAATCCAAAATATATCAAGTTATAAGTGCAAAAGGCACATGAACAAATCTCTTCAAGACAAGCCCCTCTCTACATTTAGGCTTTGTTCTACAATGTCGTTAAAATTCTTAGAAGCTGTTTAGTCTAGCCGAGAAGGTTGATGAGGCACTGACTTCTTTCAGGGATCTTGTAACTACACTGTTGATTTGATCTTTACCCTAAGGCCCTGTTTTATTGACAGTGTCCTGGATTTGATCTTTTCCCTGGGGCTCTTTCTTACTTTGAGAACATTTCACTACCTGAAGAACCTGGGAATGAGAAAATGTTTTATTTTCCAACTCAGCAAGTCCTGGTTGGAAATATTTTCTCTAAATTCTACTTAAAAACTGAATAGTTCCCTCTTTAGTTGATATCGTTTTTGCACATTTATGATATGTAGGTATAAGAAGTCAATTGGCACATTTAAACTTCTGCCTGGAAATCTGCTTAACCAGATCCACAAATTCATTAAGTACATTTTCTATCTTTATATTCCTACACATGATAGTTTTTCCAAATCTTTCCCTGATATTTAATATTGGGTGTTCTTCTCCAGCCTCAAATAATAATTTCCTCACAGCTTTTCTAACCCCCATGAATAGTTTCTTGTTTTTCTTCCAGTTTTTACCTGCAGTCCAGGGGCTGGCTGGGCCTCTTTCTATATCCCTTCATGGTTTGTCATCCTTCAGATTTCTTCTCTCTCTATGTGGCCACTTTCTGCAAGAGAGTAAGTGGATTTCTCTACATAGCAGCTGGTTTTCCCTCTGATCAAAAGCAGAGGCTATGTGACCATTGTAGGCCTGAACTCAAAAGTCCTAGACTGTCACTTCTGCTGCATTTTATTGGTCAAAGGAAGTCTCAAGGTCAGACCAGATACAATTTACTGCCATCTCTTCATGAGAGAAGCAGCACACACATATAGATATGCAAAAATTGTTGGTCCCTGTGGTGGGTTGAATGGTAACTCCAAAAAGATATACCACTGTCCTAATTCCTAGAACCTGTGCATGTTACCTTACTTGGAAAAAGGGTCTTTGCAGATGTAATTAAGTTGAGGATCTTGAGATGAGGATATCACCCTGTTTTAGCCAGGCGGGCCCTGATCTAATGATAGGTGTTCTTATAAGAGATACACAAAGGAGAGATACACAGACAGAAGAAAAGACCATGTGAAGAAGGAAGCACAGCCCCACCGATATCTTGATTTTGGACTTCTCGCCCTCCACCTGTGAAAGAATCAATTCCTGTTGTTTTAAACCACTAAGTTTGTGGTACTTGGTTATGGCAGTTACAGGAAACTGAGACAGCAGCTATGTTTGAAGTGAACCTAATACATTATGTTTATATTATTTTTAATGTTCAGATAGTCAACATAAAGAAACTGTTCAAAAATTTTTGCTTCAATGTATGTAGATCAGATATATATTATTTATATTTTAAGGAAGATTTTATTTTTAAAAATAGTTTTTGAATGGAATGATTTTATAAGTCAATGAATGTAAGAAAAATAATTTTCATTTTATTAATAAATTTTTTTAAAACTATAAATGTCTCAGTGTAGATTTTAAATTTCATAGTCACCATACAAATAATTTCTAATACATTGCTTTCTGCAATGATGGAAATATCTTATATTTGCCCTGTCCTATGTTATAACCACTAGAAACATGTGAATGTTGAGCATTTGAAATATGGTTTATATGACTGAAGGATTGAATTTTAAATTTTATTTCAATTAACTTATATTTAGCCAAATATGACTAGTGGCTACTATATTGGACAAGGCAGCTCTAACAAACCTTTTTACAACTTAGGTGGTATATAGTTATTTTCTTTCAGCAGAATTAAAAGAAACATAATTGTGTTGCCCACTAATAGATTGAATCCGTCATGGCCACAACCCATGGCCACCTGGCAAGACACACATGATATACTCATATTAGGTTAAATAGGTCAGGAAAAGTAATGTAGTTTAGATATTTGTCCCCTCCAAATCTCTTGTTGAAATTTGATCCCCAACGTTGGAAGTGGGGCCTAATGGGAGGTGTCTGGGTCATGAGGGTGAATCCCTCATGAATGGCTTGGTGCCAGTCCTCATAGTAATGAGTGAGTTTTCACTCTATTAGTTCCAAGGAGAACTGATTGTTAAAAAGTGCCTGGCACCTCCCTCCCTTCTCTCTCTTGCTCCCTCTCTTGTCATGTGACACATCACCTCTGCTTCCTCACTAGTAGCAGATGCTGATGCCGTGTTTCTTGTACAGCCTGCAGAACTGTGAGTCAAATAAATCCTTTTCTTTACAAATTACCCAGCCTCAGGTATTCCATATAGCAATGCAAAATGGACTAAGACAGACGGTTTAATAAATGGACTATTTATAAATGTGAGCAGGATGTAAGGAAACCCCAAAGATAATACAGTACCCTGGGAATAGTAACAGGAAGGCTGTTACCATCTTTGGGTCTGAAGGTATAAGAAGAGGGAGAGTTTACCAGAACCCAGAAGGAGACAGTCAGTATAGAAAGAGTTACCTTGAAAGGAGAGATAATTTTTCAGGGAAGGAGCTGGGAGAATAAATAGCCTTCTCTTCTCTCCCTCTGATCTCCTGCCAAGGGTTCCTCACTGGTAAAATCCAGCTGGAAGCGAGAAGGCAAGCACACTGATGTAGTCCATACAGGTCAGCCTCCACGCAGAAAGTAAGGTAGGGGAGAATGACATAGATCTAGAAGGATAAGTAGAAGATATCCAACACGTAGAAAATTAAAATCAAATCATTATTTATTATACATGTGTTTTCGGCATCCAACTCAGCTGAAATTCAAAGAATTGAGTGACATTGCTGCAATTAAACTCTTTCTGTTCTGCTTGCTTACCTACGTGAACAAGATTTTCTCCGTCTGAGCCCTGTCTCATTTGAGCAATGAGTAATTCATCCAAAGGTAACATGAACTGAGTGGAAGGGAAATCCCCATTTATTTCAGATGTGTTTCCAAAAAATGTGATTAGAATTATCAAATGTTTAATATATTCATGATATTTAAGTCAATGAGGAGTTATAATAATTGTAATTACAACTTAATCCAGAGGAAATTTTTCAACAGCAAGAGCATATAGTCAAAGAATTTTTAAATTTAATTTATATATATTCAGGGAGAGATTATATAGTAATTAATAAAAGACTTTTAAGCATAAAGATATTTCATCAGGATAAGATTGTATAGAGGAAGAGGAATGGATATATAAGTTCAAGGGAAAAGAAATAATGTAAAATTTCTGACTTTTCAGAGTTTTTTCACATAGGCATTTTTGTAAATGGATGAAGATGGGCATCAAATTACTATAGTAGGTGAGATATTGGTGAAAATGACAGAGAATGGAATTCCAAAAATCTGTCCCTCCACAAAGGCAATGAATAAACCGATAAAACTGTCAAAATCAACTTTTTTCAGAACTCTGGAATTTAATCAAAAGCTTATGACAACCAGGAGAACACTTAATCAAGAAAAAGCAGCCAAATCTCAACATATGTCCCAGCAATTCCACTCCTGGGTGTATACCCAAGAGAACTAAAAACATATGTTAACATAAAAAATTGTACAGGAACATTCATAGCAGAATTTTAATAATAAACAAAAGGGAAATCAACCCAAATGTCCATCAACTGATGAATGGATAAACAAAACTTGGTGTATCTACACAATAAGTATTATTCAGCCTTGAAAAGGACTGGAGCATTGATATGTGCTACAACATGGATGAACCTTGGAGACATTATGCTAAGTGAAAGCACCAGTCACAAAAGACCACACATTGTGTGATTCCATTTATAAGAAATGTCCAGATAGGTAAATCCATAGAGACAGAAAGCAGATTAGTGGTTGCCAGGGGTTGGTTGAGACGGGGAACGGGGAGTGACTGCTTAATAAGTATGGGGTTTGTTTCCTTTGGGAAGATGAAAATGTTTTGGAACTAGATAGAGGTGATGGTTGTACAATATTGTGAATGTACTAAAAGCCACTGAACTTTTCACTTTAAAATGGTTCAAATGGTGGATTTTATGTTATGTGAATTTTATCTCAATAAAAAAATTATTAGGCTATTTAGATTCCATTGGCTCCATTAACAATGTGATACATTTTTATTTGAAAATTCAGTATTTTCAATATCCTTGAAATTACCATTTTTGTAACAATTTAAACTATAACTAAAAAAGTTAGATGTTCCTTTAAAAATGTGTGGCAGGGTAGGCTGAATCAAATGAGACTGCCGATATTTGACCATCTTTCACCTACAAAAATGACAATTTCATATGATTCAATCTAACAGTTTTTCAAATCTTCTAGAAGGTATATAAGCAAATAAGTTTAAAGACCACTGGTATAAAGGATCTGAGAAAGAAGGTACATTGGCATCTGCTAAGTTGGGGGGAAGCGAGCTTCGGGTGAGAATGGTCAAAGGGAGCAAAGGGAGCGTAAGCAGTGTGTGATGAGGGTCAGCACATGAGCGCTCTGGCTCCGAGGCCAGGCAGCTTGGGTTCAAATCCTCCACTACTCACTTGCTGTGAAACTTCAGGCAAGTTCATTAACTCCTGTGCCTCAGCTTGTTGAACTGTAAAGTGGAGATGATACTAGTACTTACCTCATAGGGTTGTTCTGAGGATTAAATGACCTAATGTACAGAAAGAGCTTAAAACAATACTATGTAAATATTATTTAATACTCTACCAGTCAGCCATTTCCACATTAGCACTGCAAAACAAACAGGCACAAAATCTCAATGGCATAAAACAATAGTCATTTATTTCCCACTTTGCACCTATGGATTGGGTTCAGATCAGCTCCAAGAGTCTCGTATCCTCCTTGGACCAGCAGTTAACCAAGACATGTTCTTCTCATGGCAAAAAGAAGGAACACAAGGAGATGTTAATCTCCTTCTTTGAAGTAAAGTTTTTTTCTTAAGTTTTTAATTTTCTTTTATTCTATGTTTTTCTAAATCTTGTATTTTTATTGGAATTTCAATAGAGAACACATTATTATCTATTAAAAAATTCCTTTGTTGTGAACCAAATTCATGCTTCAGTCAAAAACTGAATGATATACTCTTTTCTTTGAAACATTCTACTTACCTTCTGCACCAAAACAGCTACATGAATCTCATATAACATGGATAAAGAGAAATGGAGAAGTAGCATTTCCTTGGATCCTAAATTCATTTTGATTATAATTTTCTCTCCCTTTCTTTGGACAAGACAGTCTTGTGTACCGTCTGAGCAACTTTGTAGCATCTACCAAAGATAAATAATTCGGAAAACACACCATGTGTGCTAGCTGAGCGATTCATCCTGTTGTTGAGCAGGTGAGGCAGGATTCTAAAGGAATTTACATTTCCTCCCATAGTTTAGCTTGTATGTTTTATTATCAGAAGCCAGTGAAGTTTTACTTTCACTTTCTTCTATTTTCTCGTGAGAAACTTAATAGAAGTTGATGTATTACACCTTTGCAGATAACTCAAATTTATAAGCCTAGGGGAACAATTTATCAATTCTTACCCCCAAATAGTCTGTTTAGCTCATGAGATTCTGATGGTAAAGTGAACAAAATCAACTCTTTTTTTTTCATCTAGTACTGCTGTATACTGTGTGTGATGTTACCTTATGTACCTGGGCAGGCTGAAACACCTTGAGATCAAGTCTTTGCTACTAATGTGTAAGGTGGTAGAGTCCTTCTGGCCAAAAAGCAAGAGAGCACCTTTCTTAGAAGTACTTAAAGTGGATTTCAAACACTAATACTTGTTTCTGGGAAGACAATTCTAACTGGCAATGACTGAGCATGAATAAAACACTTGGTTTTGTTGACAGCTGTTTTTTTAAATTGCAGTTTAAATGTTTTATGTGGTGGTTATATTTCCTTAGAGTGAGGGAGCTGTAGCCTAACCCCAGAGATGGAAGATGTAATGTCTTAAAAGTCCAAGCTACTAAACTTCCCTCTGAAATTCTAATAGAAATGATTGTGTCCCTCTGATACGTTTGACTGCTCAGTTTTAAGGAAGGTGTGTGTGAGCAGTGCGCAGGCATTCATTATCAACACTCCCTTCAAGTCTTTAATGACAAGAGTAGATTCTCATGGGGGGATCACACCATTTCTAAGTGAAAAAATAGAATATAAACCTGTTTAAATAGTATCATTCCCATTCAGCCAGAAATAAATACAGTTATTTGGAAGGAAATACACCTAAATGTTAGTCATGGGGCTTGGGATGATTATTATTCCTCCTCTTGCATTATCCTGTATTTATGAACTGTTTATAGTGAGTATTACTTTTATAACTTGAAAAGTTCCTAAAAATCATAAGACATAGCTTCCTCCCCCCCATTCTTGAAATATGCTGGAAAAATAACATTTTATACATTAAAAACACGCTATAAAATGGGCTTTTCCAGGCTTCTCTACCTTCTGCCATCTCTGTTTTTCTTCATTCTTTTCTTAGTGATCCCAGTCAAGGTCATCGTTTTATCCACTGCTTGCTGCCACACAAACACCTCCGTCCTAGGTATCCGGCCTTTGCCTTGATCTTCAGTTCTAGCCCTGCAATACTGACCACCTGCCAGGTAGCTCCATATGGATATCTTGTACGTACACTCAGTATACCCCGAAACAAACTCATGAATTGTCCTCCTAGGCCTGCTTACCCTTCTGCTGTCTCTATTCCTGTTAATGACACCACTTTCTCAGGTCATTAAGAAGAAAAATCTCACTGTTATCTTTCCCCTGCCATATCTTTCACATACAAACAGTTGCCATCATATTCTACCTCAATAATGTTGTTCACATTTAATTGCTCTTTTCCATTCCCACTGGCAGTATCCGAATTATACTTCTCACTTATACAGTGGCATTGTACTTAGCAAACACTTCACATTTATTAACTTTGATCCTCATAACAGCTCCATGAGATAGATAACTCTTCTTATCCCTATTTTAGAGTAACTGGCCAGACGTCACAGTTTACAAGCAGAGCTGGGATTTTAACCCAGGCAGTCTGATGCCAGAGATTGTATGCATGACTTCCTACCACATAGCTTCTAGACCAGCAGTGGCAATAATAGCTTCTTTTTAATTTTTGCTACAACCCTATGAGATAAGTAGTATTATCCCTATTTTCAAGATTTGGAAACCCAGGCTGAAAAAGCTTAAGAATAGAGACACCTCATGAGTTAAGCCTGCCTACTCACTTACCTATCTCTATCAGATTAATTTTCTAAATGCACCCTTCTGATTATTCCATCAATAAGGAAAAAGAAAGAAAAACCAATGCTCCTCACTGCCCAAGGGATAAAGTCCAAATTGGTTTTGGGGCATTCAGGGGCTTGCCGTCTGATGCCTGCCCACTTTCCAGCTTTGTCTGCCGCTCTTCCCTTCAGCTGGGCAGGTCTCCTGGCCAGCACTCAGCGGTGCCCCCATGTCCTGCCTCTACTCATGCAAGCTCAAACTTCTATTTTCACTCCTCACCACCCATCCCAATTGCCGTGTATGTATTCCCCCTTGCAAAGGTGCATTGGGAATTTTCACTAAATAGGAGCCATAGATTGGGTATATTTTGAAGACTTCCTTGTCATTAGACAGACTCTAGAAGGAGACAAATCATTTAGTTTTTCCAAAGTGTGAAAACTAGGCTGGACAGAGCTATCTTCTTGCCTTCTCTCCTGCAGTGGTGCCCCAGGGTAAATGTTATCAGTTCAACAATGTATATATAAAGCAATAAAATAAAAAAAGAGGATTTTTAGTGAGCAGAGTGGAAACAAGAGGCATATTGAGTGTCCTTTAGCTATTAGCCCTGAGAATGATGGCTTGGCTGGTCCGAGCCTGGAGACCTCTTGTGCCCAGATGGCTCTTTCATATCGCTCTTCCGCTGTGGGCTGGAGCAGAGGCTTTAATCACTTCATCTTCCTCCTCCTCCTCTTCTTCTTCTCAGATCCTTTCATCAAAGAAAGTCTGACCAGGAAGCTCAATGTGATAAAACAGATTAAAAACAGAGCTGCTCTGCTGGATGTGGGGTGGGGAAGCTGAAGCCTCCTTCGTTTGCTCCCCAGTTACCACATCCCCCTTCCTGCACCGGATGTGTCCTGCATAGACCACTCTCCACAGGCTGTGTGGGCAGGGTGTGCGTGTGCAGGCACGAATGCCTGTTTGGAAATGGGATGGAGAAGAAGGTGATTCTATTGTTCATAAAAATGTAACATGCTCAAACACCCACCCCTCGCCCTTTTTCTAAATTACTTGTTTTTATCTTCTGAGCTCCCTAGAACTTGGATTGAATTGTAATCCAACAAATATTTGCTTACAGTTTGCTGGGCTGCTTGCATGCTGTGGGGATTCCAGGAAATACATGGAGGAGTCCCTGCCCCAAGAAAGTGTATGATCTAATTGTGAGGCCAAGACTGTCACCTTCCTGACAGTGACTCCAAAATTCTAGATTTTCAGTTCTGATCCCTTGTTTGAACTTCAGCTCTAATACTTTAACTGCCTGTCTACCTCCTAGACAGTCTCTGCTTGGTTGTCCTACTCGTCACCTCAAATCAACATATCTAAACCTGAAACTCTGCTCTTTCTCAGGAAACCAAGATGTTTGTAATATCAACATCAGAGTTGTCTTACAACAGAGTAAAGCCACTGAGGAACCGTGGTAGGCAGTGGGGCTCATCAAAGTGAAAAAAGTAACAAAAATAATTAAGGATAGCTAAGAGTTACTATTATTTATTAAAAATAATTTATCTGAAGCCCATCATGTGTGAGAGGGAGTAGATGTGTCCTGGAGTGAACATGTACCTATTATTACCTCCACTATCTCAGTTCCCTGTCTCCCATCTTCTCAGCATCTCTCTATGTTAATGTGATTGTAATATTTAAAAATGGGTCTTTTATATATAAGTGGTCTTTCATTGCAAGGCAATAACTATATCTATAATTCAGCCAAATAAATAGAAATATGTTCCCAAAATGGAGGAAAAAACTGACCTGATGGACGTTCTAAAAGACGGTACTATTAAATATATACATAAAACCCTATTTATTATAATTTCTGGGTGATGACTGATATTTTCAAAGGTAATTTTGAACCATCTTATCTGCTTGCTTTAAAAACAAACCATTGCATAAATTGTGACTTCCTAGTATTTGATTTTGCTGTAGAAGACAAACCCAGAGGTTGCAAGGTGGAAGACCAGTGCTCAATGTAAGGGAGAACTCTTAATAAGAGAGCTGTCCAAAGACAGGCTGGCGGTCTAGGAGGGCAGTACGCTTCCCTTCTCAATTCAGACACCGGCTGGGACGAAGTACTGCATTCAGAGGGAGGTTGAATTAAAAGTCCTCCAAAGTCCCTTCCAACTAAACATTTTATGGAGCATATAAATATAAGTTCATCTGGAGGTCAAGGAGGTTGGAAACTAAAATTAAAAGGTGTTTTAGTAGAGGGGCCTTTCTAATGGAGGAGGTCATTAGGGCTTGCCTTGAAGGGCTGCTAGGTTTTGGAGAAGGGTCGAGGAAAAGGCATAATTGTGGGTGGGAAAAACATTATGTCAAAGTGTGAAAGAGGCTGGGCAGGTACAGGGGAATGAAGAGGGCAGCTGATGCTGATGGAGGAAAAAGAAATATGATAGAAAGAGTCCCTTGAGAGAGAGTTGAACTGTGTTTGAGGCAGTGGTGAGCTTAGCAAAAACCTGACAGCTGTTCATACATTATCTGATAAACCTGACAGTTGCCTAAGGACATGTGAACTTGAGAGCAGCTCTGAAGTGCAAGGAGGTGGAAGAGCTGTGTGCTGTGTTACAGCTTCTTCTCCAGTGCAGAGGAACTAGGGCTTTCCTAAGTACAAGGAGGTGGCTGCCAATCACAACTCCCAATAGATCCAAGGCAGAGTAACCTTCTTCTTTTAGGCACCTCTCCTCTTTGTCTGTATTGAGATGAAAGGGCAGCAAGGAAAATCTGTAAACATCCTATTAAAGCCAGAACGTGACATTTTAAGAACTTTCATTTCACCATAGAGGTGAAAAAAGACTTTTAAAAATATCAGAAAGATCCTTTGTTAGTGAACAAATAAGTACAGATCATTTATTAAGGAATTGAAACACTGGAAGCAAACCAGACATGGAATTGTTTCAAAAAAAACCTTTGAGTAATTATCCATTTTGTAACTCTACCATTATAACTATAATTGTAATATAAATTATATTATATACATAAATGATAGTACAAAACCATCATAGGATGGTTTGTAGCAGCGTGCAGCTTGGAGTGATGGTATATCCTCTGGACTGCAAATGACCAGTCTCTGATGTTACTGGCCCCACCCGAGCCCTAGGGACAGAGCTGTGCATATTATGGCAAGTGGCCAAGGAAGTATCTTGGCTGTCCCATAGGCAACCCAAAAGCTCTGATGGTTCTAGGTAGTTTGTACGCTTCTATTTTTTGGCATTATTGGGGTACAATTATATAAATCTGTATTTTCATTTTATTCCTTAAATATATACAATGAAAAGAGGGAAAAAGCAAAGAATACATACAGAAAACAGAAAGTGGAACAAACTATGTTTCAACCAATTTCTACTTTTGTAATAAAGAGACCTCAAATCCTGAAATATCATTAACCTAGAACAGGTAAAGTCCCAAACATTTTTCTACTGCCATCCAGTTGTCTAGGTTTGAGCATAATCCTGGCTGTGAGCACAGAGGACCAATCACAAAACTCATCATTTGGGTAATGAGACCCCCAATAGAATAAGATAACTACAAATTACACTCTTTCTGAAAAACAGACAAAATACTTTTTGCCTAGTGATACTCAGTGTTGTTTCTGTTATATTACCTCCCACTATGGACTACTGCCTCTCCTTGGATCCTATCAATTTATATTTGACCCTGAATTTATTTCAAATAAATTTTCCAAAACATTGTAGTTCTTCCCTCTCACTTTTTAAATGTTTACCCAGGTAGCATTTAGATGGGATGAGGGAGGAAGGGACACTCAAGGCAAGGGAAACTGCCTGAGTAAAGACAATATAGTTGTGTATGAGGGAAATCATAGTGGGAGTAACCAGGCTGGACCACATGACTTCTCCCAGGGAGGAATTCCTCCCAGGAGGAATTTTTTGGTGAGGCAATCTTATATGATAGTGGGTGTGCTGGGTTGTAGAGTAGTGCGGTAGGAGCCACAGAAAGGTGAAGAAGGTGGCATAGCTCCCACGTGTGTCACTGTGAGCAATAATGGAGTGAACTGAGTTGCTATTGAGTGTAAAGTTAGGGAGCAGTCCACAAGACCACCCTCACTTCTGACACCAAGTGCAAGTTCGAGGGTCCCTGAGACCAACCTCAGTTTCGATAATTCACTAAAAGGACTCACAGAACTCACTGAAAGCTGTTATACTTGTGGTTATGGTTTATCACAGTGAGCCACAGGGAAGGATACAGAAGTGCTGAATGGGGCAGAGTCCAGGAAAGTTCTAAATACAGAGCTTCTAATTGTTCTTTCCCAGTGGAGTGTGGTCAACATTAACTTTCCTGGTACCATTTTGAGACAATATGCACACAGTATTGCCTACCAGGGAAGTTCATCTAAGCCTTAGCATTCAGAGTTTTTACTGGGACTCAGTCACATAGACCTGGTTGCTTCCCCATGTGTCTGACCTGTCCACAGCCCCTCCAGAGGCCTAGCTGATACCGTGTGACCAAAGCCCCCTGCCACCAAATCACATTAGACTATTGGTGTGGCCCAATGCCCTCACATAAATGAAAATACTCTGATCAGGCATGACATTCCAAGGGGTTAGAGAGTACTCCCCGAGGTAAGGTTAATTCTTTACTACACATTAAAGTAACAGTGTTCTTCGTTTTGTTCTTCATTTTTGCCCCTTTTTTCTTCTCCTTCTCATTTCTGTCCCTTCTTCCTTCCTTTCTCAAAATACTTTAAGGTACAAATCTATGCCCAAAAGACCCCCTTCTCAGCCAGTGTCAAGCCATAGTGACTGGGCTCTAAGAAACGCAAACAGGGTGAATGGCCTCTCCTCATCCTCAGTTTGACAAACACCATGGAGTGTATTGGGAAAATCTCCTGGTGCCAGGTCCTTGGAGAATGTTATTTGCAAGGACAATTTCCTCCACACCTTGGTAAAATATAACAAATATAAGTTACCTCAGAGGCCAGCTGCTAAAATTCTGAATTCTATGGCAACATAGGGACTGCCCCTTTCTGCTAAAGATGGAGCACATTCAAGACTTATTCTGGGTCATATATTCTCGAATAAGGAGATTTCTAAAAAATATTAAATTACCCTAAAGAAATGGACTTTGTGCTTCAGGTAGGGCTATCTCTTAGAACAGGTCCTTTTAAAGCCTTCCCATATGGCTTTTTGTTTTATTTGAGATTCCTTTCTTTTCCACCCTGTTTCCTTCAGCGAATGCTTAGCTAGAGAAAGCCTTCTCAGGTAAGAATAAAATGTCTTACTCCTGGAGATTTTGCCACCTCAAGTCTTCCTTCAGTCTTCCTAAACATCTTTAGAGATTTCTCTAAGGGCGGTCTGCCTTAAAATTTTTAAGGATTCCTTGGAAAAAGCAGATTGAGTCCAGCATTGGGCTTATATCTACATTATAAATGCTAAAGGGCTTTATTTGCAAATAAATTATTTTCCACGTGCACTTGTCTAACTAAATCATAAGGCACACAAATAAAAGGGCTTGAATTGGTAAAAATGATCATTATTTGCAAAGGGAAACCATTTCAAATGTTTTCATACCTACCCACACCTGCTTTTTGATCTTTGGTCCAAAAATCCTCTTGAATTAAGTATTTTGCTCTCAGTGTGCTTATCTCAGAATTGTGGAATGAAATAAATAGGGAAAGTAAAGAGCATTATTTTAAAATAATGCAATTTGTATCTAGTGTGGTCATGTGTGGTACTCTTACTTATTATGCTGAACTAGAATTTGAAATACTTCATACCCTATGCTGTAAAAACTAATCTAGGGTTTTCTCCTATGATTTCAAAGTCACTGTTATATTTCCATATTGTCATTAACATTGATTATGCTACTATACTAGTGTTCTGCTTTATATATTTAATTAAATGTTTTATATTTTGTACTTGTACCCTGAAGCAATTTTAACATGAAGGGGACAATTTTAAAAATGGGGGAAAAAAAATCCAACACATAAAATAAATGATGTGTTCCCCACTGCATAGAACATTTAAAAGCCCAAATCCCCGCCTCAAAATGTTTCCAGGCTAAGTAAAATTATAAGGGAAATTAGATACTTTCAAAATGTCAAGAGTAAATAGTTCTCTTATTTGGTTTGATTTTCAGTTTGTTTGATGTATCATGAAACCTATTCTCCTTAAAGATGAATCCATTTTTGCTGAAGAGAAAGTATGAAGGTTTATTACACGGTTATTTATAATCATTAAAAAATTGGAGATAATGAAAGTGCCCCAAAATAGGTGGCTGGTTGCATAATTATGGAGCATCCATACAACATGGCCCATAAAAGTCAGTTTGTAAAATATTATTTAATGACATAAAAAATGTTTATTATATGTTAAGTTAAAAAAATCAAATTACATTGTAGTATACACAGAATATTACTTATTTTATTAAGAAAAATTATGAAGAATATGAATAAATAATATATGTAAATATGCATGGAAAACACTGAAAGGCTATTTATACCAGGTTCATAGTGGCTCTCTTTACAGGAATTAGACATGGTTTGGAAGATCATAAATCATTAAATCTTAGACTTGAAGGGACTTTGAGATCATTTAATTCAGTTGCTTATTAATTCAGATAACTCATTCCATTTACAGATTGATCCAAATATTCGGGAGTTCTTTCTTAAATGGAACTCATGTCTGCCTCCCTGTAGTTTCCACTAGCTGGTCCTATCTTGGTCCTCCAGAGAAGATGGGGAATAAATCCAATTCCTCACACATGACTGCTTCAACTATTTAAAAACAACTCCCAGTGCTTCCTCTTCTTTTCTTCAGTGTGACATCCCTAGTTTATACAATCTTTCTTTGTGGTTTCCTGACTCCTTCCATGGCTCCACCACACTTACCTGGAGGTCCTTGAGTTGTTTGCATCCCTCTAAAATGAGTCACCTAGAGTAGACCCTGTGTTCCAAGTGTCTTGGGCCTGTTTGCTCCTTTGATTGTTACACAGCAAAAGCTGTCATTCATATCAACTTTAAGTCAACTAAAACTCTTTCAGAAAGTTTCTACATAATTAACTATTGAGGATCATCTGATCCAATCTGAATTTATTCTATTAATTCTTTGAATACAAAGCAGGATCTATACAGACCTAACAATCTGTGATTCAGTTTCTGGTCTTTATATTAATCCTTGCTAAGCCATATCTTACTCGTTTTATCCCATATCCGAGTCTATCAAATTCATTTTGAATATTTATTCTGTCCAGCAATATATTACTTCTTTTTCAGTTTTTTTTCTTTCCTGTATTGATAAGTAAACCTTCTCTATCTTTACTCATCTCTGAAAACCATTTTAAGGACAAGAATGAGAAGCTGGCCTATAGTCCCTGATGTCCAAAATTTGCTTTTTGACAGAGGACTTTACTGTACAGTATTTCATTGGACATCTCCACACACACTCATTTACCACAACTCTGGGTTAAGCAGGACAAGTGTCCCTGCGGAGGCACCTACTGAGGAAGGAACTTGGCCCTGAAGTTCCTATACTCAAGTTCTAGTGCTTTTTTCATCACCAAGCACAGTAAAAAGAAAATGAAGGCAAAAAGTTGGAAGACAAAAATTAAAGAGAGGAAGTTTTTCCAAAAGGAAAAATGTGTAGTGAAAGAATGAAGCCCCTGGTATCAATTAGAGTTTACATACCACTCTCAAGCTGGAAGTCTGTAAAGAGAGTAATGGGTTGGATCTCTGCCTGGTTACCCCTATAAATGCCACCCATGTCTGACCTATTTATTTGGAATGTGGCTTCCAGAAAAATCCTGGATGGGGGCACCAAGCTCTTGGGAGAACTGGTCAGCTGTGAATTTCAGAGACTCTAATTGTTATTATTACATAGTGTCCTCCCTGGAGTTCAGTTTCCACACCTACAAGGTGAGGCAGTTTAACTCACCTAGGTGACATTCAAGTCTTCCTCACTTCAATATTTCTGATACAAAGATAAGCTGATGCACTGTCACAGAATAGTTTACAATTTTTCCTTGTTATGCTTTTTGAAATGATCCATGAAACACAGATTTGATATTTCCAGAGCCTCTCTTTTCCTCAACAATTCTTTCATTTATCTGAAATCAAATCCCTGCTTTGTCCCCACTCCTCAGGCACTGCTTTACCTCCACGCCATGCCTCTGCCTCTCCACACTCCCTACCGTCCTGGGCAAACCTAAGGGCTAGGAGCAGAGACTTGGGAGCCCCGGGCCTGCGCTGGCATTCTACTCAACTCTGAGTTCCACCCACTGCCAGTGACCCAGCCTGTCTCTCAATTTCTTAAGGCCTCGTTTACTCATATACAGTGAGGCTGGATGATAATTCTCAAAGAACTGTTCTGAGCACATGTGGAAGAAGGAGTGTAACACGTTAAATATGTTGCCTGGCGTGGAGAAAACACTCAAATAGATGCTAGCGAATCAATCAGTCTTTGCATTTCTCTACTTTAACATTTCTCTTTATCTTTATCCGCTGGTCTCAGGGGAAGAAGTGTCTATATTCTTTTTCTGAGGTGATCACATTTCCATTTGTGTTGGTTAATGGCCTAAAACAAGAAAGAGGAATTAGAGGTTCATGTAACTGGAAGTCCAGAGGAGAGGGCAGAATTCAGCAGCTCCAAAATGCCATGAGGAATTAAATTCTGCCTCTCTTTTCTGCCTTTGCCAATATCAACTTCAGCTCAAGGTTAGAGTCCTTCAGTATCACGAGACGGCTGCAGCAGTTCCAGGGCCACATGCTTCCTTTTTCACATACAAGCAGAGAACGAGAGTCGCTTCTAGAACTTCTCACAGAGGAGCCAAAAGGTTCTTTTTCAAAAACGTGAAGAAAGCACCTTTCAATTCTCACTGGTCTACGCATGTTCTCACTTACAAGTGGGAGCTAAGCTGTGGGTAGGCAGGGGTGCACAGACTGGTATAATGGACATTGGAGACTCAAAACGGGGGAGGGTGGGAGGGGAAAGGATGAAAAATTACCTATTGGGTACAGTGTGTGCTATTTGGGTGACAGGTACACTAAAAGCCCAGTCTTCACCACTATACAATTCATCCATGTAACCAAAAACCACTTGTATCCCTAAATCTATTGAAATAAAAAAATTAATTAATTTTTTAAAACTCTCACTGGTCTAAATTGGATGAGATGCTTTCCCTAAACCTGTGGGTATCTATGGTCCCGTGATAAGTTCATGCTATTTTAAGACTTGAACCCCATACCTCCATTTCTAGAAGCAGGGTAGAATCAAGTTTCTCCAATGTACATAGGGTTTGGGGTACCCAGGCAGCATTGTTCAATTGCACAGTTCCAGGAGGCACAATTTATCTGGGTGTCTATTCTGGAGCTATGTTCTATGCTATTTACCTAAAATATAATGGGAATAGTACTTCCTGGAATTATTCAGTTGGTGGCCTTGGACTTGAAAAGAGGTGTGGGTACTTGAAACTAAGGATAGTTACTACAAAAGGAGTACTAGGTATTGGTTAGGTCATCACAACATCCACTTCACCATGTGCCTTTGAGTCCATCTCTTCCTCCTTCCTATGGAAATTTTCCTTGTTAATTAATCCCTTTTCTTGAATTAGTAATGGCTCCCTTTTAATTAGGTTGCTTGCTTATGCTTACTCTTCTCCATCAAAATAAATAACAAATACAAAAATTATATTAAGTTTAAAAATCAAAGCTTCTCCAACCCTGGTATTCCATCAAGCTACCTTAGCATTTCTAACACAGTTACTGAACGCACAGTCTACATTCACTGCCTCAACTTGGCAATCTTGCTTCTGCCTCAATTACTTTGCTGAATCTGCTCTCTCAAAGAGTCATTTCTCTGTAAACTAATCCAAATGTCACTGGTCATTTCCAACTTCTGTGATCACCATATCCTCCTCCTTGAAATTCTCTCCTCCTTTTTATCCACTTATTTGATCAATATTTTTTGCCCACCTGCCACATGCCACACACTGCAGTAGATGCTGAGAATAAGTCTGAAAGAATTCAGCCCTTGTCCTCAAGAATGGCCAGTGAGGAAACAGCCAACAAAACAACAAGTGAGAGCCCTAATGGATGCATGTGAGAGGAAGAAGCATCCAAATCTACTAGGAATCAGAGCAGCTTCACAGAAAGGCAATTACTGGACTATTTTTAAAGAAAAAGTAAGGAGTTTTTCAATTGGAAAAATGTCAAAAGCACAGGAAATAGCATGGTGCAATCAGGGAACTAGAAGTGGCTTGTTATGGTTGGGGAGGGATTAGTAGAAAGCATAGGGGAAGGACAGGAGATGAAGTAGTTCAAAAAGGTAGAAGCCAGGTCAGCAAGGGTTTGGACAGTGTGACACAGGTCATGGGCAGCACTGAAGAATTCTGAGCCACTTAATGGCATGATCAGATTTGTATTTTAGAAAGATCATTCTAGTGGAATAGTGGAGGATAAAATAGATAGGCAGGTGCCCAAAAGCTGGAGGACCAATAAGGAAGGTGCTAAATACTTCAGACAAAGATAAAGATGTTTCTGAATTACAACTATGGTATTGGGTATGAAGAGGGTAGTATAAATTCAAGACATATTTAGGAAATAAAAAATCTACAGTATTTGGTGTAGGATAAGAAGGAAGGAGCAGTAAAAAAAAATGGTGAAACCAAGGGGGAAAACAAATTCAGTAATGTCAAATATAGTAGATGTTTGTCAAGAAAAGCACTAAGAATATCCTTGGGGTTTTTTTTCCCTCACTTTTATGACTAGTTCTCACTCCTTCTTGGGCTCTTAGCCCTGCACCTCAACAGAAGTGCTCACCAGTTATCTAGATGGGGCAAACCTCCCTACATTCTCCCCTTCATAATGCCATCTAATCTCATGGCTTCAGAATTCACAGCTATTTCATAAGCCCTAAAACTACATATTTGAGTTTGACTTTTTTCTGAAATTCCAATGCCAATTTTCAGTAATTTCCTCAGTGTCTCTACTTGGATGCCCATCTGTGTATCTCTAACAAAACTGAAATCATCATTATTTCTCCAAACTTATCCTTTCTCCTTTATTTTCTGTTGGTGATGATGCTGTCCTAGCTGAACACTTTGCTGTGACCTTTGTTATTAATTCATTCACTCACTCATCAAATATTATTGGGTACCTAAAATCTGTCCTAAACACATCTGTGTGACGAGGATATGGTGATGACCTAAACAAAGTTCCTTCCCATATAGAACTTCATGCTAGTGAGGGACTGCAAATTGTATTAGATAAGTGTGATGATTTAAAATAAAATAAGAGAGAGAGTATAACAGTGCCAGAATGCTTGTTTTCCACTTCAATCAGTTGCTAAGGCCTTTCCCTTCACTCTTATTGTCTCTGGTATTTATCCTCATTCCTCTATTCCCACAGTGCCCAATGTCCCTCATTTGACAAACGGCAATAGTGTCTTGGTTTAACTCAATTCATTTGGAAAAAACACATATTGAGCCCTTGCCATATGCTGGACACTAGATTTGATACAGACCCCAAATGAACTCTAAAAAATTTGCAATCTAGAAAGAGTGAGGAAACAAACATTCAAACCACTTATATACAAAACAAAATTGATAAATTCCAAAAATTCCAAAAATTATACACAACCAGCCATGTAAATTTACAAGATGAGGAGATTCTGAAGAGGACTCATTTGAGTAATTGAGTATTCAAAATGCTGCTTATGTTTGGATTTGGGGAGGCAAATGCACTCCAGGGGGAAGACACTGGATGAGTAAAGGGAGGAATATGGAAAAGCATGAATGTCCAGATAATAGTGAGTGGTGCCATTTGCTGGGATCTTAGGTTATGAGTAGGGGAAGCTGAGGCTAGGAAGGTAGACTGAGGCCATTCTGTGAAGAGTCTAAAAGGCTGGTCTGAGCAATTTATATTTAATTCATTAGATAATGGAAATCCATTTTTTCTCTTTAGTATATACATGACCTTTTTGTTAATTTGTTTATTTATAAGACACTTGTAATATAACTACCTTCTACTAGCCTAGAATACAGGCAATTTAGTAAGAAGTTACTATACAGAGTACATGTGTTAGAATCGTCCCTTATGATACGAAAGCTAAGCAAACCTTGGTAGATGGTGATATAAAGGTATTTACATCCACAAAATTATGTTTCCTAGCTTTGGAATATTTGGGGTTTCCCATTATTTTTAAATTAGATAAGGATTGCAGTGAGCCAACTTCCAAATTTCTATTTCTGTTCACTTTAGATGATGAAAAAAGAAAAGTGCTCCCTTTGGCATTTATCACAATGTAATGAATTGGCAGAGTCTAAGAAACACAACAAATTTGAAGACAAAATGTAAGTAGAATATCTCCAGGCCTTAATGAATGTCTGAATGAAAATACCATAAATACGATTTCTTCCAAATATATGTAAATAATTACCTATTTCTAGAATGAGTGAGACATTAGTTTCCAAAGTAGTAATTTGTCTTTTTAAACAAAAAAGACTGAGCTGTTTAATTGAAATTTTGCATCAAGTTACAAAAGGAAATTCCCATTTGAACTGGTTTATTTCGAAAGCAAATAAATCAGTTGAAGTTTCCAAATATAGAATTGTATGTATTGTGTTGATGACTTGTCATAACAACCAACATTCTGGTTTAGCATCTGAGTTATTCTATACATGGGCAATCTTTTCAAAGTATAGAACTGGTGACGAGTATAGTACTCACTTCGTACTATATGAGATTGGAAACCCAATAAGATTTCAAAATTGGCCAACTTTACCAAGGAAACATGAAGAAAGATTTCCATGCTTTCAGAGAATCAATAGTGCCCTCTAAAGGAAATCCACGTGAGGTACATCAAATATCCAGGTTTAATTCAGCATGTATTCTGCCAAAATGCTACTTAATTGTAATTCATAATGTGGGTCCAAAATTACAAAAAGAATGCAGGCCAGCCCTAGTCATAACTGTCACAAGTAACTGTCTACACCAATTCTGGACTGGCTGGTAGAGCCACTTCAGCCCTAGTGCTTCTCATCACTGTGAACTGTTGTCACCATCGTTACGGAGAGGTCCTGGAAAGGCAAAAGGTGATGATTCCTGAGAAGAGAATTAGACATCCTAGATTCTGAGAGATGGGAAACCCAGAAGCAGATCCAAGTAGGTGTCTTGGGAAAATGTGCTACATTGAAGGAAAAATGTGTAGAATCGAGCGCTGAGAAAGCATTGTCAGTTTTTGCCCAGGGCAATCGCTAAAAACCTGTGTATCGGGAAGACAGCCAAATCAGCTGAATTAGAAAAGGACAGGCAGTGTAGTCTGACTAAAACCTATGAGAATTAAAAGAAAAAAGTGATAGGAAATGTTTATGGATTTTTAATTTGTCCATCTAATTTTGTGGTTTATTGTTACATTTTTCCCTCTACCTGTTTTTCATGACACACAGAAAACCATCCACAAATTGCTTGATAATGTTACAAGAAACATTGAGTAAAACCTTATATTGTTATTATCAATTAGGAGCAGGGTAAGTCTTGGAGATTACTATCTGCCTAGGAGACATTAAAAAGTCCGTAAGTACAGATGGTTGTTAATTCCAGATATAAATGGCTGCAGCAGAGTTATTGTCATAATGAGATGGTTGGGAATGAAAAATATTACTTCTATTACCAAAACTATACATATAGAGCATTGTGTACATCTTTAAGACTCTTCCTCCAAAGTTCAGGTCCAGTTACATCAGGCAATAAAGATCACAGTTTAGGTTGGCAATTAGCATACACCTGCACCATGCTCAACAACTTACCCTGCACATTTCAATGTAGTACTTCTCCTGAGCCAACAATAACCTTGAGAGGTCTGCACAGCAACTATTATAGTAGCAGAGCAAGAAAAAAAACTCATGGAGCATGAGTCAGATTATGTCAGAAAATTAATTTTCCAATATCCATTTTTCTACTTATTGATTTTGGAAAATTAAAACACTGGAAGATATATTAGGTTAAATATTAATGGAAATTTAAAAATCCACTAAGATGATACCGTGCCATCAGCCACAGTCAGCAAAGCTATTCCTCAGCTTTTGGGACAATCCAGGTTAAGCAGCATATTTCAGCAGAGACATCTGTGTTTAGCAGACCAAGGTGATAGCACTGCACCATCTTAATTAAATATGACACATCAGTCTGAAGAAATCTGAGAATTAAGGCAAACAGAATCATTCTTAGCAGGTTCCTCAAAATAAGACCAAAGCTAAAGGTTCTGTCATCAGAGCAGCAGGGGTGCAGGAGCTGCTGGAAGTCGCTGGCTCAGTTATACCATCACATCACATTGACTCACAGGCCTCCCAGGATGTATCTGGAACTTCACAGGCTAGAGTTACAAGGGGCTTTAAATGTTCATTTAGGTTTTCCTTCCACATGACTCTTGGAAAAGATAGATCCCAGGAAGTATAGATTCCTTTAAATCTCCAGAGCAGGAGGTAACACAAAATCCTTCCTCGTATGATTTATTCTTTTTAGCTAAGAGGCTACTTCAAAGTGCCAAAGATGTACTTTTAAGGAGTTTAACACCGCCACAGCATGGCACGGTGGTTGGCTGGGCAGGAATCGTAGAGTTCTGTAGGTCGCACGGCCCTGTCTCTAGTGTGTTGTGAGAAAGAAATGTGCAGCCTTCCCTCACCATTTTCAGAATTCTCTTCTGGAACCAAGGCCCTGCTCAGGAAACATGGCTCTTGCGGAGTTTGCTGTTCATGGGGGCTTCTAGGTGAATGAGTGAGAAAATTTCTAGCCTGGGCAACAGACCCAGCCTAGGTGCAACTGAGTGTCAGAGAACCTATCTGCCTTCAGTGCCTTGGTCACTGGCCACAGCTTGTGGGCCCAAGGAGGGGGCTGTCATGTTCCTGCTGATGTCCAGAACTACTAAGGCTTATCACTGTCACAACCTAGCTCCACTTGTCCTGTTAGCTATTATTATTAATATTATACTGCACCGTGTGGTCATCAGCACTTAGACACATATACACATGGCAAGGACAGCAACTCCACACAGTAGGCAGGGCAAATGTTATTATACCCACTTTGCTACTAGGGAAACTTCCTTAGTATAAAACTATGTGGGCCTAAGGACACTGCTAACTAACAACCCTTGCCTTTCACCCTTTAGGCCAATGCTCTTGGCTTTATGTCACATATCTACTTTTCTTTTTGTCCTGTGTCATGTGTCAAAGAGACAATCTGATAAAATAATAAACACTCAAGGGAGGAGATCAGAAGTACTGGTCGCTGTCTTGATAAGATTTTGGGGCAGGAAAGGACACAATTTTCTTGTGGCTTTTAAGGGTTATGAAAAGTAGTGAGTAAATGTGTCACCTACAGGGTGTTCAGAAACACACCCACAGAATTGTTTGTTTAAGAAAACTGGCTAAGATAATAGGATTCTGCTACACATCAGGATGGGGGGTGGTACTGGGAGATAGGTCTTGGGTACTACATCAATCAACTGTCCGAAAACCCCTCTGCCAGACCACCGCAGTTACTCAATTATGGAGCCATTCAGGATGTCTCTTGTGAACAATGGAGCAATTATTCTCACAAATTTTAGTTCTATTTTACTGGATTTTAGCGGCATTTTGGTGTCCAGAACAGCAGGATCCCTGCTGTCCAGAAGAGTTTTGAAGTGCTGTAAGATAGGACAAGAAAAGAAGAGTCAATGGGACTGTTTACCTAAATGAGCCTTGGTCCAGAATATTCATGACAAGAATAGCTTACTGGGTCTTCTGATGAAGAAAAAGAAACTAAATCCTGAGGAATACTTCTGGAGTCTTACCCAGAGTCAGTCACTGGTTAGTAGAGAAACTTCAGCCCTAGTTGCTTCTGCTCACTGTAAACTGTTATCACCACTCTTGTGGAAAATTTCTAAGAAAGGGAAAAGGTGATGATTCCTGAGTAGAGGACTGAACATACTGGATTTTGAGAGAGGAGAAATCCAGAAGCTGGGAAGCAGCATTTGTCCTCCATTAAACTAGTTAATTCCAGTAGCCTAAGATTCTACTAGTCAAGGAAACTACTTTTATGAGCATCAAACATTGGAAAGCTAAAAATGACATTTCCCAGACATTCGTAGATCTAGGGTTCTGGAGGCTATCTTCCTCCCGTTTGGGGCATTTTTCTGGTGGCAACCAAGACTGTGGAGACCCACAGATACAGTTTCTAGCTGCTGCAGGGGCAGCAGGAACCAAACACTGGACTCTCGTGTCCAGCATTTGTGGTGATGGTGGCTTCCTAATTCTGGCTTTTTATTCCCCGAATTGTAGCTGTGATGATGCGTTCTTGAAGTCAGTTGGCCTCCTAATTGTGGCAGAGAAAGTGGTTTCCCAGTAGGTCGGTCAGCCAGGGTTCTGTAAATCATTCCCAGACACCCAATCTAGAGCCCGTTCCTCCAGTTCTCCTAATTTCATAAGCACCTCAATCCCTGTACTAAATTCTTTCTGTCTAAAATATCTAGAATGGTTTCTGTTTTATGCACTGAACTCTGTCTGATACACACAGTACCAGAAAAAACAAAAGAGACCTACATTAAACATGTCCTGTTGGCATTTTCATTTCAGTAATAGAAAAATAAAATCAAGGCAAACAAAGAAATTACTGGAGGAGGAAATGTGAATTAAAATAACAGTTCTTCTCTATAACACTGAACACCAAGAGAATTGGAGTGGTATCAAATTTGGGAATTGATGCATGTCCCAAAGATTCATAATCTGTAATTGCATAATACAGACTCTGAGAAGCTTACAATAAAGAATCATCCTTAATTTTGTTTGCCCTAGTGTTTTCTAAATTTCTTTCAGAATGACAGTCATTGTTTGGGAAATACCAGTTTACTTAATTTTGAGGGGAAAAGTATAGTTTCAATATTTGAAACATCAAAAACAAAAGATTAAAATTTAAAAAGTGAAGATATGATATAGAAAAAAAGTCAGTAAGCAGTAAAACCAACAGAGTTAAAGTCTAAATAATTGTTAAAATGGTTATTAAATTTAGTATGTATATAAAGCAAAAGTCTTGAAAGGGAATATTAAGTAAAATGATAATATGAATTTAAATTCCTATAATATTTGAAGAAAAACTAAGAAATGGGAACAGGAGAATTAAAAAAATGCTAATATTTATATCTTCCACTGAAAGGGTCAATAGATTTGGGTTTAAACTTGACCCTGAGAGAAAAATTTAGGAAATAAATAAATGAATGAATAAGTATTCATTCATGAATGCAAAGGTAAGATAAAAGTATTATGACTGATAACTTTCAAATCAGTAGAGAGAAAAAAGGAAAACCTAATAGAGAAAAAAATCAAGAAATCCTAATATTAGATGGCCAATGCTAAATAAAACCCAGTAGTGACAACTGTAAGTGTAAAAAGCAAAAAACATTTACACAGGCTTTTCAAGAAACCCCCATTTATGCTCTTTATAAAAATTGATCAAAAACAAAATCATATAGAAAGCATAAAATTAATCAAGGAATGGACAAAAATATGAAAAATGCAAACCAAAGAGAAGTAGGGGGTCTTGATATCAACACCAAAATAATTCAAGGTAAAAGAAATTACTTGGAGCAAAATGGAGATTTTTATGTTGCTAAAAATTACACAGACATGACAACAGGGAGGGATACCATTTTCTTCCTCTCTGAGTGCTCACCTCCCCTGAAATGGGAACTCCCCAACCTCACAGAAGTGTTAAGACCCACACCTCCAGAAGTGCTTTCCTTAGCTCTCATTTGTTCCTTCCACAGGGATGACTTATTTGATTAGTGAAATCAGAAAAGGATCATTGTGTGTTCCTGGACTCCTTTCTTTGGCATATTCTCTTAGACCCACCTCCCTGGAAACAGCATGAGTTCTGTGTAGAAACCTCCCTGAATGACAGAATGGTTGAATTAACATCTGGCTTTGTAGTAATTGAATTCCTCCCCACCCAAGCCACTCTAATGAACAGTAAATCAGTGTGCTTTCTGTGCAAACATGGCTTCAAGATATGCCCCCAAGCATGCTCTTCCAACTGCATTGTTGCTTCTACCACTGCTATTTATACTAGAAATTCTGGGGCCACCACCTTGTCCCATCCTAGGTACTCCATTTATGATCAAATGTTAAAGTGAGTGAATGCAGAAAGTGTATTTTGGCTAGAAATCCAAGCTAAATCCTCCATTCAGTATAGCATGCAAGGAAGCTAATATTTCATCTCACTCTAGTTTCTGAGTATCTTTCTCAATTAGTTTATAAGCTGGAAAGGAGAAAGTGGGTAATTAACACCCTCCAAACCTCAAAAATGTTAATGAAAATACATTAAAACAATATATAAGAAGAAATTGACAAAATCACATTCTAAAAGAGAGACTTAACCACTGTCTTTCAAATCCTTAACTGAGCAAAAGGACAAAGAGCAGAACAGGAGATAGATGATTTAAACCAAGAAGAATTTGAATGAAAAATAACATTGAAATTTGTGCTCTACAGAGTATACTTACTCTTTTCATCTGCAAAAACTAGGTCATATACTAAGCCCCAAATATAATCTCAATAAATTCCAAAAAGTAACAATTCTACCTGCCATATTCTCTGACTGTAAAAATAAAATTGGAAATTAACAAGATAACAGTAGAATAAAATTAAAAATGGATTAGAAATATCAAATATTCCTAACCATCTGGTCAAAGAAACAATTAAAATCAGTTTCAGATAATTAAAATAAATTATATCAGATGTCTCTTGTGTACCACCTCACATCCTCTTGATGTCACCTCTGATTCCAGCTATATCTGTGACAAATATTTCCACATAAGTTACAACCTATTTTCTACAGAGAGCAGTTCACCGAGAGGGTGAGTCAAACCCAGCACTCATGGATTCTCAACCAAGAAGTGTGGGGAAAGTTAATGCCTTCAACCAATGGGGATAGCAGTCAATGGAGAAATACTTCTTCCCTTTGTACCTTGAGGAGACAATTCCAAGACACATTCAGTACAGTCCTTAGAATGTCCTTATCAATTCACTAATGCACACACACGTCAGCATTCCTTCTTTTCCATTTCATTCTCTCTGCTCCCTCACTCCCACTTTCTGGAATCATTTCCCAAATCAACTACTCGTACACAAGCACTTTTCTTAGGCTAACCTTTCCCTTGCCCAGTAACACAAAGTAAGTCAAGCATGGTCCTGAAACACAGACACTCACGATGGTATCTGGAGCCCAACTCACCAGTCAGATGTCAACAAGAACCCCACTGTGGTGGGATGAACTTCAGAAAGCTGAGAGATGACTAGGGACAGTACTGCAAAAAGATTGCCTATAAGCACTGAATATATCTGACTATAGAATTAAGACTAAAGCAAATGCAGAATAAGTTATCAGAACAGAGTGCAAATGTTTTATTCTGGATATTATGGAAATTATAAAACTAGTAAAAGTTGAGAAGAGAGAGGAGAAAGATATAGGAGCTATAGTAAGTATATTAATTGCCTCATCTGTAATAGTTTAGAGTTGAAAGATATCATTTAAAGCTAATAAACCAAGTAGTAGGAATATATTAATATTTAACAATATAAAGGATAAGAAAGACAATATTATCAACTAAAATATGTTGTTGGAGAAAAGGGGTTAGAGAAAAGAAACATACTAATTTTTAACACTGTTAGATAGGGAATGAACAGATAACTGCCCAAAGTAATAGAGGGCTAAGGGTATTAGGCATTATAAAAAAATCCACAGACCTTTCTTAATATCAGGAAAAAAAAAAACCACATGCTCACAGACAAAGAAGACAAACCACATAGTGAAAGACATTTTAAGAACTGCTAAAACAGAGTACATCAAATAATACAATGTAACAAAGATCAAACTTATCTGAATATCAATAAATGTCAAGCTACTTAATTTATATATTGAAAGAAAGATTTTCAGGCTGGATTACAAAACAATATACAACTCTTTGTTTTATACAAGAAATATCCCCAAAACAAAATGATCCAGAAAGGCTAAAAATAAATACTAGGCAAACACCCCTCAATATAAAAACAGGATCAAGATCTTAATATCACAAAAGGTGGAATTCAGACCAAAAAGCAATAAATAATCCATAAAAATAAGGACTTTCTTAAAGCTAAAGGACACAATTTACAGGGTATAATTATGAATCTTTTATGCATCAAATAACACTCCTTCATATTGTATAAGGCAAAAATTACAGAACCTACAAGGAGAAATAGAAACACATTCTACTAACATAATTCACATTATTAGACCTAAAGAGACAATCCTATAATCCTATCTATAGGCACCAAAAAAGCATATGAAAAACAATTGAGCAACCATTCTTGACTGAAAATACTCAAGTAAAATGGGAAAAGATATATTAATATATTTTCTTAACATGATAAAATAAATCTATTGCAGCCCAAAATCAGCATGATGCTTAATGGGAAAACAATAGACGCATTCCTATTGAAGATATGTACCAGACAATTATGACCACTGTCACCATTATTATATAACACTGTGCTGAAATAAGGAGCCAATGCAATTTGCAAAGAGGAAGAAATTAGTGAGATGTAAAATGGAAATGAGTTAAAACTATCATTATCAAAATGATTATGTACCTGGAAAATACAAAAAATAGCTTTTACCTATACAAATAATAATCAGATACAAGATATGATGAAAGAAAAGAGTATGTTTACAATAGCAACAAAAAAAGATTAAAATTCTAGGAATCAACAAGAAATGTGTAAGGCCTACACAAAAACAACAATTACAACAAAACTTTAAAACATTACTGAAGTATACAGAAGAAATGAACAAATGGAAATACATACTATATCCTTAGGTAGGTAGGCCAAACATTATAAAGGCATCAATTTAACATGATTTTAATAAAAATACCAAAAGTTTTTTTTAAAAAAAACTAAACAAAATGATTCTAAAGTTTATAAGGCAAAAATATATGCATATCAAGAAAAACTGAAAAACTTGAGTAATGGGGTGGAAAATCTAGTGCCACTAAATATTAAATATATTCTATGGTTTCAAAAATCAAAATAGTGTGATATTGGCACATGAATAGACAGGCAACCAGTGGAACAAAATAGAAATTCCAGAAATAGATCTAAATATATAACATTATTTAGTACATAATAAAGGTGGAATTTCAAATCAAACTCCAAAGATGGGCTTTTTAACAAATGGTGTCAGAACAACTACATAGCCATTTGGAAACAATTAGTTAAAGCCATATCGCATGGTATATATATGTATAAACTCTATAGTGCCTGTAATCCCAGCTCTTTGGTAGGCCAAGGTGGGAGGATCCTTTGAGGCCATGAGTTTGAGACCAGCCTGGGTGACAGAGGGAGACCCCGTCTCAAAAAGAAAAGAAAATTTTAAAAGTGTTAGATGAAAAGAAAAGAGAATTCTTTAATAACTCTAAAATGATTAAAAATAAATAACTGATAAATTTTACATAAAAATGCAAAAGTTTGCATAGTGAAAAGAAAAAAACACAGTAAGCAAAATCAAAAGCTAACAGACAATTTGGGGGAAAAGTTTCCAAGTCACATTATGGATATATCTAATATAAAATTCAATCCTAGAAATAAAGATCAATAATCTAATAGAAAAATGGGGAAAGGATATGAACAGGCAGTTCAGAAATGAATGGCTCTCAATGCAATCTCAAATTAACAGAAATGCAAATTTCTTTACAAATATTGTCTATCTGAAGGGCAAAACAGGCATTTATATTGCTGATGAGTATGTAAATTGGTTAAAACCATGGGGGTTAATATTGTAGTATCTGCTAAAATGACAAATGATGTATCTTCTGACCGATCAATTCCACTTCTGAGAATTTGTCCTACAGGTGTACTTATACATATATGAAACTGATGTACGAAGTCATTCAATGAAGCATTGTCTGTAATAGCAAAGATTGAAAGCAACCTAAATGTCCATCAAAGAACTGGTAAATTAACTCTGGTATATCTTTTAAAAAGTGAAGATACTTTCTATGTAATGATATAAAAATATCAGTGTATTAATTTCCTAGGGCTGCGTAACAAATTACCACAAACTGGGTGGCTTTAAAACAACAGAAATTAGAATATTGTCTCACAGTTCTGGAGACTAAAAGCCTGAAAGGTGTTGGCAGAGCCATAATCCCTCTGAAGGCCCTAGGAAGGATTTATTCCATGCTTCTCTCTTAGCTTCTGGTGGTTGCTGGCAATCCTTGGTGTTCCTTGGCTTGTAGACATCACTCCAATCTCTGCCTCCATCTTCACACAGCATTCTCCTTTAGATTAGTGTTTGGTTAAATAACTAGGTACTATAGCTAGCCAAGTTGACATATAAAACTAACCATCACAATAAGAAATACGGTAAGTAAAAAATAAATCAAGGTACACAATAGTGTGTAAAACGTGCCATCTTTTATTTACAAAATGGGAAGAATAAGAATTCACATTGTTCTTATTTGCATAAATTCTGGAGGGATTCTCAAGAAACCAGTGAAAGAGGTTTTTTAATATATGTGCATCTGTAACTGGTTAGATTAGGGACAAGGATAGGAATAAGAATTTACTGTATACCTTTTTATATAATTTTGATTTTTGAACCATGGAATGTGTTGCCTAGGCAAAATGTTTAATTCAAAAAAAAGATACAACAGTAAGATCTGTGGTACTGGGACAGGAAAAGTAGGATCATTAGAACAAGACACAAAGTCCAGAAATAGAGACACACACACACACACCAAAAGTGGCAACTCATTTGAGTTGGCAGAACTATAAGTTTATTTTATGTTCTTTAATTTATCTGTATTGCCCATTTCCTCAATGAACATGTTTCTTCTGTAGCAATAGAAAAACAATTTAAAATGTTTTTAATCCCTTTTAGCAAGTTTAGCAGAGGCAAACAATTAAGGATCAAAGCCTTTTGAGAATCAAAAAATTCCTCTTCTTCCTAACAATGTTTAAACATTGATAGCCTCTCCTATTTAAAGAAAAAAAAAAAAAGTATCTTTTTTACCTTGAAGGATTTGAAGAGAAGGAAGAAGGGAGAAAGGCCCAGCAACTCATTAATTGTACAATTCAGGTATTTATGAAACAATTAACAGTGAGAAATGATCTTTATGGAAAACCATTTCCAAAACCATGCTTCGGCACCAAGATTTCATTAAAGGAAAACCATTTCCAAAGTGGAAGCTGTTTCATATAATTATTTCTTTGTTATTATTGACTTGTTTGTATTCATGCTTTTTATACACTGAATAACCTTGTGCAGACTCATGGCTACAAATTCCACATATGCATGACTGAGTCCCAGATCAGCATCTCTGGTGTAGATCTTCCTTCTGTTTGCTGCACATGTCCATATGGAAGTCCCACAATAAACTCAACATGTTTAAAATGGAGCTACTCATCACCTCCTACCTGCCAAATCTGTTTTTCTTATAGTCCCCATTTCCCCAGTGTCACTGTCGTCTCCTCAGTTACTGGGGGACTCTTCTCTCTCCCTCTTTCCCACGTCCAATTGATTACCAAGAGTTGTCAATTCTCCTTTATAAATAACTCTATGATTCATCTATATAGTATTAATATATTCCCCCTGACTCTCATTATTTCTTATCTGAAATCCCTGAATGGTTTAATCCATCTTCCACATTAGTATAGGAGTGACAGTTCCAAAATTAAAATCTTATGTCATATTGCCATCTAAAAATCCTCTTATGACTTCTAGTAAATTGCATTATATAATAGGAGCTCCATAAATGCTTGATAATGAATGAATAAATGTACAACTGCATCATGGGCAGAAAGTAGATTCAGGCACAGTTCTTTTCATACTTACTAGCCATAAAACAATTGTTAGAAGAAATGCCACCCAGTTAAAGCCATTTGCTAGTCTTTAACCTCTGAAATAACTGTCCGTATCACATCAAACTATTACAGATCAAGCTGTTTTCTTCATATGTTTCTTGATTTTATTTTATTAAATCAACCAGGGAAAATGATTTCAATTTATATGAAATTTTGGAATTGAATACACCAATAAATAATAATCATAATAATCACAATAGGATTTTTGCAGGACTAGAGACACAATTGAGATGTATTTCCCAGTGGTGATTTAAAATCCAGAGTTTTTTTCAGCTTCAAGTCCATGTACACTGAGCAACCCAAAGGAATGTTCTCTGTAAAATAAAAATGAGTAATTCTCATCCACTAAATTTTTATTCAAAACACATTCTTTGTAAGTATACCTAAACACATTTCTGTAATGCTAAAAGCATCCAGAGATGTATAGCACTCATCTTGCTATAAATTTAAATGCAATGCTGACCTGTATTTTTATGAATTAATAAAAATGTTACTTGGGCAATCTGGTTTTTGCAGTTAATCAAGAGAATTGTATCTTTAAGAGAGTATCCTAGCAACCTCTCAGCAGCTCAGAAAAAACCCAGCTGACAATATATACCAATTTAATTATGCTGTTGGACTCCATCAAACTTTGCAGTTAATCAAAAAGATACTTAAAAACAGAAATAGAAATTAAGCTACAGCTGAAAATGAGAACTACTCATGAAGGGGATGAAAGGAAGAATTTCATAACTGAATGAGAACTTTACATGTTCTTTACTCTAGAACATGTTTATTAATAAGCAGAGTAGCAAAAAAATTGATAAAGTTATGATTCCAGTGGGGATATCAAATCAGAACCAATATGTTAATTACTCTAAGAGATTGCTAGTCCCAGGGCCAAAATTATAATACATTGGGGTAATCACACCTTGATATATTGAAAACTTGCAACCCCCCTACATTTTCATTGGCCTGTCCAAATGTACATTTTCTAGTGCTGATGCATTTTATAGGACATGGGCCCTGGAGAAAAATGCCTCTCTCTTCTACATTTGGAAATATATCTATTTTCATCACCACCACCAGCCCCTACCCCATCATCAATACCAACATTTTACATGGCGAAATACTTGGCATCACATACACAGAGTACACAGAAATAGGTCTCTTCCAGATGAGGTAGGTTTTTGTTTTTGTTCTTGTAATAGACACAAAAATCAAAGAAGACAAAGAAACATGTAGACTTTGTACAGCAATCAAAATCCAAACTCACGAAAACATGATCAACTTTGTTAGTAAATAAACACTTCCTCTGGATGTATTAATATATAGAAATTCTTGTTTATATACATGTCTTCACAAATGCTGAGGAGTGGACACATGAGAAATCTAAATACTGAGTTCTGTCTTATTTTTCTTTTATTTAAAATATTCCCTGTATATAGGCTAATTTCTTTTAGATAACTTTAATATTTCTTAAACCTTAAGCACAGAAACTACTTGCCTGGACCATTAAGTACACACACACACACACACACACATTTTTCTCAAACTTTCAAAAACGTGACATTTTAAGAAAGCTATTGCTGTAACAAAATGCATGTTCACAAAGAACATCAAATTTAAATCACATTGATTAGTTCTTCTTGAGGGAATGCTATAAGGACAATGTTTTAAAGGTTTTTCTGAAAGTCTGGGGATTATAGGTTATAATGGAGGAACGCCATGTGAATTACCCAATCTTTTTGTTGTTGGTTATTCCAATAGAATTCCTCTTTCCTGACTAGTTCAAATTTTCCGACACATTAACCACAGAGAACTGACAGTTACAGATCACAACTGGTTGTGGCCATAAAATAAAGACAGTGGTTTCTTTCTAGTCCAGTGTACATTGTAAGGGGACAAAGGTGAGTCTATATACGGCACCTGCATACTGTGACCACAAGCCCTAAGTGTTAGATTTGAATGTGTACAACCCTACTGGGTATCCATTTCTGTATATAAAGGAACACCCATTTACCCCTACTAGTGTTACCTTAGAATAGTGGTTTTCAAACTTGAACTGCATCAGGATCACCTAGAGCACCAGGGACTGGTTTAACGGAAGACAATTTGTCCATGGAAGGGGGCAGAGCGGTTTTGGGATGATTCGAGCACATTACATTTATTGTTCACTTTATTTCTATTATTACATTGTAATGTATAATGAAATAATTATACAAACCTCTCTGCCAATGATAATCTGTATTTGCAGCTGCTCCCCAGTGCTAGCATCACCACCTCAGCTCCACCTCAGACCATCAGGCATTAGATTCTCATAAGGAGCGCACAACCTAGATCCCTCACATGCAGTTTACAGTAGGGTTCGTGTTCCTATGAGAATCTAATGCTGCTGCTGATCTGACAGGAGAAGGAGCTCAGGTGGTGATGTGAGCGATGGGGAGCAGCTGTAAATACATCTTGCTCGCCGCAGCTCCCTTCCTGCTGTGTGACCCGGTTCCTAACAGGCCATGGACCTCTCTCAGTCAGCGGCCTGAGGGTTGGAGACCACAGACGTAGAGGCTTGTTCAAATACAGATTGCTCACCCCCACCCCCAGAGTTTCTCATTTAGTAGGGCTGGATTGGAGCCTGATAACTGATGCTTGTAGCAAGTTCCCAGAGGACACTGCCGTGGCTCTGGAGGACATACTTTGAAAACTATTGCCTAAAGTATAAAGCAAATTTGACTATTTAAATAATGCTGAATCTGTTCTTCAAGAGGAAAATGGTGGTTATTTTCCAGGGAAACACCACTGTTTCCTGCCTAGCATGAGGGAGTGCATGGTATTTATTATAAAACTCTACTTCGGAGTTATGGGCTCCATTGTTCTATATTCTGGACCCTGGTCATGATGTGTGAAGCAATAACAGTAACAGATTTTCCTGGCCTATGTTCTTTGGTTCTATTGAGTCTATTTCTCTACCAAAAAATCATTTTAAATAAAGAGCATGCAGGTTTGTGCTGATTTACATGAAGGAGCTCCTCTGTAAGTGCCTAGGAGAGTAAACTATTACAGATATCACATAGATTAGAAGCAAATAGCGAAGCTACATTTAAGACTTGGGGGGAAATTCTTATGGAAGAAAAAAAAAAACTTCTAGGTGTACCCAGAAGTTTTCAGTATCCATGATTGTCTATGTCTTGGGTTCTTTATATCAAGGTAAAAAAAAAAAATCTGACATCTATGACGTCCTGTTATAGATTGTGTGGAAAGTGTGCCTAACCTGGATCAATGTTAACTGGGACAGGAAATCTGAAATTTTATACTTGGGTCAGTTAAAAAGAGAAGATAGATAGTCACCTTTGGCCACAGTCATCAGGGCATTCTCCTAGCTCCACTGGCGGGGAGAATCTATCCCGAATTCTAATGCCCTGCCCTCAGACCAGGGTCTGGGCTCCTGATTCGTTTCTACTGCTCCTCCACAGAAACGGCTGGTGACTCAAAACTATGTGTGTAAAACTGCTTCTGCCACAGGCTGCTTGTCCACAAAAGCAGCAAAGCGCCTTCTATGGAAGACTGCAACTTCTGTACGGGTCTGTAAAGAAGAGACCCATTTCAATCAAAGATGACAGATTATGGGGTAAAATAACACGTTTAGTTTTTAAGATTCCATATTGACAAGCTTCCATTGTTAAAAAAAAAAGTTTGGGGTGTTGACACAGAAATATTTTTTTAAATGTCTCCCTCTACTGATATGCCTCATTACATTATTTATTCTCTTCTCTCAAAAATATACTATCTCATCTAATCCTCACAATAACCTGCAAGATATGATCAGCCCCATTTCACATCTGAAGAACATTAAGTAAAATTATTTGACTTAAGTTGTAATTAGTAAGTGGCAAACTCCAACCTAACTCCTGACCCCAAAGTCAGTGTTGTTTCTTCTCCACCCTGGCTTCCCATTTCTAATTTTTATTTTAAATTGAAGTAGCATATGCTAACTTATATACGGGTAAGTATTTCACAAATATAGCATCTAGTATGGGAAAATATGTATTTGAGTTCCTAAGCCTTTTCTGTGAATTCTAAAATGTAAATGTCTTGCACATCGATCTTACCTACTGCTAAAAAAGCTTACCGTTTTAATAATCACTGAACTTCCTAGTGCAACACCATGGTTGTAATCACATCTGATTATAGAAATGCCTTGTTCCTGGAAATAATGAGTGCTGAATAAGTAACTAATGTTTATTCCATTAAAAGCCTTTTAACGTTTATTCCATAAGGTCTATCAGTTTAGAGTTTTTAATTGAAAAATACAGTACATTTTTTTGTACGTCCAAAATTCCTTCATCAGAGGAACCCTATCCCCCCTATTCCACAGAAATCCTGTTCATTTCATGAAGAGGGGTTAAGAGTAGGGAGCCCATCCTTCTCCTGCACAACAACACCAGCCCTGAAGGTGGGCACATAGCATAGATTGGGCCAATCAGACTTCTGCCAGAGCTATAGGAAAGATTTTTGGGAGTGAAGTGCCAACTGAAGGGATGATGTGGGTTTGAGGCTGGCAACTGCAATATTATTACCAAATGTAAAGTTTATCTGAAAAATGAGACCCGGCTAGGCTAAGTGGTAAACAGAATAAGCACTATCATTTGAACCTCCAGATCCAACCGCATTTTCTTGAGCTTTCCAGATTTGAGACAAAAGTAGTTTCCTTATTTTGTTTAAGCTAGTTTGATTTGAATTAGTACTTATAAAGTACTAATACAAAACTCCTTCTAAAATATTTTATTCCTTTAGACTTTCTATATTGAGACTATCGAATGCAATCCACTGTATAGCCTAATGTGTAATCTATCACATATATTACAATCTATTAGCCTCAACTGTAAAATGGGAATAATAAAGTATCTACTTGGAAAAGCTTTATGAAGAATAAATGAGCTAAAGCACATAAAAACACCAGCTGCTATGCTTGGCATTCAACAAATATAACTGGTCTCTCCTTTTCTCAACTGTCTTCCAAAACAACAACGATAGCAGGCAATATTTGAGTGCTTCTAGTTCTAAGCGTTTTTTTGTGTGTTAACTCATTTAATGCATGCAACCACCATGAGGTAGGTACTCCAATTAACTTCACCTTATAGGGGAGGAAAAGAAAGTGCAGAGAGGTTCTGTAACTCATCCAAGGATATACACATTGTGGAAGAGCTAGGGTATAAATTATCATATTATGCAACCAACTGCTTGCATGTAAAAGTCTCCTTTTATATCACTTGAAATTGCTCTCCTTTTATTAAATAGTATTTTTATCACATATTATGATATTTTTTATCATATTACTAAAGGCTTTTAAAGACAGATTCTTTCTTGACAAGAAAAGTCCTGTTTTCTGGATTTCATTTTCTCTTTGCTGTGAGGCTGTTAACTCTCACCTCTCCTTATGTCACTAAACCTGTCTTCAGAAAATCCTTCCAAGGTTTAGTTTTTCTACTCTTCTGTGGATTAGCAAACAAGCTCATCAATCTTACTGCACATTTAATACTGAATAAAGTTAGGAAAGTTCTAAGTGCAGATCTAAGAGGCATAATATATTTAGTACAAAAGTTTTATGATAATTTGGAGGTTAGAAGCTTTTTCTGCTTGTCTTATGCAAAGTATAGCATCAATGTATTATTCATACATACCTATGTTCTATTTTTTAAATTATTCCTTAAAAGAAACTCATAATTAGCCATAACAGCAGCTAATGTTTACTGAGTGCTGATAATGTGCCATGCACCCTGCCAAGCATTACCCTAAGTATTTCATTTACTCATAACTGCCGTAAGTATTATAAAAGACCAGTAACAGCCAAGGAAGCTGTAGTCCAAGAACACACAGGAAGCAATGGGAGGACAGAGCTAGCTCATCGTGCTCTTCATGCATTCTGTGAGGACAGGAGCCCACCTGGCTTACTCTGCACGCTCTCCTGCCACCTAACACAGTTCAGGGCACCCAGGAAGCACTTAAATATTTAATTTTAAAATTGCTCTTTAATAAAAGGAGAGCAATTTCAAGTGATACAAAAGGAGACTTTAACATGGGAGAGGCAAGTATTGTGTAGAAGGGAAAAAGCTTTTAAAGGCAGATTCTTTCTTGACAATTTCTGGTAACTTCTTTAGTCCTAAAAAATCCATATTGTCACTAGGATACAAATTTCCCTTCCCCTTTTCATCAGGCTGATTTGCATGCTCTATTCAACTAAAAAACAGCCAGGGATACCAGAAGCTTAGTATCTCTGGCAATGAGAGGAAGAAGATGATCAGAAAAACAGCGAGTCAGCCATAAAATAAGTTTATGTTTATTTTATAATTCAATTTAATCTTCTTTACCCTCATTTTTATTTTAATATTATGAGCAATATGTGCCATTATGATAGCTATTAAGGGTGAATGGATTAATTAAAACTATAATTATCTGATAAGACTAGCATACTGTCTAATCTGATTTAGGGCAAATTCATCTACTTCAACTAAAAATACTGGACAGAAAAAAAAAAGTGAATAATGAAATAAAAATTAACCCTGGAAGTCTTGTTTCCACTACATATTTTCTAAATAACCTAAGGTATCATTTAAATAAAAGACTCATAGTGTGTTTTTAATTTTTATTAATAAGAGTTCTTAATACAAATAAATTTAACTTGACATTTAGAAAAAAAAAGATTTACTCTCTAAGGTTTGTTCATAAGGAAAAACCTGTTCTGTACATTTTAACCTCCAATTTTAATGCTTAACATCATAATGCTTTTAAGTCTATAACTTAATTTTAGCTTTAATTTTAATAATTCTGTCTTGTTGCATCTGGCTAAAGAAACCATCAGGTAGGAAAAAAGCAAAAGACTAATTAAAATGACCTGAATAAAAAACCTTACTAAAAAGCTTTTTAAAAGCCTTTAAAACAACCTAAAAATTAGAATACTTTTGGCAGAAAAATTAGCAGCTATGAACAAAATTAACATTACATAATATTTTATCAAAAACTGCATTACAAATATTATGTTTTACATATATTAGAGTGATTTAGAAGATAGTAAATGCTTATTTATAGCAAGCATACAAATCTTTTTATTAAGAAAACTTTTTAATATCATTTAGCACTTTTGGGAGATTCTGTTCCCAGTAAATGACAGGAACACAATTTAGAAGATGAAGATGATAAGTGATACATTTTTTAATTAGAGACCTAAGCAAGGAAGTCTTGTCTAATAGTCATGAAATTCAATTATAAGCATTTATAAGAACTCAGGATAAAACAGTAACTCTTTTCCCCATCAGTATATATGCTTGGCATCAGAAATCATACTATGAGCAAATACATAGTAAATTCTTGAAAAAAACAGCTCACTTTAGAATAAGTGCCAACCTAAATTTTTTATTCTTCCCAACACACTATTTCTGTCTTTCTTCATTTTAATAGTATTTTCTCCTTGGTTGGTGGTGTGTTACTGCTTCTTAAAGCCCAATCATACCCAGCATAATCCAAGGTCATCAACTTCTCTGCAGCTGAAGTGAACTACAAATAGCCAAAAGAAGACTTGACGCATTTCAACAGAAAACTGTCCCCTCTACTCAGCAAGGCAGAAGCCCCATCTCTAAAAAACTTATCCAAAGTTACTTTAAAATTAGTCCTATAAGTCCAATAGTATTACATTATTGCTGTCTCCTTGGTGTGAGGGCAAGTTCAAATCTTAAAAGTACATATTAAAATTTCCAAATTACATTACTCTGGAAACATAATTGAGTTGAAAATCTTATTATATTGGGATAAAGTTTCTTCTGTTCCTTGTATTTGATATGAAATCTTATACCCAGTCACTGAGACACAAAGAGTGTAGGAAAACAAGGAGAGTAATTATACTGTACACAAGCTTCTGTGAGCCACGACTCACAGAAGGACTCACAGAGGAACTGTCCATACAAACTCTAATGTCTTCTGAATTCAACCTAATATTCTAACAGAGTTGTAGGTAAGTGATTTCAGGAAACTTGTAATTAGGAAATGAGTATGTTTAACTGTGGATACTGCCAGAGGAATAGGAAATCCCAATGTTGTGACTGCTACCACTCAAGAGTAGCTCAGCCTTGACCCTATCCATAAAAGGCAGGGCTCCTTGGTAGCAGTGGTTCTCTATCTCTAACTCCTGGGAGGTGCACTTCTCAACACAGAGCCTATCACCTTGAATTTCCATTTGGCAATAAGTGGGAAGATTGTATTTAGCTCAGTGAGAGTATGATCAAAAATAAATACATAAACAGAGGTAAAAGTAGGAAATGAATACAACCTCCAATAAAGTAAAACTTCCCATAGAGCTGGTTGAAGAGATAAAACCTATTTGTAAGTAAATAGTCAAAAAAAAATAAGATACATCCCTATTTTTGGTTTCATTCAAAAAAGTCTCCTTCATTCTTGGCAAACTAGCCATGTGGTATGTATATGATCTACTTCTTTTTAATTACACTGCATTTAGCTATTAAAAATCGTTCCTTAACAAGGACTTTTTAACATTAAAAAGTCTAAATGTTTATAATAAATACTGTATTAAAATATTTTAATATTTACAATTGGAAAAATGTCAGTTTTTCCAGTCAGTCATCTCAGTGCTACTTCTTCAATTTCATCTTCTACAGAATCAACTGCTTTTACTGCTGGTTTATTGTTTGCATGTTTTAATCGGTGTCTATTTGGATTAAAACTTCTTCCTTCACTGAGGAAAAAGTCTTCATCTTCATCATGGTCTCTACCCCTGCTGCTTTTATCCCCAGGGAGAAAATTTAGAGGGTCAAAGTCTCCTTTGCTGGCAGCCAGAGAATTTGGGTCACTGCTTTTAGAAGAAATGGTGCTGCTGCCGCCACTGGCACCAAATAGCTGTTCCATCAGATTAGCTTTTTTCTCTTTCCTTGTAATTAAATCTACACTGTCTTTACTAAGTTTTTCCATACTGTTTCTTTGGAAATCCAAAACTCCACTTTTATGGCTAAATAAATTTGACTTCTCTGATGTTTTTGCAAATGAAGGCACATAGCTACCAAATACAAACTCATTTGGAGAGGCTGGACTTCTAGTATTTCCTGGATTCTGACCCTCTCCTTTTGGAGTTAAAAAATGGGTATCTTGCAAATGATGCCCATTAAATAATCTCTCAGAGGACTCCAAGAACATGTATGTTTTGGGGCTTCTCTCTGGGGAGTACAGTTTTGATTCTAAATCAGGTAGCAATGGCAAAGGAGGACATTTTAGATTCCGAGAATCTTGGACTTCTCTGCTGATTTCATTCAGTTTAGCAAGTAGCATTTCCCTCTTCAGTCTTTCTTCTTCCTCTTCTTGCAATTTATCAATATTTTGAATTTGATACATTTCCATTTGGTACCTTCCAGTTTCCAACTCTGGCTTTTCTTCTTTCTCCAGTAAAGATGTCTTTTCTTTTTGCTTTTTATCAAGTTCTTCTCTTTCCCATTCTGTATGAAATCAAATTTTTAAAATGGAATTTTATAACAGTCAATATTTTTTAAATAGGAAAACTCAACTACCACCTTTAAGAAACAATCATCTTCATCTAATTTGGGTATTATAAGTACAGTGAGAAAGGACATCATGAATTTCATTTCTACACTTGATATTGTATATATATATATAATATATTTAACATATATTGCATTTAAGATTCACATTTATAGAAAAAATTTTGTTCTTCAAGATAGGGGTGGGGAAGAAGGTTCTCTGCTTATTTTTTTTAAAAACTAATATAGTGCTGTATCCTGAATGGTGGGTGGTGGGATGGATGAATAGATGGAGCAAAAACTTTTAAGCTTAAAAATAAATTAAAATTTTGGATGTCATATCCTGACAGAAGATGCATTAACCTGATTCTAATTAAGAGAAAACTTCAGACAAACCCAAAATGAGAAACATTCCATTTTAAAAAATGGGTCTATATTCACCAAAAATGTTAATCTGACCATATATATATATAAAAAATATAAATATAAGCAAAAACAAAAAGCTCCTCCAGATTAAAGGAGACTAAAGAGTTATGGAAACTAAATGTAATTCATGATCATGTCCTGCATGCAAGAATCAAGAACAATATTGTGTCAAGTGACAAAACTGTAACATGGATGGTAGATTAGATAAATGTGTTATATCAAATACATTTCCTTAAGTTGAAAAGTATATTGAAATAAAAGAATGCCCTAGTTTTAGAGAAATATACATGGAAATATTTAAGGGTATAAGCATGAGATATATAACTCATTCTTAAATATTTAATAGTCCTTTGGTTATTCTTACCACTTTTCTATAATTTGGAAATTATTTTCAAATGAAAAAGTTAATATTAAAATATGTAAGAACACTACAAGTATGGTAACTTTCTTAAATGGCATACATTCTCACTAACATCAGAAATTATTCCATATAGACTCTAGAAAAAAATTCAGTCAAAAGGACAAAGAGAAGTGATAGTCCTCTGCTACCTTATTCCTTTTCCTGTTACCTAGATAGAACTGACCATCATACCTAATTTTCTATTCTGTAGATTAACATGTGAAAGCATCTTGCTCTGTGCATTAGCCAACAGTGATGTAAATATAGCATGTATTTAAACTGTTATACTGCTTATATATACTGTGTATATAAATATCTACAAAAACACATACACACATATATGTATAAACATACCTACACACACACAAACACACTCTCTCTAATTTAAGCAACAACGGGTCATGACTTTATGTTCCATTAACTTCAGCTCAAGGGAAAAAAAAGGGATTTCTCTGTAAGCAGCTATTATATAACCAATAGAATACATTCAAAAGATTAGAGTCTGGGGTCCCTCTTGCCCACACCTTTAAGACATTTTATCCAGACAGAAATTAATTTATTCCTGAATTTCATTTTCATATCTGAAACTCTGTGAGTTGGTTCACTAAACTTCCACATTAATGGCTGAACACGTTAAAGATCTACATTACACATTAAAACCAAAGAAAAATTATAGGAATATATTCAGAACCTCATAATTCATTGATTTTTATGCATAAGCTAGTCTGTGGACTAGAGATTGTCAAGGCCAAGTCAATAAAGAGGACTGTCTTTCAATTACATCTTCATTAAGCTTTAGTTAACATACAAAGAATTTTTTTTCCTTCATCTGAATTTTCTAAAGGTAACTTGTCCTTATTCCTTAACACCAAATAGTAACTTACAGTCTTCAATTTTTTTCTTTCCCTGATAACTTTATGCAAACATTTGTGACTCCTGATACACCATCCACCACCACTGCATCAACCTTTTCTTGTTCTATACAACCAATTAACAGTTTAGCTGGAAGATATTAGGGGAGGCTAACCCTTTCTTTCCCAAGGAATCTCATCACTTCCTTAAATAAACTCTTTTTCTTACCGTCCTCCAGCTTCTCAACCTCCTGTTTTACAATATGGAGTCCTTGATCTTTAACGAATTTTTCTTCTCTTTCCACAATTAGATTTAGCATCCCTGCTTCTCCATGCTTATCTCTTTCTTGGGGTTCCAGGTCCTATTATACATTTTTTTTTAAAATGCAAGTTCACATATAGAAAACAGGGAAAAACTATTTAAACATCATAGATTTATTTTCCAATAAGCGTGATTACCAACTAAGTTAAAAATTAAAGCAAATTTTCAATTAATAAATCAAGAAATCACAAGTTACCACCCTTTGAAAGATGCTTCAAAAATACATAGGATTTCTTACTTTAGTTAAAATTTTAAAGAAACATCTATAAGACACATTAGAACCAATACAAAGTAAAGCCAATACCCTAAATAAAATTCTGAAGAGACAAGTTTTATAAGTATCCTTGTTTTGCACATTTTCACAACAAAACCTGATTAATTCAATTAACCAGAAATGGCTATTAACCAGCTATGGTGGCCAACTGAGATGTTGTTGTACTATATCAGACAGTGATAACTGCATTGAATCTTTCCAGTTTATATTTAATACTATGTCCAAAGCCTCCAGTTAATAAATTTTATAATATTCAAATCAAATCAGTGTTATAAACTTAAAATTCCTTGTTTCTTATGGCCCCTTTCAAATATGTGTGTGTAATTTTTCTTAGTAAATGTAAAATATCTATTATTAGTAAAGACTTGTCTAGTAGAGCATTGTACCTTAGTATCCATTTTACCTTCTTCCTTTTAGTAACAATCTCCTGAGTTTTAGCAGGACATAGGGTTGCTCTGCTGAAGACTACATTTGCTAGCCTCCCTTGCAGCTAGATAGGACCAATGGGAGGTGAGTGGAAGTATGCGTGCAACTTCTGATCACATTTATACAAACTAAAACTGCTTGCCCTCCACTTCCTCATTCCCCTTTCCCACAGGGGTGGTGAGCCAGTTCCAACCACGCAGAAAAGGCCTATACTCTAAAATAGAAGGTCAATAAGATAGGAGATGACTACCATAGAATAAAGCAGTCTACCAATCTGGGATTACCCACTGACTTCAGTCTATTACAAGAGAAAGAAACTTGTTTCTTACTTAAGCCACTATATTGAGTCTCTTTCCAATAGCAACTTAGCCTACACTCTAACTAAACTATTATTTGCTGAGGCCCTTTACAGTGGGGTGGGCTCAGTCTCAAGAGCTTTATAAACTTCGTGATTAGTCATTACCACAATCCTGAAAAGTAACCCACCCCCATTTTACAGATGAGAAAACTGAGCTCCAAGAAGTCATACAATTAAATGTTAGAATCAAAATTTAACTAAAAAGCCATTCTAACTCTAACTCTTTTCACTATACCAGGTTGCTACTTCTCCTGCTGAATCTTAATGTATAAAGACCAATATTTTTATCCTTTTAAAGTTAAGAATTACTTTGTCATTCTACACTTTATCACTTCATAGAAACAAACATTGTAGTCTCAATGATACTGCAAATACAGAAAGAAATACACTTAGCAGATACAACTAACTTGTCTAAATTATAAAACAAAAATAAATAAAGAAACTAGAGTACATACAGGAACCAAATCAGTCCATCCTTTCTGTTTTATACCACAAGAAGACATCTCAGGGTCACTTGGAAACTTACAAGGTACAAAAACATTGTATTATATGAAATATGCTGTATCCCTGATATACTGTTTTCTTTGTAGTTTAAATTATAAACGCTAATGATAAAACCCTCTTAGAGAAATAGACTTTCCAGTGATTCACTATGAAATTCCTTTTAAATGAAGGTCCAACACAAACCCGCTGAATTCCACTTTAATTTAAATAGTATAAAGTCAGAATCTACTGCAATTACCTTGTTCAATGTTCTGTAAAATTATCCTATATAGGCGGCCAAAAAATATTAATCAAATTCTAACAAATCATTTAAAAACTACAATTTGCTTTTAAACGTAAAAGCATTGAGAGTTTTCCAAGACTATCTGGGTAGATAAAAGGTAAGAAATTTAGAAAGAAAATTCTTCTCTTCTACCTCCAACCCAGAAGGTACAATAAATCTTTCTGAAGCCCCTGAAAGATGCAATGTCAACTAAAAGAGTCAATTCAAAGGAATTTTATGAAATACACAGATGTTATCTGTTTCTCTTTAAAAGGCTAGTTGCATATTCACACAGATATAGCACTAACTTGATGTTTGATGTTGTGTTTTTAGGAATAACTTCAAACCTAGAGTTTGACACATAATCATATTGCTAAACTCACCAAAGTAAGATGTTCTGGTTCTTCCCATTTATTTTCATAATACATAATTGTTTGTGGTGTTATAGGAAATCCTTCCACCTCTAAGTCTTCAATGGTTTGTACTCCTTTTGTACACAGGTCTGTAAAGTCACTCTGGCATGCAGCTACCATGAAAATTATAAAAGAATTTTTCTAATCATATTGAACAATGCTAAGATATATGGAATTCAACTGGTATATTCACCACCTAAATGAGATAATGCATGTTTTGCTCAGCCCAATGAATACTCACTGTTACTATCTTTGTTTCTAGTATTTATTGGCAATTATTGATTTGGGGACAATTCTGACTATAAATGCTATAAAGTTTTTATAATTATAAGTTTTAAAATTTTTGCAATTCACAGAAGAGGGAAATTATACCTTTGTTAAAAAAAAAATAAAGCTATGCATAATAATACAAAGTATTTATGACTGAAATAAAATAGTATCTGAGATTTGCTTTAAAATACTCTAGAAAAAAGTAGAAAAAATAGATGAAATAAAATTGATAGAAAGTATAATTGCTAAAGCTAGGTGATTAATAAATGAAGGTTCATTATACTGTTCTCTCTACTTTGGGGTATGTTTATATATTTGCATGTAAGTTTTTTCAATTACAATAAGAAAATTTCAAAAAATTATGTAAAGTATAATTTTTCCCCTCTCTTCAGGGGAAAAAACTGAGAAAGTTAAAAGGATTTCTGAAAATTAACCATAAAAAAATTTAAGTTGTAAAAAATACATTTAATTTAAATGTATTTCAATGAGGTTCTTTCCTTTTCCTTCCATTTCAGAATTAATTTATTGTATTATTAATAACTAATAGCTATAATATCAGTTTTTCAACAATAATAGCTACTATACCATTTTTTCTTGATGTAAGTTCTTTTTCTTTCTTTGGAGAGCACTTCGGCAGACGATTAGAATATATGTTTTTTATATCCAGTTCTCTCTCCTTTTCCTGAAAACAAACTCAATATAATTAAAAAAGTAGAGTCTCAGTTTAAAACAAAACAAAAACCCTCACTTTGTGAACTAGTTTTTTTTTTGTTTTTTTTTTTTACTATATTGAAATATACCTGGCTTAGCTTCCTTTTTGTAACTACCAAACTACAGAATGGAATGTCTCTAGTACATTTAGCTTAGGGTAGACCAATTATTTTCCCTAAAAAGTCCAGTATGTTCTGGCAGTAAAAAAAATATTAAGGCAAACTTCATTTTCTACCCATTCTTACCTGATAGAGCTAGTATTATCTTAACTGTCATCAAGGTTTAGCCACAGAGACAGAATTTAGTTAGCATCTCTCAAATACAGGTTTTGAATTATTGATGAGTTAAAAATTAGACCACTCTTTTAAACACAGGCGTTCTTGACCATTTGGGGGCTATGGCTTTTTCTGAGAATTTGATTAACAAAAAGAAAACTCTGTAAGATAATGCATAATTTTGTACAATTTTGCACAAAATTTCCACCCATCAACGACCTCTAGCTAGAATTAAGAACATTTACTTTAACAAAATTAAATAATTTGAGTGTTTCGTCTAAACACTGTGAAAATAAAAGGAATTATTTTAGACAACTTTAAAAATAATGAATCATGGGGTGAGCTGAGGAAGAATACTAGGTTATTCAACCATGCAGCACAGAAAAATTCTAGTTACCATAATTTTCTTCCAGGATTTTACAATTTATGTCAGTTACGTCATTCCTATTAGTGTATTCAATGTTTCACTTTGTTACAGTGTATTAACAAAACTTTTCTAAGTGTCAAGATAATATTAGAATTTTGTAAATTTTATTGTACCAATTTACAAATATAAATAGTAACAGTGTTCTAAAATATTTGGTTTTCATCTAATATGTATTACAAGAAAAATAATGCAATTTAAAATAAAGTGCTTACCTTTAATTTGTGATACAGTTGTTGTAGCTCCTTTTGAAGAAGCTTATTTTCATCATGAGCCTCATATGCCCTTTTCCTTTCAGCAAGCAACTGTCGTTGGAAACTGTTAGTACTCAGCTCAAGGTTTTTCGATAGTTCCTATATGTACAAACACATAAAAAACAATACTTTTTTTTTTCTTAGTAAGAATCCAACAGGAAAAACTAGCACATAGCAGTGTCAAAATGATGTTTTTAGTGGTACTGTACAAGACATAAAATCAGGCTGGGCTTAGCGTTCATAACATATAATAAACTGGAAAATAGATTTATCGACAATTTAATAAGGTACCTCCCCTATTATTACTTTCTTTATTTTTCACAATAATTTGTAAATAAATTCTTAAGCATTTATCTGAAGCACACATGGATAGACATTTAAGTTGAAAGCAAAAGACAGCCAAACACAGGCTTTCAAAACTCATTGCTTAAGCAAATAATTGGAGACCAAGACATCTAAAATTATACAGTGCTATTCAAGGCTCACAGAATACCTTGTAAAACATCTCTAGATAAAAACAATAGCCATTTTCATGGTCTTCAAACATGTTCCATGAGGTTTATGAAAGAATTTAAGTTAAAGTATTTTCTTTTAAAATAACTTAAGTTGTTAAAACACCATTTCTAACTACTGGATTTTAAAAAAGGCTTTTATATATATAAATATTTATTACAAATGAAATAAATATTTATTTTAAAGTATTATGAAATCACAAAGAAAAATATAAAATAAAAAGCAGTTAAAATTCTATTACACTGTGATAATCACTGTCAACATTTTGGTGTCTATAATTTGAGACTTTTATATATTTTTCTCACTAAATATACATATGTATGTATCCCCCAAAATTCAGTAATAAGAAACCAAACAGCTCAGTAAAAAATGGAGGCAATATTTGAACACATAATTCACCAGAGAAGATATACAGAGACAAATGGGCACACTGAACAATATTTCAATATCATTAGCTATAAAGGAAATGCAAATTAAAGCCACAATGACACAATACTACTTGTCTATTAGAATGTCTAAAACTAGAAAAACTGAGCATACAAGATGTTGGTAAGGAAGAGCAGCAGCCAGAACTCTCCTACACTTTTGGTGGGAACGTAAAATGGCGCAACCATTTTGGAAGACAGTTGGGCAGTAAAACATGCACCTACTATATAACACAATCATTCCACACTTAGGTCTTTACCCTAGGGGGGCAAAGGCCTGTGCCCATACAAAGAATCCTGCATAAATGTTCTTAGCAGCTTTATTTGTAATATCCAAAAACTGGAAACAACCCGAATGTCCATCATTTGTTTATCCATCAACAAACTAATGCATAAACAAAATGTGGTATAGATCTATACAGTAAGGGTATTTACTACTCATCAATAAAAAAGAATGAGCAACCGATACATGTAACATGTTTGAATCTCAAAATAATTTTGCTGAATGAAAGAAGACAGGCATAAAAAAATATATATTGTATATATACTGATTCCACTTATATAAAATTTTTGAAAATGCAAGCTAATTTTACAGGGATAAAAAGATCAACTGGGGATTAGTGAGCAGGGATTGGCAAGAGGAAGGGAATACAAAGAGACATTAAAAAATGTTATTCATCAAAAAAAGCACTAAAAATTGAAGTTTATAAGTTAAAAAAATGAAGTTTCTGGGTTGATAGACATTTGTACAATTTTAAGCCTTTTGAAAAGGATAACCAAAATGCCCTCAGGAAAGGTTGTAACAATTTACATTCTCTTTGAAAGTTGAGGAGCCTTTATTTCACCTCATTCTTGCAATAACTGGATATTGTAATTCTTTAATCTATCAGATTGGCAAAAAAAAAGATATAATTATTTTAACTTGTATTTCTTTGATTACTACTAAAGTTAATTTTCATGTTTATTGGCCATCCATATTCTTTATGAAATGTGTTTAAATGTATTAGAAATCTAAAATACAATGACAAAATGGGGGAAAAGCAAATTGAAAAACAAAACAAAGCTAAGAATGTTCAAAATTGAAGATATAAAGAGAGATATCGAATTGGAAAAACTATTGTGACAAAGATTGGATCAGGAAAGAATCATCAAAGAATGCTAAATTTTGATGAGAAACAAGATATTTACATATTTTTAAAGCAGCTCCTCATAGACTGTTTATTGGTTTCATTGTAAGAGGAAGAACAGTATATATAGTAGACAAATAGACTAACATTTGGCCAAGTGATCAAAATTAACATTACCAATGAAGGCCAGGTGAACATCATGTGCCTCTAGAAGTGGTATCTTTTTTTTTTTTTTTTGAGACAGTCTCGCTCTGTCGCACTGGCTAGAGTGCAGTGGCATCATCGAAGCTCACTGTAACCTCAAACTCCTGGGCTCAAGCAATTCTCCTGCCTCAGCTTCCCAAGAAGCTGGGACTATAGGCACACGCCACCATGCCTGGCTAATTTTTCTATTCTTTGTAGAGACGGGGGTCTTGCTCTTGTTCAGGCTGGTCTTGAACTCCTGACCTCAAGCAATCCTCCCGCCTCGGCCTCCCAGAGTGCTAGGAATACAGGAGTGATCCTCTGCGCCTGGCCAAGAAGTGACATCTTAAGAAGGAAATAACATCTCCTATTCAATATTTGCACCAAGAAGGCAAAAACCTCAGTGTAATCACAATGAAAGATCAGAGAAATACAAAAGTCAGGATATTCTATTAAATGAAGAGAGGTAGGGGACAATATTCTTCAAAAAATGTGAATGTCATAAAAAGACAACAGAAGTATGTGGATATGTTTCAGATAAAAGAAGGTCAGAGACCTGGACAATTCAGCACAATACCTGACTCTAGACTGGATCCTATCCTGGAGAGGGAAAGTGCTACAAAAGACATTAAGTCAACTGAAAAAATTATACTGTGGACAGTAGATTAGAGGAAATTACTGTAGAAATATAAATCATAGTACAACCATAACTGTACTATAGTTAAATGAGGGCATATCCTCATTCTTAAAAAATACACACTGATATATTTAGGGGTAAAGGGCATGATGTATACAACTTACCCTCAAAAGAAAAAAATTACCCGTGTATGTGTGTATGACAAAGAGAGATCACATGAGAGAGCATGTGTGCATACTATAACATAAATGGGGTAATGTTAACAATAGATGAATCTGGGTTATGTGTATAGGATTGTTCATTTGCAACTCCCTGTAAGCTTGAAATTATTTCCATATAAAAACTTAATTTAAAAAATCCTACCCATAGATAATTTTGGTGCAAAACAGGAAATAATTGAACTTAAAAAAAAATGTTAAAAGGTACTAAAGATAATACTCAAGCTCCAAATGCTAATAACTGTCAATCTAGAACCCAAACAAGACCAACTAAAATCATCATCCAAGAATGAAGATAAAATATTTTCAAAGACTAAAAAATTTTGCCACTCAGAAGCCCTCAATGAAAGAAAGACATATTTCAGTAAGAGAGAAAATGAACCCTGAAAGAAAGAAGCAATAATGAACATGATATGCCAGAAACAATGGTAAACCTAATAAGTACTGCTGAAAAAATTAAGAAAGGTTTAAAAATAAACTAAATTACAACAGACAACAATAATATGGAAGATGACACGAGACGAGACCGGAAAAAGTGTTCTACTTTCCTAACAGTTTAAAAAAGAGATTAATTATTTCAGACTTCCTTAACTCAAGTACACTTAAAAAACTTAAGGATAAACTTTAGAAGACTAGAAATAGAATGTGTCACTTTGAAATGAGTAGAAAAACAGAGTAAAAAGTAAAAGGAAGGAGAAAAAAAAGCTGAGAGAAAAGATCATAATAATTTTGTTTTAAAGATAATACATGTAGATCCACATATCTCAGTAATCACAACAAATGTAAATGAATAACTATTCTGAAAAAGATAACCTTATATTATATTCTTTTCTTAAAAAGTTAGCCAACTGTTTACAAGCATAGAGATGAAGCATATTAACACACAAAAGTTGAAAGTACAGTAAAAGAAAATAATTTATTAGGTGAAAGTACTAGCCAAAAGAAAACTGGTATCAACTAAATAGGCTTTAAGGGAAAAAGTATTATTAGGGAGGAATAAGGAGTTATTATTTAATGATTAAAATAAAAATTCACCAGAAAAGTAAAACAATCTGGAACATGTGTCAAGTTTAATTCTGAACCTAAAAATAACAGTTTCTAAACATGCTAATTTTTTGGCAAGTTTTAACAAGGAGGCATATATATATTTACTATATTAGGAATAAAAGTGGGGAATCTAACTACAGAAATGGCAGGTATTTTAAAAATCATTAATAGTATGAAAAACTTAATGCCAACAAATACAAAATCTGAGATGAACAATTTTCTAGAAAAATATAAATTATTCCAAGTAACTGAAAAAGAACTATAATGCCTGAATCAATCTATAACTATTAAATGATGTAGTTAAGTAGAAATAAACAAAAAAGCAAAAACAAACTCCCAAATAAGCACTACATCCAGATGTTTTCAGAGGTGAAATCTAACAAATTTTAAGAAACAGATATCCCTATCTTTTAAAATGTGTAAATGAGAATGGAAAGAATGAAAAACTACACCTCATTCTTGAGAATTTTTATAATCTTGATGTGAAAACTGGATAAGGACAGCTTGAAAAATAAAATCATAGGCCATTTTTATATACAAATATTGTTGCAAAAATCCCAAATATTAGCAAAAGATATTCAGCAATGTATAAAAATTACACCACAACTAAGTAGCATCTATCTCAAGAAAGCAAAGAACAATAGTAACTTAAGATTAAAAAATATATAAATGTAATTTGTCATGTTAATTAAATGAGAAAAAAACATTTGATCAGTTAAAAGGCATTTGAGCATTTGATAAAATTCAACACAATCCATGATTTAAATCAAAAACCCTAGCAAGTTAGTAATAGAAGGAAATGTCCTCCTATATAACATATACAATACATACACACTGACAGAGAAAGATCCAGAAGAATACACACAAAGATATTAAAAATGGTAACATCTGGATGGTAAGAATGTTAAGTTTTTATCTTTTTATTTTTCTCTAATTTTTTTACAATGCACATATATTATTACTTATGAAAAAATAAAAAGAAAATTTCTAAACATGTTTAAATAAAAAATAAAATAGGTAGAAAACATATCTTACAACTTCAGAAGAGTATTTACTTCTAAGGAGGGAGAGTGGAAGGATGTCTGGAGAAAGGATACTGGGAACTCTAATGCAACATCTTATTTTTTAAAATAAGATCTAAAGTAAAAATTTTAAAAATCGAGTAAGTACATGAATGTTTTAAATATTCTTTTTTCCATATGTTCAAAATATTTCATAAGGAAAAAAATTTTAAGTGCTTTAAGAAATTAAATGGAATAGGAAGAAAGTGGAAATAGTAGCTATCTTTGGTTGGTAGGACCGGACATTTTCTCCCACTTTACTGTAAATTTCAAAATCTCTTAAGCAAATGTTTTATTTAATAATAATTCAAAAAATGTAAAAATATTTAACTTTTTTCCAAAAGGGAAATCACAGAATTATTTAACAGAGAGAAATAAAGGATTAACATAATTTGACAATTTTTCCAAGCAAAACCCAAAGAATAACCTTCATTTATTTTTTATTAATTAATAAAGCAACATATGCTTAACGATACTGCATTTGTTCAAAGAGGTGTGTAAGTGTCAGTTGTTTTCATCTCTGCTCAGGGTTGTTGCAGCTCAATTCTAAAGACTTAGACCCTTGCGTAAGCAAGGACCCTGGAGGTCATCTCATTAGTCCACTTTCTAGTCCACTTTCCTACAATATTCCTAGAAGGTTAGACATTGTGCCTTTGTACAATATTTCCAGTGGAAGAAAACTCGATAATTCAAAGGGTACTCATTATTCCACAGTTCCAATTATTAGAAAGTTCTTCCTTACGAAAGCATAGAAACCAGTTTCCCAGTAATAACTGTTAGGTTTGTATTGCCTCAAGAACATCCAAAAGCAAATTCATTTCTCCTCTTCCATGTGACACCCTCATAACATAATAAAGTAAATTACATTTTCCCTTAATCTTATCCATGATTCTATGTTTCTTCCAGTGGTTCTTATATACCAGTTTTTTGACTTCCTGGTTATTCTGTTTACTCTCCACATGTTAACTTGTTACCTAAAATTTGGTACCTATTATCGTAAGTAATCTGACCAGTAAAATTAGAGTTATTACCTCCTAGGACCGGGGCACCACCATACTTGGTTAACTATTTTTCCCTTCTGATAACTTTTAAGGAGCAAAATGAGTATAGGTTCATAAACTAAAAAACCCGACACTTTTTTTTAACTTAAATTACTTTCAAATGAGGCCTATCATATGATACCTACAAAATAAATGAAAAAAAAATTGAGGACCTAACAGTTAACCTGATTAGATTTTATCTTGCTTGTTTTGGGCCAGATTTTAAGCCTAGGAAGATCAATTCAATCTTGATCTTGTCATCCATCATATAGCTGTCCCTCCTATTTCTGAACCTATCATGAATGCTATTTTATTTCATCAATTGATCCATCTGTTCATTCTTTTAAGAAACAATAATTTTATGCCAGACAGAGTGTCAAATGTCGCAAATACAAAATCAAATAAGACTTGCTCTTGCTGTTAAGGACCCTGGTCAAATTCACTGATAAACATGCTGAAAGGGATAGGGCCTAAGATGGCACCCCAAAACATACACCTAGAAACCTCTCCAAGTTCACAACTATTTATTTACCTGCACCCTTTGGGTACAGTTATTGATCCAATTGTAAAGTTTTAAAACATTATTTTCAACCAGTCCACATTTCTCCATTGAAAAACAAACATGAAAGACTTACTATACTTACTATATACCATCTATATCTACTATATTCTAGTAGATATAATATAGTTATAGAATATAGATATATATAGTACATGTATATATTTACTATATACACGGTATAGTATAGTATGTAGTATAGAGTATAATACAGATATATAGTATAAGCCTATAAGAGAATATAGTAGATTAAGGTACCAGTCTAGCAATCCTAGGAGGGAAAAAAGTAAATAGCTCTAAGTGAGCAGTATTTTCCAAAATATATTCAAAAATTTGGTAGAGACTGGCATCGAACTTATTGATTGATAACTGCTAACATCTACCTCTGCCTACCTTTGAAAACACTGGTACTTGTCCTTTCTCACTTTCTTATTTCTAGTCTTCCTAACTCCCCAAAGTACACTAACAAAGGCTCTGAAATCTTATTTGCAAGGTTCTTCAGTCCTCTGGGGTATAATTTATCTGAATCTGGAGACTGAGTTCATTTAAATGAGCTATCATGTCTTATTATTTCTTCATCTGCTGTGAGCAGGACTAGATAGAAGCAAACTTATAATCCAATAATTACGTTTCCTCTGTGCACTGTAAGTCTGCCCTAAGTAGTGGGCCTTGTTCCTCTTGTTCTAATGAAACCTGTTTTCTTTAAAAGTGTTTGCAAGCCTTTCCTTACTCTGAGCTTTTGTCTTCCAACATAGCCAGATTTTACTCCACAGTATTTATCATAGTATTTACTACAGCACCAAAATAAAACAGATTTTAGAAGTGGTTCCTGCTCCACAAATCACATATAAAGAATTAGCTGATATGACAGACTTTGAAAAACTGATTTGTATCTTCTATAGTTCATAGATCATTTTATCAGAAGACGCTGATGAAATAACCAAAATTTCAATACGCAATTCATACTACATGAAAAATCATGAAAAAAACAAAATGTACTATTATCAGGGGAACCTATTACTCAGCTTTTAAATTATGTGATAAAATTCCAAGGATTTTACTAAAATGATAATAGAATAAAAAAGCAACAGAATGGGAGACAGAAGACTCCAATTCTAGTCCCACGCATGTGGTTCTAGTGACCTATGAGATTCTATGTGACCTACAAGAAGGCAAATAACATCTCTGTCTCAGTTTCCTCAATAGTTCAATGTTTGGGTTGGACTAGATTAGAGAGTTACCCATAGAGGTATTTCAGAGGCTGCTTCAGGTTGTTGGGCAAGTGAGTTTCTGAAGCCCTCTCTGTAGCCTAATTCACCAATCACCACCACAGAACAGTTCAGCTTTTATCTGGCTGCCTGTGAAGAACTGCCAAAATTTGAAAAATCAATGGACCAGTAGTTTTAAAACCAGTAGTTTTAAACCTTTAAAAAAAAGAACCCTTCAAGTCCACTGAGCACAATTTGAAAACCAATGCATTGAACTATTTCTATGGTCCTTTCAAACTCTACAGTGCTACCATGCTTTGGTTTGTATTTACTTTTAATTAATGTACTTTTAATATATTTGTTTATTTAATTTTTTTTTACTGATATATTAGGTGCCTGATCAGTACCAGGCACTGAGGCAGACTCATTATGAACTTATCTCTAACATTGTTAATCACCACTTGCAAAGTTTTACAGACTGGAAACAGGTTCAGATAATCTAAATGGTATATCAAATCACAAAGTTAGAATGGTATATAACCAGAATTTGAACACTGTTTGTTTATATAACATGTGTATGTATGAAATTCCAAGTTTCACTAGGAACTTAATAGGTTAAGAGGTAGGTGTTAGTTAATGACATAATTAAAATATAGACTAAATAATTTTTTATTTGACCTTGAATTCTAATCCAATAATTTCTGACTCAACTAAGTTTGCAAAGCCCATCAATGTTTTCATATTAAAGATGCTTTCATAAAAATGCAAATGCTCTAAAATCTCCCTGAATGACACTAACCACAAGAAAGGCCAATTTAATCTTGCCCAAATAGAAAAATGTAATTTTAATTACTCCAAGAAAAACTATTATCCAGCGGCATTCTTTAGGAACCTTATATTAATAAATAGCCAAAAATAATTTTAAAATACTTTATTGACCCAGGGACTTCTTCATCCAGGAATTTTCCATTAGTATACTAATGTGTATACAAAGGCTATGTTTAATGCCTTGCATCTTTTATACTACCTCAAAACAAAAAAACAATATATACATTAATGTTAAAAGAAGAACTTTAGGCAAATTAAATTTAACAGAGTTTAAATGAGCAAAGGACGATTCGCAAACCAGGCAGTAGCCAGACCAAAATAGGTTCAGAGTGACTCCAAGAGTGCTAGCTGGTCAGGTAACATTTATGAACAGAAAAAGGAAAGTAATGTACAGAAAACAGAAGTGAGGTAGAGAATCAGCTGGATTGGTTACAGCTCTGTGCCTGCCTTATTTAAACACAGTTTGAACATCTGGCTGCCTGTGATTTAGCCAAAACTCTATGATTGGTATAAGAATAGGTTATAATCTGTTTATACATCCAATTAGGTTATAGTTCACTATGTATGGAGAAACCTTTAGGCCAAACTTAAAATATGTAAGGAGGTTGCTTTAGACTAAACTTAATTTAACATTAACAAGGGAAGTGTTCATTATATTATATCTATACAATGGAATAGTATGCAGCCTTTAAAAAGCATGAAGTTGATTGTATGTGTGTAAAAAAATTATGTAAAAATCATACACACATACATAATATGTCAAGAGTGTCAAAATATACTTTTCAGTGAAAGAACCATGTATTGAGCAGTGTGCATGTTACACTCCCATCTATGGTAAGAGGGTGAAAAAAGGATAACATATATAGACATGAGCTTGCACATGTAGAAACAATTTCTTAAAAGTGATTGCTTCTTGGGAAGGGGCCTACAAGCATAACATAGAAGAGAAACTGTTTTACTGTATACCTCTTCATATTATTTGAATTTTTTAAGACCTTCTTTAGTGTTTGTATCACTTTTTCAATAGGAAAATTATCTTAAATATTAACACAAAATTGCTTTAACAATGGTTCTATCTAAATGGGCAGTTTCTAAGGATCCTGCAAAATTTATTAGTATTTTCTGATATGGTTTTAAGACTTACCCTTCAATCATAAATCTCATAATTTCATTGTAAATCTTCGCCCTCCAGAAATGATAAAAATATATATAAATAATAAAATCTAGCCAATTCTTTGGATTGTTACATAATAAAAAAGTAGCAGGATCTCAATGAATAATATTTTACTTTAGAAGCAATTCTTTTCAACACTAGGAATTTTTCATCTCTTCAACACAATAATAGATATAATAAGGACTTAATTGGGGGACATAAATATGGTTTAAACATTTTTGGCATATAAAACACTCTTGGCATATAAAAGGCTTAAAAGTATGAATTTAGACACATCATATTTCAGAACTTTCATGAAAGGCATCTCAGAAATCATTCTATTTAATTCCTCAGATGAAGCAACTGAAACCTGGGAGTTAAGAGAACTGTACATGGTCAGAGTAGTACAGGAACAGAGCTGACCTGGTTTGACCTCCACTATTCTGTCCTAATTTGCTTCATTTGTTAGGAAAAATACAGAACGGGTAGGAGAGGCAAAAGGCAGGACTTCTGGATTTGGGTTTCTGAAGGGTGAAAGGGCAGGAAAACTTTTAGAACAGATACCTAGCCTCTAGAGTAAGGTATGGCAGGAAAAGATGAAGGGAAATGGACCTACCCAGCTCAATACTAGACAGCTCAATTCTAGTTGTGAATAAACTAGGAAGAGTAAGGGAAGATAATGCTGAATCAATTCTTACTTTTGAAAATGGCTTACAGAGGGAAGAAGTATTATTTTATCACCAAGAAACACTTAAATATCTACTTGAGGGCTTCTCTTGGGTCAAAGGAATTTGAATGCCAGTCTTTTATAGGAAAATCTACTAAAAGAAAAAGTCTATTCAAACTTCCTCTCACAGTTCTATGACACTGAGCTCTATGATACTCAAACCATTCTCCCAAATCTTTAGAAATTCTTTTAAAAGTAGAGAAAGTCTTAATAGTTTCATTATGTTTCTCTGACAAAGTAAATCACTCTGTGCCAATTCAATGTTAAAAACAGAGCTGGATTTTTTTATGTACTAGATGTGTACCCTACAGTTTACTGGAGTCCTTTTAATAATTACGTACATGCTATTAACATTTATCTTTTCATAAAGCTTAGAAGATAATTTCCTATTTTATGATTATGGATTATTATGATAGTTATGATTCATTGATGATATTTGCTTTATGACACACTGTTGGTCATAGCTATGATTAATCTGCTACTGCATCCTTGGTAATGAATATAACACCAACTGTAAGTCTTCCTTAGGAGGGATTAGGACCGAATTGGTATCTTTACCTTCAGCCCAGTAAGAGGCCAGTCCCAGGCCCAGTAAGAAATGGTGCTGTTTGGCAGTCACTAAAAGAAACTACATACTGGGAAATCACTAATGAAGTTGCTAACAAAGAACTGCCTCTGTTAAGTCAGTGAGTCACAACAAGTGGTATGGAAATCCCTAATGGTCCCTGAAACAGTTTTGGGAGATCTTCAAGGTCAAAACTATTTTATAATACTAAGATAATATTTGCTATTCTCACTCATTTTCACTCATATTGTATCATGAGTATATGGTGGAGTTTTCCAAAAACTACATGACATGGGACATTATACAATGAAACCTGTCAACATTTGGAAAATCTGCATCACTCAATGAACCAATATTTTCCAAATGACCAATGCATGATGCAAAACATCCAAAGGAAAAAAAAGATCAATGGATTTTAATGTAACCGAATACAAAAAGTTCATCAATATGATTTCAAATTCTACATAACTAACCATTAATAAATCACTTGTTAAGTTTTAGTGTAATATCAAAGAAGAACATCTTGTTATCTGGAAAGGCTATTAAAATATTCTTCCATTTTCTAACTACTTTTTTTTTTTTCAATAATTGTAGATTTGTCTATTTCTCCTTTTGGTTCTATCACCTTTTCTTCACATTTTTGCAGCTATGTTGTTTGGTGCATACATATTTAGGATTGCTATGCCTTCTTGGTGGACTTTCTGTTACTTTTCTTTGTTCTGAAACTTACATTATATTAGTATAGTCATTTCTGCTTTCTTTTGATCAATGTTTGCACAGTACTTTTTTTATCTTCTTAATTTCAACCTGACTGTATACCTATATTTGAAGTGAGTTTCTTGTAGACAGAAAATGTTTGGGCTATGTTTTCTTATCCAATCTGTCAATCTCTGTCTTTTAATTGGTGTTTTTAGACCATTTACATATAATGTAATTATTGATATGTTGGAGCTTAAGTCTTGTATTTTGTTTTTTGTTTTCTATTTTGTATTCTATTATTGCCATTTTTCTGTTTCCTTTTTTTAAGGCTTTTTATGGACTACTTGTACAATTTTTAAAAGTTCCGTTGTCATTTTTACCTATAGTATTTATGACTAATCTCTTCGTATAGATTATTTAGTGGTTTGTCTAGGTATTACAGTATGTACATTGAACTTATCACAGGGTGCTACTGTCACCGTCTTACCAGTTTAAGTCAAGTGTGTCAACCTTACCTCCCTTTTTGTCATTTTATCCTCTCTCATTTGTAATGTAATTGTCTTAAACTATTTCTTCTACATACACTTAGAATCACATAGGAGTGTTACACTTTTTACTTCAACTGTCAAATATAATTTTATTTTGCTTTGTTTTGTTTTGTTTTGTTTTTAATTTTTTTAATTTCAGAATATCATAGGGGTGTACAACACTTTGGCCATACACATTGCCCCTGTTCTGCCCGTGTCAGAGCCACAATCGTGGTCATCTCCCAAACTGTGCTCCCCACATCCATTCAGTGAGAGTTTTTCCCATCCCTTCCACCCCCCTCCCGCCCGCCTGCCCTCAGATGAATGTTATTGCCCTGTGTGATGTAAGTGTTCATCAGTTAGTACCAGTTTGATGGTGAGTACCAGTGGTGCTTGTTTTTCCAATCCTGTGACACTTTGCTTCGAAGAATGGGTTCTAGCTCCAACCAGGATAATACCAGATGTGTTAATTCACTGTTGTTCCTTATTGCTGAGTAATACTCCATGGTATACATATACCACATTTTATTGATCCACTCGTGTATTGATGGGCACCTGGGTTGTTTCCACAACTTTGCAATTGTGAATTGTGCTGCTATGAACATTCGAGAGCAGATTCTTTATTATAAAATGTCTTTTTTTCTTTTGGATAAATACCCAGTAGTGGGATTGCTGGGTCAAATGGTAATTCTACTTTTAATTCTTTGAGGTATCTCCATATTCTTTTCCATAGAGGTTGTACTAATTTGCAGTCCCACCAGCAGTGTATGAGTGTTCCTATCTGTCCACATCCCCGCCAACATTTGTTATTTGGGGATTTTTGGATATGAGCCAATCTCACTGGAGTTAAGTGATATCTCATTGTGGTTTTGATTTGCATTTCCCTGATGATTAGAGAAGTTGAGCACTTTTTTATATGTTTGCTGGCCATTATTCTGTCTTCTTTGGAAAAGTTTCTGTTCATGTCCTTTCCCCATTTTTTAATAGGGTTGTTTGATTTTTTCTTGTTGATTTTCCTAAGTTCTGTATAGATTCTGGTTATCAGCCCTTTATCAGAGGTGTAGCATGCAAATATTTTCTCCCATTCTGTAGATTGTCTGTTCACTCTAGTGATAGTTTCCTTGGCTGTGCAGAAGCTTTTCAATTTGATCAAGTCCCATGAATTTATTTTTGTTGCTGCTGTGATTGCTTTGGGGGTCTTCTTCATAAATTCTTTGCCTAGGCCAATGTCCATAAGAGTTTTTCCAACGTTTTCTTCAAGAATTCTTATGGTTTCATGTCTTAGGTTTAGATCTTTTATCCATTGTGAGTTGACTTTTGTGAGAAGTGAGAGGTGTGGGTCCAGTTTCAGTCTTCTACATATGGCCATCCAGTTTTCCCAGCACCATTTGTTGAATAGGGAATCTTTTCCCCAGTGTATGTTTTTCTGGAATTTGTCAAAGATCAGGTGACGGTATGAGGTTGGTTTTATATTTGGGTTCTCAGTCCTGTTCCATTGGTCTACGCCTCTGTTCTTGTGCCAAAACCATGCAGTTTTGGTTACTATAGCCTTGTAGTATAGTTTGAAGTCTGGTAGATAGATGCCTCCCAATTTGTTCTTTTTCCTTAAGATTGCTTTGGCTAGACGGGGTCTTCTCTGGTTCCACACGAAGCGTAGAATTATTTTTTCTAGATCAGCAAAAAATGATGTTGGTATTTTGATAGGGATTGCATTGATTCTGTAAATTAATTTAGGTAGCAAAGCCATTTTTACTATGTTGACTCTGCCTATCCAAGAGCATGGTAGGGCTTTCCATCTATTTACATCCTCTGCAATTTCTTTTCTCAGTGTTTCATAATTCTCTCTATATAGGTCTTTGACCTCCTTAGTTAGATATCTTTACTTTTGTTGCTTTAAAGTTTATGTCATCTGAAATAAGGATGGCTACTCTGGATTTCTTTTGGTTTCCATTAGCCTGGAAAATTGTATTCCATCCTTTCACCTTGAGTCTGAATGCATCTTTGTGTGTAAGGTGTGTTTCCTGAAGACAACAGATACTTGGCTTGTATTTTTTAATCCATTCAGCCAGCCTATGTCTCTTCAATGGGCAGTTCAAGCCATTTACATTTATTGAGAGAATTGATATTTGGGGTAAATTTCTGATTATTCTATGGGGTGGTGTCTTTTGTTTTACCTCTTGCGTCATTGTGGAATCTGGTTTCTGGGGTTTTAGCTTTTGCATAGTTTTACATAGGTGGGTGTCTGTTGTTCTGGTTAGTGTATAATGCAGGTCTAAGCACTTTTTGCAAGGTCGGTCTGGATTTTGCAAATTCTATCAGTGATTGCTTATCTGGAAACGTCTTTATTTCTCCCTCATATAAGAAGCTCAGTTTGGCTGGATACAGAATTCTGGGTTGCCCTTTGTTTTGTTTTAGGAGACTGATGATGTCTCCCCATTCCCTTCTGGCTTGTAAGGTTTCAGCTGAGAAATCTGCAGTTAATCTGATTGGTTTCCCTATGTAGGTTACCTGCTCTTTTCGTCTTACAGCTCTGAGGAGTGCCTCTTTTGTGTTTACTTTGGTCAGTCTAATAATTATGTGGCGTGGTGAATGCCTTTTCACGTTGACTCTCCCAGGAGTCCTGTGTGCTTCTTGTACTTGGATATCGAGATTTCTGGCTAAGCCATGGAAATTTTCCTCTATTATTCCTTCAAATAAATTTTCCAGCCCATGCGAATTTTCTTCATCTCCCTCTGGGACACCTATGATCCTTATGTTTGGCCTCTTTACATAATCCCACATTTCTTATATGCTTTTTTCCTGTCTCTTGTTTTTGTGTTCTTTCTCTTCGGCTGATTTATTTAGTGCATAGGCGTTGTCTTCTAGCTCTGAAATTCTTTCCTCTGCATGGTCCATCCTATTCTTAAGGCTTTCCACTGTGTTTTGTAGATCCTTGAATGCTTCTTTCATTTCTAGGATTTCTATTTGATTTTTCCATAGTATTTCTATTTCTTTGGAGAATTTTTCGTTCATTTCTTGCATTTTTCTTGTGGTTTCTTTGTGCTGGGATTCAATTTTCTCTTGAATTTCATTGAGCTTTCTTATAATCCATAAATGGAATTCCTCTTCTGTCATTCTACCCATTTCATTTGGGTTGGTATCCATTGCTGAGGAACTGATGGTTTCTTTTGGGAGTGACTTTTCACTCTGATTTTTCATGTTCCCTGAGTTCTTTCGCTGGTTTTTTTCTCATCTGGCCTTTTGGTCCAAGAGCTGGGGGTGTTAGAGCTAGTTTATGGCCCTGTCACCAGGCTCACAATTATTGTTCCTTGGCAAAGCCAGGGAGAAGTAGTGGCCTGTATTGCCTTAGGTGTATTTTAGCAAGTTTGGTGGATCTTGGGTCATCTCTGACCTGTTGTCTTCTCCTCTTCCCAGTGGAGTGTGGTGAGAATGACTTCCCAGCTTGGGCTCTAAGCTAATGAATTGTACTTGAGGATATGAGTCCACAGCTCCCTATTAGCTAGGTATTCTGTTATGGCAGACTCTGATCCCCCAGTTGGGGTATGTGAAAGCCCCGTGTTTTGGGAGGGGCCTTGTAGCTCTTAGGGATTACTTTGACCCTGCTCCTCCTGAGGTGCACGTAGAAACACAATTTCTTTTGGCTGCAGTGTGAGAGCTGAAATGGGAAAATTCTACACAGCTCAGAGGTTGCTTATCTAGCCACATGTGTCTGCCCTTCTGATGTGCGTCTCCGCGTGATACTGGTTGATAGGGGGATCTCCAATTGTGCACGCCTTTCCACCACTAGACCCCAAGGTGAGGTGGATGGTCGCCTCTATCCCCAGTAGTCTCCACTGGGGGGATGTTCCCACGGGGAGGGGGGAGTAGTGGCCACTGGAAGCGCTCTTGGATGGCGCGAAATTCCCTGTTGAAGTGGGCAGGGTTATGTGGAGCTGCTCTGGTTCAGCCTGTGGCTCTTGAGGTATTTGGTTGTCATGAGAACCAGCAGTTATACCAAATGAGTCACTATAGCCAGCAACCTTCAAAATGAGCGATCTCTGGGATACAGGAGGGCTGGGACCTGAAGGGTGGGCACTAGGACCAGCACGTAGCGGACTTGTCAGAGACCACAGCCGGGATAGCAGGAGCAGATGGATGAGCTGCAAGCTGTTTCCAATACACAAAGGTCCTGCCGCTACAGTTCCGGGATCTCGTCCCACCTGGAACCCGCGGATGCAGCTGTCCCTGGCCACCAAAGGCAAAGCCTGTCTCGCCCGAGCGGATGAGCCCCGGGCCGGGGCGGGGCAGAGCTAGAGACGCGGCTCACAGCTCCGGGCGGGCGGCTGTAAAGATGGCTGCCACCACCAGCCTGGCGCACAGCCGGGCTCCGATCGCGCCAGGAGCACAGCTTTTCTCCGCGGGCCGCGGCAGCAGTTGCTAGCACCCTCTAAGGGCGTGTCCCGCTCTCCGTTAAACTCCTGGGCCCAGTCCCACTGACTTCCAGTGGCGCAGTGCCGGCCTGCGGGTTCCCGCGCACTGTCCCGGGAAGCTGTATCTCCACCCAGTGTGATCCCCAGCCCTGTGCGGTCTCTGTATACTGCCGCTGAGAGTTGTGTTTGGCTTTCGCGTTACTCCATCTCCAAAGGGTCTGTTGCCTTGTGCGACCGCCCTGCCCCAACTCTGGGCTTGTCCCTGACTGAGTGGATGGGGAGGCGCGTGACCACTTGGGGGGCAGGTCACGCTGCGCCGACCTGGCGAGTGCGTCCTTCCCGCGCTCTGGGCTCTATTGTGCTCCGTGCGCCCTCCGATCTTTGTGAAAATTTTGTACCTGTTTTCTTGGGCTGGGCGTTCCACGTTGTTTCTCTGTAATTCGCAATGCTGTTTTCAGAGTGAGCGGTCCGTGCTCACATGTAACCGCTGGCGTTCTTCACCTCCTTCCCTGGGAGCGGTGTGGTGGGAGGACTCTATCACACCGCCATTTTTCTAATCCTCAAATATATCCATTTTCTAACTCCTTTAGACATCTGTGTAAGGCTTAATTTTCTTCATACTTATCAACTGCAACAATATATTGTAATAGAGTGAATGCAAAAGCCGATATGAGGCCCCAGTTGTCTTCCATTAAGCCAGGCATTAAATAAATTTGCATATATATTAAATTATGCCACTCTTGTCCTAATTTATTTTTGGTTTGGAAAATACAGATTTTTTTTGTTAAAAGATTTTATAACATGCAGTGAGTTGCTTATTATAGTGAAGTGAATTAAGAAATATTTTAAAGTGTTCTCAATTTTAATTTCTAATGTGGTAAACATCAATATATATACCCACATCAACAAAACCTCAGGGGTGATGGAGAAGGTACCCTCAATAATTTTTAAGGGTATAAAAGGGTCTTGACAGCAACAGTTTGAAAACAACTATTTATTATTAACTAAAAAATGCTTTTATGCTATAAAAGATTGTGCACACGCTGTAGTTTTATTTAAATATTAAATTAATATGTATAACTATTAATATTAAAATAAATAAATATATTTAAATGGGGCTGCTATGTTGACAGGACTCTATTCAATAAATTTATTGAAGTAAAAGCCAAAATAAAAGTATAAAGTCATCTTTAAATAAGGAAGTAAGTACGCAGTCTGATTTAGCAGCCTGCCCTTTGTAGAGCTCAACAAGTTTAACCCCATCAAGTAGTTCTCCATCCCTAGTGTATGACCTGGGATAAAAGCAAACCATATCCCACAAGGTAGGCAGGCTGATTTCTGAAGGAGGAAAGACAACTGTCATGGTGGTTGTCCCCACTGATACCTTTGGCTGTTTGTCCCTCTAACCATGTATTTATTTCTAAACTACTATACTCCTAAATCACTGAGATTCTGTGCATTCTGTCACTCCTATCAACTAACAAAATAAGCCTGCACCCAAATTATAGATTGATATTCAAAGGGAAAGTTTTCACAGCTCAAATGGTTACAGATAATTTTGAAAAATGCTTCCCCCCGCCCCCCCCACCCCCACCCCCCCCCAGCACCCTTAGGAAGGAAATGCAACTAACAACAGGGATAAGAGTTGTGGCCTGAAATCCTTCCTAGAATGAGACAAGCTATAAACAAATAAACAAAGCTGCCTGCCACAAGTTCCAGCTTTGTTTTATCTTAAGATAAAACAAAAAGCCATACCAAAAGAAAAACAAAAATCAACACCATATAGACAGCCATCCTTAGGAAAGAAAAGCACAGAACTTAAAGATAGCACACGACTAGGATTTTACTGCAATTTCAAAGGATACCTAGTGCTTTCTTCGGTTTTAGTTAATTTGCAAAATGAAACACCACAATCAAGCTCCTAGCTTTCTCCCTTAATCAAGTAGTAGTATGACTATAACCTACTGAGAAGAAAAAAGACTTAGTGTTGGATGAAGTAAAATTTGAAAAACTGAATGAGGTACAAAAACAAAGGCTAAATTTCACAATAAAGTAAGAAACTCAATAGTAAATATTTCAAATTCTGGATTGATTGCTGAGATCATAAAAGATATTAATTATACACAATGCGTTTAAAACCAGAGGCTTTAGGAAGTATAAAAAGCTAAGCTAAAAAGTAGAGTAATGACCCTCAGGGTAAGTTGCAGAGGCTACCTCATTCAAAAGAGAGCTAGTATGGTATTACAGCTGAAGTGAGATTACTGATTTCAGAGAAGTAGGTTCATAATAGCATATTAAATTTTGATTCCAATATAATTTCATTTACAGTAAAAAGAAGCAGCTTAGATCTACCAACCCAACTTGAGGCATAAAGCTGATAAACCCAATACTCCTAAAACTTGAGAGTAAACTTCTAAAACCATCATTCCTTGGTGTGAATAAAACATTCATAACACCTTATGAAAATAACTTTTACAACAAAAATAAGATTTGAAATTCAAAAATAAAAGTTCAAAAGTAATTTTCTAAATTGAAAGAACCTGAGACCATTTACAATTGCTCCAAAGAAAATAAAATATTTAGGTACAAATCTAACAAAACATGTACAGATTTGTAACCTGAAAATTATGAAACAGTGATGAAAGAAATCAAAGATGACCTAAATAAATGAAAAGACATACTACGCTCAAGAATTGGAAGATTCAACATAGTAAAGATGTCAATTCTCCATAAGTTAATCTATGTTTAATGTAATTCCTATTAAAACTACATGAAGGTGTTTGTAGACATAGACAAGCTTATTCTAAAATTTATATGGAAAGGCAGAGGATCTAGTGTAGCTAAAATAGCTACAATTTTTTAAATGAAGCATAACATGAGAGGAATCACTCTATCTAAATTTAAGGCTTAGTATGAAGCCTGTAATCAAGACAGTGTGGTAACGGTGAAAGAACAGACACAAAGATCAATAGAACAGAGTAGAGAATCCAGAAATAAACCCACAAAAATATGCCCAACTCATTATTGACAAAGGTGCCAAAGCAATTCAATGGAGGAATATTTAACAAATGATGCTGGAGCAACTGGGCATCCATAGCAAAAAAAAAAAAAAAAAATTCGAACCTCAACTTAAACTTCACACCGTATACAAAAAAATTAACTCCAAATGAATCATGGACTTATATGTAAAGCATAAAATCATAAGACTTTTACAAAACATCGATTGTATACCTTAAATATATACAATTTTTATTTGTCAATTATACCTCAATAAAGCTGGAAGAAAACAACTTTTGGAAAAAGCATAGGCGAAAATCTTTGAGGCAACAGGCCAAGGACAATAGGGATATGCAAAGAATTCTTAGTCTTGACACCAAAATACAATCCATAAAAGAAAAACTGGACAACAATATTTAAAACTTCCTCTGAAAGACCTGCGAAGAGGATGACAAACTACAGACCAAGAGAAAATATTTGCAAACCACATATCTGACAAAGGATTTGTATCCAGAATACACAAAGAACACTCAAAAATCAACAGTAAAAGCACAAGCAATCCAAGTAGAAAATGGGCAAAAATATGAACAAAATGAATAGATCTACAGGTGGCAAATAAGTGCATGAAAAGGTGCTCAACATCATTAGCCATTAGGAAAATGTAAATTAAAACCACAATGAGATAGTGCTACACACCTATCAGAATGGCTAAAATAAAAAATAGTGTTAACACCAAATGCTGGCAAGGATGCTAAGAAATTTGACCACTTATACACTGCTGGCAGGAATATAAAATGATACTGCTACTTTAGAAAAGAGAATGGCAGTTTCTTACAAAACCAAACATACACTTATACTGAAAGTACACTTTCAGGCATATATCCAGAGAAATGAAAATATATGTTCAAACAAAAATCTGTACATAAAATGGTCATAGCAGTTTTATTAGTTAATAGACAAAAACTGGAAACAAACCAAATGTTCTTCAACACAATGTACATCTGTGGTACATCCATGCCATGGGATAGTACTCAGGGAATAAAAGGAACTATTGATACATGCAACAAGTTGGATGAGTAAGTTAGTGAAATCTGCCCATGTCAAAAGATTATATACCATATGATTCCATTTATATAACATTCTTGAAATGACAAAATTATAGAGATGAGGAACAGATTAGTGGATGCCACAGGTTAGAGAGGGGGAAGGCAGGAGGTAGCTGAGGCTGTAAAAGGGTAATATCAGGGATCCTTGTGATGGAACTGGTCTGTATCTTGACTGTGGTGGTGGTCAAAGAAACCTATACATGTGATAAAATTGCATAGAGCCAAATACATAACACAAACACATGTGAAACTAGTGAAAGCTGAGTAAGATTGATGGATATCAATGTATCACAACCAATTTCCCAGTAGTAATGTTATATTATAGTTATGTAATATGTTACCACTGGAGGAAACTAGGTGAAAGGTATATGGGATCTTTCTATATAATTTTCTTATAACTGCATGCCAATCTACAATGAACTAAAAATAAAAAGTTAATTAAAAAGCTTCTTAAAATCCAATATAAAAAAATTGAGGACACTATATGGTTAAATATTTCAAAGACTTATCATACAGATGACTGATTTTCATGCTCCCAAATGAGCAGCCATATAATTTACCTCCATCTACAACTCCGAATATACATGCCTATCCCCATTTTCCCTCCCTTCCTTCTTTCTCTTCTCTCCCCACCACCCAATCAACCCCTTCATAACTAGCTATAAGAAAGAACTGCAGGATATAAATGTGTATGTGTGTGTGTGTATTTATACACTGCAATTTTATGTTCTCTCTATATGTGTTATTTTATACATTAAAAACACTCAGTTATTTACCATATTTATTAATTAGCATTCTAGGCTCTTCATTCCTAATTTTAAAATCCATTGTGTGGCATATTTCCCTTTAAAAATAATTAAAATGTTAAGTTATTTGTTGTGTATGGTGATAACTGCTTCCAGTCCCCATTCCCACCCCACCTCATGGGTAAGTGGCCCTTAAGAAAGAAAGTTTCCATATGTTTGCTTTGTACTTTGAGCTGATCATCGGTGGGGCCTATATAATAGGATATCTCCCGTGTACTAAACAGAAGATAATAAAATTGCAAATTTTGGAGAACAAATTAGGCACTTTTCTGGTCATGATATACACTATATTTAATAAACCACTGTCCCTGGGCACAGCACTGATATAATGGGCATGGCATATGATATAGACTAAGTACTATAACATGCCATGTATTAAAAATACCTAATTAATATATTACAGAAGCCTAATTTATTTATAGTTCTAAGCTTCCTCTGCTCAGAGAACTCTCACAGCAGGCATTATTCCCATACTTTTTCCTACTTTTGCTTTCCAAACCACTTGTCAATTTTAAGCAACAGAACCTGACTCAGGGTTTCTGTATGATCTATATATAGCAGGTGGCATCTAATATAAGTTCCCTGTGTAAAAGTCATTGTATAGAATTCTTTTCCTCTCTCTGTTCAAGAAAGAAACATTTTTAAAAGATGTGCTGTACTCTCAGACTAGTTACTCAATATTCTCCTACCCACTCTCCTATCAGTTTTTATTTTGGGGAGTAGGGGTATACCCTGCCCCAAGAGATGTAGTACAATCAGTGTTAACAAACAATATGCAAAGAAATAAAAACAAAAAGCATTGTTATGTGGCATTTCTTAAATAACGGCCTGAAAAGGTCAGTTTTACGTAGTATGGCTATTATAGTATCATTCTCAACTTGAAAGAAACAATCAGATAACCAAATAGAATATTTTCCCAAAATCACTAAGATCCAAGGAATTAAACATTCATCCATTGACATGTGTCTCATTAACGTACACAATCTTTTGCATCTTGCTCTCAAATATGCAATCTTAAATTTATCATCTACTCAGAAAGGTAACACTAAAAATACTTTTCATTTCCAAGCAAATGCCAAACTGCAATCAGTAGTTTAAACAGAGTACATTAAATGCCCAATGAGAAACAACCCAATACAGCACAATTAGAAGCTGTAGAAAACTTACCTTAATTCTCCTCTCAGTGTCATCTAACTTTAACTCTGCCGAAACTAGTTTCTTTGCCAAATCATCTCGTTCAGGTAGATGTCTAGCTTCAGAGATCTTTTTCAGTTTCTGTAAGGAAAATTTTGTCCTAAATAGTTCACTTTCTGTATCTTTCACCCTTTTCTCAGTTGCCCGTTCTTTCTCTTGAGATTTTCTTAAACGTTCTTTGAGGGCTGTAATCTCATTGTTATGACGAATTATAAGTTGTGAGATTTCATTTTCTGCATCTTCATACTTATTCAGGGCTTTCTCCTGTCTGTACTGAAGCCTTTTCAAAGATTTATTTTCTTTTAGCAGCTCAGCTAACTTGACCTGGAGTTCAGATACTTCATTCTGCAATTCATTGATTTTTAGCAGTCTTGCAGAAAGAACCCGTTTTGAAACAAAATCAGTATCTTTCCGAAGTGGCTCTCTATTGAGGCTCTGGGAGCGAAATCCCACTCTGACACCCTTTCTGTTTGGTAGACCCTTAGGGCTTGGTTTCCTAGGGGCTAAAAAAGAAATAGTAATAACATAAAGTGAAAGCTGTACCAAAGGTAGTGTTATTTATTCATCCTGCCACAAGTGGGTCCATAAGATTCTTTAGTTATTTTTGTCTCTAAAAAAGGATTTTACAATATTTAGTTAAATATCAGGTTTTACTTAGAGCTCTAAATATGTTTCTATTAAGGTTTGCAATCTTTTCAGAAAGGTCAAGAATACCGCAATCCATAAAAACTTATATCCCAATAGTTTATATGGGATTATTCTACATAGCTTAGAAGATGGCAGTATCAGGCTTTAACCATTTTTAACTTTATAGGGAAGATGGCAAGTCAGAATTCAAACATGGGCATCATTAGTATTAGCATGGTGCATATAAACATTGGAAAAAACATTGTGGTATTCAAATCATTTGTGCCAAGATATTTGCGATCAATATTTGAAATATGAAAAATGTATATGTTCTCTAAATTAATTACAACTTCATTTGGGGACAGGATGACAGCATATTATACAGAGAAGAAGATTTGGGACTTAAAGTTATCACTTAGTAACTCTTTGGGAAATTCAATTAAACCTTTCCAAGTCTATTTTCTCAACCCATAGAGTGAGGATAACATCACCAACATAACTAGGCTGTGCGAGTTAAATGAACTATGTATGTAAAACAGAAAGTTCTACATATTGTCTGTTAAGAACTTCATCTATCAGTGACTGAAAACGGAAAACAGCAGTACAGTTGAGATTCTAAATGCTTTCTCAGATTTCTTTTGTGTGATATCCAAATCAAAAACATCTGACATAATTTGTGAAGATAAAAACAAAAAATCACATCCCAAAAAATATAAGCATGTGAAATCTTTAAAGTGTACATATTAAATCACATTTCTCAAGAATGTGGAATAATGTTATTTTCACCAAAAGTTCATTAAACTTAGTAAGCCTCAATATACAGAGCACATGCCCTTTAAAAGAAGCATCTCAAAGTCTGCCACAGTTAAGAATAATGAACTTTAGTCTCCAGGGTGACTGTATTTTTTCAAGGAGAAAATGCATTCCAGAGTAAAAAAATGAAGAAAAACAGGAATATCCAACCTTTCCCTCCCCATCTCACCAGCCATAAGTACCTGATACCATTATATAAACAAGTAAAAAAAAAAAAAGTAATTTTTACAATTTAACATTATACGGTTTCATTAAAAAATAGAGAATTTTATAGAAGCTGTTTTGAACGTGTACTGATTTGGGGTTACAGCTCTATAAATACTTGAATACATGAAAAGAAGTGGTAATAAAAAGAAATTAGGGAATTCTTAATTGCAACTTTGAAACTACACTATCCAATATGGTAGCCACTAGCCACATATAGCTATTAAGAAACTTGAAATGTGGGTAGTCCAAATTGAGATATGCTGTAACTGTGAAAAACATACTGGATTTTCAACACTTACTTCAAAAAAATGCAAAATATTTCACAATGTTTTATACTGACTATATGTAGAAATGATAATATTTGAGATATTTAAAGCCAAATATTGGATTGGGTTAAATAAAATATATATTAAAATCAATTTCATCTATTTTTCTTTTTTTAATGTGGTTACTAGAAAACATAAAATTACACTTGTGGCTTGCATTTGTGATTTGCATTATATTTCCACTGCACAGCATTACCTTAGAATATAATTTTAAATTTGAAGAGTCCATCATTTCAAATTTTCTTTCTTTCCAAGTATCTGAGTTAACAGAGTTTGGGTATATACATATATGCTATTATGGAATATGTACTCAGCTCTTGGAATAGCAGAAACTTTATACATAAAAATGATTATATATAAAGGTGAATGTTAATTGTTCCAAATCTCTGATTTTTATGTATAAAATTACATTGCTCAGAAAACAAGATTTCACACAAAAAGCAACTTGTTTTATTTGAAAAATTAAAGCCTAACAATCTAGGAATCAGGATAAAAATTTTTCACTAATACTTTTTTCAGCTATTTAGCCAGATACAAAAGGGTTTCCATGACCAACTTTTTGACATCCTAAAACTCTGAATTTTTATTTTTTAGAATATTCTACTAGTATGACTACAAACTGATCACTAACCTCAATGTACAAATATTTCCCAGCTTTCATCTACCTTTTTATTTTCATTTTTCAAATTATCAAGATGAAATATAGTGCTAATAGGATTGAGGAGAAGAAAGATGACTCCTGTTATACATGTCACTCTTCATCTTATTCTTGTTAAGTCACCACTAAAAAGTGGGTGGAAAAATATTGCTTTTTCTTCTTTCAGGTGTTAAAAATAAACTGACTCATTTAAAAACATGTATGAAAAATAAACTATGCACACCAAAAAATCAAGATATGTTTATATTACCAATAAAACAAAGAATGGATAAATATATAATAGGCAAACATGTATAACCAAAACTACTATTAAATTTTATCATACATACAAATTCTGATGGAGCACCAATTTTATTTTTTTAAATAATAAAATATGCTGCTGGGTGCGGTGGCTCATGCCTATAATCCTAGCACTTTGGGAGGCTGAGGCGGGAGGATCACTTGCGGTGAGGAGTTCAAGACCAGCCTGAACAAGAGTGAAACCCCATCTCTACAAAAAACAGAAAAATTAGCTAGGCATGGTGGTACATGTCTGTAGTCCCAGCTATTCAGGATGCTGAGGCAGGAGGTTCAGATTGCTGGAGCCCAGGAGTTTGAGGCTGCAGTGAGCTACGATGTACCACTGCACTCCAGCCTGGGTGACAAAGTGAGACCATGTCTCAAAAAAAAAAAAAAAAATTAAAAATAAATACACTGAAAATTAAAAAGGAGGGAGAAGGAAGAATATGCTATCAAACATGCAAATCTGCAAATTCAAGTGTTTTAACATGCTATTTTAATCACAGTTGTTTTTTCCTTAGTTTATTCTATACTGACTGCAATTTAAACCAAGAGAAATTAACTTAGTGTTTAAGGAAAGGTATCAGTTTGATCCTGTTACTTGATCTAAGACGGACAAATTACCACAGATTTTAATTCAAAAGACAGTGCAAAGTAGAAAACAGTACTAGTCAGATTGAAGATAATTGAAATTTCCTGGGTGATGCTAGAACTGTTTTTCACAGCTTTTCTCAATTATCTTCTTAAATAAGGTAAGGCTTACAAAGTTCTGAATCCTTAATTGGGTGGCCGCCTAAGTTGCTTCTGGGGAACAAAGAAAAAATTAAAGTATTCCTTACCAATAATACCCTATTATTTCTTGGGAAAAATAGGCATTTTTCTAAGGTTCAACACTAAGATCTGTTTGTTCTTAATTATATAGCAAAAGTTTAATATCAGATCATGTTCTCAACTACAAAATCATAACAAGAGCTCCTCACTGAGACACACTTGAAGAAAATGACCCCAAAATAAATAAAAAAATAAACAAACTGAAAACATTGTACTTGCAAAAAAAGAAAAGGAAAAGGCACCCAATTGTTAGAAGTATTGTCATCCCTGAGAAGCTAGATTGGGGGTGCACAAAAGGTTTCCTTTCAAAAGGAATATATACTCTCGTACTTTTTAATGAGCAAATATTATTTTTCAAAGTAAAAATTTATAAAGGCAAATTATACCCTTGTTAAATTTTTTCAATGGCTAACTATTCCCCACATAAATAGCCAATATATTAGCATAGGATACAAGGCTTTCATAATGTGGCCTCTGTTTTCCTTTTCAACCCCCAATTTCACCACTCCCTACCTTGCAATCTGAACTCACACCATTCTAAGCTACTGCTATCATAACTGTACTACATTTATTAATGCATACTGTAATTACCTCATTTGCTTTAGCTTATTTTTCTATGCTGTACTTGTAGACCTTACATATTTTGTTACTGGGTACAATGGAGTTTTCTTGACCAGAGATTTGAGATAAAGAAGAGATTTACAGAACATTATATAGTCAGATATGGATTAATACCTAGTTCCATACTAGTAACATTTTAATAACAAAAATTATTTTTAATGACTAATCCAGTTTCCGGTATAACAGAGTTAAATAGAAAACAAATCAGACTTGTGGTCCCAAGTCCCCAATTCCATTCCTAGGTTTAATCTGAACTTTCGCAGTAAATACTGCATTACCTACAGTAATTTTACTCAATCTATAAAAATGCCTTTTAGCCACTTTATATCAATGCCTTTTGCTACTTTTAAAAAATGAAGATACAGAAAAGTAAAAATGTTTTGTAATTTTTTTTTGCCTTTACAATACCTCAGAAACCCCAAGAAAAGCATCTATTTAGGAAGAAGAGAAAACAAATTGAAAAGCCTTAGCATTGTTACTTTCTTCTATATATTTTATGACTCTGAATATAACAAAGGGTAATACACAGTACTATAAGCAACATTTACATAAATTTATAAACATATAACCTATCCAATATGTAAATCAGCCCACTTCCATGTATATATTTAATAACAACACACATACTAATAAAAGAGTTTTTTCATACAAGTTTTCCTTAAGTACTCAAAATGAATGTTCTAGGTCCACCAGACTCTTTCAAAGAATACTTACCTTGATGACACACTTGGCTATCTGAAGTCTGTCTTTTAGGATTTTTTTCCCTAATACTTGTAGGTGAAGAAGAATCGACCAGCGATGATCGGCCAGAAGACTGTGGTGTAGTTCCAAAATCAGAAGAATAATAAGAATAATGTTGTTTGCCTGCCTTTCTTTCTTGATCAGTATCTGGACTTCTTGCTTTTTCCCCCATTGTTTTAAAAAATGGTCTCTTTTCACATAATTTCACAGATTCTTTTCTCCAGAAGAGTCTATGACAACACTGAAGAACATTTTCATAAGATTCTGGTAAGAATATTCATTTCTGTGCAATTTGTTTTCTCCACAATATATCCATAGACCACGATTCACATTAGCAGTCTGAAGATAACGCTTTTTTACCCTACAATTAAGGAAGGGGAAGGGAGACTCATCAGATAGTCATGAAATATATTTCTACCATTAATTACAATGAAAGATACTAAAAGCAAAATAATTTGCAGCTTATAATTTTAAAAAGAAGCTATATTTTATCAATATTTTCATACATAAGTTATTTACAGTATTTGGAGAAATGACAGACTCTGTCATAGCCTAGATAACATGTAAAGTACCTGGCATATAACTGCTTCTGAATAAATGTTAAATTTGATTCCTTTGCATCTTAAGAGTTACAATAAACACAAATGCTGAATTTCAACAGGACAATAATGATCAAATTGCCAGTTTTTTCTTTTTTGGGGGGGTAAGATGTGGTGGTGGTGGTAAAGAACAAACCTGCTAATAAGAACAAAGAAAAATATCTAAGATTGACCACATAAAAATGTAAAACTAAAGTATATTTTAAAAACAACCAAATTAAAATAAATATTTGATGAAAAACATTTGCAAACATGACAGAAAAATGGTTATCATCCTTACTACATAAATAAATACCTTATATCATCCCATAAGAAAAATATGAGGTCAAAAGTTAAATGGGAAAAATACACTATGAGACCCAAAACAGGCAATACAAATAATAGACACACAAAAATATTCAACCTCAGATACCATTTTTAAAGGTATCAAATTATCCAAGATTTTTCAAAACAGTAACAGTCAATGCTGCCAGAGTTGCTATCAGGAAAAGATACATAGAGTTTTTGGATAAAAAGTTGGCAAATGTATTAAGACTTTAATTATGCTTTTAACCTTTGATCCAATAATTCCATTCCTGGATTCCAGGAAAATAACTCTAAAATTAGAGGAAATATATCTGCAAATGTGTAATATAGTACAGTACAATTTTTTTTAAAAATGGAAGCAACCTAAATGTCTAACCATCACAGAATAAGAGAAGTATTGTAAAAATCCATACAGCACAATATCATGAAGCAGTTGGAAATGTTTACAAAAAGTTTGTATTCAGGGAAAATGCTTATACTGTCATGGTAAAGAAAAAACTCAAACTAGTGCATACAGTATGATCTCGACACATATTTATCTCCACACATGTGATTTCTACACATATTTATTGAGAAAATACTTAATATGCTTCCTATCTGAATTCAGGGACTGAAAAAACTTTGCAAAGCAAGGAATACATGAACATCAAAATAGTGTCTGCCTGAAAAACATGGATTTTAGATGATTTTTTCTCTCCCTCAATATATTCTTGTTTTCTATACAATGAAATTGGGTTACTTTTATAAGTAGAATAATTATTTCCAATATTTGGAAGAAATAAAAATCCCATTGATGAAATTAGTATTTAAAAGTATAGTGGTTCCAGTAATACATGAAAAGACATGCACAAGGCAGCACTATTCATTGTAGCACTCTTGTTAAGTAGTAAAATACTAAGACAATCAAAATGGCCATTAATAAGAACTGGTCTTACAAACTATAAACATCCACACAATGAAGTACAGCACTATGAAGCTATTAAAGGAATGAGGACTATCTCTGTATATTGCTCTGCAGTATGGAGTAATCTCCACTATATATTAAGAAAAGGAAGATGGAAAAAAGAATGTATAATATGCTATCATTTATCAAAGAAGGGGAGTAATATAATTTTTTATATTTTTAAAAAGTAGAAAGATAAATCAAACACAACTAAAAAAATGGGTTCTCTAGGTGGTAGGACTGTCCAATAGAACTTTCAGCCAGGATGGAAATGTTCTATAACCTGTGCTGTCCAAGACGGTAGCTGGCCACATGTGGCTACTGAGCACTTGAAATGTCACTAGTGTGACTGAGGAACTAATTTTTAATTTTATTTAATTTTAATTAATTTAAATTCTAACACATTGACTGCCACACTAGAAAAAAATTTTTTTTCATTGGGGCCACAGTGTTTTATTACAAAAATAGAACAAAAACTTAGAAAACAAAATTATCCTTTCTAATTTAATGAAAAATTTGTTACTTTTTTATTGTTTTCTGTGCGTTGAGTTATATGCAACTTGAAATATAGTTCTTGTGGCTCCCAAGGTGAAGAGACCTGTGAGTTACATATGCTTCACAAAGCCCCGGGCTCAAAAGTATCATGAGTTAAATACAACTCACATGGCAGTTAATGTGTTAAAAGCCACATGGGCTGATGGTTAGCTTATTGGACAACACAGCTATAGAGGAAGGGAGGAAGCAGAGTTTAGGGACAGGGAAAGAAGCTAGACTTCTTTGTATATAACTGTTCCGTAGTTTGACTTTGGAAATTTATTTTTTAGATATTAGATTTTTAAAAAACAATTCCCATCAATTAAAAGAAAATGAAACAAATCAATCTAACTACATGTACGGTTGGTGGCAAAACCACGCAGATTAACCAGTTCAAATGACTTTAAAACACATGACTTGACATTTATATCCCTACTATTTTGGTAACAACCAATGAGGTTGTTACAAAAAAAAGCAAAAAAAAATTTTTAAAGCCATTTTCACTAATCATATTTTAGTATTGTTATTCTCAGACTAATACGTATGTATTGTGAGATAAAGTAAACAAGGAATTATTATTGGTACAGTTGAGCACTAGAACTTTCAACATGGAAGAAACAAATAATAAGCTAATATGAGTTTTAAAACTCTGAAGTCCAAAATTTGAATTAGGAGTATCAGTATAAATTTATGATGACTTTTATCTTTTTATAAAAAAGCTATTTCTTAGCTCTGTCCATTGAAAAATCCTAGAAACAAGGAACAAACTACAAACATTCCTAGCACCCAGATGTAGTGTTTAAATACCATTTCCCATTAAAAGAATGTCTGATTCCATATCTGAGGTAGGAAACATACAAGATAAACCTAAGAATCTAGAAATTTGGTCATGCTAGAAAGCAAGGAAGCTATCAGATACTACTGATAGAGTGTCAAAAAGGCTCAGGAGCCAGTCTGAAGAAGCTCCTACTAGCCAAAGATGGGACAATTTCATCATCAGTAAGAATTATATCAGCAAGGGATTAAAACACATTAAATATGTTTAAATCCATGAATTTGTATGATTTTTTTAAAAACCTATTTACCTTTGGAAGATGCAAGGGAACCAACTCAATTTGAAAACTGATACATAAAGAGAAAAAAAAAATCAAACACGTATCTTGCCTATACTGTTCAAAGCTGTATCCCAAAATAACAAAATAGTAGATGTAGGAAAGTATTTCTTTGTAGAATTATTCTAGTTAATAAGTGAAAAAGGAAATATTAAAATGCTAAAATACTGCCATTTTGTAATCACTGATGAAATAATGAAGCCAGATAATGATCGCCAATGGCTGTAATACTACACAAAAGAAACAACCAGACATTATGTGCTTCTGATAGGACACACAATACCTCTGAAGTAATCTACCCTCCCCCACCTCAAAATTAAATCTGAATCTGATCGAGCTTTTAAATGTAAATGACACAGAAAATACAAGGGACAAAAGTACAAGGAAGCAATCAGCAAAATCCAGACTATGGAAAACTCTACAGGAAAAACTGGTTTCTTTAATAAATTACAAGAAGAACAAGAAGAGAAAGAGGAAAACGGTATCTATATATTAAGAAAATCTTAAGATACAACAACCAATTGCAATCTATGAACCTTATTTCAATCCTGATTCAAATACACTGTATAAAAAATTATAAGATAATTTAGAAAATTTAAACACTGGATATTTAATATTATGAAATTATGATTATTTTAGGTAAGATAAAGATATTATGGGGTTTTTTTAAAAGAATCTTTATCTTTTAGAGATATCTGTTGAAATATTTATAGATAAAATTAAGTAATGTCTGGGGTTTGCTTCAAAATGACCACAGGAGAAGTATGTAAGGGTAGTGATGAAATAAGATTGATGAGTTGATAACTGTGTAAACTGTGTGATGGAGACTTGTGGCTTCATTACTCTAATATCCTCACTTCTGTATTTGTTTGAAACTTTCCTTAGTAAAAAAGACTTTTTTAAAAAGCAAAAAACCAAACTTAGAACTTTAATTTTACTTCTTATGTATTAGCGTCCAGCAGTCTCAGTCTCTGTTAAAATACCGTATCTAAAATTAGCAATTCCGATGGCAAGCACTAATATTAAATACATACATAAATCAGCCTGAATCTTTCACTCTGCAATCACGAAAAAAATGTTTACACATGAAAAAAACTGTCTAGAAAAAAGGATAATGATAAGAGCAAGTAAGTGGCTCTACCGCTCATTAGCTATGTAAATCTGGAAAGTTTACCTAACCTCTCAATCTAAATCTAAATTTTTTTATATCTGTAAAATGGGAATATTAATAGTAACTACATTATAGAACTGTTGTGAGGATTATATGGGATAATTCAATAACTATTACACAGTAAGTACTTGGTAAATATCAATAATTACATTAGCAATCCAAACACATATGTGATGCTCAGTAAATTATGTCAAAGACTTTCAGTTTAAATTCCAATAATATAATTAAAAGTTGATTATATGGTAAAGATGAAGATTACTTCAGTTTACATTCACAAAGCAGAAGTAGCTCCCTATGACCTATACTATCTAAATGAGAGGTGCCAACCAACTTTTCATGGCAAGGGGGAAGAATCCACACAATAGTGTTCTCTCTCTCCTCCTTCCAAATATATCCACACAGTTGGAAAAAAAAAAAGGAAATATCCACTGCCCCATTATCCATGTCCTGCTCCCTGGGACAACCATTTCATGACAAATACTTCTATGCTTATATTGTTTCTTGAATTAGCAATTTTAGACTATGAAAAATGAGAATTTAATTCACCCTTCATTTTAGATGGTTATAACATGCAACTACACATTGGTTAAGCAGGGTTTTTTCCCTTAAAATTTCTGTCTTTTTTTTTCTTATTGAGAGGAAAAAACATGTTTCTCATCATATCACTAATATCTACCAGCTTCTCAATCTATCAATAGCCTGAAATCCATTCCATTCTTCCTCTTAAAGACATTTTTCTTGGATTTTCTATTCTAATTTAAACTAATTACTTTCTAGACTTGCTGCACTGTTGTCATTCTGGAATTACTTTTATTGAATTCCTGAGTTAGTGTACTATTTCTTTTAGCTCATGTCATTGTCTTTATTAGTTTTGTCATCATTTTATTGATCCATATCCTTAAATAACTCTTTTAGAAAGGTTTTATGGTTTAAGAAGTAAATGTTCTAACTCCTTGCATGCCTAAGAATGTCTTTATTTTACCTCATACTTGATAGTTTTCATAGGTTCCAAATTCTACGTTATTCTAGGTTATAGTCATTCTTTTATTCAAAGCATATCTTTTGAGCTGTCATTATGTAACAGTAATGAACAATAACAAAAACTGCCTGCCCTTAGGGATTTTACACTCTAGTTATACTCATCTGATTCTCATTCCTTTATAGGATATCTTTTTTCTTTTTTTCCTTCCTAGGAGCTTTTAGGACTTTCCCTCCTATTATACTGAAATTTCACAATGATATGAATAGGAGTGGGTCTTTCTTCATTGGGTTGAGCCCTTTTCTCTCCCTCTTCCTTTCAATCTGGAAATTTGTATCTTTAAGCGTTAGAGATTTTCTTATATTACTTTTCTAATAATTGATCTTTTCCATTTTCTGTTTTTGAAACTTCTACAAGTTAAATAACAAACCTGCTCTTTGTCTTTTTGCTCTATTTTCAAGGAGTTTTACTCACTTTATCTTCTAAACCATCATTTTTAAAAATTATGCCAATAACTTCATTTCCAATAACTCTGTTTTGTTCTGATTTTTAAAATAATTATTCTGTTCTTGCTTTATTGAGGAAATATTTTTTTTCTCTGAGAATATTAAATAGACATTTTCTTTTTAAGCTCTCTTCTGATCCAAAAATTATCTGCTTCACATGGTGTCAGTTTTTCTGTTTTTATTTATATACTGCTGGTTTTATTTCTTTGAAGATAATTTTTGGTTGACTATTGATACTTAAGAAAGAAGAAAAAAGAAGAGTGAATGGAAACCCTATACCTGTGAGCAGGGCTTCCTGACTGGAATACTCTGCTTAGCTCAGATATAAAAACAAAGAATAAGCCATTAAACAGGCTATATATTATACAGGGAATTCCCTAAAAGCTAGAAGGAGGACGGCTTATCTGCAGACACAAATGTCCACCATGGCAATGATACCTTGCCTTTAGTGTTGTCTTTGTTTTTATTTACACAAGAAATAACTTCTGTATATTTTGATGGGAAAGAAAGGGAGGAGTGAGTTAAGAAACAGGGAGTATTGCAGTGACTATCACCATGCATTGGCTTGGGTGGGAGAGGAGAACAACTATTCCATACTTCAATTATTCCTCCATTCTCATTTTCAACCATCCTTGGTCTCTGACCGTTTCCATGCCAAGATTCTCTGAGGTTCTACTGCATACATCAGAATCTTCCTTTGCTGCAACCCCTTCTTGAATATTTTGGGACACAAGTTTTTTCTGTTATAATCTGTTTCATTCATTTCTCTTTGTCTCTTTCAGAAATGTGTTGCAATCTATTCTCTACTGAGAATACTCTGCTTTCCCTTCCATATGATAGGTTTATTCTTTTTTCTTTATTATTATTTTAATACTGTCTCCAAGAAGAGAGGAGACAAACACACATGGTCAGATCTGTATCTTTCACAGGAAATATAAGTCATTTTAAGCCAATTATTTCTAACAATTATTCTCATCCTTTTAGACAACTTGATATAAACAACGAATTTTCCAAAGTACATGAAGCTACTACTAATCAATTCATGCACCCATTTGGTCAACAAAAATTGCCGATGGTACAGATGCCATTTTAGACAATGAAGAAACCAAGAAAGCAAGAATATACTATGGATTCTTTTAAGGCAGGATCTGGCTCTTCCATGGAAGAGACACAATTAAGAAAAACAGTCACAATAAAGTATGTACTATCCTTCATATGTTCCCTTAAAAGATTACATACTAGTTACATGAAAATACTTTCTTAATAGTGACAACAAACTCAAGAACAGTCCCAGGAACAGCAAAGAATATTTTCTTATCTTTGCCAAACTTCTAATTATTAACATTTAGGCTCTATTTTGAAATAAGGTGAGTATTTCTAACCTACATAAGTAACTGTATCATCTCATACTATGTTACAATTTTTCATGGCATTTAATAAACAAGTACTCCTTAGGAAATATAACAACCCAAACAGCTAAGTTTTGCTAGAGAATGGAAATTTAGACACTTGTGAAAATTCACTTTTAAAAATTAGTTCTTGTCCTTGTAGAAACACTGCTGCTGGCTGACAGTGCTTTCAGAAATAAGCAAAATAGGCTTATTTCAAATAAGCAAATAGGCTTATTATAACTTAAAGAAAAAAGAAAAGATATGAAAAAATAGACCAAAAGAAGAGAGAAAGAAACAAAGATGAGGTAAAGAACAATAACCACTAATTTGTCTTATAAAGTATAAATAAATAAAAATAGATAAAGTACTATAGCTTAATAAGATTATATAACAATTTACCATTGAAGGGACCCTTTCTTTGCAAAGATTAAGGAAACAGAGACCCAGCAAAACGGAATGACTTACCCAAGTTCACAAATAATTTACCTAAGGTCACAAAGCTCAGTTAGTAAAACCTGAAATAGACTATAAGTTTTCTGACTCTCAGTTGAGAGATCTATTCGATATTTTAATTAAAACAATCAGGCTGGGCACAGCGGCTCATGCCTGTAATCCTAGCACTCTGGGAGGCTGAGGTGGGAGGATCCCTCAAGGTCAGGAGTTCGAGACCAGCCTGAGCAAGAGCGAGACCCCGTCTCTACAAAAAATAGAAAAACTAGCCAGGCATGGTGGCACGCGCCTGTAGTTCTAGCTACTCGGGAGGCTGAGGCAGAAGGATCACTTGAGCCCAGGAGTTTGAGGTTGCAGTGAGCTATGATGATGCCACTACACTCTAGACAGAATGAGACTCTGTCTCCAAAAAAAAAAAAAGAGTCAATTACAACAATCAAATGAGAACTACTTCATCTCTGAAGCCACTTCCACCTGTATCTATCCAATACTCTTTGCCCTCCCAACCCTGCTAAAACTCAAGAAGCATTTCTGTTCCTTTTTAAAGCTAAACCTTTTTACTTGTCATCTTTCCCACACTATCTCTCAATGTCAAGGGTTGTGCTCCTGCAATTGTGCTTCTCTACAGGATCATTCCTATCAAAGAGGCTCTAATGAAGCTGATGCTTGACTCCATGTCCTACTGCATCTACAACCCAATTTCTCTACTCCAATTTTCCAATAAAACTTTTTTGAAGAGTAATCTATAATCTAGAACATTATCTCCAATTCTTTTCCAACCATTTTCTTTTGAACCCACACTAGTCAGGTTTTCATCCCCACCACTCCACTGAAATAGCTTTTGTCAAGATCAATGATGTTCATCTTCCTAAATCCATTAGCCAATTTTCTATCCTATTCCTACTTGACCTCACAGCAGTGTCTGACACAACCAACCATTCCCTCCTTCCTAAAACATTTTCTTTTCTTACTTAGTTTCCATAGCCATCGACTTTCCTGGTTGTCTTACTACCTCACCAGCTGTCTTTTCTCAGTCTCCTTTATTGAATCTGCCTCCTCTTCGTGATCTCTAAGCATGTGTTGGCCCTCTTTTCTTTATCTATGCTCCCTCCTAAGTGATCTCATCTAAACCTCATTTACCCTCACTTTCAGATTCATATATTCACCTTCCTACCTGACAACTCCATATGGATATCAAAAAATCATCTAGAGTTTACACATACAAAACTGAAATCTGTACCTTTCCACCTCTACTCTTTCCTAGCTTTCTGATCTCATTAAATGGTATGCCCATCTACTAAATTACTCATGACACAAATCTAAGGATCATCCCAGATTCCTTCTTCCCTCACATCCTACATCCAAACAATCTGTAAAACCAGACAGTTTAATCTCCAAAATATATTCCAGATCTGACCATTTCTTACCATCCACATTGCTACTGCCCTAGTCTAAGCCATGTGGGCCTCGTCCAAATCCATGTTTCCTCACTTGGACTTCTGCAATAGCCTCCTGATATCCTGTTTTCATCCTTGCTTCCCCACAGTCAGTTCTTCACGCAGCAATCAGAAAAAGTGACTTGAAACAGAGATCAAATAGTGCTGCTCTCTTGAAAAATACACTTCATTGGTCTCCTATGGCCATCAGATTCCTTAACCAGGCCTGCAAACTCGTATGCAATCTAGCCCTTCTGCCTACTTCTCCATTCTTATCTCATGCCACTTGTCCTCTCATCTCTTTATGCAGGCAAACTTGCCTTCTTTTGTGCCTCCAAGCTTGTTACCAACTCACAGCCTTTGTACTTACTGTACCCTCTACCTAGAACATCACAAAGGTGGCTCCTCCTCTTCCTGTTCTCAGCACAAATGTCACCTTCTCAAAGATGGCTCTCCTGACAATTCTATTAAAGTGAACCCAGTCACACTATCCTATTATTCTGCTTTATTTTCTTCATAGACCTCGTTACTATTGGAAATAATCTTATATTTATTGTCTTATCCCTCCTACTAAATGTAAGACCTATGAGAAGAGAAATCTTGTCTGTCTAGTTCACCACAGTAACCACATTAATTCATTAATTATTTGTGGAATAATAATTATTCTATAATTTTATTCCAAATAGAATATTCACAGTTTCATTGTGTAACATTTTCCTTTTTCTTTTAAAGGAAATGTTAAATCTTCCCTCTTTCAAAATAATTACATAAGACTTACTTAAATCTCTAAAATTCCTACAAGGGAAAAGTTAGCAAATCAAAAAATTTTGATCAGAGCCATTGCCATTGTAAAGTTGGAATATTTTTTCTGGGTTAATTTTAAATAAATGATATGACCTAATAGGGGTTCAGACAATAAATTTCACTTGCAGTTACACCAATAATTTCTATTTGACTAACATAATCTGGTCACAATATTATTAAGTGAATACAGTTATTCTTTCTCTTAAAAGAAAAGAGTTACTTAGATTGACAGATAAGACACTGAGGATTTATATTCCATGTACATGCCATGTACATGCCATTTAAACTAATTCATGGTAACCAAGAATGAATCAGTTAACAGTTGTTCACCTGTTTTCCCTGTGTTTGTTTGTGTGTTGGGGGGAGGGAGGTTGTACGTATTCCATTAGCTCTTTCTCAATAAGCAATGAATTAACTAGATAAAAGCAAAAAAGAAAAATTGTAAGTCTTGCCCAATTTCAATTCCTAAGAACTGTTTATTTTCTAAAAATGGCCAAGAGTGCTACTACAGCAATGCTAGAAAGATATCAAATCTAATACTTGTCATTTTTCATCCAAAAATAAACTTTCCTTTTTAAAAAAGTCCCAAACAGTATAGGTTACACATAAACAGGTCAGAAAAAAGATTACCAGAATGTTTCATTTATATCCTGTTACAAATGAATCAGGAAGTAAATCTAAGCTATAGAGTCCACTGTATATAGAATATCACAATAATCATCTAAATTTATGTGACTCTAAGAAAGTCTCTTAGTTTTAAGAAAAAACTGTATAAAATCAACTAACTGTTAATTTCCTGACATATTCCTGTGCTCAGCTTCTTTGTATAAAACATTGCTGAGTGCAAAAGAGTTCACATAACAGGCAACCAGGCAAGTAAAATGAAAATAAACTAAGATCTCTGTCCCCAAAAAGGAAAACAAGCAGCCAATGATGAGATAAAGGTGAAAACTATATTGCTACATTAAAACTATAACTGCTCCTCTTCTACAAAGGAGAAAAGACTAAGAAACAAATAAAACCAAGTTTTTCTACTTCTCTATTACCTGTTCCTGCATATTTCTAAACAACTTCCTCATCCTACTATATTTATTTGCACAACGCCTACTCTTATTTAAAAATCAAGCAATTTGGTTAAAAAGAAAATAAAACTTTAAAAAAATTAAAATAAATTTTTTTGGATTTTAAGTATGGTATTAAGTATGATCAGTCAGATCACAGTAAATGCTAGATTTAAAATTTAAGGCACAGTCAGCTTTTAAAAAGCATTTTGAAATAATAGGTCAAATTAAATCATCTTAACTACAGTATGTATTCCCAAATTTTAGTCAGTCAAATGAAAACATCACAGAACATTCACTCATTAATTTATAAGACATTTACTGAACACAGCTACTAAGTGTCAGGCACTGAACTACAGATGAAGCTGACGATACAAAAAATGAGTAAGACACAACTGATCCCCTACCAGTAAGGAATTCCCAGACAAGAGAAGAAAGATAATGCAACAGAGTATAAGTACTAATGATAAAAGGAAGCAGAGGCGACTAAAGTAACCTCAGAACTACGAATAGAGGACAGAAGGGAGTTTGAGACTGTTTCCAGAGAAGATAATGCCTAAATTGAGTCTTAAGGTATTAGCAGAGTTTAAGCACAAGTATAATTGTGTGTGTGTGTATGTTTTTGGAAGGTGGGGTGGTAAATGAGGTTAGAAAAAGAAAGCAGTTAGTGAAGCAAGACCCTGTTTCAATAAAAGGATGCAGCATGTGCAAAAGTAAAAGGCATTAGATAAGCATGGCATATCACCAACTGCAAATAGTCTACAATTGTGGAGTCCAACACAATGGCTTCTGAGCACTTGAAATGTAACTGGTCAGAATTGACATATGCCAGAAGTGTAAAATACATGTGGAAGTTTGAAAACCTATACATAGAACATAAAGTATCTTTTCAATAATCTTTTTTTAATATTTTGGATATACTGGGTTAAATGAAATACATTAAAATCAATTTCACCTGTTTGTATTTTTTTGTGTGGCTACTGTAAAAAATACATATATGGCTCACATTATATTTCTATTGGACAATGCTGGTTTAAACTGCATTGGCTGAGGAGTAGTGATAAGGTCATAACAAGTGATAACAAGAGTTGGGTGGAAACAAAGGATTTTCAATGGGGTTAAAATGATCAGATCTGACATTTACAAAGATTCATCTCCAACCAAGAATTGGAGGGCAGAAAGGCTGTAGGAAGAATATCAGTTGGTCTTGATACCAGCTGACAGATGATAGTGGTGTGACCTAAGGTAGTAGAACTAGAGATAGAGAGTACGGAATTGATTCCAGAAATGTTTATCAAGTAAAATAAACTAGACTTCATGGTGGATTAAATGTGCAATATGAGACAAAAACCTGAATGAATTCCAAAGTTTTGGGCTTGCAAAATTAGGAGAATATGGTACCATTCAACTGGGAATGCTTTGGCAGGGAAAGGTGATGCGTTCAATATCATACATACTGAGTTTGGGATGCCTGTGGGAAATCTATGTGGAAATATCAAAAATGAGCTACAAAAGTTTGATGGTAACTCAAGAGTTCCAGGATAGAGATTAAAAAAAAAAAATTGGGAGTGTGTTAATAAAGTATAGATGGTAGAAGCCAAGGGAGAGATGAATTCAGCCAAGAAAAGGACATAGAGTAAAAAGAGAAGACAGAAGACTGAGTTACGGGGAAAACCAATACTTAAATGGTGGGCAGAGGAAGAGGATCCTACAAAGGAGTTGAAAAATGACAAGCAGGAGAAGAACCAGGAGAAAAGGTAGCTTCTTTAGTGTAATGGGCTTCTATTGTGTCTTACAGAATTACAGTTCCCTGACATGTTTAACAGAAGAGCTGTGACTTTGACAAAAGAAAAATCTCTTTTCCAAGGTCATCAATTACTTTTGATACTTTACAAATATTATTTGAAATGACACTTTGTCAACTTGGAAAATCAAAACAAACTATTACTTCCTATTACTTCTATTATGTGTTTGAACAAACATATTAGTCAACATGCAACAAATCACAAAGTGAAATATCTAAAATAGTAAGAAAAAATTCCAATGTGTAACTACAATTGGAAAAAATATAGATTAAAATAACAACCATGCTAAAGAAAGAGAAGGAGAGAGAGAGACAGACAGAAAGAAACTGGAATCTTATCTGTTTTACCTTTTTCCAAAATGCATTAAAAAAATCATTTAAATGAAGACTTTTGGTCCCAAAGAGTTATCTAATCCAAGTTCTTAACCTGAAGGTAAAGGAAAGACATAAACATGTATGTGCTCATGTGCCCAAGGGAACTTTCCTAAGGAGAGGAGCCAAAACCTTCTTCAGACTTTGAGGTGGGAGGGGGGGTGTCCACGGTGGAAAAAGATTAAGAAAATCTCCAGCCAATACAGCCCAATGACTGCATTGAATGGCTCACACAAACCAAATACTCTAAAAACAAGTTCACTTTAAACCATTAAACCATCCAATTTTTTTCATTTACCTAAGCATAAGTATGAACATTTCCATAAAATTAATCCTCACAACAAATGTATCCCAAATGGAAAAAAAAAATGACGCTAGCAACTTGTTACTAATTGATGTTAGTAATTTGTCCACAAAGTGCACAAAGGAGGGGTTTATATTCAGGTGAACTGGGCCAATGCTCTTCACTGCTAAACACTGTCCCATGGTCCACCCAAAGTAAAACACCAAGTATTTGAATACCCACTCCAACTCACATGTGCCAACAAGACACATATTTTGCTAATCATCTTTAATCCTTTTATCCCATCCCCGAAGGATGTGTAAAATTTTCACTGCCTGGACAAATGTGCCTTTCACTCTAATCACAGTCTAAAAATAAACCTATTATTTATCCCAGAGCTATCAAAATTCTTCTTCCCCTTCTTGGCCCTTGGCTTCGTCCCTCCTCTCCCGCCTTGAGTCTCCACAGGCCTCCAGGGTTTTTGTTTTGTTTCTAATAACTCTTAATCCCTTCTCTAGATTCTCCTGTACAATGCTCCCTTCCTTCTCTTCCCCGTCCCAGGAAATAACCCTTTCCCAACTCATTCTCCTCCTAACTTCCCAAATCTCGATCTGCCAGTCAACCTTCCCTCCTCCCGACCCTCTTCCAACTGCCCATCTCTCAACTTATTTTCCTAGGACCTTCTTTTCCCCCCAGACCCCAAATCCTCCCCCATCCCTAATCCTTTCATCCTCCTTGCTTTAATAACTACACTCGCAGGCCTCCATCCACGAAAGCCCCCATCGCCAGCTTCCCCCCAGTCTCACCTCGCACCTCCACCTCCCCCACGGTCTCCACGCCCACCCCAAAACCCACCCCCAACCCGCCCCGGCTCTTCATCAGAGCCGACGCGGCGTTCCTCCTTCTTGCCTTCCCTCCCCGGACCGAACTCCCCACCGGGGCCTCGGCGTCTGGCCTCCTCTTTGGCGGGTGCCTGGTTCCTGCGGAGGCTAGGGGGCGGGTGCTGAGGTTGCCCGGGTGCGGAAAGTTTGAACACTAGGATGGGGCAGGGGCGGGGACCGCGGCTCCCGGGTGGCAGCGGCGCGGCGACCCCGGCTCCAGGGTAACGGAGGCGGAGGCCCAGACTGCACTGCGGGATGACCGCAGCCAATGCTGATGCCTCTCCGGGAGCTCCCATTGGCCTCTGTTTCCAAATGGCCCTTTTTATTGGCTTCGGTGAAACTGGAAGGCGGGACTACGAGTGCGGGAGAAGGCGGCCATTGGTCGACCGCTCTAGTTGTGGCGGCGACCGTGAGTAGGGAAGTTGTCTGTGAAGCGCAGAGTGTGCCCGGCTCCTTTGGGCAGTGTCGAACAAAACGCGACTGCTGAGCATCCTGGGCCCTGTGGAGAGAAGGACGCGGGCAAAGGGGAAAGAGGGTTCGTGAAACGAATTGTAAAATTGGCGAATGCTTAATTAAAAACATTGACAGTTGTATCGACTCTTCTTTGGAAATCGCTTGGTTTTAAATTAAGAAGAAATTATAAACAAATGGCTCGTACTTCTCGGTCTTTGTACTGAAATTGTTGATTTTTAGGAGGATGTGGGGTTAGCGCACGAATTATCCTGCCTCCAGGTCCTGGCCTTCGTGAATCACGAACGCGCTGTGAGTTTGGCTTGAAAATGATTTCTAGGTTTTGGAACGCGTTTGGAGTGAGATGGCATTTGAAACATTAGCACACCATTTTGTTAAGGAAATGTCCTGAGGTGCATGTCAGTAGCCTATTGAGAGCTGCTGTGTGCCATATTTTCCCCTTCACGAATTGACAGTGCGGTAAACGGCATTAACTGCAGGAGCAGGGAAGGTAAAAAGAAAATCCTCTCTTTCAGGAGGATTTTAAGCTGCCCTGAGCCTTCTGATTATCAAGACGGTTTAACACGTACTCTGCTGTTCGCATCATGTTAATTTCTCCCTTAGTTTTACCTCCATTCTGCAAAACTCTTGGAGACAAATGCGTTGTAATCAGTCTTCTGACCATAAAGATTGGTAGTTCCTGCTTCTCACTTGACCTCGTTTTCCCACCTTTGCACTAATTCAAAACTTTCATTTTATCCTGTCGAGATATTTTACTTCAAGTTACGGACTAACCCACCTAAACAATATTGTAATTAAATGTAATTTTCTGTATGCGCAATAAATCTGTAGAACACGGCAGTCATCTGTTAATGAAAAGAAGATGAGTAATCCCCAAATTGCACTGAAATGCTTTTCAGTGTATTCGTCAATCTATCTCTGAAATACTCTGTTTAAATAGTTCACTGGTTAATATTGACTCTGTTCGAGTTAATACTGTGTAGTTTAATAAATATAGGTGGATTCCTTTTAAAGGAAGTTGCTAGGAAGAGTCAAGAAACATGCTGTGTTTACGTGGACAAACAAACATCTCTCACCAAAGAGTCAAATCGGGATTGTTGGCGCTCAAAGACAGCTGAGGATGGAATTACCATTTATTCAGCACTCAGAATGTTCCAGGCGGTGTAATCTCCTTCCATCTTCATTCAAGACTCTAGGCAGGTATTGTTATTCATGGTTTATACTTGAGGAAACATTCAGAGAGGTTAAAGAATCTACCGTGAGATACTAAAAGTAGTAAGTGGTAATGCCAGGATACAAGCCTAGGTCTGCTAAATTCCAAATTCTGTGGTTTCAAATTTAACGCTTTTGTGTGTTACCCTACAGGTTAATAGAGTTACCAGTAAGCAAGAACTATTTTTTTTTCTTTTTTTTTTTTTTTTTTGGAGGGAAGGGTGGGGAGCAAGCAAGAACTATTTAAAAGGTCCGGAGTCTACAAAAAATTGTCTAGTTGTATGTAACATATTCTCTAGATCCTTACAATGTGCAACTTTATTCACCCTATCATGTTCTTAGTAACAGTGACTATCAATTTATTTGACCTTGAAAAAAAAGACCAAAATAATTTGTAAACTTACAGAAGTGAAAACTAGTTTATTGAATTGATATTTTTAAAAGTTTAGCCCAAAATATGAGGTAACAATTTCAAAAGTTTCTATTTGATATTACATGGTTTTAATATAATCATTTTGGATAGGATTAGAACTTTCTAGGATCATACCATTTGACATTTCATTTCACTATATAATATATAGGATTTTGCTTTTCAGAAAAAAAGGAAACAAAGTTAACAAAACCACATTTTTATATTTCTGGCACTTGAAATTATATTTAGCAGAAATCAGGTTCCTTATTATTTTTAAAGATTACATTTATGGAATAAATTCTAATGGTCATTAAGCACTGTGGAGTTTTATTTTTAATTTTCCTGGACTTCCACTGATGTTGCAATATCTCCATATTTGTGATATTGCTAACTGTTCATTTTCTACAGGACTTTGTCTTGTTTAATGCTATGTTCAATGATACAGTTATTATATAACTAAAATCTTCCTACAAATGCTTACTAATAGGATTATTCCCATTTTTCCTTATGGGGAAATGTATAGAATTTGATTTGTTAGAATTTTCATAAAAATTCATTAGAATAATAAGTAGGCTTTCCAACTGTAGAAAGTCCAGAAATTACAACAACAGTAATTTTTAAAGGTGCGACATACTATATATAATATCTTGGAAAGCAAACAAGTATAATTATCCTTAGCTAAAGTTCAGTTGTCCATTTAATACCATTCTAAAAAAAAAAGTATTGTCACAGTTTTGTATATTTTACCTAAACATGTGATAAGTAACAAAAATTCAACAATTTTAAATCTAACTTCTTGGTATCATATTGCTTGACAATTTTAAATTTATTAATAGATTCCAGGTAAATAGTAGGCTGTTAGCATATAATATTAACTTTTTTAAAGTACCTAATATGCTAGATGTTTAAAAGTAATTGAATGGCTTAGGAAAGCTTGAGTTGGGTGTAAAGAACAGTATAACTGGAGACTTAGAAAGTGGGCTGCTCTTATAAAAACAAATTTAGTCTAATCTGGTTGTTACTCTTTGGCTTTGCAGTATAGAAAGCTGATACCCTTTGATTATTGCTCCATTTAAAGGATAAAATATTTAAGCACTTGATAAAATTTACAGGTTAATTATTTTGTTAATAGAGAAAGAAATGAAACCATTGAGATGTTTACTATTAATAGTACTTTTCTTGTTTTATAATTGGTGGGTGAATCATTAATAAAATCTGAATTTTATAGAGTTCATTTTAATTTGGGGGACTTCTGCTTTTGTTTTACTTAAAAACAACTAAACCAAAAGTTGGTTAAAGCTGTTTTTAAATACATACTTTCAGATTTTGTTACGTCTCAATTACATCTTTAAGTAAATTTGCCTATAAATCAAATCCTATCTCCAAAGCAGTAGGAATAGCATTAAGGGAAAACGTAGCAGTTCTATTTGTATTCACATCGTTAGATTTGAAGGAAAGAATATTAATATGATTTTCTTAGTAAACAATTGCCTGGTTCTCAACTGAAAATAATCTACAGGAGATTCTGTTAAAATCAGTGACTATATTTTTAATTGACAATAAATCTGCTAGGTAAAGAAAAAAGTAATAACACCTTATTACTTGGGTGTTAACAGTATACTAAACTAGTCAGCTATTTCTCTGGTGCAAGAGGAAAATGGCATAGCAGAATTACAATGGAAAATTTCTAAGTTAGAAGACTTCATTCATTCATTCAATACATGTTGAGTACATATTAGGTAACTTTTTGGAATATGGAGATGAAAAGTGAAGCCTTATGATCCAGCTGCTCACTGTCTAATGAACAAGAAAGAGAAGTCAAACTCTGATTGCAGGTACTGTGTAATAAGGTTGATTATAATGGTATGTTTAGGTGCGAAAGGGACTTGGAGGTCAGACTCAACTTAGCCTGGTGGCCCAGATATGCTTCCCAGAAATAACTCTTGAATTGGAGTTTATGTTACATAAGAGCTAATCAGAAGAGAAGTGGGAAGATGTATAAGGCAGAAACAAATCACTACATACCCAGGCACTAGAGAAGCAGAACAAAAGCCTTGGTGGGGGAAAGTGAGGGAGACACTGGGAGAGAAATGGCTAGAGAGAGGCAAAGGCTAGATGCTTAAATGCCTTTTTATGAAGCTTATGTTTAATCCCAAAAGCCACAGGTAGCAACTAATGAATTTTTGAACAGAGGACTGATCTGATTGCATCTGCATTTTAGAAAGATGATCTCAGTGGCATCATGCAGTATGAGACTAGAAGCAGAAAGGTCAGCTAGACCTTTAAAACTTCAGAAAGGGACCGGTAACGTAGGGAAGAAATGAGGATGATCTGGATGAACTAATATTAATTGAGCACCTTCTGTTCCTGGCCCTGAGCTTATGATTTTACATACTCATTTTAATCCTTACTACAACTCTGTGATATAGTATTATTGTTATTTCTTTGTTACAAGTGAAGCCTGGGGCTGAAAGAGGCTAAGTGCTTTGCCCAAAGTTACAGTTAGGAAATAGAGGAGTAGGGGTTTAAACCCTTGTCTATGCAAGCTTTCAACTGCCTGCTTTTCAAACTAAGATTGTAACTCATTAATGAATCATTAAATCAATTTATGGGTTATGAACTCATTTTTAAATGGATATAGAGTAGAACTGAAAATATCAGAATATATTATGTACAGTAAGGATAAGTATCATTTTATGAAACTTGTTTCAATTATTTTTATATACATGTAATGTGGGGTTTTTTTTAAAGTTATGGGTCAAAGTTTTTTACTACATAACATAATGACTGCACTAGGTTATACTGTAGTCGTAGTGAGGGAAGAAAGAAAATGAATATGCACTACCTGTGTTGCAAGACTGGGTGACTGGTTGTATGTAGGAGGGTGATAGGAGAAGAAGGAACCTAGGCTGACCCTAAATTTCTGACTAAGACACCTGGCCCCCTTCACCAAGATGGTGAATATGGATAGTGCAAGTGTGAGGTAAAAGATAAAGGACAGTAATAAGTAGTTAGGGGACTATGTTTGAGATATCTACGGGACATGCAGGTGAAAATGCACAAATGGCAGTTTCTTATGAAACATACATTTCTAACATTACCTTGTAATTTTACTTCATGTTATTTACACAAGAGAAATAAAAACATATATCAAAAAATACTTATCAACAGTGTTTATAGCAGCTTTATCCAGAGTAGGCAAAACAGGAAACAACCCAAATAGCCATCAAAATGAGAATAAATTTTAAAAATATATAGTATATCCTTACAACATAATGCTGGTCATCAGTAGAATGAACAACTGACCAACATGGATGAATTTCAAACACGTAACATTGAGCAAAAGAAGTCCGACACAAAAGAATATATTCTATACACATCCAATACTTTTGAAGTGGTTCAAAAACAGGCAAAATTCATCTATACTGGTAAAAATCAGAACAGTCGTTGTCTATGGGGTGGGGATTGAATAGAAGGAAATGAAAGGTATTTTTGGAGTTATATAAATATGCTATATCTTGACTGGTGATGGTTAAAGAGAATTTCCTTTATCAAAACTCACTGGGATATACACTTAAGATATGTATTTTTCACTGTATGTGAGCCTTACCTCAATTTTTTTTAAATGTCTCTTTTAAAAAAAGACAGTGTATTGGCTTATATCAGCAGTCCCCTACCTTTTTGGCACCAGGGACCTGTTTCATGGAAGACAGTTTTTCCACAGACAGGGGTGGAAGGGGATAGTTTCGGGGTGATTCAAGACATTACATTTATTGTGCAGTCAAATCTGTCTGCCAATGATAATCTGTATTTGCCGCTGCTCCCCAGTGCTAGCATCACCTCAGCTCCACCTCAGATCATCAGACATTAGATTCTCATAAGGAGCACACAACCTAGATCCCTTGCATGCTAAGTTTACAGTGCTCCTATGAGAATCTAATACTGCTGCTGATCTAACAGGAGGCAGTGATGCGAACAATGGGGAGCGGCTGTAAATACAGATGAAGCCTGCCCTCCACTCACCTCCTGCTGTGCAGCCAGGTCCCTAACAGGCCAGGGACTGGTCCCAGGGGTTGGGGACCACAGGCCTATATGATAAAAAAATCTAGAAGTAGACCTACCTGCATGTGTGGTTGGATCCAAGTGCTGGATGTCATTAAAATTTTGTCTTCTCTTTATCTCTTAGATGTACTTTTCTGTGTGTTGGTTTTATTTTGGGCAGGCTTTCCCTTCCAGGTATGGCCACCAAAGCTCCAAACTTACATTCTATTCACCTAGCAACCTCACTGGAAAAGGAGCACCTCTTTTCTGATTGGTCCAGCAGAGTTCCTCATATTAACTCTGTCCATACCTGAACATGAACTAATTACTGTGGCCAAATGTTTGCTTGGTCAGGGAGAGGGGAAGGAGTATGATCAAGTCAGCTGAATTTTCATGTTGTCCCAGAATAGCTGAGAGAGGTGATTCTCCAATGGAACACTGGAATGCAGTTACTGGAAGAAGAAATACTTGACAAAACTAATAGATGTCCCAAAAAGCAAGGATGATTTTATTCAAATAGATTCATAGACCAATCTGATGGGTTTGTTTTTAAATTTCATTTAAGAAAAACCCATGTCATTCTAAGTTCCCTAGTACGTAAATAGAGATAAGATCAACCAAATTTTGTTATCTTTTTACCTCCACCCCCAAAAGACTTCCCCACCAATAATTTCTGGAACTTCCCAGAGAGTGTCTCATACCTGCAAACATATCTACTGTTACTGGTAGCCCCCACTAGGGAAGACAGCAGGACCACTGCTCTGTCAGGTAACTGTCTGTCCCACTTCTCTCCAGAACCCAGCAGCTTCCACTAGTGGTCACTAAGTCACTGAGTACTACCACTTATATCAGCGCCAAAGATGAACTGGAATTGTGCCAGTTATATGCCTGTTGTTTGTCAGATTCTAGCCTGTCTTTCTATATTCTTTTCGGTGCTGGAGCTAGGACTCAGGAAACATTTTCCAGACTCCGTTGCTGGTTGGCTCATTGGTAGTTTCTGCCAAAATGAGGCACTTAGGGAGAGGTTGGAAGGTGGGAGGTGGGGAGAAAGAAGTTCCTTCCTGACGTCCCTGTTTCTATCCAGCAGCAGTTGGCTCTAGTCTAACATGTCTTTTGCTCACAGAATATAAAGGAGGAGACTGAGTGAATGTGTCCGTTATTATATTTGTAGCCTGCACTACTGTTTTACCTCCTCCCTCACCACCAAAAAAGTATATATAAACAATAGCAAAAGAAAAATACCGCATAAAATTTTTACCACCTTACAGGGAACAGCTAACACAGTTGGTGACCACATGAGATGTCTTGAAATATGGTCTTATATTTGTGTAGTACTCTGCAGAGACTTTCCCCGAAGATTACCTCGTATGATCTTAAAGAACCCTGAGAAATAGGAAGGGCAGATATTTTCCACTTTTAATAGATGAGGAAACTGAGCCTGAGGTTTAAATCATATTTGTCTAATAGAAATAGAATGTAAGCCACATTTATTTAATTTAAAAATTTTCTAGTAGTCACAGTAAAATAAGAAAGTAAAATTAGTTTGTACAATATATTTTATTTAATATAATATATCCAAAGTGTTATCATTTCAACTTGCAGTCAATATTTTAAAATTATCAATGAGATATTTCACATTCTTTCTTTGTACTAAGACTTTGACACCTAGTATGTGTTTTATAGTTACAATACATTTCAGTTTAGACCAACCCCATTTCAAGTACTTAATAGTCACATGTGGGTCATGGCTTCCCTATTGGACAACACAGGGTTAGATTATTTACCCAGAGGCATATAATAGGAAGTAGTGGTCCCAAGTAGCCAGCATCTGAAAAGGAAAATCATAATGGTCTGGAAACCTAGAGACCTTAATTCCAGACATGACTCTACCTCTTATTGATTGTGAGATAGCAGACAAGGCATTCTTCTTTAAAGCTTGGTTTCTAGCTTTGTTAAACAAAGCAAATGGCATCAGCCAGTTGTCTTTATTTTCCCCCTCCATCCCCTACAGCAGAACCCTTTCTCAAAATCTTATATGGAAGCCCCATATTTAAATCATAAGAGACATATTTAAAACTTAAGAACTGCTTCTCTATTGAAGGGGGCATGGCAGCAGGGAGAGGAGGGGCATAATGGATTACAGCCTGTTTAGCACCCCCCACACACACACACAGAGGCATCTTCTGAGGGGACTCTGATGAATCCTTTGAGTATATTTGAAACCTCTTGTAAGAAATCATCTCTAAGATCCTTCTCATTTTAAACAGGTCTATGATAATGCATGACAACTTCACTCAGGCATGGTTGACTCTTTCAGCCAGTGTTTAGTTTAATTTAAAAAAAGAAAAATATAAAATACGTCAAGCAGTACTGTCACGTGATCAATTGGCGTTTTTAGAATCATCGTTTTTTAAAGTCAAGGCCTTTTAATAAGATTTTAATGATTTTCTGAGTGGTTTTTCGTATATTTAACCTTCTTTAATAACCCTGTCTTAAATACTGTAGAATAAATAAAGACTCCCTGAAAGTTAAATCGGACTGTGAAAAGAATACAACTCGGATTGCAAATAACCAGCTCATAACTCGGCTCCCAAAGACCTCTCTCCATAAGCCCAAGAATCCTCTAATACTAACAACCAAGTAAACCTTACCAACCAATTAACCAGTCAAAACTTAGAAGTAAATGAGCTAGAGTGTCAATCCCCATGTTCAGCTGAATAGGAACTCAATGTCCCGAACCAGTGTTGGCTGCAAGCTGTGATAGCAGTTCAAAATACAGCCGAACCTCACTGGCTGTGCAAAACCGATTGTTATTTTACACAAAACAAGCCAATGCCCACACGTAGCTTATCCCAGAGGAAAAAATTACTCAGATCACGTTCATTGATCTATATACTTCCAAGACAACAACGTCAGAATCCACGGTTCTGATGGACATCAATATTAGTATAACAACGAATAGATCAACTAAGTAGAAATGATTTGTATATAAAAACTTAAACCTAAACCCAAATTGTCAGAAATTGCCTTTCCATAGTAGGAACTAACCTATGCAATTTCTTCAGCTGTTACATTGACTTGTCAGTGGTTTAGGATTCTTCAATTATTAAGGATTATGGCAGTAATCAGCTACTTTAAATATTTTAATATTAAGATTGTTTAAAATTACTTAAAATTATTTAAATAAAATAAAAAGAAATAATATTGAAATTTAAGCTGATACAAATAATAGATAATAGAAGCTATGAAATCTGCTGAGTAGCGAATGATCTGATATACCTTCTCCTCAGTCTCCCTCTGGTTCTATTTCTGGCTGAGAAGGTTATTGAAAGGTCGGTGTAAACAACTGTCTTCAAGCTTCTTGGCTGGCCTCGTGTCTCCTCTTATTTAATCTTCCCAACTGAACTTCTGACTCATTATCTTAACAATGACCTGTTTCCCTTTGCCTGCTCCTCCCCTTCCCTGGCCGTTTTTCTCCTTTGTCACACTGCTGCTGCGGCCCCCAGGCCTGTCTGGGCATGCTTGTGATGTCAGATGCCTGCATTTCAGCTGTCCTTTTGTATCCATGGTGATGGATGAAAAATAAGCTGCTTTGCAGTGATTTGAACTTTAATCCAGTCAAATGATGCATGCTTTATTACTCAGGTGACTTTTCTAAATACTTTCAGATCACTGAAATCTTGAATTATTAAAGAGGAATTAACATATTTACTTTTTTTCTTTTCCTTTTCTTTTTCTTTTTTAACCATTATTATGCCTCGGTAAATTCAAATAAGCTTTGATCTCAGCACCTGAAAATTTTGTCTTGATAATTAAGTCAATAGGAAAATTTCAGAAGTAAGATTCCAAAGGAAATTATAAGATATTTAAAGTTCCCTCTCACTACATATATGTACAAAAGTGACCGTTTTAGGCTAAGTAAAGCATGGAGGTAAAACATGACAAAAACTGTAAAACTTTTACAAAGTACTGTTGCCCAAAATGTTGGCCACTTAACACTAGTGGTACTTGAAATTGTTTTAGTGGTCTATAGATATAGCATTAAGCAACACTGGCTTCAAATCTTTCCACTTTCAGGAAAGAGAAAACCTCAGGCTGTTGGTAGTCTTCGTACCTTGAAAACATTTGCTAATCATTGTTTTTAAAAAAACAACAAAAGGTCAAGCTTTTTGCACACAAGCTTTGCAAGCAGTAGTTTCTAGCTAAAGCGTTTCCATTCTCTTAATTTTCATAGTTTCCCTCCATTTATAAACAACCCCGACTTTCCAGTGATGTACAATTTCTTTACATTAAGAAAACCCATGTAATCAATAGTACAAGTGAAACAAGTGGTGTTGAGGTCATGGTATCTGGACCAGGTAGCATGGTAGGAAGAATGAGGTAGCAATTTCATGTGCCTTGTTCCAGTCGATAACACCAAAATTAACAATTTGGAATAAAAATCAGGTAGACCATAACATTACGATAATATGACATTACCCAAGATATTTAGGGAAACCAAAATAGTTGGATGAATTAAAAACCTTTTTCCCAGATAATGCAAATTAAACAACACAAACAGTAAAGATTTTTAAGCTTGAAAGTGTCTCCAGTCTTCCCCTCTCCACTTCCTGTTTAGTGGAATATTGAGCGGGGTTTTTCCTACTGCCTCAGAATTGTGGCTACTGCCCAAAGCCAAAATCATTCTCAAAAGAGCCATAAATAATTAGGAGTCAAAACTTTCCATCAGGGCTTATTAAAAAGTACATAACCAAACTTACTGCCATCAACCACCACCCTAGGAAACTCCTCTTTGCTTTTACCTCCACAAGAGAGGTCTGTAAACGGGAAAGAAGGGAAGAAACCATATTTGGCTTTCTAGAGGGAGTGTTAACTCTCCCTAGGCCCAGGGGGGTTGGAGGGGGGTGGAGATGAGGGGAGAAAGACCAAGAGAATAATTCATGGAGATTCATAGGGTGCCTTAAAGAAGAGGAGATTGGCATGTCACACCCTGACTAATGCCTGCCAATTGCAGCCCCTTTGTTACTTTGTGTTGCCATTGCAATAAAACATTTGAGACAGTTCTTTGAAGAGTTTCCATTGTTCACGTGGCATTCATAGAGACTAACGTCTATTTCTAGTCTAGAAATTTCTGAAAGTGGGAGTAGAAAATCCACTGCTATTAAAGGGATAAAGACATAATATACCTGAAAAGATGATGAGGGCACCTGCCCCCAGACTGGTTCTCCAAGACCTTAAAGGACAAGGCAAGGACCTCTGAGGTTTTAAAACTCCATGAGTTAGAGAAGAAGCAGAGGACTATGAGCCTCCAGGCTGCTGGGTGGTAGATGTACAACCCAGAGAAGAAGCTGGGAAGTGAACTCCTGGTAGACCTGAGGGAAGTCTTCCTTTTCCTCACAGTGACAGAGGCAACCTGGGTAAAGCTGAGCCTTGCCCAAGGGTACCACATTTGGCCTGCCTGGAGACAATCTCAGGCTTTGGGACACTGTCATCAGCCCTGAACATGCTGCATTGGAGTGAGGCCAGCGATGCCTCCTTTCCCTTGACCTGTGGGCCATTGCTGTAAGAAGCTAGATGACTTCTCTGTCCCTCCACCAGGGCCAGCTGCACAGCCTCCCTTCTGCTCCACATCAGTCGCTTCTTGCTTCTGCTGCATAGGGGAAGGAGAAGAGATTAAATCAGAAATGAGACTGAACTTTTAAAACTAGACTATGCTTCAAAAACTGAAAGTACCCAGAATATTATGGAATCTGTTCAAAATGTTATAATGACAGGAATCTGGAATTCAACTAAGCATAGTTGAAAGCAGTGATTAGGGGAAAAAAGGATATAATTTTTGTTAATTGGGCTGAGACTGCCCAATTCACATATAGAGAGTCCAACTATGTACATAATTTTGTATTATGATTTTCACTTAATAATTATGCAATTTGTCATCTTAAAAAATCTTCATAAATATCATTTATAATAGTTTCATATTTGCATTTATAGCTATGCCAAATTCTTTTAACCATTACTCTATTGCAGTACATTGGTGTTGTTTTTAAATTTTAAGATTTGAATTATAATATCTATTCATTCCCTTAGATGTGATTATTATTATCATTATTAAACATCCACTGATCTTTGGACAAAAGAATTCTAACTACTTAGTATTTCATTAGAAGACAGTTTGAGGTATTGATAAGCCAGCCGGGAGTTTTGATTATGTTTGTTTACTAAACTGGCAGCATTACACACTTTATCCTTCTAGTGTTTGCCAATTTATGCAGAGCTGATGGCTGTAGTCCTACAGGAAATAACATGCCCTTGCCTTCTGGAATATAAGTACCACACGGATGGGAGTTCCTCTCTTTTGCATTTTTTGCTGTATGCCTAGTACCTAGAACAGGGCCCAGCACAGGGTAGGAACTAAATAAATACTTTCTTTAATGTAAATAAATGAATGTTGTTTAAAGTAGAAGTGGGACATAATTACTCTTCAACTTCGATTTTCACAGGGTGTTTATGGGAACCATGTAAGTAGTAGATGGTTGGAGGAAGCATGGATCTGATCAGGGAGACAATGAGAGGAAGCAGAGCGTAGGGTAGGAGACAGAGACAAAGGGGACAAGGGAGCTTCAGGTTCCTGGCACCTGAACAAATATCCAGGGGATCCTATGGCTTTGTTCTTATTAAGATCTAAATTAATTAATCTAATTAATAAGATATCAGGCTTGTAACAAAGTGGCTGAAACCAAGCAATGGCTACGTGGAGGAAATTATTCCTACTGTTGCCAGGTGGTAGACTAAAGACACATGTCTAACATTTCTGCTTCCCAAAGTCCCAGCGAAATAACAGAAAAGCCATTAAATAAATTAAAAGCATCTTTAAAGATTAAAAGTGTAACATTAAGAGTGAAAGGCATGGAATGAAGACAGCAGTTCACCAAAAGTTTGAGGAAATTCTGGAAAACAGAAACTAAATAAAATCAGACTAACAGAGCAAACAGAGAAGTGAAAAACTACAACCCAAAACTTCATAGGTAAGAGGAATCATTTCCAAAAGAGGTCCAGAGAAATTCCAAGTTCAGAGGCAACATTTGCAATAGTCAGTTCAAGATGGGGTTATCATCAGTGTAATTACAGTCATGTGCCCCATAATGACGTTTCGATCAATGGACCACATATTCAACAATGGTCCCATAAGATTATAGTACTGCGTTTTTACTGTACCTGTTTCACATTTAGATATGTTTAAATACATAAATACTTAGCATTGTGTTACAATTGCCTTCATTATTCAGTACAGTAACATGCTAGGCAGGTCTGTAGCCTAGGAGCAATAGACTATACCATATAGCCTAGATGTGTAGTAGACTAACTATACCATCTACATTTGTGTAAATACACTCTATGACGTCGACACAACAACAAATTCACCTAATGATGCATTTATCAGCACCTGTCCCCATTGTAAGTGACGCATGCCTGTAATTAAAGTGTTGAAACAGAGGGACCCTTCCCACTCTCCTTTTCCTTTTTCCCCTGAATTTACATTTCCAAACTCAATCTATAAACATAGCATAGAAAAGTTACTCATAGCCATGTAAAAATAGCAACATTATAAATTTCAGTAACTAAAAAACAACAAAAATCAGGAAGGAGGAAGGTGGGGAGTACATGTAAGTATCCGAATTTTCTCATCTTTCTTAACAATGAGTTGATAAATACTGTCTAAAATTGCACATGATAAGTAAACCTCTTTCTCTTATTAATATGCCTTACTTATTGTGAATTGATCTTCCAGCGAACTTTCCGGGGTGAAGGGGAAGTTTCCCCTGACCCCCACAGTTTGGCGTAGCTGGCAGGGTCTTCAAAGCCACTGTGCTCGTCTGTTCTCATTAATTTAAGATTAATGAGAAAAATGGTTTTTGTAAGTGACTAGTATAGCGACTCTGGTATATTTTTTGGTACTTTGTGGTATGTGTATTGTCTGACCCCTCTCCTCTCAGAAATAGCTTTTGTTGTTGTTGCTTTCTTTTGTCTTTGTCTTTCTGTGTCATTATGTCATAAAGAGGGTTACCATAGATAGAACATGGACCTAGAACCCCTAGGAGCCCCCTGCAGGCTGGCCAGTTACACGGTTCTGACTAGACCGGCATCTATTAAGAAAAACTATGTTGCAGGTCCCCGGAAACAAACCCGTATGAGGTTCCCCTCTCATCCTGCTTCATGTCCCTGAGGTTGTCTTGTGACTGAGTGGGAATTTTCTCCACAGTCTCTGCCATCTGGGGTCATGTTTTCTCAGGAACATGCCAGGTGGCCAGTCTGAAAAAAGATTGGGAGTCTGAGACACGTAGGATTCTTAGCAGCACGCTCTGTACCGAATGTGTCAAGCTCTAGGCGAGTCTTTGGCGTAAAAGGTCCCATCCTCTTTGTTACCCTATTTCTGAGAGTGAATTTTTGGGAATCACGGGAATTGCCCTCTCTGTGTCCTCTCCAGGCTAAACCTGAAAAATTACCACCTGGGCTTTCTATGGAGAGGCATTGGATTGAGTCGCTTTTGGAATAAATATACCATTGAGAATTCCAATTATTAATGGCCAAATGATGGATCCTTTACATTAAAAGACTCCTAAATTTTTTTAAAAAAATAAATTTTAGAGATCTCTTAGTCTAAACAATTGCCTTATTTGTATTAATAGAGAAATTAGATTAAAAGGCACATAATGTTGTGACTAGCCTTAAAAATTCTCTTGACAAAATTGAAAAGCAAATATCTGATCTGAAACAAGGATCAAAATCCTTGAACACTGCCCCTGTGGGAATAATGGCAGAGGCCAATTTACTTAGTAGTCTAATGGTTAAAATTCTGTGCTTTCTACTTTGGGAGGCCAAGGCAGGAGGATTGCTTGAGGTGAGGAGTTTGAGACCAGCCTGAGCAAGAGCAAGAACCCATCTCTACAAAAATTAGAAAACTTAGCCTACGTATGGTGGTGTGCACCTGTAGTCCCAGCTACTCAGGAGGCTGAGGCAGGAGAATCACTTGAGCGCAGGAGTTTAAGGTTGCAGTGAGCTATGATGATGCCACTGCACTCTAGCCAGGGCGACAGAGTGAAACACTGTCTCTCAAAAAAAAAAAAAAAAAAGTTCTGTGCTTTCACCTCAGCAGCCTAGGTTTGATTCCCAGGCAGGGAATAAGCCCGATCTGGTTTGATGTTCCATTTCCTGTATTCTGTGGAGGCATACAGGGCTGCTAGACATTTATGTATAAATCGTCAGCTGAAAAACTGGGGCCCTAGTAAATATGGCTGGACAAAAATTGTGGGTTACGCCTTGTTTACACCTATCTAGGCTTTTCTTTCTTTGAGCTGTTTTTGTGACTTTTTGGATATCGTAAAAACTGTTTTCCTCCTCTTTGGAGACACCTCTTGCTCCCTTGATTAAGTTATAACCTGGGTTAAGGTTTATCGGTTTCACTTAGAAGGGTAATTTAGTTAAAAAGTTCAAAAGCAAATATGTCAGCTGTTTGTCCCCGCTAAGGTCTGCTCCATTCATCTTCACTCCTCCCTCCTCCTACCTCTTAGGTGACCATGGAGTTTTGGCCAGTCAAAGGCAGCCAACTGTTCCAAACTGTTTAAGTGAGGCAAACGCTGAGCTGTGGCCCATCCAGCTGTTTCTGCACCTCACTTCCATTTCCTGTATGTCACTTTATCTTTTCTGTCCATGATTCTTCTTCAACCACGCTGCAGTGTTGGAGTCTCTTTGAATCTGTTCTGGTTCAGCTGCCCAATTCATGAATCACTCTTTGCTCAAATTAACTGTTAAATTTAATTTGTCAGAGGTGGGTTCTGAAATAGAGCCCCTAGAGACCCCCCAGGAGCACTGAGAGACCAAGCGAGGTACTCGCCAACCCATTGTGTCCATTGCTGTCTCACCACAACTGGGGCTCGTGGGTGAGTTCTCTCTTGGATTCCAAAGCTCTACAGATTTGTGTTTTAAGCTCTCTGAGTTTGTTTGAGCAAATTTTTGATCCTAACTGGGTTCAGAAGTCATCAGATTGGATCCAATAATTAATTAGCTTAGATCCAGGTAGAGGCCTCAAATATCTGACTGGGTCAGGCAGAGACTAACAGTAAATGACAATACTACAAGGGGTGCAAATTCCAGCTTTCAGGAATTTGCAAAGATTTCTGTGTTCTATCCCTTTGTTCCTCTTTCTTGTGCACTTGAGTAAGAAAAAAATCATTGCCTGAGTTGATCATGGAGATCTGAGAGCAAAAGCCCAGATTCAAGGCAAAAATAGGATCCTTAATTTCTGAAGAACTGAGTACTCTACCATGGCTACCTATACATGTACAAGTATTAGGCCCTGGAAGCAGCAAACACTTACAGAAATGGCAAAATCTTACTAAAGGCAAATTGTTGCCCAGGTAGTAGTAATTGCTTAAAACAATAAAATAGGTAATTAAAAGATTGATAGTATGAATAAAAATAATAATAATATTTAAGAGCCAGCAAATAAAAATTCTTTATAAGAACTATAAAAAAATTTCAGTAGGCTACTGATGAAAATGATTATCTTTGGGGAGTGAGACTTGGGATAGGAGATGAGGGTATGGGGAATCTTACACAGATATATTTGTATAATTAAAACTTTTTTCTATGTTTTAATATTTCTTTAATAAAAACAAACTAATTTTTCAATGCTTAGTAAGACAAAAACGTAAGAAAATACACCGAAATGTTAATAGTGATTGCTTTCCATTGGTAAGAATTATGGACAAAATAATAATTTGAGGGGGTTTTCTACTGCTCTACATTTTCCAAGTTCCCTATGTCCCTTACTTCTATAGTAGGAAAAAAAATCATTATTAAGAAAATGGCATGAACATGGGTTTGCTGTAAAGTATTATACATGCAAATAAAGAATTTAAAACAATATTTAGATTAAGGGAAGAGAATTAAAGAGGCCAAGAGGAAAGGCTGGACTTTGTAGTTACTAGTAGCAAGAGGACGCAGAAGTTGGAACAGAAGGGAGGAAGCTGAAACTGGTATCAGAAAGAAATAAATTCTGACTGTGCACTGAAACAGAAAGTTTGACCGGCCATGGAATTTACTGAACTGCTCCTGGATTTTTTTCACCCAAGGTAATCCTCTGCTTATCAAGATTTTTCTGTGTAATGAGACCTTCAGATCCATTTTTCTTTTCTTACTTATCATAACCAGATAAAACACTGACCACCACAGAGATTAAAAAGAAAAAAAAAATAAAAGGATCACGGCTTCCTGGTTTTGGCCTCATTGATAATGTCTGCCACCAACCAGACATGATCTTACAGAGTTAACTTCATGATCACCTGGCTGCTGTTCCTACTTAGTAAAGGAGTCAAGGTGTTGAGTACTTCTATGGGATGGTCACCACCTAAGGTGTGCTTAGTGCAGAATATTATCAGAAAGTAACTGGCTACAATAGGAGGTGCCTCTGCACAGCAGTCTTGGTGCTGGCACAACTATTAGTGTTTCCAGCAAGCCTATCTTCCTGTACTTCAATGTTATATCCATGGCATCTGTCTCTGTGCCTTTCTTTTCATACTATTTCTGCCAACGCCCTAGAGGACCGTACTTTCTCATGCAAAATCCAGCAAAGATTTTGGACAAAACTCAGTGATCAAGGATGCAATGTTAGTTGGACATCAAAGGGGTCTATTTCCCCTTTGGAAATACTCACCATCTCAGAGTCCAGGTGAAGGCCATTTAAGAATTTTTGTGCAGTGTTTCCTTCAAGATTTGAAGGAGTTACTTCTTGAAGGACAATTTTTGTTACATTTTAAAAGAATATTTCTGGTCCCTCCTGTGATGGGCTTTTTCTGTTGCAGGCTGTAAAGACATTTTAAACAACGTACAAGTCTGTGGAATTACAAAGCCTCACCCCCAAATTCTTTAATATATAATTGAGCAGTAGAAGGTATTGAAATAGTCAAGGGAGCCATGGCTGCCTTTGCAGTGGACTATCTAAAAGTCAGCTGGGATCTTGTTGGCCAAGGTCTTACTTCTCAAGTGGGGGTCCAGTCTCACTTCTCAAAGTGGGTAGCGATACTGATACACGCAGTATTAGCATTGCTGCGAATCACTCAGAATCTCAGACCCCAATCCAGACCTACAGAATAAGAATCTGCATCCCCGGTGATTTGTATGCACAGTGAGGTTTGAAAAGCATTGGTTTAGGAGAATCCAAGATTGCTTTAGGAAAGTTTTCAGCTGTCAAAACAGGGGCTCTGTGTGTTATGAATTTCACAAATACCTTCTGAGCATGCTATACTGGTTATTGATATTCAAGTTAGCTTCTCCTCATGACAGCAGTACTTCAGATTACAATTACTCTAAGCACAAAACCCTATGCCCTACGGTTTGGAATCAACCCCTTCATTGCCTTGGTGATTCAGACCTTTTTAGTGGTAATTTAAGAAAATTAGAGAGGAGTCCATCTCCCAAATAGTATTCAAGTTCTAGCATAGGAGCTGCTTTTCAGTCATTGCTGGAATTTTCCCATGAGAAGCACTTACATAATTTACACAGCCAAATGCAGAAAGAAGAGACAGGGTTCATGGTTGATATGAGCAAAGGAACAAAGTTCTAGTTTTACCATCTCATCTGCCATGGCCTCTGAGCTTGTACCTGCCAGTCCCAATGTTACTCTCATCAAAAATGCAGCATGTTAAGGAAGACAGTGTTTGCATATTTTGTTACACATGGCAATCCTTTGCAAGACTGGACTCTGATGAACCTCTTCAAAATCACAGCAAAATCTCAGCCTTAGATGAGATATAACATGTTCAGATAAACTGAGTGCAGAAGAAAAAGTTCATCATCTCAATAAAAATAATCCATACTTGTGGCCCCAGTGAAGAGAAGAAACCCAAAATTCTAGTGTGTGTCTTAGTTTGGGTTTGTTTCTTTGTTTTTTACCACTTGCGTGAACACGCAAACATGATGCAGCAAAACAAAAAGAGTGATTCTTGCAGCCCTAATGGAGAGAAAACATCATATCACTAAAGATCTTGGGGTGACATGATCTTGTAAGACAGAGCATTTTCCTCCTTCTTTCTATGAAGTATCTCTGATAATGTACAGTTTTCTGAGAAAATTACATGTTCTGATCCCATTTTTTAAGGACTTTTTGTCCTGAAGGAATACTACAGTATTATTCATAAGCTATCATATGATTATATGTTACCATCTATTTCTCAATGATCACTTTTTAAAATTATGTAGTCAATTGAAGCATGTTGTTGAGAAATTCCTGCCCACAAGTAAAATTCTCAATGGCCTTTGAAGAATCAATGGCCTATCTTTCCCTCTTATTTTTCCTGTTGTGACCACAGTAGATGTATCAATGCCATATCATTATGATGGTTGTCTAATGTATAGAAAATATTAAGTAGGAATTTTTAGAAGTTTCTAGAAGCTTTTTTATATAAGAAATTCCAGGGGTGGGGGAGATATAATTTCTAAATCACAAAGTTTATGCTAAAGGACATAATGTATGCAAAAATATTAATAAGACTTTCTAATCTTCTCTTGACAAATTCTACTGACAGTCATTTGAGAGTTCTTGTTTCTAGAGTATTCTTTGAAATTCAATAGAGGATTTTGAAGAGTCTGCAACAGAGAATAAAGAATGCTGATTTGAAATTTGTAATTCAAATGTGCTTTTCTCTAAATCCTAAAATTCAGTCAATTGGAATATAAATTAAAATATAAAATTCAATGGCTTTCATATTGTAGATTGGTGTGGTTAAGAGCACAGTCGTTGAAATCAGTGGTCAGAGAGACCTGAGTTTGTCGCTTAGAAGTTGCAAATTGGTACAGGTTACTCAAACTCTTTAAGTTTTAGTTCTCCTATTTGTAGAACAAAAAACATAATGTCCTCTTCCTCAGATTGTTTTGAAAATTATACTAGATAATTGCTTAGTAAACCCAAGGTCAATGAATGTAGGTATCATTATTTTATTATTATATACCTGGCAATATCTAGCTGGAGAATTTAAGAGATAGATATTATTATATGCATAAATATTGTTATTACAGATATTGTTATTTATATATAGCAATATCTAGCTAGATAATGTAAAAGAAAATATATTTCATTCATAGTAGTAACATTTTGTGAACTACATAAAGAAAAAATTAAAAATATACCATGTCTCTCTAGAAAGGAAAACTGAATAATTTAAAGGCTTTAAATTATCCCAAATTGATTTTTAGGCTAATTGACATTCCAAAAACCATTTCTTTAAACTTTTCAAAATGATCTGAAAATGTATTTAGATGCATAAACAGGCAAAATATGTTTTAAAAGTGAAAAATAATAATTATGAGAAAATATATATTATATCCAAATATTAAAATATTATAGTGCTATGAAATTTTTAGAAATAATACTAACACAAAAATAAAAATTTATGATAAAGAAAACTTCTCAAATCAAAAAAAAAAGAAAGAATTATTCATTAAATGATTCTGGGATATGTTATGGGCATAGGAATCTTTGTTTATAACCTGTACCTCATACCAATTCACCAAACACACACCAAGTGAATTTAAGAATTAAATGTAAAAATTCAAAATATAAAACAGAAGCATATAATAAAAGTAAATATTTATCAAATTTCTGTGAGAAGGAAACATTCTAAAATTAAAGTAATGAAAGAAGTCATATTCAAATAGTTGACAAATTTGATCTTAAAAATTACAATTCTGCTATGCCAAAAATATAATCACATTTAAAAGACAAACAACAAATTGAGGAAAACAGATATGTTAAATATGACAAAATATTAGTTTTAAAAGGTAAAGTAAAATTATTAAAAATACAAAGTTTCCACTACACACATTAACAAAAGTTATGGACAATTGCCCAAACAGAAATTAATATATGTTAACAAAAGTAGAAAAGTCTAAAGTCATTGAAACCTTTAAATTATTATCAAATAAAAGTATTAGATACAAGTAGATTCCCCTTTTATCTCTCCAATTATTTCCTATTTCAAGAATAAAAACATAGAATGCTAGTAAAGATGTAATGAAAACAGGCATTCTCATACTCTTTGGGAGTATAAGTTGGCTTAAATCTTTTTGTTAGCAGTATATCAAAAATTCTTAAAATCACTGTCTCTCTTCACTGAGTAATTCCACTTTTAGAATTTTTCTTCTCAAAGAAATTCCTAAAAAAGAAAGTTGTAATGTACAAGCATACAATTCTCACACAATTATTTATAAAAGAAAATCAAAGGTAATATGAATAGTAATGTGGTTAAATATATTATGGTATATGATTAATTTCTGGAAAACATTAGGAATGTTTGTAAAATTTATAATGATGAGGTAAAATAAATAATTATGATAATTTTTTAAAAGAAACTTGAATATAAAAGTATAATAAATATGCAAAAACATTAACTTTGGATGATGAAACTATGGGAATTTTTGTATTTCTTTTTAAAATACATATTCTGACTTATCTATCATGAACGTGTTTGAATTTTAAGATTGGAAAAGATAAAGTACTTCTGAAAACTCAAAAAATATATATTTACTTTTATAAAAATTCATGCTTTTCTGCCTATGTAAGAAACATACAAGATAACAACTATCAATTTATATTTCTTCCCTGACCACATACACGATTATAGGCTCCTAGGTGTCCAGACGGAGTGGTATTATATACATTTCAACAAACTCTGACCAAAAAACACAAAAAGTTTCGAGTTTTAATAAGCAAATTTAAAGAGTATTTGTGACTTATATTTTTATAATATTTTATAGGTAATTTTAAAACTAAGTGATGATAAAATGATTGGGAAAAGAAGAAATAAAAAATTATAATTGTGAGTCACATTTTCATTTTTGTTAAAATTAATACATATCTGTAATTATTTCGCCTGTCTAGTCCATGATAGTTTGAGTGGTTTATGTAAGAAAAATTAATTTATGACTATGAAGATGCTGAATTTTCCAAATTATCATTAAAATATAAAAGATTTAAACTCTTATTGAGCAAGAAAAAGCATCCAGCATAGGTTTTTCAAAAAACATGTGTAACATGAAAAAAAAAATGTGGGAAACTATTAATAGAGAAATGAGAAAAACTGGAGCTATTCTACTGGGAATGTTCCCGGATTGTAGCAACCAATGCCGTGTAATAGCCTTCCAAGGGTAATTGTGTTTGGAATATTTACATTTGGACTAAATGCGCACTAGAAGAAAGTGCAGTATAATTAGTGGTGGATAAGCTTGCTAGGACACAACCTTGCCTCAGCCAGTAAACATTAGGTATCTGGAGAATGTCTTTTTTCTAAGTAAATTTTAATATTTTATAAGACAGTCGTTCATTTATATGTCCCATTTGCCATGCAAAACATTTTCCAGAATGCTTCCATTAGAAAAGTTTCTCTGATTGCAGATAGTTTGGAATTAATCAAGCTGCAATGGGCAGACTATTATGTATTTCACAGTTTATTATTTTGAACCTCACTGATTTAAGCACTTCTGATCATTCAAATCTGGCTGGGCTATAGTTGTCCTTGGAACCATCAAGGAAGAAAATATTTACATTAATATCATATTAATATCAAATTAATATCATAAAGGAGAATCTCCTAAAAGAGAAAACTAATTTAAACATTTCAGCATATCGTTTTGCTGTGATGATCAAAGGAGTTTCACTTGAATGAGCAGGACATGCAAGGAAGGAGGGAACATAGCTAGGGAGAATGAATGACAGGTAGGAGGACGTGTGCAGAGACTGCAGCTGAAACTTCTGTAAACAGCTTGGCTCCAGAGATGGATGGATAGGCTATGGAGACAGCACAGTTATGGCACAGGTCTATACACAGAAGGGCCAACCACTGCAAAACAAAGATGATTGCTTACGGTGTGCATACACAAATATAGCACTAGATCTGGCATCAAGCCCAGCTTTCCGTGGTTGCAAAAATAAATGTAATTTTAAAAATTCTTTGTGAAAGAGTTTTAAAATTCTTTTTTGAAAGGGGGAGCCAATGTATTTAGGGTATTTAATACACAGAATTCATTAGTTAAATATAGTCATATATTTACTTAGAACAAATAAAAACTCTACATAAGTTCTCTGTGAAATAAGAAAGACATAACACAGGAGTATCCCTAATTGACCTTCAGACCAATGGTGAGACAGCTGTTGCTCAGCAAAAGATTCCAATGATAAACTAAAGTGAACCTATAGAATGCACTCCTGGCAGTTTGGGCATTTTAAAATTTAACTTTTTACTATAAAAATGTTTAACCATATGCAAAAATAGAGAGAATGATATAATGAATATTCATGTATCTATCACTGAATGAAAACAATTATCAATATTTTGGTGGCATGAACTTTGATTAGAATTACAATTGCAGGGTGTATCTGTTTCTCTCACCATTATTATCTGGAATGCCAAGCTCAAGCCTGACACCTAGACTTAATGAATACATTTCAAATTATAATAAAATAAAAGGATTTCATCCACATAGTTGTAATAGACAAAAAGGATGAAGTTTGCCAGAAGAATATTGTTCTCTAACTGGTAGGTCAATTGGATGTAAGAACTAGTGAAAGAAGAGTGTGAAATAGAACAAATCACAATGTACAATTGTGATTATCATACATCCACAAAAAAAGGTAGACTGATTCACCTTCCAGGGCCCGAAATGAAAGGAAAAAAGAAACAAGTAAGCTGGTATCGACAATAACAGAGAAGCTATTTTGGATTTGTAAAAGAGCAAATCGAGAATGAGGATGATTGATAGACAAGGATATTGAAGATGCAAAAAGGAGGAAGACAGGATGAAAGAATCAGAAGTAGCTGGGAACAACTGGCATAAATGGGAAAAGACAAGTGCTGCTGGAGAAAAGAAACAGGAAGAGTTCTGTCCAGTAAAAGGGCTTGGAAGCAAAGACATTTCAGCAACATCAAGCATATCTAGTGCCCACATCTTGGTCTCTAATGCCATTTCCAGCAAAAAGGAACCATGGCTTCTAGAAGAAATGGTTGATTCCAGAGGCAGGGTAGACACAAGATTAATCTGGAACATTTGGATATGCCAGAAAGTAAGCAGCACTACAAAAAAAAAAAAAAAAAGGAGGAGAAGAAGGAGGAGACAGTGAAGACATGTCACAAAGACACAAAGGCCAGACTGAGGGTAGGAACTCCCACGAGTCAAATCTGGGACAACCGGAGCTTGAAAATAATTAAGTACAGTAATGAATATAAATCATTGAAAAAATAGGAATCTATGAGCTTGTACCAATAATACAGACGTACATATGAAGACAGGATGCTTTCTTACAGTAAAATACTGAGTGCTGGCTGCAAAATGCAGAGAAAGTATTGAAGATATAGAATCATCATTTTGAAACCGTTATAGTAAAGACTGGAACAGTCAAGACCATCAGTGTATCCTAAATCTAGAGGGAAATTTTGATGAGGCACAGAATATTTGCATGGTCTTAAAGCATATCCACACAGATTCCTTCATAGCTGTGAAAGGAAAAAGTGGCCACTACACAGTGAAGAAGTCAGACAACACCTTGGATGGATTAACAAAATTAACATCACCAATGAGGGACAGATGCACATCATGTGTCTTGTGATGCGATGCCTTGAAAAGAACACAGCACCACTCATGGAACATTCCAGTCAGGCATGGATAACACAAATCTAATCATGAGCAAATATCAGACAAATCCAAAATGAGAAATGTTCTATTAAAGATGTCAGTGTCATAAAAGACAAAGAAAGACTATGGAAATGTTTCTTCCAGAATAGAGACTAAAGGGACATGACAACTAAATGCAATACTTGATATTAGACTGGAGCCTTTACCAGCTGAAATAAAAATAAAAATGCTATAAAGGACATGATTGAGTCAATTGAATGCGTAAGTAAAAGTATTACAAAAGATAAAAGTATTACATCAATGATAAATGTACCAAAATTGGTAATTATACTCTGGCTACGTAAGAGAATACCCTTATTCTTAGGAAATACATGTGGAGGTATATGCAACTTACTCTCAGATGGTTCAGAAAAAAAATTTATATATAGATACATAGCACAGAAATGATAAAGCAAATGGGGTAAAAATACAAATAATGGGTGAATCTGCGTAATGCGTATGCAGTGCTATTTGTATCCGTTATTTTCTAATTTTTCTGGATTTCAAATTATCTCCAAATAAAATGTGAGGGGAGAGAAAGAATGAGAAAGAGAGAGAGAGGAAGAAGCAGGAGAAGAAGGGGCAGGGGAAGAAGGAGAGGAAGGAGAAAAAGAAGAAGAAGAAGAAAGTGCTTCAGAGGAAACCGCTTTGCCTGTGGTTCAGAAAGGGGATCAATGTGGAGGGAAGAATGGACCAGGAAACTGAGGGGACTAAAAAGTGATGATAAGAAGTAGTCTCCTAATATGACCTAACAAAGCATAAATTCAGGAAGGGAGGCAGTTTAGGCGTTGAGATTAGTGAAAGGGGACAGACACAAATCAGAGGGAAAAATAAAGGTTAGAATGACTGGAATGAGGCTGAGAAGGATTAAGGAGCCAATTAGTAGCAAAGAATTATTAAACGTAATAGCAACGGACTGAATAAAGTCAACTAGAAGGAGCCAGGTGGGTGGCGTGTGCCTGCAGGCCCAGCTGCTAAAGCAGGAGGATCCTTGAGCCCAGGACTTTGAGACCAGCCTGGGCAACATAGTGGAGACCCCCATCCAAAAAAAAAGAAAGAAAAAGATAACTAGAAGCACCTAAAGGATCATAGGATAAGTGCTTGAGAAATGGGAAAAGGAAAGGGCATAAAAATTTAATTTATTGAGTGTATGAGAATTTAGGATGTAATAAATGTTGGAAATATTTTAGTTCAGATGGTATATCTGTCCTTATTGGTTTTTAATTGCAAAGAGTAGAGAATGCAACCCTAATGGTCTAAACTAGCGCTGTCCAATAGAAATTGAATGCAAGGCACATACGTGTTTAAAATTTTCTAGTAGCCGTGTTTAAAAAAAAAGGAGTGGACGAAATTAAATTAATTTAATAATAAATCTTATTTAACCCTATATGACCTAAATAATTTCAATATGTCATCAATATGTAGATAGAAAAGCATTTGGTAGAAGAATACAGGAATATCTCTTTTGTGTATTAGAGTTAGGAAAATGGAGAACAATTATAATTGTTAACCATATATTCTCAATTGACTATCACAAGTTTGTAAATTACAAAATGATTTGTGAACTTGCTATACAATTAAAAGTGGTATTATTAATTATAAAATTCCAAACATCTTGAGGCTACTTTAAACCATTGTTACAATTCACTTTATGTTCTTAAAAGCAAACATGGGTCTAAATACACTACAATAAAGATTTTATTACCTTGGACTTGGATTGAGCAAAATGTATTCTCAGATTTGTTTCATTGTTACACTAGAGATGATTGCTACCACCTCCCCACCCTTAGGTCCTGCTATAAAATTGCCCTTTGCACACATCTGCTGAAGGGATGGGACTAGGCAGTCTTGTTTGTGCTTTGGTGGCCCTGACCCTCCATTCATCTGATTGGACCACCTGTGGACCCTTGACTCAAGATGAGCCCATCAGATTCTGTCTAGAGAATTTAAACGAAAAGACATAGATGGTTTAAATTGGAGTAGTGAAGCTTTGAGTAGGGGCCAGAATCCGTTCCATGACAAGCCACAGACACATGCAAATGGAAGGTATGGGGAAAAAGAAACTAAGAAACTTGCAGAAAAGGATCAGAGATTAGAGAGAAGCTGTCCAACAACGCTCTAGTTTCTGTAAGGCCTAATTACTTCCTGCAACTGCTTTTTGTAGTATTATTATTCTCTGTCTGTACAGCAATCCCTCTTTTTATTAGAGCTAGTACAATAAGTTTATTAGAGTAAGTTTCTATACCTTGTCACAAACTCAGACGGTAAAACAGTTATGCAGGCTTTTAGAAACACTCTCGAAAGCAGAGTAAAGCCATCATATATAAAATTTCAGTTTCCTTATTTGTGAAATGGAAATAATGATACTTCCTACCTCGTAAGATTGTTATGAGGATTATAAAACATTAAAAATTTTTAAACATAATCACAAAATATTAATATATAAAAGTGCTGTCTTTAGATCTATTTAAATAATTTACCAACTATTAAACAAATCAATTCCTATTTGACTCCCACATCAGGTATCTGAAACATTCTAGGTGGAGATGTACTGCTTTAGCTTCTCAGACTTACAACGATCAAAGTGGTTAGAAGCATAAGATGGGGGTGGGTAACCAGATCACTATTTCCCACTACTCCCTGAAAGATAATCTTTGCTATGCCTTATCCTCCTATTCCAACAGAAACACATGCAGGCACTAACCACACGCCTACTCATTCACGCACACTTTCAAGCCTAGGAATTCAGGAAGAAAAGACAGCAGAAGGCCTTTTCATCCTGTTTATAGGAAGTCCCTAGAATAACAGGAAACAGTCAGCTTTGTGTACAAACTAGCTTCAAATTTAAATTGAGAGGAAAATAATGACGTAAAGGTCTTAACTAAAATCATTACATCATGGGAGAATTAGCCCTGCAAAAGACAGCTTTTAGTTAATGAATAGAAATACCCGCTTTCTCACTAGGAGTCAGGCTTCCCTCATCCTCTGAAGTGCTTCATTGGAGAAGGTTCATAAGGAAAATTTGTAGGATCACAGCCACAAAACATTCATTAGGTAAGGATGACTTGCTTCTCCCTGTATTCAAACATATTTTCTTTAACACAATTGTGTTCTGGATGTGAGGAGTTTTGACTTTCCCTTGAACTTTTATTAATGAATATGTGATTAGATTAGGATATTTCCAAACAATGGCTCTGTTCTCTTCCTCGAAGAAAAATTCAATCTCTTCTGAGAATCTCAAGAGGTAGAGTATTACTGGTTCTTGCTGATATTATTTAATCTTTCATTTTTGGAGTTAAAATAGTTCTTAGAGATTGTTGATTCCAATGCTATGCAGCAGAACTTCCTGGGATGATGGAAATGCCCAATGAGGTTATTGAGCACTTGAAATGTGGTTAGTGCAATAGAGGAAGTTAATTTTTAATTTTTAAAAAATGCATTTAACTTAAATTTTAACTTAAATAACCCCATGTGGCTAGTGGCTACCGTATTAGATGGTACAGATTTAATCTATTCCTCTTGTTTTATAGACTAGTAAATTGGAATTCAGGGAAGTTACATAAATTTTCTAAAGTCATACAGTTTTTAAGAGGCAAAATCAAGATTAAAATTCAGATCTCTTGATTACTAGAAAATGCTGTTTGCACTGTGCATTATTGTTTTTATGTGTACATACATCTATTTATAAAGAAAAAACACATTTTTAAATGAATACTATATTATAAGCTCCATGAGAGCAGGAATTTTTTTGTCTGATTCATTGACATTTCCCCAGTGCCTAGAAATGTGATGGCATATAGTAGGTGCTTATAAAATATTCGTTGAATTAATAAATGCATGAGCAAACAGTTACAAGATGTCAAAATCATCAGCTGTGTGATTATTTTAATTAGTCTATAAACTAGATGAAGGCGAGGACTACATCCTGTTCACTGTCCTATCCTAATCACCTAGAACTTGGGCCCATATAAATATTTAACTAACTTTTTGAAATAGTTATGAAATGCTGATTTATTTCTACCATAAACTTTATTTTGATCAGAGGCAGCTTGATGTGGGAGAAAGAGCACTGGGCCAAGAAGGATGAGCTGGATTAAGGCCTCAGCTCTGCAATTAACTGGCTTTGTAGCATTGGATAAGCTCCTTCAACTCTCTGGGCAGTGCTAAAATGAAAGGTTGAACTGTATTTCCAATCTTGAATTCAATTCCAATACTCCAAGATTAATCTCTCCATACCTCCACCAAAAAATAACATTAATAATAATTTTGCAAAACTACAGATGCAAGAGCTTAGTGATTCATTGGTTTTTTTTTTTTTTTCATTTTAACTTTTAAATTTTTAATTATTATGGGTATGTAATAGTTGTATATCTTTATAGGGTACATGTGATGTTTTGATAAGGCATACAATGTGTATTAATCAAATCAGGGTAATTGGGGTATCCATCACGTCAAGCATTTATCATTTCTTTGTGTTAGGAACATTCCAGTTCTACTCTTTTAGTTATTTTAAAGTATAACATAACTTATTATTGACTGTAGTCATTTTGTGGTGCTATCAAGTATTTTTCATTCTATCTATCTAACTATATTTTTGCACCCATTAATCACTTTATGCCCCCCTCCCTGCTACCCTTCACAGCCTCTGGTAACTATCATTCTACTCTCTGTCTCTATGAGGTCAATTGTTTCAATGTTTAGCTCCTACATGTGAGTGAGAATATGTGAGATTTGCTTTTCTGCGCTTGGTTTATTTCACTTAACATAATGTTCTGCAGTTCCACGCATGTTGTTGCAAATGACAGAATTTCATTCTTTTTTATGGCTGAATAATATTACATTTTGTATATGTACCACATTTTCTTTATCCATTCATCTGTTGATGGACACTTAGACAGAGGCCAAATCTTGGCTATTGTGAATAGTGCTGCAGTAAACATGGGAGTGCAGATATCTTTTTGATATGCCAATTTCCTTTCTTTTGGAACAAGCACTGTCCCGAAAGTATCCAGCCATTGTATCCATTGTATCCATGGCTGGTTACTTTCCAGACAGTCCTTGTATATACCTAGCAGTGGGATTTCTGGGTCAGTTCTATTTTTAGTTTTTTGAGGAACCTCCATACTGTTCTCCATAGTGGTTGCACCAATTTACATTCCCACAAACAGTGTACGAGGGTTCCCCTTTCTCCACATCCTCACCAGCATTCGTTATTGTCTGTCTTTTTGATAAAAACCGTTTTAAGTGGGCTGAGATGATATCTCATTGTAGTTTTGATTTGCATTTCTATGATGATTAATGCTGTTGAACATTTTTTCATATACCTGTTGGCCATTTGTATGTCTTCTCTTGAGAAATGTCTATTCAGATCATTTGCCCATTTTTTAATTGAATTATTTTATTTTTTTCTTTTGAGTTGTTATAGCTCCCTATATATTCTAATTACTAATTCTTTGTCAGATGGATAGTTTGTAGATATCTTCTCCCATTCTGTGGGTTGTCTCTTTACTTTGTTGATTGTTTCCTTTGCTGTGCAGAAGCTTCATAGCTTGATTTGATCCCATTTGTACAATTTTGCCTTGGTTGCCTGTGCTTTGAGGGTATTACTCAAGAAATCCTTGCCCAGACTAATGTCCTGAAGCATGTCCCCAATGTTTTCTTTTCATAGTTTCATAGTTTCAGGTCTTAGATTTAAGTCTAATCAAATCCATTTTGATTTGATTTTTGTATATGGTAAGAGATAAGGGTCTAGTTTCATTCTTCTGCATATGGATATGCAGTTTTCCCAGAACCATTTATTAAAGAGACTGTCCTTTCCCTAGTATATGTTCTTGGCACTTTTGTCAAAAATAAGTTCACTATAAATGTATGGATTTATTTCTGGGTTCTCTATTCTGTTCCATTGTTCCATGTGTCTGTTTTTATGCCAGTACCATGCTGTTTTGGTGCCTATAGCTCTGTAGTATAATTTTAAGTCAGGTAATGTGATTTCTCCAGTTTTGTTCTTTTTACTCAGGATGGCTTTCACTATTGTGGGTCTTTTGGGGTTCCATATAAATTTTAGGGTTTTTTAAAATATTGCTGTGAAGATTGTCATTGGTATTTTGATGGGGATTGCATTGAATCTGTAGATTGCTTTGGGTAGTATGGACATTTTAACAATATTGACTCTTCCAATCTATGAGCATGGATTATCTTTTCATGTTTTTGTGTCTTCTTCAAATTTTTTCATCAGTGTTTTATAATTTTCATTGCAGGGATATTTACTTCTTTGGTTAGTTTATTCCTAGGTATTTTATTTTATTTGTAGCTATTGTAAATGGAATTACTTTCTTGATTTTTTTTTTCAGGTTGTTTGCTGTTGGCATATAGAAATGCTACTGACTTTTGTGTGTTGGTTTTGCATCCTGCAACTTTACTGAATTTGTTTATCAGTTTGAATACTTTTTTTGGGAAGTCTTTAGGTTTCTTTAGATATAAATCTACTCATCTGCCAACAAGGTATTGACTTCTTCCTCTCCATTTGATTCCTTTATTTCTTTGTCTTGTCTGATTGCTCTAGATAAACTTCCGTAAAGTTGAATACAGTGGTCAATGGGCATCCTTGTCTTGTTCCAGATTTAGAGGAACGCTTTCGTTTTCCCCATTCAGTATGACTACTGTGGGTCTGTCTTATATGACTTTTATCATGTTGAGGTATGTTCCTTCTATACCCAGTTTTTTTAGAGTTTTTATCATAAAGGGATGTTGAATTTTATCATATGTTTTTTCAGCGGAAATTGAAATGATCCTACAGTTTTTGTCCTTATTCTGTTGATATGATGTATCACCAAGATTGATTTGCGTATGTTGAACCATCCTTGAGTCCCTGGGATGAATCCCACTTGATAATGATGAGCAATCTTTTTAATGTGTTGTTGAATTCAGTTTGTTAGTTTTTTTTTTTTTGAGGATTTTTGCATCTATGTTCATCAGAGATATTGGCCTATAGTTTTTGTTTTCTGTTGTGTCTTTGTCTGGTTTTGGTATCAGGGTGATACAGGCCAGGTAGAATGAGTTTGGGAGTATTCACTCCTCTTTGATTTTTTGGAATAGTTTTAGTAGGACTGGTATTAGTTCTGCTTTGAATATTTGATAGAATTCACTAGTGAAACCATGAGGTCCTGAGCTTTCCTTTGATGGGACACTTTTTATTACTGCTTCTATCTCATGACTGATTATTGGTTTATTCAGGTTTTGGATTTCTTCCTGGTTCAATCTTGGTAGGTTGTACGTGTCTGGGAATTTATCCATTTCTTCTAGGTTTTCCAATTTATTAGCATATAGTTGTTCATAGTAGCCTCTAATGATCCTTTGAATTTCTGCAGTGTCAGTTGTAATGTCTCCTTTTTCTTCTCTGTTTTTCTTTTTTGGTATCTTCTTTCTTTTTTTCTTAGTCTGGCAAAAGGTTTGTCAATGTTGTTTATGGTTTTAAAAAAACAATATTTTTATTTATTGATCTTTTATATTGTTTTTCTTATTTCAATTTCATTTATTTTTGCTTGGATCTTTATTATTTCTTTTCTCTTACTAATTTTGGGTTTGATTTGCTCTTGTTTTTCTAGTTCTTTAGGATGCATTGTTAGGTTGTTTATTTGAAGCTTTTCTACTTTTTTGGTGTAGGCACTTATTGCTATGAACTTCCTCTTACTGTATCCTATAGGTTTTAGTATGTTGTGTTTTCATTTTTATTTATTTCAAAAGATTTTTAAATTTCTTTCTTAATCTCTTCATTGACCTACTGGTCATTCAGGAACATATTATTTAATTTCCATGCGTTTGTATAGTTTCCAATGCCTCTTGCTATTGATTTCTAGTTTTATTCCATTGTGATCAAAGAAAATACTCGATATGATTTTTTTTTTTTAATTTTTAAAGACTTGTTTTGTGGCCTCACATATGGTCTTTCCTTGAGAATGATCCATGAGCTAAGGAGAACATGTACTCTGCACCTGTTGGATGAAACATTCTGTAAATATCTATTAGGTCCATTTTGTCTACAGTGCAGATTAAGTCCAATGTTTCTTTGTTGATCTTCAGTCTGGATGATCTGTCCAATGCTGAAAGTGGACTGTTAAGGTCTCCAGTGATTATTGTATTGGAAACTCTCTCTCTCTCTTTAGCTCTGATAATATTTGCTTTATATATCTGGGTGCTCCAGAGTTGGGTACATTAATATTTAGAATCGTTATATCCTTCTGAATTGACCTCTTTATTATTATATCATTATAATGACCTTCTTTGTCTCTTTTTTACAATTTTTGTTTTGAAATCTATTTTATGTGATAGAAATATAGCTACTCCTGCTTTTTTTTTTTTTTTTTTTTGGTTTCCATTTGCATGGAGTATCTTTTTCCATCCCTTTATTTTCAGTCTATATGTGTCTTTATAGGTGAAGTTTGTTTCTTGTGTTTCTTGTAGGCAACATATATTGGGTCTTTTTTCTTTTTTTTATCCATTTAGCCACTCTATGTCTTTTGATCGAAGAGTTTAGTCTATTTACATTCACGTTATTATTGATAGGTAAGGACTTACTACGGCTAGGTTGTTATTTGATTTCTTGTTGTTGTGTGATCCTTTCTTTCTTTCTTTCTTCCTTCCTGTCTTCCTTTGTGTAAAAGTGATTTTCTCTGGTAGTGTGTTTTATTTTCTTGCTTTTCATTTTTTGTGAATCTGTTGTAGGTTTTTCAATTTGAAGTGATCATGAGGCTTGCAAAAAACATTTTATAACCAATTATTTTAAACTGATGACAAATTAACTCTATGTACAAAAACAAACAGGCAAAGAGAAACCTAAAAGAAACTCTGCACTTTTCACTCCATACCCCCTTCCACTTTTTAACTTTTTGTTGTTGTGATTTATATTTTTTTATACTATCTATCTATTAAAAAGTTTTTGTAGTTATTATTTTTGATAGGTATGTCTTTTAGTCTTCTGACTCAAGAGATAAGTGGTTTATACACCACAATTATAGCAACAGAGTATTCTGTATTTGTGTACTTACTTTTACCAGTTAATTGTATACCTTCAGATGATTTCTTATTATTCATTAATGCCCTTTTCTTTCAGATTAAAGAACTCCCTTTAGCATCTCTTATAGGACAGGTCTGGTGTTGATGAAATCCCTCAGCTTTTGTTTGTCTGGAAAAGTCTTTATTTCTCCTTCATGTTTGAAGCATATTTTTGCAGGATATAATATTCTAGGGTTAAGGTGTTTTTCCTTGAGCACCTTGAATATGTCATGCCACTCTCTCCTGGCCTGTAAGGTTTCCACTGAGAAGTCTGCTGCCAGACATATTAGATCTCATTTATATGTTATTTTTTTCCTTTTTCTTGCTTCCCTTAGGACCTTTTCTTTATCTGTGACCTTCAGGAGCTTGATTATTAAATGTCTTCAGGTAATCTTGCTTGAGTTAAATCTGATTGGTGTTCTGTGATCTTGTTGTACCTGAAAATTGATATCTTTCTGTAGGTTTGGAAAGTTCTCTGTTATTGTTTCTTTGAATAAAATTTCTACCCCAATCTTTATGCCTCCTCTTTAAGACCATTAACTCTTAGATTTGCCCTTTTGAGGGTATTTTCTAGATCTCATAGATGTGCTTCATTCTTTTTATTCTTTTTTCTCTTCTGACTGTGTATTATCAAACAGCCTGTCTTCAAGCTCACTAATTCTTTCTTCTGCTGATCATTTCTACTGTTGAGAAACTCTGATGAATTTTTCAGTTTGTCAATTGAATTTTTCAGCTCCAGAATTTCTGCTTGATTTTTTAAAACTATTTCAATATCTTTGTTAAATTTCTCTGATAGGCTTTTGAATTCCTTCTCTGCATTGTCTTGAAATTCACTGATCTTCTTTAGAACAGCTATTTTGAATTCTTTGTCTGAAAGGTCACATATCTCCATTACTCTGGGATTGGTCATTGGTGCCTTATTTGGTGAGGTCATGTTTTCCTGGATGTTCTTGATGCCTGTGGATGTTCATCAATGTCTGGACATTGAAGAGTTAAGTATTTATTTTAATCTTTTCAGTCTGGGCTTATTTGAACCTGTCCTTCTTGAGAAGGCTTTCCAGATATTCAAAGGGAATTGAGTGTTGTGATCTAAGTCTTTGGTCACTGCAGCCATATCAGCACTGTGGGTGCCCCAAGCCCAGTAATGCTGTGACTCTTGCAGACTCCTGGTTGTACTACCTTGGGGGACTTGGGTAAGATGCAGGAGAATTCCCTGGATTACCAGGCAAAGTCTCTTACTATCTTCCCTCACTCTCTGTGCTGGGCTGCTAGAGTGGGGGAGGAGTGATGTGGGCACTCCCTCATGGCCACCACAGCTGGGACTACACCAGGTCACACCTGAAGACAGTCTAGTCTTATCCAAAGCCCATGGCTACCTTTGATGTTTATTCAAAGCCCAGGGGCTTTTTAGTCAGCAGGTGGTGAATCCTGCCAGGACTAAGTCCTTTCCTTCAGGGAAGCATGTTCTCTTCTGGCCCAGGGTTGGTCTAGCAATGCTGTCCAGGAACTAAGGCCTGGAATCATGGGCTTCAGGAGTCTGCTTGGTATTTTATTTTACTGTGGCTGAGCTGTTACCCAAGTTGCAAGACAAAGTCCTTTGTACCCTTCCCTTTCCTTTCCCCAAGTGGAATAAGACTCTCCCTGAGCTGCACTGCTTGGAGTTGGGGGAGGGGTGACACAGGCTCACTTGGCTGCTGCTGGTATCACACTGGGCCATGTGCCCCAAGTCCACTGGCTCCAAGCCAGCACAGCCACAGGATGTGCCCTGCAGTCTTTGAGGCCTGACTGCCTTACAAATTTATTCTGGGCCCAAGGCCACTTTCCTCAGCCTGCCATGGAGCTAGCTAGAATTCAAGTTTTTGCCACTGGGGTGGAGGATTCCACTCTGGCTGGGCTGGTCTAAATGCTCCCTCCATGGATGCCAACAGAATTCTGCCCTATATTGTGTTCCCCTGTGACATAACAGCCCTGAATTGCAATGCAAAGTCCCACAATCACTTCACTGGGCACACGGATTCTCTCTTCACCTGGTATTCTGGTGTGGCACTGCTAGGGGATGGAGGAGGGGTAGTGTAGGCAATGTAAAATGATGTAGAATATGGAGAGCTGTGTAATATCACTTAAGTAGGTCAACCACCATCACTGGTGAAGACATTTGCTGCTTAAAACTGACCATCATCAATAAACTGTATTTACTCATTGGTTCCCCTTCTACCTACCTGTAGCTGTGAAATCCATCATAGACAACAGAGTGTATTTTTTCAAGAACTTCTGCTGGTGTGCTTATTGTTTTCAGGCACTCCCACCACCACCATGCCCAATCTGAATTGTCTTCGTATGGAAATAATATTAATAATTCATTTTATTCATTGTTTGTGAGTTAAAAGTCTTGAAATTGTATCCTATTTAGAAAGTGACAACAATCACTTTCTGAAAAGCAAGTAAGGTCAATTATACCAATTAAAGCTTTTTACTATTCATAATTTTTAAGATTTCTTCTACTGGATAAGCAAATAGGTTAGAATTCAAATTTGACATTAAAAAATAATTCAAGTACTTTTTTTGAAGTTTGAAATATGCAAGGTTGAAATGTGGCAATATGAAAAAAGGGCAAAAACACATATTTTCAGAATAGCTTATGATGTTTACTCCTTTATGGCTGTGAATATAATGTTCTCTCTTCTTGCAATGAATTTCCTTCTCAGTTGTCTATCTGTAAAATCTTATGTATTCTTTTTTTATTTTAGAAATGGGGTCTCACTCTGTCACCCAGGCTAGAGTGCAGTGGTGGGATCACAGCTCACTGTAACTTCAAACTCTTGGGTTCAAGCAATCCTCCCACCTCAGCCTTCCAAGTAGCTGGGACCACAGGCACGTGCCACCATGCCCAGCTAAATTATTTATTTTTTGTAGAGATGGGGGCTCTTGCTATGTTGCCCAGGCTGGTCTTGAACTCCTAGCCTCAAGTGATCCTCCCACCTTGGCCTCCCAAAGTGCTGGGATTACAAGCATAAGCCACCGTGCTGGGCCTATTTTCTTTAAAATCAGACTCAGGCATCACCACCTGTTACAAATTGTTTACAAAATGTTCCTCCCTGCATCTACTCCTTAAATAGTCACCTCCCACACTGACTCTTGGCCTGCCCAAGTGGTTTATTTGGCCTATGAGAAAATAGGAAATGTGATGTAAGCAGAGTCTTGAAAAGTGATCACACATTGAAACTTTTCTCTTGCTGGTTTTGGAACCCAGCAACCTTGTAAAGAAGCCCTGACTAGCCTGCCATAGGTTGGAGATATGTGGCCCAATTGCCCTGTTGCTCCAGCCACTCACCAGATAGGTGAGTGGAGCAATTCATGAACAACCCCTCCCCAGATAACATACCAGCTGAATGCAGCCACATGAGTGAGTCTAGGTGAGAACAAAAAAAGAATTCACATGTATGGCCAAAATTACCAATCTACAGAGTTGTGAGCTAACAAATGATTATGCTTTTAAGGGACTATGTTTTAGAGTGGCTTTATTATAAGCAAAAATCAACCGATATAAAAAATTGTGTCTATAATTAGGGTGTTGTTACAACAAATATCTAAAATGTGTGACAGGGGCTTTAGGACTAGCAGCAGATGCTGAAGCTGGAAGAGCTGTGGACCAAGGCTATTAGCAAATATGGAAATAATAGCAAGAAAACTTAGCAAAGGCTGGAAAAATGCTGAGCAGACTATTGGTGGAGGCTAGAATAGGACTAAGTAAACTGCTATAGCAGGCTGGAAAATTGGTGACTCATGTTGTATAGTAATAAAACAATTGGTAAAACTGTCACCTGTGGTACCTTGGCAAATAGAAAATATATAAACCTGTAGATCTGACAAAAGGGATTTCCATAAAGTGCCAATTTTTCTGCTAGCTGAATATCAGAAAGTAGTGTAATAAGAGAGATGAGCTAAAAAAGGAACTATTCAGTTTGTAAATAGAATTTAAAAGACAATGACCGTCATACCTAACAAAAGAATGTAAAACTACACTGTATTTTATTCAATTTTAGATTTTTAAAAATTCAATATTATTTTGTATTTTCCTTGTATTTACAAATTATCTTTTACTATTGCTGCCATGATGTTTTGTTAGAAAGTTAATGCTAATCTCTGAGGTAACCAAAGCTAAGAAATTTGCCCAATTACACAGCAAGTAGTAAAGCCAGAAGGTGATTCTGAGCTATCTGGCTTCAAAGTTAGTATTCTTTCCAGAACACCTTTCCTTCTTCCCTGTTTTCCAAATTCTTTCAACAAGGAGAAACTTCCAATTTGTGAGTTATTTAACTTAAAATAAAATATATACTATATTCATTTACAAGGATTCTCAAAAAATACACGAGTTTCACAAGACTGAATCTTTTTAACATTCAAGATGGTTGATAGAATGATACATTATGTATGAGAGGCTGGAATATGCTTTCCACTTTTGCAATTAAAATAGAGTAGAAATTATGGTGACCTAGCAGTATGTGCTGCTAAAGGCAGACTCTCTCTTTGATACCTGACCCGTAATATTCTTCTGGTACAGGTCCTGCTGCTTCTGGCTTCGTATCTTCGTCTTTTTCTGGATAAGCATTTCTCTCTCTTTTTATTCTGAAAATTCCCATTTAGATTAATGAAATGGAATTTCCCCTGGCAGGAGAACAAGGAAGAAGTGGATTTTCAACAACAGGAGGATATAATATTAAACCTACTTAGGAAGGGAGGAATACATTCATTTAAGATAATTGCTCTTTTTTTTCCCCTCCATAAAAGAAAGAGAACTCTCTTCTTGGAATGACTTATGTGTTATTTTCCCTGGAATTAGAGAACACAGATAATAAATTTAAGTCCTTTATTCTCTGAATTTCTGCACTAATCTCCATTCTCTTGGGATTTGGACAAAAGAAAATCCTCCACTTCTTTAAAACACAAATTCAATAACAACTAGGCCTCCCTCAATGACCTTTATGCCTGGCAGAAGAAACTTTAAGAATACAAAACCCTAGGCCAGATGCAGTGGCTCACGCCTATAATCCTAGCATTTTGGGGAGGCCGAGGCGGAGGATCGCTTGAGCCCAGCAGTTCAAGATGGCAGTGAGCTATGATGACGCCACTACACTTTAGCAACAGAGCGAGACCCTGTTTCAAAAAGAAACAAAAAAGAAAGACAGAAAGAAACAAAGAAAGAAATATATACACATATATATTTGCTTATATATTTTGTGATAAGCAAAAATACCTACACACATTTACAAATACCCTTTGGGGATGTGGTATTGTCCCCAGTTGAGTAAGATTCATTGGCACAGTGCAAATTTGAGAAATTCAAAATTTTCTCCTTCTCCCTTCTAAATATCTCCCAACCAATTTCTCTAGGGGGCACCTCCTTTGTACTCATGAAACAGTCCTGTCCACAGCCATATGACAGCAGCTAATTTCCTTCTGTCTAGCTCGTCATTACTGTGCTTTGTCCTGCTATAATTCTTTCCAGGTATAGACTGTATGCTCCCTCCACATTCCTCTAGTTAGTATTGAGTGAAGTGAGTGCTATGTCGAGGCCGGTTTTGGGGTAAGGAGGATGGAAGGCAGAAGAGGAATGGAGCTGAGTGCTCCCTTTTTTCATCCCGGAACCTGTGTTCAGCACCTTTCTCCCTAGGAATGAGTTACTGAGAGTATCTCAGTGCCTACCAGATTCTGGATTCCACGAGGGCAAGGACTTCTGAGGAACAATACCTGGCTTATTGTTGGTGCTCAAATTTTTGAGCCTTGGAATTAAATTGAACTCATACATTAAACCTCTTGAACTGAGCAGCAGCGCCTGCTCGATTTCTAGTTACACTCGAAAGTGCCCCATCCAAACATAGCCTATTTAAATTCTCAGACTGAGACCCTGAGAATTCTGCTTTTAAAAACTTAGTTGACATCTCAACTGTGTTTTCATCTCATGCTTCCCCTTGCTTATATTCTTCTATTGTCCCAAACTCAATATGCCCAGAACAAAAGCATTATCTTATTCCACAGTAGCTCATAGTCAGAACTACAAAGTTTGGGATTTTATTGTTTACCAATTGTTTCCACAATAAATTATAACTCCTTAGAAGACCAAAATTATATTTTACATCATTTATGTATATTCTATAGTATCTATAATGGGGCTGGGTACATAAAAATTGCTTATTGAAAACTTCAATTCTCCCAAGATAGGCATGATTTTAAAATGAGCTAGGTGGGATAAAATATTTAAGATCTACATTCATTGATCTTGGCTCATTTCCTATAGGCTGTGATGTTTCATGTTTTTTGAACAAAATGAGATCTCACTAATTAAATTTTTTAGGATTGGTGTTACTGAGTTAACGCATTCCTTTGTTTCTCAGCACGTCTTTAAAATGATTTAACACTTGTTTGTGTAGACTCAGTCTATGTTATAGAAAATTATAATGAAAGAAAGTAAATCTTCAGAAAAAGTTTATTGAATTGTTCTGTGGAATGTCATGAGCCAATTCTAAAATTTATACAAAAGAGCAACAATAGCCAAGGGGAAAAAATAGCCAATACACTATTGAAGAAATGTACATATAAGGATGGAGGGAATTTTCCCATTAGCTTTCCAGGATTACTTAAAGTTTCACCAGGATTATTTAAAGTATGTTACTGGCCAGGCATGATGACTCACGCCTGTGATCCTAGCACTCCGGGAGGCCAAGGCGGGAAGATGGCTTGAGGCCAGAAGTTCGAGACCAGCCTGAGCAATAGTGAGACCCCCATTTCTACAAAAAGAAAAAGAAAAATTGCAGGGCGTGGTGGCGTGTGCCTATAGTCCCAGCTACTCAGGAGGGTGAGGCAGGAGGATCACTTGAGCCCAGGAGTTTGGGGTTGCAGTGAGCTATGATGACACCACTGCCCTCTAGCCCATGTAACAGAGGGAGACTCTGTCTCAAAAAAAAAAAAAAGTGTATTACTGGTGCAGAGATAGGTAAATATACCAGTGAAACAAAAATAGGATCAGAGACAGAGCTTTACATATGTGGAGGAAGTCAGAGCTGTAATTTTAGAGAAGTATAGAAGAAATGGATAATTTAATAAATAATGACTGGAAAATTATTTTCTATAAGGACCCACATCATAACCAAAAAGTAAATTCCTAATATTAAATACATACATTTTTTTAAACATCCTGAAGGCTATAGCTTATTTTGCAATTGGGCATCATAAAAGGATTTCTTAAGACAACAAGGAGGCAGAATCCATAAAGTAAAAGGGAGATATATATAACTCTATCAAAATAAGAACTTCTGTTTATGGAAAGACATCATAAAGAAATGTGAAAAGAGAAAAGACAAGCCACAAACTAGGAGAACACATTTTCAACACATATTAGTTAGAATAAAAGATCAGTATTCTGTATATTTTTAAAACTCCTGTAAAAAGACACACAAACGAATAGAAAATGGGCAACGAACATGGATACACATTTCACAGAAGAGGAAAAGCCAATGACTAATAACATATAAAAAGATGTCTAACCTTACTCATAATCAGAAGGGTAAAATACCATTTTATACCCAAAACATTGGCAAAATTTTTAAAGCCTAATCGATCAACATGCTTGTGAAGCTGAGGGATAACAGGAACTCTCACACACTGCTGATGAGAGGGTACATTTGTCCAATCCCCTTTGACAATAATTTGGCACTATCTAGTAACGCTAAAGATGCACCGACCTGATACCCAGCAATTCCATTCCTAGATATATACCCTAGACTAGAGAAACTCTCACATATGTGCAACAGGACCCAAGTACTAAAATATTCATTGTACCACTGTTTTTAACAGCAAAAAATTGGAACCAACACTAAGAACCATTGACAGAAGACTGGATAAATAAGTTGTGGTGTATTCACACAATGGAATACTTAATATATAGCAGTGAAAACAGATGGACTGTAGCGTCACGGGTCCACATGAATGATATAATGCTGATGAAAAAGAAAGTGACAGAAGAATTTATAGATTGCAGTTCCATTTACATAAAATTCAAAAACATGCAAAATCCAACAAATATTTTTAGGGATATAAACATTTCTAAAAACTACAACAAAAAAATAAAGGAATGGTAACCCACAATTCAAGATAATGATTACCTAGGAAGCAACGAGTGGAGTAAGTTAAGAAGGGTGTTGATATTATGTGGGGGTGCAAGGAAGGAGACTTCAAAAATATGTTAGAGTTTCCATTCTTTTCGTATTTTTTACTTTTTAAAATATGTATTTTAATTTAATTTGATTGTGGTAAGAGTTTTCAATCTTAAGCTGAGTGGTGGGTACAAGCAGTTTTATTTTATTTTTCTTATCTATACTATACATATGTATTTTTATATTCCTAGCATGTATGAAATAATTCAAAATGAATTTTTTGTTACTACATGTAATATGTGTTAAACTAAATAGCTCTGTTTCGGGTTTATCTTCTGCTTCTAAAGTGGGTTTGTTTGCCTAAATTGAATGTGTACCTACAATAGTCGTTTTAATCACAATGTCTGCTTGGTTCCAGTGACTGTATATAAAAAAAATTCACTCTTTGCACCTCTGTCTTCCTTTATAGAGAATTTACCCCCAAACTGTACAGAGTAAGAATATCAGTATCAGAAAGTCAGGATAGTTTTGCTGAAATTGAGGGCTGGGCTTATGAATAAATTGGGAGATTTCCACTTTGCTTTGTGCTGGGTGGTAATGGTCTACATGTCTACAATTTTAAAATAACGTTAAAAAATAGTCCATTTCCTCTTTCCTTTTTCACAACTCTCCCCACACTAAGTATCTTTAGGAACATATGGTAGTTATGAGAAAAAGCCAAGTGAATATCTGAAACATTAATGTGCCATGCTGCTATCATTACAAGAATAAAGAAAACTGGGAATCCAGCAATCTCCTAACACAACAAGTGTTGCCTGCCAATTCTTATATCAAATAAAAATCGTCATTTAGGGGAAGGATGGTTGCACGGTGACTAAGCAGACAGATGGCAGGTGTGAGTCAAAACACTCTGGGGTGCTAGCTCAAATCATTCTGTATTACTCACTGCTGGAGAGACAGGGAATCAAAAAACAAGTCGCCCATTGGACTAGGAGTACAATGCTGAAAACGCAACTAATAGAAATACAAAAGGTAGAGAAGACACCCAAAAGTTTTAAGTATCATGCTGTAACTTCTAAACCAAATTCTTTAGGTCTACCCTTTGATCTTTCTCTGCCTCCATGTGATTTAAGCCTCTCCTAATATCGTATCTGGCAGTTCCCTGTGATGCACAAGAAGGTATTAATAATTGTTTCTTCACTTTACTTCCCCTGCCTGATCTGGGACCACCTGTTTCAAAGGTTACCTGGCTGCATTCCTGCAGGGCAATGTTCCAAGGCCAGAGATAAGATGTTAACCACCTCCCTGCCTGGCAAGCAACCCATGATGGTTCACTGCCTTAGCAGTGGTTCAGTTCCTGGGAGTGAGCAAATCTAGTTTTTATATGTTAGACACATGCTCAGGGAAAAAAAGCAAAGACTCAACCAGTCTCTCTTATTTGCATAACTTTTTTACATATTGCTGTCATAAAGGAGATTAGCTTCAACGAATATGAATGTAATTATAGAAAAGGGCCCTAGGTGGAGCCTTAGTACTAGTGGCGACAAAGGGAAGAACAAATTGAAAACAAAATAAATCAAAACCCTCCAAAAATTCCATAAGGAATCATTGCATTTTATAGACTAACCTGTTTGTTGTTGTTGTTGTGGATGTTGTTGATCCAGCATAGGAAACAGTTAAATGTAGAAATATATGCTTTGTTTGTTAAGAATAAACCTCAAAAGAGCATGTTCAGTAATCAAGAATGAAAGCACATTAATGCTGGTATTCTGTCTCTGATGGAGTGCACGAGGAGGTACACGTGGGAGAGGTCTATCCCTAACCCGTTAGCACACTCTCCTGAACATCTCTCCTTTCTCCTGATAGGGACACCACCACTAATTTATTTATTTACATATAGTAAAAACATCTTACATTGTAAGAGAAAGATCAGAATTATTTTTAAGATGACTTGCTGTTACTAGCTTATAAATACAGAAACCATAAGAAATAAAAATTATTTTTTTCTGGTCATGTTTTGTTTTGCTTTGTTTGTCACCACTGACAAAGAATCTATTTTTATTTATTTATTTATTTTTTTTTTAAATTTATTTTTTTAATTTCAGAATATCATGGGGGTACAACACTTTGGCCATACACATTGCCCCTGTTCTGCCCGTGTCAGAGCCACAATCGTGGTCGTCTCCCAAACTGTGCTCCCCACATCCATTCAGTGAGAGTTTTTCCCATCCCTTCCACCCCCCTCCCGCCCGCCCGCCCTCAGATGAATGTTCTTGCCCTGTGTGATGTAAGTGTTCATCAGTTAGTACCAGTTTGATGGTGAGTACCAGTGGTGCTTGTTTTTCCAATCCTGTGACACTTCGCTTAGAAGAATGGGTTCTAGCTCCAACCAGGATAATACCAGATGTGTTAATTCACTATTGTTCCTTATTGCTGAGTAATACTCCATGGTATACATATACCACATTTTATTGATCCACTCGTGTATTGATGGGCACCTTGACAAAGAATCTAGAAAGACTTACCAGATATTTTTCTAGCTTTACTGAGGTATAATTGACAAATGAAAATTGTATATGTTCAAGGTATACAACATGGTGATTGAATATGCATATACAAGGTAAAACGATTATTATAATCAATTAATTAACATATCCATCAACCAAATTAAGAAATTAAACATTGCAAATAAAATTTAAATTCTGTTGATAACCCTCCTGATCATATGCCAGTCCCCTCACCTTCAAGGAGTAATTAATTTGGTGTTTATCATTTAAGTATATATGTTTAAAATTATTCTACATACATATTAAATAAAACATAATATATCAAATAATTCTAAATTTATATAGTTGGTTACATACTATATGTGTCTTCTGCAATTTGCTATTTTCTCAGCATTATGTTTGGGAAATTAATCCTTAATGATATAAGCTCTATTCATTTTTTAAAAATAAGTTATTTTGGAATAATTTTAGACTTACAGAAAAGTTGCAGAATACAGAGAGCTCCCGTAGACCATTCCCTCAACCTCCTCCTAATGTTCATCCCACACAACAATGGTACATTTGTCCAAACTAAGAAATCCGTATTAGCATGTTCCAATTAGCTAAACTACAGACTTTACATGGATATCACCAGTTTTTCCACTAGTGTCCTTTTTCTGCTCCAGACTCCAATCCAGGATACCACACTCCATTTAGTATTCATTCATTTGTTTCTGCTGTATGACTATACTAAAATGTATTTCTTCATTCTTATGTCGATAGGTGTTTAGATTTCATTAGACTTTCATTAATACACCTTGATGATACCTTTGTGTACACATATTATACGATGTCTTTCTGCACACATATGTAACACATGTTCTTCAAAGTAGTTATACCAGTTTATTTACACTCTCACAAATATATGAAAGTTTCCACTACTCCAAATTCTTTCCAACTCTTGGTATCATCAGACTACATTTTAACCAACTTTATGGTATGAAATAGCATCCATTTTTATTTTAGTTTACATTTCTTTTATTACTAGTGATATTGAGCATTTTCTCGTGTGTTCATATCCATTGCTATTTTTATGGTATGGATTTGTAGACATTTTATATGTACGTACACATTCACTATACTAAATCTTTGTTGACAACACGCATTGCAAATATCTTCTCTAGTTAGTGGCTTGTCTTCTTTCACTTTTAAAAACAGTCTTTAGATGCACAGACGTTTTAAATGTTAATGTGGTCTAATTGATTCATACATAGTCTTTTCCTTAAAGGTTTCATTTTCTATTTCTTGATATCAAAATCTTTCCCAACTCCTAAAGCACAAAAATATTCTTCTATATTTTATTCCAAAAGTTTGAAGATTTTAACTTTGTATATTTTGGTCTTTACTTGGTAGAGGCAGATTTTGTGTGTTGTGTGAAGTAGGACTACAATTTTATTTTTCCCTCTTTATAGATATGCACTGTCCCAGCAGTATTTATTGAGTAGTTTATCTTTCCCTATTGATCTGCAATACCACTGGTGTTAAATACTGAGTTTCCACATGGGCTTAGATCTGTTTCTGGACTCTTTGTTCTTGCCACTGCTCTCTCTTTTTTTTTTTTTGCTAATATCACACTATCTTAATTATTGTATCTTTATAAGTCTTAATGTTGCCAGGTTGTATTGTCTGCTGCACAGAGAAAAGCCAATGCACCGAGACAGTCGGGATTGCAGTGGAGAAAGGGTTTATTCTGCATAGCGCTAAGTGGGGAGATGGGAGAAATTTCTTAAATCCAGCTCCCTGAGAATTTGGGAGACAGGGTTTTTAAGGATAGTTTGGCAGGCAAAGAATTAGGCAATTAGGTTTGCTAATTGGCTAGGTTCGGGACAAAATTCTAGGGGTATAGAAATCATCTTCTTGTGTTGCTTCAGTTCCTGGAGTCATAATTCCAGTTGAGTCGGTTTCTTGGTATGAGCCGCTGGTCTGGGTGGGTCAGCTGTTCCACTGGAATGTGGGGCCAGGAAGATAGCTCAGAAACTACCTTTAGGTTTTGAAAAGGTGATGTTATCTACAGAGAAAGTTATGAATCTTTATGACCACCAGCTATGTGGCTCTAGACTGGAAATAATAGAGAAGCAGACAGGGGGACAGTGACTAATTATTATCATTATTTTTAGCTAGGACTGTGCCTTATTTTTAGCTAGGCCCTTACCATATAGTTCTTGCCTTGCACCCTGTTATTGATTTGTGTAAAGGGCAGTTTCATTAATATTTGGAAGAGGACCCATTTTGTAGTTTTTCTTCAAGGGTGACTTGGTCATTTTTGCCCTTTGCTCTTCGATTTTGCAGGAGGTCAGGGAATTTCACCCCAAAATATGACTCCTTGGTATAAAGAGTATTTGAATTAAAGGCCCTTAGAGATCAACAAGCATTGGAAGAGGCTTTCCCTCTATGTACATAAAAACCAGATGGACCCTTCCAAGAGTAAGGTATTAGTGAAAAAAACAAAACAAAACAAAACAAACTAACAAGCAAAACCAGATGGACCCATCCAGAAGAACAATTGTCTTTCCTTCCCCTCCCTGTTATCTCTATATCTATTGCAGGAAAGAAGATCAAGAACGCAACCAGACCTGGCCCAATCCATTTAAAAAATAGTACCTGTCTCTTAGGTTAATTTAATTTCCAAAGAGAATCATTTACAAGGCAATCTCTTCCCCTCACACCCACATTCATTCTCCCAAGTATCTGTTCATCCTCCTGTGAAATTAAGTAAAATCTTAAGCACCCTAACAGACTGAATGGACTTCCTCTTGGCCAAGGGGACCCCAAAAATACCCTAAAGCTGAGTTGCTGGCCATGAGAAGGGAGGTCAGACACTCCTCATCATGCCCCCTTCCCTTCTTGGAGATATCCTTTGTAACTCATCAATAGGCCTAAGGCTATGCAAGACAAAGCTTAAACTACACCTGCATGTCCCCAATTTACTCAACAGATCCCATGAGTCTGAATATATGTCTGGTGACTTTTCTTTGATTAGCAGACTTCCTTATATTAACTTAAAACATTCCAAGCCTTTAGACAAAGCTTCATTTCTTTAACCAATTGCAAATCAAAGAATTTTTTTTTTTTTGAGGCAGGGTCTCGCTCTGTCGCCCTGTGTAGGGTGCAGTGGCATCATCATAGCTCCCTGCAACCTCAAACTCCTGGACTCAAGTGAATCTCCTGCCTCGGCCTCTCAAGTAGCTGGGACTACAGGTGCCGCCATGATGCCTGGCTGATTTTTCTATTTTTAGTAGTGACAGTGTCTCATCTTGCTCAGGCTGGTCTCGACCTCCTGAGCTCAAGCAGTCCTCCCATCTCAGCCTCCCAGAGTGCTAGGATTACAGGTATGAGCCACTGTGCCTGGCCCCAAATCAAAGAATCTTTAAACCCACCTGTTGGGTCTGCCCCGGAATGCATGCGGTAGATAAGTCAGATCTGCAGGCTCCAGAGGAATCTCCGGAGGTTGTAAAGATAACTCTGAATTACAAAGGCTGGGATGGAACCAGCAGAAACTGACAGAACTCCCCCTCCCAAACTTTCTATAAAACTCACCACCTTCCCCTTCTCTGTGTGGACGCCTTTTTCTGCCTCCACCCACCTGCACCCAGGTGCTCAAAATAAACATGGCATTTTACCATGCACCCAGGCTTGCGTGTCTTCCTCTGGGCTCTGACCTAACACCACCTGTAACCTGTAATTTCTCACTTCACAATATCCCACCTTTTTGGGCCAAACCAATGTACACCTTCCAGGTACTGATTATGATTTTACATGTAATTACTCTCTCCCTGAAATGTATAAAACCAAACTGTAACTCAACCATGGTGAGACCACTTGCTCAAGGATTCTTGAGTGTGGCTTCAGGCCATGGCCACTCAAACTTGGCTCAGAATAAACCTCTTTAAATTATTTTACAGAGTTTGGGTTCTTTTTTGTTGACACTGCCTAGTAATCGTTTATTGCTCCTCAACAGAATTACCTATATTCCTCATCTCTCCCCTTCTCTCTAAAGTGAGGATACATAAACTTCTGGACCCCACTGGGATGTTGAGTAATCACTCTGTGACTCTCCTCATGTGCACGGTAAATAAATTTGTAATCTCGCTGATCTTTCTGCACTCCTTCTGGGGAGAAGGAGTTTTCCCTTCCCCCCTACAATTTCATTGGAAGAATTCTAATGACACCTTCATTTTAGGATCAGTTTGTTAAAGCCAGTAAAACAAAAGCAAAGCTTGGTGGAATTAGGAATTGTGTTGAATTTGAAGGAAAATTGATATCTTTATGTTCTGTGTATGTATCCACATACATATTATGTTGACCCAAGTAAATGAGGGAGGCAAAAATCTCAATCCATGGAGGCTTATTAAACCAAAATTGAGGATGCACCTGGGAAAAACAAGAACCACAGACAAGCTATGGCTGTTTTTTCTGAAGAGGAAGTTGGAAGCTTCAGCATTTTAAAGGCATACAGAGACAAGGAAAAAGGGAGGGGGTGTTGCTGATGAGGCAAAGTGGTTACATTCTTGTGAGGCCTGGGAAATCTACATTTTACATAAAGTAAGGGGAATGTTAGAAGGGAAAAGGAAGTGAAGGAAACATCAATTCTGTAGCTGTCCCTGGCTAGGTGGAAGAATGTCTAATTCTGTCTTGTCTCCAGTTCCGTTCACTGTAAAGATAAACTTGTAATTCATTATTAGTGTGGAATCCATAGGCTTTAGTTTTAGGTGCTAGACATAGGTACAATTTGCATTGCTTATGGGAGGTTACAATGAATTTCCTTAATGAATGATCTCTGGGGCCAATTCTTCACCGGTGCCTGAGAACTTTACCTTCTCTTTTGCATAAGGAGTTGGGTGGGGTGGCCCTGTAATTCGATGACCCATATATGTTTTTTTTCATAATCCTCTCCTTTAACTAGCTACTTGACCTTGTGAGTTGTTTCCCAGAAATGGTGGATTTTCTGCAAGACAAAGGAGCTGAGATTCTGAGGGCCCTTGGGCAGATTTCCTGACTCCAAGATTCACCATCCCTCACTACCTTCCCCCAATGCACACAGTTAGTCACACCATGACCTGCCCCAAGGCACATGGCCCCTCCTTTAAAAGCCCATGATCTCCCATTAGTTGAAGAGACAGATTTGAGGCAGCTTCTCCCATTCACAAGACATCTTTCATATTAAAAATTACTTTCTTCTTTGGCAATCCTTGTTGTCTCAATAATTGGATCTTTGTGCAACAAGCAACTGGACGTACGCCAGAAACCCCCTTGCAGTTTCAACAATAGCCCTGAGACTTTGATTTTCTTTTTACAATTAGTAAGTCTCTGTTAAAGTACACCAATAAAGATTTATAATTTTCTCCATAAAGTCTGCACAAATATAGACAAGTTAATTTTTGATGCCTTATGTATTTTTGCTTTTAAATGTAACCTTTAAAAATTACATTGTGTAACTGCTGTTGATGTATGGAAATACAATTGATTTTTGCACATTGAAACTGTCTAAATCTATTATTATTCTAATAATTTGTCTTTAGTTTCTCTTGGGTTTTCTGTGTAGAAAATCATTGTTCGCAAATAACATTTTTAGTTCTTAATTTGCAATCTTTGTATGCTTTATTTGTGTATTCTTGAACTCTCTAATTATCAGTTACAAGATTCTATATATGTCTGTTTAGGTCATCTATTGTTGTCATTGGGGAGGAAAAATAATTTTTCTCCTCAACCCCTCATAGTTCTTAGCTGGAACACCTCTAACAAAAGGCAGATTAAGAAGAGAAAAACAAACAAGTTTATTAATGCTTGCAGAGCTCATCATGTGGGAGAAAGCTCCATGAAACGTAATTCAAAGCAGTGACTAAAAACTCTGACTTAAATAGTGTCTTCAACAAAGAACAATAAATATGTAGAGAAGTGCCAGGACAAAGGAAATTGGTTTTAGGCTTTCAAGGATGGGAAATTGTGGGAAGGTAATATATGGGAAGAAACCAATGAAGTAAGGTTTGCTTGCAGATTCTTTTGGTGCCTTCTCTCCAGAGGATAAGTTGATCAACAAGTTGATAAATTGTCTACAGTAAAGGAGAATTTCTATCCTGTCTTTAGGCAAAAAAGGATAGCATAAAAAGAGCTTTTCCTCCATTTGCTGCTTTTTAATTGCCTTCAACTCAAAAATAATTTTTATGTCAAAGAAGCATATTTTGGGGTGACATATTCTGGTTTTCTTTGTTGTATAACAAATTATCCCAACACTTAGTGGTCCTTCAGTTTGGGAAGATGAAAGGTTCTGGAGATAGATGTGGTGATTGTTACACAACAATGCCACTGAACTGTACACTTAAAAAATGGCTAAAATGGTAAATTTAATGTTATGTACATTTTACTACAATAACAAAATGGTTGGTGTTGTAATACAACAATTCATTAGCAGTGTATCTTATGCTTCTGTGCATAAGGAATTTATTGAAGGCACAGCAAAGACAGGTCCTTAATGTCTGGGGCCGTAGCTAGGATGACTGGGGACTAGGGGCTGGAGCAGCTAAGGGCTGGCAGGAAATCTCTCTTTTCTCTCTCACACAGCTCCTCTGTGTGACTAAATTGGATTTTTTCATAACCTGATGGCCTCAGAGTAGTTCTGAAACTGCCCTTTACAAATTAATAAAGGGGTGTAAGGCAAGGACTTCGTAAGGGGCCTAAACTCTACAAAGGCCCAGGCATAGTTAAAAATAATAATAATAGAAATCAGTCATTGCTCCCTAGTTTGCTTTACCATAATTGCTACTCAGGAGTCACATAGCTAATGGTCATAAAGATTCTTAACTTTCCCCATGGATATCATCACCCTTGTGAAACCTAAGGCTAGTTTTTGAGATATCTTCCAGGCCCTGCATTCCAGTGGGTCAGCTGACACCCCCAGACCAGTGGCCCATACCAAGAAACTGACTCACTGGTATTATGACCCCCACCCAGGAAACAACTCAGCACAAGAAGACGATTTCTACACCCCTATGATTCTGCCCCAAACCCAGTCAATTAGCAGACCCAATTGCCTAGCCCTTTGCCCGCCAAACTATCTTTAAAAACCCTTTCTCTCAAATTCTCAGGGAGATGGATTTGAGAAATTCCTCCTGTCTCCTCACTTGGGACTCTGATTAAACACTTTCTCCACTGCAACTCTGGCTGTCTCAGTGTGTTGGCTCTTCTCTGTGCAGCAGGCAATACAACCCAGTTGGGCTGTAACAGTTGGACTTTCTACATGGCACCTCAGGTCAATAAGAGATCAAAATGAACGAAATCAGTCCTTATAGACTAGTCCCTGAAGGAGTATAGTGTTAATTCCACTGTACTCTATTGATCTAAGCAGTCAAGGAGAAGGAACGAGATCCTCTCAATGGGAAGAATGGCAAAGAACTACAGCTATGTTTAGTCAATCACAATGTTCATTTAGGTAAAGCTTTTTAATTCTTTTTTTTTAAACTATAGTCACCATGATGTGCAATAGATCTCTTGAACTATTTCTCCCATCTAACTGAAATTTTGTGTCATTTGACCAATATCTCATTTGTCAAAATCTTGAGTCTTACTAATTTTTGTCTGACTGATCTATCAGTTTCTGTGAGAGTTAAAATTTTCCATACTGTATTAGTGGGTTTGTTAACATCTTCTTGTAATTTTGTCAATTTTTTATTACGTATTTTTAAGCTAAGAAGTTAAGTTCATACTCATTTAGAATTTTTAAAATTTTCCCATTAATTGTACTTTTTCATGTCATATAATGATGCTATTTATTCCTAATAATTATTAATTTCCAAGGACAATCTTGTTTTATGCTTGCTGTCCTGAGAAATTACTAATAGCAGCCTCTTACTTTCAAACATGTCCCTTGAATAACAAATCAGGTTACCCTTCAAATAATGTTTTTTTACTTAAAATTATCTTTTCTTCAAATATTAATATAGATATAGCACCTTTACTTTGTTATATCTTCTTCCATTTTAATTTTTAATGTTACTTAACCCTTTGTTTCAGAAAATTCCCATATTGCTGAATTTTTAATATTTTTTTCTATCTATTCTCAAATTGTCTTTAGTGAAATTGAGACAAAGGAGGGACCCTTCTTAGGGGTCTGACAGGCCCCCCAAACCTGGAAATAAAGGAAAATCTTGAGTTCCTTCAGGGGAAGTTCTGGGCACCTGGCCAGCCTTGAAAAATGAACGGGCAACCTGATGAGAACAATGGCCCTCCAAGCCAGCCAGAGTCATGAGGTGTTTTGGTTCCTTATGGAAACTAAAAGATGGCATCTTAACATATGTTCTTGAGTTGTTTTTCAGAACCCCTCCCTCATGGAAAATGCAGATAAGGGGGAACTGAGGAATTGAACTCTGACCTCCATTCTTTGTTCTAAATTCCCTCCTGAGGAGCTCATGGCACCCATCTTAACATTCCTTTCTGCTAATCCAAGAATCTTTGAATTCACCTATCTCCCACCCCAAACACACTTCAGGATATCCCACCTTTTGGGGTCAGGCCCATGTGTAACCTGCATGTGTTGATTTATAATTTTGCCTGCATGAAACGTACCCTTGCCTTTAAAAACCCTAGTTTGTAAGCCATCAGGGAGTTGGGGTCTTGAGCACCAGCTGCTCATACTCCTTGTTTGGTGCCATGCAGTAAAGATGCCTCTTTCTCCCACTGCAGCCCTCAGCTTCACTGTCTGGCTTTCCTGTACCAAGTGAGCGGATTTCAGTTCAGTTTGGTAACAAGTTCAGTACATTCTCATTTATTGTGATTACTGATGTTAGGTTGCATTTTCAGCATTTTTTTTTTCTTTTTTTTTGCTCCCCATCCTGCATGTGCTCTAGGGTTTTTTTGGTTTTTGCTTTTGATATGTCAAGAGTTATAAGCTTTTTCCAAAGGAAGTTAGAAATTCTATTTTTGCCCTTTTAATAGTTAACCTTTATTGTTTTAAAATATTGCTATGTAACTAACAAAGCCAAAGTTAATCACTGTGATAGCCTATCCTATGAACAATGCAAGGATCTTAGAATATCTTAACTCCAAACCCCTCCTATTATACAAATTATTTTTGTCCAGCACTGTGATTACATATTTTTCTTAAAACTCCCCAAATTCATAATTATAAGTAGTATTGTTTTATGCAGTCTCTTTTTTTAGGCTTAAGCACGTTTTAATGCTTTGTTTGAACACAAATCTTTCTTGAACTTCATTGTGTTCCTCTGAATTCAATTTCCTTCTTCCTGCAGTTTATCTTTTAGAAGTGCTTCAGTGAGAATTTGTTAGTGGTAAAAGCACTTAGATTTTGTTCATTTAAAAATGTCTGCATTTCACCATTATTCTTGTCAGTAATTTAGGCAGGTATACAAGCATTGGTTAGCAGTCATTCCCTTTTAGAGCTCTGAAGATAGTTTATTGTCCTCTGTCTTCCTTTGTGGCTATTGAAAAGTTAGCTCTGGGTCTAGTCAATAGTCTATTTTCCTTGCCTGTTTTTAAGATTTTATATTTATCTGTGTTTTGCAATTATATTCTGTGTCTATGTCTGGTCTTCTATTTTTTTTGTTATACCTTTATTGAGGTTTAATTTACATAGAGTAAAACATACTCATTTAAAGTGCGTATGTTGATAAGTTTTGAAAAATTTATAAACCCATGAAACCACCACTGCAATTAAGATATATAACATTTTCATAACCCAAAACGTTCATTTGATGACCCTTCTAAGGCATTCCCCACCCCAAACTTGGCTTCTCCTGTCACTATAGATTAGAATTTTCTTTTCTAGAATTTCCTATAAATGAATTCTTATATTACGTGCTGTCTTCTGTCTGGCTTGTTTTGCTCAGCATAATGTTTTTGAGAATCATCTACGTTATTGCATGTATCAGGGTACATTTTCCTGTAAGGGTTATAGTTTTAGCTTTTAAATTTATTGATATCCATTTTAGAGTTAATTTTTGTGTATAGTACAAGGTAAAAGTAGAAGTTCTCTTTTCTTTTTTTTTTCTTTAAATATAACTTGCTGCCAGTTGTCTAGCATCATTAGTTGGGGGAAAAAACTATCCTGTGTCATTGAATTGCCTTAGAGTTAATTGACTGAATATGTGTAGGTATGTTTCTAAACTTTCTGTTTTGTTCCAGTGACCTATATGCTTAGCCCTATGCCAATACCACACTGCCTTGCTTACTGTAGCTTTATAAGAAATCTTGATATCAGTTAGTGTAAGTTTGTCTTCTCTTTCTTTCTCCTCCTCCTGCTCCTGCTTCAGCTCCTGCTCCTCTTCCTTCCTTTCTTGGCACAATAAGCTATTTAGAGTACAAAGGAATAAAACCTTGGTATTAAACTGTTGGCAAATGCCTTAGGGTATTGGGATATATAGCCCTGTATATACAAAACCCTTCACTCTACTTCATACTCATGTAAATTTTTTAGGGATATTGATTGATTGGTCCTTAAACCAATCAATAAAATTTCCAAGGAAATCAGTGTTGTTGTTTGCATTTCCTCCATTGATCTGGTCTAGTATACTAGAAAGGTGAAGTAACATTAAAAATTAGAAATGGATAAAGATATAACAAAGCTGCTGTATCTACATTAAAATCTGAAAAAATGATTATTTCAAATAAAAATGTATTATTTGAAGGATCACATGGTTTGTTATCCAAGGAATATGCCTGAGAGTGAGAGAGGCTACAATTAATAGTTTCTTCAAACTTGGATAATTTTTCCTTCAATTAAGTCTGAAAATTTGAGAAGCATCTGATTTTTTATATGTATACACATAAATAATATATAATACATAAAATATGTAAATATATATAAAATATTATATATATATGTTAGCCCACTACCTACTCCTTACATTTTGTATACCACTAGATTGTTCATTTTTTTAAAATGATGGACTGATTTTTAAATTAAAAACCTATTAGATCTTTCAAGATAAATGAAAAACTGTTAGAAAGTCAGAGTAATATTTGTCTAAATAATCTTTGTGTACATTACATCTCTAACACTTGTGAAAACTATTTGTACATAAAATTCGTGGAATTGAGATTAAAATTGTAGATAGGAGTCACTGATGCCTTGTTTTCCTGGACATTTTTTTCTTAATTCTGATCTGTCCTCATTTCCCAATGTAATCACACAAGCCCTTGCAATTCAGTTTCCTGATGACTCTTTAAGCATATCTTTTACTAATGCACCAGGCCTGTGTTTCTGGGTCATTTTCTGTGGTTTGTTCCCCATCCTTTTCATGAATCCAAATCTTGCTCACTCTTTAAGGTTTAGGCTAAGTCTCTAAGAAGTATTTCTTAAGTATTATAATTCACATTCCTTTCTTCGTGCTGTGTATCATTGGGAAAGATGTAATTTCCTGTTTTTTCCTTTTTAATCAAGATGTAACTCTAAAGGCATTAGTACTGAAACCATCAATTATTTTTAAAATTATCATTGTTACCTTTTACATATAGATAGGTTTACCAAATGAAAGATAGAATTTATGTCATTTACACTTTTAACAAGTTCTAGCATGTATTCATCTCTTTTTGCATTTAAAACATGCCTTTTTAAGATTGTAAAACTGATAAACTAACATTTAAGGAAACATAAATTTGTAATCCTTTCTAAATCTATAGTGAGTCAGAAAATGAAGTAATGTCAGGAGAAGAGGAAACAGCATGGAATCGTAATTCTCTTTTCCATATGAGTAGCTTGCTGTTCTCTGCCCTCTTCCACTAACACCTACCCTCTGGAATCATAGGGTAGCCTGGAAGCCTCAAAAGGAAATGGTCTCTTCCATGCCCCTTCTTCACAGTGTGCATGTAACTTGAAATAGAGTCCATGTAGAAATAGTTTTATGCTTCTGAAAGGGAACAGGACAAAGAAGTTGTGGGGCAGGGCCAATGGTATCTATGACTACAAGTTCTACCAGTGCTTCTCAAATTTTAGAAGGCTTAAGAAACACCAGGGAGGAGGTTAAAAATGTACCTTTAGTCTGATGCAGTTCTTGGGGGGTAATCCAGAAACCACATTTTTATCCAGACCTCCAGGTGATACTGACACAGGTGGCCGAATGAACTCCTTCCCATGTGTTGTCACTGTACTTTCTACCTGTCTTCAGCATTTTCCTATATATTCAACTGTATTATGATTACAGTAATCTCTTTCCGATTTTGAGTTTATCTAATGGAAAATTATAAGGACTTATTTTTTTTCTGTGTATGTTTTCTAAAACTTCAAGAATTTTTAGTGTAAAGGGAGTTATTTATTTGAAATATTTAGAAAAAAAGAATGCAGAAATAGGAGGTAGAGGGTTCCTGAGCCACTGCAGAGGACCTGAAGATGTGATGTTGGACGGTAGAATTACACTCCTGTAGCTGTTACTCCACTGGATGCTGAGGACAAGTCTGGTGCCCCCAGGAACTCACCTCTGCGGTCCAGGAAGGCAAATCACAAGGCTGCAAGTGTCAGTCAAAACACTGAAAGCACACAAAGAGCACAGGACATGGGGAAATGATACATTTTTACTAGATATGTTAACTTCAACAAAGTAAAACAAATTTGTCCTGCTAAAATTTTGAAGGAAAGAGATCCCAGAGTTTGCTGATAAATATAAGTTAGTAAATGGGTATACGTTTAATTGTATTTTACCATTGTAGAGGAGGAAAGACTTTTATTCTACCCTCTAGGTTCTGTAGCTAAGAAATAAACTGACAAAAGATAAATTAACAGGAGAAAAACATACAAGTTTTATTTGATGTTAATATTTTCACATGTATATGAGTCCTTCATATATAAGAAATGAAGACTCAAAGAAGCAGATAGGCCTGAGAACTTATATGTCATTTTATTTGTTTGTTTTTTGAAACACGGTCTCACTCTGTTGTCCTAGGCTGGAATGCAGTGGCATAGCTCACTGCAGCCTCAAACTCCTGGGCTCAAGTGATCCTCCCACCTCAGCCTCCAGAATAGCTGAGACTACAGGGTGCACCACCACGCCCAGCTAATTTTTCTTATTTTTTGTAGAGACAGAGTCTCACTATGTTGCCTATGCCAGTCTTGAACTCCTGGCCTCAAGCGATCCTCCTGCCTCAGCCTCCGTGCTGGGATTACAGGCATGAGCCACTGCACCTGGCCTTTTATGTCATTTTAACAAAGAATGATAAACTGTGGAGGTGAGACAAGACAAAGGAAAAGGGTTTGGGCTAGAAGTGGTAAATTGTGGGAAAGTGACTAGGAGATACATGGGGGAAACTGATGGAAAATAAGGATTATTTTAATACGTTTGTACAGATTCATCTTTGTATTAACTCCCCATGTCTGGTAGTAAGAACGTTCTTCTCTTTCTGCTACAAGGAAGGCACTTTTCTTATAGGAAATTTATACCCTGCTTTTAAGTAGAAATGGGGAGGTGATAGAGTATTTCCAGCATCTGCTGTTTCTCAGTTGCCTTCAGCTCAAAATAATCAATACACCAAAGTGGCATATTAGGGGGTGGCATGTTCTGATCCCCTTCACTATTTATTAATTATTTAAAATGTATAAAATTACAAATGATATGTCCTTGTTAAATGAGGAGAACAAATGCTTAGCTACCACACAGGTATTATGAACAACAATTAATGAAGTAACTATATTCATCCTTCCTGTCAGACAGAGATAAAAAAAAGATTATGACGCAGGACCTGGGCTCTTTCCTGGAGCAAGTCTGGGATGGAACCAGGATCAGGATTTCTTGGCAGCTGAAGTAATCAGCTACTAATTCTTGTTTCCAGGGTTATATAGCCATTGTGCTGATGAGCTGCTCATATTCCTAGATTCAGAAATGTTTGAGAATTTTAAAAGATTTACTGTAGTTCCTCAGTATCTATGGGGGATTGGTTCCAGGACCCCATGCAGATACCAAAATCCAAGGATGCTCAAGTTCCTTATGTAAAATGGCATAGCATTTTCATATAATCTACACATATCTTCCCATGTACTTTAAATCATCTCTAGATCACATGTAATGCCTAATACAATGCAAGTGCTACGTAAATAGTTGATATGCTCTATTGTTTGGGGAATAATAACAAGGAAAAAAGTCTATACATGTTCAGTACAGACAAAACTGTCCTTTTTTTTTTTAATATATGTTTGCAATCTGTGGTTGGTTGAATTTGTGGATGTAGAACCCGCAAATATGGAGGGCCGACTGTAATTGGTTCCAAAATAGGAAAAGAAACTACAAAAGAGAAACAAATTAATGATTCATTAAATGCTTATAAAATGTAAGATTTTGCCAATTTTATTAATTTACTATTCATAACAATTTTATTCCATTTGCAAGTTAGATTTCTATCATTTGGCAAAAATTGCCAAGTATGTTTGATGATGTGTGATAAATCTATAGTACTAATTGTAGTCAAATCATTTAAAAGGCAAAATTATTAATGTTTTAAAATTTAAAGAAAAATTTGTTTATTATGGTTTATGGGTGCAATGGATTCATTTTAATATGTTTACTAAATCGAGGAGATTTGGTCTTCAGAGAAAGAATGCCTGGGGCCCCAGAGAACCCAAAATGGCCATTCTGGGTTCAATACTATTTAGTGCTTTTACTATAGAAAGCATAATTATATGTACAAAATAATAAAAAAAGAAGCCATAACTATGATATTACATTTTTCATTGTATAAAAATAACATTTGTTCACTGTAGACTATTTTGACATGAACATTTACAATCCTATGCCGAAATATCTACTGCAAATATTAAGTATATTTTTAAAAATTTTTTCTTCTATATTGCTAAAAACTTTTTGAAGTATTAGCTCACTATTCCCTAATAATAACATTTGAATACCAGTTTTGCTTTATATTATCTTTATAGCTTAATTTGAATGAATATTAAATTAGCCAATATTAAAGCTTGTATTAGACCCTGGCGTTTTGTATATTAAATTGCATGACCTGAAAATCACACCCCCCAGATGACGGAGACCAAGAGAGAGTGCTCCACTTGGTCACAGATCAGACTCTCAAGGACATAAAGCAAGACGAGAGGGAACCTCAACCAGTACCCCTCTTGATGACAGAACACATAAAAACAAAGACAAAGGAACAGGCTGTTTCTGGGAGGAAAGGGATCAAACAATGTGAATATTTATATCACAAAATATCAAAAAGTACACTGGAGTTGCACAATCTTTTTCTCCCATTAATCCAAACCTTGTAGAAGAAATAAACAGTGATTTTTACTGTCTGCTCAACCAGATTGCACACAGAGAGAGACCAGGAGCCTGACTGGTAAGAAATTCTCATCCTTCTGCTGGCTAATCAAGTTCCTGGATTCTCTCAACTGGCTTTCAAAGGAGGAGAGCTTTGATCACTGATCACTGCGCCAAACCGTAGGGGTCAAGGGAAAGCTTTCCCCCTTGGCCCTCTGAAGTTTTGCTGAAAAATCAACTCGCAAAAGGCAGATTAATTGGAGAAAATGCGTACAGATTTATTTAACATGTATACATGGGGAGACTCACAGAGTGATTACCCACCTACCCCCAACAGGGTTCAGAAGCTTATAACATTTTCTGGCCATTTTTCTCCATATTTTTATGGGTATTGGGGCCAGGCTGTACTACAAAAAAAAATCATTTTCTTCTTTTTTATGGGTTCATAGGCAAAAGCCATCCAATTTTGTAAGATGTGTCCCCAATGGGTTGCTTGGGGGAATCAAATTAGCATTTCCCATATGGCCAGAGACAAAATCACAATACACACATAACAAAAAACGGGTTCCCCGAGTCAGGCCTGCTGAGCTTCTGCTAGCAATTCCTTCAGGGTTCTCCACACACAAATGGGACAAGACAAAAACAGAGACACAAGGTCTCACAAGTCAGAATTCTAAAACCAGATTCCAGAACTGAGACCCAAAGCATCCAGGAGTACTTCCCCCAAACAGTGACCTTTATTCTCCTTCCAAATGGGGGAAATACCCGTAAACAGGGTCTCCCTGTAGGTTAGGGAGGGTCAACAGGACCTCTGAAGAGGTAACAGGACCTCCGAAGAGGCCAACAGGTGAGGAGAAGGTAAAGGAGGTGCCAGTTGTGTTTGGGAATACTCACCAGAGATGTCTTCCAGATTCAGAAACTGTTTTTCTGTTGCAAGCAAGCTTATGTGCCAAAGGTTGGTAATGCCTCCCCAGCAAGGGAGGCTCCAGAGATAGTCCCTAGCTTAAAGGAGCCAGGTGACCACTTGGGCTCACCTCTGACCCGGCAAAGTGGCAATGGGGCACTGAAGCACAGACAAATGCCCACAAAGGGCCTCCTGGCTGGACCACCCCTAAATTGTAACCATAAAAGTTTCATTGCTTGATGTGCACGGCAAGTCAATATGCTGAGATACCAGGTTGCAGCAGAGAAAGAGGCTTAACTGTAAGGTTACCAAATAAGGAGATGGGAGGAAACCTCAAATCCACCTCTCCAAGGAGTTTGGGGTTAGGGATTTTAAAGGTCTGGAGTGGGCCAAAGTGTGGGGGTTGTTGATTAGTTGAAGAGTGCAGGGTGAAGTCATGGGAAGGGGAGATGAAGAAGCTGCATTCTCATACTGATTTGGTTCCTGGGGGGGAGGTGTCATCAAACTGGTTGGCATCAGTTATTCCACTGGAATTCAGGATCTGAAAAACATCTTAAAGCAATTCTTACACAAAGGCCTTATGATTCTAACGCCAGAGATCCTGTCTGTAGGAACAACAGGGATGCAAATGGTCAGTATCCAGTGCTACCTGACTTTCAGTTACAGGGAAATGGGTCAAAGTGCAGCCTGATTAATGCCTAATTATAACTATATTTCCATCTAGAACCCAGCATGTAATTTTGTTAACCCTGTGAGGACAATTTCATCATCACCTCATAGGTCTTTCAGGTCTCTAAGTATTTTTATGCACAGTCCAAGAAAGAGCTGCCTTTCAGAGATAAAAACACAACTGAAAAAGATAAAAAGATAAAAGATAAAAAGATAAAATACCACTGATTCAACTTCATTCTTTTAGTTATTTCTCTAATAGGAATGATAAAAAGATAAAAGCTAAAAAGCTAACACAATCTTGGTGTACATATATCCATAAGTATGAACACCTTAAGAGACCCTATATGCCCGACTGCCATTTCTGAATTACTGCATTTTATTCTGACATTACACTTGAAGAGGAGTGTTAACAAGGCGGCATGATAATACCAGCTCCATTTGCTTGATTCCATTCCACAAATATTTATTGAGGGCCTACTTCATGCCAGCCCTTGACTTGGGCTCAGTAATATAGGGATGAACAAGACAAATAGGGCTCCTGTTCTCAAAAAGCTCACGGTTCAACAGGAGAAGTAGATATCACAAAAGAAAGTACGAGTGTGATAAGTATTATAGAGCTAATACAGGAGATTATATAGGGGATTTAGACTATCTGATGACTATGGGGAGGTATCCATAAGGAATTAATGTTAAATTAAAGTTTGAAGTATGAATAGATATTAGCCCAGGGTATTGGGGGGTGGGGGAGTGTTCTAGGCAGAGGTAACCGCAAAAAGTCTAGATAAAAATGAAAAGATTTCTCATTTGCTGGAGCACAGAATGAAAAGGAAAGGATAGAAATGAGGCTGAAGAAGTGGGCAGGATAAGACTGTATGTGAGCCATACAAGCCAATTTATAAATTTTGAACTTAGAATTGAGAGCCATGCATAGTCTCCTTTAGTATTTACCACACCTATATGAGGTAGGTACCTGTGGGCTACCTTTCAGTGAATGGGTGAATGAGCAATAAGCCCAGTGATCAGCAGGAGACCACAGGGAAGCCAGCCAATTTCCATCCTGGTATAGGGAGGAGAGGGAGAGAAAAAAAATTATTGCATATTAGAAAATACTTTTCAGTCTTTAGGGAGGTTTGCAGCCATTTTTCATGGAAATTGTGTGTTCTGATAAACCTCAAGTGGAAAATTTAAAGTAGTGCCAATTTATATTGCCCCAGATGACTAGAAGAAGCAAACACAAATCCTTCAACACAAGTCTCAAAAAATTCAGTACAAAGCCATTTACAATCAATCTCAAACACAAATGAAATCAAGACATGAGAGCAAAGAGTAACAAGAGATGGCAGAATTAGACCTTAAAATTTCAAACACTGAAATTATCAAAACAGTGAAATTATCAAACCCAGACTATAAAATAATGCTTAATGTGTTTGAAGAAGTAATAGAGAAGCTTAAATATACTAACAGAAATGATAAATATTATAATTAATTTTTCAAATTTTAGAATAAAATATAGAATTAGTAAAGCTGAAAATAAAATTGTTGAATTAGAAGACAAATATGAAAATATTATTTAGAACTGCTTTCCTTTGTCCTGTCATTTCCTTACAAAATTATTGTTCAAGGTTAAAGATGCTGTGTAAGCTGGAGTTCCAAGCTGCCTCTTTGAGTTACTTTTTATTGAGGTTTCTCCTGGATAATATGCACTGTGTCCATTAATAAATTTGTTTGTTTTACTCTTATAAATCTGTCTTTTGTTGCTAAGATGGATAGAGGTAAAGTTCTGCCTCCCCTGCAGTGGGCAGTAGCAGGGGAGCCAGAGACACTCTGTGTTCATTTGGTCTGGGTGCCTGATCCACTGCTGCTCCCACAGCAGCAGACATGGTGGGGGCCATGTGGGAGCTGGCACTTTCTGTGGGAAAGATCAGGACAGCTGGCAGTGCCGGTAGATGAGGCAGCAGTTTCAGCAGCCATGGAGTTATCAGGAGCTCCCCAAGAATCATTAGCTGAAGACCCCAGGGAAGGTGACTCTGAGTGAATCTGAGGAACTACGTTAATTATGTCCAAAACAATTGGATATTCATATGGGAAAATATGACATCTGATCCTACATCACAGCTTTTTTAAAAAAATCAATTCCAGATGAAATAGAGATTCAACTGCAAATGGCAAAATTTTACAAGACAATTTAGGATGATATACTTACCTCCAGAAGAGAAAGATTTCATAAACAGGTCTCCAAAAGTACAAACCACAGAGCAAAGATTTTACAATTTTATAACATCAAGGGTAAGAATCTATTGTTCATCAAAAGACCTCATAAAGAGAGAGAAAGGACAAACTACAAATTTGGAGAAAATATTTGCTATACATATAACTGATAAAGATATTCAGGATATAACTAAAAGTTTTACAAATCAGTAGGAAAATGACAAGCAATCCAGTAGAAAAATGGGCAAATGATATGAACAGTATTTCAGAGACCACAAATGGCCTGTGAATGCATTTTAAAATGCTCAAACTTAATATCTGAAATCAATTAATGTAATATGCCACATAATAAAATAAAGGATAAAAACCACATGATAATCTCAATTAACACAGAAAAAGCATTTGGCAAAATTCAACCCCCTTTATGATGAAAACTCTCAATGAACTAGAATTAGAAGGGAAATTCCTCAATCTGATTAAGGGCATCTATAAAAAAGTCACAACTTCCATCATACTTAGTAGTAAAAGACTGGGTGTTTTCCCCTTAAGATCAGGAACAAGAAAAGGATGTCTGCTTTTGCCACTTTCATTCAATATTGTACTGTATGTTCTAGCCAGGGCAATTAGGCAAGAAGATAAAATAAAAGGCATACAGATGAGAAAGGAATACGTAAAATGTCTCTATTTGTAGAAGAAATAATTTTGTATTTAGAAAATCCTAAGGATTTCACTAAAAAACTATTAGAATTTATAAACAAGTTCAGCTAGGTTATAGGACACAAGATAGAAATACAAAAATCAATTGTGTTTGTATACCATAGCAATAAACAAACAGAATATGAAATTAAGAAAACAATTTTATTTACAGTAGCATCCAAAAAATACTTAAGCATAAATTAATAGAAGTACAAAATTTATACTCTGATAATTACAAAACCGTGTTGAAAGATGCTAAAGAAGACCTAAATAAATGAAAAGACATTCTGTGTTCACAGAATGGAAGACAGTATCTTAAAGATGGCAGGAGGCAGTACTCCTCAAGTTGATCTACAGACTCAATGCAATCTCTATCAAAATACCAGCTGGGGCCAGGTGTGGTGGTTCACACCTGTAATCCTAGCACTTTGGGAATCTAAGTCAGAAGGATCGCCGGAGGCTGGAGGGCCTGGGCAACATAGTGAGACCCCCATCTCTACAAAAAATTTTAAAAATTAGCCAGGCATGGTGATGCATACCCAGAGTCCTAGTTACTTGGGAGGCTGAAGCAGGAAGATCACTTGAGCCCAGAAGTTTGAGGCTACAGCGAGCTATGATGATGCCACTACACTCTAGCCTGAGTGACAGAACACGACTCTGTTTAAAAAAAAAAAAACCAGCTGGTTTCTTTGCGGAAATTGACAAGCTGAACCTAAAATTCATATGGAAATTCAAGGGACCCTGGATAGCCAAAACAATCTTGAAAAAGAAGAAAAGAATTGGAGAACTTACACTTCCCAATTACAAAACCTGCTACAACAACACTGCAGTAATCAAGATAGTGTGGTACTGGCATAAGGATAGACATATAGATCATTGGAATAGAATAGAGAGCCCAGAAGTAAGTCTTCACATTTAGTGTCAATTGATTTTCAACAAGGGTGCCAAGACAGTTCAATGGGGTAAAAAATAGTCTTTTCAAAAAATAGTGCTGGGACAACTGGATAGCCACATGCAAAGCAATGAAGTTACCTCTACCTCACACCATATACAAAATTTAACTCAAAATAAATCTAATATGATAGCTGAAACTGTAAAACTCTTAAAAGAAAACATAGGCATAAATCTTCATAACTTGAACTAGACAATGATTTCTTAGTATGACACTAAAGGAACAAGCAATAGAAGAAAAAAGATAAATTGGACATCCTCAAAATTTATAACTTTTGTGCTTCAAAGGAGGCCATCAAGAAAGTGAAAGGACTACCCACCAAATGGTAGAAAATTTTTGCAAATTCTATGTCTGACAACAGACTTGCCTGTAGACCATGTAACAAACTCTATTTGATAATAAAAAGATGACCCAATTTAAAAAAGGGCAAAGAATCTGAGTAGACATATTTCCAAAGAAGACATACAAAGGGCCTATAATCACATGAAAAGATGCTCAGCACCACTAGCCATAAGGGAAATGTAAATCAAAACCAAACTGAGATACCACATCATATGGAATGACTATAATCAAAAGGCAGATAATAAGTTGGTAAGGATGTAGAGAAATTGGAAACCCTCATACACCACTAGTGGGTATGTAAAATGGTGCAGCCACTTTGGAAAATACTTTGGCAGCTCCTCAAAAGGTTAAACATAGAGTTACCATATGACTCAGCAGTTCCACTCCCAAGTATATGCCCACGAGAAATGAAAATATATGTCCACACAAATATGTGTACACAAATGTTCACAGCAGCATTATTCATAACAGCTAAAAGTAGAAACAACCCATATGTGTTTCTTTACAACAATCAAATGATGAATGGATAAATAAAATGCGCATATCCATAAATGGAAGATAATTCAGCAATAAAAAGGAATGAAGTACTGACACATGCTACAATATGAATAAACCTTAAAAACATTATGGTAATGGAAGAAACCAATCACAAAGAACCACATATTATATGATTTAATTTATAGGAAATGTCCAGATTAAGTAAAGAGACATAAAGTCATCAGGGCTGAGAAACTTGGGGGGGAATGAGAAATGACTGCTAATGGGTACAGGATTTCTATTGGGAGTAATGAAAATATTCTAAGATTGCTTGTGGTGATAGTTGCACAACTCTGTATAAGGTAAAAACCATTAAACTGTACACTTTAAATGAGTGAATTGTAAGGTATATGCATTATACCTTATATGCATCAATGAAGTTGTTATAAAATAATAAAAAATTTAAAAATGCCCAATGTCATTCAATATTAAATGAATGCAAATTAAAACCACAAAGATATAGCATTTTACTACAGACAGGTGGGGACAATTAAAACTCTAGAAAATACCAAGTGTTAGTATGATTGCAGAACAATGAGGACTCTCATCCACTTCTTAGGGAAGTACAAATTAGAAGCACCACTTTGGAAAACACTTTGGCAGAGTATAACTCTGCATACTCTATAACCTAGAAAACACCCCCCCTCCTTTTTTAAAAATAGATGGGCTCTCACTACGTTGCCCAGGCTGGTCCTGAACTCCTAGGCTCAAGTGATCCTCCTGCCTCATCCTCCCAAGTAGCTGGGATTACAGGCACATCCCACCACACCTGGCATCAAATCCCTTTTCTTGCACTAAACACCAGGAGACATGTGTAATCATGTTTATAGCAGCTCTTTTCATAATAGTGAAAGAGCGAACATAACCCAAATGTCCATCAGCTGTGGAATGGATTCATTTGGCTGGGACAGGGTAGGCACCTTATTAATTGCCCCATCAAAATCACCCACAATTAGGGAAGAGGACATTTTGTAAACAGAAATTGGGTGCTATTAAGGAAGGGGAATGGCCAAGAACAACTGCCACTACCACAAAACAAATACCCTCTATACACCAGTTTTTGTTTTTACTCAGTTGGTTCAGAACCTACAGGCAATATGGGTATGATTACGTAACTCCCTTAAACTCCTAAAAAGCAATGCACCCTATTATTAGCCCAGCCATGAGCCCAGAGCCATGGAAATAAAGTGAGGGTAGAGAAAATGGGGGCTCGGCAACTGAATGTTTTCCAGGGTACAGCACGGGACTGGGGTGAAGGACACTCTGCCCTTTGCTATGCATAAGGAAAAGTAACAGTAGGCAGAAGGCAGATAGATAAGTCTGGCTACATCCCCCTGCCCCAGAGAATCAGGAACAGGAACAGAGGAGGCCACTGGACCCTCCATTGTCACATTAACCAGTCCTCCACTCTCCACCCTCTCACCCAGGGCCTGGGAGGAAACCAGGCTGATTCTCCTTATTTTCATTCCTGTCCCCTTAGGCATAGAAAGTAGAAACTGTCTCTCTTCCCCACTGCTGAGAAAAGCACTTCCTTCTTTCATCTGAAGTGGGTTCCCAGCTTCTCTCAGCACTAAATAATTTATTTTCTAAGTGTGACATTTACCCAGTTGCCCTTTCTATTAATAAATCCTCACTGCCACCCCGTCTTCCCAGGTGACACTGATGTCATTGATTTGCTCCCTCACTACAGCTTCCTCTTCTGGCCATAACACTGAAAATCTCTCAGGAGTCCCTCCTAAAGCTCTCTGTCCTCCCCCACCATCAGCTGTAAACAAATCTCAGTGTCAGTTGAAGGATTTCATGTCCTGAATCTGCAAACCAGGATCATCTGGCAATGTCGTTTACCTAAGGTAGTAAAACCCATGAATCATGATTTTTATTCAGGTGTTTTTTCCTTGTAAAAAGGCAGCAGGGAGCTCTATAGGTCACACAGACAAGGGGTTTTAAGTGGGTCTGCAAGAATTTTTTTTAAAGGTAGTAAAGTAATGCTTGAACAATTCAAGTGGATTTTACCCTTTAAAACAAAGCTCAACCTTTTCACTGATAAATGTGATCAGTTTTATATATAATGCTTACTTATTCTCACATAATACCCTATGACATAGCTGAAGAGTAAAAAAGCCCTTTCAATTTTCTACTACTTAAAGTTTCTTTGGTCACCATTTATGTCAATGTTTAACAGAGTTAACCTTTCATGGTACTCACAGCATTCTTTCTGAGGGATTCCTGAAAATTCATTTTTCACTGTGAAGAATATTTATTTATTTACTTACTTAAACTTTTAAAACATTTTTTTAATTTTTAAAAAATTTATTTTAGAGACAAGGTGTCACTCTGTCACCCAGCTGGAGTGTAGTGGCATGATCATAGCTCACTGCAGCCTCCAACTCCTGGGCTCAAGAGATGCTCCCACTGCAGCTTCCCAAGTAGCTAGGACTACAATTGCGTGCCACCATGCCTGGCTAGTATTTTTTTTCCATTTTTTTGTAGAGGTGGGGTCTCACTATGTTGCCCAGGCTTGTCTCAAACTCCTGACCTCAAGTGATCCTCCCACATTGGGCTCTCAAAGTGTTGGGATTACAGGTGTGAGCCACAGCACCTGGCCTTATTTTATTTATTATATGTTGCATGCTTTCAAGAAGTATTTGGGATGGCTTAAAGTAAAAAACATAAAAATAATGCAATTACAATAGTAAAAGAAAAAAATGCAAAAGAAACAAAACAAAGATGTTAGTTTAGTAACAAATACAGCTACACTATCTGAGCACTAATTTTAGTTCTGAGCTTCCTAGCAGCCAAAGTAAAAAGGGAAACAGAAACCATACCAACACTTCAAATTAGAAAAAGACGTTTGGTTTTGTTTTGCAACCAAATTTCTAAAATGAGTTTATCAAAAAGGAAACATTCATTCATTTGAGAGGCATTTATTGAACACTTACAATGAACCAAATTGAGCATAAGAAAGATACTGGGAATACAATGTTAAATATTTCAAAAATGGTCTCTGCTCTCATAGACCTTAGAGTCTATTGGGAGAGAGAGAAAATAAACAAGTAATCAAAACAAATAAATGTAAGTTTCAATTGAGGAAGTGTACAGAGAACTAAGAGAATAACCAAGGTCCAGGAAGGCCTCCGTAAGGGGGTGACATTTAAAAAACAAGAGATAAAAGGTAGTTTCTGCACACAGATAAGGTTTAGGAGAGAACAGAACCTTGGAAGCACTCCTATTGAAGATCTGATTTTGAGGGACAGAAACTCCAAGTGTGCTTTTCAGGTATCTTGCTTAATAATGTTGCAGAGAGGCAAATTGGAATACAAGCTCCAGATTTATAATTAATATGCCTATGTATGAGGCCCTTGGGATAGAGCATCAAGGAAAGCATTTAATGTTAGGGTGGCTAGAAGTAAGATTTGCCTAAAGAAGTAGCAGAATCTGTTCCAGGAGTCCTTAACGGTACATGCCTACCTGCTTGGGCTTACGTGATTTTGTGATAACTCAAAGGCTAAGGAAAATGGTCCAACTTGGGTAACTTTGGGCCTTATAATTGCCTCATACCTCCCATTTAAATAAAAGAGAGACAAGTAAGAAATGCAGTTTTATGATGGAAACATAGTTCATTCAGACTCAGTTAAGGTTTGAATAATTTAGAGATTGAAAACCCAGAAGAAAGTTATCTGAAATGTCTTTGTTCTATTTCTGTCTTCTGAGAGAGTGGTCAGAGGGGGAGATCACAAGGGGAGTGGTAGAAAGGGGGGAAGAAACGAGAGAAAGGGGGGAAAGAGAGAGAGAGCACCTCTGCTTAAAAGAAATAATGATGTTGAAAAAAACTGACAAGCAGAAAACAAGCCTAAGTGCTGTTGCTATGGAAACAATGTACCATCTATGTTCTTGCCTACCTTACACCAAAGGGTTACATAACCTAGTAACCAGGTAAATATTAAAATGGACCTTACAGTGAAACCAGTTATTTTTATTATTTTTAAAAAGAGTGACTTTACTTCAAAATGGAACACTGCACAACTGCTCTTTATGGTTAATGTCTACCTCCAGAGAAGCTCTCTAGAATGCAAGTATAATTTCCCTTGAGGGCATCAAGAAATATCCGAAGTACTGTAATGGCCCTAATTTTCAATCCTTGCGAGGCTATTGTTTTTACTTAATTTACAATTAGGCAACTTCACAGCACTTGATACACTTACATGCCTTCAATTGCAATTGATTTACAATTAAACCAAAGATAGGCTAAAACACAAGAACTGTCCTCTACAAGGATTCTCCATTGACCAAATAAATCTAATTTTTCTCAAATGTAGGAGTATGTAAAGGATACACTCTGCCTAGCACAGAGAAGATGATATTCTAAATCCATATCATTCACTAGAAATAGAGCTTTCCTGTGCAAGTTCATAGGAACTGGGATAAGAATTGTGACATCACAACCAGCAGAAAAATCAGCCCTGCAGCATCCCACCTACCCATGACCCATAACATGGTATATTAGATAAGCAACTTTCAACTATGACAAGCTAGCACTGGACAGGTGTTGGGTTTTGCCAGAGTTTCATCTCCAGACCACTTCTTAATCCCTCTAGAAAAACTACTGTTATGGTTCCCTGAATGCCAATCAATCCTAAATCAGTATTTCCAGCCCTCAGCTCTTCTCTGTAGATACCCTGCAGGCACCTCAAAATCCACATGTCCAAAGATTCATTCAACTTTTCCACATACTATTCCATGTTCTGCTTTCCCTGTTCCAGTTAATATCCAAGCTAGAAAGTTCAAAGCTACCTTCAACTTTCTTACCTCCAAACACTTTAGCCACATTGCTTAGGTGAGTTATCATCTTTCTCACCTTTGCCTGGGTTTTCCTCAATTGCCAAATAAGTACCTTTCTTCTCAAGTTTGTGGTAAAGGTTAAATGAGAAAATGTGTGGACAGTGCTCAGAACAGTGCCTGGCAGTAGTAAACACTCAGAAAATGTAGTGGTTTCCTGATCATCCTTTGCTGGAAGACTGCAGGCTCCTGATCCATCTTCCTGAAGGCAGTATCTCCCCATTTTTTTCCATGGTTCCTCTCTGCTCCCTTCAGGGCCCCAGTTGCACATGGTATATAATCATTTGTCTATAGCAATTTTCCTGTACTTGCCTCAACATTGTGTGTTGAATGAGTGGGGAGCGGATATGTCTTTTTTGGTTCACAGGTTTCCAGAAGCACAGAAGGCACACCTGAGCAGCTACGCACAGGCACACAAGGAGCTTCGTCCCTCTACATTTGCAGCTGATTGAGAGGATTAGACCCTGGACTTTGAGCAGATGCCATAATAGGATGCATCATGGAAGTGGTGATTAGTATAGTTAGCATGTGGGAGGAATGTGAATTATTTTAGGTAGAAGGTGGAGTGTAGTAGATGGTTTCTAAAAACGGCTGCATCAATATCTCCCATCCCACAAGGCTTTTTCAATGTGACCTTGCCACTTTTCTCTGTAAGAGGTGGAGTATACTTTCTCTCCCCTTAAATCTGGGCTGGCTTTGCTACTTGCTTTGACCAACAAAATGTGGCAGAAGTGACCCAGGTCTTATAGCTTCTGTTTAAAGGTTTTAAAGCACCGTTTTCACACTCTTGAAATGCTCCCTCTAAGAATGCTGCCTTGAGACTTACATACTGTAAGAAAGCCCACGCTGGCTATGTGGAGTGACCACATGCTGTAAGATCAATGTGCCATGACTGACAGCTCCAGCTGAGCCCAGCCCCCAGCCAGTCTGCCTCAGGGGTGCAGCCACATGAGTGATGTCAGAAGAGATGAACAGAAGAATCACCCAGGCAACCCACACAATTGTGAGAAATAATAAATTATTGAACTATTAATCATGTAAGTGAATACTTTCATAATCTGCTTATAATCTTCCATTATAGTATCCTACTCTGTCCCCTTGAAGTTGCATCAGGACCTATTTAGACAAATATTAAGAAGATCATAACTTTCCTCACAGACTATTATCCAAAACCATCTTGAATTTTTAAAGTGTGATAAATCTATAATATTCATAGTAAATTTTAAAACATGGGGAATTAATTCAATGAATACCTCGATTAAATTTTTAAGTTTCAATATGAAATCTGTAGCATGGGGATTCAAGCTGTTGAACAAGCATTTTTATTATCAATTTACTGCTGATGCAATATTCAACACATGAGAGTCAAAATGTGAGTTTTGCAAAGAAAACTTTGAACATGTGTTGTTGCTCTAGTCAGTTTGATTAAACACATTCAAAAGAGAAATTATTCCTGCTGAGCAAATCGGGAAACAAAAACAAGAGGCTGGAGGCATTATGGTAGAGTTAGCCACCAGGAAGCAAATTTCATCTGGAAATAAAATCTTGATGAAAATCTTACTTTGGTTATTTCTTCCTGGACATTTGATTGTCAATTATATTTTAATCTCCAGTGAAAAGAATCCAGAGGCTTCTAATTTAAAATAGATAATAATATTACGAAATTTTGTAGTACTGTTAGATTGGTGTCTCAGTTCATTTTGCGTTGCTATAAAGGAATACCTGAGTCTAGGTAATTTATAAAGAAAAGAGTTTTATTTGGCTCACAGTTCTGCAGGTTATACAAGAAGCATTGCCTCAGCATCTGCTTCTGATGAGGGCCTCAGGAAGCCTCCACTCCTGGCAGAAGGTGAAGGGGAGTTGGCGAGTCATGTGGCCAAAGTGGGGTGCGGGGAGGTGCCAGGCTCTTTTCAACAATCAGATCTCAAGGGAGTAATAAATAGAGTCAGAACGCACTCAGTACTGCAACGACAGCACCAAGCTGGTCAGGAGTGATTTGCTGCCATGACCCAAACACCTCCCACTAGGCCCTACCTCCAACATTGGAAATCAATTTTCAACATGAGATTTGGAGGGGATAAATATCCAAACTATATCAATTGGTCTTCCAAACATGGCCTTGCAAGATACTAAAGGGTAGAAGAGGCCTTTTCAGAGGTGGAAGATGGTCAGGTGGAGTGGTCATCTGAGGAAGCGCTCACAAACCACCTGGTGTCCTATTAATCTCAGGTGGGGATTGCAAAGCATCCTTTCTGCTGAAGGAAAGGACAAGTCTGCCCTGCTTGTATTTTTGTGTACTTCCGGAGTCTTGGGACAATCCTTACATGAGATTTGTAAGTTTTGGGTGGTGGGGTCTGCTTTTTGTTTTTTCCTAACTCTTCTTAGTCATAGATACACCTAGAGCTACCTTCTTTTGTAGTCTCCCATCTCTGAAAATGTATTTTCTTCAAGTTGAGAGTTAGATACCCTTCCTAGCAGAATTTGGATCTTTTGACTTTGCTTACACTCTGTTCATCCTACTATGCTGAGCACTGCTGGGTAGTTACAACTGGGACTGACACAGGTACCTCACAGAAAACCAGTCTGGCCCTTGGTGCCTCGCTGACTGAAGGGCAGACCCTTTAGAAGACATTTGCTTTTTGCTTAAAAAGTCACAGTTTACTGTATCAAGGAAATTTGATCTTTGGCTTTTTAGAAATCAGGAACCCACATTCCTCCTTCCTTTTACTCAATACTATATTTTTTGTCATGTAAGCAAATGACAATTTTCTTTTTCGATGACTTTATATAAATTAACAACTCTGTCATTTATTTACACACTAAAATCTGGATGGAAAGTTCTGCTAATAATATACATTGTATGAGTAATGCTATTACCTACAAGTGCATTCTTTTTCTTTAAGAAAACTATTTTGGTTTTTGGACTCATTTTCAGAATTAAACTTTGGGCTCCGGTTTTGATATAGATGTAAACATTTTTTTTCCTGGTTGTTTAAAAGGAAAACAGACTTGGCTTCTTTATTAGAATAGAAACAAATACTCCTCTGAGTACACTTTTAGAATTCTTCAGAACTTTAAAGGGCTTCGTTGCTGACTTTACTACCCCATCCTTCTTTTCCCCCAGCTATGGTTTTATAAGAATGTAAATAACCTGTTTCACAACATACCCTTTCACACACAGGCCTCAGTTGCTTCCAGACTCATTGTGATCTCAGTGGATGTATTCTGGTTCAGCTGGCCTTATAGTTTTCTGCAGTTTGGAGCTTCCTATCTCCTGCTGATTCCCTGTAGCTTCAAAACCACAGCCTTGCAATAGAGCATGAATGAATAAGACAACTCGCAGTCTGATGGACAGATCCAGGGATGGAAATCAGAGCATTGGCCAATTAGGCTCAAAATACACAGCTGGGCAAACCACACATGCTGAGCTCCCAACGTACCAGGCAGAAGGCAGAATTCTAGGCTCTTGTTATTTCTTTTTCTCCTATCTTTATTATTACCATTCTTTCCCTTCTTTAAACCCACAGTACTATTGAGTCCTTACCCCCACAGATCTATGGCTTTGTTAGATGTTCCAGCCTTTCTTCAGTTCTTCCCTTCTATAACGCCCATCCTAACCGTATGGGGACAGCTGCATCCACTACAGATGCACTGCACCCTTGGGCGTTTCTTCAAACACAAAGAACAGAAGTAGCAGGAGAGGCCTCCCTGGCCTTCTAGGAGGACAGTCCTCAACAGCACGTGGACCAAGATATACCGGGATCATCCCCTTCAGTACCTCTGGCTCTTTTGGTCTCTAGATTACTGTCTGATTGTTCATGTATGAGAGTTTTTTTTCCACAGTCTAGATTCAGCATTAGCTTCTTGTTGACAGAAAACATGTTTAACCCCTTCTGTTGCCCAAAGGGCTTGGCACATTGTAACTGTTCCAAGAAATTCTGATTTAATAGGATCCAGAGTTTCCTACAAAAAGATTACCTTTCAAACTGAGGGCAGCAACATGGGACTTTATGACAATATTTTATAGAGATTCCTAGAATGTCTTAGCAGTTATTATTCAGAGGAAAAAATCTGACACAAAATCTTTTGTGGGTGTGGGTGTCAGAATTCAACCGACCCGGGAAGCTGGCTTCCTATCCTAGCTGTAGATCAGAACCACCTGGAGTGCTTGTGGAAACTACAGATGGCCCACCCTGCTCTATTCCCCTCACCACCAATTTGATTCGTTAGATATAGGATACAGTTGGCAACTATCCATTTAAGTTGCCCAGGTGGTTATCTCATGCCTAGCAGGAGCATGCTAGGCATGCTGCCCCCAGAGGATGCTGAAAGGCAGAGCTCTACTGCGGAGGCCAAAGGTGTGGCAGTCTGTGGTCTTACCACTCTGCTTCCTATCAGAACTGGAACCAAGAGGGGTGGAGATTAAAGTCAATCATTTACACTAAACATACATTGACTGTTGGTGCTGGAGGTGCTTCCTCATTGGTAAGCAACAGGATTTTCCCTTGTGTGATAAGCTCCTTTTCCACTCATGACATTAGACATTGGGATATGTATTTGAGGCTGATATGCTGATAGTGAAAGAATTAGGTAGCGTTGGCTACAAAATGAAAGTTTTTTAAGGGGAAAATGTATGTAAAGGGAAGGAAGAACATACTATTTGAAAAGTTGCTGTTTGCCTACAAAGGACATTGCTTAGATATATCCAGACAAGTTTGACTAGAAAAGGAGGAATGACCGTACCTGATACTGGCTTTGATCCAAGAACGTGCCCTGCCTTTCCAGACTCAAGGTCTTGACCTACACCAGCCCTGCCCTCTGCCCCACTAACAGGGGGCTCTCCTAATTAGAGGAGCGTCTTTCTTCCATTCCTCAGCTCCTCATATGTCTGTCTGGCCTCACCCATCCCCAGCCCCACAGCTTGGTTAAGTCAACAGAACCATCTGAGTTGGCACAATCCTTTTTCTATGCAACTACTAATAGTTCATTCATACACAGTTGATCCAATAGCCATATCGATCCAGGCAGTCACATAGCTATATTCCCATTAGCTGTCCGGATTCCAAAAGACTGAATCAGTCATGTCACAGCCCAGTTGCCTTTATTATAAAGACAGTCATATTTTCCACTAATGCAGCAAATATGATTGTGGACCCAGAGTTAGAAGAGGCTGGCTAAAAGCTTATCCATTTATCTGACTAAAGAAGGCAGGCCATTCAAGTCTCATTTCTCATGTATCCCAGCAAATAGAATTATTATTGCTTTTCTGCACATGGAAGGCATATTTCCAACATCAAATTAGAAAATTTTAGAAATCTCATTATTCAACCTGTTATAGTTTTAGAGATAGGCTGCCTGAGATAATGCCTACTTTTCCACACACTGACTTTACATTTACTTCTTTAAAGATTGTAAGACATTTTGCTGATATTCTTATCGAAGTAAAGAAAGACACAATGTGACCACCCTTTTTGATATTGTGGAAGATTCCAAAGAGGCAAATTGGGAGAATGAAATAGAAATTAGATGGAGGCTTCACCTTCAAGGTTGCCACTAATTAGTTATATAACCTTGCATAGTCAACTCGTTGAACTCACTTTTCTCAATCATGTATTTTTTCAATCAACATACATTTCTTGAATTATGTGCAAATGTTTAGAGCCAAAAGAGTCTCACAAATAAAGTGCTTCGGAAGTTCATGCTTTTGGCTTAGAAAGACAGAGAAGTTCTCATGCCCTTGAAGCCAACGAGGAAGCTGCACCCTGTGCCTGCCCTTATGCACAATGAGGCCTGCTCTTATCTTCATAAATGCTCACAGCAGTTCATAAGTCATGAACATGATGAGTATGGCCCTTTCTTATAGAAACAGATGCTTCTCATTATTCGTATTAACTACATTAAAATAAATCACTGTAGGGTTCAGAGAGGATCGAATCAAAAGGCTTGGACTTAATTTCATGCAAGACAAGTCACTCCAAAAGTAACTCAGAATGGTATTTCTGATATTCACATTTAGGATCAAGTTATACCTGATGCTCTGGCTCCAGCCTCTCCTCTCTGGCTTCAGGGCAGGTTGAACATTTTTCTTACTAACTGTGGTCAGTCCCTTGGCTTAGATCTCATGTCCTCTCTGCACAGAACCATTCTTGTCCTGCCTTCTGTACAAGGTCTGACCGAAGGAGTCCTGGGCCTGGGAGATTGGAGACAGAGCCATTCGTGGCACATAGTAGGCACTCAAGTCAAAATTCAGTAATTGAATTGAGCCTGTATTCTAGTCTTGGATTTAAAACTAACTAGATGATATGTCATTTGGGCAGGTGGGGCAATATTCTAAACCTAAGTTTCCCCACTTGTAAAAAAGTAGGAGAGTTAGACTAGGTCACTTTGACTGACCCTTTTAGCTCTAAAATTCTATGATTTTATTATTTTATATCTTAGCTTTACCCTCGACTTGGATCCATAGTCTAATCTTCCTGTGTGGGGCCTAATATCCTCTGAACTGCTCCATAAAAAGGTACTAGGTAATTTCTCTGAGTGTGTTTGTTCTCATTATAAAGCTGGACAACAACACCTAAGGCTGTTTTGTGGCTTAAATGAAATAAGGATGTGAGGTGCCTAGAAACATTCCTGACACAAATAAGGCTCCCAACAAATGACAGCTGTTGCTATTTTCATTATTAAATAACAGCTTTTCCTCTACTCTTTCAGCTAATGGAGCTTTGCTAAATCAGTTGGCCTTAAATTAACTACAGTATATCATTTAAGTCTCTAGTTTGAAAATATTCAGTCATGGACTCCAGTGTTCAGCAAATCTAGATTCCAATAAGAGATCAGCCACTTACCAGCTGTGTAACCTTGGGTGAGTCACTTAACCACTCAGAACCTCGGTAAAATATAGATCATTATGACTCTCTTGCTGGTTTTCTGGGAGAATCAATTGTATGTAAAGAATTTGGCATAAGAATTGCTCAATAAATACCAGCTATAATAGCAAGTTCATGGTGTTAGGCAAGGTGAAGGCCTTCACCATCCATGGGAGAGAACAAGCATGCATAGTCTATTAGTTCCTATTCTCCCAATTGCAACCTACAATGATTTCTTCCAGCATCCCCCATGATGGTTTTATTCCCCTCATCCCACCTTTATCTGGGAAATTCCAGATTATTAACTGGCATCTGATAACAAGTGGGTGAGAAAATGTAAGTGTGTTCCATAGTTAAGGATAGTTATTGCAACCTACTCCCTGTTACAGGGCTGCTAAAATACAAGCCTGGAACATATGCAATCTGAACCAGTGAGTAATACAAAAATCATTTGGATTTGACTTTGAAATGAAGCTTGAGATGTTTTGGCAACAAACTTCCTCTTTAAATTCTGCCTAGGAGAAAATCACTTCCCATTTACTGAGCTCACATCAACTGAAAGCAGGAAGAGGCAGCTCAAAAAATCTACTTGGTTTCCAAGAAGCTCACTTTGCTCAATGTTTAATATTTGCTACAAAAATCTTTCAGCAATTCATAAAATGCATAGAGCCAGAATTTGTCTACTTATTAAATGGGGAATGTGTAGAGAATATTTATTCTATGAATTCAGCAGGCTCTGGCCGTCCCACTCACTTGCATCTGTGTCTTTCCTGGCCACATATGGATCTGGGAGCAGCCCTTGGGGACACTGGACTGCTGACCCTGCCCTCAATGGCCTGTGGAAGGAGGCTTTGCCCATGGGCCTCAGGTTCCCCCCACCCCTCCCGTGGAAGGCCAGTCTGGCTGGGACTTACCTGAAAGTGGGTGTGATTAACCCCCGCTGGGCTGATTAACCCCAAAGACAAGCAACACTTTGTTTAGAACACAGCTAATAAACTACTCAACCAGGCTGTCCTTTTAAGAATCAAAAATGAAAAGAATCTGCAGCTGAAAAGGAGAAAAGTTTTGACAGGCATCTCTCTTTGCTCTTATTCTAGCATCAAAACCTTCATCAAAATCCAACTGTTGAAGTGCCTGAAGCAGGCCTTTGTGCCTAAAATACCTGAAATAGGTAAGTCATGACTAAGTGAAGGAAAGAGCTGCATTTATTTGAGTGAAACAGGCTCACTTTTGAGTATTATATTGTAGTTTATAGTATATTATATTATAGTCCATAGTTTCTGAGGACATTTTGGAGAAATGATGCAGAGAGGTTATACTTTTTCTTGATACCTGCCTGTGTGTGTGCTCTAGAGATAAGGCTTTTGTGTAAACTTTAGAAACAATGTTTGGATGAAATTTGGAACCTCCTACCTGTCGGATAATCCTACCTCGGTTACTCCTGAAAAGCAAAAATTTTTGACCCCATTCTTTTTGTGACATTACTGTACTTTCCCTGAAGGAAGGTTAGTTTGGGGCCTTAAGTGATATGCAGCCGGGGCCACTCTGACTTGAGCTTCTGGCCCCAGTTCCCAGAGCCTTGGCCATGGGGCAGTGAGAGAGGAAAAACCCCATCTGCCGTCCTAGGTACTGAGAAGACACTCTGTGCATAATATTGTGGCTGGATGATAGTCCGAACCAGTAGGTTATGTTTTCCTCCGTAAACATTCTCTGTTCCCTCCCTCTGCCCACCTCTCCCCACTCTTGTTTCGTTGCCTCACAGGAGGCACAGGGCAGGACAGTTAGCAGAAGAGTCTGTAGGCCCTTCTGGGTTTTATTTTCCCAAAAACCAAACTCATGACAGAGGACCCAGTTTGTGGGAGAGGCAGAGGCCTGGGGGACATGGGAGGGTGAGCAGGCCTCCCTCTGGATTACAAAAGAGATTTCCCCAGGTCTCCCCAGGTGGAGTGAGTGCTCTGGGGGCCCCTGCTAGGATCCTTACAGGCCTGGGGGGCCCCGCTCTGAGGACGTGCCAAACCTCAGGCTGTAGCTGTGGGGTGCTCCCGAGGAGGACACCCTCAAGCCCTGAGTACCCAGCTTGGTGACAGATGTGTGGCAGATGCAGAATCACTAGACTGCCCTGTTGTAGTGCTGGTGCAATATTATGGACTGAGTGTTTGTGTCCTCCAAAAATTCATATGTTGAAGCCCTAACCCCTAATTGACAGTATTAGGAGGTGGGGCCTTTGCGAGGTAATTAGGTTTAGATTAGGTTATGAAGGTGGGACCCTTACGATGGGATCAGTGCCCTTATAAGAAGAGGAGAGGATGTGAGAGCACACTCTCCACACGCACGCAGGTACTGAGAAGAGGTCATGGGCACCCGCAGCAGGAAGGCAGCCTTCTGCAGCCCGGGAAGCAGGTTCTCACCTGAGCTAAATATGCCAGCACCTCAATCGTGGACTTCCCAGCCTCCAGAACTGTGAGAAATAAATGTCTGCTGTTTAAACCACCCAGTGTATGGTATTTTGTTACAGCAGCCCAAGCTAAGACACGTAGGGAGTATGCCAAAGACCAGTATTTGGAGAACTTTTCATCATTTTTGGCCCTCTGTGAGCTACCCTTCCAGATTCTGATGTAACCCTAGAAGAGAGGAAAGGCTCCAATATTGATGGAAACCCATGTGTATTCAGGCAGAGGCTTAAAGTAAAGACTAAGTTGATGAATAGAATATAAAGAAAACCGTATTTCTTGCATAAATGCATTGGTGGATGGAGAGTCATGTCAGCAGGAATAGGTAACTTTCTGTTTTCAAACCATCCTGAATTTAAGTTTTGAGAATCTCATGATTTTCACTGATCAGAAGCATTAAATAAATGGTATAAAGACAGGACTCTTCTCTGTCTATATTTTGCATTATATCAAAAATGTCACATTTGTCTGGAGCCAGTCCTTGTGGCACCAGAAGAATTGCTTTTCTGCTTTTTTTTCAGCCTTTTGAAAGACATATGATGCTGGGCGCAGTGGCTCACACCTGTAATTCTAGCACTCTGGGAGGCTGAGGCGGGAGGATTGCCTGGGCTCAGGAGTTCAAGACAAGCCTGAGCAAGAGTGAGATCCCATTTCTACAAATAATAGAAAAATTAGCCAGGCCTCGTGGCATGAGCTTGTAGTCCCAGCTACTCAGGAGGCTGAGGCAAGAGGATCACTTGAGCCCAGGAGTTTGATGTTGCAGAGAGCCATGATGATGCCACTGCACTCTACCCAGGGCGACAGAGGGAGACTTTATCTCAAAAAAGAAAAAAAAATGTGTGTGTATGTATATATATATAAAAATGATCATATGATGTTGAGTATTTTATTTAAGCTCTCTTACAGTTCTTCATCTGCAACATGGAAAAGACACTTATCAAATTGAAAAGAGCCACACACAAAATAAGTATTGATATTTTGTCTCTGGCTATTCTACCCTTTGTCTCCATGGCTGTGCTGCCCATGACTTAGCTTCTTTACCCAGGCCTAGGCAGTGCTGGGTGATTGATGGGTACTTAGCAAATAACTGATGATGATGATGATGGAATTACATATTGATAATAATGGGCCCAAACATCTGTCAAGTGTTTTATGGTTCATGAGGCAGTTTCAAATCTTTAATGTGATTTGATACTTTCAGGAACTCTATGAAGTGGGCATTTTTATGCCCCTTTCACAGAAAAAGAAACCTAGAGAGCTAGAGTGAGAAGTCACTATGGTGAAGGTACCCAGCCTGTTGCATGGCAGAAGCTCCATCAAAGTTTGAGTGTTCCTAGGGTGACACAGAGCTGGCATTAGCACCCTCATCTTCATACTCTAATTCCTGACTCTTTCCTTGATGACAAAGTCGCCTCTTTTAACGAGAAATTAAAAATGTAAATTTTTTTCCTCATTTTTCTTTTTTTTTGAGACAGGGTCTCTCTCTGCTGCCTAGGCTACAGTGTAGTGGCATCATCATAGCTCACTGCAGCCCCAAACTCCTGGGCTCAAGCGATCCTCCTGCCTCAGCCTCCTGAGTAGCTGGGACTACAGGTGCGCGCCACCACACCTGGTTGATTTTTGTAATTTTTTGTAGAGACAGGGTCTCTCTGTGTTGCTCAGGCTGCTCATTTTTCCTCATAATAAATGCCATGTAATGTTTCTGGATTCCTCTAACTCTCTCACTAAGGCTGTTGTTAAAAAAATTCTAAAATAAGGAATAATTGTATTCTATGTCCCCAGAAGCTGCCTTCTCAGTCCCATTTTTTGCTCTTGGTCCAATCTTCACACTTCCTTGTTCTCTTGTGCTGCATCATCTTCTGTTATTGCCCCGAGGGACAGGGTGGTGCAGTTTTTCCAAGAGGAGATGGTGGAGCCACATCACCTGACTCCAAGGCTCTGCCATTTACTAACTGCATAAACTTGGCAAATCCCCAACCTCAGACTTCTCACTTTGAAACTATCTCACTTTGATAGTACTTACTTTATATTGTTATTGTAATTAAATAAGAGTTCACATAAAGAACCGAGCATAGTGCCTGGTTGTTAGAAAGTGCACAGTGAGTGTTAGGTGCTGCTGTGGTCGCTCATGAAAGCCATCTCATCATCTCAACCTGACTAAAGTGGGTCAGACTTTTTATGGCCATAGGTTGGCTCTTTCATATTTTTGTTTAATGCCGTGGTCCTCAAACTTTGGGACTAGTCAGAATCACCTGAGATGCTGTCCCTCTTCTTGGGTTCTGATTTGGTAAGCACGGGTGAGGCCAGGGCAGTGCCCCAAGCAGGCCTGAGGGGACCAATGTTTAAAAACCACAAGTGCAGTGGGAAGAGCAAAGGCTTTGGAGGCAGAGAGACCTGAGTTGGTTTCTAGTCATGTAATCTGGGACCTGTCACTTAACCCACCATACTGTGTCCAAAAACTAGGCATAAAAATACCTGTCATGGGGTTATTTTGAGAAAAAAGTAAAAAGTTTGTAAAGATCCTGTCATAGTGGGTGGGATCTCAGTGAACGCGGGTAGTGTATATGGAAGGAACCTCAGAGAATTTTTAATAATCTTTGCATTAGAGGAGAAACAGACTTATGAGGTTAAATTAGAAAGTGCTCAAAAAACACTCATTGAAAGATGATCAGATCATGACCATCAGAGCTGGAACTTGAACTTGTGCTTTCTGTGAGAGTCAAACTTGGGAACCTTAACACGATTTCAGGCTCTAACACTTCACTTTAGAGTCCTCTCTCATATGTCACATTATTAGTGTATAATAATCAGGATCTTTCGGAGGGGTAATGATTAACACAGCACTAGATTGGTAATGGTGAAATTCCATGCATCAGGGAGGATTTGGAAGAAGGAAGTATTAACTTTTTCCTCCTCTTCCTCCTCCTTCTTACTGTGCTATGTTCAATATGGAACTGCAACCTAAAGGAAGGGTGACACTGAGGCCTTAGAGGGCTTCTCTCTAGTCACTCCCCCCAGCATGAAATATTGAGCTAGATACTCTCTTACCCTAGAAATGTGGTACTTGTCATGGTGCTATTATGAACAATTTCTTGAGTTCAAGGAGTGCAGGATAACTGACTTGTCAGCAGAATCTGAAGTTGCTGGCTGTTGGCATGAGTAATTAATTCTTTTCCTTAAAAATGAAATTTTTCTACTCATTTCCATCCTCAAAGTCAAGAGTTGGAAATACTCTACACATCTCGAATTTTAGAGCTGGAGGGTTCTAAAGAAAAGCGCTTTCCATCTTTTTTGACCATGATCCATAGTAAGAAATCGATTTCTTACTCATACACACATTCTGTCTAATATATATTTTATTTTATATCATGTTATTGTTCATTCTACTTCATACTTTAATGTTTGTTTTGACTCATTATATTGGTTTTTGACACACTGATGGGTCATGACTTGAAGTTTAAAAAATACTGCTAAAGAGATTAAAGTCCACCTTCTCCATGCTATATTAGAAAATGCCAAAGCCCAGAAAGATGAAGTGATTGTCCAAGGTCACACAGCAAATAGTTATAGAGAAATTAGTGAAAAAACAAGGACTAGAACCTAGGATTCCAATTCTTTGACTCTCAAGTCACCATTTAATTATCGGATTTATTGCTAAACCATTAGATGTTCTGCTCTGGAATAGATCATGTTTGATCAAGCCAAACTGACCACTTAATAGGATTACTTATCATAGTCATAGTTGTTATTCAAACCATTACTAATGGCACTGTTCCTTCTCCAAATTGTGATATTGGAAGATAAAGCCAGGGTAGTCTTCATCCTCTATATTCATTCATTCATCTACTTAAAAAAACTAATGTTTGAGAGGAATGATGTTGGGGATACAAAGATGATTGGGCCCAACTCCTTCCCTTGAGGAGCTCACAGTCTAATAATGTCTAATAATTTATGATGTGACAGACACTTCCACAGAGTCAACATGGGCTGCTATGGGAGTTCAGAACAGAATCTTTAAATTGAATTGAGGAATACAGACTTCCTGGAGTAAGTGACGCTTGAGTCAAGTATTAAAGAGAGGATAGATAGCAGCTGGCTAGAGGAAATTTGGGGAAAGCCATAAAAAGCAGAGAGAACAGCAAATTCCAAGGCAAGGAAGAAATGGGATGTAGGAGAGAGGGGGGAGTGAAGGGTAGTAAGGTCAGTAGGGCCAACACATGAAGTTCTCTGTGTGCTGACACACACACCTGCTCACACATAGAAACACTCCACAAGCTGTGGGAGCCAAGGAAAAATTTCAAATAGGCAGCTAACTAACCAAGCTTATGTTTTCAACTATTTGGTAGCCAGAGCACCAAGGATGTAATGGGCATAGAGAGCAGGGGGAGGCCATCTCTCCTTTGGTGAATGCCATACTTTCTCTCCTCTTCTGTAACAATATCTTCCAACCCTTGTTTATATACCCATTTGATGCGGGGATCTCATTGCTGGACTTCCTATCTTCCCAGCATAACCCTGCACTTCCTGATACAAACTTAGTGATTTAAAAACCCATTGGATGATCCCTCTAACATCAGACTTCATAGATCTGTGCTCCCTTGACTCTGATGACCTCCATTCTACCTTCATCGCCAGAAATAAGGCCATGCCCTAGACCAGCGGTCCCCAACCTTTTTGGCACCAGGGACCGGATTCATGGAAGACAATTTTTCCACGGGGCATGGGGGGGGATGGTTTCAGGATGATTCAAGTGCATTACATTTATTTTGTACTTTATTTCTATTATTATTACATTGTAATATATAATGAAATATACAAACCTTTCTGCTAATGATAATCTGTATTTGCAGCCATGCCCCAGCGCTAGCATCACCTCCTCAGCTCCACCTCAGATCATCAGGCATTAGATTCTCATAAGGATCATGCAACCTAGATCCCTCGCATGCAGTTTACAGTAGGGTTCACTCTCCTATCAGAATCTAATGCCCCCGGTTATCTGACGGGAGGTGGAGCTTATGTGGTGACACAAGCGATGAGGAGCAGCTGTAAATACAGATGAAGCTTTGCTTGCTCACCCTGCTGCTTACCTCCTGCTGGGCAGCCCGGTTCCTAACAGGCCATGGACCGGTGGTGGTCCATGGGCCCAGGCGTTGGGGACCGCAGCCCTAGACCACACCAGCACTGAAACTGTTCTCAGCTTTTACCCTGTGAAATCGTTCATATTCATTTCACTTCTCTACCCCCTCCTACTTCCAATAAGCATTTATTGGTTCAGGAAAATCCCAGTAATGGGACAGACAGACTAGTAAAGAATTATAATCCAGAGTGATATATGCCAGGCTGCTGCTGGTGGCACTAATAGAAATACTAATAATTAACATCTGTTTGGTGCTTTCTACAATGAGGCACTCTTCTTAGTTCTTTATGGTTATGAACCATAAAAGTTCATAATAAGTGAAGGTTATTCATCTTGTAGGTATTGGGGCCAGGATTCACACCCAGACAATCTGGCTGCAGAAGCCATGCTGATAACAACCACAACATATCATCAAATGATAAAGAGAGATGCATGTGGCTGTGGGAACGCATTAGAAAACACCTAATGGAGGACATCCTGGAGGAGGTGATCCCTGACATGAGTCTTGAAAGGTAATTTAGATTTAGCCCGTTGGAGATGGTGGGCTGAAAGGAGGTGATCCTGGTAGAAAGAGCAAAGAGTTGGAGGTGAAAAATGGTAGAGAGCATTACGGGTAAAGCAAGTGGGTTAGCCCAGCTGGATTATAGAATGCATAGGTAGGAATGGCAAGAGATTAGGCAGGCAAGATAGGAATTTTATTTGTTTTTGTCACCTGGCACATAATGTTTGGGCTGGAAAATGTGGTTAACTGGAATACTGCTTAAAATGCTGTGGCCCTCTTAAAATCTTTCTTTATCCCTAAACACCAGAGGTTTTCTTTCCTTCCTTCCTTCCTTTCTTCCTTCCTTTCTTCCTTCCTTTCTCTTGGGACCCATATAGCATTTTGTGTGGTATCATTCTTAACAGCATTCACATTGAGCCTCACACTGTAACCACCTCTGTTTTTATCTTATCCTGTGTCATATTTTAAGCATCCCCCTCTGAATCTAGAGGAGAGCTTTGCACATAGTAGATACTCATCTATTTACTCACCCAATTATTTCCAGGAAGAATTCAGGGGAGATTACAAGTATATACTTGGGCAAATTGTGTAGAAAAGCCTCTGATTCAAACTGAGACAAACCTTGAGTCAGATCTGTTGGTGGAAATGAAGTATGTGTTTTGTGGTCATGGAGGTCAGTGGCCACAGGAGAGGTAAAGGGTAGTTTTAGGAAGGACTGCAACCCAGGACAGAGGGCAGCCAGGTACATGGAGAAGAGTAGGGCTGTAAGACACTCTCTGATTTGGTGGGACTCTGGGAACAGAAACAGAAAGAACCATGGAAGTGACCCAAGGTTGCCTGGGAATTTATTCTCTGGAAAGAGTTTCTGCTTCAGATAAGCACTTCTGAGTTCCTTCTCAGGGCTCAGCCCAAACATTGCTCGTACAAGGGACTGAACAAGGCAGAGGCAGCCAGAGGACTCATTGTTAACATCTGCAGTGGGCAATGCCCTCAACACTGGTGGTGCTTACACACTCTTGGACTGGTTGGGAGCCATCCCACTGCTTGGGAGGCCATAAGGCCCCATGGTTGCTTTAAGTTTGGGGGACTCACAGTAGGGACCACACATTCCTGGCATGGGGGGCGGTGTCAGATGGAGCTTGGGTTTCAGCGCCTTAGCAAGCGGGGCTGGACTAATCTATGAGTTTACAACTTGACTGTAGTTCCAGGTTGATGTGGTCTGAAAAAAATCAGTTAGAGTCCAGCTGGACCATTATCACCAGAAGTGACCTCTGTGAAGCCTCTTCTATGCAGAGTGACTCTACAGCCTGGTGCTCCTTACTGGTTAGTAAATTTGTGGGCTTTGGAGTGGGACCCAGACACAAATGTGGCTCTGTACCTTACTAGATAAATCACTTACTTGACAAATCTTTCTGAGCCTCAGTGTTCTTATTTATAAAAGAGTTACTATGAAGATTGTGATAACATGACAAAGTGGCTAGTGTAGTACCTGATACATAGTAAACCCTCCAAAAATTATTGTCATTATTTTTTACTTTAAGAGTCCTTGGCTCTTCCTGTGTATGAACTGTATCATACAATAAACTGTACCCACCTCAAGGTCAAATGACTTCTGGTTTTATATTTTTTTCTAATATTTTGTATTTGTTTTTGTTTTTTAATTTTTTAAAAAATTCAACCACCCCTGATTTCTTCAGGGTCTTATTTTGTAATAATGTGGGCTGAAGCCACCTTCTTCTGCTGTGTTTGGGAGGCAGTGAGGCCCTAAACAGCTGTTAATGACGTTTCCTCAGCAGAATGGCACAGCATGGCTCACATCAGATGGCAGGGAAAGAATATCCACAAGGAGAAACAGGAGCCCATTTGCATTATAATCCTGCACACAGCTTTTCTCAGGAACTCCCAATGAGATAGATGTTGAAAAGGGCAACTTTAGGAAGAACCAGAGAAACAGAAAAATAAGGGGAGGGCGGTGAGCATCTGCAGGCAGGAGTAGTAAGAACTAGTGTTTAACGGGGTTCTTGGTGATGTGGCAGTTCTGTTCTAGGCCCTTCATACACATTTTTCTCCCCTCATCCTCATAATGACTACTGAGAGATGGCTTGCTATCCTTGTTTACTGATGAGGAAGCTACATCTCAGCGATGTTAAGTGACTTGCCCGAGATCACACAGGCAGGCTTTGCATTCATATCCTCTGATTTCAGAGCGCATCCTCTTACTGGGAAGAACAAAGCTTTGTGGAGGCTGGTCCCGAATCTGCCCCAACCACTGTGTTCAGGAACCAGACCTCTTCTTCCTTATGGTTACATTCAGCGGCTGGACAAGATGATCTCTGCAGTCCTTTCTACCTCTCACATGCTGCCCTTGTCCCTTGGGGAAGCTCTGCTCAATGATTCAGGGAAGCAAAAGGAAAATACATGGAGTAGCTATTTAATTCATATATGAATTTCCATCCAACCTGTGATAAAAATATCAAACATTTTGATTCAACAATTATTAACACTTTGCTGTATTTGATTCTTCTGTATTTCTGTATAGATATTTCTTTCTATCTATCTGAATTTTTGAAATTCAGTAGTGGACACCTTGAAATTTCACCCCTAAATATATTATTTCATCCTGCATCTCCTAAGAATAAGGACTTTTCTTACATACCCACAATACTATTATCACACCCAAGAGAATTAACAATAGTTTACTGTTTATATCCAAGTTGAATATCCTGTCCAGATTAAAATTTCCTTTTCTCCAGAAGGTCGTTTTTATAGCTTCTGTTTTTTGAACCAAGAGCCAATCAAGTTTTGCCCATTGTATTTGGTTAAGCAAGTTAAACAAGAACAGTCTCTCAAGCTTTGGTTTGTTTGTTTTGTTTCATGACATTGACTTTTAGAAGACTCCAGGCCAAAGTTTCATAGATTAACCCACATTCTGGATTTGTCTGATGGTTTCCTCGTGATGTTAGTTAACTCCCCCACCATTCCCAATTTTTCCTGTAAACTGAAAGTTGAGTCAAAAGGCTGGACTAGAATTAGGTTAAGCATTTTGGCAAGGATACTTTATAGGTGATTTGTACTTCATATTACATCAATCAGGACGCACATAATGCCGGGTTGTACCAAAATAGTGACATTAAATACAATCACTTGGCTAAAGTGATGACTCATACTTCCTTCCATTATAAAGGTATGGAATTCCCTTGAACATAGCCAGCAGTCTGTACATAATCTGTTCTATAACAGCCTTATAGTTAAAGGTATTAGCATCCATTAATAACTATTTAATTATATAGGTTATAATTAACTGATAATTGCAAATGGTGATTTTTAAAATTGCTTCTTTATTTATTTGCAGGCATACTCTGTAAAGAAGAGCTTCTCCTTACATATTGGAGATGAATTGTAGTTCCTTCTAAAAAGTGCTTAATTCTTTCTCTTTGATTGCTAATTTTCAGAGTAAAGAGCTGCTGCTATAGTCACTTTCAAGGGTAGCAAATTACTATTTTCTGTCTTTCTTTTTTTGAACAGTCCTATGGACTATGTGGATTTTTTTTTTTTCCAGAAAGGGTCTCGCTGTGTCACCCAGGCTAGAGTGCAGTGGCATCATCATAGCTCACTACAACCTCAAAACAATCCTCCTGTCTCAGACTCCCAAGTAGCTGGGACTATAGGCGTGTACCACCCTGCCCTGCTAATTTTTCTATTTTTTGTAGAGATGGGGTCTTGCTCTTGCTTAGGCTAGTGGATTTTTATTTATTCAATTTTTATAATCCGTTACAGTCATTGATCTTTTTGGTGTTCACATTGCCCCAAATTTGACCAGAGGGAGCTCCTTTAAGCTGGCTGGCTCCTGTGTCCTTTTGAGATGTCTCCATAATTTTTTGAGCACGTCTCTGACTTTTTGCACAAGAAAATGGCCAAATGGCCAGGATCACTTTGTCCTTTTGCTGCCCTGACTCAGAATCAGCCATTCCTCCAAGGAACCCTGGGACCTTTTATTGGAGAATTGTATGTGTTTATAAACCAAGATCTATACACTTGTTGAGCTCACTGCCACTGGAGTGTCATTGCATCTAAGCTCTTATAGTGACCATAGCCAAGAAATATATTTATGTAAATCACGAGTTCACATTGATACTTCCAATTCAAATTTAATATTACAGAATTTTTCTTAACTTTTTAAATTTATATCTGTATCTCTTTTCTCTTACATAGAAAATTTCAGAACCTAATAACATTAACATATTTATTTTTTGCCATAGTGTACAATATACATAAAGTAGATTTAAAATTGAAATACTAGAAAATCACTAGGTGAATTTTAGGGTTTTTTTTTTGGCATTTCTTTCTATGTTCTTAGAATATATTCCATTAAAGATCAACAGTAAGAGTACTGTGTTCCAAAGTCACTTGAAAGAATTATATTCTATGTATATTATATCACTCGTGTGACATACAGTTAGGACAATTTGTTACAGTTTGATTTCAAATTTAGTTTGGTTTTATTTTTCTTTGTAATTAAATTTTATTTTTGAACAGGTAAAATATGTTTGAGCCATTATGTGGCTCAAATTCAAAACTATACAAAAAATATAGTCAGAAAAATGGACTCTATTCATTCATATCTCCTCTACCCTGCGTTTCTTCCTCCCTACCGCCTGACCCCTATAGGTAACCAGTTATTTTAGCTCTTTCAGTTTGATATTTTGTTATATCTGTATGTATAATTTCCTCCCTTCTTACACAAAAGATAGCAAACTGTCTTCCCTGCTCTGTGTCTTGTTTTTTTCTCCCTAACAATATTAACAATATATCCTGGAGAATCCATGTTACGTGCGTACACATCTTCCTCGCTCTTTTTCGTTCCTGTGTACGGTACTCAGCAGTCCCTTGCTGTTGCTGTTTAGCTTGTCTTATCTCACTTGTGGCCCTTTTTGCCTTTGTTTATACCCTCCTGGTCCTTGTAGGCATTTCAGGTTTTGACCCCTGCTAAGGCTTTCCAGATGGGCAGAGGCAGGGAACACTGCATACAATTTGACTCCTAGAGGCTTCATCAGGTCAACGTCACTTGCCCTTGGGGGAGACAAGGGTAAATAGGAACTGCACTGCTGCTGTTTCCCCCATTTCCAGCCCCAAACACCCTGGGCTTTTTCCTGTTTAGGTGGAAAACTAAGAGGGATGAATGAGGGGAGGGGTGTGGCTTTAATGTAACTTGGTTTTAATGTCTACATCTATTCCCTTTCCCTTCTCTAGGAGGCACAAGTGGGAATCATTCCCCTTTTGTGCTAATTTAAAGTCAATTTAAGAAAACGAAAAAGTCACACAGGATTTTACTAACATTCAGAAGCCATACCATTTGGTATTAACAGAAAATGAAGAAAGATTTTACTGCACAATGAAGCTAGAGCATCCATTTTGAAGTACACATGTTTAAGATTTCTCAGAATAGCTTTCTCTTTATGCTGACTTTCCCTTGCTCATCTCCAAAGCTCACAGTGCACATGTTTTCTAGTTTTCTTTTTCTGCTATGTTCAATTCATCACTCTCATAGATGACAGTGATGGTTCTGCCTTTTTTTTTTGTTTGTTTGAAATGATAAACAGATGTTCTTTCTTGCTGGGTAATTCTTTTGCAAATCTATTTTTCAAAGCCCATTTCTTAGGTGATTTGTCCTACGTGCTAAAAAAAAAAAAAGGTGAATAAACTAATTTGGGTAAATGTAAATGTTTTATTTTTATTTATTTATTTATTTTGCCTTTCCTTAAATTGATTTCCTTTTGACCTTTGAGAGAGTGATATGGCAAAAAGAAAATAATGCAATAAGATGTGTTTATCAGACAACTGATGCATGTTAGGTGCATGATTATTGCCTGGCTTGTGAATTACTTATGCTTTAGCACATGCAGAATAAAGTAACCACACACTAAATACATCACCTATTAGTTCTTGGAGGGGAACTGTTTCATAAGAATCAGAAGAGTCTTGTGTGAGGGTCAGCAGCCTTTTCAGCTTTGAAGTCAGGAGCAGGGTGAAGCAATGAAAATTTCTTGGCCTGAAAGGAAGGGGAAGGGGTCCTAAGAGAGAAACAGAACATGTATGGGAAAAGAAGTTGGAAGAGTAGATGTGAGAAAAAGTGGAGAAGAGGAAGAGAAGAGAATGAGAGAAAGGGGGAGGAGTAGGGGACGGGGCCGAGCAGAATAGAAAAGGTCTAAATTATGTCATAGACATAGGTCTGGTGGGAAGAACTCTCCACTGAGAGCCGGAACTCATGTTTTCCAGTTCTGTCTTCTGCACATGGTACTCTCCAGGGAATATGAAGAATTTAGCTATAAATCAAGCACTTTGGGAAATACAGTGCCTCCTTTCAGTAGTAGCTAATGTTTCTAAATGCTTACTATGTACTAGGCACTTATTCAAGCACTTGGCATGGATTATGTCATTTAATTCTCACCCCAAGCCTAGGAATTAAGTTTTATCATTATCCCCACTTTACTGATGTGGAAACTGAGGCAAAGATAATGCTATGGTCTGAATGGAAACCTAATTCCCAATGTGGTGGTATTAGGAAGTGGGGCCTTTTAGGAGTTGATTAGGTCATGAGGGTGTAGTTCTCATGAATAAGATTAGTGCCCTTATACAAGAAACCCTGAAGTGCTAGCTAGCCCCTTCTACCATGTGAGGACATAGCAAGAAGGTGCCACTGAATCTGCTGATACCTTGATCTTGGACTTCCCAGCCTCCAGAACTGTGAGAAATAAATTTCTACTGTTTATAAGCTACCCGGTTTATGGTATTTTATTATAGCAGCTCAAACAGACTAAGAGAAATGCTAAATAATTTACCCAAGGTCACACTGAGCAAAAGGCTGTGGCACTCACTGTTTGTTGCCACTCATTCCCCATTGTCTTCCTTGCCAGCAGAACCCCAGTAGTTTGGGTTGGTAATATGCCCACCCCTCCCCCCAGTCCCAGGGGATGAATGATATCAGACCTAAACCCGTCTTGGGTCTCCCACTCTCCTTCCTGATGTACATTTTCCCAGCTTCCCTTGTCGGTGGCCATGTGACCCAGTTCTGACCAATGAGGTATACATCCACTGGGGGCTCTGGGAAAGCTTTTCCTTTCTGGTAAGAGAAAAGCACTTTTCTGCTTGCCCTTTTCTTTCTTCCTACTTGGGATGATGTTATGAAGACACCATACTTGAGGCTGTGGCCGTCAGGTTGCAACCATGAGGTAACAAACCCAAAGAAGAATGTCATTATGCTGAAGATGGCAGAATGGAAAGTGAAAAGTGTCCTGGGCTTTGAGCACATTGTTGGGTGGCTACAATAGACCTGGATTCCCCTCCCTGCACACATCTTGTTATGTGAAATAATCAAATGTCAATATTACTATTGGAAATTTGTCAGGCTTGGCCAAACATGCAGCTGTGTGTACATCAACTGATATGGGAACAGACTGGGTTTTGGAAACAGGAAGCCTGTCTTCATTTTAGTCTGATATGTTGCTATTCAGTACTGCAGAATTCTGTTTCCTCCAGCATCTCCCATTCCCAGCCTTGACTCCACATACACAGTTGTTACTCTTAACTGAGGAACAAAGGCAAAATGTAGCAAATTGTAGGCAAATAGACACTGATGAGATTTTAATTACCTAAACTATAACTTATTTTACTTTACTATCTAAAACCGGAATGATAATAATACATATTGCAAGTAAATTTTAGATCACAGTACAAAGATTCCTTTCAAAGGAGCCATATTCCATGTCTGTCTGCATGGTTCTTACACAACCACTTACTTACTGACCTTTGTTTGTGCTTCTACCCAGGACTTCAGTTTTTCCTAAAATTGTTTCACCCCACCCTGAACACACACTCTCTGTTTTATAAATCTTCAGATTTCCAGCATTTAGTACAGTGCCTAAATATATGAGAACCCCAGTAGTTTGGGTTGGTAATATGAGTGTATAGTAGCAACTCAATAAATGAGTGTATAGTAGCAACTCAATAAATACTTCTGGTATAGAATTAAAATTGTATTAATATAATACCCCCTCTATTGAATAGCTATCTAAGTCATAGGCCTTTTAGGAATTACAAGGACATATTAACATTTTTCTGGTCTTGAGAGATGATTTCTTAATAATTATTAAAAATTTAAAGACATATAAATTTCTGAAGAAAGGAAGTTTGATAAGTTACTGATAGAGAGCAGATGTCTAACAAATAAGTTGAACTAAGCAGAATGGTCTTTTAAAAAGCTATATATTCTGGGCAAATGTAAACTGTGGTTAAAGTAAAATAATGCATTTCACTACATTGTTCTTGGGGCAAGAAGAATTTAATGAATTTTTCAAATATGTCTGATTTACAATCAAGGAGAAATTAATATGGTAAGGACTAAATTCCATTATTGAGAAACTGGACACAGTGGCTCACACCTATAATCCTAGCTCTTTGGGAGGCCTAGCACTTTGGCAGGCCAGTCACTTGAGGCCAGCCTGAGCAACATAGTGAGACCCCATCTCTACAAAAAATAGAAAAATTAGTTGGGAGTGGTGGCATGTGCCTGTAGTTCCAGCTATTTGGGAAGCTGAGGCAGGAGGATCACTTGAGCCCAGGCATTTGAGGTTGCAGTGAGCTGTGATGACACTACTGCATTCTACCCTGGGCAATATAGAGTGAGAGCCTGTCTCAAAAAAAAATAAATAAATAAAAATAAAAATAGATTCCATTATTGAATACTTCATTTTGTCATAGACTTAGTGATATGTGGGTCAGATAAGGGCTTCTGAGTCTGGTAAATTGAATTCATAGGAAAGTCTTGCTTCTTGCCATCAGTGTTAAATGGAATTCCACTTAATGCAAAAATGCTTCCCCCCCAAAGACATGATTTAAACCCAAAGGCTGTCATTGAAATGTGGACAAGAGCTGTATCAGCGATTCAGGTTGCCTCTGAATGAACTGGATAGAGATGGATGCAAAGATCTGAGGAAAAGAAGTGGTAACCTAACGTTAAGATGCTCTGTTTTTTCTCAACCCTTTGATTTTACTTTTAGGAAAAACTTGAGGAATTTAAATGTAAAAACCTCATTGTTCTTTTCAAAATCTTTATGTCTTAAAGTATTAAAATGCACTAAAGAAAAGAAAGTTTATAATTTCCATTCAGTAGCCCCTTCAAAATCACAGGAAAAAATAATGAAAATAATTGCTACAATAATAGCACTTTATGTTTGTTTAACCCAACTTTTCCATTTTCTCTTAATTGTATCTATATATAAACATTTTCTTATACTTCCTCTGTTGCAATTATTCTAAATGGCCTTTTTGCCTGCATAATGAGAAACTATAATGAATTCTGAAGCTCGTTAGCAATGTATTTATGAGGAATCAAAATAGTTTCTGAATTCAACACTAACCTAAATGTAAATGTTATGTTTATTGTAACATGGTAATCATTTACAAAATAGTGAACTAATAACCAAAATATAGAGTATTGGAAATCCCTATAACCTGTATTGCCTAGAACCATTTAAGCAATAATCAACTTTGAATATTTATTTTGTTACAGTGATGTCACCTCCTGTCCTGGAATGCAATCTTGGGAAAAAAACCCCATATACATATAATATACATCACAAAAAAGTGGTTGACTAGAAGAGTCCTATAAGATTTAAAAAAAAAAACAAAAATAAAAAAACCAATATCTGGTCTTTTCCTTCAAGCACTTAGCATACTTGGAATGACATGTTCAATTTTTATCTTTCCCAATTTAGGCCATCATTTTCTTGAAGGTAGGGATTGTTTGATTTACTGCTCAATCCCCAGCATCTAGTGTAGCATCTGGCACATACTGAATGAATATAGCTGCAAGGAGGGAACTGCACACAAAAGATTTAGTTCTTTCAGTGGTTCCCCTATCAGCAGATCTCAAAGCCTCCTTGTTATAGTTCCAGGATGGTGGCCTGTGCCATTCATCTTCCTTTCATCTCATACCTTGTTCGTGGTTTGCTGGGTTGTCCAGTGGGAATAAGGCCTTGGGGAACGGAAAGTGTTTTTTCCTGTCAGAGAGGATAGAGAACCCTGTTGGTTGGGTTGAATGTGAACTGATTCAAGAATATGTCCTGAATGTTGGTTTTAAGTCTAATTCCTTACTTTATGATTTGTCTCCATTCCTTAAACATAAGTGCTGAAAGTTCCATCTAATTCAGGGATTGGTTAGTATAGTTCCTGTTAATTAAGATTTTATTTGATCAACAACAGACAGAATCAGCCTGATGAAGCAATAAAGCAGTGGATAAATTCTCTTCCTATGAAATTAAAGCTACATTATTTGACTTTATTGATGTTTCATTTCACTAATATTCTTTTTATCTTAAATATGGCCTCTAAACTTCATTAACATCAAAAAGATTTTGCTAAGTACTTTAACTGAACATGGCACTATACAAAGAGGCTTACACAAACAAGATCCTTGGTATTTAGAAAGTTAAAATAACAGATATGAAACAAATATTTATAGGATTTATATGCTTAATGCAAAAGCAGACCATTCCCTGATTTATTTTGCATAATCAATAATAGCTTATATCTATTGAGTCTTAACTTATTGAGTCCTAACCAGGAATTGTGTCAAAAAGCACTTTACATATATCATCTCCGTTAAGCCCCCCAAAAACGAGGAAGGTGAGGAAGGTGAAGTATTGGCAACTTAAGCAAGCTGCCTAAGGTCATACAGCTGTGACATTAATCCAGGTATGGCTCCAAGGCCCATTCCTTAACCTCTCTGGCCTACCCCTGCCCTTTGGCTCATAACCTCCTCTCCCACAAATCTATCACCCACTAACAGCCAAAGGTGCTGACTCTGCTTTTGGAGAAGTAACCACTTGGAGCAGGGCAGGGATTGTGACAGGCATGGTGTGGTGACTGTGAAGTCCCTTAAAAAGTTAAATCCTTGGGGAGCTAGATAGTACTGGTTTAAGAGCTATTAAGAACAGGGCAGCTCTAAGAGAACAGAATTATCAATCAGATTCCATTCCATTCTAAAAATAAAATCTGGACAGTTGAGACTTCAAACTGTTTAAAAGAACTCTGTATTTAATCCATAGATAAACCTTAATAAATGATATTTATGTTCCCTGATTCCCCTTATAGCTTCTGCCCTTGCTCTCTTCCCCTACCATCACCCCTCAATTTCCAAATAAGAGAAACTAAGACTGTATCGTTGCCTGTACACCTCATTGGCTATCAGTTCTCAAGCCACTGCAATTTGGCTTCTGCCTCCACCTCTCTACTGGAAGTGCTCTCATAAAGGTCAGCAATGATAATAAACCATCACCATAATAACAACTAGTGCTTCTTGTAGATTTATGGGGTGCCAAAGCCTGGGCTGAGTGCTTTACGCTGGAGAGAGAAACATGGAGAACCATAGGGCTGTATCTGTGGATGGTTTTGGTTCAGTGGGCTAAGTTTTTAAAATCAAGCCAACATTGAAAAATCAGAATATTTCACACAAAAATCTGAGTGAGATGTGCCATCTGGCTTGCTCCAGTTCTCATAGTGCCCACCTCTTGCACAAAGGGAATATAAGGAGGGACCTTCCCCTTGAAGGTCATTAAGGCACCTGCTTGACCCCTCAAGGAGCATGATTTACTCTCCATGCTTCACATGGGTATTCTGCTCAGGATTTTATAGTCGCTAGGAAAAGAGGTCCATTTAAACTAGCTCAAGAAAGTGAGGTTATGAAACAGCAATGCAGGTGCAGGAACTGTGGCAGACTTGGATTCATGAAAACTGATACTGGAAGCCAGCCTCCTTATTAGTGTCTCTGCTTCTCACTACATAGTGACTTCATTCTCCTCTTGCCACAGACTGGCTTCCTCTTCTTAGTCATCATGTCAATCCCCTCATTGCCTCAACTTGATCAAAGAGTCTCATCCCAACCCCACCCCAGCCCCGCAGCATCCTCCTTTACTGCCAACTGCCTTAGTCTTTAAATTTTCCAACCATAAACCAGGCACTGCTGCATGTGCCTGTAGTCCCAGCTACTCAGGAGTCTGAGGTTGGAGGATGGCTTGTGCCCATGAGTTTGAGGCTGCATTGAGGTATGATCATGCCACTGCACTCCAGCCTGGGTGACAGAGCAAGACCCTGATTATATCTCTAAAATAGATAAATAAATAAATTTTCCAACCATAAATTCCTGAAAGAAGAATTCGATGGAGCAGCATGTATTTTCAAGCTTGATCATATATGTCATAAATTACTTTCAAGCTGCAGTAGGTCATGCTGGGGGAGGGAAGTACACAGGTGTGGTCCAAACATCCGTGACCGGATAGACTAGAAGTTTCCTTTCGAAGGGCTGTGGGTTGACAGGCACTATAAGGCATAACTTAGATAATATCCTAAGCATAATTAATCCTCATTGCAATCTTGAGTGAAAGCCATTATTTATACCCATTTTATAGAAAAGAAAATTGAGCCTTAGAGAAGTGATGAAATTTGCCCAAGGTATTAAGGGGTGGAGCTGGAATGTGCACTCAGCCTGCCTCACTGACAAACTCAGAGCCTCCATTTTCATTATAATCTTTCGTGACTTCTAGGCTAACATTCTTAGCTATTCACTACTTTTTGAAACTTAAAACTCTTCTTTTTGGGTTCTGTGATACTATACCCTTTCAGTTTTGCTCTATTCTGATTGCTCTTCTACTCTTTTTAATTCCTTGTTCTTCCAATTCTTAAATGTAGACTCTCATATCTCTTTCCATACTTTCTTCTTAGGCAAAATCATAGGCTTCTACGGATTTGGATATAGTCAGACATTATAAATTCTTAACCTGGGGTGCTTGGACTTCCCCTCACTCCTAGCCTAGAGGGACCTACGGATAGAATTTAGAGGGTTCATGAATTTGAATGAGAAAAAAATCACATCTTTCTATTTTCATTAAACTCTAACTGAAATTTACCAATTCCTTCAATTATCAGCATAGGGAACAAACCACTGTAATAGCAGCAACACTGGTGACCTTGTTACCAATAGAACCCATAGGTATTTTCAGATTTTCCAATTGTTGCAAATACGTCAAAATTTTATTTTTTCTCATTACTACTTCAAAATCATGGTGGCTATTTGACACATCACTAGATCTTGATATTTAATGCATTAATAAAGAAGCATATGTATTACTATATAAAAATTTGATATTTTGATAACTATTTTGCAATATAGTTTCCTTTGTAATCCTATAATTTCTTATTTTCCATATTTAGGAACTTTTTTTTTTTTTAGAAAGGGCCCATAGACTTCACCAGACTGCTAAAGGGTCCTTGGCACCCCTCCCCCCAACAATAAAAGGTTAAGAATCCCTGCTTTAAAACACTGTGGGCAGACGGTCTATCATGACTTGTCAAGGGGATCAAGTCCTAGGCAACACAGGGGCAACTTCCCTCAAGCCTAATGACCTGCTCAATTTTCTGAGTCCTGTCTTTAAGTTTCAGCTGCCTGCTCTATCTGTAGACTTTGTCAGATCTCTATCTAATCTTCTTTGTGGTCTGATACGCTGGTGTTGATATTGGATCTCTACCTTATAGCCCAGATTGCTTTCTGCTCTTGGTGACTCTTCCACTTTGTTTACTAACTCTGGGTCTCAATTCCTTATTGGCCTTGCTAGGTTCCTGGACTGGTAACACACTTTGTCCTGCATACAAGCTCTAGAGATGAAACTTTTCATCTAGGGTGGAAAAAAATAGAGCTAACTATTACCAGAGTAATCTGCTTGAAGTATAGTTCTGATTATATCATTCTGTTCCTCAGAATACTTATAAAGTACAAACTTCTCAGTTAGTGTACTTTTGGTTGCACAAAACAAAACCCATTTGAAGTGGCTTAAGCAAGATGAGAAATTTATAGATACAGGGTATTACACAGCACTCAGGAGCAGGGATATTGGAACAGGTCAAACCATAGACAGCAGTTGACAAACTTTTTCTTTAAAGGGCCAGATGTAAATGTATTATGCTTTGTCATTCCATAGACAATACAAAAAGTGATGTGTTCCAATAAAACTTTATTTATAAAACAGACAGCCTGCTAGATTTGACACACAGGTCATAGTTTGAGGACCCCTAGATTAAAGCATTGTCAGGACTCATTCTGAAATTTATAGCTGTTACTCTCCAACTCCTTACTGCATCTCTGTTGTTCTCTTCCTACTTACTAGTTTCTTCAGCTTCTCTGATTCTCATGCTGGAACATGGCTTCTGAAAGCTCTGAGCTTCTGTGTCACATATTCAAGCTCTCTTACTGTCCCACTCCAATTCCAAATCCTTAGGGTAGGGACATTGCCTTGCCTTGCTCACCCTAGCCCAATCAGCTGTGGCAGGGGGCTAGGTCTTGCTGTATGAACAGGGCTTTGGGGACCCTTAGAACCTTTAGGATCAGAACAGAGGAACAGATCTCAGAAAAATGCAAGAAGCTGGGCAACCTAGTGCAACCTTGTTGCATTCATTCAAACCTACTTTTGTCAGCATTGTGCTCTACTAGTTCCCTCATATCCCTTTCTGAAGCAAAACCAACTCTTTGTTATTTTCCTCACACACTCTGTATGTTCCCACTCTGCATCCTCCCTATCTGCCAGAAGAAATTCTACTCATCTTTAAAGTCCCGTCTATAAAAAGCCACCTTTTCCTTCTTTTTCCTTTCTATCCTCACAACACTATTGGCACACTGTGTCTTGTTCTGTTGCTATTTTTGTACCTGTCTTTTTCTTTCACAGACAATAGGTGCTCTGCTGACTGAGGAAATGACTTAACTCCAACTTTTTATCCACTCTGGTACCTTTCACAGAGTAGCCTCTGAGTTCCAATTTGTTGAGTTTAACTATATGTTCATAGCTGAATAATTCCAAAAGGAAGAAAACGTTGACTTTAATAAAGACTTGCATTTATTTACTATGGTATCTACTTTTAAGAAAATTATTTTATTCCACATTTATGGTAGCAAAATTACATTTGCAGAGAGAGACTACCCACAGCAAAACTTATAATTAAAATTCTTAAACACTAAGAAGAAATAAAGTCCCTCCAGAATTGTATCTTCTGTTATTGTACTACATTAAAAAAATCTTACTACAGAAATGACCTGTTTAAGATAAGAAACAGGAAAGGTTATAAACTTGAAATATTCATAATTGCTCTAAAAAAAAACCTCCAAAATGATTAGTATTTGTGCAAGAAATTTACCAAAGAGCCAGAGACCTCATCATCTAATTTCTTTCTTTTTAGAACTATTAATTAACGTTGTTCCCAGATCTGCTAAACTCCCCTGCTGAAAGGAAGAAAGTAAATACAGTACTGCAGGGAAAACTGGTTCATTTCCACGAAACTGTGAGAAGCTTGAGCTTTTGTCAAACAGCAAATACTTGCTAAAGAACTATTCCTAAAGTATTAGCAACTACATAAAAGCTTTTTATTTAATAGCATCCTCCTGGGAGACTGCGCTGGAATGTGCAGCAGTACTGAAAAAGACACAGATTTGGCAGAACTGTAAATACTAGGTGCACAGAGGCGAAGCCATTGTGTAGGGTGGGGGTGTGTGGCGGGTGGGGTCCTGATTTCCAACGTTGATAGCAGGATTCTAATTGCGTTTGGTATTTATTTTTTCTACTACAATTACAGTTTTGCTAAGAAAAATAAAATATCCGTTGTGCTCTCATCTGGATTTCTAATTTTCAGCATCCACAGAAAAAAGAAAACCTCTCATTTACCCAAAAGAATCACCTTTCTGAAATCTCCAGAGCTGCTCAAAAAACAGAGGCGAGCCCAACCCCCGCCCCGCCACCTGCCGAGAACCCGACGCGCCCATCCCGCCCGCCTCAGGTCGCTGGGCTTGCCCTGCACGCCGGCGGCCCTGAAATGAGTCTCCGTGGCACAGTCGTGTCTGTTGGCAATTCTAGGTGGGGATGCTCCAAACCAAACCACAATACACAGCCCAAGCTTGGACTTTGAACCAAGCCCTTTTGCCCAGTTTGCTCTTTCCTCGTCTCGGCGGGATCCTCCCCACCCCAACTCACGGCTTCTCCCCAGCCTCCGGCTCCCCTCCGGCCCCCTGCGCGCCCTCGGGATCCAAGCGCTTTGGGGAGGGGGCTGGAAGCCGCTCCGTCCACCCGCCACCTTGGGGAGAGGCGGAAACTACAACTCCCATCACGCCCCGCAGCCGGCTCCCCCTCCCCCTCCTTCCCCTTCAGCCTGCGGCCGGGCGGCGCTGGGCTTTTATCTGCGGACCCGGCGGGAGGGAGCCACATCCCCGCGATCTTCCCCGACGGCATCGCTGTGCGCGGCAGCCGCAGCTCTAAGCCGGGCTCACTCTCTGTGTCCCCTCCAGCCCAAAGCCCGGGGGCAGAGGGTCCCGTTCCGGGCGCAGCGAGAGGATGGTCATCCGCGTATTCATCGCCTCTTCCTCGGGCTTCGTGGCGGTGAGCGCGGCGGGGGCAGGCAACGGGCTGGGGTCGCGGGGCGCCGGGTGCCGGGTGCGGGTCCTGCGGGAGGCGCGCGGCGCTCGCCCCTGCGCGTCTGGGCGCGCAGCGCGTCCGCCGGCCGGAGCCCGCGCCCGGCAGGTGATCCATCACACTTGGACAATGAAAAGGGCGGGGAGGAAAGGTGGGTGTGGGACCCCAGGCTGGCTCACACGCCCACCCTGTGCGGCCTGAGAGGGAGACAGCGCGGCGGAAAATGGAGTCCGAGGGAAGCCCCCAGCTCCTGTTGTGTGGCTCAGGAGATTGGGGAGCGGGTTGTATAAGAGCTTAGGGGGTCCCCCTCCTTTAGTTTAGTTCTTCCTGATTTGGGACCTTCAGCCTGGTTATGGTTTTGTTCGGGAGCTTTTTCGGCTGCTTTGGTTTGCTAAACTAGTTCCTGAATGAAACAAGGTTAAGGGAATTGCTCTCCACCTTCCTTTCCCCGCCAAGTACGTTTCTTTAGTTTTATACCTGCGCAAAGAGAACGGTAAACCAGGTTTGTCCTGTTGTGCCAGGGTTGCTAGTTTTCATTGTCACTTTTTTTCCTAGGGTGCCATAAATATTTTTGCATCTTTATGTAAATATGTGTGTATTCGAATTTTCTTTTCACCTGTAATGCTGTGGTATATTTCATCTTGGGGATCTATAAATTGTGGTTTATTTTTAGCTGTTGTGCTTGGTGAATGTTCTTGAAATTTTTTAGGAAGTTTTTTTTTTTTTTTTTAAAGAAGAAAAGTGAAATAGCTAGAGATGTCAGACTTCAAGGAAAAATTCAGTAGTGTATCTGACAGCCCATTGAGTAAGACCTATAGCACACATGTGTTTTACGTGATTGTTGAGGCTTGGTTTTCTTAGCTGAGAGTTAAATTATAGATTTAAGAGTCTCCTTGGTGAAATATATAATCAGATACATCAAAAAGTGCACTATAGATTGCTTAAAGTTTGGTCTGGCCAGTTGCCTGCCCAGTAGCTCAAACAGATTGTCCCAATTGGTTTCTTAAGTGGGTGGAGTGGAGGATGGAATAAAATATTGCCTGAAAATCCTTTTAAACCACTGAAGCTTTTTATTTAAAAAGAAGCCAACACTATAATGCAAAGACACCCCCCCCCCAGCTCCCACCTCCCCCCCATTTTACACTGGGAAGAATAGATGGGAAACTCCAACTAATCTTTATGTGCAGGCATGTTCTGGTCCTCAGACTTCTGACAATTTCTGGTGTTTCTAGTTATTTGGGTTGCTTAGTCATCCCTGTCTTTTATAGATTTCCCCACTGAAGCTGCACTTGATGTGTTTGGAAACCAGTACTGTTTTATGGATAGATTTATTCAAATGCTCTCCTTACTAAGAATGCTACAAAACTCTTGGTTTCATCACCAACTTGCATGCTTCAATAATTGTTCCAATAGCATTTTATTGATTGCAGAAGGGATGCTTTATAGTATTAAGCCTAGGTCACCTTTGGCAAGTCAAAGACAAAGTGGAAGTAATTACTTGGCTTATCCTGTCAGTAGGTGGTATATCAAGACAGTTCTGGAACCCCGTATTTTTGTTTCCTTAGTTCCATTAACAAATATTTATTGCTTGTCTCCTAAGTGACTTTTTAATTTTAAAATTTATTGTTGTGTGTTTTGCACATGGAGCTAAAATTAAGAGACTTGGTTTTAGTGGGGGTCCAGACTGGCACCGTAAGCTTGGATAAGGTGTTCCATCTCTGCCTGAGTTTCTGTTCTGTAAATGAAGGATTTTGATGACTAACTCAGAATTGCACTCTAGCTTTAAAAATGTTTTGACTTCATCAGTTGAGTAAATGTGGATAAATCCTCATAACAGCTTCTTTTACTTGAATAATATACCGATTGGTCTCAAAGTAAATTTATTCTTTTCCTTAGGCATTTTACTGTGATGGCTCAGGTCCCTTCAATGCCCTTCCTGGAAGCATGTGCTCTGACATGGTTTCATTTGAGCTGGAAGACATACTCAGTTACCACATACTTACAGCCTATAAACACCAATTATCTATTTTAATGGTCTGCTGTTTGAAGACCCAATCTTTTCAGGTCTTAGAAAATTCTTGTTCGTTGAGTCTCCCCAATTACATCGTATGTCAGTACACAGTTATTCACTGAGTCTTTCCAACTGTAATATTATCTCCTATGTCAGTGCACAGCTTTCCTGTAATATTGATACTTTTAGTGATGTTAAGCTTATGTTCATATGCAAGAATAATGATTTCTAAAAATTAATGAAGATGTTTAGGTCAACTCTTGGGCTGAGGAAGCTAATGGGGCTTACAAATTTAAGCTATATTAAGCTTTGATGGCATAGCCATAATGTTTTCCCTCCAGCAGTGTTGGGTTGACTATTGGCAGTGTTTTATTTGGTACCTAACTGTGACCAGTGTATGGGAGAACAAATAATTTGATTCCCAAGTCAGTTTGGTTTTAGCTGAAGTTTATTAAACCACAAGGAGGAAATGTGACTAGAATTAGACTTATCTAAGTAAGTCCCGTGGATTTCCAAAAAGATGCTCTGCTTCAATCCGTGATAGATTTAAACAGTCTATTTAGAGAAAATCATCCTATCTTATTCTGATTCCCCTAAGCTCTCCAGCTTCAGCAAGTGAAATAACTAGCACCAAGGGGTGATTCTGCTTTTCATTTTACTGAGCTACAGGTAAAGCTTGCTTTTATTAGGAAACAAAAGTGATGCCACACTATTATACAATGAATACCTGAAAATCAGATTTCTTATGCAACTGACAATGTTGCTGTCATTCATGTTATAGTGTAGAGACATTTTATTTCAGTTCTAAGAAAATAGTATATTCATAGGAATGTCATTTTAAAATATAATTTATTCTGGATGTATACCTGAAAGGGAAGGTCTTGGTAACTTTGTCCAGTAAATATATTAATATGATTTTTTAATTTAAAAACATTGAAATCAGTCAATTATTTCATTCATTTATTCATTCGACAAGTATTTTCTAAGGGTCTATGCTGCTTGCCCAGCTCTGTCCTTGGTCTTGTGGGGAACCAGAGAAGAATAGAGGGTGTGGTCTCTGTCCTCAAGGAATTCACAGACCAGGTGCAGAGATAAGATAGGAAAGGTAAAACCAGCAGTAATAAATTACAGCCTGAGGGCACATGCCTTTTTCAGGAACATTCTTACCAGAGACAGAAATAATATAGGAGGCAGAGGGGTGTATTGCAGGATGTCAGATAAGGAGGAAATGTGCCAGAAATCATAAAATATGCATATGGGAGCCTTAGGCAGATGGCAGGGAGAGGAGTTGAGTTAGATTTGGTGACTGGGAGAGAGTTCATGAGCCCATCTTGCTCAGCTGGGAAGAGGGGAGCTTTGGAGGGGACAGGATAGACTCTTAAGTCCCTAAAAGAGCCCATGATAAGCTCCATAGTGCTCCACATCTCAGAGGTGTCTTCAGTTCCTTCGGCTTGTCTGCTACCTGGAGCCTTTTGTCCCTCAGGGAACATGGTGCTGTCTGGCAGTGGGAAACCCTTGGTGTATGATTTCAGAAGAATCTTTACTTTCTTACTTGCCTTGAATAAAATTTCTCAAAAAGCAAATACAGTCTTTTACTCCTCATTAAAGTTCCTGGGCTCAGTTAGAGTTGGAGGGAAACCTAAAGAGATTTCTGGTGTAGTCCAACCACCTAGTTTTATAGAAAAGGAAACTTGGGCATAGAGGTTAAGTGGCTTGCCCTGAGGTCATTTATGTCCAGTCAGTGTAGAGCTGAGATTTATTATAATAGGAAGCCAGATTCCTGAATGCTTTCATTCATGCATTGATTGATTCATGTATTCATCAAACAATCACTGGAAACTTACTACCCAGGCTCTGTATGAGATGTTAGGTGGCAGGTGTATGTGATGGCCAGGAGAACGGACTCTTCTCTTATGGCACAAATCATTGCTGTCTCTGTCCAGCTCAAAGACTTGCCGTGCAAACCATTTAATCAAGGAGAAGGAAGGAATGATGCTGGCATGGAGGAATGTTTCCGTGGGGGCAGGGTGAAATGAGCTAGACAGCTGGATATTGGAGAACCATGTCACTGGGAGCAAAAGATATAAAGATATTGGAAGCAAAGTTGGAAAACAGAGCTTTGTTCGGGGTCATAACAGTGTTTTCAAGAGAGGATGGGGTGGGGAACACATAGAAACTATGCTCAGAGTTGTCTTGCTCTTTGCAACTGTAAAATGTATACCTACTTTGCAAGATTTATAATGATTTTAAACACACAATTACCAGGTAAGCTGTTGCATCCTCCATGAACGTGTTCAGTAAAGCTTCATGGTGCAAGGAAGCCTCAGAAAAAGAGTTCCAAGGCAGTTAAAGTAGGATGTGATCATGTAGAATGGACTGAGTATTAATTTCTAAGTTATTCTAATGTCACAAGGAGCTAGTGAGGGTATGCCTGGGCTTTTTAGGATCTTTAACTCTTTGGATCCTCACTGTCACATGCAAGGTACTTATTCTGTTTTACAGAAGAAGAGGCTGAGGTGAACTGATTTGATTGAGATCATACTCTGTAGGTGGTGGGACCTTGAGTCAAACCCTGGTGAGCAGGTGGCTCCAGAGCTTCTAGAGCAGAAGTTCTCCCCTCTGGGCTCTGTTGCACCCTGGGGAAATGAGAGTATCAGGGATGCTTGACATCCTGCAGTGTGTGGGATAACCGGGCACAGGGAATTGCCCCATTCAAAATGCCAGTGGTACCCTGGGGAGAAACAGTGCTGAAGGGCTTTGGCAGAGGAGGGTGTGGAGTGAGGTTGGGGAAGAGATGGGAGCATACAAGAAGTGATCAGAAGCAGGAATAAGTTGGGGGCTCAAGGACAGGATGTGGTTGTAACGGAAGGTCAGGCTGAGAAGCTACGTGCATTAGTTTCCTAGGGCTACTGTTAACAAAATCCAAAAAAACAAGGGCTCGCCTAACAGGTGTTGGCTAGGTTGCTTCCTTTTGAGGGAGAATCTGTGAGGAAGAATCTGATGTCTCTCACCCAGCTGGGGGTTCCCTGGTGATCTTTGGCATTCACTGGCTTGTACATGTATCACCTGATGTCTGCCTTCACGTTCACATGGCATTCTTCCTATGTGTGTCTGTCTCTGTGTCCAAATTTTCCTTTTTGATAAGGACACAGTCATACTGAAATAGAGCCCACACCCTAATGACTTCATCTTAAACTTTATTATCTATTAATACAAAGATCCTATTTCCAAATAAGGCCACATTTATAGGTACTGGGGGTTTAGGATTTCAGCATCTTTTTTGGAGACACGTTTAAACCCATAATAGCATACAACATGAGGGTTGAAATAAAAAGGCTAATTTCTGACATTTTTGTCTTTTAATTGGAAAGACTATGTGCAAATTTTTTGAATCTTAAAGTCAGCAGCTGGATATTGAATTATGTGGAATTGTAGTCTATGTATGAGGTCTTTTGCTGGAAAGGGGGATTTATCAGTATCTCAAGTGAAGACCTGACCTCAGTTTTTCTAGTACATTTTAATATTTCTTAAATTTGATATGTATTTTTCCATTCTACAATAACATTTAAACTTGTAAATATAATCAAGGGCATAGACTCTTGCAGGATATTAGGAGCTTTTTATCCATTGCTTCGGACACTTTAAGCATTTCAATCTATTTGAGGAAACTAAATTTCCTTTTTAGCCAAGATAAAATAATTTATTTGAAAAACAAAATTTATTACACTTACAATTACAGACGAAAATAAACAGTATGTAATAACAAATAAATAGATACAGGTAAAAATAAAGAGATTATCAAGAACTATGTGTTTATAGGCAGAGTGATTGATATTGATGCATTTCCCTGAGATTCTCATTGATCCAGTTATTCAAATAAAAACATATATTATAACATTTCAAAATTAGATAGTACTAGAAGTAAACATTAAGATAAGGTGTTAATTCTGGAATGATACTTCAAATATTGCAAATATACTTTTTCCCATTATAAGTAGCATATGAACAATATTTACTTATTTATTTATTTATTTATTTATTTTTTGTGGAGATAAGATCTCTCTGTTGCCCAGGCTGGTCTGGAACTCCTGGCCTCAAGTGATCATCCCGCCTCGGACCCCAAAGTGCTAGGATTACAGGTGTGAGTCACCATACCTGGCCTCACAAACGATATTTTTTGTTAAGAAAATAGAAGAATTAGGTGTTTGTTTTTTTAACTGACGCATAATATAATTGTACCTATTTCTGGGGTACATAGTAGTGTTTTGATATATACAATGTATAGTGATCAAATCAGGGTAATAAGCATATCCATCACCTCAAATATTTATCATTTCTTTGTGTTGACAACATTCAAAATCCTTTAGCTACTATCCAAAAATATCTGACAGTGCTATGGATCACTAGAACTTACTCCTCCTCTCTAGCTGAGAGCATGAAGTATTTATCTTTCTGTTCCTGGCTTATTTTACTTAACATAATGTCCTCCAGGCTCATCCATGTTGCCTTGAATGAAGGATTTCATTCTTTTTTATGGCTGAACAATATTCTATTGTGTATATAAACCACCTTTTCTTTATCCATTCATTTGTTGATGAACACAGGTTGATTCAATATCTTGGCTATTTTAAATAGTGCTGCAATAAACATGGGGTGCAGATGTCTCTTTGATTTACTGATTTCCTTTCCTTTGGATTGCTGGATCATATAGTAGTTCTATTTGTAGTTTTTTGAAGAACCTCCATCCTGTTCTCCATAATGGCTGTAAGTTACATTCCAGCCAACAGTGTATGAGTTCTTTTTCTCTGTATCCTTGCCAAAATTTATTATTGTTTTGATTTTTTGGTAATAGCCATTCTAACTGGGGTGAGATAATATCTCATTGTGGTTTTGATTTGCGTTTTCCTCATGATTAGTGGTGTTGAGAACTTTTTCATATATTTTTTGGCCATTTGTATGTCTTTTGAGAAATGTCTGTTCAGATCATTTGCCTATTTCTTAATCGGATTATTTGTTTTTTTGCTATTGAGTTGTTTGTATTCCTTATATATTCTGAATGTTAATCCCCTGTTAGGATGTATAGTTTGCAAATATTTTTTCCCATTCTGTAGGTTGTGTTTTCACTCTGTTGATTGTGAGGAAACTAAATTTTGACTAATATTTATAATATGAAGTACAAGGTGGTTTTCACATTGCAGGAAGACTCATGTAATACTGAGTCTTGTTTTTTTCTGTTTTAACTTTTTAAAATCAAAAACAGAAAAGGAAAACAACTATTTCTTCTTCAGATTTTTTTTCATGTTTGATTTATAAGAAGTTCTGAAATGAATTGTTTTTTTCCTCACTCAAATTAGAAATGGGTGACAGAATAGAAAAAAATTCAGGATTCATAGTGAATGCTTCACTTTTTAAAGTAGAAATTAGCACGACTTACTGATCATTAAAATATGTAAGTTTAAAATAATTTATTTTGAAATGCAGGTTTTTAAAAAATAGGATCAAGAAATTATTAGTTCACTTGCTAAGTATCAATTTTTTACAAAATCACCCTTCAAGTTCTAAACTCAGAAGACTTTTAGGCTTCTAAACTTTAAGGCTTCAGCAGTGTTTCAGCAGGAATTGCTTTAACGGGTGCTATTAAATATTTTAGCTACAGAATTAGTTAGAAACGAGTTCTGATTGAAATCACACTCCTGTATTTATTATTTTTCTGTGATTAATTTTATGTTATACTGTTTATCCATTATGCAAAACAGGACCTTAGCTTTCCAAATTAGAAATTTAGTGAAAATTTTCTTTTTTTCTGTGAAATAGCAAATGCTTGTTAACATTTGAGGGAAATTTTCTACTTCTGATTATATATAATTGTCTTTTTTGGGTCCTCTTTCTGGTTGTAGCCTAAGAACATGTCATTGAACCTGTGAGTGGTTTTTAGACAGTGATCAGTGTGTGGCATTGCCTAGTTTTTAGGGGATGGTTGGGGTAGTTGGGAGAGGTAGGGGTAGGTGGGGAAGTGTTGGAGATTGGAAGCTGTTCCAGCCATTAACTGAACAATCTAATTTAAGGCAGTGCAGCTTCCTTTCTGTTCTCCTTCTCTTAATAGGCTTATCTAAGTTTATCTGCCAGCACTGGCTAGTTACTGAGGAACTAGGCTTTGGTAATTTAAAGGTTAGTATTGTTATCTCTTTGATATCTGATTATTTTTTTCCTAACTCTAAAAAAGAAATCATCCTAGCAAAAGCACTTAATTGGATGTTTCCCTTCTGGACTCATGACAGCTTTGCAGTAAGGCAGAAAGCTGAACTCAGGTGCCAGTGTGCCACCTCCTACAAACCTAGTTACTTTTAGGCCGTTGCAGCCCCTGGGACAATTTGGGAACAATTTGGTTGGTCCCCTGAATCTAGTTCCCTTTGTTACTGTTGACAGCTTATTCCTGAGGGATCTGACTCTTCTGGGTTGGCTCAGTATTTGGCAGAACCCTAAGGGGGGGTTTCCTGGAGCTGCCCCCAGAGGTGGCAGAGGAGGGCAAGGCATACAGCAGGGTGTGTCTGCTTTGCTGTGGGACCTTTGTGGGCCCTCTGCTGGCTTGCTTCAGAGCTCCTGAAGCAGACATGGGATGTTGGCTGTGACTGAGGGCAGAGGGTTCTAACTACTTCAGGATGTGTTTTCCATTTCCTACTGGGTCATGGCTCAAATCTGGAAATGGCTTTTTGTCATATTGGATCTAGTGGCTGTTTTGAGAGTGGAGGGCTGAGAGTAAGAGGCATCCAATTAGGTGACTTGCTTGACAGGTTAGTTCAGTGGTATTTGGTAAGTGCAAATATAGTTACAGTGAGCAGCTATTGCTACATACCAATCTGATATGAAAAACAAAGCAAACCAAAAAACCCAAAGCAACAACAACCAGCATAGCTTTTGAGTTAGTTTGTTTTCCTTCTGTGGGTTGCACAAGGGGTGGGAGTGTGGTCTTCTTCATTCATGACATTCCTGTGTGAATTGAAGCTTGCTGGTTCTCTGCTTTAATAACTATATTCATTGGTACAGTTCCTTCAAATGGGAACTGGCCACCTGCATAAGCCTGGACCCCCAGTTGATAGGAGTTTGGGTTGTACTGTTCTTTTATGGTAAACAGACTACTTACTAGCCAAAATAGATGTTTGGGTTAAGTATTGTGCTGATTCATTTGATTCTGGAGTCAGCTTATATTCAACCCATGCACCTACTTCTGTCCATCTGTGGGATACCTCTCATTGGAGGGTAGTGTAACCTTATGAGTAAGGCAGGGGCTAAGTCCAAATCCTAGCTGTGCCATGACCTTAGGCAAGTAACGTCAGCTTCATCATTTGTAAAAGTGGAATCAGAATAGTACCTTATGTATAGAATTGCCATGAGCCTTGAATGAATGAATGATTCTGCATTAGGCATTTAGCAGAGTGCCAGCAACATAGTGACTACTAAGTGCATATTACCTGTTATTCCTATTATATCATCATCATCTTCAGCAGTAGTAGTAATAACATTAAAAAAAAAGCCTGACCTTGAACCATGCAAGATCTTTAACCATCCAAAAATTATGTACAGTACATAGTACTTACTAAGCTGAGGATACATGCTGGTATAATTTTAGGAGAGTTTTTTAGTAAATTTAAGTGTGAAAGGTTTTCTACATCAATTTAATAAGAACATCATAATTTGAGCAGGTCATTATATAACACTTAATTTGTGTTCTACTGTAATTTTTGGACATTTTGTAGGTACACAGCATGTTGTGCAGGAGTCATTCAGACCATATTTATTCACTGCTTACAAAGTGCTTATTACTATGCAAATGGTCACTATTCTTTGCTATACATAGTACAGTTGGCCCTCTATATCTGTGGGTTCCACATCGTGGATTCAACCAACCGTGGATCAAAAATATTCGGAAAGAAAAAGTGGATGGTTGTGTCTGTATGTGTTCAGTTGTCATTATTACCTAAATAATACAGTATAACAACTATTTACATAGCATTTCCATTATATTAGGTATTATGAGTAATCTAGAGATGATTTAAATTATATGGGAGAATGTGCATAATTATATGCAAATATTGAACCTTTTTTTATGTAAGGGACTTGAGCATCTGAGGATTTTGGTATCTGTGGGGGTCCTGGAACCAATCCCCCATGGATACTGAGGGACAACTGTACATGGTATTTTTTAGAGTTCTAGCTTGATTTAAGGATTGCCAAGACTTGGCAAATAGATTTCATTCCAAATGACAGCTCTGACTGATGGATAGTGGGCTGCCTGGAGAGCTGGGAGAGGGGTTTTGGAGCCTTCTCTGGGATTGGCAGGAAAACAGTATGATTGATTGTTGGTGCCTGCTCTGGCACCAGAGGAGGGAGGATCAGGGCTTATGCCACATATTTGACATCCCTGTCTTAGACTTTGTGCATTTGGACTTTGTCTTTCAGATCCATGTAACTGAATATAGAATATTTTGAGTCTGTGAGTAGCAGGGAAAAGGAATATGAGACACCAAGTTGAATTGATGGATAATATCCTCTGCAAACATCCTGCCTTGCCTCTCCCCACAAATTTGGTGGTGGTGGTGGGTGGTGGTGGCAAAGAAGGTCCAGGATTTCTGTGTTTAATGAAGATGAGTGGTACTTCCCAAATCCTAACTGTGAAAGTGAACACTGTGAATTTTGAATGCTTGTGAAATATAGGTTGGGCACTTTCAGATCTGGCAGATGGGCAGGTGAATGATGGCAAAAGAGGTCAGGGGGCTTTTTGGAAAAATGTTCTGGAGACATGAGAGGGAGAAAGACACCTGGAATAGGTAGACTCGCTGTGCTGAGCCTTGGAGCATTGAGGGGGCAGGCGAACAATGACTGTTTCCCTGTGCCCAGCAATGTGGTAGGATTTTTCCTGTGGGTTATTTCCTTCCTTATAATCACCCTACAAACTATGATTTATTATACTCATTTTACAGATGGGAGTATTGAGGCACAGGGTGATTAAGTACCATGCCTAGGATTATTCAGCTCAGTGGTAGAACCTGGATTTGAACCCTTTTCTTCTGATTTTGTGTCTGGTCCTTTTTTCATTACCCCACATTGCCTACCAAACGAGCTCCTGACTAAAGGGTAGTGAGAACCTGGGTTGTACTAATGCAGAAAGCAGGCCAGAATAACAGTGTATGAGCGTAAGCTAAAGAAGAGGGATGGCTCAGGGTTCCTGAAGAGCAATTCCAGGGCCTCCACTCAGCTGTTGAGCTGGTAGTTGTAGACACGGGGTCCATAGGGCATGAGAAAGCAATGGCTATGCTTCTGCACTGACTGGAAAAATCTAAAAAGAGTATGATTTGGAATGGAAAGCTAATATTTCATAATAATAGTAATGAGTACCATTCATACCATATTAAGGAAATACTCGGGGGGGGGGCTTGTGTTTGTTATTGTTGTCATTCCTTAAAGTAACTCTTTAGAGTAGCCATTCATGTCCTTGCCCCCCGCTCAGAGTAAGAGACCCAAACTTTAAATAACTTGCCTTGCCATAGAACCCAAAAGCTCCAGGCAGCCAGGTCTGTGTCATCCTCTTCCTATGGGCTGTGTCCCAGAAGAAGACATCAGAGGTTAAAGGAAATGAGAATAGTCAGTGCTCTGAAGGGACTGCTTAATGTTTTGGAGGATGTCCTGAAACTAAACGTGTGATGTGCCTCAAATATGATTACCCTGCTGTGTGTGATGAAGTTGAGTAGAACTGACTCAATGTGTTGAACTGGAGGGAGCAGGGTGGGATGGGAGGCAACTAGGGTAACATGGCAGAAAAAGGGTTGGCTGGGTGGGTGGCACCCAGAGATGGAGTCAGGGGCAGAGATATTTAAATATTGGGGCCTTTTGAGATCCACTGGGACAAATGTTGTTGGAGGAGGTGTGTGCCCTCATCCTTTCTGTCTTGGACCCTTGGTTTCTGGGAGTAATGTTCTCTGCGGGCTGATTATTCCCTGTTTTCTACTCTGCAAAAAAGTGTCCTTGTGGGTGGATGGAGTTTACTCATGTATTGCAGCTTATCGTGGGAGTTCAATGCAAGAGAGGGAGTAGAGTGGGAGGCCAGAGTTGGGGCTGTTTCGTGGTCTGGGGGAAGGGAATTGGGGGTCTGGGGGAGTGTAGACATCCTCCCTGTGTAAAGGGAAAGATGCAGTCAGCTTGCCCGGGAAGGCCAGAGGGAAGACAGGAGGCCTTCAGGAGTGGTCAGGAAGCTGCCTTTCACACACTCCAGCTGTCCTGTTTGTGTGTTCTAAGATCATTGTGCTTTGTTTATTGTCGGTCATCTCTCTAAGATCAGATTCTTCACGTGTAATTTACTGAGAGCCTCATAAGCTTGGGAGATAGAAGAAATTAGTGTGATATAAGTGAAGTGATGAGTGTGAAGAATGCAGATTTCAGGTACAGAAAGTCTAGTTTAGGTCTGAACTATGGATCCAGTACCTTCATGGGTGAGAGGCCTTAGCAAATCTTTTAACATCTCTGAATCTCAGAATCCCCACTTGTAAAGTTGTTGAAACTTAATGAAATGGCAGCCATTGTTATTATTGAGTGTCATTTAAACTTAATTCTCTCGTCTTTTGTGATTTTTCAACTTTAAATGAGCTATTAAGATCTAGTTAAGGAAGGCCTGGCACAGTGGCTCACGCCTGTAATCCTAGCACTCTGGGAGGCTGAGGTGGGAGGATCGCTTGAGTTCAGGAGTTCGAGACCAGCCTGAGCAAGAGTGAGACCGTGTCTCTACTAAAAAAATAGAAAAATTAGCCAGGCATCATGGCAAGCACCTGTAGTCCTGGCTACTTGGGAGGCTGAGGCAGGAGGATTGCTTGAGCCCAGAAGTTTGAGTTTGCAGTGAGCTATGATGACACCACTGCACTCTAGTCAGGGTGACAGAGCGAAACGCTGTCTAAAAAAAAAAAAACAATCTATTTAAGGAGAAAAATTGTTTCAATAGTCAGATAATAGGTCCTGAGTTAGATGGAGCAAGCATAGCCTTAGGAAGAACTAAAACTGTCATTATTTATTAAGCTTAGTGTAAGCTGGAAGTCACAATCTGGTTGCAGTCTGAAACCTCCTAATTTTTGGGTTAACACAGTGTTTTAAAAATTTTTGAGCAAAGATTTTAGAAACTGGGAGATATCTTTCTTGCACACAAACATAACCTGGATTTCCCACCCTTCTTGAGATGTCTGACGATCTCGTGATCCTGGTGCCTCACTGTATCATGGCATCGTGACATGGGTCCACTGAGTACTGGGGACCCCTTCAGCAGGGCATGTGTTCTTGGGGTCTCCACAGGGCTCACCATTCCCACCCTTTTCCCAGCTCTGAGCCGTTTGTTGCTGAGCTTGTGCTATTCTTGTTCTTGTAAAAGAAAATATTTCTTGGCATCTATGTCTATCAAAAGTGGGAAACCACAAGATTATATGGAGAGAGTTGTATATGGTTCATGAAGAATTGTGGCCAGCAAAAGGTGTGTGTGTGTGTGTGTGTGTGTGTGTGAAAGGAAGGAAATAATAGTCCTAAATGGTTAGTAGGTGTTTGTTGGCTTCATTCCTCTATGTTATTAACTGCCCAACTCCTGTGAGCATTTGAGTATTTGACTCTTGGTGGAGACTGACCACTATGAGGGTAAAAGTGCTCCTCTGTTTGCTGTGTGCTTGGTGCTAGCCTCCTAGTCACTCTGTCATCTCAAAACTGCTACTTTAAGGTCATTAACTCAAGGACAGACCTGCCTTGAAAAGCTTAAAAATAGTTTATCATACCCTAAGCCACGATTTCTCATCAGTGGCTCTGATGACATTTGGGGCTGGACAACTCTTTGTTGTGGGGGATTGTCCTGTGCACTGTAGACATAGAGTAGCATACCTGGTCTATAACCACTGGGTGCTAGTAGCACCCCCTGCCTCCTGGTTGTGACAACCAAAAATGTCTCCAGACATTCTCAAATGTCCCCTGGGGGGCAAAATCGCTCCTGAGAACCACTGCTGTAATCTACAGTAGCGGAGAGGTAATGCTCACGACATGAGAGGACTCAGATTGCTTTAAAACTGGAAAAAGATGAAGAGATCATTTAATTTATCTTCCTCTTCCTCTTCTGTGAGCTGTTAAATGACTAGTTCAAGTCAACATTGCTTTCAAGCTCGTGATTCGTTGTCCTCATACTTCTAGAGCAGTGTATTGTGGAGCTAGACTACTGAAGGGGAAGTTGGGAGACTTAGACTCTAGTTCTGGTGATTCCATTTAATGAACTTTGTGTCTGGACAAGAAATTTACCTTCTCTGGGCTTTAGGTTTTTCATCATTTTGTTATTGTTGTTTTTTCTAATTGAGGTATAGTTCACATACCATAAAATTCACTTTTAAAAACTGTACATTCCAGTGGTTTCTAGTATGTTCATTATGTTGTGCACCTAATTGCAGAATGTTTTATCACCCCAAAAAAGAAACCCCATTCGCTGTTAGCAGTCACTCTCCATTCCCTCCTTCCTCTAGCCCCTGGCAACCCAGTGATCTGCTTTCTTTTTCTATGGATTTGCCTATTCTGGACATTTCATATAAATGGAATCATATAATATGAGACCTTTTATGTCTGTGTTCTTTCACTTGGCATTGAAGGTTCATCCATGCTGTAGCATGGATCAGCACTTCATTTCTTTTTATGGCTGAATAATATTCTGTTGTATGAATATATTGTATTTTATTTATCCATTCATCAGTTGATGGATATTTGGGTTGTTTCCACTTTTTGGCTATTATGAATAATGCTGGTCTGAATATTTGTGTAAAAGTTTCTGTGTGAATATAAGTTTTCGTTTCTCTTAGGTACATAGCTAGGGGTGGAACTGGTGGTTCACGTGGTAAATCTGTATTTTATGTTTTTGAGGAACTGCCAAACTGTTTTCTAAAGTGGCCATTCCATTTTACATTCCCACTAGCAGTGTATGAAGCTTCCAATTTCTCTACATCCTTGCCAACGCTTGTTATTGTCTGTCTTTTTGATTATAGCCATTTTAATGGGTATGTAGTGGTAACTCAGTGTGGTTTTGATTTGCATCTCCCTAATGACTAATAATGCTGATGATGTTGTTTTTTAAGAATTCGTTTCGATTTTTTTGTTAAAGATCTCTTCTAACACTGAGTTTAAAATTTTTCTTCTGTTCCCCACACAGACCAATATGAATAACACAGAATTGAGTCTTTAGGGGATATATATTTTGGAAATTAATTGAGTTCATCAGTTCCCATATTTTTATGAGTAGCTTCTATTGCCCAGTGTTCATCCATGTTCAAGATATAGAACGAGTGTATGGCATGATCCTTCCCCCCAGACAACTCATAATCTGACTGGGGAGAAAAGATGAACACAAAAAACAAGAAGACAACACAGGGTTTTATGGAATGTAATCCTCAATTTATTTATCCTCTAGGTAAGTCATGAAGGCAGGCATATTTATTTGGAGGAGGGCAAGGAAAGTCATATTCAGAGCTAGAGAGAAAAATAGCATCTCTTGAGTTGGGAAGGTGGCTGTTTTTAAGATTCTAGAAAATTTCACTTAAAAGGCTCCAGTGGAAAATTGAAAGACTTTACCCCCCCAAATATTTTGTATGAGCTTGTGAATTGGAACAGATGTTGCCCTCCCTGTTCTTTTTTGTCAAAGAAATGAATTTGATTTGTATGTCCCTAAGCTGCCCTTTGTTTTAGACTTGATGACCAAGTTTTTCCATTTATAAGTATTTCCTGTAGTGTGAGAGCAAGACAAATGTGTGCTCTATACTTAGTCCCACAGCCGTGTTTTAATAGTGAGCTTAGTTCTAAGAGATAATTAACAGGAATAAGATGATTAATAATTCACCTTTGAATTTCTTTTCCATTAATGGGAAAAAAACCCCAAAAACCCAAAACCCATCATCCTGTTGTGTTAGGTTCAGAAAGCCTAGAAAAACCTCACTGGCTTTTCAGAGCTGGCAGCTTCAAGGCCTGGCTTTTTGGCTTGGCATTTTGGCCCCCCTGTGATCTGATCCTGACCTACTTTTGCAGCATTTTCTTTTTATACATATGTGTGTGTGTGTGTGTGTGTGTGTGTATGTGTGCGCGTGTGCATATCTCTATATATCAGGTCTCTTTTTTCTTTTCTCTTCCTATACCTTTTCTCATGCTATTTTCTTTGCCTTGATTGTGCTCACCCTGCATGGTGGCTAGTTAGATTCCCCTCATTTCTTCAAAGCCCAGTGCCAGTGCCACTTCCTCATGAAGTTTCCCCCCTCCCCTCCCTTCCTCTTTCACGTCCACCCTGGGAGGTCTCTGCTTCCACTCCCCTCCTTGCTACAGCCTGTGGAACTGCTCTCTTCCAGCCTCAAAACGGTCCACCCGTGTTTCTTTGAATTCTCGGTTCTTCAAGGTCAGGGAGTATTCTGTTTATCTTTTTATTCCCCCACCTTTCCTTTTAGAGAGGGGGGTATGTAGTATTTTATTGAGTGAATGCAGAAGAAATACTGTTTCTGTAGCATCCACCTCAGAAATATAAAGCTTATCAGAGTTTATGACCATGCCAAAGAAGAACAGGAACGGAATATGAAGATAGAAGTCTGCTTTGGAAAACATAAAGGCTGTGAGGGACATGATTTATTTTACTGCTTAAATAAGTTGCATAAAGTAGCTATGTTATTAAAGATGATTTTATTATAGTATTATTTCTATTTACATATCAGAATTCTAGAACCCCCATATGGGATGAAGCTGGAGACCTGGGAGGAAGCAGAAATGCTACGGAGAGGCCATTGGCTACCCTGCAGGACCACTTCACCCAAGAGGACTGTTAGGGAAATAGAAATCTTCAAATCCTAAGTGGGGGAGTCATAGGGGAAGTTCCGAGAAGTAACAGCTGCCTTCTGAAGGTAGAACTGAAGAATTCCAGAAGTAGTTTTGGACTCTGTTGTATAGGGTGAAACAGCAGACTTTTATATGTAAACGGACTCCGAGAATGTCAGGGCACCACATTAAAGTGCAAAAGTGGATCACCATGAAAAGTCTTAGTCCAGAACAGATTGAATCAGGTTTGACGTACTTTGGTTTAATGTACTCTGCTTAGCAATGTAGGAGCATATGTGGTGCATTTTATTTTAAACTAAGATAGTTTAAAATAAAATATAATAATAAATTTGTGTTTGAAAAGGTGAGCTTTCAATTTTGTAGAAAACCTCAATCTCCAATTCCAGGAAAAAGTAGGCCATTTGCTTCGAACTCTGTCCCCCACACTGCAACTCCTTTTTTGCCTTCCGTTATCCCTTTCCACCTTCTGTTGTGACATCTATAGACTTGCTCTTCTCGTCATCCTAGGAGCTGCTCTTTTTGTGTTTCTTCTTTTTATGTTTCTGATGCTGTGCTTTTGTTCTTTGGTTACACATCACTCATCACTGTAGCTTTTCAGGCCTCCCACGAGTCTTCCCCACAGAGGACCTGCTTTTTGGCTCCCTATAGACATGCCTCTGTTAATGCCAGTTTAATATTCAAGTTTCTTGTTGGCAAGCCCTATCCCCCACTTCCCCTACCCCATTAGACTATGCATTGCATAGAATTAGAGGCTTTCTTTTGTCATCTATGTTCCTGTAGTTCCCAGGGCAGTGTTTACCACATCTAAAGGTCTCTAAACACCTGTTGAATAAACCTCCTTGACCTTTTTAAGAGATTTTGGTTTTTCTTTATGCTAGCTCTTATGCACTCTCTTACTACACACATGCACTCTTTCTCTCTCTCTCTCTCTCTCTCTCTAATTTGCCTTAATTAATTTCTCCACTTTTTCTTTTGAGTCAAGATGGAGTGGAGAATTATATGGCTGAAGATAATAGAGAAATTTGAGGTGGAGAGATCAGAACTTGGAGACACTCTTCAAGTTGGACATTATCTTATTTGAAATGCAGTAATTGTGGTCATCTGAGGGAAGGGCAAGTGCCTGTAGAGATTTGAGAAGGATATGAAAGCTCCCAGTGGCAGTGCTGTAGGATGGAAGCAGCACTGAGTGTCTAGCTTAAATTAGGTAGTTGGAATTTTCAGCAGACAAGGGATATTAGTGTTGCTCAGTAGCCCAAGGAGGGAGGAGAAAGCTGATGACATGGCCAACCCAAGACAGGAGGCGGGTCCACAGAATGCAGGTAAGAGCATCCAGACTTTCTCTTAGGTGTATCAATTTATGTCTAGTATGGAAGTGTAAACTAATTATATTATAATTATACATTATATAAAATGTAATTATGAAAATGATCTCCTGTCTCCTATTATTTTCCAAATGTAAATAGAAGTAGTTTTTAGATCGTCTCTTAGGATCACTTTTCACACAATTGAGGATTGACTGATATAGAAACAAAAACAATGTATTCCAAAACATACTATGTTGCAGAGCAGTATCTCTGGACGTTGATAAAGTCATGGCTTTTGGCTGAAGTCCTGTAATTTTTGTCTATGGAAAATACTATCCTCAGCAGAATTTCCTTCTTACTGAAGAGGATTTTGACTATTATAGCAAGTTTTGCTGGAGCAGCTTTTCTACAAACTATCTTCTAATTAACAGGAAGCATGTGTATGAAGAGTTGTATATAATTTTCAGAGAGAATCTTGTAAAATAGTGGCATCATAAATTCATATTTTATGCTTGGCTGACTTTTTTCTTTAGGAAATAAACATGTAATCTTGCCAGGAAATGTAAAAACAGTAAAATCCAACCACCCACATCTTTCATTCTGTTTCTGCTAAATGTTTTATTATGGCTTTACATCACTACTTACAGGTTTTTTTTTTTTTAAATGCAGACTAAAAGTAGTTTGTTAGTACACATGTTGATGGAGAAACTAGTCAGAGACACTTGCATTGCATCAAACACAGGGGAAAGGAGGTAAATCAGCTGCTGGGTATGCTTCCCTCTGAAGCCACCTTACTGAGACCCACGGGGTGTGCTTATGTGATGTGGACATTGTCTGCATCCTCCAGGGGAGTTTATGGTTAAGTTGGGGAAAGAGGCACAGACAAATGAGACAGTTATTAAACAGTACCAGGCTGTGTATCATTAAATGCTAGGTTCATGGTGACTGTGGGTATAGTGGAGTTTGGTGAAGGAGATGATCCTGGAGGGGCAGTTAAAGTAAGTCAGGGTTTCTCAACCTCAGCACTATTGACATTTTGGGCTAGGTAATTAATTATTGGGGGTGGGGGGGCTGTCCTGTGCATCCTAGGATATTTAGTAGCATTCCTTAACCCACTAGGTGCCAGTAGTTTCTATCTTCTCCCCCCGCTGCTGCCCACCCAGTTGTGACAACCAGAAATGTCCTCAGACATTGCCAAATGTCCCCTGGGAGGGCAAAATCACCCTCAGTTGAGAACCACTGGGTAGGCATAGTTGAGCACAGTGTGAATTTGGGGCTGAGCTGTGAAGAATAAATAGAACTGGGATAGGATGTTTGAACAATATGGATTTTAGTTGGGAAGAACTATTCAAGTGAAAACCCAGAAGTGTGTCTGTAGCAGGGCCACTCAAAGTATGGTTCTCAGGCTATACTGTGTTACCAATATAAATACTACAATTGAGGGTAATCATTTAGAAACTTTTATAGCAACTTTACTAAGTAATTTTATAGTTTATCAACTGTAATAATAAAAACTTTAGGCTTCTATTTTGTATGTCTTTGTTACTTACATTTTCTAGAAATTTACTTTCTTATTTTATAAAAGTATTAATATCAGTCTGTAACAGGTTAGAACATCAAAACAACAAGAACAACAGCAAACTGGTCATTGGCCAGTGAGACTTTGAGAGAGGCTGTGATCAGACTTGATTTCGGGTGCACAGTAGGAAATAAGGTGATGTAGGAATAGCCCAGATGAAGTATGAAGTCAAAGTGGTTTCTGAGATCTCTCAGTGGGCCTGACATAGCTTAGGCCTGGTATTCAATAAATATTTTCAGGATGAACAAATACCTAGAAAACCTCCAATTAGGGGAGAAGGGACCTAGAAGTAAGGACAGGGGAGTGCCAGTATATATTTTGGGATGGGGGTGACTCTTAGAAGGGTACATTAATGTCATTTTAGTTTGTTTCTGTGGTTTTAGTCTTTCAGTCATCTGATTATCCCTGTTAAGAAAACTTTTCTAATTGCTTACCCTTGGACCATAATTTTCAATTGATAATTGCCCGTTTGAAGCTGTAATTTATACATTTTAGACCTTATGTGTCAAATTATGTGTGTCCTTGCCTCTCAGGATTTGTAAACACTTTAAGGTCTTGAGCACAAGGTAACTTGTGATTATTTGGCGATGCTTATAGCTGTACCTTAAAGAAATAAAGGAGAGTGCATTTTGGTTCATTTGCATTTTTCTGTGAGTACAAAAAGGTCTGTGCTCTCGGCAGTTTTTATGGTGGAGTTGGTGGGTGTGTGCTTGGATCCCTATTCAACCCACAGATGAGCAGTGGTAGGAGGTTGTGAAGGCTGATTTCTTAGCCTGTGGCCGTGGGCCATGTCCATGTCTTCTCTAGAAGCTTTGGGGAGCTTTAGTTTGCTGAGACTCCACCTGTCACTTTTCTATTGCTCTCCTTTTATTTCTTTGAACATATTAAACTTTTTATATTGTGTCTGATAATTTCAATCTAAAGTGTTTGTGGGATTTTTTTTCTCTCTACTGTTTTTGCAGCTCTGACTCATGAAGCTTTGTTTCCTGGAATGCTTAATTTTTGAATATTAACTACTTCCTTGCTGATATCTCAAAACCAATTGCTTGAAATACTATATAGAGCTTTAGGCTTTGTGTCTTCATTTGGGATGAAATTTATGAGACAGGAATTCTTGGTTATCTGACTCCTAAATTTAAATCATTTGACAGAATGGGGAAGTGGACATTGGACTGCTTTTTAGGCAGTCTGGGTTTCAGTCCTGGCTACTACCACTTACATATGGAATTATTTGGGGTGAGTTACTCATCTGAGCTCTCTGTGTCCCAGTTTTATTTTGTCAAATGAGTAAGTTGACAGGTCAATAAATAGCTTATAGAACAAATGACTGATTTCAGGATCATCGTCTAGATGTTGGCAATTTGACGTCCAGTGTTTCTGCAACTTCATTATTTGCTGAGGTAGTAACAAGGCACCTTAAAATCATAGAGGTATAGCATATGTTCCCTGCTCTCCAAAATTTGAATTACTTGAGTAGGCAAGACCCAGTAGCTCTCAGACAGTAGCAAAATGAATACAGGTAGCATGTGCTCTGGTAGTTCAGAGGAAGTAAGTGGAGAATATTCTGGGTAAGAGATGGGCTCTCAGTGGGCCTTGTAGGAAGAGTAGGACTCAGATACTGAGGAGTCAAGAGGGCATTCAAGGAAAGGGGAACAGAGAAAATCAAAGAAGAATTACCAGGGCTCACTTGCTACAGGGAGGAAGTATAGGGAAAGGACAGGGGTAGTAGGGGATTACATGGAAAATCGGTTGGGACCAAGTTACGATGAGTCTCAAGTGCCAGGTCAGAGTGAGAACTCTCCTTGGCAATCAAAGGAGGCCCTTGAAAGTTCTAGGCCAGTCAAGAAATATAGAAATGAAGTTTTAGGATGCTAATGGGTATAGAATAACCAGGAATGGTGTATCGTGCAGGCTTCTCTCAGGAAAGAGACAGCATATGGAAAAGGGCAATTGAGAGGAGATTAAGAAAGCGTGGACATGAAACTAACAAAGACTTGGAAAGCAGCCCAGGGATAGCAGCAGCACGTTTTAGGGGTAGACGGGTGGCCTTGCTGTCGGCCAGGGTGATAGAGGTGAGTGAGCCATGTACATCTCATCGTCCAGCTGGCTGCTCAAGCTTCTTCATTTGGTGGTGGTCTCAGGGTTCTCATAGCAGCAAGAAGGCAAGCCCTGAATACTCTTAGGGGGCTCTGTTTCCATCTGGCTTGCTATTATTCCACCCAGATTCAAGGGATGGAGAAATAGACTCCACCTTTAGGTGGAAAGAGCTACAGTGTCACATTGTCAGGGTGCAGATGCACAGAGGGGGAGAATTTGTGGAGAGTTTTATAATTTACCACAGTGTGTGAAAGAAGCAATAACTTTTTTCGTTAATCTTACAAATCTTTTAAAAAACACTCTAAACCAATTGCCACTTACTTATTTTTGAACATAGCTGATATGAAGTACTGTGGCTTAAAATTCTATTTTATTCATTTTATTTGTGAAATATGATTGTATTTGGTGAAGTTCTGAAAAGGAAAGATAAGAATGTTTGGTATGGTATGATCACACAGTGGTTTATTTTTACTAAAAATCAAGTGAATTTTCCAGTCCTTTCCAGAGAGCAAATGGATGGAATTTGTGTGGGGTTTTGTCTGACAGTATGCCCATTGTGTCACAGGGTTAAGGATCTTTTGTTTTGTTTTGTTTTGTTTGCAAATTCCGTTTTAGTCCTTGTTCTGCGTTTCCTTTTCTTATGGCTCTGTACTTCTTTATGGGCAAATACCAATGGTGAACCCCCTGGCTTGGACTGCTGTCATTGCTCCACCTTCATCGCTATTCTCTTGGGTCCACTGAGCCAGAGGTGAGCTAAATTAGACCCACAGGGTGAGTTTACACTTTATCCTAGTTTCTCTTTTTGGTAATATTATTATTGTATTCTCCCTATGAACTTCAAGAGGTCCCTCAGAAATGCCTTGATAGATATTCCCTCATTTTCCTCTTAGAGAATTTGATGCACATTTGAATAAGCAAGAGGAAAGGGCAGGTGGGATTGGACGTGTCGTGTACCTGCTTGAGGGCAATGGTGTTAAGGTTTAATGGGTTACTTTAATTCCTTCCCGATGCAGGTACCTACTGAGATTCTATTATGGCTTGCCCCAGGGGTCCATCTGAGAACACTGGCCACTCCTTCTTGTATCTGGTTTATATCCTAACTGGAGGATGCACTTTAAGGAGCCTATTACTTACTTACTTAATTAAAAGTGTAATTAATGTTACAAAGGAGGAATTAAGGACACAGTGAAAGTGTTTACAAAGGAAAGACCTTACCTAACCTGGGTGCTTTTGTCAGGGAAGATTTACTTGAGAGGGTGACCTTTAGGCCTAAAAGAAAGAGCACATTAAATCAGCTAGGTGAAGGAGGGAAGGGCTGGCCTGTTGAACACCTTATGAGAAGTTCTGATGCAGGAAGGATGGTACATTTGAGCAAATGAAGGGAAACCTGTGTAGGGTCAGTGTAGAGCAGTGACTCTTTAAGCTTTATCTGTGCATCACCTGGAAACTTGCTAGAAATGCAAGTTCTGGGTTTTTTAAAAACTGCTTTATTGAGATATGATTAACATACCATACAATTAATCCATTTAAACTATACAATTCAGTGGCTTTCAGGATATTTGCAGAACCATCACAAAATTTGAGAACATTTTTATTACCCCACAAAGAAATCTTACACCGCTTAGCCATCAACTCCCAATCCCCCAACCCTCCTCGCTCCAGCCCTAGGCAGCCACTAATCTACCTTCTGTCTACAGATTCACCTATTCTGGACATCTCATGTAAATGGAATCATACAATATGTGGTCCTTCATGACTGGCTTCTTTCACTTAGCACAATGATTTCAAAGTTCATCCATGTTGTACATGTATCGGTACTTCATTCATTTTTATGACCAAATAATCGTCCATTGTTTGAAGATACGAAATGCAGATTCTTGAGCCCCACCCTAGTCTTACTGAATCAGACATTCTAGGGATTCTAGATCCATAATCTGTGTTTTCACAAGCTCTCCAGGTGACCCAGATTCACCCCAGGATGGAGAGCCACTGCTGCAGATGGAGTGGGTGCTTCTCACCACTGCCTGGGCCTGGGTACAGATTTCTACCTTTGTCTGAAGGATGATGGGAAGTTACTGAAAGGTTTTTAAGCAGAGATGTGAAATCATCCATTTCGATTTTTAAAAAAATTCATTTTAGTTTTTCTCTGAAAAGTGGTTTTGGGAGAATCTAGCTAGAAGAAGATGCAGGAAGCTCTAGGGAGAGATGCTGACTTGGCTTGGGCTACTGGCAGTGACAATGGAGAAACACGGATAAGTTCAAGAAAAGTGTTGGAAGCAGAAAAGCCATGACGTGATGGTTAATTGCATCATTGCATCATCGGGGAGAGTCAAAGACAAAGTCCAGGTTTCTAGTTTGGGCAAGTGAATAGGTTGTGGTGCCGTCACTAAGATCTTCTGAATTTTCTGGTTTTCTGATATTTGGGTAAATCTGAGTCACCCATTCATCCCTCTAGAATCTACTCTTTCAGGGAACCCCCAGAGGAATCACTGATGACATTTTGAGTATATACTATGTGGAAATACTCTTGGGAAAACATCACAACACATCTAGAACCATAGGTAAAATTGGCCCTCCATATTTGTGGGTTCCACATCCTTGAATTCAACCAACTGCAGATGAAAAATATTCAAAAAAACAAAAACGAAAACAAAAAACAGCTGAGTGGGCAAATTAAGAATGAAGAGGGTGTGTATGTGTGAAAATCTGTGTGTTTTAATAACTGCTATGTAGCCTACTAAGAACCATTTGTTATCATGAAAAAAGTCAGTAAATTTGGAATACTTATCTTTTTTTGTTAAAAGAAATCTTTAGAACACACCTAAATTTCCAATGTTAGGATAATGTTTTAATGTATTAGCATAAGTACTCAACAGAATTTATGCATGCATGCAATAAGATAACTATGAAGATTATAGAAACAGAAAATATTTGTAATACAACTGAAACGTCCTTCTCTAAAACATTTATGTTATTATGACAACTGTATAAAGTATTTCTAAATGTTGAATCCCTGGAAGGTGATATGAAAAATAAAAACCTCAGGGTAATGAGATTATGGCTTTTTTAAATTAAAAAAATTCAAATTGAAAAGATGATTTCACATTATAAACATGGAAAAAGAAACCAATGCAAGTTGGTCAAGAAAAAACAGGACGAAAAATGTTGACTAGTTAAAAAGAAAAGAATGTTAAAAGTATTTATTCAAGCTCAATGTTTATTTGTTTAATACAAACATATGAGTGCCTAATAAGTACCAGGGCCTGTGCTAATGATACATAGATGGAAAACCATGGCCTTTTCCATCATTAAAATTGTATTGTTTTAATTGACAACATAAGATAATGGTTCTTTCAAAAATTGCCTTGTATTTTATAATCCATCTTTCTGACACTCTGATTCTCTAAAACTCAAGCTTCAATCTCTTGCAAGACAGCCTCTTTAATTATCTTGGCTTGGTAACCTGGTATTTGCTTTCTACTAAGATAAACTGAAATAGAAACTGGAGACAGTACTTCATGTGTAATCTCATGTTTAGTTAAATAGAACTAGAACATTGCCAGTTAGCAGATGGCTTCCTGGGGTACTGTACCCTCCTGCCCTACTCCTTAACAATGAAGCATATTGGTGAGGGTTTTGGTTAGGAATGTGTTCATCTGCAAGTAACAGAGAACCTGTCCAACTGGAGCTTAAACAAGTAGAAGAGTTTTGGTCTCTTCTGGTAAGTCTGGAGAGACTTGTTCAGGGCCTGCATTGCTGGGATTCTCTTGGCTGTTTCTGATGCCTGTTACCTCAACATGGAAAGGCTGCCTTACACTTCTAGCTTTCACACCTGGGCTCCAAGCCGGAAGGAGGAAGGGCAAGGACAAAGGGTCCTAGCATCTTAATCTGTCTGCTTCAGCAGGAAAGCCAAGCCTTGCCCAGAAGCTCCACCTGGCAGACTTGGGCTCACACCTTACTGGCTGGATCTGGATAACGTGGCTGCTTCACCTGCAAGGGTGGCTGGGGGAGCTGGAGCTTTAGTTTTTCAGCCTTTGCAGGGGAGATAATGAGTGGCTTTGGGGTGACTAGGCTAGTGTCTGCCACAGCACTTTCGGCCATTTTCATCCTATTTATGATGATATGATGCCTAGTGAGTCCAAGAGTAGGGTTTTATGTAAAGAATTTGTTAGGAAATTATGTATCTTTGAGGTACCCTACTCAATTGCTGGAAAGTTCGTGGGATCTTTGACAAGGGAAAGATCCTCAGTCCTTTTGGCCCTTTTTAGTTGAAAGGAGGAGTTGTCTTTTGGCCCTCTACCTCCCTTAGTCCAGTCTAGCCCCTCTGTAAATTTTGTCAAGTTATAAAAACCTTATCTTTTCTCTTCTCTTTCCTCTGCCTATCTTTGACTTTTTTTCCATTTGAAATACATAAAAGGCCAAAGTCAGCCTTCTGTCTACCTCAAGTCAGAAAAAAGAAAGCTGTGTGTTTGAAGTGTGAAAGTAGGTGAAGTAACTATTGAATTGAATACCTAAAGCCTTTGAAAGTACCCAGAAGTTGCTTTATACATTTTACAGAAGGCCGCCTCTAGGGCAAAGAAAGCAAGCTAATGTGTTTGAATGAAACAGTTGAGCAAGTGCCTATTACTGCTTAGCTCTTTTCTTATTTAATTTTCCAGTGAACCTACAGAAAAAGGTATTGGCTCCATTTCACAGATTTGAAAACTCAAGCTGAGACAGAAGCTGAGTAATTTCTCCAAGGCTATGCAGCTGACAGGGTCAGGCTTAAAACCAGGGCAATCTAACTCTAAAATACATACTTTCCCCCCCCAGTTTTCCTCATGGTCCTCTATTTGTGCCTCATTTGTTTTTAATTAAACTTACTTTCCCACAATTGCTCATATTAAATCTCAGTATTAAAAAAACACCTATCTTATTCAAATTGATTATGTCTGTATATTTATTAATACTAGTGAGTCCCAAGGTCCCAGGCTGCAGCATCAGCTGTGTATATACCCTGGAATTCAAACATGACTAGACATGCCTGGAAGCCTATGGAAGGAATCTGGCAGGGGCTGCTTAATTATATAAGTTAACTGGCAGCCTCCTGGGAAAGAACTAATCCTACCAGAAGAGAGAGCAGAGGCATGCAAGTTTACTTAGAGGTCAGTGCCACAGAGTAGGGGGCTAAGTCTGAATCAAATGCAATGTAATTATTGAGCCTGTCTTCTGATCCAATCCCTGGGGACTTGTGGGGCCAGGAGGTTGCCAGTGAAGGCTACAAGTGTGTTCACTAAGATTTCCATGGGTCACTGAATGTTCATGCCGAGTCAGCAGGCTCTGCAGCGAGGGCGAGCCTAGACAGCTTACTGCCCGGGGCCCTGTGGGAGTGGGTCACCATGGCTTGGGTGCAGGCATTGGGGTCCTCAACAGATGCAGGTATCAGGAGTTGAAAGGGTGAAAGCTTATCCATGCAGTGGCCAAGAAGGCTGCTTCAAAGCCTCCTCTGAGGGAGGAGCTTGCTTCAGAGTTCCTGGAGGTATTTGGGGGGGAGTGGTTGAGGGTAATAGAGTCCTGTGGTAGTGACTGGAAGCAGAATGAGGGAAATACCAACACATTTGTTTAATTCTCAATTGCCATCAGTTTGCACATGTATCAACAATTTAATAAAATCATTTGAACAAATAAAATGCTACATTATGCATTTGTAATTTTTAAAATGAACTGACAACAGAATTTATGTAAACATCCAATCACGTACAACTTTCTTCTTCAATTATTGTCAAAGTTAGAAGCAAAGCCTTTTCTCACATTAGGGTCTAGAGAGTCTTCTGAATTATTTTGGCTATTTACAGTTAGATGTAGCATCCTTGGCACACTGCTTTTTAAATTTGTGCAGTTTTAGAATTGAGAAATGCTGGCATTTGATCCACATTCCCGTTGGGCTAAACTTGAGTTACATTTGTTCCTAGATTAAATTTACTAACTCTTTTGAATCACTTTTCTTGAACATCACCTAAAAATCTTTGATGTTCAGCGTTGGAGTGATAATTCTTTAATCATCCATTAAGTTAATATTTTTTGAGGGCCTCCTATATACTTGTCCTTATGCTTACAGAACTGACATTGTAGAGAGAAAGGTGAGAACAAAAACAAGCAAACATATAAATAAATAAAAATTTAATAAATTTAGCCAATAAAACTTCAGCCAGGTGGTTAGAGGGCTCTCTGAGGAGGTGATACTTAAGGTGAGCCCTACAGGATGAGAGAATCTGCCCTGCTCTGAGTTGGAAGGAAAGCTTCCTGTCTCACAGGCCCTTCTACTTGTGAAAATCTTGTCTATTCCTTAACAAATGTTGAACAAGACAGACAAAATCCCCTGTCCTTGGGGAATTTATATTCTAGTAGGAGGAGGTGGACAAATACATATAACATACAGTCTGTCAGATGCTAACTGCTATGGTGAAAAATAAAGCATTTAGAGTTCTGGAGTGACTAGTAAAAGTATAAAATTGAGGTCAGGGCTGTCTGTAATACCAGCACTTTGGGAGGTGGAGGCGGGAGGATTGCTTAAGCCTGGGCAAAATAGCCCGACCTCATCTATACAAAAAATAAAAAAAATTAGCGGGGCCTAGTGGTGCATTTCTGTAGTCCCAGCTACTGGGGAGGCTGAGGCAGGAGGATCACTTGAGCCCAGGAGTTTGAGGTTGCAGTGAGCTCTGATGATGCCACTGCCCTCTAGCCTGGACAAGAGAGAGACTCTGTCTCAAAACAAAACACACAAAAAAGTGTAAATTGGAGTGGTCAGGGGAGAGCTCACCAAGAAAATGAACTTTGAACCAGAAATGAAGATCTGTGATCCAGCCCAAAGGTTGGCAAGCTTTTTCTGTAAAGGGCAGCTAGTCAATATTTTAGGCTTTGGGGGCCACACAGTCTCTGTTGCAACTACTGAGCTCTGCTGTTGTAGGGCTAAAGCAGCCATGGACAATATATAAATGAATGAGTGTTGCTGTGTTCCCATACAGCTTTATTTACGTGCACTGAAATTTGTATTTCATATAATTTTTACATGTCATGAAATACTATTATTCTTTTGATTTTGTACCCCCCAACCATTTAAAAATATAAACGCCATTTTTGGCTGCCGGCCACACAAAAATAGTTATATTTTGTTTTACCCTCCTCCCCCCTGCCAATCTAACACAAGAGATTTAGTGTTCCCTTTAATTGCTTCATATAGTGTGTAATGGCATGTTTGAATGGTAAAGTGAAATGCAACTTTCATCCTTTTGTAGATACCTTCCTATTTTAGGTCCAACACCTGGGTTGTTGCTTTATGAAGAAAATAATGAAATTTCCTCTGTTTATCCAGTGACAAATAGTCATTCACTCATATTAGATATTAAAAGTCTTATGGCTTTTATTTCCAGGCTCTACTTGCGGTAATAACTTTTATTTCCAATCCTTCATTATAATACAAATGAAGACATTTTAAGTAGCAATTAAGAATTGTATCAGGTAGTATTACATTTGCGTGCAAGCTGTAGAAAACTAGTTGGCCTAACTTATTTGTCTACAACAGAAAGGTGTCGAGTAGGCTGTGCAAGAAGAGACTGGGGTGGCAGCTGCAAAATGTCATTAAGGACCCAGGCTACTTGTCTTTCTGCTTGACCATCCTTAGCATATGGTGTTTGTTTTCACAGTTGTTCTCACATTTGTCAAGTGGTTTCTTCAGCTCTAGGCACCGTGTCTGCATTTCTGCAAGGAAGAAAGGGGAAGGGAGAAGGGCAAAAGGGCACTTTGTCTTTTCATTCATCTAAGTGGAGCCTTCCCAAGGGCTGTGATTTCCCAAGGGCTGTGATTGGCCAGGCCTGTGTCATGTGATCACCTCTAGCTATAGAAGCTTTTGAGTAAACAGTTTTGTGGCTCAGCCCATTACTCTTCTGAATAAAACTAGGCTTCTGTAGTAAGAAAGCAAGGGAGATTGGTTACTGGGTAAATAACTACCCTTGTTTGTTTCTAATGTGTTTAAATAAAAACAAACAGGTGAATTACAGGTACCTTCCACCCATGGGTAAATTGACATAGAAAAAGGCTGTGACTCTTGGCCATAATCTACTTCTCTTCCATTTGCTTAGCAAATTCCTTTTGATACTGATTGTAAGGTGCGTTTCATTTCAGAAAAGTTGAGACGGCGGGCAGAATAAAACTCATTCTGTGAAGGAAATGATTGTGTATGTTATTGTTATTTGGACTCTGGGATTATGCCCAGCACATGAAGTGCCCTTGGAGGCTTCCTGTTGCCTCTCTGTTACCTGGGCCCCGCCCAGCAGGCTGGTGTGTTCTCCCAGGTTCCTGGTTCCTGAACTGTCTGTCCCCCTGCCTGGGCTGCCACAGTTCCAGGCCACATTCACCTCTGCAAATCTACAAACAGCTGGTGGTGGTGTGACTCATCTTCCTTCCTGATGCTAATGGCACAGACATCCACTTGAAAACTTCCTTCTCTGGATTAATTTCTCCCACCTTGTTTATCTGGCTGATTTGCTGTAGTATTAGCTAATTTTCTGTGGTTTTAGCTGTTTTGTCTTTTCATTTCTTTTTTGTAATTATCTGCCCTTTTTTTAAGTCTAAGGAAACATGGAGGCCAATGACTCACAAAATGGTTTGAGTTCTGCTTCATGTCACATTGGGAAAACTTGATTTATATAAAGCATGGCATCTCTGTGGCAGGTACTGCTCCTGTGTCTTGTCTCTCTCTCTCAAAATATATTTCTTCTATTATATTTAATCTTTTGAATATTAACACATTTATAATGTTAAAAAATTTTTAAGTAAAACTCTTGTCCTACTTTGTCTCCTCATCCAGTTGCTATTCCCCCAGCCCCTGGATAACCACTTTTCTTGGTTTCTTACATGACCTTCAGGAGTTTTTAAAGAACAATATAAATACAAGCAAATACAAATGTGTTCTATTTTTCTCCATTTTTTCCTAAAAAAGTGAGCCTAGTCTTTACACAGTTCTACTCCTTGTTTTTGTTTTTTGGTGTTTTGTTTGTTTGTGTTTTAATCTACTAATATATCTTGGAATCTAGGAGATCTTTTCATAACAATGTCAGTAGTACATACAGCTCTTCTTTTTTCTTTTTACCCTGCATGGTATTAAAGTGCTATCTTTGAAACACAAACCTGGTCATGTCTCCCCCTGCTTCCCTTATTTAAAATAGAGATATTATCACTCACATTTTACTCCTTACAGCAGTTCTCTGACAATCACTATCATTGTTAGTAAGGAACTCTCCTTTGCTTTCTGAGCATTGTTAATGATGCAGTTGAATTTTAATATTCTATGATTAATTTTCATGTATAATTTTCAAATATAGGCCATAAGGAGGGAGGGGTGCTGAGACATGGGTACTTTCAGATACTATTAATGGGAGTGTAAATTGGTGTGGCCTTGTTGAGAGCAGTTTAGCATGAGTCCATCAGGAGCCTGAAAAATGTCTCTTCCTTTGTTACGTGGCTTTCATTCATAGGGCTTTGGCCTAAAGTAGTGTGAGAGATACAGTTAAAGATGTTGCTATGGTCTAAATGTTTGTGTCCCCCAAAATTCAGGGAAACAATAAAATCTATCTTCCAGGGTTTTAAGGGAAAATTAAGTAGGATAGATGATGCTTTTTTTGCAAGGCAAAGTTTCAAAATAATAATAGATTTCTGAAATTATTTATCAGTAAGGCACAAAAAGTTAACTTTTTCAGAAATGAGAAATGGCTTAGGTGAAGAAATTGAGATAATGCCACTATCAATTTGCATGTATAATCATACAGTAATTCTTTCATCTTATACAGTTATGGAGCTTAGAGATGTCCTATTTTGATAGTTTTTTATTTCTGTCCATACTAACCACACCATCTTGTTAGTCATTCATAGACTTCAATCCAGTGACCAGAATCTCTTTGCTCATAGCATATAACAAATTTACAATGTCAGAGACACATGTCATTGAGGCTTTTTGGGGGTGTTGGCAGGAGGGGATTGGTGGAGGTAATCAGTATGTGAGAGTTTGTTCTTTAAGCGTCTTATTTTTTATGACGAGAGGTCTTACTGGCTGATTGATGTCTTAAAATTATTCTTTTCTCTGGCCATTATACAATTTATTTCACCACTGAAGTTTGTTCTTTATTCAGATTTCCCAGAATCACTTAGAAAAGGCCAGCTTGCTTTCTCATGTTTTACATGCTGTGTTTGAGACGCTAAATACAGTAGTCCCTGCTTATCTGTATGATTACTTTCAATGGTTTCAGTTACGCGTGATCAACCACGGGTCCGAAAATATTAAGTGAAAAATTCCAGAAATAAACATTTCGTAAGTTTTTAATTGACCACAATTCTGAGTAGCATGATGAAATCTTGTGCCATCCCACTCTGCCCTGTCCAGAATGGGAATCATCCCTGTGTCCAGTGTTACCCATTTTGTATATGCCACCCGCCTGTTAGTCACTTAGTAGCCATCTTGGTTATGAGATCGAAAAAACAGAATATTTAGGGTTAGGTACTATCCATGGTTTCAGGCATCTACTGAGGGTCTTGAAACGTGTACCTCGTGGATAAGGGGGGATGACTGTATTGTCATCTCATCTAAATTAGTTAATACATACCCTTAAATTAAGAAGGTAGTAACATTTTGAAAACCTGCAAATGTGTTTGCAGCTCAAGAGCACACCTGACCCCTAGTGACTGAAGAAGGAAACGTGAAGGATCAGAGGAATGAAAAGGGTTAAGAAGCAGAGTTAAAGTAAGATGGCACTCACTCTCGCCTTAGAAGTGGAGAACATTTTTCTCTTGTGAGTCGATGAAAGGATGCTTTCATGATAGTGGCTACAGGTGCAGAATATCTGAAAGAGGCAGCTGAGGGGAAGAAAAATGTTGCTGCTCTCATGAATCAATGAAATGTTGACATCTCAGATGGACTATACATGGTTTTCAGATGGCTTTGGGCAGAGGGAGCTTTCATGACTGTAAATGTCAACTTCTTGTGAGGGTAAGGGCGGGGTGAGGGGTGGGATGGGGAGTGACTATGGCCCACTGAGAACTAAGTGAATTTCTCACCCCACTGTCTGTTCCTCCCAGTCAGTCTGAGTTGTGCCTCAGAGTTCTGGGGAGTCCAGGTGAAGAAATCACTGCGTTAGGACTGGCTTAGTCCTCTGCTAATATCCAGTGAGTGGACAGTGCAGGACACCTACATAAATCCCTCTCTTTTTTTTGTATCAACGACCTCTGACAATGAGAAATCAAGTCTAGTTCAATTTGGAAATATATACGTGTTGTTTCAGATGAACATTCTCCTTATTTGTTTGTCTTCTCTCTTTAGATAAAGAAGAAACAGCAGGATGTGGTTAGATTTCTGGAAGCCAACAAGATAGAATTTGAGGAGGTGGATATCACAATGTCAGAAGAGCAGAGGCAATGGATGTACAAAAACATCCCCCCAGAAAAGAAGCCTGCTCAGGGCAACCCTCTGCCACCTCAGATATTTAATGGCGACCGATACTGTGGAGTAAGTGGCTAAATTGTTATCACGCTCTTTTTTTGTTGTTGCTTAAAACACATAGTCACTTAGAGTACAGTTGGGTTTTTTCAGCAAAGACTGTGACCTCTTCACCCAGTGCCTGTTCAGGTCCACAAGTCTAACAGAGGGTGAAGTTGAGTAGGAATATGAATCCAAGGTCACAGACTGTGTATGTTGTGTGAGTGGTTGTGTGGTGTGTGAATGTGAGCGCATGTGTGTCTGTAGTCTTCCTGTCTCTGTCTTTGCTTTGGAAAAGGGAGTAGGAAGGGAAACTGTGTGTGAGTGTGTGTGTGTGTATGTTTATTGTGTTTTGAATTCTGAGGCATATTGTTTGATTAATACATTTTGGGGGACAGAGTGAAAGTGGTAATTATTTTTGAATCTTTATCTCTCTATGATATAGATAGCTGCTAATAGCTGATTATAAGGCAGAGTTCCATTTTTTATGAGAATGAGCCCAAGGGATTATGAACATCTACGTACATCATATATGAACATATAGTAGGTATATACAAGGGCTGTCTGGAAAGTGTCCAGCCATTGTTAATATAACTAGAATGGTTACATGGCTGGATACTTTCCGGACAGCCCTTGTGTGCTATATATATATATATGTACTATATGTAGCTATATGCTATATGTAGCATATGAAAAGATGAAGTCCCATTTGTCTACTTAACACCTTCCTTCATACTCTCATACTTCTTAAGGAAAAAAAAATGACAAACTTCTTTCTAATGAGTAAGTTAGGATTTACCTTTGCCATAGCTCTAAGTGCCTAAGTCAATGTTTATTTTTGGACTTGTACTACAGTTCTTTAAGGATGGCCTAGAGAAGGAGAAGGAGCTACAATGCTGAGGTTCTTGAGATGAAATAAATAGCTGGGTTGTCATTAGGGTGCAGGAAAAGGATAACAGAGTGCTTTTGATGGCTTCAAAGAAAACAGTTCCCTTCTCCTATGTGCCTAAAGGAGAATGAGAAGTTGGAACATAAAGCCATGAGTAGATTATACACAGACTTGTTACCTGTAGCATTGTGAACATGGCAGTAGACATAATTTGTGAGTTCTAGCACTACCTTATGTTGGCTGTGACACCTTTGGAAGTTACTTATCTCTTTGAGCCTCAGTTTTCTTATCTTTAAACAAGGGATAATATTATCTGCCATACAGGATATTTGTGACTGTTTCCAAAGCATTTCTTTACATTATATAAAAACAAATGTTATTATTTTGTGGGTTTTTAATATCATGATCTCATATTTTATTGGGGAAAGTGTGTAGTAACCAAGGGTGTATCCTATTCATTTTTATAGAGGATAGAAAATGTGCCTGTAGACCAAAATTGAAAATGTTTGTAAACTGTACAGTTCAAAATAAAGTGAAGCTATAAGTCAAATAGTGTTGGAAGGCTTAAAACAAAAATCCAGCAGTTTTCTGTCCCTCAAACTTTGAGGGTATGAAAATGCCTTTATTCTGGTCTCACAGTTGAGTGGTAGTTTCTGGGTATAGAATTCTAGGTTGGAAAGAATTTTGATGATATTGCTTCATTATCCTCTGGTTTCCAGTGATGCAGTTGAGATGTCTAATGCCATTTTCCTTGATCTTTTATATATTTTTGTCAGTTTTCTTAATGCAGATTTTTAAGATCTCTTATCCATATGTATATTCTAAAATTTTTTTGGTGAATTACCATGGTGTAAGCTATTTTTCATTCATTGTGCTGAGTGCTCAGTGTGCCTTTTAATCTAAGAAATTGTATTGATTGAGTGATTAAATGTATTCTTATATTATTTTTATTAAAAATTTCTCTGTACTTTTTTCCTTATTCCCTTTCTCTTGAGTGCCTGTTAATTTGGATATTGGATTTCTTACATTGATTTTCTAACATTTTCATCTTTTTTTTGTATTGTCCACCTCTTTGACTTTTTGTTCTTTCTGGGAGATTTTAAAATTTACCTCTTAATCCTTTCATTGAATTTATGTTATCTTTTTTCCTTCCCTTTCTTGCTCTCTGATTTTTTCTTTTTAATAATGTGTTTTGATGATACGAATGCAAGATCTTAACTCAATAAAGATATTATGCATGATTTCTTTGAAGTTTTCTTTTGTTACCAGTATTGTCCCTGTTTCCACTGATTTTTTTGTTTTTCACTTTGGTGGGCTTTCCTTAGATGTGTGGTGATCTTTGTCTTTTAAGAGGTGAGGCACTAGAAAGCTAATTAGAAGCTGTGGATGTGCCTGTTTATGAATGCAGGCGTCACCTTAGGATGACTAGGTAGCCTGTTAGCATTCTCGTTGCAGATATTGATGATAGTATCAGAAGGTCTTTTCTCAGATGATGATTTAATTTTTCTAGAGAATAGCCTTTCAGTCTCTTGCTTTGAGACTGTCAGCCTGACTATTTGAGTGCTGGACCTGTAGGGTGAGGAAACCGGAGAGTCTCACTCTCTATTGTGTACATTTTCACTTCATATCCCTGTTTTCACCCACTCTCTTCTGTGCCCATGTTTGTAAGTTTTTTGCTTCCCTGAAGCCATGTCTATAAGTAATGTATCTTCTAGCTCCCTAGGATCTAATTGCTGTCTATATGGACTTTCAAATAATCTCTCTTGTTTTCTGCCTTTGTCCACTCACCCCAACTTTACAATAGCTTATACCTCCAATTCCTGACCTTTTCTGGGGCCTTTCAGCTTGCTTCTTGTTTGTCCTGCCTCTGCAGACATTGAGGTTTGACCATCCTCTTTTCTCTAACATCTCTCACCATCTCTCCACCCAATTGTGTTGTGATTCAGGGCTTAGATGTCTCCTAGCTTTATCAAAAACTGGAGTTACCTGTTTTTAAAATTCTTGCTGTTTTGTTGACTTACTGAGAGAAAAGAAGTAGAGACTTCTTTGTTCTGTCGTCATAAAAGCAGAAGTCTTCAGAGCCCTTTGAATAGAGAAATGTATTAAATGAATAAAAGAATGTAATGTTGTGAAATAAAGTTAACTTTACTCTACTTATTTTTACCTCTTTATGACTTCTAGATCTCTATGTATCTTTACCCTATGGAGTCCATGGAAATTTTTTCAGGTAGACTATCTGGGAGCTGGCTGGAGGCTTACATATAGACTAAATTGTGCCAGATAAATGGCATCTTCTCTACTTGAGCAGTGTTAGTCCCGTGGTGCTGGCAACAGAAGTTGCTGGTATATGCACTCTCATCATAGTCTTTTCTGGCAGGAGTTTTGAAGACAATTTCTGCTCTTATCAAGGTCAAGTAAATTTGACTTTGACAAAAGCATTAGAGGGCAACTAACCATAGGCCTCATTCATCCCACCTGCTTCTGTGCATCTTGCTTTACTCACTGATAGTTTATGAATGGTCTCATCTAGTTTGGTTAACCTGTGGAAACCTACCACATTGCAAGGGACAGGATCCAGAAAGCCTGCACATTCTTCTATTTCCTGGAATTGGCTAGGAATTTATTACTTAGTTTAAACTGGATGAGCTAGGCCTGTGAGATATAGAGTAAGCAACTGCTAAGGTGCTTGGTAACCAATGTGAACAATTGCCTTCTCTCTTTCATTTAGCATTTGAATTTCCTGCCTTTTGGGAGGAGTTTCCCACTGAATGGAAGCTCCCTGGCATGACCAGTCAGCTCCCCATTCTACCTCCATCAATTCCTTTCCTCTTAAGTTGCAGTGTCCTTTTCAGTTGTTTGCAGTGAAATTGTTTGCAGTAAAGTCATCTTGCAGATAAAACTCTATACCCATTTAACAACTCCCCTTTGCCCCCTCCCCCAGTCCCCGCTAACCACCATTCTACTTTCTATATCTGTAAATTTGACTACTTAGATACCTCACATAAGTGGAATCGTATAGTATTTGTCCTCTTGTAACTAGCTTCTTTCACTTAGCATAATATCTTCAAGATTCATCCATGTTGTAACATGTGTCAAGATCTCCTTCCTTCTCAAGGCTGCATAGTATTCCATTGTATGTATATACCACATTGTGTTTATCTGTTCATCCACTAATGGATATCTGAATTACTTGCACCTCTTGGCTATTGTAAATAGTGCTGCTATGAACATGGGTATGCAGATATCTTTTTGAGACTCTATTTTCAGTTTTTTTTTTAAATATATATATACCTAGACTCGGGATTGCTGGATCATATGGTAGTTCTATTTTTAATTTTTTGAGGAACAGCCAGTTTTCTGTAGCAGTTGTACCATTTTATAATCCTACCGACAGTGCACAAAGGTTCCAGTTTCTACACATCCTTACCAACACTTGTTATTTTCTGTTGTTTTTTCAGATAAGACTGTAAACTTTTGGTTTACAGGAAAGTTTTGAAAACTTTCCCTTTTCTTAAATGTAGCTTTAAATTTTAAAAATCACATTATTAATCATACTGTATATACCATTTTGTTCCCTGCCTTATTCTCTAACAAAAATAGATTCCATATCATTGTAAACTTATTTTTTAGAGGTTGCATACTATTCCCTTGGTGGCTTATTATAATTAATCATTTCCCTACTGTGGGCTATTTAGTTTGTTTCCAGCCACTTGCCATAACAGTTCTTTACTGGCAAGCTGTTCTGAAGAGTGCATTAAACTGAATGCTATTTTAGGAAGTGCATTCTCCTTTTGGACTATTTCCACTCTTCTTCCTGTCCCTTAGAGTCGTCTGTCAAACAACAAAAATAATCCCAAGATATGTGGGATTATTGTTGGTAGCCCCAGAATCTGGGTTCAAGGTCAAAAGAAACTCAATGAAAGGAAAATTAATAAAAGTTAAAACAAGATGATTATTATATCTGTTGCTGGTAAAACCAGAGTTGGGTTTCTCAGTGCTGGGTGGTGACCAAAGTCATAGAATGAAGCCTGTCCATCTGCCCAGAATATCCACTGGACTTGAAGATTTTGAGCACATTGCAGTGGTTACATTTGAGAAACACTGGATTAGCTGTTTCCCAAGTCTTCCTCCTGACAATTAAGTGTATCCTCTGGCAGAATGGAGTAGAACATAACGATGGACAGAAATTTTGACCTACGTTGTAGCCTATCTGCGGTAATTATGTGTTAATAGAACTCTGTTTAGAGTTAGTTTAAAAAGAAAGAAAGAAAGCTAAAGTCCAAAATTTTTATCATTATCCACAGGAGACTGTGCTTTATTTCTAAAATATGGATGTCATTTAGGATTAATGGTTATATCATCTATATAATACTTAAGGCAAAGCCCTAAAAATCACTCCCACACCCATTTTCCTCACCTCATACACCCAGTTGGTTACTAAATCCTGCAATTTTTACATCTCACATAATTCTGTCCTATTTCATTCTCAAAACTGAATTTAAAAGTGTGTTGTTATTACTCTTTCTCTAATTATGACTTGGGTTATTATTTCCCCTCCCCCATGCCCCGAAAACATGTGCCTTATTACTGTTATTATGACATTTATCTCATAGAATTTTTTTTGTCTTTGCCTTCACTTAGTCTCCGAGCACCTTGTGCTCACTCTCGGCTCTGTGACCTATTTATCTTAGTATCTGGTACCCATTAGAATGCTAGGAACATGGAACATGCTTAACAAACATTGTTATGTGAGTGGATGAATGCCTCCACAGAGGTTTTCAGCTGAGGGTACCTAACTCATTCTATCAGGTCTTGCCTTGTCAAGGTTCTGAGCATTTGCTATATATGGTTTGAAGTCTATTAGGCCAAACTGTGTTGCATTCCCATTTTATTAATAAAGGTCAAAGCCAAGTTTGTCATAAAGCGAGCTTATTGAACCTACTTCTAAACTTTTACAACAAAATCTATTTGGAAAACTACATCTATTACAAGCTCACCTATCCTACAGGTAGAATTTTCTTACGAAACTTTTTATCTGCATTTGGAAATGTGTATTCCAAGGCCTTCTGTCTAAAATTTCAGTTGTCTAATCAAGTAGCGTCTACTCCATCAAATGTTTTACTGTAAATATTCTTATGTGGCATCATTCCAGATACCAGGAAAGGAAAACTCCAGTTGTGGGGGAGGGGTAGTACAAATTCCTCTTTATTGCTGATTGCTGATCAGCTGTGTGCTCAGAAGCATAGAAGTTTAATTAGATACTCTTTGCTGTTTTATCTCTTCTGTATACCCCTAGTTTTTATTCTGCTTTCTATAAATGTTTAATCTCCCATTTTCACCTTTCCTAGATGTTTGCCTCAATATTCTACAGTGATGAATCCCTGGGGATGTGACTTTAATAAAAATGATGACTTGTGCTGGAATATTGAAAGCCTTCATCCAGACAGTTCGAGGCCACCCCAATTGCATGTTTAGCAGTATGTCTTAACTCATATCCCAACTGGCGGTTTTCTTTCTGCTAACATTTTTTTCTCTGTTTCTGAGCCTTATATAGGTGAAAATTAATGAAAAGAGAGCAAAACTGTTAAGACAATAAGGCCATGTTAATAATCAACGTTGAGACAACCAAGCCTGTTTACAGGAGGGGCAAAAGTCAAGTTTTCCTCTGCCCTTCTTTATATGCAACTTCCCCCATTTTCCCAAGATGTGGCCTCTTCATGAGGTTCTACTTTGTTGTTTTTTGAGTTGTTACCACTCTGTTTCATATATTAGCATCTATATTCCTGATTTTAAAATTTGGACAGAATTTTTTTCTTTGAAAATTGAAGAGAAAGTGGCATCCTTGTAGCTTCTCTCATTTCTCCCCCATTTTGATAAACAACTACATAGACACACACGATACTGTTAAAGTTTATGTCACATTCTCTTCTATAACTATAATAACTATTACTATTATATAAATATGTATTATATTTATAGTGTTCTATAAATGCTATTCCCTACAGAACTGTTCTGTAGTGCGAGCAGCCATAGAGGAGGGTATATAATCCTATTTTACCAAATCCCTGGGGCTTAAAGGAGAATGACACAAATGTCAATATTCAAGGAATTCTCTTAATAAATTTCAGCCTTTTACTTATTCCACCTGATACTTGTGAGGTTTGGAGATATGAGAGACATGCCTTTTCTTTCTTGTATTTCTTTTTATTTGTTTATATAGTTTAATATAGTTATATATAACTAATATATATATATATAAAACTATATGTATGCTGAATGCTTTAATTTTTTTAAAGGTCTTTATTTGGCTTTCATTCTTAATGGATAATTTCATTGAATGTAAAAGTCTAGATTTAAAAATCATGTTGCCTTAGGAAGCATTATTCCATTTTCTATTCCTGGTATTGATTAGAAGACTTCGTGTCCACTAGATTAAATTCTTATAGGCAGGTTGTTTTACTTCTCTCTCTGGAAGATTTTAGGGTTTTCTTGGAGTTCTGGAATTTCATCAGTATGTGCCTTTTTTTTTTTTTCTTAAATTCATTCTGCTCAGCAATTGTTAGGACTGTTCAATCTGAAAACTGACTTTTTTTTTTCCACTTTGGAGAAGTTCTAATGTTTCTTTGCCTTTTTTTCCTACCTTCCATTTTCTCTTGTTCATCTGCAGCATTTTTTTCTTTTTGGATGAAGTTTTATCCTTATGTTCTAACTGTTGATACTCTTGACTTTTTAATAATTTCTATCTCTCGGTCTTGATGCTCTACATCCTGAGAGGCATTCTTAACTTTTGTCTTCTAGATCACTAGCTTAGTTTTTGTTACTCTGTCGTTTGATCTATTTTCAAATTTTTATTTGGTAATCAAATTTAATTTCCAGGAGCTCTTTTGTTGTTGTTTTCTTATTGCTCCTTTAAAAAGAGTGGTTTGTTCTTGTTTTGTGAATGCAGCACCATCTTTAATCTCTCCAAGGATATTAGTTAGAAGCATTTTTTCAAGTTTCTTATGTTCTGTAAGTTATCTTTTGTTCTCTAGCATTAGTTCTGGTTGTTGATTTTTGTCTTTCTCTCTTGGGAGCTGGCTTGGCTTCTCTCAGACTTGCATAGGCCTGTTTTCCTTTGAGTAGGAGGGCTAACTAAAACTGTCTAACGGGTGGGGGCAGCAGGGAAGCAGGCTGGAACCCCTCTGGTGGTAATGAAAGAGCTTTACTTGGTCAGCAAAGGACTTCAGTGTGTGTTCCTTCAGGATGAACTTCTTCGCACTTGCCCCTTCTGTGTCTGATGTGGGATCTTAGGGTGACCAGCAGGAGTTTTTGGCAGGCAGGCAGTCAGTGTTCTTTTGAGAGCACTTCTGGGGAGCTCTGGCTACTCTGGCAGAAGGACTGACTGTCTCAGCTATTACAAATGCACTTCTTTATTATGATGGTGATTGCCTAGCTCCAGATTGTTGTGTTCATTGTCTCAGGCTTGCAGTTTCTGTGGGGGTTCCCTGAAAAGGATTGTTCTTCTGTTGTTTTGAGCTATGGTTTCCCTTGCTCTGTTTTCTGTACCAGTCCAGTTGTATTTGTTTTGTATATTCCGGGTATTTCTTAAAATTTTTTTGCTGGTTCCCTTTTCTAGGTTTACCACAGAAATTTTTTCCCCTCCAGTTTTAGTTGGCACTTGGGTAAGAGGGAGGAGATGCATTTGCTTGCTCTGCTGTCTTGAATGAACTCTGTGGTCAGAAATATTAAACATAAATTAGGACTTTGAAATCTCAGCCTTGGGCTTACTCATATATTGGTATTTGGCATAAAAATTGCTGAATGAAGCTGTTTTAGAGAACTACATCTTACCTATCTTGCCAGGATTGGAACTGTCAACTATTGTTTTCTTTCTCCATAAGATTTCATAAAATGGAATATAGAATTGAGGGTCTTTATCCACTAAATCAAGAAATTCTGCTCAGAGACTACTCTAAGGCCTGAAAGAAAATTTAAGAAGGAGCTTCTGCCTATTTTAAGCAGTAGCAGCAGCAGCAACTGCTATAGTCTTAAACAAACAAAAAAAAAGTTAAAAATTTTTTTCTTTTGGGTAAACTAAATTTATTTTGGCTCATTTAGAACTGATTGCTGCCACCATTTCGTTGTTGACCACGTGCTATTTTTGTTCCCTGCAGCCTCCTGTTTGCTTATGTCTTTGGCATAAAGAAATAATATGGGTCTGTCACTTAATTGTCATTGACTTAGCCATGGAAAGCAACACAGCCCACTGCTGTGGGCTTTCTTAACTGTTCTCTTCAGGGACATTAAAAGGGCAAAGAACTTTAAAGTGTTTGTCTCAAATGCTTGTTTAGTCCATAGTAGTCTAATCCAAATATACGGATAATGTCCTTAAGTAAGCTTTGTGGAAGAATGAGACTATTGTTAACTCTACCTGTTGTACATTTTATCATGAGCTTATAAATGCCTATAACATTGGTTTCACTTGAACACAAACAGAAGTGTAGGTGATAAGAGACTTTTTAAAAAACAGTTGTTTAGCTTGCTTTATTTTTCTTAAAATTACAGCATTTAGATAAATGTTCCCTTAGTGAGTAAGAATGCTCAGTTATGCTATTATCAGAAATGTTTCTTTTTTAAGCAATTGGCATTAAAAACAAAGTTTGTCTTTTTGTCCTTTTCTTCCTTTGTCTTAAATGTAATGGAAATGTACCAGCTTCTGAAACTGGGCAATTTTACCTTGAATATGATTTGTGTGTTTATATACTTCTGCAAAGTAAATATTGACTGATCGTTATATTCTATAGTTACAGAAGGTTGATTGTCCTAAAATATGCAATCTGCAGACATGTATTTACAAACACTTCAGGGAGAGTACCTTTGACTATAAGGAATTCAGCAAGCCTATTTAGAAACGTTATGTGAATTTCTAAAATACAATTCTTTTAATCTTTGTAGTAGGAACTCTAATATATTTTTAAAATATATATAAACCTGATAAGAGAAACAAATTTGATAAGAAAGAATGTTTTCTTTTATTGGAGAATGCCTACAACCCATAATATAAGAATTTATATCTTAGTAGGAAGTGATTTTAAAATTTTTAGTACTATATTAATCTTAAATTATTTTATAGCATATAATTGAACTTATTATCTCTGAAAGGAGGTATTAACTATTAAGAGGTCCTGGATTTTAAATTATCAATCACCAATTTTTTGCCTAAACATGACAAAGTAGTTTCACTTCTTAAATACTTTACGATTCGTCAGGCCACTCAAAAGCTTTTTAATGTTAGAAAGTAAATTTTTTACACAATTCTTTAAAACCAGTAAATAACAAAATAGAAATAGGATTTACTGAAAGTATGTTACTAGCATGATATTATCTAAAACATGGCCTCTGAGTCATTAATTAACTAATACATCTCATCCATCCACATGACAGAAATTACTGGTAATCTGGTGTGTATCAGGTACTAGTCTAACACTGACTTTTAAAAATGATTTTCTTTAAATCATTCTGCTTTTAAAGTTATTTAATAATTACCAAATTTTGTATTTGTTTCTTGGAAGGAGTTAATTACCTTAAATGAAAATTTCTAAACTTTTGGGTAGATTTAATCTTCAGGCAAGAAGAGCCCCTGGCCATAGTGATATGGCATTGAGTTAAAGGTTCATAAAATAAATATAATGCTTATAATTTTTATGACAGAAATAAAGTTTAAGAGAAATTTTTTCTTTCTATAAATAAGAAATGTTGCCATTCTGAGATTTCTAAATATCTGACATTTCTAAATACCTTCATTGGTGATTAAAACTTACAAGAACAGTTTTAGTTCAATGTGAATAAATGGATTATTGATAATGTTACATATTTTCTCTACATGTATATATTTTATAGGTCTTGTTTTATGTAGATGGAACTTGCATGTATGTGAGAGTTTACCTTATTTCCAATTTTGTGATTTAGAGAATTGTGATCATTTTAAGATTAAGGTTTTTAATTATAAACACTGAAACCTGAAATATCAATATTAAGTCTCACTGCAACTTGCCTTTTGTTCTTTTACATGCACGATATTTTCGTGTTACCACTTCAGTCTGTTGAAAGTAGAGATTTATAGAGATTGAGTGAGGCAGTGTTTCTCATTTTTTATTTCTTATATTATTAGCTTTTCATTCCTGCATTTCATACTGACATCGGAGATTTTTAATCAAGTAGAGACAGAGAGAGGCCTTTTAGACTCAAGAACAGGGACAGCATTTTGATGACCAAGTTACTAACCCTCAGTTTTTTCTTCTCATTGATCTCTTTCCTTTCCTGTTCAGTTAAACAGGACAGGGGCAATTTCCAAATAGATATATGAAGTACAGGAATATCTAGGTTGGACTTTACAGCTGGACATGGCTAATAATCCATTTACGAGCAACTCTATTGGATGCTCCTTTATTTTGTAGAATTCTGGAGTTCTAAGGGACTTTGGTAGTATCTGATACAGAGAGGAAGAAAGTCTGATGGGGTTAAATGAGTTGATAAAAGTCATAGATAACTCACACAGTAGATTGCTGGACATCACACCCACAGTAGACTTGGCATGTACACCACTTAGTTTCCCAGAAACCAGATAGCGGTTGGCACAGGCGGAAGTATAACACCTCTTTCCTCCCCAAACTTGGTGAGTTAGTCAGAACTGGACCACGTAGGGCCTTTTATACCACATTAAGAATTTAGTATGTATCTTATGAGCAATGAGAAGTCTTGAAGCAAAGGATTTAAGCAGAGGGTGATAGGATCAAATTTATATTTTTGAAAGATCAGTCTGTCCTCACTTGAGGGAATGATTGGGTGGAAATATGTGCGATTAGACGAGTATTGATAAGTTGGGGTGCTGTTGCAGAAGTCTAGCGTGGTTCGGGGCAATGGAGACAAATGTAGAAAAATGGATAGGCTTAGGGGATATATAAAACAGTGGTTGAGGGAAGAAAGGAGTCCTGTGATGCCTTGGTTTCTAACTTGAAGGGCCCATTAAATGGTAGTGCCATTTTCTGAGAGGTCCAGCTTGTGGGGTGGAAGATCATGAATTGTGGTTTAGACACTTTATGTTTAGGAGTCTATGAACAGTTAGTTGCATATGTGAAACCAGAGCTCAGAAGAGAGGTGAGAGCTAGAGATGTAAATTTAATTAGGGCCGTGGCTGTGAGTGAGATTCCGTAGGGAAAGAATTTAGACTGACTAGAGGCAGAATATGGCATAGAGAGGAACAAGTACACTAATTTTCACAGGGTGGGTATCTAAAAGGATGGAGTAAATCTGGCTGTGGTATAGCGCTCTTCCTTCTCTTACCACATTCAGTATAAGCAACAAATTGTCAGGTAGAGAGAGTATGATTTGGACAGGATTGTACAAAGAATGTAACATTTCCAGTTCATGAGGTTTTGCCTATATTCTACTAAACTTTGACCTGTGTTGTTTGTGACATAGTTAAGATCATATTCTGTCTTATAAAAATTATAGATTTTTAAAAATAAATTCCATGAAATCTGTACATCCTAGAGCCTTTAGGAACCTCCAACTACCTAGCTGATATCTTCTTTACTTGGATGTCGCAGTTTCTCAAACTTAACATGTTGAAAGTCAACTCCAACCTTCCCCTCAAATCTCCTCTTTCTCTAGTCTTTTCTGTCAAGCCTGAAAGCTCAGAACCACTTTAATTCTTATTCCTCCCTAACACCCCCCTACCACCACCAAATCCGCACCCCAGTGTGTTCCGTTCTACCTCCAGAATGTATCTCCAACCTGTCTGCTATGCTCTGTCTCCACTGCCATCGCTCTGGTCCACACAATTGCCAAGGTACTTTCCTAACTTTTCTCCCTGCTTCCCTTCTTGCCGCCCTCTCTCCACACAGTTATTTAGGTATTTTCTTAAAGGAAAACTAAATCATTTTGTTCCCTTGCTCAAAACCCTTATATGATTTCCTTTGGTACTTAAGATGAAATTCAAAATCTTTTTCTTGGTTTACAAACCCCAGCACATGCTGATTCTTGTCAGACCTACCAGCTTCATTTACTCTTCACTGGTGCCGGTCCCTGCCCTGAATGCCCCAGTCCCAACCCTTCACTTGGCTGACTCGACTTGTCCTTCAGATGTCAGCTTAAATGCCAAATTTCAAAGAGGACTTTGCTGAGCCTCTCTTTAGAGCTGATCCTAAATGACAGAAGGAGCAGCCAGTGCAAAGCCTGAGGCTGAGATGACTGTGAATTAAAATCACAGCTGCCTTCAAAACCACAAGACTCAACTTGCCAAAGCTTTTGGACAAGAGGGTCTGTACACAGAGCCAAATAATTCAAAGATCTTAAATGAGGCATGCTTTGCAAGAAGCACAGCTCTACGAGTTATTGACTCATTTAGATTTCTAGGCAGACTTCTAAAGTATTTGTGATGCCGTTGGCTTGGCTTAACAATGGATTTATTAGGGCTCAGTGACTCTAGCACATAGGGTGCCCCATACCTGGTTTCCTCTTGGAGAGGAGGCATCTTAGAGTACAAAAAGTATAAATTTCAAGGTCAGTGAAACATGAGCCCAAATATCAGCTCTCCACATATTAGCTGTCAAACTTGGACAACATATTTATTTGCTCTGAGCCAGTCTCCTACCTGGCAGGCTGCGGTGGAGATTAAATGACATAATGTTTGTAAGGCACCTAGTACAAAGTGAATACCTAAAAATGGTTCTGATCGTCATTTGCTTACAATATTTGTCCTTAGGACAAAGTTATCAAATTATCAAATTTTAAGACTGCTTTACATCAACTTAGAAACTATGTAGTATATGATACATGCAAACTTCTGGAAAGAAACAGTTGATAAACATGTTGACCAGAATTCCTTGATGGCTTCTCATGAAAGTAGAAAGAGAAAAATGATTGTGTCTGAGGCAAAGGTAAATATTATAGAGAACATAGTTTCCTTTAGTTTTTATTTGATCTTTTTATGCTCTCTGAAGACATAGTCTCAAAGAATATAGAAAACTTCAGAAGCAGAATAGAAGCACCGGCATTGACACGTGGAGACCTTTACGACTTTCCGTTTACCCAGGGATTGTTTTTAAAGCCCTGGATAACAATATCAAGAGTGGAATTGGGAGGCAGCCTTCCTTGTTGAAGACCTAGAGTAAAATCTTAGGTCAGGGTAACCCCGCACAGGTAAATGTTAATTTGGCACATGAGAGAAAAGGAGTGTGTTCCTATTTCATTTCTTCTGTCAAATGTTTTACATTTTAATCCTGCGTAGGTTTTGGATTAAAAACTTGTTACATTCATCATCATACTGCAAGAGATTTTTAGACTCAAGCAGGAGCAGATTTATGTAGCTCTTCTCTCGCTTGGGTGGAGCAATGGTACATTTTTTATTACTTGCATAAAGAATTGGTGAAAAGCACCAAATATAAAGATAAGTGTTTGCTTTTGTTTATTGTTTTTATTTTCTCCTTCCCTTTTTTCTAGGATTATGACAGTTTTTTTGAATCAAAGGAAAGCAACACAGTCTTTTCATTCCTTGGCCTGAAACCACGGTTGGCGTCAACGGTAGGTAAATCTTATCTTATTCTTGTTTTAGAATTCATCTTTTTTTAGTTGTTCTTAGAGACTGAGATTCAAGGTGTTAGAGGAATTCATATGTAGTCTCCTAAATTTTTAGTTTTCACTTCCTCAAGTGCATTAATTAGTGGTAAAACACACAAAGGAGCTTAGGTTTTTTTTTCTTTCCAGGTTTTAATTGTTGCTAGAAATTAGAATGTTAGTTTATTTATAATTTATACCCCATACCCCAGAAGAGTTTAAGGCAGCAAAAAGTAGTAGGTGCTTTTTAATATTTTAAATTGAAAATTTACATTACATTTTTTGAAATAGCAGACTCAAAGCCATATTTTAAAGGTATTTTAAACTTATTTTCATTGGAGAGATGATCTACAATAACAAATGGTCAACCTTCAAAAAAATGCTGCAATTCCTAAATATTTTTGAAGCCACTTTGTTAAGTCATATGTCTTTTGGAAAATGTAGAGGACTCAATATTTTCTCATGTTTAGACCTAGAATGATGTATATTGTCACAACTTTATTAAGCACATGGATTCATGTTCTAAATAAGAAAAAGCATTTCTTTATTAGGTAAGGCAATGTTTTGATTGTTGTTTTCCCTTTTAAAAAACACTATTTTTTTTCTGATTATGGTAGTAGCCTAGGCTCATTGAGAAAAATTGGGAAAATGCAAAAAAGTATAAAGTAGAAAATAGAAATCATTACCCAGAGCTAACCACATTGACAGTTTTGTGTATTTCCTTACAGTCTTTATGTACATAGTAATTGAGGTTTTTACTGTATTTCAAATTGAGACTGAATTCTAAAGTGTCTATTTTTAACACAATTGAAATGGAAAGTGCATTACTTCAAACTTTGATGTCTATAAGTAATAGGTCTTTCCAGGCTAGCCAGGATTGTACCATCTCTGGAACACCTGTGGGAGGAAGGCAGGGACCATTGGTAACATAAATTATACACCAGCACTTGCAGTGCATAGCCAGTGTGAAACCTTGCTTTGTTTTTACATCAGTAAGTCCACAGATGGTTGTGGGTGGTTTTCTTGCACATGTTTTAAGCAGAGGCAAAACCCACACATATAGTATTTAAAGGTTCTTAAAAGTATTTTTATAAAGAGGGAACATTTGAATACTTGTTAGGAAAATTAAAGTATTTTTATAACATGTTTTATCCAACGATATTAAACAATCCAGGTTTATCTTCAGAGAATTGTAAAAAACTGGGATAAGGGTAATCTAATGAATGCATAAATCCAGCGGGCATCGTTGTGTACAAACCTTTAAAAAAATATCGTGTGTTCCCAATTTCCCCAAAGATGTGGATTCCTTAGAGACTCTGTGGCTGACTTTCTTTATTCTTTAAAAAAATTATTTTCTCAAAAATGTCTCAGGAAATCTATGATCTATAAAATATACACTCTCACATGGCTCTGGTCATAGTATTAAAGTTGGTCTTGGTGCTGTTGAAGGTGACTTGATTTCAGTAGACCATCCCAAAGGCAGTGAGGGCCCTGGACATCCCCACCTATTCAGCCCACCATTTTCAAGCACCTGAATCAGCTGTACCTGGGCAGGAGCACCTGAGACCAGAGCGGATGTCCATGTGCAGGGTCTGTGTCGCTCTCTCTCATGAACCATGAAAGGGGGGCTCCAAAGGTTAAGAGCAACTCATACATCATCTTTGTATGAGAGAAGTGAAAATATCTTTAAGAACAATTTAGCATTTTCCCCCTTTCTAGCCATTTATTTTTTACCTTGCTAGTGGTTCCTCTCACAGGTTAAGGCTTTGACAGGGTGTTCACAGATTTAATGTACTAACAGATGAAAGCCCCCCTTTCTCTTCTCCTTTCCCACACTCTGCAGTGCACACACATCACAGATAGTGCTAGAAAGCCTATCAGGAAACATGTAACGACACCATTAGCATTTATAATTGCTCTAACACAGTAGGGAAAGAACATTCACGGGCCCAACAGGCACAGGGGCAGTGTAGACTCTGATTGGGCTGCTCTCAAAGGTGGACAGGGCAAAGGAAGGTCAGACGTCATCAAATGGTGGCCTGCAGGCCACATTGGCTCTGCATATGTTGCTTGTCCTGAACAGAATTTCAAAAGAATATAAATGTTGTTAATATCTAAAATACAGATCTCCTGCTTTTCCTGAGAAGTTGGAAGGTATGGAAAGCCCAGGTGGTAAGAAGGGGGTTCACGGGGGGTACTCACTTTCCCCTGTGGCTGGCTGCAGCCAGCTGTGGCTGGCCCCTCATGGTACCTACCTAACCCTAAGAAAAGGAGCCCTTCTCACTAATAATTTTCAGGTAGAAAACCATCAAGTTTATTATTTTAATAGACCCCGAGTAGGGCCTATAATAGAAGATTCTGCTTTCAGATCCCCACTGTTCAGAGGTGCTATTCAAAATATGTAACAACTGGTAAACTTTGAGCAGTGACTGGCCAGAGCCAGAGCAGAGGGGGCCCCTGTTCCAGGTGACAACCATTTATCAGTTGAATCATGGGGTGGAGGGGCAGGTGGCACTCTGGGGATTTGGGCAGTGACTCTTTGCTAACAGATATGGCCATACCAGTGCTGTTCTTCACCTTGGGTCACCATTAACCAGCACCTCCACAGGCCCCATGAGCAAGGTAACCCCCACCCACCCAGCCATGCACTGGTGGAATAGTGCCTCTAAAATGACTCTCAGTAGGTTATTGTAAACATGCAGCTTCCACTTTTATATTTGGCAGGTCAGGTAGGTGTGACTTAAATCTGGGCTCTGATGCTGAAACCCAGGATTTGCTGTTGTCAATTACATGGGGGTGATTTATTATGATTTCCAATATGTCTGTTTCTGACATTAAAAAAACCCTGACAAGATTGAATTTTCTTTTCAATATAATGCAATAACTGGTACCTGGTGTTGTTGTTGTTTTTTTTTTTTTTTTAAATAAATAGGCAGAACCTTAGAAAGGAAAAATGGAAGATGATGGAGATGCATTTTGGAGCACCCCCCTGGTACTCAGCACACGCCTGCTTACCTAATGCATCACTGTGACAAAAGCCACATGCATCATCAGTAACTTTGCTTGCCACGGAAAAGGTGTTTTTGGAAGATGTGGGTATAATGGGAATTGCATGATTGCTTTAAACCAAATCAGGTGGTGGATTTTTCTTACTTTTTTCAGATTTGCCTGCAGTTGCCTCACTCACCTGGAAATATTATCACCTGTTACAGGTGTGCTTCCTTAATGAGTGAACGATAAGTGGGTAGCACCATCAGAGAGAAAATGTTGGATCTGCCCTAGGTTATAGTAGATGCCAGAATTATATAAACCCGCTTCTCTTTAAGCTGCCTGGATTGCATCCTTGAGATTAGTCTGCCAGGTTATTAGAGTCTTTGAATCAGAAAGAAAAAAAACAATGCTGGTTGACATTGAAGATATTTGCTGTAGAATCACAAACGTCACTGTTCTAGTGCTTGGTAATAACCTGTCAAAAAATTTAGATGTTCTAGACTCATTTTTGTGGTGGAAATTCTTACCCCCATAAATCCTCCAAGCTCCTACAGATGTCTCCAGAAATCCCTGTTGCAACATCTAGTGATCCAAACTAAGTTACAGGGATGAAAGTAATTGCTATTTTGGAAAATATATGCTTCTTTATCTCTTACAAGGGGAAAAGTTTCACCTAAATACGTAAGACTCCTTGAAAGATATATTTTAAGAGGTGCAGCAATTAGATAGTAAATTTATAGGAAAACTGTCTGACTAGTATCTGAAGGCATATTCAGCCATAGCAGTTTATTTATACATAAGTAGACATATATATTTAAATGCAGCTCCCCTAACAGCTGCTTATTCTATTTTGTGAAGGGATTATATTTTTTGAGAAAGGAAGATCTCAATTAGATATATTTTGTGACCCCTTGACAAGGCATATTAAAAGGTACCAATATTGCTGTATAATTTAATTTTTTTCTTATATTACTTTTCATTGTTCCTATAACTTTACTTGCTCATATTTCTGGCCAAAGCACAGTCTCAGATTTTTCAGAGTAGTACAGATACATGTTCTCATCCATATGTGAGTACAAGTGTGTTTCCAGAGCAACATATATGAGAAAGACGCCGTCTAGAAAGTAACTCAGAACTGTGCTTGGCAAGTAAAATCTCTACTCCTGTTGGAGTGGAGGCTGATAAACACTGAAGATGTCTACTTCATTAGGGTCGAGGCTACTTTTCTGCATCCTTGTCCCTATAACAGGGATACTTCATATTTTAGAGTTTTTAATTGTCAAACATGGGAACAGCCTTGAATAGGATAAACTCTCAGAGTGCATCCTGATTCTGGACCTTTCATTATGATTCTGAGCAGGAAATTTGTAAGACATAGAAAGTGCAGAAGAATTAAAGCTCTCTCACATCTACCACCCCCCAGCCCCTGCCACCAGCCCCTGCCACCAGCCCCTCCAGCCCCATGCCTTGCTATATGTGGACTATAAAGAACTTGCCAAATGCTAAAGCTGAAGTCCCAGTCTGAGATTTGCAGTCCAGGACTACAACCAGAAGAAAAGCGTGACAGATTTCTACTTAACTGGAACAGACGCATGATCCACAATTTTCTCTCCAAGGAAAGCTGTTGTTTAATATGGATACTACTGGCTAGTTGGCATTAAATAAGATCCAGGTCAAATTCCATTTGATAAATCCCAGGGACTATTCAGGAATTCTTTTTTTTTTTGAACTGGATATTGTGTTTGAGTATGTGAGTCTTCTGATAAGACTTAGAATTTCTTTTTAAGATATAGCAATTTTAAAAATTGTCATGTTATAATTACCCAACTTATTAAATACATTTAGTCTATTCTTGCCAGTGAGCTCCAAGAACCAACTTGGTAAGGTTGAGGCTTTGTAAGTTAAATTCTGGATTATAGGATCAATACCATATTTGCTGGACAAAGCAAGCTGTCCAGATTTGCTTGTCTTACAACTTTTGAATTCACCATAGTATATCTAGTATGGTTATATTAAACAGACTAGATGGATGGTAGTGCTAAATTACTGCTGCAGTTATACACTATCTCCCCACCCTGAATTTTTTTTTTTTTTTTTGATCAACAGAGAAGTACAATAGACCAGCCTTGGGCAGTACTGTACTTGTTGTGAGTGAGCTAGCAGCACAGCATGTGGCATTTATACAGTACCCAGGCTCCACAGAGTGCCCAGGTATTGCCCTCTGGGATCACACTGTGTTCAGAGAATATCATGTCCTTGCTTGTACCCTTTTACCAGCTGAATTCCAAATACGTAATAATGATTTTCTTTTTCCCTTTTTTAACTAGCTGCCTTTAGATTTTGATAATCACAGTCTTAAAAACCCAGGAAAGAAGTTGATGGGAATTGTAGGCACAGATTTAATATCAAGGGCATTTCAAGACAGAATTTTTATTTCCTATAGTAGGCTTGTTGGGACAAAGGAAATGTGCTGCTAAAAATCAAATTATGCCATTGTAAAATTATATAAGAGTGCCATCCTGCTAGACGTATATAGACCAGAAGTAAATTTAGTTGGGAAAAACCTTGTTTTTCCAAATTCTGGTATTTTATTAAAATCAAAGAAGAAAAAAGGAAGATTTTTTTCCCCTCAGACTCTAATATATTTTTAGATTTGTTTCTCTTTTATAGATTAAATTCAGCACTCCCACAGAGATGTTTTTATATTATATGAATTTAATAATGAACTAAACTTATTTTTGTCTTCTGTTATTGAAAGGTACCAAAGCCTCTTTCTGTTTTGTTTTTGTTTTGTTTGTTTGATTTTATTATGGGGTTTTGCTTTTTCTGGAAATACTTTTCATTTAACAGCTTTTCTTAAGTGTCAAGGCTCCTCGTTGATCTGTATAATTATTGTTTTTAGATTTCAATTTGTATGTTTGTCTCTAAAGGAATTGGTGAAATCTCAGATTTTATATTCAGCATTAAAGGGGAATAAATTCAAGAAAACATATCCTGAAAATGGAGTTTTTGTTCCCTACCATTTCTCACACTATTAAAAATTTTAGTTCTGTGTTTGGCCGTATCCTTTCTCGTTAGTGGGGAGGCTGTGTTTCTACTCCCATCCATGAACCCCATGTATGAAAGCTGCACATTCAGTTGTAATAATACAGACAGATCGTGTGACCATTCAAGGAGCCAGGCATGGGTCCTTCACAGTTAATGTTGGGAGGAGACCACAGAATCCTCTCAGATAGTGATCAGGACTGAGGACAGAGTTAAATCACTCAGTCCCTGGGTGGATTCAAATGGTGACTTTGTGGCCTCCTGAGTACACTGAAGCTACGGGCTGGTGGATATGTTCCCCTAACTGGCTGCAGAAAACAAGGACAGAGTGGCCACGACCCCTATGAACAGGGCCCTCTTTGGGGCAGCCACCTCTGAAAGCAGAAGAAAACAAGTCAGTGTTGGAGGCTGATCTCATCACTGAACTATTTCAAACGTTAAACACCAGGGCAGAAGGAGGGTGGAGGAAGGGATCAAAGGGAACAGGCTGTACGTTTGCAGGAATGTGCGAAACCGTGAAACCAAATAAGCAAAATGATCACCACCCACTTGTGACCCAAATTCCCATATTTTCCTAGTTCTTCTAGAAATGCTGATCAAGTTAGTTTGTTCATCCTTTCCATCAGCATGGCTTGAGCCCCTGGAATGTGATGGATACTGTCTGAGCAGGATAATAATCTGTACCTTCAAGGATGAGGGAAACAGAAACAGAAGTAGCACTTATAGCCAGTGGTAAATGATAGAGTTGAGGTAAGTTAATAGCACTCCAGGCTGCGGTTCATCATCTGAAACATTACATGTCATGTTTTTCTTTGTTACATCCATCCTAGTTTTTTAAAATTTCATATATGCAATGGAATATATATATATGCATATACACGTATAATATTAATATATATGTTAAAGTATAAAAACTAATAATAATAATAATAATAAAAAACCCTGTGTGCCTGCCACCCACCTTATTGCCTTTCCTTTGAGGCACTGTGTGTGTGCTTTTTCCTGAACCCCTCTCTCCCCCTGTGTGATAGAAGAAGCCCCTGTACTGAACTTTGTGTGGACTATAGCCTTCCTGTCCTTTATTGTTTTACCTTCATGTATGCATCCTTAAAGAATAATAAATGGAATTAAACTGGATGTATTCTGTCACTTCCTTTTTATGTTCATTGCAATGGGAGTTTTTTTCACTGCTAAATACTATTCCATTATATGATACTATCACAGTTTCTCTCTTCCAATTGCTGGTTGTTGAACTGCATCTCTGATTGAAAAAGAAAATGGAAATGTAGCTGTGAATATTCTTTTATGTGACTTCTGGTGTATAAAAGAATGAACGTATAACTTGAATAGAACTGCTGAGTTATACAATAAAAACACATCATAACTTTACTAGATAAGGCCAAATTGCTTTCCAAAGTAATGGTCCTAGCTTATGCTCCCACCAGTATGCTAGAATTTTCAGGACTCTAGATCTTCACCAGTGTTTGGCATTGTCAGAGTCAAATTTTTGCCAAGCTGGGAAGTGTAAAATGGTATCTCGTGGTTTCATTTTGCATATTTTTGATTATTAGTAAGTTGAACTTGTTTTATGATGGTAATTTCTATTTCTTCTTCTTGGAAACCTCTCTTCATTTCTTTTTACTTTTTTTCCTATTGAGTTGTGTTTTTAATTCTTAATTTTTAAAGTTTCTTTTTACTTACCTTTTATTGGTCAATACTTAATTTTTTTTTTTTTTTTTTGGAGACAGGTTCTCACTCTATTGCCCAGGGTAAAGTGCAGTGGTGTCATCACGGCTCACTGCAACCTCAAATGCCTGGGCTCAAGTGATCCTCCTGCCTCAGCCTCCCGAGTAGCTGGGACTATAGGCGCGTGCTACCACGCCTGGCTGATTTTTCTATTTTTTGTAGAGAAGGGATTCTCACTCTTGCTCAGCCTGGTCTCAAACTTCTGGCCTCAAGTGATCCTCTGGCCTCAGCTCCCAAAGTGCTAGGATTACAGGCATGAGCCACTGCACCCAGCCAACACTTATTTATTAAAGTGAAGAGAAACTAGATTTACAGTAGAAAAATCTGAAGCTATTTCCAGAAGATAAAAAGCATGTGATTCTTCATTCTATTTGGAGAAAATAAAGTTAAGTACATATATGATGTATTTTTCTTGTGTGCTGATTTTCAGCTTGTCAGCATATCAGCCAAGAGATACTTTGGGAACTTCTTTGTGCTCTAGAAGGGGTCCTTCTTTGAAGGTATTTTAAGGCTCATCAATTCCAGTTATTTCATAAGAAATTAATGTCATTAATGTTATGATTTAGTTTTCTGCTGACAGAATTTCACCAACAAGACATCTTTATATAGACTGCACATTTTCTTAGTATGCCAACATGTAATGGGCTTATAGCAATAGCCAAAATGATGTTATTATACTTGAAACAACATTAACAAATTATTTAAGTCATAGAAGATTATATTGAATCTCCACCTAGGTAAATAATCCTTAAGCTGAGTGATCTAGATCGGCATCATGCTGAATATAAGTCAGTGTATTGTGGTGGCACCATGTTTACATGTGTTTACCAATTGGTAGGTAGATGAACAAGAAACTAGAATGCAGACTTGTCTTCTGAGGCTCCGGCTAACTCAGGGGACAGCATTTTTAATAGACTGAGGACCCTGGTATTTGAAAGCATATTAAATAAAAACTTAGTATTGCTTATAATGAACAGAACAAAGATTTAGAACTTTTTATGGAACAGCACTGCACACTTTGGTAATATACATCATTTTTGGCCTTATAATAATAAAATTTGTTATAACCAAACTTCCCACTGCAAAAGGTCTAGTGCAAGTATTTATCACCACTAATGTTACAGAAATAAAAGCTCTGTAGTATAGAACAATACTATCCAGTATGGTACCAACAAACTACATAGAGCTATCGAGCACTTGAAATGTGCCTAGTTGAATTTGTGATGTGAGTGTAGATATATTCCAGATTTTTAAGACTTAGTGTGGGAAAAAAGTTAAATATCTCAATAATTTTTATGTTGATTATACATTGAAATAATAATTTAGATGTATTGGGTTAAATTAAATATTAAAATCAATTTCACCTTTTTCCTTTTTATTAATGTGGCCACTAGAGAATTTAAAATTACATATATGGCTTGCATTATATTTCTTCTGGACAGTGGTGTACAGACCTCTTCTGTACAAACCTCTTTACCTGAATTTGCAATAGACAAATACCTTTAAAAGGTTTTTTGGGTTTTGACAAAATATCACCTTTCTTCATTTTTAATACTGAAAGGAAATGTGAACATCTTAGGAACATAATTTTCTAATGTTGCTGCCAAGATAAATGCTTTCCTCATTTTGCTTTTTTGTCCCTCTAGCTTGAAGCATTTTTTGCAGTGAAAGAAGAAGTTCTTTTTTTTCCTGGAATAACGGAATAATGTTTGTGTGTTGTCATAATATGTGACATCTCTCTGTGTCCAATCTCCTGTTACTATATCATCTTATAAAGTTGATGTCTGCTGTTGAATTTGTCTGTATCTGTAAATTAATTCACAGTGGTATTTTTGTATTTTTCCTTTTTTAAAAATAAATTTTATTGTGTATATTTAAGGTATACAACATGTTATAAAATACATATTATATCTATATTTAATAGTAAAGTAGTTACTATAGTGGAACAAATTAACATACCCATCATCTCACATAGTTGCCCATGTCCCCCTACCCCCCACAAGAGCAGCTATAATCTACTTCTTTAGCAAAAATCCTGAATACAATACACTATTATTTTTTTATTTCCAGATATTAAGGGGGTACAAATGTTTTTGTTACATGGATAGTTTTGTAATGCTGGAGTCAGGGCTATAAGTGTGCCCATCACCCAAATAGTGTTCATTGTACCCATTAGGTAGGTTTTTGCTTGTCCCCTCCTCCCCCACTTGATTTCCAATGACTTATTTACTTCCCTCTGTGCATATGTGCCCATAGGTTAGTTCCAATTTATTAGAGAGTACATGTGGTGTTTGTTTTTCCACTGTGAGATACTTCACATAAGATAATGGCCTCCAGTTCCATCCAAATTGCTGCAAAAGGCATTAATTCATCCTTTTTTATGAGTAGTACTCCATGGTATACATATACCACAGTTTGTTAATCAACGATACACTATTAACTATAATCCTCATGTTGTACCTTAGATCTTTTAACTTATTCATTCTACATATTTGTTACTTTGTATCCTTTGACCTACATCTCTCCATTTCCTCCCTGCTACCCTGACCCCAGTAACCACTGTTTTATGATATTATCTATATATTTGACTTTTTTTTTTTCTTCTACATATGAGTGAGACTATGTGATTTTATTTTTTCCCCCTGTGTCTGGCTTATATTCCTTAGTCTAATGTCCTCCAGGTCCACTCGTGGCAAATGGCAAGATCTCCTCCTTTTTTTAAGGCTGAATAATATTTCATTGCATACACATACACACACCCCCCCCATAGTTTCTTTATCAGTAATGGGCAATATCTCTCTCTGTGTCCAGTCTCTTGTTACTATATCATCTTATAAAGTTGATATCTCCTGTTGTGTTGGTCTGTATCTGTGAACTGAGTCATAGTTACATTTTTGTATTTTTTCTTTTTTTAAAAACGGGAATTTAATGAACAACACCGATACCACCTATAATCTGCAAAACAGTGATGAATATTAATGGGATTTAGTCCTAGGTTTTCTAAAATGTTAATTCTCTATATCTGTAAAACTCAGTTGAGCTCATATGAATATATGGGTAATCTGCATTTAAACAGTTTCCCTTTGGTCTCATTGCCAAAGATTAAAACAGAACGTGTGAATGTTAAGGGAAATTTTTTCCTTTCCCTACCCACGGTTTTTAACCATTTTCTTTCTGCTCTTCTGTTAGCAAAATAATATTTGGGAAAAACCTGTATTATTTTTGTCATTAAATAATTGATGGTAACTGTACTCATTAATGGAGGAAATTTTTCTGTTATTTTGTTTGGGATCCTTCCCTGAAATAAGAGAGTGATTGTATTGTAGTCCGTTCAAGCTCAAGAGGTGCCAACCGTCTGTGTTTCATGTAGCTACTTCATGTGTTGCTTTGAGTCTCATTATTTGTCATTTTAATAAATTACCACACCTACGTAGGATTTAGCTTTTGGGGATGGGTAAAACAACCTGTCCCAGATAAACACAAACAAACGTTGTTCATGCTAACTTGATTTAGTTTATTGATATTATTATTCCATTTGTTTGGGTGCTCATTTTTTTTCCGTGTCAATCTATCTCATGTCATGTACTGATAACATCACTAGGTTGAAATGCAGATTCTGGGCTCTGGGACAGCCCCCAGCTCGGCTCCAAGACTGACTGTGAGCTCAACAGCTAGGCTAATCGACCAGCGATTTGGCATTGACTCTGTTACCCAGACGTATTCTTTCCTCTCTCTCTCTTCCTGTCCGTAGTGGTAAGCCACTTTCAAACAATCTGCTCCCAGCCAACTAGTATGAGTAACAGAAGTGATGACAGCAGCACTGTTACTCCCCAGACTGGGAACTACAATAAATGATTCTGGCTGCAGCCTCCCTTACTGTACTACTTTACGTGCTTAATAAGTATTTATCATTATACTGTATCCTAATCACAAATGATGAACTGAATACTGACAGGCTTTCCATCCTAGTCATAGGTGGCTGTGTAAACAGAATTTTAGCAGTTACAGATTTAGCAGGTAAAATGACTCCAGCGTTCAGACTTGTGGACGGCTTCTGAACCACAGCAGCAGGAAGCCCCTTTCCCGTCATTGACTTATTGAGGGCACCAGGCTGCCTCCAAGAGAAATCATTCCAGAGTGACCCAATTCTCTAGGGGCAACTTTACAGCATCCCAAAACATGTAAACAGCCATATCTGCAGTAAGGACAGGCAGAGGTACTGCTGGAATCAGAAAGATGCGGTCAAAATGACAATTGATAAAGGAATTTGGGTGTGGTTGTGTGCACCTCAAAAGACAGCTGTCTCCCTGAAAGCTGCTTCATTTTAGCAGAGCATGGATTTTAGGTGTTGGTGAAGATCTATTTTCTACAATATTTTTATCATCACTGAAAACTGCTTATTAGTCACCCTCATGCAAATGGCTCTTTATTGGGTAGTAGTTTCAATATATTTTTATCATTTACATTCTAATTTTTTGCTGATTGGAATAGCATCCTTTGCATGACTTATGGTGAAGAAAAGAGTCATCAAATAAACCGTCTAGCCAAAGCCTGAGAACTCTGTGCTAGTAAGTCATATTTTTTTCTTTGTACGTTGGCTTGTATCTTTTACCTGGTGAACATCTGAGAAAGGAATAAGTCTTTTCTTATTTCAGTAAGGGCATAATCACCAACTTTGTTGATAGCGAGCATTTATGTTTGCATGATACTGTTGAAGAAAGCGTGGCACTCTTTGTAACTTACCTGTCACCATAAATGTTTACTGTTTAGTATCACAGAAGCTGCTATTTTGGTGTTTTTTAAATTTTATACTATTTAATTTGGGTCAGCTTTGTACTAAGAGAGCAATTACTTGTATGTCCTCTTTTTACTTGTATATGATACATTTGTCGTGTAAAAGCTGACTCTACAATCAAATGAAATGCATGATTTATTAGTATGTGTTCAATAGTCTATTTGATAATTAAATATATGGCCATGTACTGGAAAGTCTAGTTTTTCCTTATTGTATCACTAGAACTTTGATTCCTTATGGAATTAGTCATGTTCATTAAGAGTAAAAGGATTATCAGTGTTTTGTGAAGAATAGGTAATTTAACACATTGACTGCCACACTAGAAAAAAAAATTCCTTGGGGCCACCATGTTCTATTACATAAATAAAATAAAAACTTCGAAAACAAGTCTAATTTAATGAAAATTTTGTTATTTTTTATTGTTTTCTGTGCGTGAGTTATATGCAACTTGAAAAATAGTTCACACAGCTTCCAAGGTGAAGAAGAGACCTGTGAATTACATATGCTTCCCTAGGCCTCAGGCTCAAAACTAGCGTGAGTTAAATACAACTCACATGGCAGTTAACATGTTAGGTGAACATTTGCATTACAGGCAATACCGATGCCTTGCCGTCAAGCATCCACACCTTCATGAGGGAAGCAAGCAACTCAGTTATTAACCAAGCTGATGAGTGGTTCGTCACAAATATAAATGTTACAGGAAGATGTAAAGCTGGGACTATAATGTGGGCTTCTAGTCATTCTTATTTTGTGATTCTGTACTCAGTTTCATAAACCTGTTGAAATTTAATTTCAAGGAAAAAGCATGGTGACGCTGAAGTACATAATTAAAGCTTGTAAAAATGACTCCTGGGTGTGGTGGTGTACCACCTCTAGTCCCAACTACTCGGGAGGCTGAGGTGGTAGGATTACTTGAGCCCAAGAGTTTGAGACCAGCCAGGACAACTTAGCGAGACCGTGTCTGGAAAAAAACAAAAACAAAAACAAAAAACACAAAAAATGACTCCTCATGTAATCAGTTATTCAGATGTTATTCACTAACCTATTTTTAGAGCATTGGTTTTAGTATAGCCCTAGAATTTCTCTTTAATTCCAAATCGATAAATACAAAGGACCCAACAATTTTATAAAGGACATAGCTATTGGCTCTCTTTTTATTTTTAATTTATTCCTGTGGCAAATAGAAAATTGAAAACATTCTCTGTAGCTTCTGACATATTCATTCACCCTAAAAGATCTTACTTATAATGGAGGACAAAGCAGAAGGTGATTAGGAAATGGTAGGTGCCAGATCCAATTAAATCCAGTGATTCTGTGCATCCTCCGTGTCTCAGTCCATGGTGGCTAGTGATTAAGTGGGTGGATAGTAGGTGGATAGATGATCCTGCCAGATATCCTTCCTTTATTAGCTTTAAGCAAGGCTGAAGTAAAAGAAAATTAATTTTACTGAGAAAGTAATTGGCTTCAAAAGATGGCTTGTCCAGGACATGCCCTTTGTTCCTTACAGTGCTTCTCTCGGCTTGGTGCTTTAACCCTTGGTTAGCCCCTGTTTTCTGCTGATTTTCTCATCAAGTCCTGTGTACTAAGTCAGAGTACCAGTACCATTCTGGACATTGTTGGGAGTATAAAAGTACTTTCCAGTGTGGCTCTGTCATATTAGGAGCTTATGAAGTAGTGTTGATGTCATTGCAGTGTGGTCAAGCCCATCTGTAGAAAAGATTCTGTGTTAAGGAGGCTGCTCTAGAGGCCTCTAGACCCTTTTAATTCTTAGGTCTGTGTTGTGGATTTTACAGATGTCTACAAGTTGTGTTTAACACTGGTGTTAGTTCCAGGAGTTAATTACCCTCGCCCCATAAGCCCAGGATTTGTCAGGCATTAATATATAGGCCAGGGACAGATGGGGAGATTTGGAACTATTTATTATTTTACAAAAGTATTAGTTAACTAAACCTTCTAGTTTCTCTAATAGCCAGTGGAAGACTTACTGCTGGCTTACAATGAAAGCAGACCAAAACCTGATACTACTCATTTTTATCTTACTATGTAACTACCTACTTTTTTCAATTTGATGGATTTTCTTTTATATTCATACAAGAATATTTTTTTAACCCTTAACTAGCACAATTTACTCACTAATATAACCTTTGGGTTGTTTCTCTGTTCAAGAAAAACTCCGGCTTTTCTGGGTTCCTTATTAATTTTAGCTCTACAGTCAGAAATCAGTATGAATTGCTTTTAGAAGCTTGACAGAAGTCTGACAGTTTAACAGTTACTAGATATAGTCCTTAACATGAGCTAACTGCTGTTCCATATTTTTCTTGGGTAGAGCAAGTGGGTGGATGATAAAAACAGCATGTTCTCTAGTCTTACAATAACCTTGATTATAGTCAAATTTTTTTGCCTAACAATAACTTTGGTTATATTCAAAGCTGTCAGAAAATGACTACATAAATATTAAATGTAAGATTTGGAAAGCTCTCATTTTTTATATATATGTGTGTGTGCGTCCGTGTGTGTATATACATATATACATATATGTCTTAGAGGACATTTGTCTCAATTTTTCTTTCTACTGAATCTCAGTTTATGAAAAAAAGAGAGAGTGGCAAGGAGTATCTTTAAACAAAATGTTCTTTCCAGTTATTCAGTTTAAGTCTTGGCCTAGGCTATGAAATGTGACCTACAGCAACCATCAGAGGTAAAATGCAATAATTACAAAGTCAGTAACAGGAAGAATCATAGGGAGAGAGTGGCAAGTAAAATTGCAGAAGTGGTAGCAATGCAGGGCATAAATAAGGTCACATGAACAAAGGAGGCAATTCTAGCATAAAGAGGAAAAACTAAGCTGATGGTTTTTGTAAAAGTTTGTTGCCTGTTTTAAAATCAAGACAGGCAGGTCTTCTGCATTTGGCAATGTGGAGAAAAACTGTCAATGAAATCAGAAAAGGGGGTGTAGGAGAGCAGGTTTGCATCCTTTTAAACCCTTCTAAATTCTCCACCTAGCACTCTTCTTTCAGATTCAAAACACCATTTATTTATATTTATAAGTTGCAAAATTTTAGAATGGGAAAGGACAAAATGTTAGTGACTAACCAGTGAGCTTTCAGAGTATTTCCAGAACTCTAAATGCATCTGCCCTTCGATGTTTGCTGCTTTCTACTTATTTTGAAAAAACTAAATCAACTCACAACTGCTTCCAAAAATGCGTGCAAATCTAGTGGAAAAGAAAATGCTGAAAGGATGTTGTATAAGAAAAACAATTATTTGTGTGTCTGTGGAACTGGGTGCACCTTTTATGAATATGCTAATAGTCAAACAAAGTCAAGGATGTTCTAGTGCTAATGTGGAAAATAGAACAAAAGAATAAATTTAAAAAGTAACCAGGCATATCATTTACTCTCTTAGTTTGAATTTTGCATAGAAAACTGGAGCTAGAATGGAACAGAGGAAAATGTTGATGTTCCATGACTAAAAAATACCTATACATATTTGCCAGATAATCTTGAAAAAATACTAAAGTGCTCAGCACATACGTACAGAGCTGGGCGCCCTTTGGTGACAGGACTAGGGTGATGGCGACACCTAAAGGCCTGACTGCTGAGTACACGTTACCGGATGGGCTTTGTGTTGCATTTTAATGTCGACTTGGCAAATAAAAAGACCTGCGGAGACAGCTGTGAAAATGAAATCTACCCTTTAAAAAAAGTCTTTTATGGCATATGATATTACATTAAATTGGAAGTGAAGGCCTGGGGAAGGGAAGCTTTGCAATATTTTAGAAAGTTACTTAAGTGGGTCAGGAAACCTGGGTTCTGAAAGGAGGTGGGGGTTCCTGTTCTCCTGTTGGGGTAGTGGGAAGTGGGGAGGCCCGGTAGAGGGCTGGAGCCCATGGCCAGAGGCATAATGCTCGAGTTTACCTTGTTGCAGTGCTCATTCTTAAGGGGTTCTAGAGAATTTTAAAGTAAATCATAGACCAAATAAGATTCTTCACGGCATTAGCCACAGGATCTTGCACCAGTCAGCGATAGAAAATAATTAAGCCTGACTTTGTGTTTTGGTGGCATGCCATAGTGCAGAGCACACTGCTGTGCTAGCTGGGCCAGCAGAACGTGGGGACAGAACCCCTATGGGCATGCAAGTTACCTTGGTCAGGTCCTAGAGCCTTCCCCTGAGGCTTCCCTTGCTGCTCAGGGAGGAAGAAGAGATAGGAAAAACAGAGAAGAGTTTTAAGCAGAGCAAACAGCATATGCAAAAGTATAGAAGTGTATAAAATAGCTCAGCAGTTTCCACGATTTATAAGATGTTAGATTGTCTTGCTGAAAGTGGCAAGAGGTAAGGCTGCACCTTAATGGCTCAGCTATGTAAAGAGAGATTGTTCTTCCTGCGATAATATCTGTTCTGGGTTTAGAAAAAAGGAGGTCGATCTTCTCTCACATAAACATTGCTTCCCAGTGTTCATGGTGTAGGAAATTATGTTCAAACCTGGTCAAACAGCCAAATGTATTTTAATCTATCTCTTTATTAGGTACTTCTAGTGATGAAAGAAAAAGGAGCTGTAAAGCTAGAATGAAGATAAGCAATTGATGATCCGATGAAATTATTAAGACAATTTCTAGGGAAAGATGTATAATATATTTTTCATAAGGCTCTTAATATACTTCTGTTCTCTCACCACTGGCCTCATGAAAATTTTAGTGAGATTTTCATTAAGAAAAACAGATCACCATGGTAAAGACCCAAAGGTGAATTGTTAAGAAATGTGAAACAAATGTGATATTATTGAACCATTTCACACTGAAGAGATTGTAAAACATCTATTTCCCTCCTATTATGGAGATTTTATTTGATCTTTATCTTTTGAATATGGACGAATTTACAGCTGGTGCCTATTTCACTGACCAACAAAAGGTATAAGAAATGTGGCTAGAAAACTGTGTGAGTCAATGAGTTGAGCCTCCTGACCTGTTCAGATCCCTTGCCAGCAAATCTCGTGAGAAGATTTTGATAGGAAAAGCACGGAGATTAGCAAATATCTGGAAACTCACTTTGCGCCAGGCCTGCAGGAAACAGAGTAAGACAGTTTGCCCTGAGGGAGCCAGAGACTGGCTGCAGGGTAAAGGTGGGAAAAAAATATGTGTAAGCAGTTCTGTTATTTTATGTGTTAGATGGTACAATTGAAAGACATCCAGAATGAAAGTGCTACTAAAACACAGTGGAAGGACATTTAACCTAGTTCTGTCTTGGAGAGTCTACCAGAAAGGTCTTATCAGAGGTTGTCATTCATTAAACTCAATCATGAATTAATGAATGAACGAATGGATCAATCAACCAGTTGCTCAATCAATAGAAGTTTCCTGGGGCTGAGCACGGTGCCTCATGCCTATAATCTCAGTACTCTGAGAGGCCAAGGTCGGAGGATCGCTTGAGCCCAAGAGTTCAAGACCAGCCTGAGCAACATAGGGAGACCCCCATCTGTACAAAAAATAGACAAATTAGCTGGGTGTGTTGGCGAGAGCCTGTAGTCCCAGTTACTCGGGAGGCTGAGCCAGGAGAATATCTTGAACCCAGGAGTTCGAGGCTGCAGTTGAGCTATGATCGTGCCATTGTATTCCAGTCTGGGTGACAGAGCGAGACCTCATCTCTAAAATAAAAAAAAAGAAAAGAAAGAAGTTTCCTGGGGAAGGAGACCAGGAGGAGAGAGCATCAGGCAGAGGCAATAGCATGTGCAAAGGACCAAGGTAGAATAAAAGTTTGGAATGATAGTGGTATCACAGATGTATTCCAGGCAAGGGGCTAGATTGTAATGGGCCTAGTATTCTATGCTATGAGATTTGGAAATTAACCTATAAACCCTTGCTACTCAAAGTGTGGCCCAAGGACCAGCAACATCACGTGGAGCTTGCTAGACCTCGCTCCAGTCAAAATCACATTTCAACAAGATTTGTAGGCAATTCAGAGTCTCATCAACGTTGAGAAGCACTGCTGTAGATATTGAAAGGCATTGGTGGATTTAAAGTAAAAGTGTCAAAACAATCGTATTTGCATTTTCAGGAGTGCAAGTGAGAGAAGATAGGGTGAGAGGAGAGGACAGGGTGTCGGGGACAGTGATGTGGGGAATACAGGCGCAGAGACCAACTAAAAAGTTAATTTAGGGATGATAGGGGCTTGCACTAGGGTCATGGCTGTGAAGACGTCTTACTAGCTGTTGGGAGATGGAAGAGTAAAGGATGACACTCAAATTTTCTGGCTTGATTGATGTATGCAATTAACCAAAATGGGGAAATAATGAGGTTGTTTTGGGACATCCTAAGATTGTGTGAGGTGGTGAATAAGTTCACCACTGAACAGTACAGTGGCCGTGGTAAGATAATTCAGAAAGCTCTGGAGAACAGAGAAGGAAAGATCACCCGAAGAAGTAGGAAAACCAGGAGAAAGTATTGAACAGAAAGCCCGGGGAGAGAAGAGTCTCAGAAAAAGGTCAGGTCAAACAAACACTAGAACACATCCCTTGGATTCGACATTCTAGAAGTTTTGGGTGAACTCCTTAATTATATGCCAAGACATTTGGAGAGAATTGCTAAAATTGAGCGACTGGATAGAGATGGAATAGGGCTTGTGGTGCCTGTAGAAAGTTACTAAAGAAAAAAATGTTAACTGGGGCAAGTGGAATTCCAGTAACAGGTGTGATTTTTTAAGGACTCTCTTGGATGCAGGTAAGCCACTTAAAAAGAAGGATGTTTCAGCAGAAATCTTACAAAAGCCAACTAAAACATGGGGAGTCCAGAAACAAGAAGGTAAAATCTGAGAAAATGGAGATCAGAGATGCTCAAGGCTCTATGAAGATTTTTACAGAAAGAAAACAGAAGAAAGAAAGGGGTGACTCTCTTTTTTAAAACTGTGGTCATTAAGAGTGTCTCAAGTTTTGTGCTGTCTCATTAAGAACAGGTATATGGAGTTAAACCTTCTTACTATATAACTAATAGCTTCTCAGTCAGCCATTCATGCTATACAGTGTGTGGGAAACTCTATTTCACTCCTAGGTGTAATTCTTTAGTGTATTAGAAACTGGGTGGGCTTCATCAGGTTCTTAATTAAGTATTGATTCATCATATTCTGTGGGCTACATTGAAATGTTTTTTATCACGATATTTTTTGTAGTATCTTCAAGAAAATGCATGCTTCCAGGGAAGTCAAGCCCACAGGAGGGCCTCCACATAGGAATGGCAAAATCTGGCATACACGTGGATGACTAGCTGTGTCTAATTATACCTCCTGCCATTCTAGAATAACTCACTAAAACTTGATTTGAAGATATCCTTTTTTATTCCCATAATTTTTGTGTTTCTTGTCTTTTTTTTAAAGTAATTAAAACGAAAAATGAGAGGCTAATTGCTATACTTGTAGGAGTCTTTATATACAATAATTTCCTCCTCTAAACAAAGCACAATAAATCTGAAAGATTTTTTAATTGCCTGCTAATTGGGTTAGTTCAGTTGTTGGCCCTACAGGGAGAGGTCCCATACATGGTCTTTATTCATTTAACACTATTTGTTTCCTCTCATCATTCCCGGTTTGCACACTTCCTTTCCACGTGTGTAGTATACATAATTGAATTTTCGCCTGGTGGTGAATCCAGCTTCCAGCCTCTTTTCTTAAGCCGATGCCACTTTCCACAGCAGTCCTTCTCACTGGGCAGCCTCCTGTCCTCTGTCAGCTTCCATCACCAGCACCTGTTGCCGAGGGTAACTGTAGATGTGAGGCAAGTGGGACCAACCCCTTTTTCTTAAATTCAAGCAATGATAATAGAGAATACCAATTTGAGAATCAGAGTCAACACGCTAGGCAGGGCTGGATCTTGAGGCTCCAGCCATATTGCCAGGGCGCTTGCCGTCCATCTCCCTGCTTGCATCTGGGTCTAGCGTGAGTGTCTTACATGCTGAAGGAAAAATGGCTCCAGGTTCTCATGATCTTTAAAACTAAGGACCACATGTTAAATATCAGGGAAGACTTTAGCCAGCCTGGGTCCCATGCCCACTCTCCAGGACAGCCTACAAGAACCACATGGAGTAGGAAGGGGTGGTTCCCCAGAAGAAAAGTTGGGAGGCTATTGCCGGATGCCAGAAACAATGCTGGTCAGATGAAAATAACAGCTATATTCCACATCCCCCAAAATGAGTGAACCTAGCCGTCTGGAGATTTTCCGAAAATGATCAAGAAAACAAAAAAAAGGCAAAGCAAGAAGCAATAAGACCTTGTGAAAAGCAGAACTTCATTTAAGGCAGTCAGGGACATGACAATATAAAAGAAGACTGTAGCCTAACTGATCACAATATAATACCAGAAGTAATGTGAAGAGAAGGAGAGTAGTCCTCATAGAGAAAGTGGGACAGAGAGTAGAAATCTGTCAGGAGCCGCTGAAGGGACCCTCACAGGGTGAGGCCAACATCGTTCAGCAAGCACATTAACACCTACCATGTTCTCAGCCACTGACACCCTGTGGAGCTGACCTGCCCAGCTGAGCCAATCCAGCTTACTGTCGCGAGAAAAACTAAATTGTTATCTTAACCCACTAAATTTCAGGGTGGTGTGTTTCACTGCAATGCATAACTGAAACTCAGGATGAAGAAGCGGACAACTCAGCAAAGCTCCCCAGGTAATCCTGATACTACCCTCTCTGAGTTAGGATTAGTTTGGACTGCAAGTACTAGACAAAGCCTAGTTACACTGGCTTAAACACCATGGAAGTTTATTTCTCTGTTGTGCAAAAGCCTAGAGGTACTTTGTGGAGCAACCAGTCAGAGACAGCATAGAGTACCAGGACTTACTCCACTTTGGCCAAGAATATGCCTTTCCCAACATGGTATTAATAATTATATAACCTTGTCTGTCCCCAAATTGGAATTCAATATTTCAAATGACTAAATTGAGGCTTGCTCTTTCAGAGTTGCCCACACTAATTCTGAATGTAGGTCTTTGATTTTGGCTTAGAACACCTTGGGGGAAGCTCCTTACCTTTAGTTATGGCATCCTAGTCTCAGTTTCACTGTATCAAGCTTAAAGAGAGACCAACTAACAGTAAGAAGTCTATGGTTGGATTAATAACTAGCAGAAGTGAATTTAGTCATGATTGTTAAGCTTCAGGGCCCCGCATTTGGAGATTCTCCTTTCAAAGCTATGGGAAAAGCCGTAGCAATGTGCTCACCTGATTGTATATTTGTGTAAAATTAACCATAAGACTAGCTGAGACTGCTGTTTCTTTCCCTTCTGATGACTCTGTCACCGTTTCTCTTGTGTCAGTGTGTTGGATTGGCTATGAGTCAAAATATGACTAAGGGGAAGTTGAATTGGAGATATGTTTAGTTTGAGAAGTATTTGTATGGTTTGTAGTCCCTTCTCTGTATAGGGAAATTATTGCTAGGGGGGAGCTCCAGGAACACTGCTCCCTCCTATGCTGACTCATGGCATCATGGCATAGTGATGCAGGGCCAGAGGTGGAATCATGCTATGAACATGTCCAACAGCAGCTGCCAGTGAAGCATGTGGGCATAAAAGAAAAAACAAGGTTTGTAATGTGCAGAGTCATAAGCTAGTCTGTGGTAAATTCTTCTGATAATTGGTGTAAAGTTGTGAGCAGAGGACTCAGTTCTCATTAATGCCTTGTCAAAATAAGAAGTTCTCTCTGGTCAGGAATATAGGTAATAAGTGGCATATATAATTATAAAAGCACTACACACTTTTTTCATTTTTATGGGAATTTTGCAAAACAAACTTTATTGGAATTCCTATATTTGGAAATACAAATCTATAGCAAATCAGTGAGGATATCTGTATATAACATGATATATTGTATGTATCCCAACACATTGGATTGAGTCTTAGCAGTTCTAATACATGCTGTCCTGACATAGTCTGGTGGTTTCAGACCATGAGTTTAAAGAATACTTAGAATTAGTCACTGCATGAGAAAACTTGAAATGCCCTGAAATCTTACAACACATAAATAAAAGAAATTTGATAGAAGTTTCCTAAAAATATACAGACCATTCCCAGTAATGTGTTGTAAAGTCAGAAAAAACTTTTCTAAACTATTAATAATATTTTTAAAAGTTCAATCAACTATGCTAGAGGAAAGAATTTCTATTTTCTCTACAAATTGAATTACAAAATAATTTTCATAGGACGTGATCAAAAAACATACAACCAAAAATATAGGAAAAGTATTACATAGATGTGTTAGACATTTAATTATAAGAAATACATTATTTTTCTGCATTAGGGAATGTTGGTCAATTTTTAAAAATGTGTAATTTGGTGTGATATCTTTTCTCATTTTTACAAATATTTACTTTCATGCCTAATTTTGTATTTTTTATTTTGTATAAGTTCCAGGCTCCATAAAATTTGAATCTACCCATGAACACTGGAAGAAAATCTTGATCAGTTCAGGTAAATAAGAATAATCTGTTTTCCCAAAGGAGTAAGGCGTTATGTTATGATATACAACTGTGATGCTAGCATTAAAAGATGGCACTTCCTAGACCTGCAGACATATTTCTCCTAGAGCCATAGTACATGGGCTCCCAGGGTGTGTGGCAAGTGTATAACCTGGGATGTCTGTCTATTGGAAGCATCATTTTGTTAATATTCTCCAGTCTCTGATAGGGACAGTTCTAGTCTCTGTTGAATTCCATATTCTATCAGAGTGAGCAGAGACCCCCTGAGCCAGGTCCACAGTTGGTTATCTCAGTGGCCTACACCTGCTAGCCATAGAGCCATGCACCCTGCACTGGGTTGTGCTGGGCACTTGTGCCATGTGGCCTGGTTTCTACCTCTGGACTCCTTATTTATGCTCAAAACACCTGTTTTTTGAAAAGAAAGATGGAGATTCTTTTTTTTCTTTCTTTTTCTAGCCAAAAAGTGAGTGTGAAATAAACTATGTTTGTTTAAATTCCAACTGCAAGCATATATTTACCCCATAAACTGTAAACTTTTCTGTGTCTACCTTCATTTTCCTGATTTCCTGATTTGAAGTAAACATCTACCTCAGCGCAATTCAATTTTAAGCAGAGAAGAGAGAGACATTTAATAATCGAGAATAACAATTACCCAAAATAAGTTCTCTTCATTTGAATGTATATTCCCTGGGCAGTATCCCAACTCCAAATATGTTAGGTTTGTTAGCAAAAAATGTTTTATGCATTGTCCTCTAATTAGGGTTCAGGAAGTGGTGCTCCCAGCAGATGAGTAAACGTATTTCTTTATTTTCACGTTGCACCATGTTGAATTTATGGCCTTGGAGAAAGTACCATAATAACTATTCACCACTTATTAGTATTCACTGCCGGAACTGACCTGAACTTCATGATTTTAAAAATAACCTTCTTAAGCACCTGGACATTTAAATGTGTTTTATTTTCATCTGAAAGGTGCACAAATAATTTTTTCAAAGTTAGCCATTTGTCTTTTCTCTTGAAGTTTTCTTTTTTTCTTTACTTTTAGAAGATTTTCCTAGAATTTTTATAATCTGATTCTAATTGCCTAAAGAATTACATTGAAATGTAATGGGAAGAATTTAAATTAGTTTTTTTTTTAAATGGACAATGGAAAAGCTTTTAGATTCACTTTCTCCAACAAACCAGTTATATTTCATTTTTAAATTTAACCATTTTTCTTCCCTCTCTGTTGGCAGAAATAAATCATGTGATATTAGATCACTGTACCCCTTTATTCTTCACAGAATGTAGTTCTTTTAGTAGTATAATCACCCTATTCTACAGAAATTAGTCTGGAACCATGTTTCAAGTTCGGTGCTGTCAATACCTGTCCATTCTAGTTACTCATGTGGTTGTGGATTGATTATCAAAAGGTTTATATGTTTTGGACATCTTCTTAAATATAAAACTGTCCATGTCTTCTCACCGCCCACATTAAATCTAATTGTACATAGAGACAATGAATTCTGTTCACCAAGAGATAGTGGTTGATGTTTTTGTTAATTTTTTTTTCATAACAAGTCTGTTTCTTCAAGCATGCAAGATCAATCTGATAATTGGTTATCTTCTATTTCTTACCTACAGGAGCCATCTGAATCATAGAATAGTTTAATAATTCTTTTTTTCTAATCGTGTTATTCTCATACAAGCAATAAGTGCACTTATGGTCAGTATTGACAGGTACCTCCGTGTAAGACGAAACTGGCCCTTAGGTCATTTATTCCAAGCCTGTCTGATTTACTCAAACTGGTAAATAAAACCAGTGATGATGTAGCAGCAAAAGTCTTCTTTAATGAAACACCTTTGAGACTCAATGACTTCTAATAAAAACCATACCTAATGCTAAATCTGCTGGCAAAACTAACAAAATTATTCTTCTTTATTTAAAAAAATTTTTGTTTTGTATGAACCAAAATTTTTAGGGTTGATCACCAACCTGATTGGTAAAAATCTTGGTTCCCAAGGACAGTATAAAAACAGTAGCATCTGCCATTAGCCATTTTTAGCGAAATCTTTGAAATGGTAGTTTTTAGGCTCCTTTTATCATCTTCATCATTCTTCAGAATGTCTCTCCCTCTCCTATTCAGGGTTGATGGCTTCCTTAATTTGTTTGGGCTGCTATAACAAAATATCATAAACTAGGTAGCTTGTAAGCAACAGACATTTATTTCTCACAGGTCTAGAGGCTGGGAAGTCTAAGATCAAGGTGCTGGCATATTCAGTGTCTGGTGAGGGCCTGTTTCCTGGCTCATAGATGGCACCCTCTTATTGTGTCCTCACCTGGTGGGGCCTCTTTTATAAAGGCAGCAGTCCTATTCATGAGGGCTCCACCTTCATGACCTAATTACCTGACAAAAGGACCCACTTCTTAAAACCATCACCTTGAGGGTTAAGATTTCAACATATGGACTTTGGAAGGACACAGACGTTCAGTCAGTGGCCTTCGTAGGTATCCTCAGAATCTCTGTCCTCTCTAGCCACTTTTCTGTTTATTCTCATCCTTTGTCCAGTAGGATAAGGGACATCTGTGATTCCCCCGTTGTTTAGGACACTTTTTCTGGGAAGCAAGTCATCTGAGCCAGTGCTTCTACTCATTATCTTTTCAGAGAAGTTCATCAGGTCCTTGTATAAATAAATCTATTGGCTGTGTGGCCAGCAGTTGGTCATACCATGATGTGCCTGAATTCACAGCACTGGCTGCACAATTGCCATCTTTGTTCTTAAACCCTTGCTATATCTTCTTCTCAGGAGCTCTGTATGATGTGTCTGTCTGTTAGAACTATTTTTTTCCTGTCTTACAAGGACTGAAATGTATACTCTATTTCTTGCTGCTCATCTCTCTTCTACTAGAATATCATCAGACTTCTCTGTTTCCTTTGTGCTTCCACAGCTCTTCCCTGTGCTGTTGCTTTGATGAATACCAATTTATTATTCCCTTTTCTTTACGTAAACATGCCACGTTTCTCCATTGTCAGTTGGACAAATCCTTCAACCTGGCTTGCAGAAACCTTCCCCAAACCCCATCCTGCCCTGCCCGTCTCCAGATTCTCCCCACCACAGCCACCTGCCTCAGCCTGGCTGACCTCTGCTTTTCTGGAGTGTGCGTTTCTCCTGCCCCACCCGAGCCATGGCTTCCCCTTTCCTTCATCTGGGATGCCTTTTTCCCCCCTCCCCTTGCTCCCGTCAGTGTTCAAGCTCCAATCCAGTCCTTCTTTCCTTCTTTAGGAAGCTTTTCTTGACCACTTTTGCTGATTTTTACTTTATTCTTTTCTATAACTTGTTTCCAGAATTTCTCATTTGCCACTTGATTATCACTGATAATCCCATATGTTCCCTTATCTCTTCAAGAGATTATATATTTTGGAGAATAAGGACCACAATTTAGGTTTCCCATCCTCTGTCCCATTGACTTTAGCACAAGGTTTTCCCGTGGGAGGCACTAAATAGGCATTTGTTGAGCAGATGACCTGCAGCATCTGGTGGTGACTATTCTATATCAAAGATGGACCTTTGTCTGCTGTCCAACAGTTTGTCCTTTACCCCAGGCTGGAGGGGTGGGGCAGCATGTGAGCACCAGTTGCTGATTCAGTTGAATGCTTGGCATACTTGGAATTTGCCTGCTCTGGGGAGGTCACCTGGCCCTGGCTGCAGCTCAGTGACATTCTTGTTAGGTATTTTGGAACACTTTGTCTACTGACTCCTCTATAAAGTATTGTTCATCATTTTATCTGTCTCCAATATGTATTCAACTTCTTAATCATACTTATTTATCAGTAGGAATTATATGTTATACTTGTATAACAAAGTGCTTTCATATATATTTTTGCATTTGAAATAACCCTATGAGTGGTGAAGAACATGTGATGTCCAACTGATCCTCAGAAAGGTTAGACGATTAACTGCCTTAGTTCACATTTTCTGTTTATCTGTCCAATTTCATGCTATCATCAATAAAAAATTTAGCAGTTTACATTTGATGTAGAAGATTTTTTTACCTGCTAAGTAATTCTTTACTCCTCCCATCATCTCTCATCTTCTAAACTCTTCTGTTTTGTTCTGATTTCTTATGAGGCAGCTGTACCTTAGTTTAACCCATTCCTAGCCTCAGTGTTTTGTGATATAAGTTGAGTATCCCTAATCCAAAAATTTGGAATTTGAAGTGTTCCAAAATCTGAAACTTTTTAAGTGTTGACATCATGCCTAAAGGAAATGCTCAATGGAGCATTTTGGATTTCAAATTTTCAAATTAGTGCTGCTTAATATAATGCAAATATTCCAAAATCTGAAAAAATTCAAAATCCAAAACACTCCTGGTCCCAAGCATTTCACATAAAGGATACTCAAACTATATCCACACAACTCTCTTTTCTTACTATTGATGGTATAGTATAGGGGTTGATGAACTTATTCTATAAAAGGCCAGAGTGTAAATATTTTAAGCTTTGCAGGCCATGTGGTCTCTGTCATAACCACTCAAATCTGCTATCGTAGTGCAAAATCAGCAATAGACTATACATAAACAAATGAGGTGACTGTGTTCTAACAAAACTTTTATGAACATTGAAATTTGAATTACATATACATTTCCTGTGTCATTAAGCATTCTTTTGATTTTTTTTTTACAATCATTCAAAAGTGTAAAAACTATTCTTAGCCTATAGGCTTTACAAATACAGGTGGTGGACCAGATTTGGTCTGCAGACTGTAATTTGCCAACCCCTGAAACAGTATATTAAAGTACAGCCTAGACATCATCCAGGGTATTTTAATTAGAGATGAAGCTGGCTTGAGCCCAATTTCATGGCCTGTGGAATTTCAAAGCTGTACTTAAGTTTCCTGTCTGTTTTTGGTGGACATGTGCTCTTACGACCTCACCCTCCTGGCTCCTCTTCCTTATGTGAGGCCTCTTTTGTACACCTTGCTGACCCTCCTATAAAAGATGGCCCCTTCACTGAGCTCCTCAAAGAAGTCCCTACTCATACAAGTCTTCTTGAACAAAACCAACTTTACTGAAGATTTGAGAGGAGGAATTTGTCACAGAAATCCAAGCAATGTCCAATGGAACTTTCGCATTACACTTCTTTTTTTTTTTTTGCATTACACTTCTTAAAATGTCATTCTGTCACTTCACCTCTGTTTTCTTTTTTTTCCATAAAGATTATGTCTTCTTTAAGAGGACTGGCTCAAAATGTACAAAATTTTGGATTTCAAATTTTCAAATTTTCAAAATTTACAAAAGCGGTACATTTTCTCCCCTTTCTAATGTTGGGCAGTCATTTGGTCATTCATTCAACATGTATTTACTGAATGTCTACTACAGTGCTGTCCACAGAAACTTTCTGCAGTGATGGAACTGTTCTACATCTGTGCTGTCAAATATAGTAGCCACTAGCCACATGTAATCCTTGAGCACTTGAAATGTGGATACAGGTTAAGTACCCCTTATCTGAAATGCTTGGGACCAGAAGCGTTTTCCAGATTTGGGAGTGTTTGCATTATATATATTTACTGGATACTTCAGCATCCCTAATTCAAACATTCAAAATCCAAAATGCTCCAATAATCATTTCTTTGAGCATCATGTTGGTGCTTGAAGTTTCAGATATTGGAGCATTTCAGACTTCACATTTTTTGAATTAGGGATACTCAACCTGTAGTAAGACAAAGGAACTACATTTTGAACTACATTTAATTTTAATTAACTTAAATTTAAATAACTACTCGTGGCTAACACTGCCACATTGGGCAGCACAAATCAAATATGTGCAGGCCACTTAGATGGCTCTATGAATACTTGATTCCTGCAACTTAAGACAATGTTGGGGCTGGTCCTTCACTTCCACTGAGCAGGATTTAATTAAAACTACTCAGTTTGTCTTGGCTGTCTTATAATCAATAACTTTTAAAGCTTTCGCTCTTCATTCCTGACATGTAGCTGAAGATAGTCCCTGGCTTTTAAGGTTCTCTCTTATTTTTCACTTTAGTTGTATGCAAATGTAGAGGTTCTTTCCCCCCAAGAACACATTCCTCATGCAAAGCACATCTTTAGCCATGTGTTCAAATGCTTTATGGATCCCGGTTGTTTCTTCATCAAGTACATAGACACGACAGCTGTTCTTTGTTCTTAATGCCTCTCCATTTAGGCCAAATATTTCATCTTAAACACTGTTTTAATATGTTAACATGGGGATATTCCACATGGAAACTATCCTATGGAAATATTGATAGTTTGTACACAAGAGAATTGATCTAGCTGAATTAGAAAGGCTATGAAATAATGCTAGGGCATTTCTCAGAAATGTCAATGGATACTTGCTCATTGTAGATAAACACAGTCCCTTAGGCTATGAAACCAAACTTTTGGAACTGTCACAAGAATATAACTAACCTGTGTATTATAGCAAAGCTGGACTCATTGTTGCCAGGCCACTTGGTACATCCTTTCAGAGGGTGTGATATTCAAATACATGTGGATCTTGGGGAAACCTGGATTTACAAGCCCACAGGCTAAATTAGTGTTGGAATTCACTACAAAATTGTGGGTCAAAACCAAGATGGTGTCTAAAAGGGCCAGTATATTCAGACGACCGATTAGCTTTAGGCTTCCCTAGTTGCTTGAATCACTTAGCAAGTGGTATGGATATAGGATTCTTAGAGTCTTCAAGATATGAGATATTGATAAGTACTTTTAATTAAAAGATAGATTGGATATAAAACTTATAGTTTAGATCTTGTCATATAATAACCACTTAAATCTTGTTTCCCCTTTCCCCTCTTTGTTCCCTGGCTTTGGGGACTTCAGTCCCTGAGGAAGTACCACATCTAAAGGAGTCCTCTCCCAGAGATGCTATGACCAAACACCTACCTCCATGGAATAGAAGTGCCCTGGAAACCCTGGAGGAATTGTGGGGCAGGGCAGAGGGGAGAGCTAACTCTACACAAGCTGCTCCAAGCAGTATCACAGGCATAGCAAATGCAATTCCTCCTTATTGTAAGGATTGTAAACCCAGAACACAAAAATTCTCAGAGTATGTTCCAAGAAACATGGGCTTAAAGTACAAACTACTAAATGCAAGAGGAAATAAACCACCGTAACCAAGAGTTAGAAGACACAACAAACTACAGAATTAGAGGATGGATATTGGAAACATTTGATAACTGAATATAAAATAAGTACATTTCATGTACTTACAGAAATACTTAAGAGTATTGAAAATATGAACAGGACCAAGAGACTTACAAAATGACCAGGCAAATTTTAAAAAAAAACTAGTAGAAATAAAGAATATGTAATGATTGAAATGAGAAACTCCAAGGGTAAGTTAAATAGCAGTTAGACCTAGCTGGAAGGAGATTTGTAAATTGTAAATTAGATCTGAAGAAATTACTCAGAAAAAATGACAGAGATAAACAAGATTAAAAAATATAAGAGAAAGCTCTACAGTAAGGAGGTTTAACTATTAATATATTCAATCCAGAGTTTCAGAAGAAGATAATAGAATGGAGGAAAAACAATATCCAAGAAGATACTGAAAATATTCCAAAATCATAGAAAGTCTTAAATTCTCAAGTTCAGGAAACCCAAACAAATCCCAAACCAGATAAATAAAAGTAGTTTTTACTTAGAAACATTGATGTAAAGGGACACAGAAAAGTTTATAAAGGAATCAGGAAAAAAAGAACAAATTATACTAAAATTAAAATCAATGAAAACTAGAAAATAATGAAATAATATCTTCAAAGTGCTGAGAGAAAATAATTATCAACTTAGAATCGTAAACTATCTTAAAGAAGGAGCAAAATAAGTAAATTTCAAACAAAAGCCAAGAATGTGCGTTATAAGTTCTCTGCATACTCTAAAAATAACATGCAATGTCTAAGTTAAAGGGCAATTTACAGATTGTCCTCAGTAAAAATATATTACTTTAATAATCAAAAACAAACTGCCACTCATATGTGTAACACTGTGAGTGGCCTTAGAGTAGTAAGACAAAAGGTACTCTTTCATTTCAAATTCTGTGACTAATGCCTAGCATAGAACCTGGTACAGGATAGATGGCCAACAAATCTTTGTTGACCCTACTGAATATTTAACATCATTTACTTTTTTTTTTTTTTTAAGAGACAGAGTCTCACTTTGTTGCTCAGGCTGGAGTGCAGTGGCACAGTCAGAGCTCACTGCAGCCTCCACCTCCTGGACAGAAGTGATTCTCCCACCTCAGCCTCCTGAGCAGTTAGGACTACAGGCACGCACCACCACGTCTGGCTAATTTTAATGATTATTATTTTTTTTAGAGATGGGGTCTTGCTCTGTTGCCCAGGCTGGTCTCAAATTCCTGGTCTCAAGTGACCCTCCTGCCTTGGCCTCCCAAATTGCTCGGATTACAGGCACGAGCCACCACACCCAGCCTACTGTTTTTTTGATGTATTTGACTCTTTGACTCTTCCCATTTGGACATCCATTTAAGTGTGTCATTTTCTTTTTTCTTTTTCTTTTCTTTTTTTTTTTTTTGAAACAGGGTCTCCTTCCTCAGCTCAAGCTATTCTCCTGCACAACCGGGACTACAGGCATGCGCCACCACGCCCAGCTAATTTTTCTATTTTTTGTAGAAACAGGGTCTCGTTATTGCTCAGGCTGGTCTCGAATTCTTGGCCTCAAGCAATACTCCCACCTGGGCCTCCCAGAGTGCTAGGATTACAGGCGTGAGCCACTGTACCTGGCCTTATGTCATTTTCTAAAGCCACTCAATATATCAGGGTTCTGTTGTTTATCTACTAAAGGCTAAATTGGAGGCTAAATTAAAGGTTTATCTCAAGTTGGAGAACTAATAAGTGCTATTTTAAATAAATCTACCGTCAGTTTACACTGAAAGTTGCTGGTAATGCAGTGGAGAAGAGAGATTTCAAATCCCATCCCATAGGTAACAGATCATGTTCAATTCCATGAGGGTCAATAAATATCCATGGCAGTATAGTGCTGGGGATACTACTTTGATAGAGGAACAAAACATTTTAAACTGCATTTTGGCATAAGCTCAAATAAGACTTTGAAGAGCAACAGATAGCATGGTGAAAAAACACTGCCTGGTGATCAGCAGAACTGGGTGCTAGCTCTACCTCTCTAGGGCTCCAAGCTGATTACTTTGACAATGAGTCTAATTTACATCTCTGAACTATGGGTCTTGAACTAGGTGCTCTCAAAAGGGTTTCATACTGTTGCCATTCAATAATATTTTATTGCAAGAATGATTTGGGTAATAGTTATACTGTTCCCATCAACAAGAGAGCTATGGTCTCTGCATTCTAGGTCCAGAAGTTGGTACTCGGTAGTTACACTTACAAACAAAGTTACAGTTTGATCGTTAAACTAGTAAAATGAACATAATGAGTGAGACCAATAATTTTCAAAAAATGACCTTAAAATACAGGAAGCCTCTCAGGAAGAACAAAATTGGGATATCTGTGATAGTAATTATAATTGTTATTGAGCATTTATGATGCACCAGGTGCTATACTAAGTGTGTTATGTGCACTATCTCATTTAATCCTCACAATAACCTTATGAGCAAGTATTATTGTTATGAACTTCATTCATAGAGGAAGAAACTAAGGCTTATGAAGATTAAGTTAACTTGCTGAATGTCACACATTTGTTAAGTGGCGGAAAGAGGATTTAAACATAGAGTTTGATTTGGGAGAATGCAATAATGTCCCCAACAAAAGCCCCTCACCTTGTAAAAGCACACTAATGCCTTCATGGTATCTGCAGAGCTCAGCAAAGACAGAGTAAATCTGCATGGAGCAGAGGGAAGAAGAGCAGAGACAAAGAGGACTCCAGCTGGCTTAAACCTAAACATGACGGGCAAAACCCTACGACTAATAGAAGAAGTGTTATTTACTTCATGACCAAGTACTAGACAAAAACCTCTTAAGCAAGACACAAACCAGTGGAATTCTGTAACTCTGCAAATCAGCATGATTCCCAGGTTAAGTAATTGTCAATGGGCCTTTCTTAAGGAACTACTGAAAAAAAAATTTGAAGTTAATGATAGACTGGCAAAGTTGTGGAAATTCAATTGGGGAAGATTTTGCATTCCTAAAATCTAAGTTTTCAGTGGTTGCTGAATAAGAGAATGGAAAATTTTCAAATTAGTTATAAGGAATATAAAGAAGACCATTCCAACAGACTGGTGGGAATCACAGAAGAGATCAACAGGTGATGAGATAATCAGGACCAAAGTGGAGAAGAAAAAGAAAAAACAAGAAAACTTTTTTAGCCATGCTGCTAAGGGTTCTAAAGATTTCTAGTGAGATGACCTTGGAAGTTATAAATACAACTGTGCATAGTGTTTGTAGTTTTTAGTAAATAACTGTGCATGAGCTAATTTAGAGTAATTTGTTTGTAGTTCTTATTCCATATGGTCTTCATTAAGTTATTCTCTTCATTAAGTTATGAATGTAACTTAATGAGTATTTTATTGTGATCTTTATTAAGGGTTGAATTAATGAGATTCTCTAGTATTAACTTCTATATCAGATTGACCTCATTGGTGTATTAACCATGCCTTTTATTCTCTGATGATTTGACAGCTTGGGCCTTGCTGACCCTGGAGGGACTACCCTTCCCAGGGTTGACTAATTTCCAGAGAGAGACAGAGAGTGCCGTTCATATGCAAACCAACTAATCCAGAGCCTGTACCCTCCCCCCAACCACCTCCTTTATTGGGGTCTCACACTCTGGACCACTATCCACCTGCCCTAATCTCCCCCAAGGTCAGGTACCAGACAACGGGGACAGTCCCTGTGCCCTAGAACCCACTGAAATTATTCAAACTAGTCAATTCTAGGCACATTTACCCTGCCTCACCAGTTCCTTCCCACAGAAACCACAACAAAGGCTCTTGTCCACATTTTCCCTTAGTTCCTCTGCCTCCTGACCAACCCAGGGGCTACTCCATGTGGCCCCCCATGGTGTGGCATGCCTGCTTCTTTTTGAATCTCTGAATATAACAAACTATCTTTTCAATGGTAGTTGTCTCCTGATCTGTTGGCCTTGCCATACCTAGATAATAACCTACATTTCAAAGAATTGGCAGTTATCTTTAAGATTCTAGTAACTTGAGTGAGAAGGCCAGGTTAGAAGCTCTCTTCATTGCATTAGTCAGCTTGGGCTGCCATACAAAATATCATAGACTGGGTGGCTTAAACAATAGAATTTATTTTCTCATAGTTCTGGAGGTTGGAAGTCCAGGGTCAGGGTGCCAGCATGGTTGGGTTCTGGTAAGGGCTCTCTTCCTGGCTTACTGATGGCTGCCTTCTCACTGTGTCCTCACATGGCACAGAGAGAAAGAAAGAGAGAGAGCTCTCTGGTCCCACCCTGGGCACCCCACCTTCATGACCTCATCTAAACCTAATTTTCTCCCAAAGGCCCCATCTCCAAATACCATCACATTGGGGGTTAGGGCTTCAACATGTGAGTTTTGAGGGGACAAAAACACTTAGTCCATAGTACCACCTTAGCCAGGTTTATTCTTATCTGGGTGTGTGATGCACATTACAAAAGAACTTGAGAGCATTTTCTCCATGCTGATCATAGAAGGAAAACATATGACTTAACAAATGTTAATATTTTGGCCACTAGATAAGGAATTTTTGTGGTTGGGTAAAAATAGTGAAATATAATTTTATCCAAGCTGGGAGATAGCAAGGGAGAAGGGTGCTATGCTATGCAAGGCCACTTTCATGTTAGTCAGTGAGGGAAAGCTTAGGAGTGTGCCATGGAGAAGCGAGCATGTGAATGTGCTCAAGAAACTGAAGTCAAGATTACTAGTTGACAAAAAATAAGGGTAAAAATATTTTTAAAAGAAGAAAGTGAATTACTCTCATGGGCCAGTTGGAGATTTAGAGAGTGGAAGAGAAAATAAAACTATACCCTAGGTGTGATGTACATTTGATTTTAGATGTCTTAGGAGACAAGAAGCCCCAAGCCCCACTGGTCCTCCCGTCTGTGTAGTTCACTCCTGTCCAGACCCCACCCGCCCCCAGGAGTCTGGAGAGCAGTTTCCTTGCTTCTCCTTTGTAAGCCAGGAGAAATCTGGAGAAGGAACAAAGCCTGCCACCATGAAATGGGACATTTATAAGACATCACAGTGGGAATGAGCCTTCAGCATTTCTGTAGGAAGTGGAAATACCTCAGTTTGTTCATCTACAAAATTGGGATAATAATCGTACTCACCTCTGAAGGTTGTTGTCAGTTGAGATATATGTATATAAAGCACCAGGCACATAGCCTGGTTCATCGTGACAGCTCAGTAAGGGTTAGCTATTGCTACTATCCACACAACATTTTACAGATAAGGGAACTGAGGTTTAGGAGAGACCATGTAACTACCCCTAGGGTTATATATTTGATATATGGCTGGTCTGGGCTCAAACCCAGATCTGACCCCAAAATCCATGTACTCAACACTATGCTGCTTTCTCTGGTGCAACAGAGGACATTCCCTTTTGTATTACTGCACTGAGACCTGTATGATTTCACCTTCACGCTCCTACTTTCCTTTGTTCCAATTCCATGCTTGCCAAGCAACCTTTTATACCTTCCCAGGACCTGATGTCAGAGGTGGTGCTCTGGGTGGCAGTGTGTGACTAGTCATTAGAAAGGAATATTCCTGACCATTAATCCCAGGATTCATGAATTGGCATTGTGGCTAATACATAACGGGTTTTTGCTCTGCTTTTTGTTTTTTGCATCACTCAAGCCTAATAATTCTGGCAGCAATGGCAAAATTCAGGTCCTGACTCTCGAGAGCTGGTGCACAGACTCTGTCTGTGGTGGCCATAACAAGGAATCGCCACTCTGCGTCACTCTCTGGCCTGGTCAGTCTCTCTACCTCACCCCTCTTGACCTGTCTCAGGCGCCGTGGAATTCTTCTGACAAGGTCCCGATTTCTTTTGCTATCTATGTCAGCCAATGACCTTAATGTGGGTAAGTGTTAATATTCCCGACATTGAAATAATTTGCTACCTCAACAGCTGTTCTTTTCACTCCAGTGAAAAGTTTTAAATATAGTCATTATTCTTGATTTTTCACAGTCTAAAATTTCTCAGTATTATTCATAGGAAACCAAGGATTCATTTCTGAGTAAGGGGAAGTGGAATTAAGGGAGGGCCTCTACAGAAATTCTCCAATTCTTGGGGAGGAAATACTGGTATTGAGTTAGATGATGTGATTTATTTGTTTTCTTCCAAGTTGGTGAGAGTATTAGGAATTACTATCTATAATTGGTGGCATCACAGTGACTGGTTTTTCTTATGCACGTAAGTTCAGGCCTCAGCCGAAGTGTTGGTGGAAGGAATACAGCAGGCCTCACCCAGGCAGAGCTGCTGTCTTGGGTTATCCCAACACCTGGGGCAAACCTTGGTCTTCCCCTGGGGCTCAGAGGAGCATGAGTGTTTGGATAAAGCTGGGCTCCATGCATTCCTTCAGAGAAGATTTTATTTCTTTTTGGCGGGTGGGCGGGGAAGAATTTTTTGCCAGTTGGTTCCAGCGTTGTGCCTGGCAATGGTAGACATTACATAAATATTTGTGGGATAAACAAAATATCTCTGTGGGCAAATGAAGGAAAAAATGCCCACCCAATCTGTTATAAAAGAAAACATGCATTCGTGCCCCAATCTAAATGAATTTAAAAATCCAGTCTTTTTTCCAGATAAATGGGGAAGTTATTTTCACTTTACAAAGTCAGTTTTTCACTGGAAGATTCCAGGGAATATTAAAATAACACAAAAAATATATGCATAAGCACAACTTTTGATACATCTTCTTCCCAGTGCTCTACCTTATGTTCCAGCCACATGACGTGGCTTCTTGCTCCTAAATCTACCATCCTGATTCATGCTTCTCTGCCTTTCCACAGGCTAATTTCTGTGCCTGGACAGCCCTCCCACACACTCCACCTGTTGAAACTCTACTGAGATTTCCAGGCCCTTTCCAAGTACCAATACTCACATGGTACTTCTATTAAACAGATTTGACCTTTCTCTGCTGTCTTTTCACAGCTTTTGTTTGTCTTTGTGGTGAACAAATTTTCTACTTCCTAACCATAAGCACCATGAGTAAAAGGACCATGGCTAGACTCTTTCTACTCCTCAGTGCTCCATGCTTAATAACTTGTCTTTACAGAGAATGTTCTCACATTTTCTCCCTAAGTACCACTTATAGCAGAGGAGTATAGGCCTTCAGACTGCATGGAGTTTGTTTGAAGCTATGCTTTATCTTAAAAATTCATGTGAATTTTATATTCAACTCCACCATACAGTATTAGTAATTTTAATATAAAAATGTTTAAATTTATTCCTCTGTAAAATTTAGACTCCAGAAACTTCCCACTGTATATGCTTTAGCTAGTTAGACTTTCTATAACACGACCCTGGAGATACACGTTTCACAGTTGAAAAGAGTGTAAGTAGAAGCTTTAAAATGTTTATTGAATTGGATTAAACAAGTGTAACGTAACGTAAAGTGAGGTATTTGTTCCAAATGCCAAACAATTGAGAAAATATAGTCAAGACAGACAGAGGCAGCTGAACACTAAGAAGCCTAGAATTATCAGAGAATTATTTAAAATAGCATAAGGTCCCCAAAATGCATTGTACTCACATTTGCAGGTGTTTCCCTCTACCTCCTTCGGTCCTCATGTCCAACTTGTGATGTGATTGTGTTAATATGCTTGCAGCCAGTTGCTCTGAAAGCCCACAGAGGCAGAGTCCCATGAAAGGAAAAGTGCCCCCTGGTTTCCATTTTGGCAGATATTTTAGCCTATGAGCTTCTGGACCCATGTTCATTTTCATGATTGTGTTAGAAAAAAAGCTGAAAGGACTTCATAAGTAATGGACACCTAGCATTAATATCTAGCTGCTGAGGAAGTATAATTCAGTTTTAGTGGACATGCCTGACAGAGATTTCTAAAATGGCCCGGGAAAGTAATAGATTAATAAAAAGCCTTAGGAAATAAGTAACTTGCTGAATTTGAACATGTAAATAGATAAAACACCCCTAACTCTTGCCCTCTACTAAGATAGGCACTAGTGCTAAGGGACTTGAAGTAATCATTTCCTAAACCACATTCCTAAACCTAAAAGATGCTAAATGCCTCCCACAGTAAATATTTTCATGATAACCTGATAATAACGGAATGTAGTGTATCATAGAACTCTATGGATTCTGTGTGAGGAAATGTGTTCATTGCAAGAACCAGACACTCTGCATTATAACCTCTAACTACAATCCAATTGAAAATGGCAAAGTGCATTTTAACCAAACAAGGCCACCTAAGCACAGATGTGAATTCTTCCCTTTGCATCTTTTACATATCCTAGCAAGATCCTTATTAATATCTGTTGAATGAAGAAGGAAAAGTAGACCAACATAAACAACCACATGATGGAATTTTCTATTTCCATAGTAGTACCTTCCTCAATAGCTCTTAAATTCCTTGTATAATGTAGCATGGTATACTTGGCCAGATGTGAAAGAGTGCTTTCATAGTTTTCTCTCCTTGAATATTTGCTTATATTATACTTCCTTGCCTGCTTACAAAACCAACAAAGAGACAGGATTTTCCCTTGTCTGGCTTTGACAATGTAATGGAATGCCTGGCGTACACTGCCCCTTTCTTAACACTTATCAAACTGCACCGTTCCTTGCATCGGGACTCTCTGAAACAGCCGTTCGGTCATTTATGGTTTGGCTGTCTTTCTAGTGCTGCCGAGTATTTTCTGTTGCACTTGGCTGAAATTGTATATATGCAGTAAAATCACTGAACTGAGGAAGAGCTGCCTGCTTGCTGCTCCCGCAAGGCAAACAGCATCCAGAAGGGCAACTCATCATGGATCCGATAACATTTCAGTCACACTGTGATGGTGCATGCAGGTTTAATCAACTTCGCCACAGACATAATTCACAGTGGATCCCTTTTGTTTCACTCCTCATCAGAATGAATACACACAGGAAGCTCATTTAGCCCCCACCATTCCTCATCAGCTGCCACGATAAACATTGATTTTATTTTCCTGGGCCAGAAATGGTGAAATCAGTATCTAACATGGCAAGTGATATTTGCTCGTGTCTTTTCATTCAGATTCCCTGACAAATTTTAAACATTTTACATTGCATTTATTTTAAGGATTAAGTTTGTGAGCTTATAGATTTAAATGTCAGTAAAGGTAGAAGTTAATTGCACATGAAACTGACTGCATTAAATTTTAAAGTGAGAGTAGTTATTATTAAACCCCACACATGGAGGTATTAAATTATTTTATTGTTATGATCCACTGACTCATTCGTTGATTATTTTTTTCATCATTCATTTGACATATATTAATGTAGCACTTAGTATTTTTCAGAAAGCCTGAAAGGAAAATGTTAGGTATTGTCTTAGTCCATTTGTGCTGCTATAACCAAATACCCGAGACTGGATAATTTATAAACAACAGAAACTTATTTTCTCACAGTTCTGGAGGCTGGGAAGTCTAAGATGAACGTGCCAGCATTCAGGGACAAATGCTGTGTTCTCATGGGGTGGAAGAGCAGAAGAGCAAAAGGGCCCACACTGGCTGCCTTCAGCCCTTTCATAAGGCACTAATTCATTCATGAGGTGGAGCCCTCATGATGTAATCGCTGCCCAAAAGTGATTACACCTCTTACTACCTCTTAATACCACCACAATGGGGACTAAATTTCAACATAAATTTTGGAGGGGACACATTCAAACCATAGTAGGTATTGACAAAAAAGTGCTTTCAAATTGTAAAACTTCATAAAAATATTCTATCAGAAGATACTTTTTTTGGTTGCATTTGATCCATTCATTCACAAAATGTTAGGCAATTACAGTGTGTGGCCCAAGATTTGTGCTAAGAACTGTGGATTCACAGACAAATAAGAATAGCCTCACTCTCTGATGCTCATAGTTTAGTGCAAAAGAAACAGACACAGAAAAAGAAAAGAATTGGTAAAGAAGGCATAGATAGCTTATCTCATCCATGAAAAACTCACACGTTGTTTCCTGCTCCTTGGGCTCCATAGAGGGGCAGAGGAGGCAGAAACCAGACAGAAAAGAAATGTCAGCTCTAAAAAGGCTTGAGGTATTTAGTAATGTTGAAAAATTATAGTGCCTTAAACGGGAATGATAAGAAAAGTGACCAGAAAAATGTGAGGAAGAGCCAAGATGTGAAAGGCTGTCTGTGCCATGCTGTGGTGCCTGGACTTAAGCCTTCAGTCATGGGAAAGCACTGGTGATATTTATGTTAAGCAATTGCATGTCAAATTGAAACTTTTCACTCTGTACCATATTTTATAGTGTTACTTAATACAATTTATTTTATGGTAAAGTTAATCATACTAATGACAAGTCAGTGGTGCTATGATAGGCCTCAGTGATTTCCAAAGGTCTTACTTGGCTCTTAAACCTTACTATGTACATTACTAGCTCTTTGAAAATGTCATAGCACTGTTTAAGACTCAGAAGACATGAGTCCAATTGCCATTCAATAGCTTTGTAACTTAGCATAGGTTAATTGATTTCTCTGAGATCTGGTCTCCTTATCTATCAAATGGGGATAGTGATACTATACTTCTAAACTATCTCATGGGATTGTGTTGAGAGTCAAGTTAAATAATGTACATAGATCATTTTTAAGACAGTGGAGCATGATACATGAGGAAGGTATTATTATCATTATTATTTAAGAAACTGAGGTCGACCTGAATTTCTTGGCAATCAGTTATCAGAAGCGATCTTCTTCCCTGGAGTGCCAGACATGTATTAGCTAATTTACAAACATGTAGTAGAAATTTCCTTATTTAAACTCAATTCTTTGATAATTAATGAAAATGTCTCCAGGTGAATTGGATAAAAATAAGTTGAAAATAAAGGGCTCATAGACTCTGGTTTGAACAGTGCCCCCAGAGTTGTGCAGTATGTTATCTGCACAACCCTACACAGTGCCTTTGGCAAGATAAGAGTTTGATGAGACTAAGGAGGGAATAGTGGAAAAGCAGAGATTTTGAAGAGATTTGAGCTTAGAATTTTCCATAGTTGAAGGACTTGATTCACTGGCTCAAAAGCACACTCAGAACATGATAAATACACATTCCCAGCTCTGCTGCTGATTGGCTGTTGACACCGATTAAGATATTTCAACTCTAGGTGCTGTTGTTTCCCTAGCACATGGAAATATTAACAATACTTACCTCTTAGGATTATTGTGAAGTATATTTGTCCTTAGCATACTGGTACACAGTAAGTACTCCAAAAATGATAGCTATTATTACAAAGGAATGACATTTAGATTGACAATGTATTTGTCACTGGCAACAACGGATGATAATGGGTAATACACAAATATCCTTAAAGTGCTGAAGGGACAGTAACTATCAATCCAGAATTTTATTAAGCTGACACAAATTATTATTCAAGATTGAGATAAAAAGATATTTTCAGACTAAAACCAAAAATGTTTATAACCCACAAATCTTCACTAAAGAATTATTAAAAGATATACTGTGTAAAAATAAATGAATTCAAAAGGCCAGAGTTACAAGAAACAAAATTTATCATAAAAAGAGAGAAAAACAAGTCTTAATTAGCTATTGCTATACAGCTCTCACTATTTTTTGTGTTGAGAAAAACTTAAAAATTAAAATTAGATAAAAATAACAGAAGGATTGTTCAATGACTAGCTAAAGCATGCTAAGCTCTGTGTCCAACACAGGAAGAAGATTGAAATACTGAAAAACTTTAAACATTGTTAGAAAAATATATAGTTAAATATTTATATTTTAAAATCAAGGGTAATTTGCAATGCATAAAGTATAATATATAGCTTCCAAATTGGCAGGGAAAAAATTGGAGTAAAAAAATTAAAGAAAAGAAAAATAAAAGGAAATAGAGAATACAAAATAAGATGGTAGAAACGAGACATCATTGTTTGCAATAGCATAAGTCTGTAAACAATATAACAATTACCAAGAGGAAAATGGATAAGTAAATGTCTGTAAAATTGTTCAATGATAAACAATAGAGCAGGTCATGTGAATGAACTGGAGCATCAGGTGTCAACAGGGTGAAGTTGAAGGAAAAAGCAAGTTACAAGGTATACACCTTATATGGTAATATTTATCTAAATTTCTAAAGTATAAAAGCATGGGAGGGAAAGGGAAGAGGGAAACTAAATTTGGCCAAAACCCAACAAATTGGTCTAAAGTTAATATTTTCACATATTGATAGCTTTTTATTTGTCACAATTTCTTAGACTTTTCTGATTCTTCTTATAATATGAAAGCTTAGCCTTTTTTGCAGTTTTCCATGTGCTTATTTGACATTCTTGTTTGTTTTACATATGATATTTTGATACAAGCATAAAATGTGTAATGATCAAATCAGGATAATCGGGATATCCATCACCTCAAACATTTATCATTTCTTTTCTTTTCTTTTCTTTTTTTTTTTGAGACAGGATCTTGCCCTGTTGCCCAGGCTAGAGTGCAGTGGCGACACCATAGCTCACTGCAGCCTCAAACTCCTAGGCTCAAGCAATGCTCCTGCTTCAGCCTCCTGAGTAGCTGGGACTACAGGCACGTGCCACCACGCTTGGCTAATTTTTTCCTATTTTTTTGTAGAGACGGGGGTCTCGCTCTTGCTCAGGCTGGTCTCGAACTCTTGGCCGCAAGCGATCCACCGGCCTTGGACTCTCAAAGTGCTAGGATTACAGGCATGAGCCACTGCACCTGGCCCCTTATCATTTTTTTGTGCTGGGAACATTCCAAATCTTCTCTTCTAGCTATTTTGAAATATACAATAAATTCTTGTTAATCCCAGTCACTCTGTGCTATTGAACACTAGAAACTTATTCCTTCTATCTAACTGTATTTTTGTACCCATTAACCATTTCCTCTTTATCCTCCTCCCTCCCCACTACCCTTCCCAGTCTCTAGTAACCACCATTCTATTTACTACCTCCACGACATAAACTTTTTCCAGCTCCCACTATGAGGAAGAACATGTGATATTTGTCTTTCTGTGCCAGACTTATTTCACTTAACATGATGTCTTCCAGTTCCATCCATGTTGCTACCAAGGACAGGACTTCATTCTCTTTTTATGGCTGAATAATATTCCATTGTGCCATATTTTCTTTATTCATCCATTGATGGACACTTAGGTTGATTCCATATCTTGGTTGTTGTGAATAGTGCTGCAGTAAACACGGCAGTGCAGATATCTCTTTGATATACTGAATTCCCATCCTTTGAATATATACCCAGCAGTGGGACTGCTGGATGATATGGTAGTTCCAGTTTTAGTTTTTTGAGGAAGCTGTATACTGATTTCCATAATGGCTGTACTAATTTGCATTTCCACCAACAGTATACGAGAGTTCCCCTTCACATCCTTGCCAGCATTTAGTATTTTCTCTCTTTTTGATAATAGCCATTTTAACTCAGGTGAGATGATATCTTATTGTGTTTTTGAGTTGCATTACCCTGATAATTAGTGATGTTGAGCATTTTCATATACTTTTTGGCTATTTGTTTTCTTTTGAGACATGTCTATTCAGACATTTTGACCATTTTAAAATCAGATTATTTGGTTTTTTGCTATTGAGTTTGTTGAGCTCCTTATATATTCTGGTTATTGATCCCTTGTCAGGTGGATAGCTTGCAAGTATTTCTTCCCATTCTTTAGGTTGTCTCTTCACTTTGTTGATTGTTTCCTTTACTGTGCAGAATCTTTTTAGCTTGATGTAATCCCATTTGCCCATTTATTCTTTGGTTACCTGTGCTTTTGAGGTCTTACTCAAGAATCTTTGCCCAAACCAATGTGCTGAAGCATTTCCCCAACGTTTTCTTGTAGTAGTTTTATAGTTTCAAGTCTAGCATTTAAGTCTTTAATCCATTTTCATTTGATTTTTGTATATGGTGACAGGTGGGGGTCTAGTTTCATTCTTCTGCATGTGGATATCCAGTTTTCCCAACACCATTTATTGAAGAAACTGTCCTTTCCCCAGTGTATGTTCTTGGTGCCTCAAATTCTTTTTAGTCAAATAGATCAACTCTGCTCTGCACATTGAGAAGTTTCATTCTCCCTTATCCCAGAGCTCTTTAGCAAGGGAGAAAAATGGTTGCATTTGACTAATAATAACTACTTCTACATTCCAGGGAATGCTGTTACTTTCTAATTATCTTAATCTGTCAACTCCTCAAAGCCTCACCATAAACCCAGTACTGAGATGCCAACTCAATCATAAACTCAGAAACAGCCTTAGCTTAATTGCAAATTACACATTTTCAAATTACAGTCTAATTTGGACAGCAACTAACTGTCCAAAAATATTGGATTAATTACTCAGTGATTGTTGTTTTTCTTAAAAACAAGGATCATACTGATTGCCTACCTCTTTAGTATGCTCAGTGGTGTAACTGATTAGTGATTCTCTAACTCCCTACTTGGGTTTCACGTTTGGCATAGTTTATTTTTAATTATTCTCTTATAAATTCATAGAATGTCTCAACTAGAAAAAGAAAGGTTTTAGAGACCTCTTGTCCAATGAGCCCATTTAACAAATGAGGAAATTAAATTCAAGAAATTAAGTAAAACATCAAAGATCACACAATCAGCAAATGGTAGCATCAGGACTAAAGTTCATCTCTCTTAATTTACAGGTTTAACTGTCGGGGATTTGGGGTATAAACCATTGTGTATTTTTAAGTTTTGGGAATATGGATAATGGGAAAGCAAGGTGTGCAAACATAGTTCAGCTCTTCTGCTTTTTCTTTTGGTGTGTCCTTTCTTATCTTTCATGTCAGAAGAAAACCAATACAGTTGGAAAATCAAGTAAATGCTGAATGTTTGGTAGTTTTAAGTGATCAGATTTCCTGAAAGATACAAAATCCATCCAGTACAAGATCTTTATTTTTAATAATCTAGCACTTTCTCATTAAACTTTCTCACTATATTCTATTGTCCAAGTCAGATACAAAAAAAGAAATAAAGATTTCTCATGTTATAGGTGCAATGATTAAGTGTCGGGTTGAAAGCCCAATCTTAGTAGGGCAAGGGGACGACAGAACGGGATGTCATAAGCAGCAAAAGAAGACATAAAAATGGGAGTTTCCAAATGAGGAGAGGAAAAAAAAGATTAAAGAATACTTTAGCAATTTCTAGTGTAATATAAGAAGTTTAAGGACTAGCCTTAAAAATCAGCAATGTGAACTCCCAGTGTTGGCCAGGACTGAATAAGCCCACAACAGTCTGTTTCTCACTGATTATAATTAAAATCTGGATGAAATATAAAAAGTAATTACTTGAGGACTCTGAAAAGTAAACAATAGCAGGCAGATTGGGGAGGGAGGTTAAAACCCAAAGCATAACCTAACAGCACAATGATGAGTTTCCTGTATTTCTTTCCCTTGTTTATCTCCCAGCTTGACCTGAGGGTGAGGCAAGTCTGGGACCTGCACAGTGGGCAGGGACAGCAAAGACCACAAGAGAAACTGCCTCTTTCTAGCCAGAGGACTGGGAAAAGGATGCAGCCAAAAAGTAAGAGAGATCTCTCTTTGCAATGGACCGAATGTTTGTGTCCCTTTAAAACTTGTTAAAAGTCCTAACCCCTGAGGTGGTGGTATTGGGAGGTGAGGTCTTTGGGGCCTGATTAGGTCATGGGGTGGAGCCCTCATGATTAGGATTAGTGCCCTCATAAAAGAGGCCTGAGAGAGCTGCCTTGCCCCTTTTACCATGTGAGCATGCAGTGCAGAGTCTACAGTCTACAACCTAGAAGAAGGCCCTTGCTCAAACCTGACCATGTTGGCACTCTGATCCTGGACTTCTGGCCTCCAGAGCTGTGAAAAAACCATTTTTATTGTTTTTAAGCCACCTACTCTATGGAAATTTGTTATAGGGGCCTGAATAGACTAAGATACCCTTTCCCTCTTTCTTTTTTCCTCTGCCTTGAGGCCAGCCTGAGCCATGAAGGTGCCCTGCTGCAGCAGAGTGGCAGCCTTGGCCCAAGCATCTAAAAGCCCAGAGAAAACTCATTGCTTCAGTCAGAGGAATCAGGAAAAGGAACTCCTGTGGTCTCTCACTCTTCCTGTCATCGATTCACTCAAGGTCAACCCCAGTTACATAGAATTGCATGACAGCTGAGGGAGCTAAAACTGTGAGTAAAGGGGACCCCCTATTTTCTGTATTGACAAGTCCCAAGCTTACTCCTGAGCTGTGCATGTGCAAAACAGACCCAAAGAAGCTTAGCAAAAGATTTGAGGACGAAACTATGATCTACCCTAACTGTACAAGTCCCAGACTGACCCCTCAGTGGTTCATGTATGTGGGCTTTGAAAACTGAACATGGGAACTACCACCCACAAATGGTAACGCAGAGCTTACCATCTGATCCTAGCCACACTGTCTGATTTCAAGATTTACTGTAAATCAACAGAAATCAAGAGGATGTGATATTGGCAAATGTAGATCCATGAAACAGAATAGACAGTCCAGAAATAAATCCACTGAAATATGGTCAATTGATTTCTAACAATGCTGCAAAGGCAATTCACCAGAGAAAGAATAGTGATTTCAACTGGAACAACTGGAAGCAATATGCAAACAAATAGATCTAGATATTACACACCTTATACAAAAATCAACTGGAAAGGGATTATAAGCCTAAATGTAAAATATGAAACTATAAACCTTTCAGAAGAAAATCTTTGTGACCTTGAATTGGAGAAAGAGATCTTAAATATGACTCCAAAATCATTACTATAAAAGAAAAAATTGATCAATCTAACCTCATCAAAATTCTAAAACTTTTGCTCTGCAAAAGAATGAAATTATTTTTTATTCTCTTTGTAATGGACTGAATGTTTTTGTCTCCCCCCCCACCACCAAAATTCATGTGTTGAAATCCTACCCCTAAGGTATTAGAAAGTGGAATCTTTGGGAAGTACCATTAAGAGAATGAAAAGACAAGCCACAGACTGAGAGGAAATATTTAAGATCACACATATGACAAACAATTTTTATCCAGAATATGTAAATAAATCTTAACATTCAACAAAAGCAAATAACCCAATAAAAAATGGGCAAAAATTTGAATAGACACTTCGCCAAAGAAGATAGATGAATAGGCACCTGAAAAGATATCCAATATCATTATTCATTAGGGAAATTCAAATTGAAAACATGAGATATTATTATGCTCCTATTAGAATGGCAAAAAAACCCCATAAAACTAACAATATCAAATGTTATCAAGGATAAGAAGCAAGTGGAATTGTCATATATTGCTGGTGGACATGCAAAATGGTACAGCGATTCTGGAAAATAGTATGTCAGTTTCTTATAAAACTAAACATGCAACAACCATACAGCCCAGTAATATCACTCCTAGGTATTTTACCCAAGAGAAATGAAACTTAAGTCATACATACAAAAACCTGTACACAAATGTTGATAGCAGTTTGTCTTAGTTTTGTTTGTGCTGCTGTAACAAAATACTTGGGACTGAGTAATTAATAAAGAACAGAAATGTATTTCTCACAGTTCTGGGAACTAGGAAGTCCAAGATCAAAGCTCTAGCAGGTTTAGTGTCTGGTGAGGGTCTGGTATTTCTGCTTCCAAGATGGTACCTTATTTGCTGTAATCTCCAGAAGTGATGAATGCTGCATCCTCACATGGCAGAAGAGCAGAAGAGCAAAAGGGCCCAATCCTGTGCAATTATAAGGGTCTTAATCCCATTCATGAGTGACCTAATCACCTCCTAAAGGCCCCACCTCTTAATACCATTATATTGGTGATTAAGTTTCAACATATGAATTTTGGAGCACACATTCAGACCATAGCACAGTTTTATTCATAATTGCCAAAAATGGAAAAAAACCCAAATGTCTTTCACCTGTTGAATGGATAAATACACTATGATACCGCCTTATAATGAAATGTCACTAAGCAATCAAAAGGAACAGACTATTAACACAGGCAACAAGATGGATGAACCTCAAATGTATTATGCTGAATCAGGTGTCAGCAAACTATTTGGTTTGAGGGCCAAATCCAGCCACACCCATTTATTTTTGTATTGTCTGTGGCTGCTTTCATGCTACAGTGGCAGAGCTGAATAACTACAACAGAGACCATCTGGCCCACAAAGCTGAAAATATGTACTACCTGGCCCTTTACAGAAAAAGTTTGCCAATTCCTTTGCTAAGTGAAGGGAGCCAGATACAAAAGGCTGCATTCTCTGTGGTTCCATTTATATGACATTCTGGAAAAGACAAAGTGACTGGGATGAAGAACAGATCACTGTTTCCCAGGGTTTGGGTTTGGGTGCAAGGATTGACTGTAAAGGGGTAGCACTAGGGAATTTTTGACTATGATAGAACTGTTCCGCATCTTGATTATGGTGGTTCTTATGTGTCTCTTATGGCGGTTCTTACACATCAAAGCTAACAGAACTGATATAACTGCACATCAAAAAAAAAAAAAAAATCGTGTCTTCCCGTATGTAAACAAAAAGTTAAATTTAAAAAATAAGTGCCGTAAAAATGGCACACATATTAGTCCTAACATTTTGTCTGCAAGTTGCAGAAACTGAAATGATTTTTACACAGGAAAAAAATAAAAAGAGGGATGACTCATTGCTCAGGTGGCTGGAAGTGATATTGTGGTCGAGGCAAATCTGAAGGCAGGGCTTCAGGAACAGGGGCTGAGAGAGGAGACCTGGAGATCACAGAGGCCGGGATTCTTTCTCTCCACCTGCCCTTAAGTCACGTGCTCGGTCATTTTCTTCTACTGATCTCCAGCAGTCCCAATCTCATAGCCAGCTGGAAAGAGAGAACTTTTTTCCCTCTGAGTGTTCGTTTATCAACTCCAGGGAAAGACTACGATTGGCGCTGCTTGGTCACAGACTCACACCTTGATCGATCACTGTTGCCAAGAGGAACAAAGCGCTAGGATTAGCTAATCCCACTTCCGTGGCCAAAGGACCAGGGTCTGTTTTGAGAAGAAGGGGATTTGAAAGCCTGTTGGGCAGACAAAACCCAGCAGCAGGCTCTGTTGACTTCATTAGCCATAAATTATATAATAAAATTAACACAACCAGTGTTTTACTTCTAGTTCACATCTGTTAATATTTATAGTTTCCCAATAAATCCCTTATATGGGGCAAAGAGTGATTTGAAAGGCAGGTTTAAGGAATTAAAAAAAGTTTTGTGGCACTCAGCCCAAGTGGTGTATGACTTGTAGAACAGGGGAGCCATTCTTAATTAAGTGTGAAAATATTTATTTCAGGTATTTTAGGTTTTAAGAAAAGATAAGAAGGAAATGGCCTAATGCTGTTGATATAGTCCAAACTGTAAGACTTTATTACGTAGATCAGGACTGTACCGCATCCCCTTTATGATTAAGCTTTTTTCCTTCAAAGTATCAGTCTTTAAACATTTTGGGATTCTTTGTTTAAAAATCAAATCTAGATAGTCTCTTGTTATAAGAGAAAATATGCATGATTTTAAAGATTTTCTGAGGAAGCCATTAATCATGATGATTGAATTTGGCTTACTAATTTTTCCTGCCTCTGTGTTAGTGAACAAGAACCAATATTCTCTTTAAATGGAGAGCAGACATACAAAAACCTTAATTTTCTCTTTTCATGCAGTGTATGTTATTAAAAAAATCATTAAAGTATAAACTTCCTTCCAAATCAAAAGGCACCTAAGTTTCATTATCTTGTTTTTCTCTCTCCCTTTCTGCAATGCTATTACAAGGGCTCCACCTGATGGGTTGGCTTACCCATAGAAAATCAAATACACACTGATCTCAAGCCCCTAAATTACCAACCAGTAACAGGAGGAAAAGAGAAAAATAAAAGCTGGCTTCTATTTGCCCAGCCTTCTGGTTCATCGACCAGGGAGCACAGCATGGGCTGCTCATTTGCAAGGCTGCATTGATGACTTCTCCCCAGGAGGGAACCACAAAGAGAATCACTCACCCTCAAACTCTCATACTTTTGGCCTGGGGAAGCAAAAACAGATGAAGAAATTGGAATATGACTTGCCTGAGAGCAACTTTGAACAATTTTAGAGAGGATTTATATCATGTAGTTTCAAGTTTTAAAATCCAAGTTAATAAATATACATTTTTGCAAAATAACACTGTGCATTTCGGCACCATTTCTATTTCAACTGGAAATGAAAGCCAAGTTTTCCATTACTGGCAAATCCTGTTGGTATTGCGGCAGCTGGAATGAAGAGTTAATTCATTCTATTTTTTTCTCCTGTGCATTAAATTTATAATATTACATATTTTAAAATTCTCTACCATTCTGTGTTACAACTACAAGTTGCAGTGATAGAGAGTTCTTAAAGCTAAGAATTGAAAAAAAGAGTTGTTATTAGGGACAGTTTCAAAATTATCCCATTAAACCTAAATCACTGCTTCCTATGAAGCAATGACAATCTGGTACAACAGAAGAAATGATTTGAGAACTGATCTCCTGGTTGTTCCAAACTGTGGTGTTGTGAGGGACTGATCAAAATCTTTCCTGTTTTCTGGGACTGGAGACAAAGACCAATTCTGAAAACAAAAGGTACTAAGCACCCCCATGTTCTGGTACAAAAAATTATTAGAGGGGCATCTGAGAGTTTGTTGATTTATCCCACTGGTACCAAACCTCCATTTCAACCCCGGCCTCCCTAGTTGAAATACGATGGCCCAGAGGGATGAGGGAGAGGTGGGGAGGAAGGCAAACCGGGAAGGAAGGCTGAGGAAGTGGGAGCTCAAGCACTGGCACACCTAGAGGCTCAGCGAGGGGATTCCACTGTTTTTTTCATACCCCCCTCCTCTACATGACAAAGTTATTTCAGTAAATGAGTACATTAATACATTTTAAATCTTAGTTAAATCTGCTTATGCCCCTTCCAAATCGAAATTTTCTATTGTATTATATAGATTTTTAATTTGCTCAAGTTTCTTACAAGTTAGATCTTCTATTCTTCTGATTTTGTGGACAAAGAACATTTGTAAATTACTATCATATAATGTATAATGTATGGTGTTGTATGATTTTGTCCCAGTAGAAAAAGCCAAAGAGGCATTGGTATTACCCAGTCATTCTTTAGTTTTAGACCTAGAATATGAGCAGATAGAATGTCTACGTAAATAAATTCTTATAAAACATATTCTGATAACATTTTGTGTTTAGAAAAGCACTGTCACTATCGCAAACTGAAATAAGTAATAATAATGGGCAGAAAAGAAATGCAGTAAAAACTGTTTTATGGATTTTTATAATTTTGATTATGCCAGTAAAAGATAATAAAAATTAACAAAAATATTGCCGAAAAAAGAAAAAAAGCAATGGTTTGATATATTTTAATTATATTAATGAGTTTTTTGAAAAAAGGGAAAAAATGTGTGCCTTCATATTGGTCTGTCACAGTAATGAATAACATTAGTTTTTGTTTTCAAGCCTTAATTTTGTCAAGATGAATCTTCTTTGCATATTCATGTTCAGTAATTGTATAGCCAGATTTTTCAATCTATCTTCCCTCATGGTTGATCCAAGAACACTTTTAATTAATTTTAATTTCAAAAGCTTTTTTCCCATGAAGTGATACATATACAAATAGGAGGGAAAAGTCTTAAGTGTACGAATAAATTCAACAGAGATTTATAAAAGTCACATTTCATGATAAATTCCAGAAATTGCAATGCTGAGCGTGTCATTTTTTCTTTGGGATCTATTCTAGCAGCTTTCAAATGTCACCAATCAAAAGATTTGCACTAAAATATTTTTATTAGTAAGCTCATATACATTTATATCACATTTTGTAAAGACTTCAAAGTTTTTCTTCTGCTACAAAATGAGAGATTATTTGATCTTTTGCTTTAGAACAAATGTCCTTGGTAAGAACAATGAAATAGTTCAATTCTAGCCCTTTTTATATCCCCTAGCAATGTTTGAATGGCATCTCTTGTTATTTCTCAATTTTTTTTTTTTTTTTAAGAAATAGTCTTGCCTGTTGCCCAGGCTGGTTTCAAACTCCTGGGCTGAAGCAATCCTCCTGCCCTGGACTCCCAAAGTGCTGGGATTACAGGTGTCAGCCACTGCAGCTGGCCAAAATTTGATTTTTTAAATGTTAATATCCATTTACATATATGTTGTTGGGAGGAAAAACTTTTCTTTTACCAACTTAGGTCTGAATGGTCTGAAGTGGGAGGGGGTGGTGTTAGGCCTTTAAAGGATGGAAGATTCTGATGAGGCTCATTTACACAAGTTTTGGGCATGTCTCAGTGTCCAAAGTCAGTTGCCTCCCTGACTGAAAACCTCCCCTGGGGTATGGGGATCAGGGGGTGTTTGGGGCAGCTGACTGACTTAAAGCTCCACTGTAGTCAGGTAAGGGAAGTTCAGATCAGATTTCTTTCTGCATCTGCTATAGCTCAGATGTTTCCAGTTCGATACCATTTTGGTGGGTTTTTGTCCCTTCAATGCTATGTGGCATAATTACAGTCTTCAGAATTTCTGTGTCTTGACCTTTAAGCAATGATTTTAAAGTTTGTTGTTTCACTGTACATTGTTCAAGGCTTATTGTGGCTGTCTGCAAATACTTTGGGATCTTATTAACCTCATTTAAAACTTCACACCAGCAAAAGAGATAATTCAGAAAAGAAAAATTGCATACAGCAGAGAGGAATTTTATACCAATCCTCTTGGATCCACATTTTTGTTTGGACTATATAGTACTTTGAAGATGGAAATTAACTTTCAAACTTGTTTGGACTGTGCAGCTTTATAACGAGCATGTCATCTAGTCTGGGAAGGTCTTTTCACTGTCAGGCACATTCTGTAGTGTTTCCCATCAATGGGGTGAGAATTGAGTGAATGCATTTTCTCCAAAGTTCCAGAAGAGACATACGTAAAACAACACTTCCAAAAAAGTGAACTCTGCAAAAATTTAAAGAATGATTTACATAAGATATGCATAAAGATTGGAAGTAATTCCTTTGATTTGTGCCTGACACCAGTGTGAGTCTCTGTCATATCACTGACCATGACAGATGATCATGTCTGCCCATCACCATTCAGTTGTTTCAACTTCTCTTCTGTGGGCTCAGCAAGAGTCTTCCTGAAATAACACAGAAGCCCCACAATGATTTCTTTATTTCAACTTTACCATCTTCAACATGAATGTATCTGACCATTTTGCACATTTGATCAGTGTTTGAAACATGGAGAATGCTAGCAAAAAGAATTCCTAAGTATTGTGCTTTTAAAAATATGTGCCAGTACTAAATGGTACATTGATTTAATGTTTTACTTTCTTAATTCATGCTTTAGTTAGCAATTCAAAAAAGAAGAATATATTTCAACTCTTTAAAGCTATTATTCAGATTCATTAAAATATTGCATATACAAACTGAGATTTGCACGTATTAACCAGATGTATCACACCTCCCATTTTGCACTGTTTCAGTCTTTTACATTTGAAACACAAATAAAAACTCCAAGGGACCACAGAGAATAACAGTATTGGAGTTCTCTGATTCTATTTCCTTCTTTTTACAATCTCTGCGCTACAGTATTTAATTCTGAATCACTGTTTAAAAGTAGGAATATGGAGTACCACCATGGTTGTGTTCAGACCAACTTTATCCTTTATAAAGTGACTCTCCATAAAGAATGCAAGTTACTATGTGTTGGGAGCCAACTGATTAATAGGGATTTCTTCAAATTAACTTCCATACAGAATAAATATTTATTAAAGGGTAAGCAATAAAAATGTATTAATTTGAAGCACATACAACACCCACACACACACACACAAAATAACCTGTAATTATTTAGAACTTAGAGCAAAAAAAAATTTATAAGAAGAAGTATTTTATCACTGACATTGATTAGAACTGTCAGTATATGGTGATGATAAAAAAGCAGACTGACTTATAGTCAGGTTTATTATCCCTTTAAAATTCACTACAGACAATGCACTCCTTATTGCCTGCAAGGGGTGGACCCCTCCCACCACCCTGCCCTTGGTACACCACTGGTCTCGAATGATTTTCCAACCAAGATAATCATTTCTAAGGTCTATGGGCTTGTGTAAAAAGGGGAAACTGGTTTCTCGTTTCCTGATAGTTTGCTTAGCCATTGAGCTTGATGACATGCCTTGGTGTTTCCAAGTGGGAGAAAGAAAGTTGGCATAGCAGCATAACCTGATGGAGAAAGAACAAGATTGTCCCCAAAGTTCCAAGCATGTGCCTGTGACTGAGGCCCTAGAGTTGGGCTAAGGTGTCTAGGAAAGCTGTTTGGAGTAAGTCTAGATAGTGAAGCTATGCCAGCAAAGGAATAAGGACAGCAACCTCATTCTCGTGGGTGAGGGGCTGCCCCCATTGACATCAAAAAAAGGAAACCTACTTGCTTTGTGTCGCTGCTTAAGGACGTGACTTTTTTCCCATTTCCATCCTCCCTGAGCCGACACCTTTTCCCCGTCCTGCCATCCAAGCCTCTGGAGCCTCATCTGTGTTAGGCAACGGAAAGAGACCTTTAAACTGAATATGAGATAGAAATTTTAAGTGGGGAAGAATAACTCTTAACAAAGAAAATCACCTTGGCTTAATAACCAAGCATGTTGACAAGTTATGGACTCAGTCTGGTATGTGTTTGAGGGAGTCTATTGCCTACTGGGAAAAATACAAGCAAATGGGGTGTTAATAGAGTAGCAGCTTTCGGAGAAAACAGAAATTTTCATTTTTGTGCTTGTATATGTTAAGATTTTTCATTGGGCCATTGAATAATGGTTGTATTCCATTTGTTACAAAATGAGTTGATTCTCTCCTGTCTCCTCTTTGCTGCTTGGTGGGAACCTAGAGAGTGTTTTTCTAACTGGATCCTGTTCTCGTTGTCCCCTTTGTTTCTAGAAATTGTATCAGTCTGGCTCATGACTTTCTTTCAGAGATTTGCTCCCTTTGACATTAATATTTGGGCTTTGAGTTTATCCCCACATCATCTAAGATTTTAAAAATCACAAAGAAGAACCATTTAGTTCCGGAGATTTTTCTGAAGATATGTGTGTGCCTCCAACATGCACAAAATTCTCTCTCAAGAACTAGCCAAAAGCTATCGCGTGAAATCACGGTAACTTGTCCTTCAAATGACGTGGTTTCCTCTTTCTGTTTTCCAGATTTTTCATTATATTCTATTTCTTTTTCTTTCCTTTTGTTCTCTTCCATTTCCTCTGGGAAACTCAGAGACGTGCCCAATAATTTTCTTTTGGACTGGATAATTATAAAGTCCAAACGATTTCTTTTTATGAAAATGTCTCCTAAATTGTTAACATACTCAAGTCTCTCATTTAAATAATGACTAGAAATTGTTACATTTGAGTTATGTATGCATAAGGCATTCCATCATTAGAATATTGGAAAATCTTTTGAGGTTACTGATTGTATTGGGCTATGAAATTACCTTTCTCAACTGTGTTTATAGGAAAAAAGAACCATGCTATTTCAAAAGTGTTTTATCTTGGGGCCCATTTATTTCTAAACATGTAGTTATTGAGTACTGTATGTTCTGTGACACAGATTGTAAAGCTATTTATTTTTAAAAGATGCTAGGCAAATTTTACCATAGTCATTATTAGCTTAGAACACTTTGAGCATGATCTTTAAAATTTCAGATGCTCATGACAATATATTTGCTATAATTAGGAAGAAGATCCAAGGACAACATAGGTTACAATTCCTCCTTTGCCATCGTAGGCCAAACCCAATATGTGCTTTTAAGGTTCTGGGAGGTGTGGGTGTGATTCTAATTTAAATGCCCACCTGAATTCTCCTTTTGGATTTTGTCAAATTCATATTTTCCTAAATTTTCCTAGACCTCTGATGAACTAGGTCACATAAGGCACCCTCTGGGAATGACAGTCCTTCTCACAAATACGTAAGAGATAAGGTGGCTGTCCGCAGAATGGTGCTTGAGATAGATAGGGCCAACTGGGCTTGTGATGCCTTTTCATTAGCCCAGGGAATAAAACTACTTCTAGGAACAATATTACCTCCTTATATCTACTAGACCCTCAAATGAAATAATAACAATAATCTCATGCTTGTAAAGCACTTTATAGTTTATACCACATTTTCACATTTTAAAATTCATCCCTTCTCATGGCAGCCCAGTGAAGTAGTTATTATTATCCCCTTTTTACAAGATATGAACTTACTTTTGTAAATCATGGGCCTCAAAGCCCAATTCCAGGCCAATCAGTGCTTTTCTACTCATCCTCAACTTCGGCCCTCCTTTTGGTGGATAAATCCCTCATTGATGAACCTGAGGACAACCTCCCAGAACTGTCAGCCCCCAGACACACAGACCTTCTCTGTGTCACCCATGGTATCACTGCAGTGGCTATGTCAGTAATTCCAGTATGAAAGAAGAGATTTCTCTTCCAAAAATGACTCCATCTCCATATGACCCATTGGAATACAGCTTTTGTGTTTGGCCACTTTAAAGTTCATACACTTAAAAAAAACTAAAAGGAATCTCACAGTATAAACTATTAAGATAAAGAAAAATCTCATATCTTCATTTAACTTGATTCAAGTTAAAAGAATCAAATAATCCTTTTTTGTCACTCATGTTATATTCTTCTTCTGCCTGTGGTTCTTCTAATTCATCTACTGCTCTTCAGCTGAAGCCAAGTTCCAAGAAAAGTGGGGATATCTTCTGTTTCAGCCCCAGGACTCCTGCTGAGGCCCTTAGAGTAACTATTCTCTTCTCTGTCATCGGGCCTCTGACTTAGCAACATTAGATCTGCCCAGGGAAATTCCTAGAACCCAGCAGCCTCTGTTGGGTTGGCACACTGCCTCTCTCTAGCCTGTGGGGGCTAGACTCCTTGGAATGTCGGCCAGCCCCTAGTACGAGCAGTTCCATGAGAAAGGGGACTCCATTTTGTTCACCTTTATATTGCCAGCACCTAACACAGTGCCTGGCATGCCTGACAACTACTAGAGTTTCATTAAACATTTGCTGAATGAATGAGAAATTTGTGTCTTCTCATTTTATTGAGGGAAAAAACTGAAATGAGAGAGTTAAATAAATTGTTCAAACATATGGTTGTTAGTGACTGAACCAGTACTTGGAATCGGATCTATTCGCTCCCATTCCAGTGTGTTTCCTCTGTACATGTAACGTGCGGCTCTGTCGGTCACCTTCATGAAACTGTTAATTGCATTCCTAACAGGCAAATTTTGTCCAGTTTTGCTAAGCTCAATTAGCTGACCCCTCTGTGTAATCTCTTGCTCCCCCACCCTTATAACGTCTCTAAAAGTTCTGTTGCTTTCATCATAATGCATCATGTCCTGCAGTCACATTTCACCTGGGCAACATGGTATGTTGCCAGGGAAAAAACATTTAACCCATATAACCTGCTATAATATATTCACATTCCTTTCCATATGAACAGGATCAAAATTTTGTATCTTTAAACTGAGTATTTTATTACAAAAATAACAGTAATAGTAAAATTTCAAACTCTTTGGAGGGTGTAAAATGAAAAGTAAAAGTCCCACCTCCCACTTCTGATTCCCAGTGCATCTTTCCAGATGTCAGTACTATTAACAGCATCTGGTGTATGTCACCAGGAAGCTGTCATGCAGAAACGAGCATATATACATATCCTTTTAACAAAAAACACAATTGGCATTTATACTCAAAAACAGTGTTGAATGAAGAAAACAATATGTAGAGTGATAGAGGAATAAGAAAGCAAATTGAAGAAGTCATAGCATTTATGCAAATTTTAAAAGGCACACAAACAATAATATTGTATCCATGTTACTTACATATGTATGAGAAAGTATAAAAATAGATACACTCTAAACCCACTTGATTCTTAAGAGATGAGTGAAGTCCAAGGGACAGGGGATGAAGGACAAGAGGACTTCAAATTTATCTGGAATTTTTTTTACATACACACCACACACATACACACACATGCACATTGAAGAAATATGGTCGATGTTAAGAATTGCTAGTTTCAGGAGTAGGTTCATGGATGATACATAATTATTTATACATTACTTATTTTAATGTATCTCAAATAAAAAATTTAAAAGCAAAGGAGAAAAGGTAGATTCTTTAATACATATTGTTCTGTACTGTACTTTTTCCATTTAACAATGTATCTCAAAGAGTTTTATCATTTTAGCATACATAGATCAAACTCATTTTAAAATGGTTACTGTCAATCTAAGTAATAGAGGCTTGCTACTAAAAGAAAAGAATATTTATCCGGGAATAGGGCATTGCAGTGGGAATATGTGCACTATAGTAAACTATGTGTGTATTCAGGGAGGTAATGGAAGACAAAGGTTTTTAAAAAAAAAAAGGAAGAGGATTATATAATTATTAGGTTATTAAGTATGAAATGTCCGATTTCCTTAGGGACTATGTTTGACAGTTGATATCTCTGACATTTCACTTTGACATTTCTTGTTTTATATTTATTGTGAAGGTACATCCTCAGTCACTCAAACGCACATTTTGGCTTGTGATTATCTTTCAAATTTTTTTTAAAGCAATTTTTGTGAAACCAAGGATAAGTCAAAAATTCATGTTATTTTCGAATATGAGTTCCATCATGGAACCAATGCAGCACAGACAGCTTGAAATATCAATGAAGTGTTTGGGAAGGATGTGGCTAAGGAACACACAGTATGTGGATGGTTTGAGAAGTCCCGTTGTGGTGATTTTAACCTTGAAAATAAGCCACATGGGTGACCTGAGACCAAGGTGGATAATGATGGGCTGAAAGCTGTAGTGGAAGTGAATCCATCTCAACCTACACGTGAATTAGCAGCAAGGTCTGATGTTACTATTCCAACAATATTGGACCATTTGAAACAAATCAGCAAGGTAAAGAAGCTGGATAGATGGGTTCCACATGAATTAAACCAGCGTCAGGAAAGAAATCCTCTTGAAGCTTGCCTTTCTTTGTTGTCATGTCATAAAGGTGAACCGTTTCTACATCATATTGTTACTTGTGATGAGAAATGGATTCTTTACCCAACAATAGTTGGATAAAGATGAAGTGCCAAAACACAGTGCAAAACCGAATATTCATCAAAAAAAGCTAATGGTGTCTGTTTGGTGGTCCAGCACTGGTATTATCCACTACAGCTTCATGAAACCTGGTCAATTGATTACAGCGGATGTCTACGACAACCAGTTGGACTAAATGACGAGGATGCTTGCGATTAAGCAGCTGAGATTGGTCAATGGAGACAGGCCAATCTTCTTGCAAGACAAGGCTTGACCACATGTCACACAAACAACACTGCTCGAACTACAGAAGCTGGACTTGGAAACTCTCTGTCATCCACCCATTCACCAGACCTTGCACCAACTGACTACCACTTCTTTCAGGCTTTGTATCACTACTTGCAAGGAAAAATATTCAATTCTCAACAAGTTGTGGAAAATGCCTTTCGCGATTTCATCGCCACTCGCTCTCCAGGCTTCTTCGCTGCAGGCGTAAACAAACTACCCTTAAGACGGCAAAACTGTGTCGGTAGTTTAGGTACATACTTTGATTACTTGTACTGCTTCTTGTTTGAGATATAATAAACTACACTTTTGATTTGAAATTGGACATTTCATATTTAATGATGTTAATATTTTGAGACCATTATCCTTGGCTAGAAGAATCAATAAAAAGGCTGATGCCAGTCCGGTGTTGAACAGGCAGTTGCTGGGCAGATGTCCTTGCAGAAGTAATTTTTGTGTAAGGTTGTGAAAGCCTTTGTGCAAAATTGTGATTTTTGCTGTCTTTTGTGATAGTTTTGTTATCAGGCATTTATGTATGAGAACTCTTTTTTCATGGCCTTTCCTGGCTCTATTTGTCAGGTTTTGTTTTGTTTTGTTTTGTTTTGTTTTGTTTTTAACACAAGTGACTTCATTTTGATTCTGACAACTTTCACATTACATATCACTAAACTATATGCTAAAAAATGGTTAAAACAGTAAATTTTATGTTATGGATATTTTATCACAATTTTTCTTAAATAGCCAAAAAAGGTTACATAATATTTTACTGTATTTCATTTTGCCACTCCCATATAAACATTTATGTTGTTTCCTGTCTTTTTTTTTACTATTACAAATACTTCTGTAATGAGTGTAAACACACATATTTATATATCATCATATGCATCCCACTGTGGATAAAGAGATTTTTCTAAAATGGCTTTGGCTCACCACAAAATTTTAAATAAATTTTAAAATGACTAGACCTTGCTAAATTTTAGATACATTCATTTATAAATACAGAATTTAGCCATGGTATTTCATTCACAGAAATTATTTATGCTTTGGGGCAAAATCACCAGTTTCTTTAAAATTTGTTTAAGGTTAAAATGTGATTTTGGTTAAAATCCCACTGTCAAAATTTTTTTAGTATTGTCTTGAGTCTTAACCCCAAGAATCAAGTTCTAGTTGTTTATATCTTAGCAGGATTAAAGTTATCACTTCCTTTTCTAAGATTAGGTTTTTGTAAGTAAATAGATAAAGCATGAAGACAAAAAATATTATAGGGGTGCAGGAAACAAATTCACCAAGAGCAGAGGCTAAGGCCCCACGATGCAAACTTACTTCCTTCAAAATTTTGTGTAGGACAGACCTACCTATTTCATAAAGATTTTTAGTATATGTGCTGCCAAATTGAGCACTCATAAAGATTTTTAGTAGAGTGGCACCAACCTGTCACTCTCAACTCTCAGAGAAATTTTTAAAATTAAAGCAGTTATGACCTTAAAATCTGTATCACCTAAGTGTGAAACTTTGAGAGAGATTTCTGGTATTGCCCTAAATACTTTTATTCTAAAATTGTTTGTGTCATTAGAGGCATTATGTTAAATATTTCTATTGATTCTCATTTTTAGGCTTTCACATTTCACAGATATTGTGAATTATGGGAACCAACATTTGCCTGGAAATTTGGGTGGACACACTGTATTTGGTGAGGTCAATCATGTGGCAATGCCCATAAACAGAAGGGCATGACTGACACTGCCACTGTGCAGACTTCCTCTTTTTTTCCAACCCTGGAGGAAACACTGGCCAGCATCTCCCCCTTATATTTGTAAGAATTCTTATATTGTTTGAAAAAATATGGTGAGGAGAATGAATTGTATGTATTTTTTAAACAGTACAATGAGAAACAAAAGCAAAAACAAACAACCGTTCTTGAGATGTCTAAATCTCCCTGAGTTTTGGGACTATGATCTTGATATCACCACACTCACTTGTCTAAGTTTTCCCATGGAGGGAGCTTGCCTTCACTTCCAGACCCCACCTTCCTCATCCACAGAGATTGCAGTCTATTTCTTTTATGTAGGCTTTTGTTTTTGCCTGAGGCATTAGGACTGTACACATCCTGCCTTGTGACTATGCTCGCCCTGATAGCCGTGATGGAGGCTGAACATCACGCTGAAAAGGGAAAATGGAAAAAGAGTGAAACGTGTTAATATCCTCTTGCAGGGGGTTGGCGTTCTCTTGCTATTTGGAGACAGATAAATGCTTGCTTTTGGACATACACATGTTATTTGATTAACAGTCATGTTGTTTTTACATTGCGTATCATTTCAAGGATTTGTATGCTATCGTCACTTGGTGACTGAAGAAATAGCTTTAAATGTGGGCCCTGATAAAATAGAAAAAAGTACAAGTAAAGAAGCCAGATTTTGAAGTCTATAGCAAATTAATTGCTTTTTTAAAAAACTGGGTACATGTACCATTTACATGTAAATAACTCACTCCGCATGCAGGTATGTATACATCTGTGTATAATTTCAAATGACAGGCACCAATTTAATGGAGCAGCCAGGGCTCATTAGTTCCCTGAGTAGGATTGATTCTCCATAGCTGGAATGGTGCATACAGCTCCTAGATAATTCGTAATGAATTGATTCTTCCGTCTGCATACCTAATTAGTGACTCTTTCTCTTGTTACTTAAAAGGATATAGACATTTAAAGAGATGAATGTTTGGAAATTCTGTCAAAATGCTGAAAAGACATTAAAGCCTTCATGTGCATGGGCTCTATGGAAAAAAGCATGGGAAAAAAGAATACTTCATTTTGGGGAAATAGATAGAATTGGTCAGGGTTTTGCTTCAAGAGTGTCATATGTTCTGGCCTATTTACAGAATTACTTGGCAAATTCTATATGATGTACATCTTGTATCTTCTGGATGCCTCTTGGCCATGTGCACTGGACAATTGGCTCTTCAGCTCCCCTACCGGTAAACCAGGGGAATCACCGGAGGACATTTCTTTCCTCAGGGCTTGCACACAGAGAGGTTCGCTTTTTACTGCAATAGCATATATAATAGATAGGTCCAGTCCAAACAGAGATGTTGGCCCATGTACTGGGAAGTAGACAAACAGAGATCTATAAATTAGTTCCTACTGTATTCAAAAATGTGTTGTACCCAAGACTTGAGATGGTCAATTCTGGAAATCCTGGGAAAATAAATGCTATAGTAATTTTGGCCTCTGTCTCAGTTTCTCTTGGAATTATCTATCATTTCAAAACCCCATTATGGCATAGATTAAACACTTAGAAAATAATCTAGTAATTTTAAATCACATTTCACCTTAAGTAAATTCTAACTCTGCCCTGTTTTCTATCATCAGCAGTACCATATGTATTAAACTATGCCAAATATTAACAAGTAATAGCTCACTGCCAAGAAAATGTAGAGGAAGTCAGAAAAAGTAGGGATAATTTAGTGGGCTGATGGTATGATTGAATAGATAAAAGTTCAGTGTGTATTGCCCTTCAGAGAATAATGAATCCAATTACATATGTTCATGTCAGATGAAGAATAAATGCTGTGGCCAAGGATGAGGAGTTTGAGGATGGTTCATTGGTTGGCAACAGGATAAGGAACCTGTCATTTCACATTAAAATTATTTGGATTAGTAGAAAGCAAGTCCACCAGATCTAGAATAGAATAGGAATTGACTACCTCTGAAGTCAAGATATTTAAGAAAAGAAATTTATGATGTGACTTTGTTTCTGAATTTCCCAGGATACCATTTTGAGCAAAAAAAAAAAAATTAGTCTGAATATATATACTATATGAGGTTAATACATAGCCTACAAATTAACTTAGAATAGCAGCAAAAATTGTACAGTCCTTACTTATGAGAGAGGAGTTCCATTTTCTTTCAGGAGTTTAATCAAAGAACATTCTTTCATGCTTTCTTTTTAGATGTTTTCTATGTCAGAGTCTATGTTTTCAGATTTGCAAAACTTGAAAAGAGCATCTATAATTACTGTTGATACAACTGTCTTAATTGTTAAGTGAGGCAGGATTCTGACAAACATAAGTTCCCAAAACGATGAAACACACAAAGCCAATAGAGATAAATCAGTGTGGGTAGAAGTGAAAGAGAGATGAGCTACAAGACAGGACAGATTTACCTGGTAGACACATTACCAGGCTGATTTTACGGGACGGTGCTTTGTTAAACGTTGGGCTACACTGAGGCTCCTCGCCACACCTCTGCATCGTCAGCCATAGCATTTCACTTTATTCGGAACAGATGATGCAGGGGAATATTTGGCATAAGTTTACCAAAAAGCGAGCGTCAGAGTCTTGGATCAGGTCCAGGAATGAGCTGATAACAACAGCATTTAAAAAAATAGCCTTGCTTTTCATCATTTGCCAGTTTCCATAGTGTAAATACTCCCACAATAACCGAAGTCAAGATACGTGACATGATGGAACGCGGTTTGGGAAACAATGACAACAATCAGCTCTCATGGGTTGGTACAAGCCAGCTTCAGCTGAAAATAGCCCCTGAAATGCCATTTCTAAGCCTTGAAGATTTTATCTGATTAATATGTGTGAAAAACTCTATAACCATTGGCCATTTTTCCAATCCTGTGCTGACTAAGGCATAGAAATGGAACTGTGCAGATGATATATTTTTTTACTGCTTAGGAATATACCTTTATATAACAGAGAAAAAATTCTAGGAAAAATGACTAGAGTGGACAACGTGTCCTGTTGTAACTGATGGCTCTTAAATTTATTCATTTAACCCACAGCCAACATACTCAATTGTGAAAGACTGAAAGCTTTTTTCCCTAAGATTAGGAATTAGACAAGGATGCCTGCTTCCATTCAATATTGTACTGGAAGTTCTACCCCAAACAATTAGACAATAAAAAGGAATAAAATGCATCCAAATTGGAAAAGAAGAAGTACGATTATCTTTATTTGCAGATGACATGATCTTATATATAGAAAATCCTACATAACCCACAAAAATCCTATTAGAGCTCATAATTAAATTCAGCAAACTTGTAAAATACAAGTTCAACACACAAAAGTCAGTTTTATTTTTATTCATTAGTGATGAACAATCTGAAAATAAAATTAAAGAACAATAGTATCAAAAAGAATAAAATACTTAGGAATCAATTTAACAAAGGAAATGCAAAACTTATACACAGAAAACTATAAAACATTGCTAAAAGAAATTAAGAAAAACCTAAGTAAATGAAAAGACATCTTGTGTTCATGGATTAGAAGATTCAACATTCTTAAGATTGCAATATTATCCAAATTGGTCTACAGATTCAAGGTGATCCTTATAAAATTGTAACATTTTTCTCAGTAATGAGAAAGCTGCTCCTATAATTCATATGGAATTGCAAGGGACCCTGAATAGCAAAAAAAAAAAAAAAAAAAGTAGAAAAATGAAAACAAAGTTGGAGGACTCGCAATTCCAGATTTCACAACTTACCACAAAGCTGCAGTAAGCAAAACAATATGGTGCCAGCATAAAAACACACATATAGATCAACTGAATAGAATTAAATGAATTGGGAGTCCAGAAATAAACCCATACATCTATGGTAGATTGATTTTCAACAAGAGTGCCAAGATCATTTAATAGGAAAAGAAGAATTTCCTCAACAGATTGTGCTAGGACAACTGGATAGACACAAGCAAAACACTGAATTTGGACTCTTTCATCATACCATATATAAAAATTAACTCAAAATGGATCAAAGGCCTAAATATAAGAGCTAAAATTATACAACTCATTAAGGAAAAGCTTCAGAACTTTGGATTAGATGCTTAGATATGACACTAAAAGCACAAGCAACAACAACATAAATAGATGAATTGGACTTCATCAAAATTAAAAAACTTGTGCATCAAAGGACACTATCAAGAAAGTGAAAGACAACCAACAGAATAGCAGAAACTTTATTTGTAAATCATATTTATGATAAGGGTCAAATATCTATAATACATAAAGAACTCTACAACTTAACACCAAAAAAACAAACAGCACGATTTAAAAATGGGCTAAGGACTTGAATAGACATTTCTTCAAAGAAGATATACAAATGGCCAACGAACATATGAAAACATGCTCAATGTCATTAGTCATTAGGGAAATGAAAATCAAAACAATGATATACCACTTCATACCCACCTAGTTTGGCTGTAATAAAAAAAGTGGGGGGGGGGGTGGAATACATGTTGGCAAGGATGTGAAGAAATTGGAACTCTTACAAATTGCTCACCTGAATGTAAAATGATGCAGCCACTGTGGAAAACAGTTTAGAGGTTCCTCAAAAATTTAAACATAGAATTATTGTATAACCCAGCAACTCCACTTCTAAGTACACACCCAAAAGAATTGAAGACAAATATTCAAACAAATACTTGTACACAAATGTTTTATTCACAATAACCAAAAGGAAGCAACAACCAAATGTCCATCTGATGAAAGGATAAACAAAATATGGTATATACATGTGATAGTATTCAGCCATAAAAAAGACTGAAGTACTAATACATACTACAGTGTAGATGAACCTAGAAAACATTATGCTAAATGAAAGAAACCAGTCATAAAGGGTCACATATTGTATGATTCTACTTACACGAAACATCCAGAATAGGTAAATCCATATAGACAAAGCAGATTAGTGGTTGCCAGGGTCTGGGGCAAGGGGGTATTGGGGAGTGCTCAATGGGTATGTTGTTTCCTCTTGGTGTTGTAAGAATGTTTTGGAAATAGATAGAGATGATGTTTGCATGACATTGTAAATGTAGTAAATGGCACTTAGTTGTCTACTTTAAAACAGTTAATTTTATATTATGTGAATTTTACCTCAATTAGAAATAAAAACAAAAGCTGAAAAAAATCCACTCACTTAGAAATGCAGTAATTGATCCAAGGCTCAAGAGCTGAGAATCTAGGGAAAAAGGGCAAGTAGCACCATCAGATGGGGCAAAGGCAGCTATTGTTGGACAAATGATGTACATCAAGGTCAGAGCAGAGAGCAGACTGACTCAGGACTGAACTATAGGACAAGACTCTCAAGTCAGCTCTGGAGCTTTGGAGAACCGTAACTGTGGATAAGAGTTCAATACAAACCAGAGTAGACAGTGATTCTTAGTCTATTTAATTTCCCTGGTTTTGGATTGGAAATGTGTTTTTTATTCAGAACGGTAATTTCATTTCTAGAAGTAAAATTTTCTTTTTTAAAACTTCTTGGATTCCTATCTTGGAGGTTCAACTCTTGCTATATGTCACTACATGTGATTTGCAGTTATGCATTTATTGCCTTCAGCGCCCCATCTTTCTCTCCTTAAAAAGGTATATCTTTTTGCTTGGCTGGGTAATAACTCTTTCCTTCAATCTTTTCGTCAGCTCTTGTAACTTTTTTTCTTCCAGTTCTAACTCTGCTGTTATGACCTGATGCTGAACTATTTATCTTAAAGGCCTAGAAAAACAATGTTTTCTTCTAGTATAACTTGATTCTATATTTTCTTGATATGTCTAAATTGTTCCATGTAACCAGGAAACTTTCCATGCCGTCACAAAAAGCCACGTATTCCTCTGCTTAAGGTACTAGTTTTCTTGTTTACATTCCCCTGTAACTGTGGTCTCCAATTTCTCAGTCTGTGGGAAAATTGTCTTCCATGAAACCAGTCCCTGGTGCCAAAAAGGTTGGGGACCGCTGCTCCATAACATAGAGCACACTCATAACCCTGGACACACTATTCCTGTATCTGATTAAATTTAAGTACCCTTTTTATCAGGTTTGATTTCTAGGTTATCTAAATGGGCTTCTCATAAGGAAAAGCAACCATACCACAGGAAGTTTTTCTTTTCCTTTTGATAAGTGGCCTAAGAAAACAAAGAATTTACATTTTATCAAGATAATTTCCTGCGTTGTCTTTACTGAGCTTTAGATTACTTAGAAAAACTGATCTTTGAAAGGGTTAAGGTTTTCACATCCATGTATCTTTCTGTATTACTTTTAAAGTCTTTTGATTATCTCTCTTGTTAAATTACTGACTATTATTTTACAGTGGCCTGTGATTCTGTTTTGATCAAGTGTTTTGAACATCTTTGGTGGGCTTCCCCAGAATCAAAATTCTAAATTAAATCTATTTAGCCTAAAATTAACTGAGATTTTCCAGTTGGGCCCCTGGAAAGCTTCAAAAAATGTATCTCTCATCTTGTAGAAATATTAAATTATTAGGCTTATTTGGTAGACTGTATGGAAAGCTTCATCAAATGATGAGAATTATGCAAAATTAAGTAATTGATAAAAATAATGTTTTTATGACTTATTTAAAACATTGTTGGTTCTTTACTTAAATGTTTTGTTTCCTAGACTTAAGGAAATTTTTCTCTCTTAGGCAATCTATAATTCATAACAATTTGATAAAGTATACTTTTGTGAACAAAAGTAGAAGCATTTGGTTCTTCTCCCTACTTGATTTCTTCAAAATTTGGGAACTATTCCTGAGTATTCTTAATTTTTATGACAATATGATTATTTATATATTTAATAAAAATCTGTACTTTCTTTATAATGAAATACAATTAGAAACTCTAGTTATATTACCAAGACCAAGGCTTTGACTAAAATATTATATTTGAAAATGAACATAAAATGCCTGGCTTCAAGGGTTCCCAGACTTATAGTGAGTGAATAAAAATTATCACTTACTGGCAGGCCCAGGAATTTTAAAACTGTAAGTAAAATATAAAGTCTGCCTTGGTTTGGTTTCCTAGCCTGAAGAGGTTTTTAAATCTAAGATTCCTATGTAATCAATGTAGAGAAAAACAGTTATATTTTTCAAGGGAAAAAAACCCTATGATACACGTTATTATATTGTACATTGTTTTCAAGTTCTTATTGTTATCTACCTGTAGACTAGAGAAGATACTAAATTCTTCTAATTTTCTCCAATATTTAGCTACAACTCTCCAACTAAAAACAAAAGCTGCTCTGTTACTCAAGCCCTATAAACTGAAACTAGATAAATTTTAAGAAACAAGGCTGGTGCCTGATGTATGGGCCACATAGAAAGTTTACCAAACTACCTAATGACACAACCAGAGACATTCAAACTGCAAACCAGGAGGAGAAGTTGATGTTTTCATGCTGTAGACAGCTTTTCCCAAGACATTGGAATAAGGTTCCATATCATAGTTAGACTCTCACCACCCTTAATACCACCCTTTTTCACTTGGTAGGATAATGATGTAATGAAAATTTCACAATCAGTAGCTTCTGCTGGTAACTTAATAAAACTTAACCCAAAAAATCCTTTAGTATTTATTGGTTAAATAAGAAAATGTCTGTGCTATTGCTAATACTACATGCTGTACCTGGATAAATTCTTCCAGAAGAGTCGAGACCCATATATACAAAATAAAAAAACAGGCCACATGGTTACAACAGTTCTCACCTAATTCCCTATGGTCATTTGATTTATTCAATTGGTTGTCTTTAAGCCTTAATTCATGGCTCAAACCGTTATGCAAACTGGAATTGTCATATTACTATCGATTTTACTTTGTATTTTCCCTTTTTAAACTTTGTATCTGTTACTTGTTAAATTTTTACAAAGTACAACTCCTAACAATATTATGCTGGCCCAACTCTTTGAGGTGATAACAAAAGACCATGGAACAGACCAACCTAACTTGTAATGGACTCCAGGTAGACTTAGCCTGGAGCCACTCCCTTTAAACCTCCCTTGTTGCTCAATTGGGGCTAAAAGGGCTTTGACACTGACTCTTAGTCTCCAATCACTCCCCTCAATGTGGGATAAGACCAGCAACCCAGGACAGATCCAACCTGGCACCAAGGGCCATCGAAATCTAACTATGGGATGACTGAACAGTGATGCTTTTGGAAAAAGATCTTGATTAAAAGGGGAAAATGTGAAAGCTGTCAGAATCAAAATGGAGTCACTTATGTTAAAAACAAACAAACAAAACCTGACAATGAAGAGAGAGTTCTCACACTTGCATGTCTGATAACAAAAACTATCACAAAATGTTACCCGAAAGATCGGGGTTTGTTTGCCTGGTGTGTCATCACACGTAGGGGCATAGTTTCCCTTACGCATGAGTGGGTAGTTGTGCTCGCACACAAGTCATGTGTTACAGTAAAACTATAGCTCCTCCCAGGGTGGGGACGATAGCATAGTAATGAGGAAAGTTCACTTGAGTTCATTTATAGGCTGCCAGGGTCTGCCAGGGGCTAGTTTTAGCCAGCTGAGTCGCCACAGTCCTCCCTCGGAAATAAAGGCTGCAGAACAGGTTGATTGCTCAAGTTGGTTGAATTCCTATACTGGAGACCCTCCCTTCCTACTTACAAAATGCCTCAGCAAAAACCACAACCTTGCACAAAGACCATCACAACCATACACAAAAAATGCTTCTGTAAGGACATCTGCCCAGCAGCTGCTTGTCCAAACTCAGACTGGCATCACCCTTGTTATTGATCTTTGCAGCCGAGGAAAATCACTTCAAAACAGTTATGTAATCTTCATTTTTTCTTTAAAAACCCTTGTCTTCCTTTACCTCCCTGAATATGCACATAGTTGACTATGGCACGTGTATTCCCGTTAAAACGCTCTATTCCCAAACATCATTTTCTGTTAGAGAACCTCTGTCTGCTTGTTATTTAGGTTGGCAAAGGATAGGCTAAGGTGATTAAAGTAGCTCTGCCAAATAAAAGCAAACCCAGGCTTAGCAGTGAGAGACTAGGCAAAAGGTTTATTGTATAAACATTTTGGGGGCTGTTCATTAGGAGCTGAGGGCTCAGGTAAAATCCAGCATTGTCAGCTCCTTGAAAGCTGTCTCAGAGGGACAGATTTTTAGCTTAATGTAGAGAAGTTCCTAAGAGTCAGGATTTCTTAACGGTCAATGAATGGGTTGGTGTTCCTGGGCACTGGGTTTATTCAAGAAACTACTGACTGACCACTCCTCAGAGACTATCAAAGTAAATCAGGCATCTCAAGATTGGTTCAGGACATGGACCAAAAGGTCCATCTGAGCCTGGGATTTTGTGGCTGTAAAAGCACAAGATATTGAGAACATAACTTGGAAAATACCTCAAGCATTACCTTGCAAATAGTCATCTTCACCAAGTTTAACCTCTAGTATAAGAGATACAGCACTGTGTTTGAATTTTTCACTGCCCTGCCCTGTGAGGGCTGGCCCTGTCCACAGGTTTATGGGGAAAAGTGGAGAATACTCATCCAAAACAGCCAAGAACCTGTATGGGAAGAAAAAATATCTTTGCCCTACTCATTGCTAAGTTTATGGCTGAGACACCTATAACAAAAGAGGTTAACAAAAGAAAAGCAAACAGATTTATTTGACATGAGTTTTACATGACATGGGAGACTTCAAAGGAAATGAAGACCTGAAGAACAGGTTAAACTTGTGTATTTTTATGTTATGCTTGATGAAGTGTGGACAGTTGTACAGAAATATGATTGGAGAACAAAATGGTATGATCTAGTGGTAATAAACTGGGGAGTACTTAGCAAGTCCTGTTTGTTCCGATTCTTTTTGGCTTCTCTGTCTTCCATGATAAGGATGTTCCTTTCCTCCGAGTATAGAAAAGGCACCTCTCAAGTGAGGGTCTAAAGACTTGCTTTCAGGGGGGAAGGGGAAGGGGAAGGGGAAGGTGGGAGCAACCTTCCTGCTTGTGCTGTTTTCTCAAATGCCAAGGTGCCATATTTTGGGGTAGATGTCCTGAACTCCATCTAACCCTAAAAACCAAAGGATAAAACAGAGTTGAAATGTAAGCAGGTAAACTCGGTCAGGGAGAAGTTAGGGACACTTGCCTGCAACTTCTCTCTTTATAAGGTGTCCTAGGTGGCAGGGAGACTCACAGGGCAGGACTAAAAGACGCACATTTACATCTCTCAGGTAGCTCTCACTTGATCCCTTTTGGCAGGCAGTGTACTTAATTTATCCTCTTGAGCCGCTAGGTCTAATCCGTCAAATATCCTAGAAGGGACCAGGGGTCCCTTTCCAATGCTAAAATGCTAGAGTGTTTGGATTTTCTCAAGTCTGCCTAATTTTTTTCAGATTGTTATTCTTATAGAACATCAGCTACATTGAGTTTGAAAAGAAACCTCATAAGTAAAATAGGCTATTTTCCACTTATTTTGTGAGGTCTTTTCCCACTTGAATTATCTAGAATCATAAATAATATACTTTTATTTTTCTTAATTGAAAGACACTTTGTGAGCTACATAGAATTTGTTTTGTGATTTAATTATGTTTAGATCTAATGTCAATAAGCTGTTTTCACTCAGAACACTTCTGACACCAAATGGGTGTCCAATAATTCAATTCAATTCTGACACTATCTACCTGGAGTTAGCGTCAGATCCCGCAAATTAAAGGGCTCCATCCCACAAGACTGCTCCTACTTCAGATGCCAATCACAAATCTCAGGCCACCCATATTCCTGATGGATCAGCTATAAGTTGGGCATTCTCACATTACCCCCTCAAGTTCAATAATTCACTAGAGCAACTCACACAACTCAGGAAAGTGCTTTACTTACTGTTACTGGTTTGTTATAAAGTGTACAACTCAGGAACAATCAAATGGAAGCGATGCATAGGGTAAAGTGTGGGATGGGGTGGGGGATACCACCCTCCTAGCATCTCATTGTGTGCACCAACCTGGAAGTTCTCTGAACCTAGTCGTTTGGGGGTTTTTGTGGAGGTTTCATTACATTATCATTGACCTTTGGTGATGAACTCGATCTCCAGCCCCTTTCCCTTCCCCAGAGGTTGGTTGGGGGGCGGTGTGTGCCTAGGGCTAAAAGTTCCAAGCTTATAATCAAGGCTTGGTTTTTCTGGTGACCAGTCCCCATCTTGAAGTTATCTAGGGGACTCCACCAAGCATCTCATTAGCATACAAAAGATACTCATCACTCCAGAGAGTCCGAGGGTTTAAGAGCTGTGTTCCAGGAACTGGGGACAAAGACCAAATATTTATTTTTTCTTATACCATAGTCAGTAAAATAGCTAAATACTGAAAATTCCCAATTTCATTTTTTTGTTGCTAAACAAATTTAAACATGTTCTATCTAGTTTGCAGAGGAAAAACTCATAAAGAAAATAGCTCCTGTGTTCTCATAAAGATATTGAATTTTAATTAAATGTGGAATTTGGCTTCATATCATGCATAAAGGGATAAAGCCACATTGTGGAAAATTAAAGGAGCAATTTAGAAAAAAATCTAGCTTGAGCTATTTTACTTAAAATCTTTAGCTCTGAACTAAATAACTGCTTAATTCCTTTAGATAACCAAAGAACATTCAAACAGAAATTAAGAAAATTGTTTTCAGGAGTTGTAAGTTTAAGGAACCCACTAATAGATTTCATTGATCTTCCCTTGAGGAAACACAGAATATTTTAAATCTTATACATTAACCAGCTAATTCAACAATTGGGTCCCTATTATGTACCAGGCTAGGTGCTAAGAATACAAAAGTGAGTACAGCTTGTCTCTGCTGTAAAGGCACTTAATCCTATTCTGCTCTAAGGAGGCAGCAGGGCAAATGGCTCAGCTGGTTGGTTCTGGAGTCTGATTATCTGGGTCAAACCTCATCACCACTTACTAGCTGCAAAACGTTGGAAAAGTTATTTACTCATCCTGAGTTCTAATTTCTTTATCTATAAAAAAGGTACAATGATAGAACCTCAAAAGTGTCCTGACTAAAATATGTAGGATAGTGTTGAGAGTATGTTAAATATTTAGAATATATTTGTGATTTTTTTTTTGATATGTTAACTTGGTTAGGCTACAGTTCCAGTTATTCAACCACACAATAATCTAGGTGTTATGGTGATGGTGTTTTGTAGATGTAAGTCCATAATCAGTAGACTTTAAATAAGGGAGATTATCCTAGGTAATCTGGGTGGGTCTGATTCAATCAGTTGAAAAGTTTAAAAGTAGGGCTGAGGCTTCCCTGAAAAAGTAGAAATTCTGCCTATAATACAGCAGCTTTGGCTTGTGCAGGAGAGTTCCTGACAGCCTGCCTTACAGATTTCAGACTTGCTTAGCCAGTCCTACAATTTTGTAAGCCAATTTCTTGTAATATGTCTCTTAATATATATATTATCTCCTATTGGTTGTGCTTTCCTGGTTGAACACTAACTGATACAGATATCAAATGTGTTTAGAATAATGAACGTAAAGTGCTTGGAAGTAAAAGTAGTTATGGGCATTATTGTAAGACAACAACTGCACAACAGCAATACATGTGTTGGTATGTGTGTGGAGTTTGGAAACCCTCAAGAGGGAGACTGGACATGAAGGTGCCATTTGAACTGAGGCTTAAGAGGGAAAAGAATCCATTGAGGGAAATGCAAGAGCTAGCAGTAGGTTTCTCTCAAAGGAAGGATATAGGTGGGGAAAAAAATCTCTTCTGTCATAACTCCAGATACAACATGGATTCTTGAAATCCCTATGTCCATTTGGGCTGCTATAAAAAAATAGCATAGACTGGTAGCTTACAAAGAGCAGAAATTCATTTCTTACAGTTCTGAAGGCTGGGAAGTCCAAGACCAAGATGGTGCAGATTCAGCGTCTGGTCAGGGCCTGTTACCTGATTCATGAATGGTGTCTTCTTGCTGTGTCCTCACATGGTGGAAGGGCAAGGCAGCTCTCAGAGGCTTCTTTTACAAGGGCATGAATTTCGTTCATGAGGGTGGAGACCTCATGACCTAATCACCTCCCAAAGATCCTACCTCCTAATACCATCACTCTGGGGATTAGGATTTCAGCATATGAATTTTAAGGGGACACAAACATTCAAAACATAGCACCCTATATACAAGGAATAGCTACATAAAATCAAGGTTGGAAACAGGTGATCCAAGAACCAAATCCTGTGCACTAGTTGTTCATTTGTTTTGCTCTAGGTTTTTTCAAAAATAATTTTAAAAAATGAACCTACAATTTTTTAAAGATTAAGAGATTTCACATAAAACACAGATATCTGGCTTCTTTTGAAAACCTGGAACCTCTGGCCACACTAAGCCCATATGGCCCTAGTCCTTTCCGTGTGGTCCCCCCCACCCACTGTGTGAAGGCAGCAGTATCACATGCACAGCTGCCTCTTCATTTATATGGTCTGCCTTAACCCTGTGGGCATCTATTATACCCTGTCCTAGACAATCCTCCTAAAACTTGGCCTCAAACTTTCCTTGACCTTTGATCCAACAACTTCCAGTCTTCCCTTAGGCAAATTGTTCCCATGATCACTCCCTGAACCATGTGTCCTGGAAGTTTCATTTATTTTTCTATATATTCTTAATAATAGCCAAATCTCTAAACTATTACACTTCCCTTACCTTTTCATTAATCTTACTGGAAAGTCACATAATACCTAGAGACATTTTTCTGAAATGTAGTCATGATGAAAGAAGAACAGTGTATAACTTCTAAATAAATATTGAAATAGAACATTTCTTTCCCTAAGCCACTTGTCACCTGACCACTTGTACTCGGCCACAACCCACCACCCCACTTCAGCAGATGACTGTGAGTCCTACTCAAGAAAGAAAACTGGAGTCAGGCTCAGGAATGAACTTTCTTAAAACTCCCTACACCATATCTAATCACCTGACAATAAATACCAAAATGTTTCTGATACAGCTGTTTCTGTGCACAGGCACACAGCCACAGGTACATTTTTTAAAAAATGAGATGATAACACACCTATTTATAACTACAACCACCCTCACCTTCCTCTGGCCAATCTTAGAGGAAAATGTTTCTCTTCTCTGTGTTAACGTCACCTGTGATCTGTGTCTCCCTGGCACCTCGCTGCACCCAGGATTTCTCTCTTGATTGTTTTCTTCTATTAATATTTTCCACCTCTCCCTCCAGTTGGCTCTTTCCCTTCAAGCTATAAATTTGCTCACATCTCTGCCATTAACACATCCCTGTCCTCACCATGTAGGCCCCAATAGCCACCATTCCCCGCCCCACCCCATGAGACCACCAAGCTCCCTGGTAAAGTGGTGAACACAATACATTTCTTTTCTTTCTATTTATTCTTCAACTCATTGCCGTTAGCCATCCCTTCTACTTCCCAGATATGCTGGAACAAAACTTACCAATGATTTCCTAGTTGCCAAACTAATTTATGATTTTTACCCTCATCTTGCTGGATCTGGCCCTGTCTGTGGCATTTGATACAACACACCCCTCCCTTCTTAAAACTGCCCTTCCCAGGCCTCCAGACCACTGCTCTCCCAGAGCCTCTCCACCTCTAGATATCATTTCTCAGTTGTCGTCACTGGCTGGTCTCAAAGTTTCTGGGGTTTCGGTGGGGAGCGAATACAAGATCCTGACCCCCTCACTTCAGAGTAGGGAATGTAACACAGGCTGGGATGATGAGAGATCACTCCCAGGAATTTCAGTCTGGAGCAGGGACCTGTGGGGATACAGGCAGCTGTCAGCGGGTTGTCTGATGGCAAGCCCCTGATTCTCCCCAGCGGCCCCAGGGAGAATTCCCTTCCCTCCTCTCTGAGGCCTTATTCAGCTATTTATTCTGTGACCTACTCTGCAGGCTCCCAATAAGTTCTTTTTTATCCAGTGCTTAGTTACTATTACTAGATTTGGTCTAATTGAGGCCTTTCCCTGAGGTCCCTTCTCTCCTCTTTGCACATGGTCTTCCTGGTGGCCCCATTCATTCCCATGGCTTCAGCCACTACCCACATGTTCTTGGTTCCTCATTTATGCCTGTAGCCCAGAGGTCCCTCATGAGCTCTCCACCTGCTTCTGGTTGGCTCCCAGGAACCCAGAACTCAACATGTCCCAAAGCAAATTCATGGATTTTTCCCCCAAATCTGCTGCTCCCTCCTCCCTTCTCTAACTCAGTTGACGCCACCATCCTCCATCACTCAAGCCAAATACTCGCCACCTCTCCCCCCTAATAGACTTGCTTGGTCCTGTCAATTCCTATTCTTAATACTTCTCTTATTCATTTACTTGTCTCTATCCCTCCGCCCTTCTCAGGCCTTCAGCACCCCTGCCCTGGGCTAAAACAATAGGCTAACTACTTGCATCCCTCTCCCTCGACATCCATGCACCACAAGCCACACTCCTGAGTTTCATTTCTAAAGCAATCTTTGCCGGGGTATCTTCCCTGTTTAAAATCCTTTTGTCCTATTGCCTAAAAATGTAAACTACTTAGCATGGCAAACAAAGCCTTCCAGATCTTACCTCTGCCCACCTCACAGCTAGCCTGATTTCTCTACCCTCCTTTCTCATTGTGACCCCCTAAACTGTAGTCATGTTGGCCAAGTTGCACTTCACCGCAGGTGCCACGCCCCACGCTCCCTCCAGCCCTCTGTGCTGCTGCCACTCCCTTTGCCAGAAACGCCCTTCCCCTACCTACCCCAGCCACCTGCTTAGCAAACACCTACCAGTCTCTTTTTTCAAAAGACTCAGTGTTTTTTCTTAACATAAAAATAGCACATTTTCATTACAAAAAAGAAAATCAGAAAACACAGAGTAGCATAATAAAGAAATAAAGATTACCTAAAAAGCCTACCACCACCTAGAACTAAGCCTAGAATTGGGACCGGTGAACATATTTCCCGACCCTGGCTCCTCAGCAAAGCCATGACAGTGGGTGGCGGACAGTCAAGAGAGGCAGCAAGCAGAAGGGTGGCTGCCGAGGCTGAGGGGAGGGGGGACCCCGGAGTCGTTTAATGGGCACGGAGTTTCAGTTCCGGAAGATGAAAAAATTCTGGAGATGGATGGTGGTGATGGTTGCATAAAAATGTGAATGTACTTAATGCCACTGAACTGTACACTTAAAAATTGTTAAAATGGTGAATTTTATGTTATGCATATTTTAGCATAATTTTAAAAAACAGGAAGAAGGAGACAAGACAGCGATTTTAAGGGGTAGCAGCTTCAGTAACATTTTTTTCTTTTTTCTTTTTTAAGGAAATTGGCTTATGTTCATGGCGGGTAGGATGGAAGTAACTGGTAGAAAGGAGAAACTGAAGACCCAAGAGAGGAGGGACTATGAATATATTTCATTTTTCACTAGGATGACAGGTATAAAATGTCACATCTCCTTTAATATTCAAAATAGCTGAAGTCTCCATTTTGTTATTACAATAATATCTTTCTATTTTCTCAGGTTCTCCCTTTCCGTCCCCCTGTGATCAAACTAAGCATCCCAGGGGTTACCCAAGGCCAGGGTCACCCGACCCTGAGTACACGCGCGCACGCGTAGGAAGGAAAGAAAACAGGACATCCTGGGCTCCGCAGCTGTAGTTGCTGTTGTGGCCACAAGGTGGCACTGGTTCTTTGGCGGCAGCAGCTGTTCCCGACCTTGGGAAGCAGCGGGGAGGTGGGGCTGGAAGGAAGCGCGCGCTCCTGCGAGGTGGCTGCTGGGGCTCCACCCGCAGCCCCGCTCTTGTGCAGGGGCACCATAGGAAGAAGAAAGGTTTGGAGATCTGAGTCCAGCCTCTTCCCCTGCAGCCTCACCTTGGCTCACTCCATTCGGAGGCCTTTCTCTTTCCCAGTGTCCTGCCCTATCCTGACAGCTCCCTCCCTCCTTAGGCCTGAGCTCCTTGCACTCCGCAATCCAGCCACCTAGACCTTTCAGTCTTCACACCCGCCCCCAGGCACACTTTCACAATCTCTGTGGCTGGACCCAGCGCAGGTGCACACACGCTGAGCCGCCGCAGCTCCGCCCCATTCTTCTCTAGGGCTTTTCTCTCTAACCCCGGAGCGCAGGAAATACTCTCCCTCTTTCTTACCTCTTCCCGCGGAAGGAATGGTGCTTCCTTCAAGGTGCAGACCCCATCAGTTTACCAGAAAATTGACTGAGCACTCTCCCTCCTAAAATACTGGGAGGGTAGACGATCAAAGGCACAGATGGGTGGAAGGGTCGGGCTTTGAAAGGAAGGAGGATGGGTACCTCTACTTCTGAGATAGAGGAGAAGGAGGTCAGACGTGCAGAAATAAAAATGCTTTTGGAGGGGAGGGAATTGAGGAGGCCTGTGGCCAGTTTTCCTCCATATTTTTATTATGAAATAGATACAGATGTCATATCTAAAAATGAGAAAGAGAATATTAAGGGTGAGGCACATTTGTAGTGGGAAGGAGAATTACAGAGGGAGAGGCCAGTAGGCTGAGCCTTGTGCAAGGGTCCGTGCGATCTTGGAAACCAATTGTTTGCTCGTCTATGTATTTAACAGATATTTAATGAGCACCTACTGTGTGCTGACACAGGGGTAAGAATACATCAGTGAGCAAAACAGAAAAAAAATTCCCTGCCTTTGGAAAATATTCTAGTATTTACCAAATACTAGAAGGGGGGGGAACTGAAAGGAGGAAGCATAATGAATTAGTAAGTGAAATAGAATGCTAGAAGGTGACACAGTGTATAGAAATAGACACAGTGGGATAAGGAATATGAGATGTTATTATGAGGGAATTGGACTTAAATTTTTAAATAAGGTATCCAGGGAAGCCCTCATTGACCTCAAAGTCTTGAAGGAAGTAATGCAGCTGGCCAAATTGCTACAGGAGGACAAGCAATCTGGCAGAGGGAACAGCTGGTGGGACGGCTGTGAGGCAGGAGAGGGCCTGGCGTGTTAATGCTGCTCCCAGAGTATATGGGATGCTGGAGCGGGAATAGAGAAAACATGAGATGCTTTGGGTGAGACAGTGGAAGAGCAGGTGTGGCAGAGGGTAATGGGGGAAGAAAGTGAAGGAAGTGCTGATGGTGCAGTTCAAGGGGGTATCCTGTGGTCCAGGTACACCAGGAGTGTGGAAGGAACTGGGAGGTCCTGGCAGGGAGGCAAGGAGGCTTAGTAGGAGTTGTTGGAGTGGGAGGATACTGTGGATAAACATTGGGTGCTTTGGTTAGAATTTATGATGTCATTGGTAGACTAGTTCAAAGAGATGACAAAGGCAAGGGAGTGGCCTTGGGAGTGAATTATTGAAAACAGCCTGGTGTGAGTTTAAGCATGGTGCATACCCAACTAAACCACAGCCACAACTGTGCTCTTCTGAAATGGGGTTCAGACTGTATTGAGTAGTATGGGAAAGGGATAAGCTGCACTCACTGAAATTTCTCTCATGCGTTACCAACAAATGCACAATAGAATTCAACATTCTTCCTAAAGCAGTTAGGGATGCGTGAATGCCTGCTAGCAAATATTACAGGGCAAACCAGTTGTACCCACACATGATAGGAACCTTAAGTTCCTCACCAATACACTCATTTCTCTTATAAGAGGTGGATTATTTTGTTCTCTTGTAAGAGGATGAGGCATGTGTGTTATGTAAATCTTAGTGAGAGGGGATCTGGTGGTGTTAAGCTTGAAGTTACAGAGGTGTAGCAGAAAGAACTAGGACAACATGGTTTGTGAACTTACAACCTCCATTACTCTTCTTCCAACTCATGATTTTAAGGAAGAAAGTATTGCTGGCAAGGAGGAGGATGGAAATCTCAACCAAGAACTGTGTGTAGTGAGACTTCAGTCTAGCTTCCTTATCTGGGAGTAGCTTCCGTACTGCAAGTTCCCTTATCTTTCCCCACTATAATGTCTCTACTATAATGCTCTGCTATCTTGTGAGAAAGGACTAATTATTGGAAGGTAATGATGCAGAAGTATATAATTCTTATGGGACTCGGTGGAAGGGAAATGAAGAACAGTAATGATTCATTCATTTGTCACTTCAAAAAATTTATATTAAGTATCTACCAGTAATATGGAGTCATGTTCCAGATGCTGGAGATTCATCAGTGAACAAAACAAATTCCCTGCTCTTTGAGACTTACATTGAGGGGAACAGAAAATACATAAAGGTGCTATGTTGTAGGGGTTGAGTTTGAGGGATTTGACGGCTGATCAAGGAAAAAAATGTGACCACAAGAGGCAGTAACATGCAACAAGCTTTATTGGTTGGCAGTTGGATAGGATTGCGTGAAAGGGGAAGTCCCTCATAGCATGCGACTATCCAGAGGTTTAGGGCAAGGGGGAAATCAGGGCAGAGGGGCATCAGAATGGGGGCTTATGGGGCCTAAGTGAAGTTACTCAGCAGTAGGGCAGGGAGTCTGTGTCAGAGAGCCCGGAAGAGCCACAGCAGCTCAGGGCCTTATAACTACAAGGCTCTATCTTATCAATGAGAAACAGCTGTTGGGTGAGGTTTCCCAGTGTTTGTAATGTAGGCAGGCTCCAAATGGCTACAAATCTGCTTGTTTGTGCTATTTTTAAAATAACTGGATGTGTAAAATTTTGAATTTGGCGCCAGCAGGCTTTTGAGCTGACAATCTCAGCATGCAGTGAGGAAAAAAACAACCTAGGGGCCAATGCGCGCATGGGGAAGTCATCTTTGGTTCATTAATATAACACAGGTGCTAAGGAGTAAAAACAAAGGAAGGAAACAAAGCAGGACAGGGCAGGGCGGGGTGGTATTTTAGATGCATTGTCAGAAAAGGCCTTTGTCATAAGGGGACATCTGAGCAGAGACGTGCATGCAGTAAGGTGCTGAGTGCACCACATGATACCTGGGAGATGTTTCTGGCAGTTTTGTTTTGCTCTGAGGAACAACTACAAGGCCAGTGAGACTAGAGAGGAATGAACCAGGTGGTGGTGGTGGGACGAGGCCGCATGATGTAGGGCCATGCAGGTGGCACACAATAAGGACTCTCTTCTGAGTGAGGTGGGAAGGCATCGGGAAGGCGGGAGACATGACCACACTCACATCTTAAAGGTACTCAGGTATTCCACCGAGAACAGATGTCACGTGTGGTAGGAATGGCAGTGGCCTGGGCCAGAGTGGATAGTGGTGAAGGCGATGAGAAGTCAAACTCTGCGAGTATGTCAGAGATAGAGCTCACAGAACATGTTGATGGATTGGCTGTGAAGTGTGGGAAAGAGAGAAGGAGGTGAGGCCGACCAGCATGTCTGGTCCACGAAGCCGCCCTTCACTGCGTACATTTCAATGGTAAGCGGCGTGGTATCTGAACACACATTGTACACATTTAGGCCTCAGTGCAGATGCCCATGAGGCAGAATAGTGTGAACAGAAGCACAGGCTGGAGCAGGTGTGGTGAGGATGCTGGCACTATCACTTCCTGTGTGACCTTGGGCACCTTTTGTGACTATTCCCACATCTGTAATGGAGGTAATAATAGGATGATTTTGTTGAGATGTCGTGAAGGTGAACAGATTAATCACTAACATAAAGTGCTCAGTACAGTGCCTGGCACAAGCTAAGTGCCCAGTAGATGTACCTGTAGTTACTATTATTGGTGTTCAAGAAGGAGCCTCAGAGATAGGAATGCTTATTACCAGGGGACAGACAAAGGGACAATTTCAAGCGACATGAATGAGATCATTTTTATTTGTAAGTACTCCTGATAAAACACTCTTCCTTAGCAGGACCTGTTACATAATTTGCAGGGCCCAGGGCAAAAAGAAAACACAGAGCCTTCTGTTAAAAAATTAAATTTCAAGATGGTGACGATAGAGCATTAAATGAAGCACAGGGCCATGCAGTGCCAAGGCCCTGCTGCACACCCATGAAGCCAGCCCTGTTGATCAGAGAGTGCCTCAACTCTATATTCCTCAGAGCCGAAGGCCTCTAGATGCCTGTGGACCACCAGTTCCTGGCCAGAGTGTGGTCAGGGGTGCAGTTCCATCGTGCACTAGCATCACAGCCTACTCCACCATCCTGCCCTATATCAGAGGCCTTCCTCTCTGGCTCCTATGACCACTTGAAAAAGTGCTTTACTTCTTTCTATGCTCTCAAATAAAATTAGGGCCTTACAGTTATATATGCTAAGCTGATAGAAGGATAAAAATAAGTAAATAAAAGTGTTATTCCCTTGAGAAGATCATCCCAAAGTGTATATTCAGGATGCACACATTCCCTGCCATTTTGATAGGACCATATACATTTGAAAATGCTTCCATAAGCAGTAGTTGTGGGAGATAAATGATCTTTTAGAGGACACAGACATTCAAAACGTTTACATGGTTTTCTCAAAGTCATTGCATTAGTGACATTATTAGAATTGGACACCTGCTCCTCTCAATTTCTGGTCTTGCATTTTTAAATCACTTTGCAAGGTTAATAGAATCTGGAAATGATGTCAGTCTCTCAAGTAGGGTTCATGTGGAAGATAATAATTTAAAAGTTGTCTTTATTTTGGATATAAAGGAGCTGAAAGTTCACCTTTGTTTTCTTATGAATGTGAAATGCAATTCCGTAATATTAAGCTTTTGGTATATTTTTATGTATGTGTAATGTCTTGTTTGAAACGTGGGTGCCTTGAGATATTAGGCTAGGTCTCTCTCTCTCTCTCACTCTCTCTCTCTCTCTCTCTCTCTCTCTCTCTCTCTCTCTCTCTCTCTCAGAATGCCTAGCATATACTCTGCAGATAAATGTATTCAGCAAGTCATTTTGGGTGTAGAGCCATGGTTCTTAGCTAGGGATGGTTTTGCTTCCAGGGCACATTTAGCAATGTCTGGAGATATTTTTGGTTGTCACAACTGGGGAGAAGGAAATGCTAATAGCATCTGGTAGGTAGATGCCAAGGATGCTGCTACACATCCTACGATGCTTATGACAGCCCTTCACAACAAAAAATTATATGGTTCCAAATGTCAATAGCGCTGTGGTTGAGAAATCCTACTGTAGAGGAAGAGGAGGAAAAGAACATGGAATCAATGATCAAGATTCCGTATCCCTGATTAAGAACAGAACAAAAAATCTCCAGCATCTGTTCAGTATCTGTTCTGGGACATGGTTCAAATTAGAAGGATCATAATAGGCCCTCTGCAAGGGGACAATTGCAGATAGGATCAGAGATGGCAGCAGTGCCACAACTGACTGGCCACTCATTGCATGAAGTGGGGGAGGAGGAGTGACTGGAGGGTATTATATTTTTGCTCTTCTCTGTAGCACTGGTTAATTATTTACCTTGAAGAAGTGAGTTGAAGTTGCTTCAAGTCAAGTCACTTTGCAAATTGGCATCTTCTCTAAGCAGGGCAAGATAAGAAGCATCCCTCCTGGAGCCTCTGTGTAGAAGAGGGAGTGCACCTGCATCTGAGGTCCCAGGGTACCTCATCCCTGTCGGGCAAACACTGGAAAAAGAAAATCAGCTGTTGCAATTTCAAAGTCAGCAAAGGGTCATGAAATGTGTACAGGCTTCACATATGTTTTGGATTTTAGGATGTTTATTTCCTCCTGCCTGCTCTGTGTAAGATTGGACACTACCAACAAGGCAGTCCTCTTGGCTTGGGTTCCAGTAAGTTCTGAATGAAGAGATCTCATATGTGTGTGAATCACAGTAAGAAGCAGCACAGCAGATTCAATTTTCCTACAAAAAGCAGAAACCTAAACATGAATTATTAACAATAGTATCATGATTGAAGGAATACAGATTTCTGGGCATACAAACAGTGACTAACCTTTCACCATTCTAACCACTATTCATTAGTGTTTACAATTAACACTCTTGCTTTATTTGTGCCCAAAGGAAAAAGGACAAGAAAAGGGACAAGGAAAAAAGAAAGGAATGAAAAAGAAAAGAAGAAGAACCTCTGATGACATGGACTCATGTGAAAACAACACAAAATGATTTATCCTAGCAGATGGTTCCTTAATGGCTAGTTTTATTAATTTCTTCTATGTGTTCCTATGTAAATATTTTATGATTAAATTAAATATTTAAATTAAGATAAAGATGGAATTAAGATTAAATTACTGGAAGCAAAATGGCTACATCTACTAATCAACTCTGTTTAAATTCTGATATATATTTTTAGACTGCCCTCCATCGGTGGTGTCCTAGTTTAAAACCCTATCTGCCGATAACGTGAGAAACTACCTGTTTCTTTGCCTGTGACAATACTGTTTTTTGTCAAACTTTAAAATCTTTCCCAACCTGATTGGTACAAATAATAGCTTATATTGTTTTCATTTGCATGCCTTTATTTTCTCCTGTTATAGATATTGGCCATTTACATTTCTTTTTTTATGAATTATCTACTAATGTCTTTTGACTACTTTTTCCTGTATTATCTTCTCTGATTTGAAAGAGCTCTTTGTATATTGGGGGTTGTATTTTTTTCTTTTATGTAGGCTCTATATATTTTTTTCTCAGATTGTAGACTTTTTAATGGTATTTTAGATGTGCATAGAAGTTGTATTATGTATGGAATTTTTCCCATGCCTTTTGCTTTCCTATATGGTATCAATAACCTGTTAGAAAATATAATGGAAAATTGGCTGCTTTCTTACTTATTTGTTCATTCATACATTTGAGAAGTAGATATCAAGTGCTTTCTATGAGTAAAGGACAAAACTAAGTACTGGGAATTCAATGATGAGCAAAACCAACTATATCTTCACACCATCAAGCTTAAAATCCATCAACAAAACAACCATCACCCAGATAATAATAATAACTTAAAAAAATTATCAGAAATAGGTTTCAGAATCACTCAGATGTAGATTAAAACTTTGAGTCTGCCATTTACTGACCTAAATTTTCTCATGGGGTGAGAATTATGACAATAATACAGATATTCTCAAAATTTTACTCCCTTTACCCCTAGTTGATTATTATACAAATACTATGATATCCATTAGATTATTTTCTTAACTAAAATAACCTGGAACAAAAATGTATCCCAAGGGAATTTAGAATATTATTGAAAAATCTAACATTAAGACATTTAAATTAATTCCATGGTATATTTTCAAATGTGCTTGCATGATTTATATTTGCATGAGTTACCTCTTGTGGGGGAAAATGTGAGAGTTAGTTTTTAGTAATATCTTAATTAAATGGTTGTCATTGCAAAAAAAAGTGTAAAATGAAATTTTCATGGTCTTTATAAAGAAAATCCTAATATTTAGCTGTAGTATATAAAGAAAGACTGAATGAACAGAGACAATACTATGTTCCTGAAGAGGAAGTTACCCTCATGAAGACGTTAATTCTAACTTGGGAGCCATGATAAAATGATTAAAAATGGATCTATATGAATATATGAAAATATCTAAGAAAAGTTTCACAGAAAATAGTAACAATAGATTTGCCCTATAAAATATAAAATCAGATTATAATTTCTCAGTACTTAAAATAATTAGGAATAGAATTATTAAATAAATGGTATTGGGTCAACTAATTAATTATCATGGGAAAGAGCTTAAAACAGAACATTATGTTTTATGTCAAATTAAATTCTTGAAGGATTTAAGATATTTTTAGGGATATTGAAATTATAAAAGTACTAGGAGAAAATATAGAAGAATATTAATGAATTTTTTCTTTTGTTTTTTGAGACAAGGTCTCACTCGGTTGCCCAGACTCTAGTGCAGTGGCCTTATAATAGCTCACTACAACTTCAAACTCCTGGGCTCAAGCAAGCCTCCTGCCTCAGCCTCCTGCCTCAGCCTCCTGAGTAGCTGGAACTACAAGTACATGCCACCACCCCCAGCTAATTTTTCTATTTTTTTGTAGGGAGGAGGTCTCGCTCTTGCTCAGGCTGGTCTCGAACTCCTGGCCTCAAGCAATACTCCCGCTTCAGCCTCCCAAAGTGCTAGGATTACTGGTGTGAGCCACCATGCCTAGCCCAGAATATTAATTAATTTTAAGAAGCAAGGAAAGTTTAAAAGTACAATATTAAAGACAGAAAGAACAACACATACTATGTAAAAATTTGACCACATAAATATGTAGAATATTTTTGCAACAAGAATATCTAATAAAAATAGAAATATAGAAAACTAGTGTTTGTTAGTGCATATCTGTGTGTGTGCATGTGCAAAGGGGAGCAGAATGGGAATTTGCCATAACTCCAATATATAAAGCACTCTTTATAATTGTAAGAAAAAAGACAAACCCTTCATAGGAAAATGGGCAAAGGGTACAAATGCGTAATTCACTAAAAAAGAAATACAAATAAACCATACATATATATTTAAATAGTAAGCTTTGGTAATAATAAAAGAAATGCAAATAGTTTTACAAAGATTAAAAGGCACGGTGTTGACAAACATGTGGGACATGTGTACTCATATGTCTGCCACTGAAGAGATTCTAAATTAGGATAGTCTTTTGGAGAGGTATATGATATTTAGGATAGTCTTCTAAGGGGATATGTTTATTCCAGGTTAAAGCAATAAACATTTATTATCTCATAAGTTCTGTGGGTCAGGAATCTGGGTACAGCTTAGTTGGGTCAGGAGGGAGGGTCAGGAGCTCTTGCAAGGCTGCAGTCAAGGGGTTGGTTAGAGTCCCAGTCATTGTAAAGCTCAGCAAGGGGAGGATGCACTTCCCAACTCACTTCCATGGCTGGTGGCAGGTCTTCTCAGGCTACTGGCTAGAGAATCAGTCTAGCCCACAGTCAAGCCCACACATTTGAGGGCATCGGTACCAGAAGTGAGGATCACTGGGGTTCATTTCAAAGTCTGCTCACCCCAAGGGATAAATCAGCAGTATATATCAAAAGCGTTTGAAAAATACGCATTTCTTTGACACATTGGTTCCCATTTTCTGATCTATGCTAAGTAGAGAATTGAACAAATGCATAAAGATAGAAATGTAAGAATTTTTTTATGGGATGGCATATGATAGAATAAGATGAGAACAACCAAATGTCAATAGTCTTATTTCAATAAATTAGGTTATAGCTACACAACAGAATGATATGAAGCAATTAAAAGTTATATAGATGCATTCATAGTAATAGAGAAAGATGTTATTAAAATATTACTGAATTTAAAAATTAAATTGAAAATAATCTTTAAAATGTGTACATTTTATAAAGTAGTAAATATATACATAGGAAAAAATCTGGAATGACAGACTCAAAAATATTAACAATGACTATTATATTTCTTTGAAGTGATAGGAATATAGGTGTTTTGAGTTTTTCTTTTTTCTGCTTAATCCGCGTGATCTACATTTTCTACAATGAACGTATAATATTGTATAGCAAAATGAGCCAATACTTGTCATGAAAGGTTAAAAAAAAAGGGGAAAAAACCCAACCTTGCTTGCTAATAGTCATGCTGCATGCTGCAGATTTGCATTGCTCGTGTTTTCAGCAGCACTGGAGAGTCCCCCGTCCCGCTGGCAGCCCCCCAGTGTCCTGAGGTCTTGCCCAGCTGCCTGACCACAGCAGGACCCTTCCAGAACCAGACCCAGACCATTCTCCCTTTCTTGGGGAAGATTCCTCCTGAGCCTCTTCTACAGGCTCAGTCACAGTAAGGGCTATGTCAGGCCTGCATCCTAGGGGAGGGAGGTTGTCATTGTTTTCCAGGTATAGATGGACAGCACCATTAAGCACATCACTAACAAGCATGAAAGGCCAAAGTCCGAGACAAGGAACAGCAGGCTCTCCACAGCCTTCCTCAGTCTCCTTGGATTCTTATGTGATGTTGACGCTCTCCTGCTCTGTCAAGATGAGTCTGCAAGTGAGAGATAGCGCTAATTTTTCATTTTCACGACACCTTTGAAATTTTAAGCACGTTATTTTTGTCTTTGGAACACAAAGCTCTTATTTTCTATTAACAAATGAGAATTAAAATAAATTATATTAAGCTGTGCTGTCAAGGTCCTTTCTGTGAGATTATTTCCACTGAAACATTTAACTGGGCATGGTTTATGCTTTGATAACAATCAATATATTCATTCCCCAGTGAACTGGGAATCAAATCCTTCTGTCTGAAGGAATCATTTATATGTAGTTTGTAGGTTCATTAAATAAAATCCGTAGCTGCATAACATTACCAAAATACTTCGCTGAATGAATTGTGATTCCTTTATTGGCTGATGTAGTAATTAAATTCATGGGCTATAAAGTAATACAGAAAACAGTTTCATTCTTTTTTGAATGAAATTCATTCTTTTCAGTTTTAGAAATTAAAACTGGAAAATGTCTATATTTAAGGCAAAGTGTTTTCAAAACTAATCCCACGGAGGAAGAGAATTCTTAATGCGGCAGGTTGTTGAAAATGTGAAGTTATTCCCTGCCAGGCCTTTCTTAAGCCTCAGTCGCCAACCCTTTTGTCTGATTCTGAAACTGCCTCAGACGTAATTGGGTTCCTTAAGACCCGTTCCTCTCACTGGACACAATTGTGAACAAAGAGTACGGAACTGGGAAAATAATTAATTTTAATGAGAGAGACACCGGGGAAGTGTGAGTGGCTTCCTCCGGTTTTTTTTTTGATCTAAAATAATGAATGTTCATGCAGCAAATAGAGCAGAAAGATTAGAAGCATCTAGTCCTAAACAGAGGTGACACTTTTATACAATCTAATGAAATTTCTTTTTACAAACCATGTTCACAACTGGGTTTGACCAATCATGACAGAACATCCTGGAGCTCTACTTTCAATCTTAGTTTGCACAAACTAAGTTGTACAAAATATACCATTAAAGGTACATGAAGGGTGTGGCCAGTTATTTCTATCTCTGTAAGCCATGACATAGAATTTTCTCCTTTTGGTCTTTAGGAACTTTTCTCTCTTTAAATTTTTAAAAATTTGTATATGGAGAATATCCTACCTGCATTTTCTTCTGACATGTGAGAGGGTTGTGAGCTTCTCTAAGGTGAAGACAATACCATGCTCATAATCGAATTCCAGCATCTCTCACAGTGCTGGTGCCTACACGTCAGCAAGTCTTTGTTCAAATGAATGAATAAATAAATCACTAGTAAGCCCACCCTGAAATGTACACATGATGTAACCACTGTTTACATTTTGCTTTCTATAGTTCTAGATTTTTATAAGCATGAATATTTGTACTACTTGGGAGAGGCCACATAACAGTAACAAACAAACCCTGACATATTAGTGGCTCAAAAGTTTTTTTTTCCTTTATACTACAAATGCAGTGTGGGCAAGGTGGCTGTCCAGGTAGTGGGTAGAGTGGCTGTCTAGGTGGCTTTCCTCCAAGCAGTGACTTGGGGACCATGATGCTTCCACCCTGAGGTCCTGTCACTTCAACACGTGGCTTCCCTGGTTGTTGCCAATGGGGAAGTGACAGATAGTAAAGGAAGACAGACTTTTAACTGTCTTGGCCTAAAAATAACACACTTCATCCCACTGTGTTGTTGATGGCTTTACTGGCCACCCAGCCTCCACCTAACTGTCAGTGAGGCTGGAAAGGTAGGGAGTCAGTGCTGAACATTCTGAGAGTGAATATGCCCCCACACAATGTACTTTCTGTACAGTACAGAATAATTATGGCTGGGCCATAATTATTATAACCAATTCTTTATTGTTGGACATTATGGTAATTTTTAATTTTTACATACTATAAATAATATTGTGGTTTCTAGGGGGGGAAACTCCCAACAACCTATGCACATTTCCAGTAATTTCAGTATAATTCGCTAAAAATACATTACCTTTCCAAAGGAGGCTTCTTGACTTTTAGAGCAATGATTCTCAATCAGGGGCGATTTTTGCCCCCCTAGGGATATTTGGCAATCTGTGGAAACATTTTTGGTTGTCACACGTTGTAAGTAGGTTCTACTGGCATCTAGGGAATAGAGGCCAGGGATGCTGCTAAACATCCAGTACCTGACAGCTTGTCACAATGAATAATTATGAAGCCCCAAATGTCAATATGGCTCAGGTTGAGAAACCTTGTTTTAAACCATAAACATGTCCTATTTGAAATACATGGGTGTTGGTATAATATGCATATTTTATATCTTCTCACTGTAGTAATCCTTAACATTTGCATAGTACTTTACAGGTTACAAAGGGGCTTTCGTATATTTTATTTCATTTTTCTCCTTACCAAAGCCTTGAAGGTGCACCAGAGAAGGCAGTCTTTTGGTTAGTACAGTAAGAATCAGAAAGGTTAAGGGATCTCCCTTTGATCCCATAAGTGCTGAGGTCTAAATCCAGTTTTCTGACTGCTAGTTTGGTGTTTATCCCACAATGCCCAGCGGCTTTCCTCGGGCCAGTAGGTTACTTGGGTACTTCCCTGTGTGCCCTGGCAAGGTGAGAATAGCCTTGTTTAGTGAGAGACCCTCAACCCCTACATACAGGGGCAATGTTTGGAAGTGGACCAAAGGAAAGAAAAAATCAGTAGAGAGAGGAGGAGAAAGCCTATCCTATTTTAAAATATTACCTGGGGATAGCTATCTCCTTAGAAGCTGGGTTCAGGGAGTGTTTTGCAATTCCAGAGGATAGTATTTCCTTAAAAACCAAGGAGAAAGAAGAAAGGGGTAGAGGTCTGTTTGAAATGTGCACCCTCGTGTAAAAACTGACTAACGGACAACTATCTGGTCAGAGTTTTCCAGACTGTTGGCATACGCTGCTGATTTTAAGTGGAGGTAGCTGAGCCTTGGGGGTGGGGGTGGGAGCGGAGCAAAGAGGAAGGTTGGGTGGTGACCCAAACCCAGCAACTGAACAGGCAACTATGACTTATTTTTCTAGTCCCTGGTCCATTAGTGGTGCCAGAGATTCATTTCCTTCCTGAAACCGTATTTCATTGAACAAAAGCCACTTACAATATTGTGATGGGAAATTCTCAGGTAATTCTTTACGTCTTTTACAGTTTTGTACAACATGTTAGTAGAATTTCTCTTAACTTGTTAATAGTAAAACCAAAAAGTCCAATCATCTCACTGGCTTAGAACCTCATTTTCTTCTTCAAGTAAGTGAAATCCAACCAAATGGTGTCTTTTATTAATGACTGGTCATAGTTTTAATCTCATGGAGGAAGTTGTATTTCAGATATTTACTTGGGGGGGTGTCAAAGGATTAGATTTATTCTTATTTTATTGTATTTAAAAATTGTTTTATTTAATTATTAAATTTAAAGACATAATAACATTTTAGGAGAATTTTGTTATATATGTTTACCTTTACCTTCTCTTTATGGCAAGAAATCTTGATTTTGCATACAGAGCTGTAATATATTCTTTTAAAAATTCTTTTTATAATAAACTTAAGTAAAACAGAGTCAATTGGAAGAACAACATTTAATACTAGTGTGGGTGGCACACAGATGTGGTGAAAATTCATGAAATTGGAATTTGAATGAATGGTGTCTGAGAAGCACTGATTCAGCTACCCCAAGATCCCATTTCTAGAGTCATTGTTCCAAATTTCTTTTACAGCAAAAGGATCCAGTCCAGAATCACATGTTGCATTTAGTTTTCTCTTTAGTCTCACTTATTCTCTGGAATAGTATCTCAGGCTTTCCTTAACTTTCATGACCTTGATGCTTTTGAAAATTACAGGTCAGTTCAGTCAGGGTTAATCTGAGGTTTCCTCATGATTAGATTCAGGTGTGCATCTTTACAGACATCACAAAAACTACACTGCAGTCTTCTCTTTGCATCCTTTACATGGTGCATGCTTTCAATTTGTCCTATTAGTGATGATGTTAACTTTGCTTAATTAGGGGATGTTGGTCAGGCTTCTACACTGTAAAGTGACTCTTCAATAGGTCATAATCCATTAGTATCATTACTTATTTTGATGATCAAATTATCCCAGCTTTGATCAATGGGAGCCCATTTAAGTTGGTTTTATATTTTGTACATATCCCTGTCATCCTTTGAGCACTTCCTTGTTTTCTTGCGTAACAAGATGTTCAGGCTCAACTTTTTCTTTCCCTGCCCCAGCCCTGGTATCAGCCATTTATCATAGGATCTTTGGTTCCCTTTAGAGCAGAAACGTATTTAGAAACCAATATCTGGGGGCTAGGTGTGCTCATTGCTATTGAGGTGTTGCTGTTCCCAGGCCTTCTTGGAGAACAGAGCTAGTGACTCTATGTACACACACACTTACATGCATATACAATACACATATATACTTTACATCCTACTTATTTCTATAACTATCTCTACATACTAAAAGCCGTGAGTTCACACCAATATCCCCAGTTCCAATCTAACACCACAAGGTTCATTCTACTCTTCTCCCCTTCCATGTCTGTAACTCCATTATCCAACAGTGACAATCTTGTCTCACTTTCTTCTCAATACATATACTAATTTGATCAAACCTCCTGCATGCTACCAATCTCTATATCCTGTTGCTACCCTCTTCCAACCCCCTATTTGTGAACACCCTCCTCACCTCATTAGGGCTCTGCACCCTGCACTGGACCTCCACTGGGTTTTGATGCCTTGTTCTGAGTTACCTCCAAACCCACAGATGCCCTCCTCACCCTACTTGAGCTCTGACACTCTGTGCCAAGCTGCACCACAGGATGAAGATGTCCTCCTCATCTTATGTGGGCTATGATGCTCTGCAGTAGACAGCTGTTACCATTGCCTACTCACTTAGACTCCCTTCTCACCTCACGCTCTGACACCCTGTGCCCGGTCACCCTCTTGTATGGACCCTCTCCTTTCCCTGCTAAGGTCGCCCCAGCTCCCTCACCCCCATACGCTGAGGTTACTTGGCTCATCCCCACCTAATGCTATGTAAATTTTTAATTCTGAAGGTTTTTGCCAAGTTGCCATCCAGAGAGATTCTACCAACTTACATCCTACTACCAATTTAAGAGCACTTATCTCCCTGACACCCTCTGCAATGAAGTGTATCATACTCTTAGATCTTTGCTCATTTAAGTAAAAAATGTACATATCTAATTGTAGCCTAAAATGTAGTTGAAGAAAAATTAAATACTTCTACGAAACAATTGGAATGCATATTCTCACTAAAGCCCAAAATTATGATTCCCTTATCACCCTTAATCTTTAATTAGTAAATATCAAACTTTATAAAACAATGAGATTTCCTCAGTTAGGTAATAGCACATTTTCCCCTGTTTATTAGCTCAATTGAGTTCCAGAAACATATTGTTGGTCCCAGATTGAATTGAAGGGAATCAAAAATTTTAATTTCTAATGGGACAAGAAAAACAACACATTAACAGTCTGTTTTGACTAGAACAGTTGTCAAATCAGTAATTAATTGTGTGTACTTATGTCACTTTGCTTGGGAAAAAAAAGATTAAATTTAGGAAGAAAAAAGCCCATCACATGATAGTAACGGAAGGCATAGGTCATTTGATCTTGTGTCCTAAGTTTTTGGAGAAAGTCACAATGCCACAGAGTACCCTTGATCTCAAAACAGGCCCCAGCCCACATTTCATGATAACCAGTAGTGGTATTTATGGAGCATTAACAGTTCGTTAGAAGGAACATTGTTCACATGGAAGCCCTTGGTACACTAATGGAAGCTCTCTTCCATTTATACTTACCCAGTAAGTGGCACTAAACATCCATTTAGATTTCCCTGTAGATGGCCCATTGCTGGATCAGACCAATCTGATGCAATTAGCAGGCCACTATTTTCTTTTTTCAGAGTGTGGTGGAATTAGGAATGTTAATTTTAACAACTTCTAGAATTGAAATGTGATAGATCCCAAGGAATTATGACATTTATATTTACAGTTAAAAGAATCATAAAAGAAAAATATCTTAAGGATCTCTTAGCTTAAGTTTTGCATAATTTCCTAGATTTCACCAAGTAACCAGAGATTGTCCAGGGCTTTTACAAAAATCTACTTGGCCTACTCTGTGGGAAGAGTGTATTCAAAAGGTTAAATTAATTTTACCAGCAACAAAGATGAGACCAAGGACCATTGTCACAGCAACACCTCAGTGATTCAACATTATTGAGTAGAACAAGTTTTTCTGGATGAGTAAATTTTCAGGATAGCATAGCTTTCAGGATAACTGTGATGATTTTACTTTATATATTTTTGTTAATATTTTCCCTACAGGTCATTATCCAAGGAATTCTAAAGCTAGAAAGTAGTTTACAGATTATCCAGTTCAAAATTTTCATTTTTCAAATGACGAAATGAAGGCATTAAGGTTAAGATATATGCCCAAGGTCCCACAGTGTCCCCTCTGGAGCAAACTGAGACAGGTGGGTCAATACCAGCCATCATCAGGTTGTGGCTTCCTCCACCACGATAAAGTGGGGCTACAGGGGTCACTGAGGTTAAATGAGAACAGGGCCGCCAGGGTCGCAGTCAAGACTCAAGGAGTGTGGTAAAAATGGGGTGGAGGTAGAATTGGAAGACAGCAGCATTCACTGGGAGAATTTCTGCTCATCCTTCAAGTCTGTGTCTAAATATAACCTCCCTGTGAACTATTTCCTGGCAACTCATTCCTGTCTAAGAAGAATAAATCCTCCCATAACTGTATTGTCTTAGCTATTTATCCAAGGTCTATTGTAGCATCTATCACTTCATGTTTTGTAAATGTGTGGCCTAATGGAAGAAGTGATGTTGAATTAAATATTTGTGTCCTCAGTATACCCAGCATCATCTGACATATGGTGGGTGCTCAAGATATATTAGTCAAGCAGTCCAATAAATTTATGAGTGAATGGTAAATGACGAAACATGAACACAAACTATGTCTTGACTTCGGGTCACTGTTACATGTAACAGTGATCGACTGAAGACGAGTAAGGCTTCAGGATGGCCTCTTCCCTCCTGGCCCAATTGCTCTTGGTTCTATTTCATTTCTTACAATTAGCTCAAACTCCTGAAAAACTAAGCATATTAAATCATGAATACTAGGGACAAGCAGCAACTGGATTTATTGATTCCTGAAAAAAAAAATTATTGATTTCTTTATTTTTTCGACAAATATTTACTGAGGGTCTACCATGTGCCTGTGCTGTTGTAGATTCTGCGAATTAGACACAGTTCTTGCCCTTGTGGATCTTACATTCTAGTGGGCACCAGACAATATATAGATGATACATAATAAACTGTCAGACTTTGATGAGAATGGTGAAGACAAATACAGCAAGATAAGAGGCTTGAAAAAGGGAGGGGACTAATATTTTAGAGAGGCCAGTTGGGGAGGAATGTCTCCCGGAAGAGGTGACTTTTGAGCAGAGATATATTTTGTCTCTTGTATCTTAACCCTGAAGCTCCTAAGATTCCAGCCTGATTTGGTCTAGAAGTTGTCTTCTGGACTCCCCCAAATCATCTTTCCCACAGTCATTATACTGCTGGATCAAGACTGTTTTTAATGCAGTAGTGATGGTCCAGACTGCCAGGGCCTGAAAGCTATCTCTTTTCCTAAATGTCATCCACTGGGTATGGCAGGACCCTCCATCCATTTTAGTTTCCCAGATATTTATAAGAACCCATCACATACTAGAAACCGGCCAGGCCTTGGAAATGCAGACAAAGATGAGTAAAGACATGCGGCAGCCCTCAGTGAACTTACATATTAGTGGGGATAGTAAACACATAAAAAAGTTGCAAGAAAGTGTGATAGGTGCCTTGAGAGCTGTAGGGCCACAGGGAGAAAAACCAAAGCAGCTCCTGAGCCTGGGGTCTTGGAAAGACACTTAGAAGAGGTGATGCCTGATAAAGTTCAGGACACACTACTACAAAATATGGCACCTTGGCATATGGAATAATTTAAACTGAAGGAATTTACAGAAGCAAGAAGATCTCTCTGATCTCCCCCTGCCCTATTCCTCTAAAGCAGGTCATAAGACCCTCAGGTGAGAGGTGCCCTCTCTATACCTCGAGGAAAGGAACATCCTTGTCTCAGAAAACTAAAGGACACAGTGAGGAATCTGAACAAACAGGCCTTGCTAAGTTTCCTCCCGTTTACTGCACGTACCTCAGCTTCTTTGTCCCATTATGTTTCTACGGGACTGTCCACTCTTCATCAAACCTACTATAAAAGAAAAGCTCAGGTTTAACTGTTTCTTCAGATCTTCATTTCCTTATGAAGACTCTCGTGTTGTATAAAACTTATACTAAATAAATTTGTATAATCTTCTCTTGCTAATCCGTCTTTTGTTACAGGTGCCCCAGCCATGAACTTAGGAGGTTAAAAGGAAAAGATATTTTTCCATTCCTATGTGCCTGAGCCAAGTTGTGACAGAGTGTGATATTTTCCAACCTGACACTGGCATAAGCCAAACAAGGTAACAGCAAGGGCAAAACTATGTGCATGGACCAGACGTTCTGTTTGGCCCTTGAGTCTTCTGATTTGGCTCATTCATAGGCTGTGAGGTGGGGCAGAGGAGGCACAGTAAGAGATGTGACTCTGGGGATGAACACAGTTTAATCTTGAAACACTCTACACAGCCAAGTTGAGGGGCAGCAATATAGTTGAGGGTTAGCGATTTAGAGTGAGGCCTTCTCAGGAAGGGCCGTCAAAGTCATTGGGGAGAGTTTGTCATATATGTAAATATTACGTACAACCCATACAACTCAGGGCAGTAGGGAGCCCCTGAAATTGTTAGGAAAACTGATCAGGAAAGGGTATGCTGCATGAAATGGGGACAAGGCAAGACCAACGACTGGAAGACTGGTTAGTTGACCACTGCAGTGATCTTTGAGTGGTTGATGAGAGTCTGCGCCAGGATTATGTCGAGAGAATAAAGCAAAAATTATCATCACTGTTATGTAAGAGTGTCAGTGCTAGGGTTGGCATGACAGGACTGGGAGCTTGACTGGATCTGATGAACATAAGTGAACAACACTCCATTCAAAAGGCTTTATCTTCTTTTTCTCCTCTTCCTCATCATCTCAGCTCTGAAAAGAAAAATATGTCCTGGCTAATGAGCTTCAGTTTACATGATATTAGTCGGAATTTTTATTAACCAGCAAATGACAACTTCCCATTCTACCCATCCATTAGGCAGTGCGTTTTAAATTGAAAGAGAGGTGTTTCAGAGGCCAGTTTCACATCACTGCTTTAATTTCTTGTTTGTCAATTTGTATAGATTGATGCTGCAGAAACGGATGACTGCTGGGCAAAGGAACATAGAGATGCCTGTGATTCCCTCTAGGCTTTTGGGTGAATGTTTTGCAGCTACACATAACAAACTAATTTTCTTCACCTACACAATTGATGGAAATGGGAATTTAAGAGTCTAAGTACTGCTGCCCAGTGCTCTGTCTTCTGCCTCCCCCGCTCCGCCTGTCTTTGTACACCTCTCAAGGGCAACTATGTCTAAGATGAAGCTTACTGTAATTATCAGAACAACAACAAAAAAGTTCAATTTAACATACTCTGGAATTATTTCAGAAGAGGAGACTCTTGAATGAATTTAGACTTGTCTCTGAGTTTTAAGCACCAATCAAATAATTTGATAAAGTAAATTAAGGAAGCCAGCAAACGTAATTCACCCATTTCATCATCTACATTTTCAGATTAAGTGTGCAAAAGCACTTAGAGGAGATGTTAGAGTTCCTTCCCGAGGGAAGTCATGTGATCTCTACCTCTCACAAATGCTCCTTTTTATATCAAAGGGCCATTTGTTAGCTCTTAATAGCAAATAGCACACTCTATCCTCCAAATGGCCACCTGCACGAGCCCAGCATTTAATAAAGACTAAAAAGCTCTATCAACCAGTGATAATGCAAGGGTCTTTGTGAGGCTGATGGAATTAGACTGTTTCAGAAAATCATCACAGGAGTATCAATTTCTTAAATGGATTGCCTTGGGTTGAGGGCTGTGTATTACAGCCTCCTTCTACTCTGGAAAAAATCCAAATCATTTCAATATTTCCTATGATAAAGTTTCTTAAATAGACCCTTGAAATAAAATAAAGCCCTTACTAACTACTATGTACCAACCATCAGCCAAAATTCTTCATCCACCTCTCCACTGCCCAAGACCCTCTCTAGGGAAGTCTAATTCCCTTGCAAATGTCAGTGGCAGGTGGTAGGATAGGGTATGTGAAAGTCACCTGAGGTGTGAGGAGGGATCCGCTCTCCAGTTTCACTGCTCATCCTTTGGAAGTTTTCTTTCAGGCTGAGGGAAATGTGTTTGAGATGCGGACCCCAAGTAGCCTGTCCTGGGGTTGCCAGTGGGACCGGGCACCTGTCTGGGCAGGAAGGATGAAGTGGGAACAGGGGCCTTCTTCACACCCTACACCAGTGGGCCTCAGATTTTCTTGTGTATCAGGATCACCGGGATGGTGATCACCCCCAGCATTTCCGAGTGGGTCTGAGGAAGAGCCTAAGAATTTTCATTTCTAATAAATTTCCAAGTGATGCTGATGCTGCTGGCCTGGGCCCACACTTTGAGGACCACAGCATCCTTTTGAGTCTGTGGCCTGTTGGGTATAGTACCCTAGTTTCTGTTTCCCCATCTCCTTGGGTATCATTTATTCTTAATTACTCCTCACTGGCTGATTTTGTCTCCATCCCTGCCCTCAACAGTCTTTGCCATCTCTAGGCCTTGGCTTCTTCTTGACCCTATCAGAGAGCCCTTCCTTCTCTTTTCTGTTTCTTCGTCTTCCTTCTGTTCTTTAAAGCTCTAGCTAAATCCCATTCTCTCCATAAAGATTGTTCTAAACAGCTCAAGCCCTCATATCTTTCTTATTTTCCTTAATTAGTCTAGATTTTGTGGTCTGTAGTAAGTCTTAATTGTTCTCAGACTGATTCATGGGGTTTCTCTCCTCAAGTGGAGAGCTTACCATTGTAAGCTCTTGCAGGCAGGGGTTATTCGCAGATAAGGTGGCAATAATATTAAATATGCTGAATGTTTGCATGTGCAAAGCATTGCACTAATCATTGCACATGAGTTAACCCCTGAGTTATTGTCATTGTTCCCCTTTTACAAGTGAGGAAAACTGAAGAGCAGAGAGGGTGCATAATGGGCTTAAAGTCACACAGGAGCGCTTGGTGGGGCTAGTATTCAAGCCCTGGCCACCTGAGTTCTCTTTAACCATTACTCAGTTTGTTGCAAGTGTTCCCTGGGCACCTCGCTCGGCGCACCTGGCATAGCACCTGGTTCATCGTGGTGAGAGCACTCTGTAAGTGGCAGCCAGGATCCCATAAGGCAGGTCTGAACCCTGAGTGGTTACTGAGGAAGCTGAGCAGACATACAGCCTCCCTTTTCTTGTGATCATTTTACTTTGATCAATGCCTTTTGCATTATCCTAAGCATACAGAGATGATGCTCATAGAATAGGTGTGCACAGTTGCTTTACACGTAGCTCTATTGTCTTTGCACTGTGCTGTTCACCATCTTTTATTTTCTTATTTTCATGGGTGATGGCCCATATTTGCATGGGTGGGAGACAGTTATGAGAGCATCCCATGTTCACTGAAAAATCTTTATGCTGTAAGATTTGCCACTCATTTGGGGCTTTAATCAAAAACCCTGAGCTTAATACCACTGCAGAGCACATAGTATATATCAATTGCCAGATGTGAATACAGAAAATAAAATATAACATAAAATTCATATTTATGATCATTTTCATAGCAGTATCTCTAAAAGTTAAACCAATAATGGCAATACAAAGCATTGATAATCACTATAAAATATTTACTTTGCAAACTCTATAATATAACAGTTAATTGTATTGCTATTCTCTTGCTCAAAAGCAATCTCTCTCTCTCTTTTTTTGTTTTTGGCATATTTCTTAATTCCCCCCAAAGTGTACATGTTTACCAGTATGCTGAAAGCCTAACGTATTATTTGGATAGGGTGGCCTCTTTTGGCATATGAAGCCCTAACATTTATACTTTCAAAGAATGACACACATGATTTATCACACATCAAAATTCTGAATGTACCATGCAGTCATTCTTGTCATTATAATAATTTTTCCTTATAGGGAGTCTACTTACCTAACTCAGACTTTTTCCCCTTAAGTACTGAGGTATATGCTTTTAGGTACTCTCGTTTCTTTCTGTTTAAAAGATAGAAAATAATGTCACAAGCAGAAAGCACTTAACTCAAAAACCCCGATGAACCCATTTCAATCTGTATCACCTTAAGAGCACCAGCATGCTAATGTAAACAGATGAACTCTGAGGACAATGACTGCAATTAGCTGTGCAGACTGGGCCAGATGCATGTACAGAGGGTGCTGCAGGATGCCTGAGTCACTCTGTGTGAACTAAATTAGGACAGTACCTCTTAGGGACCATAGGTGCAAAGGCAGGCCCAAGCCTCAAATCCCAGGATGTAGCTTGTCCCTACCCCTAGGAGAGGGCAGTAGAGATGTCACACTGGTGGCAACAATACAGAACCGTGAGGAAGGTACTGGTGTGAGAAAAGTCTTGCCCAAAGATGTATTGAGGCATGTGCTACAAATGCCAGGCCATGATAGGCTAAGTCCCAGCTTTGAGGTGGCTGGGCTGTTGCTCAGTAAAGCCTGTTGCCTGCAGAGCTATATTTTTGGCCTCATTTACTAGATAGACTGTCATTAGCAGCCTTTAAGCCTACTACCTTCCACATACACACATGGATGGTTCTTTTTCAATTACCTATGCTAACGGGTGAGAGGGCTAGGGGCAATAATGAATAATTGACCCCAAACTTTATATTCCTTTACTTTAGCACCTTCCCTGTCTTCTCCACACCCAATTATCTTACCAGACCTTCCAGCAAGTCTTAACCTTGAGGATGTACCCAAATGCACTTCTCTGGGACTCTTACTTCCAGTGCTTTTTTGTGTTGGTGTGTTTGCTGCAGGAATTGCAAGAACCTAGAAGTTCCTATAACCCTTGCGCTTAGGAGACTTGCAGGTTTCTCTCTGGAGGTCCTCAGTAGGCTGGGTCCATAACAGGGTCTCTCTTCTTGACCAAAGCATCCAGCTTCCCCTGGAAACATGATAGTCTTTGATTTATAACACAAAGGCTTTTGTCTTGCTGCATTTAGCTTCTGGTCAATTAGCTGTTCTTTCTCCCTTCATCCCAGGTCCATTTCAGAAAACCAGGTTAACTTTAAATGTGGTGATCATTAGGAGCAAACTGTGTAGGTGTGGATGTGTGTGCAAATTTAGAAACATTGCCACTTTCCTCCAAAGCTATTTCTTCCTTCTTAAATCAAGAGGAGGAAAATTGCTAATTTCTTGGTTGAAATCATTTCTGTCATTTTACTATGTACTTGAGACTGCTGCAAGCAAATGTGTAGGTTTTTACTGAACTCTATCGGCTTTTAGAGCTGAAGATTTCAGAAAGCTGCTCCAGATCTCAGGCTTCTAAAGAAGCTGCCAGTGAGATCAAAGCTGCTATGTCTGCTTCAAGCATCATATCCCAGGTGCCTGAGTGAGTTTTGAGCAAGAAATAATTTAATAGAAAAAAAAAAATGCCTCCACTTCTGCATAGCAGACACTCACCAATTAACTGAATAACAAATCCTTTTTGCCAGAGTGATCTTGTCCTTGGTATAATTTAAAGATGTTTATTTATCAATTACTATTTGCTTTTTCTTTGATTTTATTTTCCATTAGTATATGGGGGGGGCGGTTCTGGGTAGTCTGTTGATAAATCATCCTCCTTGTGGTACAACTCCCCCTACTACCCGCCTGTTCTTCTCTGTGCCTCAGAGGAAAACCAGGAACCTCATTTTCCAGTTCTTTTCCCATATGCCTCCAGGTTAGATTTGGCCAGTGAGAGGTGCCCCATGAGATGTCTGAGGCAGTAAAGGAGAAGCCATTTTTCTTTGGTGCCAGCTACAGGCAGTTACCCAGATCCTTGGCTTCTTGAAGTCCCCTTGAGAAGCACCCTGTATGGGCAATTTGATCACATCAGCAGCCCAAATTTCCCTTGAGATCTCTGCACTTCCAGATGCTCTAAAAGCAACCTTCTGACCTTTATTTACCCAGCCCTTCTAATGGATGTGTAAGCCTCAATTCCTCTGTGAACTCTCCCTCTCTCTAATCAAAAAACCTAGGATAGTTTCTGTTTTCTGATTAAACCCTGACTGATGCATGGGCAAAGGATTCATTTTTCTCATGCCCCTCTTTCCTTATAACACAAAAGGTAAAGATTTTAGTCAGTGAGAAAATACTTTCTGAACACACACAACTATCATTGCAGAGTGTTAGGTATGAGGACACACACATCAAAGATAAAGTCCACACCTTCAAATAGTTTCAAATAAAATAGAGATATAATAATGACCGTGCATATATAAAATGTATATGTAAACACAATAACTAACTGAAAGCGTGTGCCAAGGGAAAATTGGATCAGGGAAACTTTCAGAGGAAAGAAAATCATGAGGAAGTCTCCTCTCTTTCCAAATTCTTCTTTCAGGCAAATGCTCAGTGGATGGGCTTCCTAGACATGTACTGTGGCTGTATCCTGAGCTGCTCTGATATGAAATCTTTCAGGGCAGCACCCTCATTGTAGGCCTGGGGCACAGGAGGAGGGAAGCCTGTGAACAAAAAAAAAAAATGGAATTTTAAATTTTCTGTTGCTTCCTGCACATTCACAGCATGGTCTGGGAAGAATTTGAGGGTGAAAATAATGGTCATGAATAGTTCCATTAAAGGGGACATCTGTCAGTTAGAAAGATTTGGGCTTCAAGAGACAGAAAAGACTGACTTGAACTGGCTAAAAGTACATGGGATGGAATTTATGCACAATCAGAGGCTCAGTGGTGCCATCCGCCCAGTTTTTTCCTATCCTCTCCTCTGCTGTCCTCAGCATCAGTTCTATTTTCAGGCTATTCTCCTGAAGCAAGATGGCTGCAGCTTTCCCAAGTGACACACCCAGAAAGGAAACAACATTGGGTACCAAAAGGAAGCATGGTTTCTGGTGTTTGTATTTTCAGAAACAGAGAAAACTTTCTCCTAAATCCCTCCAGCATTCCACCCCTCTTACATGTCCCATTGGCTAGAAGTGGGCCACAAGCCCACCCCTGAACCTGTCATTGAGAAGAAAATGGCAATTTTCTTAATAATAAGCCATAGCAATTGGCTTAGTTCAGCCAGGATTTACTCCTGCAGCTGGGATGGGTCCCCTGCTTCATGCCATGTTGGAGTGGGATGCGAGCTTGATACCGGGGCTTTTGCAATGGGAAATAAGGAGCGGATATATATTGGTTTCTCCGGAAACTGATCAAAAAAGTAGCTACTTCTTGTAACAGGAAGCCAGAAGGGACCCTAGACTTGCCAGAGTCTGTGTTGTTCATGACAACCACAGACCTTTTGGGAGCGTCTGTAGGATTCACACTTTATTTTGTACACCACACTCAACTGTGCCTGGATTCAATTGTACTCTATGTAAATTGGCATTCAGCTATTCCTGGAATTCTACTTTCAATCTTGATTTTAATGAGAGAAATACTTCTTTACCACAACAAAAACAGGGTCAGAAAAGAAACTCAACATTGTACTGAGGTCACAGAACTAGAATTCCATGATTGTGCTTAGAGTGAACCAAGCTCATGGATGGGAAATCTGAGGTCTCAGGATTGAGGGGCAACCTGAAAATATTCCCACCATCTATAATATGCATGCAAAGGTCTTTCCACAGAATGAGACAATGCCAGGCCTGGCAGCCCCGGAAATGATCTGGTCTGGTGTTTTCTAGATGTTATTAAGTTTTCTGCAAGAAACCCCAGTGGTTCCATAGTTAACTATGTTAGGGAAATGCTGGGTTAAACAAGGTAAAACAGGCATATCTACTTCAGGACCTCTCAGAGCTTTTGATATGGTGCCACAAATTGCGGCTTTCCAAAAGGCAACATTATGTTTCGTGTTTCCCAAACATATTTGACCACAGAGTACAAAATGGAATATGGTGAGACTGATGTGGAGAAACCACTTTGGGAGAGGCTGCCACAGCCCTTCCATTTTACGGCTAAATAAACTGAGGACCTGTTAGCTGAGGGGATTTGTCTAAGGCTACCCCATTATCCAGGATCCCTTACGAAATAGATGGAATAATCAAGAGTTTAAAATAAAAAAACAAACAAACATAAAGCAATGACTTTAATGGGGGCTGGATTAGGGAAGCCAACAAAGTCTGGTGAGACACGCAGGGAATCACAGCAGCAAGAAGCCATTGCCACCCCAAACCTAAAGAGGAAAGAGGCTGGGCACAGTGGCTCACGTCTGTAATCCCAGCACTTTGGGAGGCCAAAGTGGCAGGATCACTTGACGCCAGGAGTTCGAGGAGAGCCTGGGACAACAGTGTGAGACCCTGTCTCTACAAAAAATTTAAAAACTAACCTGGTGTGGTGGTGCACACCTGTAGTCCCAGCTACTCGGGAGGCTGAGGCAGGAGGATCACTTGAGCCCAGAAGTTCAAGGCTGCAGTGAGCTATGATCACTGCACTGCACTCTGGCCTGGGTGACAGAACAAGACGCTGTCTCTAAAACAAACAAATGAACAAAAAAACAAAAAACAAAAACGGGAAAGAGAAGAAACTGCCCAGCTGAGAGCTGGAGCCACAGAAGAAGGGCTGCCTGTCAGAACTATAATGTGATAGGGAAGGGGGGGATAAATACATGACCTCAACTTCACTCCCCTTCTGTCCTCCTATATTCCACTGATGCAGCCCATTGGCCAGACGCACTGGAAGACAGAGGGCGGGAGCCTGGTGATGCAGTCTGCAGAGGTCAGCCTCCCTGCCACAGAGCTGAGCGGAGGAGGTGATGATGGATCTGTGGGACAATCACATAGCTAGTATTTTCTGGTTTTCATTTTTTAAGAATGTTTACCTCACATAGTTCATAAACTTATTCGAGTTGGCCTAATAAAATTCAATGCAGTGTGAAACAGAAAAAAGATAAAAGCTAAAAATACAAAGCAATGGCTCTCAAAGTATAGTCTGGGGATTTTTAGGGGTGCCCAAGACCCTTTCAGATCTGCAAGGTCAATTTATAATAATACTATGATGTAATCTAGTGTTGTACTTTCACTCTTTCACAAGCAAACCGTGGATTTTCCGGAGACTTCATGATGAGTGATGATGTCATTGTTCTGAGGGCTAATGGAATGTGTGCCTATGTATTCTCATGTTTAAAAATTGCTGTTTTAGTTTCTAATAGAGTAGATAATAAACATTACCCACATCAGCAAAATTTCTTTGGGTCCTCAATTATTTTTGATGTAAAGAAATCCTCAGACTAAAATGTTAGAGAACCACTGATGTAAATGTAGCAAAGGGATCAGATGTGTCCAGGTACCTGAAAGGAACTATTCTTTTTTTTTCCTTTGAGACAGAGTCTCACTCTGTCACCCTGGGTAGAGTGCTGTGGCATCAGCCTAGCTCACAGCAATGTCAAACTCCTGGGCTCAAGCGATCCTCCTGCCTCAGCCTCCCAAGTAGCTGGGACTACTGGCGCAGACCACCATGCCAGGCTAAGTTTTTCTATTTTTAGTAGAGGCGGGGTCTCACTCTTGCTCAGGCTGGTCTCAAACTCCTGACCTCAAGTGATCCTCCCACCTCAGCCTCCCAGAGGGCTAGGATTACAGGCATGAGCCACCACACCCAGCCAGGAACTATTCTTAATGCTGGGCACCAAATCATCTTTTAGGTTATCTGGCGGCAAAAGCTATAGGGAACATAAGGGTTACATAGTAAGTCATCCCTAGAGCCTGGGATGTGACTTAGGTAGGTTTTCTAGCAATAAAGTACAAAAAGCCCTTGTATGTAGTTCACGTACAGTGATCTATTTATTTAAATAATGATATATGAGATACTGAGGAATAAAAACAGCATATCTTTATTGTAAGGGTCGTAGTTGTTGGAAGTAACCTGCGGTGCTGTTAAGACAATACTCAGACACTGCAAATAGTCTCGGAAAGGCAAAATCTTTACTTCTGATCAGAAGGGCACGCAGTGGCAGCAAGAGCAGCCAGGCAGCGCTCCAGGGAAGTCCTTCGCATTTTTATCTCTAACACAGACCTATGGCTGTGTCTCATCCCATTGGCAGAGATTTTGACCTCACAATCTTGTTCTTACCCTATTGGCTAAGGCGTGTAGCTAGGACAGAAAGGGAGTGGGGATAGGGGGTTCCTAGTGTAGTAATTGTTTACAGTTGGCAGGCAAGTCAGGCAGAGAGTGTTATGAGCAAGTCAGGCACAGAGCGTTACTTCCTGATACTTTGGCGGAAAAGATTAAGTCAATGTTATTTCCCCCTACATAGTGTATTAGTTTCCTATTGCTGCATAAAAAATGATCACACATGTTTTATTATCTCACACTTTTTGTGGGTCAGGAATCTGGGCATGTCATGGCTGGGTTCTCTGCTCAGGTCTCAGAAGGCTGAAATCCAGGTGTTGGCTGGGCTGCATTCTCATCGCCAGGCTTGATTAAGGAAGGATCTGCTTCTAAGCTCCTTCAGGTTGTTGGCAGAATTCATGTCCTTGTGACTGAAGAATTCATGGCAGCTTACTTCTTCAAAGCCAGTAACAGAAAGAAGAGCATCTCTGCCACTTCAAGTCTCAACTTTCAGGGAACGCCTGAACCCTCTTTAAACAGCTCACCTGATTAGCTCAGGCCCACCCCGGGTAAACTTCCTTTTGTTTAACTTAAAGTCAACTGATAAGGGACCTTAATTATATCTGAAAAATCTCTTTACCTTTGCCATAAAGTATAATGTAATCACAGGAGTGGTATTTCATCACCTTTGCCCTATTCTTTTGGTCAGAAGCAAATCATAGTTTCTACCCACACTCATGGTGTGGGGATTAATAGCATGACTCATTAGGGGTCACCCTACAGTGTATCTGCCACAGGTGGGGAACAGATTCAACCATGATCAGAAGGGTTTTAATACAGAGACACCTAGGAGTTAGCACAAGTGCATGATTGAACTCCCAAGTAAAGACCTCAGAAAGAATATTCTTTTGGGCCAGATCCCAGTTGTGTGAACAATTCAATCAAAACAATGTCATCAAAATCAGAAACACAGAAATACAGAGGCATTGCTACCTTGAGCAAATAAAACAGTGACAAAGAAGATGATGTAAAAGACGATGACTCAGAATAAAAATAAAGCTGCACCAGCATCCTACAATTCCACTACTGGTTGGGTTGGTGAATTTGGCAACTCTAGTCTAATCACCATTGGCAAATATTAATCATACTGTAAAAGCCAACTAAGATTAATAAGCATTACCCTGAAGGACAAGGGGATATATATCAGGTTATTTAGTCCCTAATATATGTCTTTGAATTTGTTAGACTCTATTTTAGTAGTTTCCTAAGCTCTCTTCCTGAAAACTGTTGAGGAAAAAAAGCTGATAGATTTTTAAAGAAATATTCTACAGATGAGGTGAAGTATTGAAGGAATTTTCTAGAAACAAACTATTCTGTAACTTGGGAGTGATAAAGAATTTCCCTTCGTAAAGATGGATGAGGCCACTTTTATGCCCATGATGCAGAAACAATACGTGTAGAATTAATCAGGGGACGCTAACTCATCAAGAACACAAAGGTCACCATTTTGGAATGGGTGGACACCTTTGAGAGGCTTCCTATGCTCTGTACATAGTCGGCTCTCAAAAATGTAGATTGAAGATGAGGATGAAGATAATGAAGATGAAGAAAATGATAATCCTCTGAAAGGATCAAAATCCTAAATCTTAATAGCTGTCTTTGCTAATACCTTGTTCCCGACCAGGGCCATTTGATACGAGATTCAGGATTGGCCTCTAAATGGTAAGGGGAGAGAACAGAGTGCAGGAGGGGACACTGCTAGGTTAGGGATGCCTTGGAAGGAAGGCAGAGGGCCTGAGAGGCAGACTTCACCTAATTTAAATGTTTCCCAGGGTGGTTGCTATTTTTGTTCCAAATAGTTTGCTTATGGCAAAAGTGGATGTTTTCCTAACAATCCTCAGGGAATAGGAAACACAAAAGTCTGTCTTCAATTTCCATTATATCCTGCAATTTAAATCAGTCTGAATGCATTTGTTTTTGGGTTTTTTTGGGGGGAGGGGGTATTGTTTAGATGTAATATACTTACCATATATTAACAGGGCCATTTGTTAATAAGCTCAGTTATAAGATAGAACTAAACTCTGGTAAAATATGTAAAACCTGTAATAAATTCAATTAATGTCAACAGTCATTATTTAGAATCTGAATTTATAGATATATTACCATGATATCTTGAAAGGAATTTATATTAATTGAATGGCTATTTTTAATGCTAATAAAATATATAAAATTCAGTATTAATAAGTGGGAATATGGTACAATTTTAAAAAGGAATAAATCAAAATTTTTGTTTTCTCTAATTCTTTTATAAAGAGTTGAAGATAATCTGTTAATATGTTCTTCTGAGTCCCACATGATTGTTTCATTTGCCTCCTTGCTGATCAAAAATTTCTAAAAGCTACTCTAACATTGATTATCTTAATGATTTTTGCTCTTCCTCTATTTAAATGTGTTTTTTCAAAAAAGCAGCCATGAAGCTAAAGGTAGGTGAGTCAGTTCTAACAAGGATGCTACAGTAATTAAACTATTGTACTGCCACCCCTCGAGCTATAACTTAAAAGGATGAAAGCTTAATTTTTCCATCAACAAAGTCAATTTCATCCAAGCTGTTGTTCAGTGTGCCACATGCATTTAAAAATTACATGTTTAAACTAATCAGGAGCAAATGTAATTTAAACCTTTTATCACAATAACATGGATGGATTGTAAATTTATAGAGCATTTTCACTATAGAAAAATAAGTCCATTCAAAACACATCCAGAAGTCATCAGGCAAACAGAGCAGTATAGATGTAAAATACCCACTATGTGAGCTTACGGTACAAAGGTCTCTAATAAATTAGAGTAAATAGTAGCTGAACTGTCCTCACTGTGGTTTATCTGTTCGCCCTAGCAAGGAAAGAAAGTTAGCATTAATTGGTACGCCCTACGCTCTCTCAAAGGAACAGGCACTTAGAGCAATTAAGTCAGATGCAGAGAAACAGTTCTGCATTGAAAAGCTGACAGCAGGACTCCTGCACAATATGCGTAATGAGTGGCTGAGGACTTTAATGGATGGGGGCTTGGAGACTAATGGACAATTAATGTAAAACAGATGACTTCCCTTGGAGATGACAGTCTTTTGAAAGTCGCTTCACCTGCTGCTCGAACAAATGCGGCTAAAGTGAAATGAAAAGAGGAACGTGGTCTCTTTGAACTGGGCTAGAGCTAGTATTAGTGTCCCTGCTTTCTCCTTGAATATTTTCAAAAACTAGGTCAGGAATTTAACAGTCCCCCCCCCCCCCCCCCCCGCCAACCACCCCGCAGCTGGCAGTGCAAGCCCCCTCCCTTGGCCTCCCGCCATCCAGGGTGGCCTCAGAGCGCTGACTGTGCCTTTTGAGCCCTTTTCTGAGGAGCTGCCCTGGGGGCTCACCTTGTTTTACGGGGGAAAAGAAGACGGGACACATTATAGTGTTACAGCCTAGCTTTTAAAATGACACCAAATCACCCCAACATAGAAATTGCAGTAAATACATACTGGGGCATCTCTTAGAAATTTAATAACATGGTTGCTTCTCAAGCTCAGCCATTTTAATTGCGCTAACTAAAGTAAGATAGCTGGAGTCCTTCAAATTTGAGCTTTATAACCACAGACAGGCTTCTCCTGATAAGTGGTTAGGAATCAAAAGCATTTACTTAAATAAATTGGAAAGAGAAACCCATTTCCTATAGAAACAATGCAGCAATAGCATCTAAGTTTCCATGTGATCCTCCCAAAGTCTGTTTAAGCCAGACTGAGGCTTAACACACATCAGCCTGAGCTCTGGGTCTCAGGGACAGGAAGCAGCCAGCTGCCAATGTGGGGGAGAAAAACGCAGAGGGAAAAGAAAGTAGATGTTTTCTCTTCTTTCTTAGTGGGAAGTAGGATTGAACTGAGCTATAATTTTGAGATACAAACTAATCATTGACAATTTTCTATCTTCTAACATCCCTGTGCTCAACCTTCGGGAAGTCAGAGCCTTTATGTCATTTAAGTCACTGGGCATTTCACCCCCGTCCCCACCCCTCCTCGCTCCAGGTGTACCTATCTTAGTAATGCCCTACTCGTTCCCCTCTAATTTTTCTTCCATTTGTTCAGGACAGTATATCTCAGCTAGAAATCAGGAAAGCAGCCTGCACGGCTAATTAACACCTTTGGGTGAAGGCCTGAACACTCTCAGAAGTCTTTGCATATTGAAAAAAAAGCTGCTTCTAAACTCACCCGCATGTCCAATTGCCAGAATTTCTGTGAGGAAAAGTCAAGTGAAAATTTCAGGGATCTAATTCAAAAGAATTGACAAATGCAGGAGAAATGTACAAGGATGCTTCTTACAGCAGTGAAACGTAGAAATCACGTGAAAGTTGACAGGAAAATGTCCAAAGTATGGTATATTCATATGGTGTCATTTTATGGAGGAATTGTGTGTGTATATTAGAAAATGAGAGAAAGTAACGTTTTCCTCACAGCCTGACTAGATTTTAGTCCCCAGGTACCTGCTTAGCAGGGCACAGTTGGGCAGGGCAAGATCGCACAGCTCAGTTCCTAAGTCCTGCCCCTGCCTTCCACGTGAGCACAGAGCCATATTAGGGGCAGAACTTGATTTGAGGCCACAAATGTTAATACATGTGGATTGTGTGTTAGGAGCCAGAAATTTGTGTAGTGAGTGTGGCATTTACTCAAAGTTGAACGGGCAAGAAACATCTAATTATTTTCTTCAAATCAAATTAAATCTGGCTGCCATCTCCTATGCCATTGAATTGGCAAGAAATTTAATCTTAGTTATTTATCTCCTCTCCTCCTCCTTGGGTTTACATAAAAATCTGGAAACCTTACTGGGTGTCCAGAACATGAGCAAGTCCCTCAGTGGGTCAGGGGTGCTGTGGATCTTCACTGTGCAAGGCTCCATCTGAGGCGGCTGGCTCTCCCAGTTCTGGGCCAAGCCGCTTCACTCCAAGTACCATTCTCATATGAGCCCAGCCTAGCCTATGGCACTGCTACGCAAGGGGCACTAATCCTCTAGCTTCTGGAATGTCCAATTTCAAAAGCTTCCATGTCCCTGAACAAATGCACCCATCTAGCCCCTACCCACACACAGACAACTCTCCAGCACAACCCCCTCAATGAGCACAGGTTTCGTGCTTCTGAAAGAGAAAGATTTCCAGGTTGCCCCAGAAGAGCAGTTACCTTAACACAGTAGTTCTCAGCATGTGGGTTCTGGCCTGTAGAGTTACTATTAAAGGGAGATGTATGGTTAGAAATGCCAGTTCTTGAACTCTATCCCTGGCTTGCTAAATCAGAAACTTTGGGAGTACAGCCCAGTATGCTGCATCTTAAGCTCTCTGGTACTTTAAAGGAACCTGGGCTTTCTGCTCTGACCTCGCAACAAATCACCCAGAGGCAAAGGAGCGTCAAGTCCTGGCTTCCTCGCTTCCTCCTTTAAATAGGGGAGGGAAAATAGAAAGGTAAAAACAAAACAGCTCTTATTCTTCTAGATCCCTCTACAGAGGCAAAAAACCCAAATATATATCTTAGTTAATTACATCTCCCCTTTTATAAGGCACTGTGTAAAGCACAGTCTGGATTTATAAAGGATGAAGAAAACCTGAACTCATCTGATCCACACCTCACCAACAAATCCTCACCCCTACCTTCCAGGTTTAAGAATTCAGGAGGCTTTATCCTGAAAAAGGAGCATGCTGAGAAATAAAGGTCAAGTATTCAGACTAGGCTGTTTCACATCTCCATGGAATGAAGAAATGTGTGAACACTCCCAGAATTTCAATTGGGTCTCCTTTTACAAGGATTTTTCTACTAATCAAGATGGAATAGGCATATAATTTCCTTGCATTAAAGAATTAAAAAAAAAAGAAGAAAATATAATACCCCCCCCCAAATATATTATGCCAGATAAGTGCTCATTTTTGTCACATCATCTTATTTCAACTTTGTTATAAAGGTTTGATTCATGCAAAAGTGGAAAGTCATCGTTTTCGTTCTTGAACCCAATTACGTGTCACCGCTTCCTGATTCATCTTCCTGCTGCTGCAGATACTTCTAACACATTTCAGACCTGAAAGTTTCTGAGCTGCTGCTTCTTTTCCAAGTGATTTTAAGAACCTGGCATTAAAACATAATTACATGACAGAAAAATGCTTTTGAAGCCTGCTCAGTGTGACTTTTTTAAATACTGAGTTTTCCAAATTGCATGCCTCAGAGGATGATTTTCTGAGCTGTGTATAACTCGAGAGTATCTCTGCGGGCCCATTAGTCACCTTACAAAATTGCATGAACTCTTTCAGGCTCCCCAGGGTAGCTACAACTTAGCAATAAATGAATAGATTATGCTTCATACAGTCATATTTTTAAACAGTATATATTAACAACCAAAATTGTTGAGCAGTTTGGCTTTTGAGATTATAGTCACAGTTATTACTATAAAATATAAGATTCTCTTTTTATAGATTCAAAATACAATTAAAAGCTAAATGGAGAATCGGCCTCTAAGTTTTACTTGAGGAAATCCAGGCCATAGATCAATTCAGACCTTGATCAAGGTCACACAGCCTGGTGTCAGTGCAGCAGGAATTGGATCACAGTCCCCCACGCTTTCCTCCAACTGCCAATTGTGAGTTTCAGCCAATTCTTAAATTTTCCAAGGGCCAAAAAGCCAGTCCATTACCTTCTATTACATGACTGCCACCTAGTGGTGACAGTGGTCATTGCTGCTTATGCAATGACTGGACTGATAAAGGCCAGGAAGGAAATGTTAATAGAATAAGAATGAAATCATCTTTAAAATTTATTGAAAGTCTACTGTTCTGCTATGTACTCTATTCGTGTTATCTTATTTAATACGCACAACACCATAAACTAGGCATTTTTACCCAAGAAGAAACAAGGCTAAGAGAAATGAAGAAACTTGCCCAAATTCACAGAGCTTTGCTCCCAGGTACAGTAGCTGGATCACATTCTTCCTTCCTGGGGCTGAGTCCTTTTCCTGTAACTTTGACCTACATATGGCTGGATTCTCCTAACTCTTAGCAGTCCTCTCTGATCTGTGATATTCCTCCTGCTGCAGTGATTGGTCTAGGGAGAGCTAATATTATAAGACCCACTGACACTTTTGGTAGGACAAGTGAGGAAGAGGTGGTGCTATTTTCCACTAACACACCTAGTGGTGAAAACAGTGTGTGCCTGGAAGCTGTCCAAGCTCTGCAAAGTGGAGCTGAGAATCAAGTCACCATAGAGCAGGAAAAGCTAAGGGATGGAGAGAAATGGAACCAGATGACATCCCCAGTGCCCCCAGTTCCAGCTGTTTTTGAAGCCAGCTGTACCCCTGGGCATTTCAGTTCTGAGCCGATAAATTGCCCCTTTAAGGATGAAGCCAGCTTGAGATGAGGTTTCCGGATCTTGTGCTGGAAAGTCCTGACTATTACCAAGGGTTTGCCCTCTTTTGGTTCATTCCCTTTTCCTATTTTCAGCTGTCAACAAATCAATATTTACATTGTGCCTATGCTTACAAGGTCTGTTTTCCAAAAATTAGCCTTCTATTCTTGTAGCACTTAACTAAAAACGTCATTTGAAAATATTTAAATATAATTTAAAAATGAAGTTTCTACATAAATTAAAACACACAAAATACCTCGTAAATCTTTGATTTCTGATCCTAAAGATCAGCAACTAGGAAGTTTACAATCTAAAGCAATTATTCTTTCATTTAGGCAAGAATTGAATAGAGGTGTGGGGCCTGCGAGAGAGTCTAGCCATCTGTCCAAGATTCTTTATGGTTGGAGGAGTGTGGTGGGTTCTGCCAAATGAGACATATTCCCCTGAGAGTATCATGCATTTATTCAAGGAACGGTCAAGACATATGAATACCTTAGAAAAGGTAGCCCTACAAATCAACATAAAAGATATTTGTTATTTATTTTTAGATGATGGGAGAGATTACTTTCTTTTCTTAAAATTATTCATCTCTTTCTTAATGTTCTGAATAAGAATTTATCACGTGCAATTTTCTAAACCAGGTAACTTCTTGGGAAGTGAATTGTTTACAATTTCAATGATCCAAAAAATAACTTGATGCCAGAATACAGTACCGTACTTATAATTTGTTTTCCCAGCATTACTGACTGCCAACTTCTGGAGACTGTTAGCTGGTTTGACGGTTGGTTTGCTAGTGGCCTGGCTGATGGTGGCCCTAAGGAACATTCAAATGCCTATCACAAAATTATCCAACACAGACGTTTTGGCTCAGCAAAGGAAGTGTTTGTTTTTTGCTTGTTACTATTTGAGGCTGCTATGTCAATGGGAGAAAGAGATTTTGCAAGTAATGTATTGAGTCATGAATAGACACTGGAGTTATGTGCTGATGTTTTTACTGATTTATTTCAGCAATGTTTTAAAACTGTTTTAAAGATTACTGATCAAGGCAGCTCTAGCTTGCAGGCTTCTCCCCTCCCCTCACCACCCCAGATTTTCAAGCTCTTCTCCAAGAAACTTCAGGAGCAGCTAGAAGAGAGGGCCAAGTGGGGATCTGTCTACCACCACAACCACTCAGCCTCACCCTCTGCTCTTCCCAGTCATCTAGAGCAGCTTTGCTCTGAGCTCTTTTGTATGTATTGGGCTCCTTAAAAGATTTTCTTTTACTGATTCAGCAACTGTCTGTTGGAAAGCAACTATTTTTCTAGCATTATGCTAAGGCATTGTGATACTCCACTGAACAAGAAAGTCATATATCCTACATTTATGTTCTAGTGGGGGAGCAAACAATACACAGATAAGCAAGAGAATAAAGAAAAATCATGCTGGTGGAAGTGAGTATGATAAAGAGAATCAAGTGGTGGTGTGATGGAGGGGCAGGCGTCATAAGCAAGATGCCTTGCTGAGAAGGTGATAGTTGAATGATGTATTTGAGCCAGTAGAAGAGTTTAAACAGAGGAGTGATATGATCCAAATTTTAAAAAATCATTTTTGTGTACTTGGCGGGAGAAGACAAGAGTAGGAAGCGAGTGGAATCATCACCCTGGCACGAAATCTTGGTGGCTAGGATTAAGACAGCAGTGGAGACAGAGCAAAATGGATACTTGGGGGCATATTTCAAAGGCTGACACAACTTGCTGATGGTTTGAATATGATAGATGAAGTAAGGAAAGGAATCAAGACGACTCCTAGTTTTTTGGGTTTTGAGCAGTTGGATGGATGCTGATGCCTTTTACTAAGATAGGAAAGATAGGCAGAGAAACAAGTGTGAGTGAGAAGATAAAAATAAAGTTTTGTTTCGGATAGTTGTGGTTTAAAAAGCCTCTTAGTTATTCAAACTGAGATGCATAGTAGGCATTTTTATATGGAGGCGGGAGCTCAGAGATCAAGCCCTGAAGATTTAATTTTGAGAGTGCTAGATCCAAATCATTGAGGTGAAAGAGATCATGCAGAAGTGGACCCAAGATTATGTTCCAGGCACTCAAGCAATTAAAGTTTGAGCAGAGAAAGGGGAGGTAAGATAGAATGAAAATCTGGAAAAAGTGATGGATTCTGCTGCAAAACAACTCCCATCCCCCAAAAAAGAAGAGAAATCTGCAATAATTACCATAGACATTCCCAGCATCAAGCCTCACGAGTATTTCAAAATTCCTGTTTGGGCAGAAGCAGGAAATCTTGGACAGCCATTCAAGAAGGAAACCAGAATTCAGTGAAATCTGCTGCTTTTTAAGGAGTCTTCAAAGATTATGATAGCTAATTTAGGGAGAACGATCCCATCCCTTAAATGCTATACTCCAGGAAAAAAAAAGATTCCTTAATCTTAGGTGCCACAGCTACGGCTCTATTTTTTATATTCATATGGTCATTGTTCCCAAAGGTTCCCAAAGGATACCACGGTGGCTAGATCAGAAAGCCCAGTCTCAATTCTCTCTGCAAAATTGATTCCTCGTCCATGTCAAACTAGAATTTCTCTATTGAGCACATATTACCAGTCCAGAAAACCCTATGATGAATTCCCCTTTAAGAGACCCTCTCAAATTTCCTGCCACATAAGCTCAATTGTAATCACTGGCCATCCATAAGATATAGTTTAATAATGTTGGACCACAACAAGGAGAGAATGGACTTCTCCATTCTTTTTATTTTTAAGAAAGCATTCTTACATTTCCTTTTTATTTATTTATTTACATAAATTTAAGGGGTTAAAGTGCAGTTTTGTTACACGGATATATTGCATAGTGGTGAAGTCTGGGCTATTGGTGTAACCATCACCTGAATAATATACGTTGTACATTGTATCCATTAAATAATTTCTCATCCCTTACTCCTCCTTCACCATTCCATCCTTCTGAGTCTCCAGTGTCTATTATTTCACTATGTCCATGTGTACACAATATATAGCTCCCACTTCTGAGTGAGAACATGAGGTATTTGACTTTCTGTTTCTGAGTTGTTTCACTTAAGATAATAGCCTCCATCTCCATCCATGTTGCTGCAAAAGACATGATTTCATTCTCTCTCTTTTTTTTTAAGAGACTGGGTCTCACTCTGTCACCCAGGCTGGAGTACAGTAGTACAATCAGAGCTCACTATAACCTCGAACTCCTGGGCTCAAGCAATCCTCCTGCCTCAGCCACCCAACTAGCTGGGCCTACAGGCGTGCACCACCACACTCAGCTAATTTTTAAATTTTTTTTGTAGAGATGGGGTCTCACTATGCTGCCCAAACTGGTCTTGAACTCCTGGCCTCAAGGAATCCTCCTGCCTTGGCCTCCCAAAGTGCTAGGATTACAGGTATAAGCCACCATACCTGACCGTTCTTGTTTATAGTTGAATAATATTCCATGGTATATATATACTATATGTTCTTTATCCAATTATCCATTGAGGAACATTTAGATTGATTCCATATCTTTGCTATTGTGACTAGTGCTGCAATAAACATACACGAGCAGATACTTTTTGATATAATGATTTCTTTTCCTTTGGGTAGATACCCAATAATGGTATTGCTGGATCAAATGGTAGTTCTACTTTTAGTTCTTTGAGAAATCTCCATACCGTTTTCCATAGAGGTTGTACTAATTGACATTCTCACCAACAGTGTATAAGCTTTCCCTTTTCTCCACATCCTTACCAACATCTGTTAATTTTTTGAGTTTTTATTAATAGCCATTCTGACTGGTGTACGATATCTCACTGTGGTTTTAATTTGAATTTCTCTGATGATCAGTGATGTCAAACATTTTTCACATACTTTTTGGCCATTTGTATGTCTTTTTTGAAAAATGTCTATTCATGGCCTTTGCCCACTTTTTAATGGGGCTGTTTGGTTTTTTTTTTTTGGATTTGTTTGAGCTCATGTAAATTCTGGATATCAATTCCCTGTCAGATGCATAGTTTGCAAATAATTTCTCCCATTCTATAGCTTGTCTGTTCACTCCTGATTATATCTTTTTCTGTGCAGAAGCTTTTTAGTTTAATTAAGTCTCATTTGTCTATTTTTGGTTTTGTTGATTGTGTTTTTAAGGGCTTAGTCATGAACTCCTTGCCTACATCAATGTTCCAAAGAGGTGTTCCAAGGTTTTCTTCTAGTATGTTTATAGTTTCAGGTCTTAAATTTAAGTCTTTAATCCATCTTGAGTTGATTTTTGTATATGGTGAGAGATAGGGGTCCAGTTTCATTCTTCTGCATGTGGCAATCCAATTTTCCCAGCACTATTTATTGAAAAGGGTGTCTGTTTCCCAGTGTACATTTTTGTCGACTTTGTCAAAGATCCATTGGCTGTATATATGTAGCATTATTTCTGTATTCTCTATTCTGTTCAATTGATCTATGTGTCTATTTTTGTACCAGTACCATGCTGTTTTGGTTACTATAGCCTTGTAGTATAATTTGAAGTTGGTTAATGCGGTGCCTCCCACTTTGTTCTTTTGGCTTGGGAGTGCTTTGGCTATTTGGGCTCTTTTTTGGTTCCATATGAATTTTAGGATTGTTTTTCCTAATTCAGTGAAAAGTGATGTCAGTGTTTTGATAGGGATTGCATTGAATCTGTAGATTGCTTTGGGCAGTATGGTAATTTTAATATTAATTCTTCCGATCCATGAATATGGAATGTTTTGCCATTTGTTTATGTCATCTATAATTTCTTTCTTCAGTGTTTTTTAGTTTTCTTTGTAAAGGTCTTTTACCTCCTTGGTTAAATATATTCCTGGTTTTTGTGTGTGTGTGTGTGTGTGTGTGTGTGTGTGTGTGTGTTGGGTAGCTATTTTAAATGGGATTGCCTTCTTGATTTGGTTCTCAGCTTGATTGTTATTGGTGTATAGAAATGCTACTGATTTTTGTACATTGATTTTGTATCCTGAAGCTTTACTGAATTCATTATCAAATCTAAGAGTTTTTTCATGAAGTTTTAGGGTTTTCTAAATATAACATCATATCATCAGCAAACAGAGGTAATTTGACTTACTATTTTTCAACTTGGATGCCTCTTAATTCTTTCTAGTGCCTGTTTGCTCTGGCTAGGACTGCTAGCACTGTGTTGAACAGGAGTGGTGAAAGCGGGCAACGTTGTCTAGTTCTTAGGGGAATGCTTTCAACTTTCCCCCATTTGGTAGGTTGTTGGCTGTGGGTTTGTCATATATGGCTTTTATTATTAGGAAGTATGTTCCTGCTATGCCTAGTTTGTTGAGGGTTTTTATCATGAAGGGATGCTGAATTCTACTGAAAGCTTTTTCTGCGTCTATTGAGATGACCATATGGATTTTGTCCTTAATTCTCTTTAAGTGATGAATCACATTTATTGATTTGTGTGTGTTGAACCATCCTTGCATCCTTGGAATAAAACCAACTTGATCATAGTGTATTACATTTTTGACGTGCTGTTGGATTCAGTTTGCTTGTATTTTATTGAGGATTTTTACATCTATTTTCATCAGAGATACTGGTCTGTAGTTTTCTTTATTTGTTGTGTCCTTGTCTGGCTTTGGTAACAGGGCGATACTGGCTTCTTTGGATGAGTTAGGGAAAATTCCTTCCTTCTTAATTTTTTGGAACAGTTTCAGTAGGATTGGTACTGATTTTTCTTTGTGCATATGATAGAATTCAGCTGTGAATCCATCTGGTCCTGTCCTTTTTTGTTGATGTTGGGAGATTTTTTATTACTGATTCAATCTCATTACTACTCATTATTGGGCTTTTCAGGATTTCAATTTCTTCCTGGTTCAATCTTGGGAGGTTGTATGTTTCCAGGAATTTATCCATTTCCTTTAGATTTTGTAGTTTGTAAGAGTATAGTTATTCATAATAGTCTCTGATGATCTTTTGTATTTCTGTGGTATCAGTTGTAATGTCTCTTTTTTCATTTCTGCTTATGTTTATTTGGATCTTATGTCTTCTTTTCTTGGTATGTCTAACTAGTTGTTGATCCTTTGTATTGCTTTTTTAGTCTCAATTCCATTTAGTTCTGCTCTGATCTTTGTTATTTCTTTTCTTCTGCTAGCTTTGGGTATGGTTTGTTCTTGTTTTTCTTTTTCTAGTTCCTCGGGGTACAACATTAGGTTGTTAATTTGTGATGTTTCTATTTTTTTTATGTAGGCATTTAACACTATAGATCTCCCTCTTAGCACCACTTTTGCTGTATCCCACAGGTTTTGGTATGTTTTGTCTCCATTTTCATTCATTTTGGAAAATTTTTAAAATTTCCATCTTAATTTTGTCATTGACCCAAAGATCATTCAAGAGCATGTTGTTTAATCACCACATATAGTTTCAGGAGTTTCTCTTGGTATTGATTTCTGTTTTTATCCTGCAGTAGTTTGAGAAGATATTTGATATGATTTCAATTTTTAAAACTTCATTGAGATTGTTTTGCAGCCTAACATATGGTCTATCTTGGAGAATGTTCCATATGCTGATGAGAAGAATGTATATTCTGTGGTTGTTGAGCAGAATGTCCTATAAATGTCTGTTAGGTCCATTTGGTCTAAAGTCCAGTGTTTCCTTGTTGATTTTTCATCTCAGTGATCTATCTAGTGCTGTGAATGGGGTTTTGCAGTCCCCTACTGTTATTGTGTTGCTGTCTATCTCTTTCTTTAAGTCTACTAATATTTGTTTTATGAATCTGGGTGCTGTGGTATTGGACACACATATATTTAGAACAAGAGGGTGTTATATCCTCTTGTTGAATTGATCCCTTTATCATTATATAATGATCTGATCTTCATCTTTTTTTTTTACTGTTTTTGATTTAAAGTCTGTTTTATCTGTGTAAGTATATACAAGTATATAAGTCTGTTATATCTGTATTAGGTATAAGTATCGCTACTCCTGCTTGCTTTTGGCTTGCATTTGTGTGGAACCTTTTTCTACTGCTTTACCTTCTAATCTATGTGTTTTTACCAGAAAGATGAGTTTCTTATAAGCAGCATATAGTTGGATCATGTTTTCCTTTATCCATTCTGCCAATCTATACCTTTTAAGTGGAACATTTAATCCATTTACATTCAAGGTTAATATTGATATGTAAGGTTTTGTTCTTGTCATAATTTTAATTGTTATCTAGTTGTTTTGTGGTTTCTTTGTTTCTTTTTTTTCTGTTTGTCCTTGTGGTTTGGTGGAGTTTCATCATGTTGCCATTTGATATCTTTTTCTTCCTTCTTTGTGTAATTGTTTTATAAGACCTGTGACTTTTATACTTTTGTGAGTTTTTATGATGGCAAATATTGGCCTTTTGTTTCCATGTTTTGAACTTCTTTGAGCATTTCTTGTAGGGCCAAAATAGGGGTGATGAATTCCCTCAGCATTTGCTTGTATAAGAAAGATTTTATTTCTCCTTCCTTTAGGGAGCTTATTCTGGTAGGACATAAAATTCGTGGCTTTTTTTTTTTCCTTAAGCACCTTGAATATAGGATCCCACTTTCTTCTGGCTTGCAAGGTTTCTGCTGATAAATGGGGTCTAATGGGGTTTTCTTTATAGGTGACTAGACACATTTCTGTTGCTGATTTTAGGATTTTTTTCCTTCATATTGACTTTAGACAGTCTGATGACTACATGTCATGGTGAAGTCTGTCTTACAATGTGTTTTCCTGGTGTTCATCAGGCTTCTTTGTATTTGGATGTCTAAATCTCTTGCTAGACTAAGGAAGTTCTCATCAACTATTTCCTTAAATAGATTTTCTAAATTTTTAAATTTTTCTTCTCTCTCAGGAATACTGATGATTTGTAAAGTCAGTCATTTCATGTAGTTCCATACTTCTCAAAGTCTTTGTTCATTCTTTTTTTTTCTTTATTTTTGTCTGACTGGATTAATTCAAAAGAGCTATCTTCAAGTTTTGAGAGTCTCTATTCTGCTTGGTCTAGTATATTTTTGAAGCTTTCAAATGGGCTTTGTAATCACTTCAGTGAATTTTTCATTTCCAGAGGTTCTGTTTCTTTTTTTTAAGATATCTATCTCCTTGGTAAATTTCTTATTCATACACTGAATTTATTTTCTGATATTTTTTGTATTAGTTTTCAGATTTCTCTTGCATCTTATTGAGTTTCTATAAAATCAATATTTTGAATTATTTATCTGGTATTTTGAATATTTCTTTTTGGTTAGGATCCATTGCTAGAGAATTACTGTGCTTCTTTGGGGCTGTCATAACACCTTGTTTTTTCTTACTTCCAGAATTATTTCATTGATTTATTTGCATGTGGAAGAAGAGTCACTTCTTCTTAATTTAGAATTTACTTTCACTGGGACAGGACTTTTATTTTTCTTGAGGATGTGATTATCATGTACGTTCAGAAGGGCCTTTTGGCTTTGCTTCTGGGTGTGTTCAATGGTGAAGATACTGTATGATTTCCTTGGTTATAAATAGCCTTAATATGGTGGCTTTCTCAAATGCTGGTTGTAGTAGTGGTAATACTGGGTGGGTGACGAGGTTCACTGCCTCCTGGGTAGCCGGGATGGCATAACTGATGGTGGTTGCAGAGGCTACAGGAAGCTTGTCCTGTTCTAGAGCACTGTGCACTGTGTCAACAGATTTTGTAATGGGCTGTGCCTGTTGACCTCCAGGCCTGTAGGTGGCACTTGCAGGTAAGAGACAGCTGTGGTGGTAGTAGTAGGGTTTATTGACCTTTGTTAATGCAGAGAAGGGCTCTGGTGTCCCAGTGATGGGATGGGCTTTGGAGTGCTCAAGGGCCTTGGTCCCACCCTCCATCTGAGAGGGGGTGGTGAAGCTGGGTGGAGCCTGCATTCAGGCCCCCCAGTGGCAGGTGCAAGCACCAGCCTTGACAGGGGTGGCAGGGTAGCCCTCAGGCCTCTGGCAAAATGTTTGCATGATGGGCGATTGCTGTCGCACTGAGATCTCCACACAGGGAAGGAAAGGTAGTCCTAGCACCACAGACTTAGCAGGCAGGAACGGGATCTGCTTCCCTCTCACACCCCTGTCCCGACATTCAGGATATTCAGTTAGGTTAGTCACTGTAGTTTGTTTCTAGGCTGCAATGTAGCCTGGGTTCATCAGAGATGCCAGCCCCATGGTTCAACACTAAATCCCTGTGGCAGCTGGCAGTGACTATAGTGTGAAGTCTCCAACCACAGGCCCAAACACTCAGCTTTCCTGCTCTCCCATTCTCTGCTACAAAAATGCCACAGCTCCGTGCAGAAAGGGGGAGGGACCCTGCCCTTCATGCAAGCCTGGGCTCAGAGGCCACATCTCTAGCGGGGTCACAGTCACTGCTCAGAGCTCTAGGTGGGCTTCCCTCGTGCTCACCTGCCCCAGCCTCCTGGGGGCAGAGGCAGTGGCTGTGCCTGAGGCATATATAGGGGGAGTGAGGAAAAGTCTCAGTCTCTACTCATGAGTAGAGGGCCCAAGTGAGCAGAGGCTGTTTGGCCAGCGGGAGGGGATTTCACTCTTTGTCTGCAGAGCCCTGCATAGAGTTTGTGCCCCTGGTGGAAGCAGAGTCACTTTTTACAGCCCCAAGCAGGGAGCTCGCTGGCTCTGGAAAGTACACATTATGGTTCCTTTGTCTCAGAGGCTTCCTTTTTGGTGCAATGCTCTCTATTTCCCCTAGGAGTAGCACCCCCTGAGGTCTAGATTGCTGGGGACCCTGCATCACCTTTGGGTCCAGCCAGAACTATGCCACTGCAGCCCTCCAAGTGGGTGCTGGAAAATGTCAGCAGAAGCTTCTGGGATGCGGAGATACAAGGGCTGAGGTTCCCAGGGCAGGATGCAGGCCCCTGACAGCTGTGCTCTCACAAGGGTGCTCTGCCACAGCCGCCGGAGACTGGGGGGAGGGTGAGCGACCCCACGTGAGTTCGCAGTCTCGTGCCAGCACCTCAAGAGTCCTCAAGTCACTGCCCGTGCTAGTGTGAGGATTTGTGAGGGCAGAGGAGCTCTCCCACAGTTTGGATCCCAGCAGTCGGCAGGAGGTCCGGGGCTGCCCAAACACGCCCACTTACCCTCTCCCTGGAGTGCCGAGGCCCTCCAGGCTCAAAGTCCATCTCCACAGAGCTGACCTCTCACTTCCTTCCTTTCCTGGACCTCAAGTTTTTCCCGTGAGTTCTCTTTTGGGTTCTAGTATTCTCTTCTTGCTATTCTATTTGAGGTGTGATTACCTATTCGTACGTTTGCATTCATTATAAATTCATTAATTTGTAAACTTTAGTATTAATCCCTTAAGCCATATATTTTAAGATCCTCCAGGTTCATTTCAAGTTTTTAAAAAATAAGCATGGGCTATCTTTCTCTCGCTCTTTATTTATAAAATGCTCATCTAAAGCCTGTAAACCTATCAATTCTTGGCCATTGATTTTTATTTCTCTGCTACCATTTGTTCATATATATGCTCTGTTTTTATTGTTCTCTTTGATGGTCTCTGTGTGTTGTATTTGTTTTCTTCTTGGAGACTGGTTTTGCCCAGTGGATACCACAGAGACAATTCTGTCTCAACAGGCCTCTTCTGTTCTGAGGGGTTGCAGGAAATAAGAGACTGGCTATTTAGATAGCCTTTGAGCACAGATATTATGTGCAACTTTGAGGTTCCACTTGGCAGTACCTGGTACCATCTTGAAGTAAGATCACAAGGCCAGAGAATGCAAAAGCAATCACATAGCTTCAGGCTGTGACCAGAGACCTATCAGGGCACTAACACTGCCCTTTCTTTTTTCCATAGTCCCAGGGTTTATCGAGGATCAAGGGTAAAAGAGTAGGTAACATTGGACTTGGTTAATTATATCCTCTCACACTCATTTTCCAACCTTTTGGAGAAAGGTGATCCTCTTACAGAGCCCTCTCCATGACTGTAGCCATAGAAATACCCCCCCCCCAACTGGAAGTGTCTGTGCAGACCCTGTGGGATCTGCTGGCTGAGTGATCAGCAAGTGTCATGGCTTCCCTGGTGCAGGAGGGTGGGGAGGAAAACATGCATTCACTAATTCCCACTTCCCCTTGTACCCAGCATATGGCAACTAAACAGTCTGGCACTAAGGTAAGTGACTTTCCTGGGGAAACTGTGAGTAGTAGTGCTTGGCTAAAATCTCAACCAGGCAGAAGACAATTAACTGCTCAGTAAGATGATGTTCATACTAGGTTTTCGGTTTTGTGAGGAAAAATGTTTATAAACTTTTATAAATGTCTACATTGACCAAAGTTTCTCCTGAGTTAAACATTGACCTCTAAAGTTTTTTTCTTTTCTATTCATTTTATTTTTAAACTTTCTAGTGTTTTATTTCTTCTTTGACATTTAATTATGAGCTTTTAGAATTACCCTAAAAAGAAAATATCTCTGTTCAGACTTTAAATAGTAGCACAATAATACCACTTACTTCACAAAGTCTTGGACGTTTTAACCTCACACAAAGCTGGCAAAGAACCAACAGATTTGCTATGCGTGTTCTCTATTGAGACGGTAAACAGTGCCTTTTTATACTTGAAGAGTCATCAATCATACCTGGCCTAGAAAGAGTGAACAAGGAAAAACCTTCCTGAAGTAATGTTCAAAATGATTGCTCTAGGGAAAAATATATATGTACAAAAATAGGGTTACTGGAGAGTTTTGCTGAACTCCACAAGCTTGGGAACTGTCAAACCATTTTTACTTCTGTGTAAGACACATTCTGGGAACAAATTAGACATTTGTTGAGAAGCTGCAAGACAGTTTAATTAACTTTCTTTTATAGGACAAAAGGCTACCATTTAATGCAAAATCCTCAGGAGGCTATTCTGAATTGAGCGATTTAGGCAGTAATATTTATTCCATTTGAGCTTATTGATTCCTTCAACTGAGAAATAAACAATCAAGAAGAAACATGAGGCAGCTGTAGAGGCAGCAACCTGGGTCTTGCAGGCTTTACTCTAAATCACGAGAAGGGATATGGTCTAAATTGCTTCCATTCATATATGCTTCTAGGCTGTTCCTTATGTGAAAAATTACTTACCTTCTAACTTCTTTTTCTATCTTTCATTAAGCTAAGAAGGAAGCCTAATGGCTAGCAATAAAAAAAATTGTGCTCAACAATTGAAAAAAAAAATCTTTCCTAGCAGACTAGCTAAAGAAAAATATGTTGAGTTTTGTAATCAGCATGAGATGAGAATGATGTTCTTACTATCTGTGAGATGGTGTTTTGGGCTATGCACACCTAGAATGCTAGCACTTGCGGGGAACCCACAGCTGTAGGGAAGACAGCTATGATTAATGATCCATCAGCACCCCAGGTATATGGGACATAAAGTTCACTTGCATTTCCGTTTGCAAAACAAAACATATCTAGCGATAAACAATGCCTTCAACCTTGATCTCTTTCTAAACTAATTCTATTCATTAATCAAACTAAACCATTATTCTAAACCCCAAAGGCTTAATATGCTGCAAATAGTTGCCAGATACAGTAAGGAAAAGTTGATTTGTGATTGTGGTGGCGAGAAGGATGGTCTTTTGTTTCCTTTATTTCTCCAAAAGTTTGCTGCTTAAAACACATCTAAAATTCATAATTGAAAACCCTCAAGTTCTTGGGCTAGTGATACCTGATTGTCATTCAAATAGCTGCTGATATGAAAAGGACCACACTCCAAAGAAATTGTAGAGCAAAGCCAATGTTTCCATTTATGCACATGTGAAGACAGAGGAAGGGTTGGGAGTCCACCTGAGAACAGAATAACCTAGCAGAGGACATTTGTGAAACCTCACTCTGGCTGAAGCCAAAAGGACTCTTGGAAATCTGCAGTCACATCTTCTTGGCTGAGTCATGCATCACAGTGTGTTGCCATCATGTTACATATATTTACTCTCTCCTAAAGACAAATTTCATTCCTTTACCCTAGGAACTGTTCCTTGTAGTTTAAGAAATTCATAATAATCAAATTGTAATTATTCAATTATTTTAAGATCCATTGACTTTGGCAATGTATAAACAATGTATAAACAATCTTACATTTTTAAAAATCTCTTGGGCAATAATTCCACTTCTAGTAATTATCCTAAGAAAATAATCAAACATGAGGTTAGATACATTAATGTGTGTGTCTGTATGTATGTCTCAAGATGTTTATCACAGCATTATATATAATGGAAAAAAAATACAATGATAAGGAAATTTTAAAAATTTTCAAATCATTTTTAAAATAAAATTTAAAGCAATCATATGTTAAAATATTAAACCCTCACTAAAAATAATATTTTAGAAGCTATTAGAAAAAGTTTTGTGTTCATTTTAACTATAAAAATCCAGATGGTAAAACTGTATGTTACAAAGTTAACTGTATGTGAAATTTAATATATTTGGGATAAATTTTCAAATAGCATGTATTTTTTAAAACTCAAAGGAAATACACCAAAATGTTAAATTTGGTTATTTCTTGGGTAGTTGGATTCTGAATGATTTTTAAAATTTTCTTCTATTCAGTACTTTTTAAATTTTCTTTTTTATTTATTAATGATCAGAAAAAAGATATTAAAGAAACTGTCAGTAAGTGCAATTATAGAATGTGAATGCTTCCTACATAAACACGTGCTTTATGTGGTCTACCATTTACAAGACTATATGAAGGTTTTTCATTCTATTTATTTTACTAAGAAGAAAATGAAACTGTTTTCTGGGTTTTAATTTTCCTAGTATAGTTTCAAGTTTCTCACCTGGGAGGGAGTTTAAGGGGAATATATCACCATCCTGGATTTGAACAGGCCATCAAAGAAACATATCATTAGAGTTAAATTTTAAAAAACTAAGTTACATTAAAAATTCATTACATCTCAGCAAACCAGGAATAGAGAGGAACTTTACCAACTTGATAAAGAACATCTACCAAAAAAACTAACATCATATTTAATGATGCAAAACTGGAAGCTTTCCGATGACACCAGGAACAAGGCAAGCAAGTCCCCTCTCGCCACTCCTTTCAACATCACACTGGATGCCCTCGCTAATGCAATAAAGTAAGAAAAGGAAGTTAATAGTGCACAGACTGGGAAGAAAGAAATAAAGCTGTCTTTGTTCACAGATGACATCATTGTCTGTGTAGAAAATCTGAAAGAATCAACAAGAAAACTCCTGGAATTAATAAGTAATTATAGCAAGTTTGCAGGATACAAGGTTAATGTACAAAAGTTTATTGTTTTCCTGGGTACTGCCAACGAACAAGTGAAATTTGAAATTAAAAACACAATATCATTTATATTAACACCCCCCAAAATGAAATACTTAGGTAGAAATCTAATAAAATGTGTACAAGATTTATATGAGGAAAACTACAAAGCTCTGATGAAAGAATTCAAAGAACTAAACAAATGGAGAGATATTCCATGTTCATGGACAGAAAGACTCAACTTTATTAAGATGTTTGTTTTTCCCAGCTTGACCTATAGATTCAACATAATCCCAATCAAAACCCCAGCAAGTTATTTTTAGGATATTACAACAGTTTTTAGAGTTTATATGAAGAGGCAAAAGATCCAGATTAGCCAACACAGTATTGAAGGAGATCAAAGTGGGAGAACTGATATTACTCAATTTCAATATTTACTATAAAGCATAAAGAAGTGTGGTATTGGCAAAATAATAGACAAATATATCAATGGAACAGAATAGAGAACCCAGAAGGAGACCCACAAAAGTATAGTTAACTGATTTTTGACAAAGGAGCAAAGGCAATACAATGAAGAGGAAATAGTCTTTTCAACAAATGGTGCTGGAACAACTGAACATTCACATGCAAAAAATTGCATGTAGACACAGACCTTACACCCTTCACAAAAAAATAACTCAAAATGAATCATAGACCTAAATGAAAAACACAAAGTATACAACTTCTAGAAGATAATATAGGAAAAAATCTAGATGACTTTGGATTTGGTAATGACTTTTTAGATGTAACACCAAAGGCACAATCCATGAAGGAAAGAATTGTTAAGTTGAACTTCATTTAAGTTAAAAACTTCTGCTGTGCAAAAGACACTGTCAAAAGAATGAGAAGACAAGCCCCAGACTGGGAGAAATTATTTGCAAAAGATATATCTTAAAAAAAATTATGCAAAGTATACAAAGAAATTTTGAAACTCGGGAATAAGAAAGTGAACAAACAACCCCAATTGAAAAATGGGCCGAAGACCTTAACAGACACCTCACTAAAGAAGATATGCAGATGATAAATAAACTTGAAGAAAAATGCTTCACATCATGTGTCATCAGGGAAATGCAAATTAAAACAACAATGAAATACTACTACATACCTATTAGAATCGCCAAAATCTAGAACACTGACAACACCAAATGCTGACAAGAATGTGGAGCAACAGGAACTCTCATTCATTGCTGATGAGAATGCAGAATGGAATAGTCACTATGGAGGTCAGTTTGTCAGTTTCTTACAAAACTAAACAATACTCTTAGCATATGATCCAACAATCACGCTCTTAGTTATTTACTCAAAGGAGCTGAAAACTTATGTCCACACAAAACCTGAACATGGATATTTACAGTAGCATTATTCATATATGCCAAAACTTAGAAGTAATCAAGATGTCCTTCAGTAGGTGAATGGATAAATTGTGGTATATCCAGAAAATGGAATATTATTCTGTGATAAAGAGAAATGAGCTACTAAGCCATGAGACCACATAAAGGAATCTTAGATGCATATTACTAAGTGAAAGAAGCCAATATGAAAAGGCTACATACTGTATGAGTCCAGCTATATGAAAAAGAAAAACTATGGAGACAGTAAAAAGATCAGTGATGGCTAAAGGTTGAGGGGAGGGAGGAATGACTAGGCAGAGCACAGAGGATTCTTAGGGCAGTGAAACTATTCTGTATGGTACTATAATGGTGGGTACATGTTATAAATTTGTCCAAACCCATAGAGGGTACAACACCAAGAGTGAACCCTAATAAAAAACTATGGACTTTGGGTGATAATGATGTTTTAATGTAGGTTCATCAGTTGTAACAAATGTGCCACCCTGGTGGGGGATGTTGATAATTGCGGAAGCTACACACATGTAGGGGACAGGAGGCATACAGGAAATCTGTATCTTCAGCTCAATTTTGCTGTGAACTTAAAATTGCTCTGAAAATTAAAGTCTATTTTTTTAAGAAAAACTGCAAAATAACAAAGTAATCAATAACTTCTCATCCTGAGAGGCAGCTTTTAATCTGATGAAATGAAGGGAAGAAATGCATGTTACATATTCATGTTTTTAAAGAGTTCACACAGTCCTCATCTCTCATAAGTGCTATGTCATCACACAACTGATGGCAGATGTTTTCTGATGGCAAGTTATGATTGCCCAGAACATATTTCACTGGTTAAAGAAACTCACAAATTATTTTCATTTGGAAAAAAAATTTTAAACTACTCACAAGATTTTTCCATACTGAACATGTACAGACTTTTTTTTTCTTGTCATTATTCCCTAAACAATATAGTTTGACAAGTATTTATATAACATGTACATTGTATTATGTATTACAAGTAATCTAGAGATGATTTAAAGTATACAGCAGGATGTACATAGGTTATATGCAAATACTATGTCATTTTATATCAGGGACTTGAGCATTTATGGATTTGGGTATCTGCAGGGGTCCTGGAGCCAATCCCCCATGCATTCTGAGGGATGACTATGCCACAAGGACCCACAGCTTCCTGATGCTCTGTGTAGTCTTCATAACTTTAAAGAATTCCCAATATAGTCACGCAGCCTGAGCACTTACCTTATGTAAACTGTGTCTGCCCCATTGAAAATAGTTTATGATTAATGCAAATTCTAACGTAGGTCTAGACTAGTCAGGATCTCAAAATAATCTAACCATTTCCAATTTTTTTCTTTCACAACATCTGTTTGCAACTCATCTGTTTATTTGACATTCTGGTTAGTTCTCCATACATATTATTATATTAGGATCACAATTTTGAAAAAAAGTTATCATTCTTTTAACAATGTTGAATAAAATTGTTGCCTTTTGTAACCAAACATAATGAAAGAAAACATGGTACCTAACAAAATCAGCCATTCAGCAAAATGGAGCTGCTGTTGACCGTCTGCAGTATTCTGTTGAACTTAAAATTTCTTTCTTCTTGCTTTCTTTTTCCTTCATTCTTTTTGTTTTCCTTTTGAAAGTGTCCCAATTCTCACAAACATATTTGTCTTTTCGGTTGTCATTTTTATTACCTTTTTTTTGTTTTGGCTATTTTGATCCTTTTCCTTACCGTTATGATTTTGTCCATGAGAGATTTCAGTTTCCTTGTGATACAGTAAGAGAATTTTGATATTCTGAAGCTGCTAGAAGTCTTCTATCTCCCAGAATAAGTTTTTAGCTTTCAGTAGGATATTTTTTCCATTTTATTTAAATTTCAATATATTCAGTAATTTAAGAAAAATATACAAAATTAATCTTAATTTAAGGTAGGAAAAAGTGCAATTCAAATGCATTTTTAAAATTACTCCTACATTGTATAGGGCTACGTAAATTAGTAATCAGATTACTCCTATAGCACATACATCAAGTTGTTGATGGATAAATGTAGGAATTTTTATTACAAGAACACTCTTCAGGCCATTTTACTACATTTGGGGCAATTTGTGTGCAATTTTGCTGTATCATTTAGTTTTGCTATATTAGTGTCAATATTGTATGTTTTTTCATCTGGAACTACTGTTGGGATAAGATGTGTTGGACAGGCTAATATATGATAATGATAATTTATGCATACATTGGGATGCATAAAACTTCACATACAAACATTTCGGATGTGTGTGATACCGCTACAGTTTTGCTCTATAAACACAATGATTCTCATAAATTCTCTCTTGCATGACTCCCATCAAAAAGGAAAAATGTATAGAGTATTAAAAATTGCATACTCTGAATTATTTATTTTATTCCTGTTAGAACTTTCATTTTGACTAGGCATTGTAGAGAATTAAATCTTCCAATTTTGCATGTCTGATAATTGGAAGAGATTTCAGCAGATTAGCTTCAGGTCTACATATCTCAAACTTTTGTTTCTCCTGCACAATGCTCATACTGCCAGGGCTGGATAGATAGTGAACGTTCACATTGCAGCATAATCTCTGGCCCTATGCTTGGTGTTTCATATTGGGTGAGTCAGCACCAAGGATAATAATGGTATTCCTGAAAGTCATCCCTGTGCCTGGACAACTAGCAGTAAGTGACAACGCCAAAGGGGATTATGTAGTTATACATATGTCCCATTAAACCCACAATAAATGTTTCCCGAGATCGACAATCTTTGTCAGTATCACCTCAAACCCACACTATTCTAAAGCCCCTAACACCCAAGGGCAAGTATGACAAAGGAAAAATTGGAGTCGAAAGAGATAATTGTCTCAGCTACTGAAATTATCTTACTTTGGCAAATTTTACAAAAACAAGATTACGTGAACACATTTCTAGGGTCCTTCTCAGGCCCTTGGAAATGGTCTATGAAAGTAAGGAGCTTTGAAGTTTCATTAGTTTCACAGTAAATCTGCTTCTGACAACCACCAGCAAGATACATCATAGTAAATTGTAGTTTATTGATTACTCTGACATATTGCTGCTGATAATATATTGTGAAGAACTATCAGATAAAATTTATAATTTAATAATTATTTATTAATTCTTAATAATTAACTAATTATATAGTTATGATTTAATTATTAATAATAAATTAATAACAATAGCTCACATATTTATAGCATTTATTATGTAGCAGGCACTTTGCCAAGGTTGTTTAATCTTCACATCAACACTATGAGAGAGGTATGCTATTATCCCCATGTTAGAGATGAGGAAACAGAGCCACAGAGAGGCTATGTGATTTTCTCTAGGTCACACAATCAGTTCTTTGCAAAATTGCCAAGTATAATTTGTATCTTTACACTCTTTTGTCCATTTCCATTCAAAGTTTTGTGTTTTTGTTTTAGCTAGTAACATATAACCTAGCATTATACTTGTCCCAGGGCAGGTGTTTAGTAAATACTTGTTGTTGAATAAATGAATTCAGGTTGGTAGTATTCCCCAAGTCAGAAACAGAGCTTGAACTCTCTAACCGGAATGCTTTTGGAAGCTGACATGAGGAAAAAATACTCATACAGCCATATTTAACTGTTTATTGCAGGTGATAATTTAAGTGGTGCAATCTATCTTTAAAAATATATTCTTTTTCCCTACAGTTGATCCCTGTTGTCAAGTATCAAATCATCCTAGGAGTAAAGAAATATAGAGAAGGACATAAAACACCAATCAAAATCTGTAATTAACTGTTACAAACATTTCAAGCTTCCAATATTGCTGTCCCACTTTAATCTCAGCTGTATGAAATATGTAATTGGTTTCTAAAAGCACACGGGCAGCTAATTCAATAGTATCCCCCAACAGCCTTTGCCCCAGTTGTCTTGTAGCCCAGAAATCAGCATTATTAGCAGCAAACCTCAAAATGTAACTATAGTATTCATGCTATAGGTAGGTATAAATTACTGTAACTTCAGTAAATTCATTAATTAGATTGTTTTCATTATCTACATTTTATCTACTTTTTCTTTTAAAATTTTGTTTATATGTTTCATACTTCCAATGACCAAAGGATACAATACTTCTATCAAATGGCTGAAACTATGGTTTCCAAAAATTCCAGTAAGATGGCTTTACTAATATCTGCCTGGTCTGATTTCTGAGCTCATTGGATCCATGCTCATTGCTGGAGTTCATAAATATTATGCCTAAAGCCAGCCTTTCAGGTGTGGAGGACAGAGGGAGGTGCTCCACCTCTCCATCCCCCTCTCTCTCCTGTGCCCCTTGGCCTCAGTCTCTGATCCTGTCATTTGCATTTGGGTCTATTCTATTTCTTCAGTTCAAGCTCGTGATTAACACTTCTGGAGCTTTGCCAGACAACTCAGGAGTTTCTGCCTTCCTGTGTCGCATCCCCTAAGGCAGCAAACTCAATCTATTTAGAGAGCTGTTAATTAAGTGAACTAGGTTTGGCTAGCTATTTATGAACAGAGAAAACAGGAATGGAAATGGTAAGTATGCCTTTAGAAAAAGACCAAGTAAGCTCTATGTAAATTTTTTTTTTCAAAAAAGCCACCCAACAAAAAGAATCTCTCTGAAAGGGGTTTTCCTCTATTCTACTTTAGTTTTTCTTCTTAACCAAATTTGAGAGAACACACTTGCTTTATAGTGATATCAGCTGCATCCCGAATATACTTGTAAACTTGGGCAGAATGCAGAAAGGAACTGAGAGGAATGTAAATACTGCATGTTCTCTCTGCAGAGCTGTTCAAGAAAAGGCGGTTTACTCAGAAATAGAGTTTTAGAAAGTGTGTCTGCCATCTGTAGTCCAGATGATGATGATTGTGGTGATGAATTAAACATTTAGAAATAAAATATAATGGTTGTTTCTGTTTTCAAGGATAAGGCAACTAAAAAACTGTTTCATTACTCTTAATGTAAAAAAAAAATAGCTAGAATTTGTTTATGCACCACATGTCTACAACTTAGAAGATATATAAGGAAAGATATGCTGATTGTGGATATTTGAGAGTATGTCTTGGCACAATTTCTCTATAGGTTATAGTGCATAAATAATGTGCTAAGACACAGGAACAATGCCACAATGTTGAAAGCATTATCATCATCTCATTACTTACTCTCTAAAGAGGAAAGATAATCTAGGATAGAGTGATCATTTCATGTGTTGCTACTCACATGTACGATGCTATACCTATTAATTAATTCATCATGAATATCACCATTCCTGAAGCTATGAAAGACATTTAGCAAGGTGTGCATGATTCTTTACTGAGTGAGATGCAAAAAGAAAAAACAAACAAACAAACAAAACTAATTGCATATGATTCTTGAGCACTGTCTGTCAAGAGTAGGCAGTCTAAAACAGACATAGCCAACGAAAATATTCAGTAGATTCATAAGATAGCCACAAAATCAAGTTCCCATAGAAGTATTTTGAGGTGGTTAAAAAAAAAAGAAGAGCACGTTTGGTGTGGTGTGGTATGATAGGGGCAGGAGGGATAAAGCAGTGTTGGTGAAATCATCACCTTTCAACCAAAAGTCAAGAGATGATTTTGGTATGAAGTGCAATTTCAAAGGTTTGTGTAATCGAGAAGGTTGAGAAGGAGGCATACAAGACAGAAAATGAAATCGAGCTGGACCATGGAGGTGGTGAGGCACAGAAATGGCCTGTGCTGCCAAATACAAAATATTGAGTCAAAGCAGGTCACTCACCTGCAACTCAAGATACTTAGTAAAAGTCTCTAGGTTTTGAAGAGTTAAAGAATGTCCTGACCTTCTGTAAGAAATCTACCCTTTCTTACAAACCTTTGTACCTGTTTGCCATTAACCAAAATAACCAGTTGTTTTGATCAAATAGCACATATTGCTAGTTGAGAATGCAAGCAAGAAGGTGGTTGAAATGGTCCTTGTGGGGTCTAGGCTGGATGGGGAAGGTTTGGGTACTGAAGGCAGGTTAAGAAAAAGAGTCCTATCCAGTGGTATGCTGCAGTCGGCTCCTATAGTATCATGAGAGGAAATTAATAAACTCTCAGGAATTTTGCCAGCCAGTTGTTACACACAGCTATTATTTAAAATATATTAAACTTAAGTTTGAATAAATTATATTAAAAACAAAAGTAATAAATATTCATATCTCTCCACTTCATAATTTTTTTGCCACATTTTACTATATACTCTCAAGGTAACTTTCTTATATTGTAGTTATATGATGGAAATATTATGGTATGGAATGGTGCTACTGGACATCTCTTCCAAATGCTGTGCTCAGTGACAACATAGTGGTGGCTTAAAATCAGCTATGTCAGTAAACATTTGCCAGCATATCACTGGTCCCAGCTGCAATGTACCATCTTCAAGAGTGGTCCTGCTCTTTACATCAGAGCTGATTTCAAAGGCAAAATAAAATTCCATTAAAAAGTAGACGCAAGTAGACCCTTATACCTTATGTGTATGAGAGAAGTACCCAAGTTAACATTTCTCTGATCTTGCTGTCTGTGATTTCTGACCATTCAAGTATTCATTCAATGGTATTTACTGAGCAGATTCTACCACCATGCTAGGCTGTATGCATACAAGGAAGATGAAATACCTGCCCTCAGGGAGCCTATAGCCTAACATGCCACCCAAGGAGTACATGGATGATGACAGTAAAGATCGATATGGGAGGGGAGCGCAAGGTACATGGGAGCACAGAGAAGGGAAACTGAAGTGTTAAGGCAGGTGTGGGACTAACACCATAAACAGCACACTTGGTGCCAGCTAAGGTAGGTTACTGGGGAATCTTATAGAAAAAAAAAGCATTAAAATGTACATGGTCCCTTAACTCTTATCATGCCTTGAAGAAGCATGGGTTGTACCCTGGGAGAGGAACCCCCACAGCTCTGTAGCTGGGCAAAGTTGGGAGGGAGCAGGTATCACCTATCAATGGCATAATAATGGGAACTGGAAGGCCTTACCGTCAGAGGTATGGCCTTGCTAGTGAGAAAAGCATCCTGGTAATGGAAGTTTGCCCATTCCGGTTGGCAATTGTTCAGTACTTCCTGCCAGGAGCTCAGTGCTAGGCTATCAGAGGACATCTGTTCCTTCTCAATCACCCAGACTGAGGATGTTTGGGGGAGGAGGAAGGAGTTTATAGAAAAAGGAGGCCTCATCTGAGCCTTGAAGAGGGTAATGATGGAAGGAGGAACCAGACAAAAGCCATATCCAAGTAACAACTATCATGACATCATGGTTCATTCTCATCTAAAGAGCTATTTCTGAAATGTTTAGAAATAAACTTGGAAGGTAGGAAGAGAAAGGCAATAAGATAGTATAGGGAAGGGATGAGAAACATTGCTACTCACTTGCTGATAAGATTTTTAGTTGGGTGCCTCAGATTGGGCCTGAAACTCTGTAGTGGTGATTAAATTCTGATCCAACTCCTGGACAAATACTTCTAATATCAGGCAACTGAGAAGTAAATTGAAATGACATTGTTAGAAATAAGTGTCTATGTGTAATAATCTGCTGTTTCTTTGCCTGAAAGAAGAGAGTTCATCATCTGTATTCATTGCTTTTGAAACTGCTAAACTGAATCCTATATTTCTTCATGTTGAATTAAAGCCTGTAGTTATCAAAATGCTGACAAGTTGAGTTATGGCTATTTTCAGGAACCATACAAAGAGTTTCCTGTTAATAACATTCACTGTGTACATTGATAGAAGAGAATTATGTAGAGCTATCAAATGTGTTATTACAACATAACCTGTATGCCCTGAAGAAGACTTTTTTGACTTATAGAAAGAAAAAAATGATATTTACAGGAGGTCAACAAATGACAAAATACCATTACTTATAACAAATGGAGAAAATGTAGCAAGGTAATTCTATGATAATTCAATTAAAATCTGCCTCTCTCTCTGTCTTTGTTTTTCTGCAAAGTTTACCCTGCTCGCCTCACAGAAAATAAGAGGTAAAACTAGAAGAGTAGAACTCAAATGAAGAAATTTGTTCTAAATGCTGATTTATCATGTGTGCTTAAAAATCCCTATCAAGAAAAAAAAATTTGACAATTTTCTTTATTTCATACTAAAAATATTATAAATCACCCACTTGAGGATACAATAGTATTTTTTCTTTAAGGAAAAAAAAGAAAATGTTTTAAAATATTCTGATTTGAAATATAAAAGGAATGGCTCAGAGATAAAAAAAATTACTACTATGGAATGAGGGAAGTCTTATTTGGCAAATAAGAACCTCAAACTTCCTTCTTACAGTGGAATTGCCTATGTAAATAGTTCTCAAACCTTTTCTATGTTTCAATTCATGAACTAGTTTGATACGTTCAATATCATTTTGAATACATCCCTTCATACGTGATATTACACATATAAAACTACAGTCTGCACCCCCACAACACATAAACACACATGCACAATCCAAGAATGGTGGGTAAATAATGGTGCCTCCTTCTGATACTACTCATCCAGCAATTGACATACATTGCATAGTTCCTATATACCAAGTATCGTGCGAGGCACTGGGATAGACACAGGAATAATACCTACTTCCTGTTCTCAGAAAGGTATCTTCTAGTAGATGGAGAAAGACATAAAAAAGACAAATCAGATACGAAAGCTGGGAAAGGACACAACAAAAAAGAAAAAATACAGACCAATATCCCTCATGAACACAGATGCAAAAATCCTCAACAAAATATAATACTAGCAAACCAAACACATCAAAAGAGTAATTCACCATGATCAAGTGGGTTTTATCCCAGGGATATAAAGGTGGTTCAGCATATGCAAATCAACAAATGTGATTTATCATATAACAGAATTAAAAACAAAAACCATATGATCATCTCAATAGATGCAGAAAAAGCATTCCATAAAAACCAGAACCTCTTCATGATAAAAACTCTTAACAAACTAGGCATAGAAGGAACATACCTCCAAATAATAAAAGCCATATATGACAAGCCCACAGCCAACATCGTACTGAAAGCATTCCCTCTAAGAACCGGAACAAGACAAGGATGCTCACTTTCACCACTTTTATTTTACATAATACTGGAAGCCCTTGCCAGAGCAATCAGGCAAGAAAAAGAAACAAAGGGTATCCAAATCGGAAAAGAGGAAATCAAACTATCCCTGTTTCCCAATGATATGATCTTATATCTAGAAAACCCTAAAGACTGCTCCAAAAGACTCCTAGAATTGATAAATAAATTCAGTAAAGTCTCAGGTTACAAAATCAATGTACATAAGTCAGTAGCATTTCTATATACTATATATTCAGTGTATAGAATCAGTAGCATATCTATACACTCAGCCAAGCTGAGAATCGAACCAAGAACTCATACCATTTACAATAGCTGCCAAAAAAAAAAAAAAACCTAGGAATATACTTAACCAAGGAGGTGAATGATCTCTACAAGAAGAACTACAAAGTGCCATTGGAAGAAATTGTAGATGACACAAACAAATGTGAAAACAACTCATGCTCATGGATCAGAAGAATCAATATTGTTAAAATGTCCATACTACCCAAAGTGATTTACAGATTCAATGCAATCCTCATCAAAATACCAATGCCACTTTTCACAGATCTAGAAAAAAACAATCCTAAATTTCATATGGAATCAAAAAAGAGCTCAAATAGCCAAAACACTCCTAGGCAAAAGAACAAATCTGGAGGCATCACATTACCTGACATCAAATTATACTACAAAGCTATGGTGATGAAAACAGCATGGTACTGATATAAAAGTAGAGATATAGATCAATGGAACAGAAGAGAGAACCCAGAAATAAAACCATATACCTACAACCAACTGATCTTTGACAAATTAGACAAAAACATACCCTGGGGAAAGGACACTCTATTAATAAATGGTGCTGGGAAAATTGGATAGCCACATGCAGAAGAATGAAACTGGATGCCTATCTCTTACCATATACATAAATTAACTCAAAATGGATTAGAGATGTAAATGTAAGACCTGAAATCATAAAAATTCTAGAAGAAAACTTAGGAAAAACTTCTGGACATTAACCCAGGCAAAGAATTTATGACTAAGACCCCAAAAGCAAATACACTAAAAACAAAAATAAATAAATGGGACTTAATTAAACTAAAAATCTTCTGCAAAGCAAAAGAAATAATCAACAGAATAAATAGACAACCTACAGAATGGGAGAAAACATTCACAAACAATACATCTGACAAAGGACTAATATCCAGAATCTATAAGGAACTCAAACAAATCAGCAAGAAAAAAACAAATAACCCGATTTGTTAATAAAAGTGGGCAAAAGACATGAACAGACATTTTTCAAAAGGACAAATGGACAACAAACATATGAAGAAATGCTCAACATCACTAATCATCAGGGAAATGCAAATTAAAATAACAATGAGATACCACCTTACCCCTGTCAGAATGGCCATTATCAAAAAGTCAAAAAATAATAAACATTGGCATGGATGCAGTGAAAAGGGAACGCTTATATACTATTGATGGGAATGCAAATTAGTACAACCTCTATGGAAAATAGTATGGAGATTCCTCAAAGAAATAAAAGTACCTACCATTCAATCCAGCAATCCCACTACTGGGGATCTACCCAAGAGAAAAGAAGTCATCATATCAAAAAGTCACATGCACTATACATTTATCACAGCACAATTCACAATTGCAAAGATACAAAATCAACTTAAGTGCCCATCAGCTGATGAGTGGATAAAGACAATGTGGTGCATATATACCACAGAGTACTACTCAGCCACAAAAAGGAATGAAATAATGTCTTTTTTTTTAAAATTTTTAAAATTTTTTAAATTTCAGAATATCATGGGGGTACAACACTTTGGCCATACACATTGCCCCTGTTCTGCAAACTGTGCTCCCCACATCCATTCAGTGAGAGTTTTTCCCATCCCTTCCACCCCCCTCCCGCCCACCCGCCCTCAGGTAAATGTTATTGCCCTGTGTGATGTAAGTGTTCATCAGTTAGTACCAGTTTGATGGTGAGTACCAGTGGTGCTTGTTTTTCCAATCCTGTGACACTTCGCTTCGAAGAATGGGTTCTAGCTCCAACCGGGATAATACCAGATGTGTTAATTCACTGTTGTTCCTTATTGCTGAGTAATACTCCATGGTATACATATACCACATTTTATCGATCCACTCGTGTATTGATGGGCACCTGGGTTGTTTCCACATCTTTGCAATTGTGAATTGTGCTGCTATGAACATTCGTGAGCAGATGTCTTTATTATAAAATGTCTTTTTTTCCTTTGGATAAATACCCAGTAGTGGGATTTCTGGGTCAAATGGTAATTCTACTTTTAATTCTTTGAGGTATCTCCATATTCTTTTCCATAGAGGTTGTACTAATTTGCAGTCCCACCAGCAGTGTATGAGTGTTCCTATCTGTCCACATCCCCGCCAACATTTGTTGTTTGGGGATTTTTTGATATGAGCCAATCTCACTGGAGTTAAGTGATATCTCATTGTGGTTTTGATTTGCATTTCCCTGATGATTAGAGACGTTGAGCACTTTTTTATATGTTTGCTGGCCATTATTCTGTCTTCTTTTGAAAAGTTTCTGTTCATGTCCTTTGCCCATTTTTTAATAGGGTTGTTTGATTTTTTCTTGTTGATTTTCCTAAATTCTGTATAGATTCTCATTATCAGCCCTTTATCAGAGGTGTAGCATACAAATATTTTCTCCCATTCTGTAGGTTGTCTGTTCACTCTAGTGATAGTTTCCTTGGCTGTGCAGAAGCTTTTCAATTTGATCAGGTCCCATGTATTTATTTTTGTTGCTGCTGTGATTGCTTTGGGGGTCTTCTTCATAAATTCTTTGCCTAGGCCAATGTCCATAAGAGTTTTTCCAACATTTTCTTCGAGAATTCTTATGGTTTCATGTCTTAGGTTTAGATCTGTTATCCATTGTGAATTGATTTTTGTGAGAGGTGAGAGGTGTGGGTCCACTTTCAGTCTTCTACATATGGCCATCCAGTTTTCCCAGCACCATTTGTTGAATAGGGAATCTTTTCCCCAGTGTATGTTTTTCTGGAATTTGTCAAAGATCAGGTGACTATATGAGGTTGGTTTTATATTTGGGTTCTCAGTCCTGTTCCATTGGTCTACGCCTCTGTTCTTGTGCCAATACCATGCAGTTTTGGTGACTATAGCCTTGTAGTATAGTTTGAAGTCTGGTAGACAGATGGCTCCCAAGTTTTTCTTTTTCCTTAAGATTGCTTTGGCTAGACGGGGTCTTCTCTGGTTCCACACGAAGTGTAGAATTATTTTTTCTAGATCGGCAAAAAATGATGTTGGTATTTTGATAGGGATTGCATTGATTCTGTAAATTAATTTAGGTAGCAAAGCCATTTTTACTATGTTGACTCTGCCTATCCAAGAGCATGGTAAGGCTTTCCATCTATTTACATCCTCTGCAATTTCCTTTCTCAGTGTTTCATAATTCTCTCTATATAGGTCTTTGACCTCCTTAGTTAGATATGTTCCTAAATATTTAATTTTCTTTGGTGCTATTGTGAAAGGTATTGCATCTTTAATTTGTTTCTCAGCTTGATTGTTATTAGCATATATGAAGGCTATGGATTTGTGTGTATTAATTTTGTATCCTGAGACTTTGCTGAATTCATTTATCAATTCCAGTAATCTCTTGGTTGAATCTTTGGGGTTTTCTATGTATAATATCATATCGTCTGTGAATAGTGAAAGTTTGACCTCTTCTGCCCCCATCTGGATGCCCCGAATTCCTCTGTCTTGTCTAATTGCTGTGGCCAGGACTTCCAGCACTTTGTTGAAAAGAAGTGGAGATAGTGGGCACCCTTGTCTGGTGCCAGTTTTAAGGGGGAATGCTTTCAATTTTTCCCCATTCAGTATGATATTGGCTGTGGGTTTATCGTATATGGCTTTAATAGTTTCTAGGAATGAGCCGTCTATGCCTATATTGTTAAGAGTTCTTATCACAAAAGGATGCTGGATTTTGTCAAAAGCCTTTTCTGCATCTATTGAAAGGATCATATAATCTTTGTTCTTGCTTTTATTTATATGGTGAATTACATTTATAGATTTGTGTATGTTGAACCATCCCTGCATCTCAGGAATAAAGCCCACCTGATCGTGATGGATTATTTTTTTGATGTACATTTGAATTCGGTTTGCAAGGATTTTATTGAGAATTTTTGCATCTATATTCATAAGGGATATTGGTCTGTAGTTTTCTTTTTTTGTTGTGTCCTTTCCTGGCTTTGGTATCAAGGTGATATTGGCTTCGTAGAATGAGTTTGGGAGGATTCCATCCTTCCAGATATTTTCAAATAATTTCTGCAATATAGGAAGCAGTTCTTCTTTGTAGGCTTGGTAGAATTCAGGTGTGAACCCATCTGGTCCAGGACTTTTTTTGTGGGTAGATTTTTTATTACTGCTTCAATTTCGGTGCTTGATATTGGTCTGTTTAGAAATTCTGTTTCTTCCTGGTTGAGCCTAGGGAGGTAGTATGTTTCTAAGAATTTGTCTATTTCCTCCACGTTTTCGTGTTTGTGGGCATAGAGATTTTTGTAGTATTCGAAGATGATGTTTTGTATTTCCATGGTATCAGTTGTGACTTCTCCTTTTTCATATCTAATTGAGCTTATTAGAGTCCTTTCCTTTCTGCTTCTGGTCAACCTGGCGAGTGGCCTGTCTATTTTGTTTATCTTTTCAAAGAACCAAATTTTCGTTTTATTAATCTTCTGTATTGTTCTTTTGTACTTGATTTCATTTAATTCTGCTTTGATTTTGGTTATTTCTTTTCTTCTGCTGGCTTTAGGATTGCTTTGCTCTTCCTTTTCCATTTCCTTAAGATGATTCGTTAGTTTACTGATTTGTGACCTTTCTGTCTTTTGGATGTGGGAATTTAAGGCAATAAGTTTTCCTCTCAGGACTGCTTTTGCAGTATCCCACAGATTTTGATAACTTGTGTCCCCATTATCGTTTAGTTTGAAGAATCTTTTGATTTCCATTTGAATCTCCTCCTTGACCCAATAGTCTTTCAGCAACAGATTGTTTAGTTTCCAAGTTTTTGGATGAAGATGTGAGTTTCTGTTGGAATTGATTTCTAATTTTATTCCACTGTGGTCTGAAAAGATACATGGTATGATTTCTATTTTTTTGAATTTGTTTAGATCTGTTTTGTGGCTTGGGTTTGGTCAATTGTAGAGAAAGTTCCATGAGCTGATGAGAAGAATGTATATTCAGTGTTATTTGGGTGGAATGTTCTGTAGATATCTGTTGGGCCCAAATGTTCTAGAGTCCTGTTTAGGTCTCTTATTTCTCTATTTATTTTTTGTTTGGAGGATCTGTCCAGTTCCGTCAGTGGGGTGTTGAAGTCCCCTGCTATTATGGCATTGCTGCTTATTATGTTGCCTAGATCTAGCAGTATTTGCTTTATGTACCTAGGCGCTCCTGTGTTGGGTGCATAAATGTTTAGGATTGTTAAATCCTCTTGTGAGATTTTTCCCTTCACCACTATATAGTGTCCATTTTTGTCCTTCTTTACTTTTGTTGCTTTAAAGTTTATGTCATCTGAAATAAGGATGGCTACTCCGGATTTCTTTTGGTTTCCATTAGCCTGGAAAATTGTATTCCATCCTTTCACCTTGAGTCTGAATGTGTCTTTGTGTGTAAGGTGTGTTTCCTGAAGACAACAGATACTTGGCTTGTATTTTTTAATCCATTCAGCCAGCCTATGTCTCTTCAATGGGCAGTTCAAGCCATTTACATTTATTGAGAGAATTGATATTTGGGGTAAATTTCTGATTATTCTATTGGGTGGTGTCTTTTGTTTTACCTCTTGCGTCATTGTGGAATCTGGTTTCTGGGGTTTTAGCTTTTGCATAGTTTTACATAGGTGGGGAAATAATGTCTTTTGCAGCAACTTGGATGGAAGTGGGGGCCATTATCCTAAGTGAAGTACCTCAGGAATGGAAAAACAAATACTACATGTACTCACTTATATTAATAAATGGGAGCTAAACAATTGGTACACAAGTCACATGAAGTGTTATAATGGACATTGGAAGCTCAGAAGAGGAGATGTTGGGGGGGGTGAAGGATCAAAAATTACATATCAGGTACAATGTATACCACTCAGGTGATGGATACATCTGACTTCACCACTATATAATTCATCCACATAACAAAAAACCACTTGTACTCCCTAAATCTATTGAAATTTAAAAAAAAGAAATTATAAAAAAGAAAAAAAGAAAAATTACAATATAACAAGGTAAATAATCTCATCAAAGAGGTATGAAGGATAATGCTACAGAATTACCCAGAATAGAGGTGTTCACTCTGCCCAGAATCAAGGGAAACCTCACAGAGAAATTTACACTTAAAGAATAAGATTTTGCCAGTCAAGGAAGGTAGAAAGGTCTGGGATTAATAAATTTCAAATCATTCTAAAAAAAAAACACTATAAAAATAGCATCAAAACTTTTCCTGAATACCAGTTCACAGACCACATAAAAGAATTCTATGAACCATGAGCCATCCTTAAGACATACTTTAAAAACTTCTGACCTTGAGAGAAGAGACCCCTTCTTCCATATTTCCTGTAGTTCCTAACTCATTGGCAGAGGCATTCCATAAATTAAATTCTTTCCTTTGTATTCCTTCAAATTATGCTCTAGGAGTTTTTAGAACAGTGATTTCTTACATTATCTGCTTTTTAATGAGATATAGTAACTTTCTCTTACAACATTGAAAATAAACATTTCAAATTCTCTACTGCTACATCTCTCTAGGGTATCTGTAGAGACAGATTTTTAATTCAATATATTTTATATTTCACTTACTTCTTGATGCCATTTAATGTGTTCTACTTGAGAAGTAATTAAACAACCTCTTTGGGTCAAGAGTTTCCATTCTGACCTACATTTCTTGGTTATTAAAGTAACAAGATGATCCTGGATGAGATAACCCTCTAGGAATTTTTTTTAAGATCTCTATGATAGAAGTCTGAAAAATAATGAGACTGAGCTTGGTACAACCCCATCTGGGCTGGGCTGTTAATATTCCTCACTTGAGTGTAATTGCAGATTGATTAGCTAGAACCTTGGGAACTGTGCCGCGGCAAAGGTGCTGCTATGCGTTTACTAAGGTATTTCTTCCTGTTGGACTCGTAGGGAGTGTTCATTTTCCAGGCTTCCCTGGGGTTGGTTGGGCCCATGAGGCTGAGTTCTGGTGAGCTGGGTGGAAGTCAGGCAGGCCACAGTACTTGCCACAACTCTCTAGCTTCCCTTTTTCTTCCATAGCTATGCTGGGGGCTACCAGATGATGTATCTATAATATTGTATGTAATTTGGTAGGGCTACTCAAAGTAGATCAGGCTTCACATAAACGAGAAATGAACATTTATATTGATTGCTTTTGTGGTGTTGGAGTGTTTCTTGCCACAGCAGAGCCTATTTTATCCTTTCTGGTATAATCTTGTGATTGCTTTGTTGGAGCCACTGGGTCAGATCATGGTACATGACACTGAGGATGGAGTTTCCTCAAAAGTAACAGATGCTCCAGAATGAGTCATTGTGGGAAATGATCAGGCCTGAATTAGGAAATAAGGATTTTGTGAGCAACTTGGGAGAGAGAACATTTTCCTTCTTTTGGGGGCCAGAGATTCCTGGAGCATTTCTGACATGAGGATGAGTGTGAGGGGTGGAGAGTGTAACAGGGGTATAGAGCCTCCGTCTGGTCAGGAGAGTGGGAGAGAGCCAGGAGAAGGCCAGGCACGGTGGCTCACGCCTGTAATCCTAGCACCCTGGGACGCTGAGGCAGGAGGATCGCTTGAGCTCAGGAGTTCGAGACCAGCCTGAGCAAGAGTGAGACCCCGTCTCTACTAAAAATAGAAAAATTAGCTGGGCATTATGGCGTGTGCCTGTAGTCCCAGCGACTCTGGAGGCTGAGGCAGGAGGATCGCTTGAGCCCAGGAGTTTGAGGCTGCAGTGAACTATGATGACGCCACTGCACTCTACTAGGGGCAACTGAGCAAGACTCTTTTCTCAAAAAAAAAAAAAGAAAAAAGAGCCAGGAGACACTAGACGGTGCTTGTGCCAGGTCAATATTGTGAAGTTTTCTCTGTGTTGCATTTTTCTTCCACTTTCCTCAAATCTTCAATAAAGTCTGTTTCGAGGTACAGCTTGGTTTCAGCTGTACTGCGGGCAATTATGGAAAGACTCACCCTTGTTTCCAACACACAAACAAAGGAGAGAACAGTGTCCCCATTTCCAGAGGTTACTAGTAAAGAATCAGCAGGCCCAGCTGACTGCCAGAGAGCAGAGTGTGGAAAGAAGAGACTATGAAGCAGCACTGTAACTGATTTGGTATCGTTTTCTGTCTGAAACATAGGTAAAACTAAGGTGCTAAGCACCAGAAATATTCTCTGTTACCAGACTACCTTCCTGATTTCAGGTAGCTGCAAGCTGCAATTTCATGGTGTAATTTTCTGCAAGGGTTACTCAATAGTAAACACATCATTCTGTCTGCCTTGCTATCATCAGCAGTGTAATAGTGAGGATGTCATATTATGCTGCAGCAACAAATAGCCTGGCAATCTCAGCAGCATAAAGCAAGAAGGGTTTATTTCCCGTTTATGCTACATGCTTAATGCAGGTCAACCGTAGTCTCTGCTCAAAGTTGTCCTCTTTCTTAGGCTCAGGCCGAGGGGTAGCCACCATCAGAAATGTGGGCAGTAACTGTGATGGAGGGAAAGAGAACATAGGAAAGGATACACTGGCCCTGAAAGCTTCCACCCAGGAGTGATGCATGTGACTTCTGTTTCCAAAAACAAGTTCCACTCACGGGAAAAGGCCAGGCAGACTCACAACATTTGCATACAGCCTGTCGATTCACACACCCCCCACGCGTTTCCCGTGGAATCCCTTGAGTCCCTTGCTGGAGAGTATATTGTTTGAATTCAGTAAACCATAATCAAATATAAAATGCACTGAGCAGGCTGTTCGTTTTCCTGACAAGAGGAACTCTATAAGGAGGGGTTGGTGATAAGTAGAGAAGACAAGGAAAAAGAGACAGAAGAAGAACAAGAGAAGAACAGATGGTGAGTGGCGTATAGGAAGGAAGGAAGAAGAGAAATGAAGAAGACAGGGAGGACCTGGCAGTGAGCATTGCCCACCCTTGCCCTGAATGGCTGTGCTACAGCCTTTCTGCCTCTGATTCCCCGTCACTGTGCCTTTCTCTGGGACCTGACTAGCTCACTGAACAAAGGAACACCCCTAGGAAAGAGGAAGCCAGAAGAGGAGAGTAGAAAGAGGGGCTAAAGGAGACATACGAGTCTGAGCCATCAAGGAAGGGTGACTGCGGAAAAGGAACAAGGATGAGAGGAAAACGGAAGCCGCCCGCGGAGAGTGTAAAATTCAAAAACTCTTAAACTTGGGAAGATGCTGCAGCAACATGAAACTGCTAGAATTTGTTGTTCCAGCCTTGGAAATATCAGATTTTTCCCTCACTCCATTCTGCCTGATGAGGTTTGCAAGGTTTACACTCTTGAGATTTTTATCTCGAGATAAGAAGAAAGGAACTGGTTATCCCAGAATAGACACCCTGGGGACTTCACATCCTGGGGTGCGCAGTGGCCAGCATTGATGCGGGGCCCAGGTGGCCAAGCCTGTGGGTCCCGCCTCTTTCCACCCGTCTTTAGACATACCCAGTCTTACCAGTTTTACAAAGCTCACAGCTTGGGAGAATATGCTGGGCCTGACAGGTAGAGGGAGTACAACTGTATTCCAGAGAAAACCTTACTCTGACCCATGAGAAATCACTTAAGTGTGTTTAAAAAGAAAGAAAGAAAAAAAGTTTTTATAGCTCCACGAGCCTGGTGCTAAAAATATCATTTTAATGTAACCTGAGCTGCTTTCAGTAGCACCTTGCTAGTGGAGACTAACAGGCATCTCTATTGAATGTCAGACTGTCTTTTCACATAAAAACCATGAAATTGTTTAATTGAAATCCACTGCAAGAGAGCTTCTGAAGCGTGTGCAGGGAAAGTGGCAAGCTGCTCTCCAAGATGCTGTTTAGACCTTGACATTGCAGTGCTCACACTATAGCCTCTACTTATCATATTTTCATGACTGGAGTGTGGAACTGTTTAAAATATTTTATATGAAATAGAAATAGGTTTCTAAAGAGAAAGCATCAACATTACTAAGCAAGAAAATGTAAAGCACAGCCAATGGCGTAAATTCCCTCTCAGTGTTCTGTGAGCATTTCCCCTTCTTCTGAAATGAATGCTTCCCTTTTCTTCCTCAATCTACAAATATATTATTTCCTCACAAGCTGCCATATTTCACACAGGACTGCCACCAGCCTAATCAATGTCTTCATGTGAAAAAAAGGGGCTCTGCATCATGGGTGCCCAGCTTAGCAAGCCCCAGTGTTTGACAGAAACAAAGAAATCCCTTCCTCTGGGAAGATCCATGCGCTCTGCTGCATGGCTTGGTGAGCACAGTACGGGCTTGGTTTCAATCCCCACATGCCCTCTAGCTGGGCATCTTTGTGAAGTGTACAAAGTGCACAACTGTACAAAGTGCACAACTGTACATGTCAGCTCTTACATGTTCTTACATGATCTTTCTCCTTAGCTACATTGGATTGATCCAGGGGCAGCTTCTTAGATAAGCCAGGCCAATTACACAAAAGGGCTTATACGAACTCTTTTAGTTCTTCCAACTAAACCAAGAAAGTCAGACCTTCTGTGTTGGTAAAAGCCAAAAGGATGAAGACGAATTCATGAGTCATCTCAGGTGGCTGGGATTCCTACAATTTGAAAAAAGCCGTCTGTATTGAGAAAAAAATGAAATCAGTGTACAAGAAGCAAAATCAAGAGACAGTCAGAATTTAGTCAGCATTGAAGTTTTTGGTTTCAGTGGTGACTGAGTCTAGCAGCATCCCTACCTTTCTAGCGGATGGGTAGTTTTGTTGTTCAGTCCTCCCGTGGATTCCATGATGGCAACTTGAGAATCATGAAAAAAACGCAGCAGCCCTGCAAAGGTCAACCACAGATCATGGCAGCCAATGCTTCCAGACGTGGCCCCACCTTGCACAGATCAAGCCCCTGACCCACTCAATCAGGGAGGTGATAACTGCAGCCCAGGTGCAGAAAGGCCTGTGCTTGTGAAATGATTGAGCCAATAATTCCTCATATTTAGTGGTATGACCTTATGCAAATCTCTAGACCTCAGTTTCCACATCTGTAATATGAGAATTTTAATAGTGTGCTCAATAAATGTTAGATCGGATTGTTACTAGTTTATTATTTTCAGTGTTATAATGGTGCTTGACACAGAATAAGCACTAGTAAGTGCTGCAGTGCACGTAACAATCTCATGTTAGCCCTGAGTCATAGCTAACATTCTGTGACCTTAGGTAAGTCATTTTATTCTTTTTAAACCTCAGTTTCTTTGTCTGTGAATGGGCATAACAATAATTTTTGACAGGTTAATTGAAAGATAACATGAGATAATGCATATGAACAAACTGCATAAACTCTAGAACTCTACCCGACTGTGAAAGATGAAAGATTAGAAAGAAGCATCTAAGTTTGCTTCTTTTCAAAAGTGTCAAGACATCAATATTTTAATAGCTAAAAAAGAAGTGAGATTTTAAAACCTGACTTTCTTCTATTGAATGCAACAAGTACTATGTGTTCTAAAAATAGAACACATTTTTCCCCATTAGAATCGATAAAACTATTTTTATTTTGATTTAAAAAAGTGTTCTTTAAACATTTTTATTATTCTTGCATTAGCCCCCATGCAAAAATTTTGCTTCCCCATAATGAAGACTGAGAATTTTGGTAGTACTCCAAGGCCAGCCCAGAAAAATAGCAATTTTAAAATTACAAATCAAATCTTTGCGTGATGTTTAAAACATTAGCCTGCATACAATGATAGAAGCCTCAGATCAAATTATCTGTTTCCTTAGCATGCTAGCATTTGATAAGTGGAGATTTTGGATTAATAAATAAAACTTAATACAATCATCTTTGGACTATTTCAGTACGAGAGTAGACCGCTCCCACCCCAATCTATTGCTTTTTTTTTAGCAAGTTCATAGATATAAGTGAAGATGTTCAACAGAATAAAGTCAAATTAAAGAATCAAATGTGAGACAAATTATGATACTAGGAAAATTGAACATAGTGCTACACTATCTTGTTTCACTTTCAACTTAGTATATCACTGTCTATTCTCTGACACACCCTCCTCCCCCTCTTAACCTGAAGATTTGCAAGGCAGGAACTGGAAGGTGAAGGGGATGCAAGCGAGCCCCAGGTGTTTGACCTCAGCCATTTTCAAGCCTGGCCATGGACTTACTCAGTGTAGCTCCCTGGTGATGTGGTTCCAAGGTTGTGACTGCCTTCTGGCATCATTTTCCCTTGCTTCCTTGCTAAACATCCTCAATTTTGCTCAGACTTCGATGTGCCCAACCCTAGGGGATAAATTATGATTGGTCTCTGTCAACTCCCTACTACTAGGGATAGCAGAATGACCCTCTTCTGGCCAGTGTGATGTAAGCGGAGTTTGCTGAGGGGTCTAGGAGAGATTTTCCACCCAGAAGAAGGCGGAAAGGCCCATGAGCCCACCGCTTTGGCTCCCCTTCCCCTTCCTTCTTTGAACACTCTTATGTGAGGGTGTGATGCTTGGAGGTTCAGCAGACCTGTAGATAATCGTGATGGGAAGACAAGCCTCGTGCTGAATCACGCCTGAAAATGCCCACCTCTAGACTTCTTGTTACACGAGTAATTAAATGACTTTGTTGGCTAAACTATTGCTAGATTTTTTTGTTACTTGTAAGGAAAATGACCCTAACTGATAGAAGGATCTTCCATAAAGAGTTTTTCCCTCCCACCTCTTCCCTGCTCCCTCCCTGCCCCCCACATAATACCTGGCCAGATATGGCCGGATATGACACTACACATTTAGAACAACAGAATATCAGAACTGAAAGTCACTCTACATCTTTAATTCACAGGTGATAAAATAAGAAATTCAGAAGTGATTCCCCTTGTTTGAGAGGTTGACCCTTGTATGGTACAAATGCTGATGGGAAAGGGAAAAGACTTTGGTGTGAATGACTCTCAAGATCATTTCCTAGGAGTAGGTCTGTCTGTGAACAGAGAACATGAGGCACTAGGAACCGGAGGTGAAGGTTATCTTTAAGAAGGGGAAAGGGCACACAAGAGGGAATCTGGGGGCTCCACAGATCTCATGTGAGATGAAGGGTGCATTTTGCCAAATCACTTTCCAGAATGACAATGAGCATTTCCCCCAGATGGTGTGAGCAGTCCAGCCTCACCACCCAGGGCTCCAGTTCCTGTGCTGGCTGTTGGAGGTGCTGGGGGTTGGTGAGGGGGAGGCTACTAGGTTCATATAACCTCATGGAAGAGATTTTTTGAAAAACAGAGAGTTAAAACAATATCAGAGTATCAGAGACCAGTTTCAAAAGCTTCAAATATTTTCTGAACTTCTGTCAACTCAATTCTTGCATGGCCGTGCAGATGCAACCTGACTTCCATTCATTTGAATTGCTGTTTTACAAGATTTTTCTTGTAATTGTGACAATTCCTTCCCCTATTTTTTCCCTCAAACTTTTATAAACACCAAGATTATTTTGATCAGAGAGAATACATTATTTTAACTTAATTACAAAAGCAATACATGTTTACATCCATGTCTGTGTGAGACATTGCATATCCCTGACTATTTAGCAAAGTACCTTGAACCTCGTGGATGCTCAATAAATAATTGTGGAATGGATATATGAAGAAATGCAAGAAACTTGGAAATACAAACAAACAGAATTTTAGAGAAACTCCCTATCCTATACATTCATTTGTAGATAGCCAAATCTTGTTCCACAAATATATCTTCTATATGTATTTTAAATTGTTCATTTTCTTTCCTATAAAGGGGAAGTCTCTTATAGTTGTTGTTTTCTGCAAATGCTGGATTTAAAAAAAATTTCAATTGTTTTATTCTTTACTATGAGAGACAGAAGGCATGTAAGCTGCTTCCACAAGTGTACACGTGTGATGAAAACAAACCTGTGTTCTAACTGTCACTATAAATTTCTCTACTCTGCTATAAAGGGCAGTCTAAGACATTTGGTAGAATTTTATGGTCCAAATGTAACAACTTAAAAAAAACTGATGTAACCAAAGTAAGTAATAATAAATGTTCTCCTTCATTTGCTATTACATGGTGAATGTAAGACATGACATATTTTCTTTGCTCACTTGAAGAATGATTTATGGACTGAGTTACCAAGCTTGTTTCAGGGGCTGTTGGAATTGTGTATGCAGCTTGGGAGGTAAATGAGAATTCTGTCAATGACACTTCCTGGCAATGTCCTCATCAGCAACACAAATTAGCAAATATGGTATTGATGTCCCTGCACTGATCCAGGCTGGGCACACATGCCATTCCAGGAAGTCATCTGCAGACCCTCTGCTGTGGTGGGGGATGGGCTTTTTATTCAGAAACAGTAGGGGAAAATAATTCAGATAGAGTTTAATTTTAAGTCTCATTGGGCAGACCATTATAAAATTTTATTTCAATTGTCAACAGGGAGCCAAAAGAGACACAACAAGACTTGAGTTAAAATTACTGTCCATTCCTGATCATGGATGCCCCCATTATTTGTACACTGATTTATCCTTACCCTTGGCAAAAATGACCTTGGAAAAAAGAAAGCAATAAGGACAGTTTGTCCTAAGTTCCTGTTTTCCCATCTAGCTGTTCATTCACCAAACATATACTCAGCACGTGCTTAATGCCACACATTGTTGCAGGCGTGGAGGACCCTGCAGACAACAAAGCAGAGTCCCTGCCTTCATGGGTCTCAGTTTATTACAAAGATACAATTAACAAATTAACAAAAAATACATAATAAGATACTGGTAATGATGAATGCTCTGAGGAAAAATAAAGCAGGATGAGGCTATGAGAATAGCATTTTAGATAAGGTTCTCAAGGGGAGAAGGCATCTCTGAGCAGGGAAACAGATGGATTGAGGGAGACAGCCCTGGTCAAGCATGTTCCAGGCTAAGGGAACAGCAAGGAAGCCTGTGTGCGGAGCAGAGTGGGCAAGGGGTGTGGTGGGTGAAGTGCAGTGTGCGGTCAGAGAGACAGCCGGGGGCACAACCATGGAGGGGGCCCCAGAAAGGACTTTGGGCTAGTTCTGAATGCCAGTGAAGTGACTAGAGGTTCTTGCAAGAGAGTGAGACAATCTGCTTTGCTTCTTAAAAAGATCCTTGGGCTGCAGTTTAGAGACTAGACTGTTCGGGAGTAGGAGGTGGAGGTGGGAAGGGGGTTCACAATAGAAATAGGAAAACCAGGTAGTGGGTTATTGCAGAGATCCTCCCCAGAGCTGATTCCCACGGAGGCAGGAAAAGGAGAAAACTTTATTTTCAAAGAGACAATGTGCAGATCGAGAAGCGTAGCCTCCAGGGAAACTGAAAGGACACTCTGTGAAGAGGGGAAAAAGAAAGCTGGTATTTGTATCTTTTAGGGTCTGTCTTACATGCATATTTAGCTGGTTGGGGGAAAATCCATGAATATCTTTGAGGGAAATCAAGTGCATGTGCAGTGGGCAAACATATAGGTAACACACATTCTATGTTCACTTTAAGGTGAGTTTTAACGTTAAAATGAAGTGGAATTTGGCTCTTTACATCAAAAGGTGAACATAAGACATAAAGACATTTTGTGCACAGCCTCTGTAAGCTGGATAAAACTGGCTTGAGGTCTGTGGCTGTTTATCAGGAAAGATTGTTCACAAAGTCGGTCTCCTGTCCAATCCGAGTTGCTGGCGGGACCAGAGGTGGGGAGGGGTGGTCCACCCACTGGGGTCAGTTGGGAAACTCCCAATTGTAGCCATTTTGACAATCTTTTTTAAGGGCTACCTTCTGTTCAATTACAGGAAAGAAGAGCTTATGGCAGTTAGTAATATAAGGTTATGTGACAACCCCTCTCCTGGATATGATGGCTTGATTCCATTTCTGGTGTGCCTCATTTTAGCCACAGGGAGTCCATTTCATCTGTCAGCCAGGGGTACATTTTAACAGTTTGAAACAGAGGTAGGATTTTTGGATGGGTAGGATATGGGGTGGAAATGAAAGAGAAAAATGAAGGATAACTGGTTAAGTGCTTCATTAGCTGAATAGTACTATTTATCAAGTAGAGAAAGATGGGGGTAGAAGCAGGTTTGGTGGGTATGGGCATGCAATCAAGAGATCAATTTTAGACCTGTCAAGGGTGAAATCTTGGAGGTGGTTATTGCAGATATACACTTTGGACCCAGCTCCCATAGATAATACATCAAAAGGGGAAAGATCTGGTAAGATGACCTCACATGGCCTTATGAGGCCTTATCCATGGGGTCCTCAGAGGCCTGTCAGTGCTCCAGTTGCTGCTGCCGCTGGCTTGCCAAGGTACTGGCAAGCTGGGGGAGAAGTGGCACAAGCTCTGGAGGTTCTGCAACAGCACAACATCCAGAAGAAGGAGATGGTGGTGAAGTGATTGTCAGGCATTCTAGTGGCCCAAGAATGTCAAGACCAACTGTGCAGTTTGGGAGACTGGCAAGGAAGGCCAACCCAGAGAGTACTGAACATTGGATTCTATCTTCTTTCTACTTAATAGTGGGCACCTTCTCATTCTACTGTTTATGTCCCACTGCAGCCACTGAAAACATCCCTGTGGTTAAAAGACCTGACTGAAAAGATGTACTTGAGTATCTCATAGTGAAGCATCAACATTGGCAAGTATAGACAGAAGTGCCCCACTAGAAATATATCTTCAGCAATCTGCTCCACTTAAACAACTAGCAGATGCAGCTTTAGCTGAAGTGAAGAAACCATGAATTGAAGATGAAGAGCATGTGTACCTTGACAAGAGAGATGAGCTCCTCTTTCGGAGAGTCCCAAAGAAGGGATTGTACAAACTGAACAGATTAGGTCTTTGTCCAGAGCTATGTCAATGGAAAAAATTACTACAATTAAAGTCAAAATTAAGGCTAAGAGAAGATCTACATCAAGACTGATCTAGATGATATAACTGTTCTAAAATAAAAAAGTTTTGTGGATGCTGAGGGAGATGTGACCTAAGATATTGTCGGCAGAGAGAGAGTATGTGGGATCAGAAGAACAGTAAAATGTTTCCAAGAAAATTTTTGTGATTCTTCAGCCTGTAAAGGCCAGAGAAGAAGGGTGTATGACTGAATGGTGACTAACCCAAACACAGCACCCATGAATCCCACGTTATGTACCAAAAATCCTATCCCAGCTACCTACAAGACATGACCAGGAAAGATTCATAGGAAAATAAGAAATACAAGGCTTAAAAACTGGCACTACAGCACCTACCATGGTAGGGCACAGAAATCTCTAACAGAGGATGCACCTGCCAGTAAGACTCAGACTCCCGCAGCGTAGCCAGTACTGAGACCAGTTTCCCAAGCAAGACTCTCCCCAGACCACAAGAAAGGATCTCAAACACCCATCATCTCAAGTCCAGCAGCTACCACCTCTTTAATAAGCATGCTTAATGCAAAAGGCCTTCTACAGGAGCTGAGATTTGTCCCATCAGATGAAAAGCAGAAACAAGGCTGCCAATAAGAAAATGAAACTATAATTCAGACAAGATAAGAGCAGGTGCGGCCACAGGGCACTACAATTAGTTGTCACAGCTCTTTACAGAGTAGTAGACCAGCCCCTTAAGCTCATGAACTGGGGCTAGGAGGGTGGGGTGGGTCGTAGCAGTTTTTGTACAGGATCCTGCGAGGCAGTTCAAAGATTGGCCGTAACTTTTGCCTGATGGGTCACTAATTGACATATTTACTAAAATTAAAGATGTTCATCTCAAGTATGATAAAGTTTGTCTAGAACCAAATGTTCAGAATGGGATAGAACAGTATTAGAACTCAGCTATCACAAATGTCATTAGGACAGACCAGCTTCAGTTCTGGGAAACATTTATAGCTACATGGTAAAGCATAAATCCCTCTTGAGATTCTGAATTAATTGGTTTTTCCTTTTTCTGGAAATCTGGATTAAGAAACATGGGTATACCTTGATCTAAAGGCTGAGATTCAAGCTTTATGAATTTATCAAGAAGATACAAATGAGGAAGGTCACAGACTGATCTTTTATAAGACCTTATTTGATGCTTTGTTCTTCAAAGGGATGATGCCTGTTACCCGCATAAGCAAACATTTTGGCTTACAATTGTATTTAAATATTTGCCTTCTAGTCTGTAATGGAGAATGTATATTTTATAAATGTTTTTTCTCGACTGGCTAAATTAGCATTACTTAAAATTTGTTTCTTTAGAATATAAATACAGGTTATAAATATGTGTATATTTAGAGGTTATAAGGCTCTCTAAGCCACCTGGCTTCTGACTTTTTGTTGCTCTGTAGTTCCTTTTATTGAAAATACTATGTTGTAAATGGTAACAAATTTTAGTCTGTGAAACTTCCAAAACCAGGCAAAGGAATATTGAATGAATCAAAACATCAACCTGTGTGTATATTATACCTACACTTTGGTCAAGAGCAAGTCTTCAGCTAGGGCTGGACTGTTCAGTCTTTCCATGACTTCTTTACTTACAATGAATACATTTAATGAGCATGCATTCTTCGCGCTGACTTCTAACTGTGATATCTTTCTAACTGAAAATCTCAGCTCAATTAAAAACTGAATTGGCTGTAGTAATTTTTATTTTGGGAGCTAAAGTATAACTTGGGAGAGGGAATATGTATCAGCACCACTACAGTGTAACCTTAACTTTCTTTTCTCATAAGTTTATTATGGCATTTGGAGCAATATGATCATATGTAAACCCCTATCTTAGTCAGCCTGGACAGCCATGACAAAATATCATAGACTAGGTGGCTTAAATGATAGTTCTGGAGGCTGGGAAGTCCAAGATCAAGGTGCCAGCAGATTTGATTCCTGGCTTGAAGTCAGCTGCCTTCTCCCTGTATCCTCACGTGGCACAGAGAGAGGAAGCAAGCCCTCTGGTGTCTCTTCTTAGAAGGGCACTAATCCCGTTATGTGAGCTCCACCTTCATAACCTCATCTAAACCTAATTACCTCCTAAAGGCCTCATTTCCAAATACTAGCACATTGGTGGCTAGTGCCTCAACATACAAATTTAGGGGGGCACAAACATTCAGTCCATAAAAGCCCCCCAGGGTTTTTAATATCTTGATGCCTTTCACTCACAAGTAGTTATTGAACAGTCATAAGCCAGGCACTGTGCCTGGGATACAATTGAGTTTTACAATTATAAAATTATTCATTAAGCATTTTTTATCCTAGCATTGATCTACAAGCTTCTACTAACATGACAAAAAGCAACCCAACATCATCCTCTGCAATGAGATTCTTTTTTAAAATTTTTATTTATTTATTTTTTATTTTTAAATTTCAGAATATTATGGGGGTACAAACACTTTGGTTACGTATATTGCCTATGCACTGCCCAAGTCAGAGCTACAAGTGTGCCCATCCCCCAGACAGTGTGCCCTACACCCATTAGGTGTGAGTTTACCCATCCCCTCCACCACCCTCCCACCTGCCTGGACCCTGATGAATATTATTTCCATGTGTGCACATAAGCTTTGATCAGGTAGTACCAATTTGATGGTGAGTACCAGTGGTGCTTGTTTTTCCATTCTTGTGATATTTCACTTTGAAGAATGGGCTCTAGCTCTATCCAGGATAATACCAGAGGAATTAATTCACCATTGTTTTTTATGGTTGAGTAGTACTCCATGGTGTACATATACCACATTTTATTAATCCACTCATGTATTGATGGGCACTTGGGTTGTTTCCACATCTTTGCAATTGTGAATTGTGCTGCTATAAACATTTGAGTGCAGATGTCTTTCTTATAGAATGTCTTTTTTTCCTTTGGGTAAATAGAGTTTTAATAATTTTGAGGTATGAGCCATCTATGCCTATATTGTTAAGAGTTCTTATCATAAAAGGGTGCTGAATTTTGTCAAAAGCCTTTTCTGCATCTATTGAGAGGATCATATAGTCTTTGTTCTTGCGTTTATTATATGGTAAATTACATTTATAGATTTGCGTATGTTGAACCATCCCTGCATCTTGGGGATGAAGCACCTGAGGCATTCGGTTGCCATGGGAACCAGTACTTATGCAAATTGAGTCACTGTAGCACAGCAACCTTCAATAAGGCAGTTCTCCAGGGGAGGGGGAGTTGCAGACCTGTAGAGCGGGCACTAGGGCCAATCACGAAGGAGACAGCGAGATCTGGGCAGGCAGGACCGGACGCATGGGCTGCAAACTGTTTCCAATGCACCAGAGTCCTGCCAATGCAGGTCAGCCATGCAGGGAACATGGCTCTCCTTGTCCCACCTGGACCCCGCAGAGGCAGCTGTCCATAGCCTCCAAGGACGTAGCCTGTAGTGCCCAGGTGGGAGAGCCCCTGGGCCAGGGGTGGAGTGAAGCTAGAGATCTAGCTAACAGTCAGCTCCAGGCGGGGGATCTTTAAAGATGGCTGCCGGCTGCCCACCAGTCTTGTATAGCAGGCATACACCAGGGTCCCGCTGGTTCAGGTCAGCCACGCTGTGAATGCAGCTCTTCTCGACCTGCCTGGAACCCACAGAGGCAACTGCGGCAGCCACCAAGGGCTTAGCCCATTGCTCTCCATTCAACTCCTGTGCCCTGGTCCCACTGACTTCCAGGGGTAAGGTGCCTATCTCCAAATTCCAGCATACTGTCCTGGGAAGCTGTATCTCAGCGCAGTCCCTCCCCAGCCTGGTGCAGTCCTGGCATAGTACACCCGAGAGTTCCGTATGGTTCCCACAATTGCTCCCTTTCCACAGAACTTGCTGTCTCATGCAATGACTTTGCACCGACTCCAGGCTTGTCCCTGACTGAGTGGATGGGAAGTCTGTGGGGATGGTGCGTGTCTACCTGCAGGTCAGATTGCACTGCGCTGACCTGGCAAGCGCATCCTTCCTGCGCTCAGTTCTCTATTGTATTCCCCATGCTCTCTGATCTTTGTGAATGTGTCTACCGTCACCTTTTTTCTTGTGCTGAGTGTCCCATGCTGCTTCTCTGCAAATTCACAATGCTGTTTTCAGAGTGAGCAATCCATGCGCAGGCAGCCGTCTGCGCTCTTCACCTCCTTCACTGGGAGCGGTGAGGTAGGAGGTCTCTACCAGACTGCCATTTTCCCCTTTCTCTGCAAGGAGATTCTTTTGAGAAATTTCTCCCATTGTCTCTTCAACTCAAATGAATTTTGCCTGTATACAATTGCACAAACATGTTTTTCTTTTAGCCTAAAATTCTTAAAGCTTCATACCAAGTTATTATTCAGCTTTAGGATAGTTTTCAGACCAGAGATATTAATGTAAAACCCACTTGCAAAAAAGATTACAGCCCCACAATCCTTTGTTACAATTCTGAAAACCAGAAAGCTCTAAATAATAAAAGTTATTTTCTTTTTTAATGGTAACACCTTGAAACCATCCTCACAGGGTTAACAAGAATTCTGGACAGACATACAGTTATAATTAAGCATTAATCAGGCCGCACTTTGGACCACTTCCTTGTAACTGAAAGTCAGGTAGCGCTGGATACTGACCATTTGCATCCCTGTTGTTCCTATAGACAAGATCTCTGCCATTAGAATCATAAGGCCTTTGTGTAAGAATTGCTTAAGATGTTTTTCAGTCCTGAATTCCAGCAGAACAGCTGATGCCAACCAGTTTGAAGATCCCCAGAGGCAACCCAAATCAGTATGAGAATTAGTTCTAGCTTCTTCACCCTGCACTCTTCAACCAATCAACAACCCCTGCACTTTGGCCCACTCCAAACCCCTTAAAATCCCTAGCCCCAAACTACTCAGGGAGGCAGATTTCCTCCTATCTCCTCATTCAGTGACCTTACAACTAAACCTTTCTCTGCTGCAACTAGGTGTCTCCAGGTATTGATTTGCCGCACGTATCAGGCAATGAACTCATTACAGTTACAACCTGATCTGAATTGACATGATTTATTCATTGCACTTAATGTGAATATTTTTACATTTTGCTGCAGAAATATTATGGTTTTGCCCCAGGGATAAGAAACCAACTACTCCCAACCAAATGGAAGCATACTCCTACTGGAGAGGAAATGGGACACTCATTTCTTTCTCATATCCAATTAATAAATGAATGAAGTGTTGTGTTTAATTTCCGGTACTACATTTTAAAAGGGACAATGAAAAATGGTTGTGGGGTCAGGGAAAGCCATTAGGAAGCTTGGTGGGGTGAGAAAAGAATGTCTTTTGTGAGTTTGCAAATTTTGAAGCTTCTTGGTTCATGCAGTTCTGTCAGCATAGAATGTTGTCTCCGTTTCTCTATTTTGTCATTTTTCAAGGCCCTGTGAAAATACCACTTCCCTTGTCAAGGTTCCCCTAATTCTTGCCCCCAGCCCCTAAGAGTGAATGAGTTGTTTTGTCCCCTGTGCCCCCACAGCACCTGCCTTGTGTCTTTGCAACAGAGCTTGTTTTATGGTTATGCCCCAAACTGATTGCTTCTTCAGGGCAAAGACAATGTCTTATTCTTTTTTCTATCCCCTAGTACCAATTACATGACTTGCACATAATCACCTCTCTATTTATATGTATTGAATGAAACTGGGGATGTTTATTTAGCCTGGAGAAAATAAAACTTGGGATGAGCATGAAGGCTAAATTCAAATATATGAATGTTTATCATTTAGAGGAGAGAAAAACCATATTCTGTGTTATGCCAGAAGGCAAGATTTGGATCAAAGTTGAAAATTAAAAATAGGGAGAACTTAATGCAATATAATTTAACATTTTATTAATAGAAAGTCATCAAAATGGAACAGACTACCTCAAAACATGATGAGGAGAAAGTAAGGAAGAATTCCAAAAATAAGAGGGACATGTTAAAGTGATATAAGAACTGTTTGGTAGGGCCGGTCAAACCTGGGGCACTTTAAGCATCTAAAATAATATTGAAAGTAGTGGATCATAATCCCTTGGATAAAAAGGAATCTATGAATTCATAAGGAGACAAAACTAACAAAAACAAAGATAAACAGATAAGGGAGGTGGAGGAGGGAAAGTACTTATTTACAGAAGCATGCCAACTAACAAATGTGGAAAAATCATCATTTGTAGTCACTGTAATAACAATTGATTGAGGTGAGAATAATCAATGGGCCCTACGACTGTGAAAGGAAGAGCAGCAGTCTGGGCTATGTGACCCATGCAAACACATCAGGCCCGGAGAGACGCGAGCATGGGATTTCAGTCACAGCCCCTCCCCCCGTGTGCAGGGGCCATTGTTTAAAGTATCTTGTTCCTGACTAGCTGCATCACCCATTATCTTTGAGTTCCTGGAAGTTGCATACAAAGAATAATGTATGCAAATCAATAGCTTATGTTTTTCAATGTAAATTAATGGTAAATAACTTAAGAACTGCCTCTTCTTTTTTCCTTTAAAAACTCACTTGTAACTGCTGCTAATCCAAGCATATATTCAGGACGACTTGAATCTGTGCTCCAGGGTTGTGCAGCCCTCAAACTTGGCCCAAATAAACTCTCTACTTATATTATTTTTGCCTCAACTTTGTCCTTTAGGTCAACAAAACCACTGGGTGAGGTTTGTTTGGGAACAGGATACAGTATTTATACAATCTCAAAGTAATTCCTCATCTTTACACAAGGAAAAATGTACCTTTGTTAGGCAGTTAGTGAGGGATTCCAGGTCTCCTAGGGATGGAAGTGGGCCCCCATCCTGGTGCTGCCCTACCTTAATCCTGTCTGAAGCAACTGCCCTACTTTATGAATTGGCCAATCAGAACTTAGCTTTGTTTGTGGGAGGATGTGATCTTGTCCCATCAACTTGCTAGGACGTGACTTACTTTCTAAACTGCAAGTGTTCTTTCTACCCACAGGAGGAACCCAGCCTCTTAGGCTGCTTACAATTTACCTCACGCTGTACTATCTGCCAGACTAATAATCCTCAAGGGGCTTTGAGGGCAAAACTTGCCTCTCCAGTCCAAAGAAAGGGGACATACCCTGGCAAGGACTGGCAAATAGATTTCACTCAGATGCCTCCCTATAGAGAACTCAAGTACTTATTAGTGTTTATTGACACTTTTACTCATTGGGTTGAAGCCTTTTCTTGCAGGACTGAAAAGGCTGCTAAAGTTTCCTGAAGACTTCTGGAGGACATCATACCTCGTTTTGGCCTTCCCCAGTCCTTACAGAGTGACTGCCTTTGCTTCACAGGTAGTACAGGGAGTCTCTAGGGCCCTGCAGATCTCTTACTATCTACGTCACACCTGGAGGCCTCAGTCATCAGGCCAGGTAGAGTGAGTTAAACAGAGCCTCAAGCTCACCCTCTGCAAAATGACTCAGTAGACTGGACTCAGTTGGTTACAACTTCTCCAAGTCACTCTTTTTCATTTACACATTGCAGCTAACGCCCCTCTTTCTTTGGCTTTGGCGGTATGGCTGATCTTTTTCTCTGATCACTTTGGATTTTGATTTTCAGGAAACGGCTGGACACCAACATGCCCTTGAAGTAGCTCAGTTCTTGCAGACATTACAAGAACACAAGCTATCGTCTAAAGATCCTTCTTCCCCTAGTCCTCTCTGTCAGCTGGGGAACTGAGTGCTCATCAAACAGTGGAAGGATGGGTCTCCCACATCCCAGCTAACCCCAGTATGGAAAGGTCCTTATCCAGTCTTACTTTGTACCCCAACTGCTATTAAGGTCCCAGGCATAGCTACTTGGACCCGTCATTCTCGGATGAAGCCATGAAAAGACCAAAATGAAACTCATTTGGCCCCCAAGGACGAGGACTCCAACACTGGAGACAAATACTCGTGTAACCCCTTGGAGGATCTCCCACAGCAGCGGGCTCCTTCTGCTGTGGCTCCTCCAGGTAAGTAGTATAAACTGTTTACCCATGGGCAAGACAACTTTTGCCTTGGCAAACCAAACCGCGCATACCCTAAGGCTTAACCAAACCTGCTGGATATGCCTGTCCACTAAGTCATGGGACGATATCCAACCAATGATGTGTGCAACGTGGGGAAATCTCTCTCTTACTATTGAGCAACATTCCACTGCCTCACATACTTGGGGCGCCCACACCCACACACAGATGGTTATGAAAATCAAACAGATTCAGACTATCCCCAAGCCCTCAAAACCTGTACCTTCCAGGGCCATATTCACTTACCTTAGTAATATGGCCCAGGACACCTTTCCCATTTGTATTACTCATACTTATGGACAGGGCCCACGTGTGGGGACCCTGCCTACTTCTCAATGCGTACATGATTTTGTCATCCCTCAACCACCCACGAAAAACACTAGTCAGGGCCTTGAACTTTGTAAACTTAGGATCACTTGCCAGGACCCTGACTTTGCTTTTCTTGATCAAAAAATTACATCTTGAATAAATTTCCCCAGCCTCCAATGCTCCAGACTGCCCTTCCTTCCCTTACGAGCCAGTTTTTTGGGGACGTCCACAACAGGGGATTAATTCCCTGGTGGGCCCAAATAAGGAAACATCCGGTCCCACCCTTTGGCGCACAACCAAGGCAGCATTACACTTCAGCCAGGGGCGGGGCTCTCTAATCCTAGAAAAGATCAATTCCTCATTAGCTCACCCCTTAATCAATCCCTTACTTGGAGCCACTTTAGCAGCCCAGGGAGCTGAAGGGCATGGCACCAAATTCCAGGGGAGAGGACACCATGCCACCAGCGAATCAGCTGTTACTCTGCTAGCCAAAATCAAGTTTGCCACCTAACTTCCTCCAGAGCAGGGATATACTGGGTGTGTGGCACCTAAACATACTGGTTGTTACCACCTTATTGGAAAGGCTGCTGCTCCCTGGGCCTAGTATATCCAGATATTCCAATTGCCCAGGATTCAGCCACCTTGCCTTTCCCGTTGTGCAGCTGGGGCCACCTACACATGCGGACACTTCCCTTAAATCCTGTTTTTGCCTTCAATAGCAACAGCAGCCGCTGCCAGAGTAGTCACAAGAGGCACATCCCTGGGCCTACAGCAGTCTTTGGCCATGGAGGCGGCACAAGACCTGATGAAAACTAGCCATACGCTTGCCCTCTTACAAAAACAGTTAGATTCGTTGGCACGGGTCACCTTACAAAATAGGCGGGCGCTTGATATTTTGTTCTAACTGCAGCAGAAGGGGGCACCTGCTTGTTCTTAAAAGAACAGTGCTGCTTCTATGTTAACAGGTCAGGACAGGTTCAGGCCAGCATCAATGCATCCTAGAGTCCACCTCCAATCTCCAGACACAAGGTGAGACCTCTAGGCCCTGGTGGATGTCCTTAATAATTCCCTTGGTCACCCCATTACCTTGCATTCTTGGAACTCTTATATTGGGATCGATCCTTATAAATTATCTAACTAAATTTATTTCATCCTGTCTAGAGGCCATCAAGCTACAAATAGTCCTACATTCTCTGCCAGCCCTGGTGCCTGTCTCTTCCTAACACCTACAACTACAATATATGGAGAACGTATACCAAAGTCCCCTGCCCTGGAGAGACCCCCGGAGAACCTACAAGAGACCACCCTAATAAAGATCATTGCCCCCCACTCAGCAGGAAGCATCCAGATGAGTCAATGCCCCCTATCCAATGATTTGGGCCTCTAGAATAGAGAGTGGGGAAATATTAGTTAGTTAGCGAGGGATTCCAGGTCTCCTAGGAAAGAAAGTGGGCCCCCATTCTGGTGCTGCCCTACCTTAATCCTGTCTCGAGAAACTGCCCTAGGGTAGGAGGGAACACCCTATGAGTCGGCCAATCAGAACTTAGCGTGCCAGCTGCGAAAGAATGCAGAGGCCTCTCTAGCCCAAGGGGCCAAAGAGCATTGGTACCATAGAGTCCAGAAAGTGACCCAGAAACCACATGCATAGTAAGGCTCAGGTCATGCAACTCCCAACTGTCCAATCAAAGTGGTTCCATGGTGATGTCTGAGCCACGAGGGAGGTCCCAATCCAGGCACTATAAAACAAGTTGCAGACCATTACCAGGGCCTTTTTCTGCCCCTTCCCCTTGCTCTCCGTTTGCTACAACAATGGGTCCGGTCATCATCTGTGACGTACATATCTTGCCCTGTAAACCTATATCTTGCTCTTGCTCTATAATCCTATTTTTCTTTCCTCAATAAACCTCATTTTTGTGCTTGCCTTACTTTGGTGCATCTGGTCATTTTTCAGCCATGAGCGTGCCAAGAACCAACATTTCATACTGAACCAGATTAAGTTGTGTACCAGATGACACAACTTAATCAAGTGATCACATTTATCAATAATAGGAAAAAATGACATCTGGTACCTACCAATATGATGCACTGAGAAGGAGACAACATCACTTGCACGATTTTCCTGCCAAAACCACATAACCTGAATAGAAACCATGAGGAAACAATCACATGTGCCCAAACCAAAGGACATTCTACAAACGGTCCTGTACTCCTCAAAAATATCAATAACATGAAAAACAAAGAAAGGCTGAGAAATATACTAGTTAAAGTAAATTGTAGAATATGATAACTGAATGCACACATGATGCTGGATTGGATCCTGGATTGGAAAGAAATTGCTCTAACAGTTTGGGGACAATTGGTGAAATTTGAATACAGATTATATATTAGATAATGTTAATATATCATTATTCATTTTCCTGATTTTGATAATTACACTAGGCTTATTTAGGAGAAAGTTCTTATTCTTAGGAGACACACTCTAAAAAAAATGGTGGTGAAAGATCATTTTCTCTGCAACTTACAAATGGTTCAACAACATATATGAATAAAAATGGAAATTTTATATATATATATATACACACAGAGAGAGTGAGGGCACATGGGTGAATGTAGGTAAAGGCTATATGAAAGTTAATTGTAATAATCTTGCAGATTTTTTGGTAGGTCTCGTTCTTTTTCAAAATAAAACGTGTAATTTAAAAAATGTTGTGAGTCTTCTTATAAGAGGTATTCAAGCAGAGACTGGGTGAGTTTCTGAGCAAGAAGGGATTTTTGCTCGGCTTAGGAAACTAGACTAGATAATTGCACTTTTACCTTAGTGTGATAATTAATTTTATGTGTCAACTTGGCTAGGCCATAGTACCCAGATATTTGGTCAAACAGCGGTCTGAATGTTTCTGTGAAGGTTTTTTTTTTTTTTTTTTAGATGAAATTAACATTTAAATCAGTAGATTTTGAATAAAGCAGATTACCCTTCATGATGTGAGTGGGGTTTATTCAATCAGTTGAAGGTGTTAGGATAGAACAGACTGAGGTCAGAGGAAGAGGGAATTCAGCCACCAGACTGTCTTTGGATTGAAGCTGCCTCATCATCTCTTCCCTGGATTTCCAGCCTGACATCCTACCCTGAATATTTTGGACTCACCAACCTCAATAATCATGTGAGCCAATTCCTTAAAATAAATCTCTTGTTTCTGCTTCTCGGGAGAACCTTGACTAATACACCTCAATTCTGTTTCCAGTTGCCTTCTCCCAACTCTAATTTTCTTCTCTATTTCTTCATCTTCACAGAATACCTTACCCTCTCTCTCTCTCCTTATGTCAGTGCCTGGCACGTGATAAAAGCTCCCTCCCACCCACTTCAACTATGTAATACTAGTGCTAACTAAGAAGAAGCTCAAGGTACAGTCTAAAATACAAAATATTGTTTGTTATTCTTATTGCAAGTTTTGTAATTACCATGATTAGTGCATAGAACATGTTAGAATCACCACTAGCCTGAAGCCTAACCTCTCTGAATGATCTGTGTCTAATCACAGAGTATCAGTGTCTTAAATGTCACCCCACTCTATTTCTGTGATATATGCCTTCATTAAGGTCGAGGAGAAGAAATTTAAATATCAGGGTTGAGCTTCTGAGTAATCATGTCATTTCTATTGATCACCTAATGAAAATGTATGGCCTTTAACAGTGAAGAAATCAGTTTACATAGGGATGCTAGCTTCTACAGCTGTGCTTATACCATTTCCAGGAAAGCCTTTCATCATACTTGCTCTCACAGTGTATGCTAAAGTTCTTCTAATTGTGAAAAGCACACTAGGACTGAAGAGAGGTTCTGCCACATCATTACCAGGTGATATAAATAAAATTTACACACTGGTCAGCTTAGTGAGAACCAAGAGAGTTGAAAACCAAGTAGAGACCAAAGTAAAGGGAAGATGAAACTTTCACTTGATCTATTTGGATAGATTACACCTACGATATTTTCCCGGTGTCCTGCAGATGTGATGTTTAATAGCAACTATAAAAAAATCCAAATAGGGAGGATAAATATGAGCATAGAAACAGTCACAGGGTGATAAACTAATAACACCTTGAGAAAAGTAGAGAAGCGTGCTCCATAGTTGAAATGGATGAGAACTGTGCCACCCACAGATTCTGATTTATAGTCATGACAGGAAATAAAAATTCCCTAGAAGCACGGCAACTGTTCCTGGTGGGGTATTATGGACACTGCTCCTGGCAACTGTGGCCTTGTCATAATTTAAAGAGTTTGACATCACTTGCTAAACAAGAAACTTCCTATTTCCTTTTAAATTAACCATGAAGATGAGAAGGGAAAAAGGCCCACACCCCTATACTTTGCAGTCTTTTGAGCTCCAAACTACACACAGGGCCACGTGGGCCTGCCACCTTTTCAGAAAGATCCTCTCTGACTTTCTTATCTAAAGCAGCACATGCCTACCTCCCCCACACCTGTGACTCTCCAGCCCCTCGCTCTGCTTTGCTGTCCCAAGGAGAGCAGGTTGGCCACTGGTAAGACCTACAACCTGCAGCCCACAGCCCTCGTGCACAGCCTGCCTCTGTGACTCGTCAGCTGTGTGTGTGTGGCGGGGGGGGGGTGTTGGGCAAGGTACTTGATTGTTGTGTGCCTCAGTTTCTTTTCCTTTTCTGAAAAATAAGGATGTTAATAGTGCCTACCTCATAAGATTGTTGTGAGGATTAAATGAGTTACTATTGAAAGCCCTGGGAGCAGCATCTGGCACATAGTCATACTGTGCATTTGTGAAACAAAACAGGTAAGCAAGATGTATTTGCTTGTTTATTGCTTGCACTATTAGAACACAAGCTACATGAAAGAAGAGCCTTGTCCTATACTCTGCTGTATCCTGGGTGCTTAGGACAGTGCCTGGCACATAGCAGGCCTCAATAAATGCTTATAGAAGGTATGGCTGGTAGCACTATAAGCTTCTTCTGTGCTGCTTCCCCCAGTTTCTCTCCTTTCTTATTCAAGTGACCTCATTGGGGTGATCTGACTTATGTGTTTAATTAAAGACTCACTGAAATATTTTATGCCAATAAATTCTCTAGGAAGCTAATCTTGTTAATACAGGTATTTGTTTGCTGAGATCAAATAGTTAAGGCTTATTGTTCCTTCTGATCCAAACATGTGGTCCAGAAACAATACTCAGCACGTATTTTAACTATAAGAAAATGAGATGTTGGTTAAATAAGCACTCTAGGCTGAGCCGTTCTGTACACAGGCCAGTGGGGAGCAGGAGTGAGTTAGGACAGGCAGGGTTGGGACCAGGAACCAACTCAGCCATTGGGTGTGCCTTGGGAAGGGGTTGCCTGCCATCCAAATCTCAGAATGAAAGGGGGCCAACCAAACTGGCAGCTTTATCCAGGGTCTTCTCTGGTGAACAGAGTGCCACAGAGCACTCTGCAGGCAGGGGTAATTGTCAAGTCCTGTCCTAGCAAAACGGAGGGGCAGGAGGACCCATTTGAACTGATGCAGGTCCTTAGTCAGCAACTGAGCTAGAGAGACAGGGCCCAGCTCTGAGGGAGAGGGGCCTGGCCAAGAATTCGCATGTTGTCCAGCCCCAGACACGTGGCCTGTGTTTTAGAACAGAGTCCAGTCCCACCAGGAAACTGTAGAACTAATCAGAGACCAGCCAGACTCTAGTCTCTGTGAAACCCTTGGTTTTGGTCTTTTCTCATGTTTTTGCCTGGGCTCTCATGTGCATCTGAAAAGCAGCATCCTTCAGTTCTTGAAAATGTCTCTTATTTCTTCAGTAATTTCCTCCTTCCCATTTTCTCTCTTCTCTTTCAGAAATTCTTATTATTAAAGTCTATCTCCTAGTTTGATTGTCTAATTTTCTTATTGTTTCTTTTTCTGTTTTCCTATTAGAAATTTGGGGGTGAGGGAAGCGTTTGTTTGTTTGTTTTGCTTCCTGGTCTATTTCCTTAAATTTATCTCCTAGCAATTCTATTGACTTTTGCCACTTCAGCTTTCAAATTTTAATTTCTAAGAGCCCACCAGTTCTTGTTTCGCAGACGTAATGTATTCTTTTGTCTCTCTCTGAGGAGTTTGGGGCTGTTTATTTCTTCTCCTCTCTGTATAGTTTCTGAATCTTTTGTGTTCCTCTTTATTTTTTGCTTTTTTTCTCTGTCTTTCATGTTGGAGGCTTCCCTCAACAACTGCCCTTCCTCAGCTGTTCTTACTAATGAGAGTGGGGCCCTCAAGAGCTGCGTGAAGCTCCGTGTTCAAGACTACCCCTTGTTTCCTGGTTATCCTCACTGTGGGGTTATAGGCAGAGGTGGCCATTTTGTTGAGTGATCTGTAGGTCTGTTCTCCTGCCCAATCTTTTTATCCAGAGAGGGTCCTCCACTCTCCTACCTGGAGAGTATAAGTCTGGGTACCAGTGTTCTTGGAAGAGAGTTGGGGCTAGAGTTGGGCAGGGGCTCACCAATCAGCGTGTGGACTTTCACTGAATCCCCTGCTTCCAGCCTCTTGTCTCATCTTCTTCCCCTCCCCAGCTGGTATTCCTGAATCTGTCCCTTGTTTGTGAACTTCAGAAAGTTAGTCAAGTCTTTCTAGCAAATTCTAAAGTTCACAAGAAAGAGCTTATTCAGTGGGATAATTTTCAAAAAGTTGCAAATTAGACCTTAAGAACATTTTTCATATATCCCCCTTTGAGGACAACAATTAAAAAGGCTAAAAAATTATAGAGCTTGGTTGTAGAAGAGTTTGATCATGTGGCTGGTGTGTTTGCATGCAGGCTCATAGGCACTTCATGGTGCAGGACTGAACATGGGGTGGGAGTGAAGGGGCAGCCCAGGGACCCCCACATGTGCTTTAGTTTGGGGTCCATAGGGCTGACTATTTGGGTAGGTCACTTTACCTTCACCAATAAAATTAGGGTTAGAGTGTGGAATCTTTAGGTCTCTTCCACCTCAAAGATCATCCATTCTATTCCAGAGCAATAAACCCATCTCATTTTCATCCCTGTAGAAAGCTAGGATGAGTCATGCACAGACGTCATAAGTCCTACGTCAGGATATTAAAGTGAGATAACATGAATATTTTGAATCATAATAACAGTAACGTCTCCCTCCTGTGTGGTTTGGAGGGACAAATGAACAAACAGTGTTATGTGCACTTAACTCTTACACTTATTTGAGCTTTTCTTTTAGGGATGAAAAGGTAAATGCTGTAAAATGCTTTTTTTAAAAGGTTTGTTAAGATTGGAATTTCATACTTCAAAATCTGCAGTATATATTTAAGAAATAGGAGTGAGACAAGCCAGCATGTGTGGCTGGGGATGAATCTGAATGTGTAATTATACACATCACTTCTGAAAGACAGCTGCAGGAAGCACAGTGATACAGTGTGCTGGGGTCTATGAGGTTGGTCGCTAATGCTTAGCACACACACCTTTACACACACACATATGCACACTCACGCACAACCTTGGCATCTGTCCTTGCAAATGCCTGGGAATGCACTTCAACGTTGCCTTTGGATGCAGGGAAATGTCCTAGTAATCAGTCTTATGAGATACTGGGAAATATTTCTGCAAAAGATGAAAAAATAAACAATATATTATTCCTCTGAAAAACCTTTGTCCTTCCACAAGCTTAAGTCCTTTCCCCCATGCCACCTTGGGATGAGAACTTTCTCAATTAGAAAAGCTCTTACTGCAATGTGCAGGGGAATGGCTCTGCCATGCTCCCTAGCATCCTTGCAGGTCACCATACAGGCCCTGGAGTTGAGGCCCAGCCGCGGTCTGACTCATCTTGGTAAATGCCCTGTAATCCTCTCAGGAACTTGGCAAGAGCGACAGTTCTGTGAGGAGCCGTCACAATGCTGTTCCCCATCCACCTCCCTACCTTGTGGGAGGTTGCCACAAGGCCGTTTCCCATTTGTTCCCCTGGTTCCGGTGAGGTATGGGACTTTCCAGGTGTCTCCCTCCTTTGGGAGCAGTTGCAGACTACGAAACTGTGTGGCAGGAGCCTGGAGTTGGCTCCTCAGCAACAGAGTGCCCCTTTGCTCATGTTTCCCATCACCTGACCCTCTCAGGTTGGTGTGGTGCTGGGGGACGAGGGACAGGTAGCTCACACCATGCTGATCTTGCTTATGCTACCTGTATAAGTAATAGATTGTCTAAATCCACTTGGGCTTCTTGTCTCCTTACCAGCTGAATCTCTGGAAGTGCGGCAAGCCAACCTAGTAGATGCTGCCATGCTTAAGAACAGAAGCTTAAGAAAGAAGGGATCTTTCCTTTAGTCACATACCAAGAAGTTTGGACACAGGCAACTGCTATGTTAAGTCAGCAATGTGATGTCAGGGCTGAAGCCACTGCAGAAATTCTTCAGTCTTCTTGGTCACAAGATGGCTTCTGCAGCTCTAGCCATCACATCTGCATTCAAAGCAAGATGAAGCAATGAAGGCAGGCATAATCTATCTGCGTGTTTGACTAGAAAAGTAAAAGCTCTCTCAGAAATGCTCCAGCAGAATTCTCCTCGTGCATTATTGGCCGTTACAGGATCATACCACCCTGAGCTTCAGAGGAAGCCAGACAGCCAGTTTCTGAAAGAGAGGAACTAGATCAGCATGACTGGCCTAGAACACACTAGTCACAGCACACCCTGGGCTGCCCTCCTTATCTCTCTGAACCAAACAGAAGTACTCTTGGTGGGACAGAAGGAGAGGATAAGTTGGGTAGACAACATGTTATGTCTGCCACTTGAACCAATGTTGCCAGTCCCAGGTTTCCCGGCTCAGTAAGGAAGACCAGTAAGTAGTGATTCCATTATCTCTTCTTGCTTGCACATCAATTATATCTCATACTTGAACTGACCAGTGAATGACTGGGGCATTGCAAAGACAATTTCCAGTTCTGCAGAAAATGTGAGACCAATCTAATAAAAGAAAAAAATTTAGAGTTGTCATAATGAGGGGTGTAGATGCACTAGCCTCTGAACCCCTTTTCTTTTCTTCATTCTAGAGGTGAAATACCAGACAGCATCAAATGTAAAAGAGAACAACATCAGGCGGATATTTAGGGTCTGAAGCCACCCACAAACTTACTCACCTTTGCAGAATTCCTACTATAATAAGTTTCCTTCAGGTAAGAGTGTATCCTCTCTTATTTAAGTAAGGGATCATTGGAATTATTACCTGTGTTTTGGCAAACTGATATGAGGAAAAGTCAGCTTATCTGGTCTGGAGCAGAGAGAGTTGCTCAGATGCTGAGGTTGGAACTAATCCCCCAGGGGCTAGGTTATAAGGACTTAACCTACCCTTTCCTTCTCTTCCACCTGTCAAAGTCCTAAACATTCCTCAAGACCCTGCTTACAAATAACTTTCTTTATAAAGTCTTTCACAGATTTTTGAAAGTTAGTCAGACTGTCTGTAATTTAACTGCCCTTTTTCATGTCTGTGTTATAACCCTTACCACTGGCATACCAGAATTATTTACTTATATGACTGTCTCACCCACTACATTAGGAAATTTTCCAGGGGAGCAGTTTTGTTCCAAACATTTAGCACAAGGTAGACACGCAGTAGTAAGTTTTCAACATATGTTGAGTAAAACTGATTTAAACCGTGAATAATCAATAACATAATTAAGTTCTATATCTTAATGCAAGCACATAAAAATAAAAAAATACTTTCATGGTCCAAAAAAAGACATAAGTAAAAAGCAAATTCAAACCAAGAAAAATATTTTCAACTCCTATCATATTAATATGTTTTATTGCCTTAATATATAAACTCCTAGAAATAGAGATGAAAAAGATCAACAAGCCAATAGATAAACATGGACGTGAGCAGACAGCTTACATAAAAACAAGTATAAATGACCCTTAAACCAATGAGAAGATGCTCAATATTACCCATAATTTAAAAAATACAGATTAAAACCAGGCTGAGAAGCCATTCTCATTTATCATATAGGCAAAAATCCAATAATACACTTTGTTAGTGAGACTGTGGAAAAACAGGCACTCTCAGGCATTTCTGGGGGCGTGCAAATGGTACAGTTCCTAGAGGGGACCATGCGGCAATATCTATACAATATTACAAATGCTTTCACATTTAACCCAATTATCCTATGACTGGGAATTTATCCTACAGAAATCCTGACACAGTTAAGAAATGATATGCATAAGTCATGTGTTGTGGTATTATCTGCAATAGCATAAGAAACAACCAATTTCCACAAATAGAGGACTAGGTAAATAAACTATGGTGCATCCTCGCAATAGAATAAATATTAGGCAGCTGAAAAAGAATGAGGATATTCTCTCTGTTGTATTCTGGGAAGGTATCCAGGATAGATGGTTCAGGAAAAAAGCAAAGTTCAGAATAGTGAACACAATATGATGCCCATTGTGTGAGAGGCATAAGAATATGTATTTGTTTTGGTTTGTATAATAATTGCATAAAGTACTAGAAAGGTATACGGCCAGAGTTGGGGGCGGCAGAGGAGGGGGAAGGAAGGTGGAAGACAGTGGATAGAGCAGAAGCAAAATTCAATGTATTGTGATTCAAGCAGCAAAGAAAAAATAAATTAAAAAAATTTTAAAAGTCAATGTATACCATCTTTAGTTTTAAAAATCTGTGAATTAAAAAATAATAATCAACCTGTGAATTACTTATTTAAAAAATCAAATTAAAGTTTTAAAATCCTACATCTTGCTCATAGGGTTTAGAGCCAGATTTCGTGTCTTTGTATCTCTGCCTCACTTCTTGCTAAATCAGTGAATTTAGGCAAATTTTTTAACCTCTCTGTGCCGTGAAGGAATTTGATGAGTTAATAAATACAAAGAAATCAAGCCTGAAACACATAAGCTCTACATGACTTTGGTTTGTTATTAATACCATATTTTAAAATGATTTTTAAAAACTATTGGTAACTCTTTAGTGATAAGATTTCGTGAATCTTTCTGATATTCCTAAACTTTTTTCCCCAAAGATAATAAAATAAATGCCAAGAGAAATAAAGTGATTAATCCAAAACAGCACTGAGCCAGGCCAAGTACAAATACAGGAACTGACACTTAGACATTTCCAGATCATTTCATGTCACACATATGGAAACACTATGAGACAAGGTCATTGACTTTCATTCCTTTTTAGAAAGTCAAAAAAAGAATATAATAAACTGGATTGTGAGGTATTATGAGTGCACAAACTGTTTCAGGATGTGCAAGACAGCTGTAAATCATAGCCCCTGAAAGTATCTGCTGCAATTCTTGATGAAATCAGTAGGCGAAATCTTCCTACCAATTTTCTAGATACCCTGAAAATGGGAGTCACTGTCAGGCTGGGAGTTTCTAGAGAGAAACTGTGAATAAATACGGACAACAGGTTCCACAGTAGTGCTTGTATTTACAGTCCTGAGCACACCCACCCCTTGGTTGTTTATTTAAAAAAATAAAGGATCATTGATGCAGAAATGATGTAATTAGCAAGGCACTGTCAGTAAATTTGTCAACCTCTTTTGGATGGCTTATGTTGCCTTCTTCTGTGGAAAATGAATCCATGCGTGACATTTTGATATTTGGATTATCGGATAACACCGATTCAAAACAGCACAAAGAAACAGCTGAGGTATTTTTCTTTCTAATAAAAACAAAACAAAACAAAACGAAACCTAACACATTGTGAAGAAATTGTGCCCCCTGCTGATTTAAATTGATATTAACATTATCAGCTTAAAAAAAAAAAAAAAGCCTCCAGCTCTGCAGACAGTGCAGTGTCTTCAAGGTCAGTAATTTAAATGTCCTCTCGGATGCTAAGGCAGACTCTCCCTGCAATTAGAAACTGCTTGCTTGATACTGACCTTGGAAAAGAAGGAAGCAAAGGAGGAATGCCTCCTTTTGTGAGCTTTGTGGAGATACTTGTTCTAAGAACCTTCTTGGTATTGCGCGTGCCTTTGGCAACTCTGAATAGGGAAAGCAAACGAGAAAAGCCCGGACAGATGAATTGGAATTGGTTGAGGGTGAGCACATGCCCCTTGAGATTATGCTTGACTTTATTAGGACCAAAGGGCATTAGAACTCTGTTCCAACTACCAGAAGAAATAAAAATGCTACTTGAGATTATCCAGTGCAAGAAAACTATTATTGCCAATAAATAGCAATCATGCTGGGAAGTCAGGTTGTTAACTTGCTATGAGCCACCTATTCAGATTCTAAATGCCCTGCACGCCCAAAGGGCTGCAGCCTTGCACTGTACTGTTAACTAGGGATGTAGCACAAATAGAGCCACTCTCCTTCTGTGGTCCTCATTTTTTTGTCTGGATGCCTCCTTCCCTCCTTTGTCTATTTGCCTCTCAACCTGAGCTTTTAATCCATTTTTCTAGTCTGGTACCGATTTCCAACAAGCTGCCAAGTAATCCTCCTGGAAAAGTTAACCGACAAGAGCTTATGTTCTTCTTCTGCTGGTATTTACATCTTTAGGAGAGTTTCCTGAACACAGAAAGGACCCTAACGGTGCATTCCGCCTTGCAGAAGTCGATAAGGAAGTATCTTAAGGCAGATGACTGTTCCTCAGGCTTCTAGACAAGGCCAGAGACTGCATCGCTGCTTTCCTGCCAACTGTGAAGAGAACAGCCTTTTCCAAGCCTAAAGGGTGCAAAATTTTGCTCAAGATTCAAGTAACAGGTAGGTAGCAAATACTATCTTTTTTCTCTCTACCTAAAAAAAGGGCTTTCAGTCTTTCCAAGGACCCTTTGATTTTTGGTTATAGTTGCCGGAGTTACCGAATTAAAGTCCAGTGCACCCAATCTGAATTTTATAATATTTGAGTATGAATTTCAGATAAACGAGGGGTTTTGTTAGTATTTATATTTGTTGTTTATCTCAAATTCAAATTTAACTGAGGTCTCATATTTCATCTGCCAACGCTGTCTTTGATTTAACTCAGTTTTTACGCTGTTTTGCAGGGTGTGAGTCTAGCGGCCGCCAGGCACATCACACCCCCGAGCGGGGAGCCGGGCTGGGCGGCTGGCGCGGGCCGGGACCTGGGAAGGGCGCGCGGAGACCACACCCTCAGGGCCTTTCTCAGGGGCTGCGGCTGGGGCTGGGGGCCTGCTGAGTCCAAATCCTCCTAAACCCAGTTCCGTTCCCCTCGGGTGCCCCTGCACAAGAAAGCGGCCCTGTTTCCAATAGCAGAAATGGAGTTTCCCTTGTTTCAGTTAAAAATGCAGTGGAAAAATATCTCTGTAGCACAGTGTAAGCTGACGGTTAATGTCTAACTCTGGGCTGTTACTCTCCACTAAAGGCTGGTAGATGTCCTCACGCTGAAGAGAAATCCAAGCCCTTCCCGCCACTGAACCCAACTGATTTGTTAAGGAATATTCATTTAGAGGGCAGGTTTCAGAAGGGTGGAGACGCCTATCTGTCTTCTGTGATATGCCTCTGCCTGACAACCAAGAAATCAGCTGAAATGAATTGACATTGAAATACACTAGTGGCTTTGCATGAAAAAATAAAGAGGAAACCCGTTCCTACCTCAGGAAACGACCACTGCATCCGAGAAGAGACGGTGGCTGAAGTGCTCGTCCTCAGCAACACTGTGCAACTGGGTCTTGGAAATTTACTTCCACTCAACTTAGTAAATTGATGGCTGGAGTCAGAGCCAGCGCTGAGGGATCGATAACCGTGAGATTGTTTCACAATACACAATAAACATTGTTTAGTGTTTAATGACACAGGCTAGTGTCTAGAGTAGTGGAGTGGAGCCAGAACATGGGCTCTAGAATCCACATCACACTTGAGTTCCTTGAAGGACAGTTTCTACAATGTAGGCATTCCACGATTGCTGGTTGAATGAATGAATGAGACTGTATCTGTCACAATCATCTCCACACCAAAGAAATTACCTGTCATGAAGCACACTCATTGGCTTTAGTGGGGTCAAAGCAAGGTAGAGAATTTAATTTAATACCAGTGGCAGTATTAAGGGGTGGTTGGGGGAAAGGGTGGCTTTTAGTTTCCATCAGTCTCCTTCAAGCCACCCAAAGAGCACAGAATCTAAGCAAAAGCAAATGTCTTGCTTTGCAGTTTCAAGACAAATCCTCCAGAAGTTGCCCCCCTTTAAATAGATTCCCTGTCTCTAAGCCTTGCTACACAGATATACTGATCTTTACCGCTTAATACCCATCTTAGTCCTGACCCGTCATCTCACAAAGTAGGGTGGTAGGTATTTGCACAGGAAATTGAGACATCAAGCATTCACACTTTTTAGAATAGCTCATAAGGACGTGAATAATAATTTCATAAGCGCATCTAATATGTACCCGGCACCGTCTCTTGTTATCTTACATGATCTTCACGGTAGCCCTGTAAGGTTATCATTATTGCTCACATTTTTATAGATGTGGAAATGTCAAGTTAAAGAAGTGAAGTAACTTGGCCAAGGTCACACAGAGAGAGCCAAGAGGCAAACCCACATCTGCCTTAGTCAACTCTTTCCAACATACAGCACTGGCACTAGAGTACCTGAGGAGGCCATTTGTACACTTCAAAGCAAGATCAAATAATTAGGAAGTGTATGCCAGAAATAAAAAAGCAAGCATCAAGTGAAAATATAGAAGGATTGACCAAGAGATAGGTGGGTTCTGTCCTTCTTCCACCAGAGCTCTGAGTTCTGTGGCCTGGGTCTCATCTGCTCATCCCTTTAGATGTGAGGTTCTTTAGATAACAAAGGAGAGAGCAGTGATTCCAAAATATTTCCCAGCTTTTAAAATGCATGCATTTTCAAGGCTCACCTCTTGGGTATTTTGATCTGGTAGCTCTGAGATGGGCCCCGGAATTTTGCATTTTTAGCAAGCATGGCAAATTTGAAACTGAAGAGATTTGATGTTATATAACATTCACTTATTCTTCTAAACTCTGTAAATCAACCACTTAGACTGTATTCTTAAGGAAATTTTCTAGAAAAGATTTGTATTATTATTTTGATAAGATTATGTCAGGAAAGGAACAGTTTGAGGCACCCAGTGAATGAACTGGTGTATTTCTAGAGAGCAATATTGATAGGTCAAAATTTTGCTGGTGTTTTCTATGCCATTCCACTGGCATTTGGTAGCTTGTAACATAGCCCCAATGTAGATGTAAACACCTTAAATTTGGTAATTCCCTTGATATCAGATTATAAAAGGTTATGTGGGGTAAGACCCTTCAGACCTTTTAAGGAACAGTTAATGTCATGAAAAGAATGATTTTGGAACCAAAATATTATAGTGGTTGTTTTAACTCCGTGTTCTTTTAGTCATTTAGATTCCTGACTCATTCTTTGAACAGGCATTTTTAAAGTGCTTACAATGCTTCAGACTCTGCTAGGGCTGTGAAGAAGGATGAATAAGAGCTGCTCAGTTCATTAACCTTACTGTGTATCACACCTCCTCGAATCCCATGAAGAAAGAGTATGGGTAAAATAAAATCAGTAAGTAAAAATAAGATTACAGATGTTCCCACTATGAACGTGACAACTGTGCACACGTGTTGACTTCAGTGGACACACGCTTGGGAATGGTGTCAGTGGCACGATCTTTGAATTTCATCAGTTGACTCATGAGAAGTCCAAAACACTTTGAAAGGGGTAAAGTGGCTGTGTTACACCTTCAACTTGAAGTAATCTTCTAATCCCATCTTGTTGAATCAAAGAGTCACCTGAATAGGCTTAACATTAAGATGAAAAGAGGATAGTCTCAAGTTTTTGACTAAATATTTCCTCTTTTCTCTTTTACCACATTTTGTTTTTCCTAATTATTTAACTCTTGGGCCACCCAGTTGTATCCCTCCTTGGCTATTTACACTATCCATACTCTTTTAGGTAATTACGACTTTATTCTTCTTCTTCTTTTTTTGTTTGTTTGTTTTTTGGACACAAAGTCCCCCTCTGTTGTCTGGGCTAGAGTTCACTGGTATCATCATAATTCACTGCAACCTCAAACTCCTGAGCTCAAGCAATCCTCCTGCCTCAGCCTCCCGAGTAGCTAGGACTACAGGTGCATGCCACCGTGTCCTGCTAATTTTTCTGTGTTTTGTAGTGACAGAATCTCACTATGTTGCTCAGGCTGGTCTCAAACGATCTGGGTCCTAGGCTCAAGCAATCACGACCTTCCTGCCTTGGCTTCCCAAAGTGTTAGGATTACAGGTGTGAGCCACCACGCCCAGCCCAAGATTTCCTTCTTTAGTCATCACTCATGGCACATATGTTTCATTATCTTTATCTTATCTTGGTGTAAGAAACTCATCTAAATACACCTATGCACTTCCCTTTGAAGATGGCATCACAACATTTGTAATTTGTCTCTCTTTTAATTGAATAAGTTACCTAGGAGATGATTTTACATGCTCTTTTTCTTTCTTTCTTTATCCTCTGTCTACATTTCTGACGTGTCATCTGCTCAAATATCTAAGGTTAAATCTTTAGTAGTTGGGCAGGCGTGTAGTTGATATATGACTGACAGGCAGTTCTCCTTCAGGAAACTCAAGTTTGTGTAAGTGTGCCTGATTCATACCTGCTGCAGCTGAAACATGCAATAAAAGAGCAACAACAAAGAGTGGAGATGATGACAGCCCAGCAAAGCAACTGGTTCTCTAGCTCAATAAGCCAATAGGGAAATTATGACCCTGGGTAAGCAAGTAGCTCTCAAAATCATTCCAGTCATTCCAAGGAGTGTTGTGATTTTTCTTCACAAGCTCACAATGAAAAGCCTATATTGTTTAATTGATGCTTTTCTTCAAAGTGTACTCCATTGTTTCTATACTTCCTGTATAAGGCTCTACATTGTCATTCAATTCAATTTCTGTTCAACAAAGATTTTTTTAAACACCTTCTACATGCTAAGCACTGTGCTAGGAGCTATAAATATCATTAGGTGGATATAGTCATGGCTCTTTTCTGGTATATTCTTTTTCTGATCATTTAACCAGATTCATCTATTTTTAAATATTTTGATAATGGGTCAGAGTATAAGCGTATGAAACTAAAAGCATGGTCTGGTCAGACAGACTTGGGTGAGACTCAAGCTTATCACTGTTAGCTGTGTGGTCACACACGTGCATGTACTACCGAGTCTTTGTTTCCCATTTCTAAAATAGAGGTCGCATTAGTACCTACTCTCCAGAGTAGTTGTGAGTACTAAATGAAGTGACATGAGTACTTGCCACTTGCCCAGTGTCTTGAATTTAGCAAGTGCTCAAAAAATGGATGAGCTTATAAATTGATAATATGATTTCCTGGGCATGTATACACAGACTCAACTGGTTCTCTGACAGAAAGTAAGGCCCTTTTTGAGCCACCAGCTGGGCTAAGCTTATGAAAAGATTTTTTTTTTTTTTTTGAGATGGAGTCTCTATGTTGCCCAGGCTGGACTCAACTTGAATTCCTGGGCTCACGTGATCCTCCTGCCTCAGCCTGCCAAGTAGCTGGGACTATAGGTATGTGCCACTGTACCCAGCCAAGAAAAGCTTTTGACAAGGGTTGAAAATGACTCAATTCATAACAAGCTTGTTGTGCAGTCAACCAAGGAATGTTAAAGTTAAAATTTCTCCTGGCAAGTAAATTAAGAGAATAAGAGATAGTGCTGTAACCCAAAGTTTCCTTACTTTTTTTTTTTTAAAGAGATAGGGTCTCACTCTGTCTCCCAGGCTAAGTGCAGAGGCCCAATCACAGCTCACTGCAGCCTCGAATTCCTGAACTCAAGTGATCCTCTCACCTCAGCTTCCCTAGTAGCTGGGACTATAGGTGCATGCGCTTCACCACGCCTGGCTAATTTTAAATTTTTTGTAGAGATGGAGTCTCGCTACATTGCCCAGGCTGGTCTGAAACTCCTGGCCTCAAGTGATCCTCCCGCCTCGGCCACCCCCAAAGTTCCTTTTCTTTAGGAGATATTTCCTCTGATTTTTCAGTGAAGAAAACAAATCCTAAGAGAGGCTATAAAACAGTGGTTGACTGGTTAAATACCTTCCGAAAGTGCTATGTAAGATATGTTGTACATTATATATTCACTGTGCACATTAGCATATTAAAGATTCACAGAATACTAACAGAAAAGAAACCGGTTTTAACTTCCTATCATGTTCCAAATTCATTTCTCTATAGAATTTTTTTGCCTTTTTTAACTGTATGAATTCTCTGTCCAGCTATATAATTTTTTTTGACATCCCAAGGAACACCCTTTGAAAAATGCTGCTGAGACAAGTTAAGAAGAACTTGCCTCAAAATCATCAAGCAGTGAAAAGGGTCCATACTGGGGAACCATGCAATCTGTTTTTCTGACCCTGACCCTTACCAGTAGTATAATCTTGGGCAAATCACTTGATTTCTGCACTTATAAAAAGAAATGATAATATAGCCTCCACAGACAGCTGTAGCAAGAAGACTCATTACAAAGTGCATTGAAGGTGGGAACAGAAGTTGGCAATAAAAGTTAATATTGGCATAATGCACATCCTAATTTGTACCAGAGTAAATGCAAAGAAGCAGTTCTTAAGAGTAAAGCCGTTTTGATCCTGGAAGGCTGGGAAGAAGTTGGGTGTGTTTGAGACATAGCTATTGACCAAAGGTATGTGTAGGGAAGAGAGGAATCAAGGCTGGGAAGATGGAGAAAAGAAGGAAGATAATTTGGTGCTGGGGTGCTAATCCCATTAACATAAATGGTGAGAAATGTGTGTGTAGGAATGGCTGAGGGGCAAAGTTAGACTCTACCTTTTTTTAGAGGCAGGATCTCACTCATAGCTCACTGCAGCCTTTAACTCCTTGGCTCAAGAGATCCTCCTACCCGGTCTCTCAAGTAGCTGGACTACAGGTGCAAACTACCATGTCTGGCTAATTTTTTATTTTTTGTAGAGATAGGGCCTCAATATGTTGCCCAGGCTGGTCTCAAACTCCAGTAGACTCTATTTTGATGTGCTTGTTTGAAGAGCTAACAAACCACCCATTTGACAACTTAGATCTTAGGAAAGAGATCAGAGCTTAAGAAACAGAGGAAATGTTAGTGCATTATTGTGAAATTTTTGAGAAAAGAGTCATGTCTTATTCAGTTCTATATCTTCCTTTGCCTATGTTTAAAATTTTCCATAATTAAAAGCAGTATAATGAATCCCAGTGTACCTATCACCCAACTTGAACCATTATCAACTCTTTGTCAATTTTGTTTTGTCTATACTCCCACTCACTTTCCCACACGTACCTTAGATTATTGCAAAGCAACCACTAGATACCATGTCATTTTACTCATAAATATTTTTGTATGTGTCTTTAAAAGTTAAGGTTCAGTCTAAAATTGCAATCATAGTAACATTATCACACACACAAAAAATCAAGTCTAGTGTTCAAATGCCCCCAGCTGTCTCACTCAAGTTCTGTTTGTTGTTGTTGTTGTTTTTATAGTTTGTTTGTATAGGGATCACACAAATAAATGATTCATCAGCATTTTTTGATGGCTTTGGTAGTTAAGTACCTTTGAGGATAGTACTTATGCTAATAAAAACATTCTTGTTGTGCACAATGCAAGCCTTATAAATAGATAAGGATGAGAGTCTCCCGAGTGTGTAGGACTCACTTTGTAGTCAGCACAACCTAGAGGCAGGTCAAAAGGAGAGGATACAAAGGAGAGAAGAAAAAAAAGGACAGAAAAAAACTTTTTAAGAAACTCATAGCCAGAAAGAGAAAACTGAAACAAAGCTTTTTAATTTATGCTGCCCTGGAAAGAAATAAGGGGCCAAAATACCAGAGGAGCTAACCTAGAGTGAGTAAGCACACAGCATAATTAACGCATTTAATCCTCACAATAACTGTCTAAGGTCAATACTATTATTTTAGAGATTTAGAAAGAGAGGCATACAGAGGTTAAAAATCCTGATCTCCAGAGAAGCATAGCAGTATTTTTGCTACCTGGAGAGAAAGGTGATGTTTTTCACACGCATGTCAGGGAGTCTAACCAGGCTTCTCCTTTGGATAACAAAGTGCACTTAGAGATCAGACACCACTCCCTGCCAGGGTGGGCTCCTTTTGAAAGTGAACTCTGGGGGCCCAAGCAGAACATCCAGTTATTTGGAAAGACCCAGTGCTCACTGAGAAAGAAGGGATACTGCCAAGATATCATATCCCCCACGCAGGAGATGGAAGAATTGTGAAATGAGGGGGAAAAGGGCCATCCAGAAAGGAAGCCAGGAAGAAGCTAGGATGCAGCCAGCCAAGCCCCATCCACCAGCCCGTGAAGATGAGAAATGGATGGAATTTATGCTTGTTGAGAGTTCCGTAGCTTTGCAGGAACTAACCTAATGTTTTTTCTTTGACCTCCTTGTTATAGTTTACACAAAGTCTACTAGCAAAATACTCCTACAGGAAGAAAAGAGTTTGTGTGTTTGCTTTGGAGATGGCAGGTTGGAGAAGGGCTTAGGGAGTTGCAGAGAACCCTAGGAAAAGGCGTCAAATAGAAGACAATGTGTTGGTAACTGGTAAAGGAGAGGAGGAGGCCCAAGAAGGAAATGAATAAATTATAAAGCTGTTCTAAGAGTGAGAATGGTTATAGATGGTTTATCTGTGGGGAGGTCTTATTCCTTGACAATAGGCAGTTTCAGCATAATTTCTTGAGATGCAGTTTTATTTAAGAGAAGTCTTTTTAAAAGTTTATATTACAGTCATGCTTTTGCCCTTCTTTTCAACCTTAGGTATGCCAGACCTTATGCCAGAATGCACACTTTCCCCTTGCCCTTCCACTGTAACAGACTTTCCAGGACTGTTTCAAACTTTAAATACACACATATACACATGCATGTGGGCATGCACACACATACACACATATTTCAAACTCATGGGAATCTCAGGTCACCACTTTTTCCTACCAGAATGGGCCTTGATAACAAATGAATAAGGCTGGTTCTCAGCTCAGTGTTAAATCTTAGCAAAAGATAATGCATAAGGATACCACTTCCCCTGAGACCTTTATGCTTTTTGCTTGATATTTGAACATTATAATGTTCACTTGTGTAAAACCAATTGTATTATTTAGCTAACTTTTGGTTGCAATTGACGAAAAATGTTTAAGTGAGAAAAGGGAATTGTCTTATATAACTGGTATGGCCCAAAGTGCAGCTGGCTTCAGACACAGCTTGATCCAAGATAATGTTGTCAAGGCATTCTCTCTCTGTCGCCATCTGCTATGGTTTGAATGTCCCCTCCAAATCTCAAGTTGAAATTTAGTTGCCATCATGATGGCATTAAAAGGTGGGACCATTAAGAGGTGATTAGGTCATGGGTGCTCTGCCCACATCAATGGATTAATGTCATTATTGTGGGAATGGATTTGTTATCATGAGCAAGTTATAAAAGCAAGTTCAGCCCTCTCTTGCTCACTCGCTCCTGTGCTCTCTTACCCTTCTGCCTTCCACCACGGGATGAGACAGCAAGAAGGAGCTTACCAGATGCCAGCGCCATGCTTTTAGACTTTCTATCCTCCAGAACCATGAGCCATATAAACTTCTGTTCTTTATAAATTACCCAGTCTGTGGTATTCTGTCCTAGCAACATAAACTAACACTACCATGTCTCAACAATGCATTCCTTTGTGCTACCTTCATCCTCAGGCAGCCTTTCTCTACATAGTGTCAAGAGTGTCTCTCCATGCCAGCTTTACATTCTACCAGATGAAGAATTTTAGCAAAAAGCTCCTCTTTCCCAGTAGTGCCAAAAAGTGACAAGGCTGCCTCTGCCTGGCCAAGCTTGATCTTCATACCCATTTGTAGACCAGTCACTATAGCAAGGGTGATAGAGTAATCTAGTGAGCCAGATCTGAGTCACACGCTCATCTGAAGTCTCACCTGAAACACATGGGAAGAGAGTAAGGAGAAAGGAAGGATGAAATCCCAAGGTAAATAAGATTATATGCAAGTGAAGGGAAAGGAAAGCTGGGAATGCAAAGACAGATTGACATTAGATAAATAGATGATTGATGGATGATGATAGATAGATAGATGATGACTTTTGTCAGCCATTTACATCTTAAGCATGATGAAAGCCTCTGGGTATAAGTTTTAATAAATATGTGTATCCACTGGTGATCTCTTGAATGGCTTCTTTAGTTTCCTCTGCTAAGGGATAGATCCTGGTCTTAGTATTTGACACATTTCTTCTCCATCAAGCCAAGTAGGCTGGGTTTTTTTTCCTCTTTATTGGCTTGCTGAAAGGAAAGATAAGAATCCCAATTACTTCAGTCAGGTGAGAGGAAATTTATCATTTCTAAGTAAAATGACATTGATTAAAAACAAATATCATATATGTCAGCAAAGAGACGGTCCTAGGACTTTGACAAACATCCTTTCATTGCTAATATTGCACAGTCCATAGAAATTTGGCTTACTTCTAAAAGGTAAATTCTTCTATTCATTCATTCATTCACTTATTCAACAAATTATTTATTGAATGTAGAGCAGATTTATCATGTAGCTAATGAAACTTAAGTTTCATTACTTTACCACATCCTTTTCAAAACCTCAGGAAGAACCCTAGAGCTGTGTTCACATGGCTATATATTTTTGTAAAAAGTTTTAACTGTAATAGGTTAAGTGCACTGTCTCTTTCCTCTCTGACCTCCCCTCTGACCACTTTTCTCGGACAGTAGTGTTGAAGAAGCCACCATTATTTGGGGGATCTGGCTAAGGAGAAGTTGACTTAAGGTGTAATCATTGCTAGCTCTGCTTGGGGAGATGTGCTGGTTCATCTAGTGTCATGACTGAAGCTGTAGAGCAGAAGGTTACATCAAGCTTTGAAATATATCTTACAGTACCTGGCACCAAATGTATGTGGGTAGTAAAAGAGATACAAGATTTGTATGGAGCCAAAAGCAAGCCAGAGGAAATTTATTTTAATTTTCAAAAGTATAAAATTTATATAAAAATTGTAAGCCAAAGATTCAATTCTCATCAAATACTAGTTAAAATGTAAATTCATTCCTGTTAAGAATATGCTTGCTAATGCAGAGAACACACCATACATTATTATGATGGAATTGGTATGAGATAGAATTTAACAGAATTCTTGTGATCGTAGGGCCCAATCCTGCAGTGAGTGTATGTGGGTGAAGTTGCATGTATTATCCATTTCAACTATCAGTAATAAAAAGCAAATTTGGATCAACAATATTAGAGGAAAGACAGAATTTCTATTACAATGCAGATGAGACAAAACTATGGAGGTACAAAGTACCAACTCAACCTTCCTCTTGTGAAAGAACAAAGTGCATCAAATTCAAGTGATAGAGACTCTGGAGCACTCCACTTACACCTTGAGACTCAAGGGTATAGTGTATGCAGTGAAAAAAATTTTAAAAGTTGTTCTGGTAGGCTTCCTCCTAGAGCAGATAAACACAACAAACAAAACTCCAATACCAAGAAGGAATCTCTCCCTTCCTGCCCCAGAGCACATGGATATAACCAGCAGAAATCCAGCATAGTGGGGCTTTGTTCTGAATGAACAAACAGAGAAATACTGCCAGATTTGTTAAAGAAGAGAATGGCTTTGAATAATAAGTTGAAATGCCTTTTTTTCTAAATAGATTTACTCAAAGAAAAAAGAGGCAACTTTAGAAATTTTCTAAACTGAAAATGAGTTGTGACAAAATTGTATTTGTGAAATTAGGGCAAGATAAAATTGAGACAAATTTGTATTTGAGACAAAATTTGTCAAACACTTTTTTTTTTTTTTTTTTTTTTTGGAGACAGGTCTCACTCTGTTGCCCAGGCTAGAGTACAGTGGTGCCATGGTGTCATCATAGCTCACTGCAACCTCAAACTCCTAGGCTCAAGAGATCCTCCCACCTCAGCCTCCCAAGTAGCTGGGACTACATGCATGCACCACCATGCCCGGATAATTTTTATTTTTTTTTGTAGAGATGGGAGTCTTACTATGTTGCTCAGACTGGTCTCGAACTCCTGGCCTCAAGTGATCCTCCTGCCTTGGCCTCCCAAAGTGCTAAGATTACAGGTGTGAGCCATCATACCCAGCCCAAATACAAACTTGAGACAAATTTTGAGACAAAATTGTATTGTGAAATTATGTTCTGAAATTGGGAAAGTTAGATTTGATACTTAAAGAATTAAAAATCACATTTGTATGGAGAGAATAGAATGTGTATCTGATGATTCAATATTGTTAAGATGCAAGTTGACATTCTTCTAAATTTGATCTATAGATTCAACACACTCTCAGTTAAAACCCTAGCAGGATTATTTTTAGTAACTGACAAGATAAACCTAAAAGTTATATGGAAAAAATTAACAGACTTAGAATAGCCAAAATAATTTTAATAAAGAAAAACGTGAAGGTCTATATTCATATTATCTGATTCCAAAACTTATTATAAAGATATAGTAATCAAGACAGTGTGGTACTGATGTAAAGATAAACATTTAGAACAATAGAATAGAATAAAGAGTCCAGCAATAAATTTACATGTATATATTCAATTATTTTGTATCATAGGTGCCAAAATAATTAAATGGAAGATGTGGAATCTTTTCAAGAAATGCTGCTGGAACAACTAGGTATTCATCTGAGGAAAAAAAAATGAACAATCACTGTTACTTCACATGATACCTTAACAACAGCAACCTGGATCTAAAATCCAAGATTGTAGTAACAAATACCGGAAAGTAGTCAGTGATGGTAAATGTTTTGAAAGAGTGAATGTATGCTAAATTTAAAGTTTTGTTTTAACTGGAGCACTAATTAGCTGTCTCATACTTAAAGTCAAAAACTTAAGCAAAATAGGGATAAGTAGATTTTTAAAAATTGAAACTACTCATAAAACTATGCAGCACAACTTTCAAAATATTAGACTTTTAAAACAATAAAATAATACTGAAAAAGATCAGGGTAAAGTAGAAATAGAAAGCATAAAATAACAAAATTATAAAAATAAACAACAAATATCAATTTAGATGTTTTTGAAAATTGATAATAAATATAAATGAATTAAATTTTTTTATTAAAAAAGCAAAGGCTTTTAGACTGTATCAGAATACCAAATCTAGGCAAATGCCATTTCCATAGGACACGCTTAAAAATATGTACAATGCTTAAACATTATGAATGTGCAAAGAAAAATCAAGAAAGGAAAAAAAGAAATGAAAAGGAAACAAAACCAACAGGAGATGAATAGAATTTAACAAATACAAATGTTAAACAGAATCAAGAGGTAATAAATATATGATAAACAAGGACTCAAAAAATTTAAATAATATAATTAAAGGTCTGATTGATAAATATTTAATTTATACTCTAGAGAAAATACATAATTTTGAAACTTCATGGAAATTTTACAGAAAATTCTAATGCACAGGGATTGCTCAGACTACATTCTTTGATTATAATTTGAAAACTCAGAAATTAATAACAAAATATTTAACAACAGTAAAAAGACCTCCATTCTAAGAGATCTAAAATTAATCAAATAAATTTTGGATCAAAATAGAAATTGGCACTACAATTGCATCTTGTTTAGAAAATGGACATAATGAAAAACTCTGAACACTGCAATTTTATAAGACAATGTGGTAAATGAGCAAAGAGGAGCCAATATATTTTTTAAAGTGTTAATAAGAGGAACTTGCACTACATGACATTAAATATTATAAAGTCATAATAATTAAATCAGCATTCCTCTAACTCTCTCACACCAGATACCTGAGCAGACTCGGCCTGGCCTAGTGACCTCTTTTCTCTTTTTGATTCACATCCTCAGTAGCAACTCTGCACTCCCACTGGATGCCTGATTCTCTAAATCATAACTGACCCTCCCTAGAAGACTTAAAAGGCCATCATGAAATGATGGCAAGGGAAATAACAGAGCAGAAACGGCCAAATCTGTGTAAGCTACATGAAAGTCCCCAGGTCATGGGGGTGACTCTTAAATCCACTACTACTCAAAGGGTGGGTTGCTGATTGGTAGTATCCGCATCACTTGGAAACTTGTCAAAAATGCAAATTCATGGGTCCCACCCAGTCCTACTGCATCAGAATCTGAGGGTAGGGCTCATCATTTGTGTTTAACAATCTCTCCAGGCTATACAGGCTAAAGTTTGAGAACCACTGCTCTAATCTATTTCCCCCTTTACAATTCAGCTTCTCATAATGCCTAACCAGGTTGGTTTTCCATTACCTGGGCTAATGCTCCCTTTAGATGAGCAGCAGATGTGTGGGGTTTGAAGGTTAGGGAGCCAGGCACAGGGAAAGGGAAAGGTAGAGGTGGGGAGGGAAGATGGAGGTCACAGGAGATGTAATTCCACATTCCTTCCAGGGAATAACATTTTATACTTCCTGTTACATATGAACTAAGAAGCTAAACAATTCTTTTAAACAAAATTTAAATCCAGCATTGGACTGGGTAACCAGGCAAAGGACAATCTCAGGTGATTATCACTCAACTGCACTGCATTTGTTTGATTTTTCCTTCCTCCTCTCTTCCTCACTCTGGCATCCAAAGATTACTACCATCAACAACATTGTATGAATTCTGGCTTAAATATTTGTTCCACAGAGTGACAGTTTTCTTGCTTTAGATTCCCAAGCTCTGAGGAAGAGAAAAAGGTTGTCCATTACACTGGACACCCTCTATTCATATATATAGGACTATAGCAACCACGTAAACCTACCTTCTCTGAAAGTATATAAATCTTGAAATTTCTCTGTGTGTTTGTGTATATGTGTGTTTCCTGCAATATTATCTTTTTTGTTGTTGAGACAGGGTCTCGCTCTGTTGCCTGTGGGCTAGAGTGCAGTGGCCTAATGCAGCCTCAAACTCCTGGGTTCTAGTGATCCTCCTGCCTCAGCCTCCCAAGTAACTGGAACTACACATTAATTTTTTCATTTTTTCTAGAGACAGGGGTCTCTCTATGTTGCTCAGGCTGGTCTTGAACTCCTGGCCTCAAGCTATCCTCCTGTCTTGGCCTCCCAAATTGCTAGGATTACAGGTGTGATCCACCACACCCAGCCATTTAAAATCCCTATCTTATGACTGCAAAAGATACACACATCTCTTCTTGTAAATTTTGGAGGACTATGAGCCATTTAGCAGAGGTAGTATGTAGATCCCAACACTGCCCTTCAAATGGGGTGGACCCACCCTTTCCAGGAATGAAGAACAGTGGCAACTAATCTGTGACACAACAATTCAAGTAGGATTCCTGATATTTTCATGAGGAGTAGCCAAGCTTTAGGAAATCTGGCGGCTGTTAAGGTTATGTAGTAATTTTGCTGGAGGCCTAGCATAATTATTCCAAACAAGTCACGAGAATTTCATTTGTGTTTTGGGTGGAGTCCAGCAGAAACAAGCTAAGTGCTTTCGCCAACCAGAAAACAGTTTGAGTGATTTTCAGCAATGTTATAAATACTTTCAAGGAACAATGAGATTTTAGGCATGACTTAGATGCAGAGAACTTTGTTTCCTTAAAAGTGGTTGCTCACAAGGGAGATTTGATGTCATTTATCTTTCATTTTTGTACCATTTCTTTGTGTGCTGTGAGACACGGCTATTTAACCCAATTTGGTTCTCATACTCTCAACTTTCATAATTGTTTTTCCCATTTAAGACTGATGTCAATAAAACTCTCTTGTTTCATTAGAGCATAAGTTGTACTATTAAAAGCTAATAATTAGGTTGATGAGTCAGGCACAGAAATAAAGACTGGGTGGAGCTTAGCAAAACTTTTGGTTTCATAAGAATGGAGAAATTTAGAGAAGGAATTTTGTTGATTATCAAAAAAGAGGAGAGGGGAGAGTACTTTTCCAGATGTGTTTCTTCAGTTTCTAAAGTAAATTATTATTCTATAAAAGCCACATCAATTTAATGTAAATAATTTTTTCAGAGATAGTTTGTTAATTTGTAAATATAAATGACTAATTCTTACATCATAGTTTTCCTGTTTTCATCATTGCCTCTTTGTTAAACTAGTGTCTATATACCACAGGCAAAACCAACCGGAATTGAACAACCTGGTCAGTCTAACTTGTGGTTTGTCTGTGTGGCCACACCTCACAATGGGAGCCTGGAAATGCCAGTTTTGCTAGTCTTAGTCCAAATTATCTGTACCTCAGAAACAGATGATCTCAATTTCCTATCTCTTCTCTCTCTCTCTCTCTGCACCTATTATGTTCCTCTCTCACAAAGGACATGCATCTGTCTCTTTCTTTCTTCAAGAAGGACCTGTTCTGATTCTACCCTGAATCGCATGTTTTAGAGAACATAATTTAAGGAAAAGAAAAAGCCCTGGCCCTGGCCCAGGCTCCAAAGGCCTAGGTCCTGCTCCATCTCTGCTACTCTTCACCTGTCTGAGTTTAGGCGAGAGGTGCGGGCTCCCTGTCCTCACGTTCCCCACCATCAGAATGAGAGGGCTGGCCTGGATTGTGGCCCACATTCTATGACTCTTATTCTTTAGTTGTTTACTTTTATTCTGTCCCAGCTGACCTCCTCCATGGGTGCTTTACGGTTTACAAAGCTCTTTCATACCTTTATGGTTTAAAAAGCCTTTTCACACTCTTGATCTCATTAGATCTTTATAGCAATTCTGAAGGATAGGCAGGGCAGATTTTAATACTTTTGCTTTAGGGGAAACCAAGGCCACTACTCTCGCTTTAGGGGAAACTGAGGCCAATAGAGGATGTGCGACTTGCTCATTGACTCACAGCTTCTAAATGGTGTAGCCAGGGCCAGGAGCCACACCATTAGTAAGTGGTCCCCGATCGCACGCAGCCACATCTCATGGCCTTCTAGTACCTAACAGCAAGAAAGCTGGGCCCTTCTATTCTCATTTCCAAGGGTTGAAAACACAAACTCCAATTTGTTTGTTTTTTGTTTCTGACATATCTTCCCTCATTCTGTAGCTTCAGAGCACTGAAAAATAATTCAAGGGACAGATTCAGAAAATGTCAATGTACATGTGTTTGACAAAGATTATTTTAGTCCTTGGAATAGGCAGAGCCAGGAGTGTGGTGAGGTGAGTGAGGCCTTTGCTTTAGGCACAAAATCTAAGGAGACACTAAAAAATATCAGTAATCAAGATGAATATTTTAATGCAATATTTAAAAAAATAAAAATTAATGCAAAAATTCCATAGGGAGCAAAACATCAAAAAAATAAAGACAGGATTAGTAGAGAAAAAAGATAGAAATTATTTGAAGAATTACACAAATGACATCTTCATTCTGCTAAAAATGGCCACTGTACCAAATCTGTACTCTCTGCTTCCAGACTTATGATTATGTAAGGAAAAAAAAAACCTATTCGTTTAAACTACTATTAATCATGTTTTCTATTATTTGCAGCCAAACTAACTCCTGCCTGAATCAAAAGTTTTGAGTCTCATTGGCCGAGCATACCTATTTCTTAGGACTGCATCCTATAACAAGGTGCACAATAAATATTTTTGACCTGGAAGAAATTTTTCATTAATTGGGGAAATAAAAAAAATAAAATGCTGATAAGTTATGGGGATGATCAGAATTGCTGGGATAGACAGAGGAGAGAGGCAGTGTTGACAGGACCATAGCAGGTGTCCAGTCAATAGAAGTAATAGTAGTAGCTAGTGTTTACCAACTATTCATTATGTTTCAGGGAATGTTGATTTTATTTCTAATATCTGTAGCTTTCTCAAAATGTAGCACCTGTTTTTCTTTTAGTTCATGGATGCAATCCAAGCTATCAATTTACTCCTGGGATGAATTATATATTAAAGACTTTAGCTACTACTAGGCTATTCATAGCAGTCATTTAAAAACTCCTGTTTTTGCCAAACTCTAGACATCTATTCCAAGACAAATCAGCCTTCAAACAATCTGCCATCCACCGAGAGGCATATAACCCAGTGGGGAGACCATCTCCCATCGGCCTGTTTCCTGCCTGCCTCACCATCCCCCATTCTCACCTTTCGTGGTCCTGCTCCAGACTTTTGGCACAACCAGCAATGGCTTGGAGCTGAGGGGGTTCCTGCTTCCACTGTGGTGGTGATGTCAGTCAACACTTCAAGTTAGAACTCTGAAAGCCTTTTCTTGGAAAACACTGTTGATTTTACTTGCTGGTTAGGTTTCAAGTACAACGTTTTATTTCAGGTGAACTTTAAGTTCAATAGGCCCTGTAGGTAGGGCTGAGGTTTAATACCTATGTATGGCATTGTTTCAGCTGGAAACTAAACAAATGAATGATCAACAAATTTCGGAACACAGTCCAACAATAACTGGGAGACTATCTATGTAGATATTAGGTGCATTGTGTAATATCACAATGTGCCTGAGGAAAATTCACGTAGTATCAATTTCAACTAGTAACAATGAATGCAAACTTGCTTAGCAAGGCAAACTCTGTCATCATCCTTTATGGATAGCAAACATCTACTTAGTTACTGTTGCATAAATTAATAATTACAACATGTCTTGGCTTAGCTTGGTCTCAACTAACTCTTATTTTTAACATATTTAAATTTTTCCTTAATGTTCATAGGCATTTATTACATACTATCTTCTAGTGATATGTTGGGCATTTGACCATTTTTACCACAACTACATATTAATGGATTAAGATTTGGTGCACTCTCCAGCACTATATCGACAATCTTATTTCTGCAACATTAACTCTAAAAACTTGTAACTAATAGTAAAAGTTCACTATACTTATTTTAAATGTTCTTTTAAATTGTACTGTGTTCTTATATTAAACTATAACCTCATTTCCAGTAGATATGAAAAAAGCTGACAAATTACATACTTCTTTGAGCTTATTATTTTATCTATCTTTAAAAATTTTTTTTTAGAGACAAAGTCTCACTTTGTCACCCAGGCTGCAGTGCAGTGGCCCAATCATAGCTCACTGGAACCCTGAACTCCTGGACTTAAGCAATCCTCCTAGCTCAGCCTCTCAAGTAGCTGGGACACTACAGGCATGCACCACCACTGCTGGCTGATTTTTTAAAAAAGTTTTTGTAGAGACAGAGTCTCACAATGTTGCCCAGGGTGGTCTCAAACTCCTGGCCTCAAGCAATCCTCCCACCTTGGCCTCCGACAGTGCTGGGATTACAGGTGTGAACCACTGCACCTGGCCTATTTTATCTCTCTTTGACATATACAACACACACAATTGGCTTCCAATTGTTAAAGAATACAGTACAGACTAAGAAAGAGGAAACTTGGATTCTAGTTCAGGATCTGGCTAGCTATAAGAACTTGGCCAAATTATTCCTAGTTTGTGCTTTGATCATTTTTAATATATACATACTCAAAATAAGGTGATTTTTAAAATAAATGTCTTCCTAGATTCATGTTTCTATAGATACATGTTTCAGTTCATGAATTCTTCAATCAGTTTATAGGGAAGTAGTATGTTCCATTAATATTATATCAATGATTTCCAATATGGTGTCACATCTAAGACTGCATTGGCTACCAGAAATGTTAAATGCAAATCTATGCATGTCTAGGCAGGAATATATATATATTATTATGAATATACATAATATATATTAATGGATAATATATTATGAATGTATATATATATTCATAAAAGCTGTTTATAAATGAGAAGCAAGTTTTTATGAAGTGGTTCTTTTTCTCATATTGTCTGGACTTTGATTTTAGCACCTTTTATAATAAATTATTAGCTTCTTTGCCAATCTTCCCGTGTGTCAATGGCTTCTTTAAAGGTTTGGGATATAGATCATAATCTTCCTGAGGCTTATGCAATAATTGGTACATACAAGGAATTCATTAAGTATTTGTTGAATGAATATATTCAACAGTAATCTGAGAGTATAAAGTATAATTACCATAAAAATGATAGACAAAGCTCTTTTTATATTATCTAGATTCTGGCATAAGCACCATTCTTCTTGACAAGGAAATGTCTTGTTACAAAATTACACTACTGTCCCCCAAATGTTTATATAAATTGTAGTTACAATTGGGAAATTTCTGACTTAAAATCTGAATAGGAAAGGATAAATGTTGCATAATTGTTGTAATTTTAATCATTGAAGCTGTTCAAAAATAAGTCTTTAAATTTCAATAGATTAAGGGGGTACAAGTGTTTTTTATTACATGGATGAATTGTATAATGCTCAATTCAGTGCTTTTGAATGTACCCATCAGCAGAATAGTGTACATTGTACTTGATAGGGAAGTTTTTATCCCTCACTCCCCTCCTCCCTCCCCCTCCCCTCCCCTTCCCCTCCCCTTTTCATAGTTTCCAATGTCCATTATACCACTTTATTTATTTATTTATTTATTTATTTTTAAGAGATGGGGTCTCTCTCTTGCTCAGGCTGGTCTCGAACTCCTAAGCTCAAGCAATCATCCCGCCTCGGCCTCCCAGAGTGCTAGGATTACAGGCATGAGCCACCACACCCAGCCATTATACCACTTTAAAACCATGTATACCCACCATTTAGCTCCCACTTATATGTGAAAACATTTGATATTTGTTTTTCCATTCTTGAGATACTTCACTTAGGATAATGGTCTCCCGTTCCATCCAAGTTACTGCAAAAGACATTATTTCATTCCTTTTTGTGGCTGAATAGTACTCCGTGGTATATATGTATACCACATTTTCTTTATCCACTCATCCATTGATGGACACTTAGGTTGATTCCATGTCTTTGCTATTGTGAATTGTGCTGCAATGAACATTCAGGTGCAAGTGTCTTTTTTGTAAAGTGACTTCATTTCCTTTGGGTAGATACCCAGTAGTGGGATTGCTAGATCAAATGGCAGCACTGCTTTTGGTTCTTTGAAAAATCTCCATACTGTCTTCCATAGAGGTTATACTATTTTACATTCCCACTAACAGTGTATAAGCTTTCCTTTTTCACTGCATCCACGCCTACATCTATTGTTTTTTGATTTTTAAATAATGGCCATTCTGATAGGGGTAAGGTAGTATCTCATTGTGGTTTTTTAATTTGCAATCCCTGATGATTAGTGATGTTGAGCATTTTCTCATATGTTTTTTGGCCATTTATCTATCTTCTTTTGAAAAAAAATCTGTTCATGTCTTTTGCCCACTTTTTGATGGGGTTATTTGATTTTTTTCTTGCTGATTTGTTTGAGCTCTTTGTAGAATCTGGATATTAGTCCTCTGTTGGATGTAGTTTGTGAGTATTTTCTCCCATTCTGTAGATTGTATATTTATTCTTTTGATTATTGCCTTTGCTGTGCAGAAAATTTCTCATTTAATTAAGTCCCATTTATTTATTTTTGTTGTTGCTACATTTGCCTTTGAGGTCTTAGTTATAAATTCTTTGCCTAGGTCAATGTCCAGAAGAATTGTTCCTACATTTTTTTCTAGAATTTTTATGGTTTCAGGTCTTATATTTGAGACTTTAGTCCATCTGGAGTTAATTTTTGTATATGGTGAGATAGGCATCCTATTTTATTCTTCCGCATGTGGCTATCCAATTTTCTCAGCACCATTTAGTGAATAGTGTGTCATTTCACCCAGTTTGTGTTTTTGTCTGCTTTGTCAAAATTAAGTTCGCTGTAACTACATGGCTTTATTTCTGGATTCTCTGTTTTGTTCCACTGGTCTACCTGTCTACTTTTATACCAGCACTATGCTGTTTTGGTTACTACGGCCTTACAGAATAGTTTAAAGTCAGGTAATGTGATGTGTCTAGATTTGTTCTTTTTGCTTAAGGTTGCTTTAGCTATTCAGGCTCTTTCCTGATTCTATATGAAATTTAGGATTTTTTTTTCTAGATCTGTGAAAAATGGCATTGGTATTTTGATGGGAATTGCATCGAATCTGTAAATCACTTTGGGATGTATGGCATTTTAACAATGTTGATTCTTCTAATCCATAAACATGGGATGTTTTTCCATTTGTTTGTGTCACCTCTGACTTTTTTCGTCAGCGTTTTGTAGTTCTTCTTGTTGAGATCATTCACCTCCTTGGTTAAGTACCTTTCTAGGCATTTTATTTTATTTCATTTTTGCAGCGATTGTAAATGGTATTGAGTTCTTGATTTGACTCTCATTTTGACTGTTTTTAGTGTATAGAAATGCTACAGATTTGTGTACATTCATTTTGTAGTCTGAGACTTTATGGAATTTATTTATCAATTCTACAAGTCTTTTGTGGGAGTCTTTAGGGTTTTCTAGATATAAGATTATATTGTCAGCAAAAAGGGATAGTTTGACCTCCTCTTTTCCAATTTCCTTTATTTCTTTCTCTTGCCTGATTGCTCTGGCTAGGACTTCCAGTACTATGTTGAATAGAAGTAGTGAGAGTGGGCATCCTTGTCTTGTTCCAGATCTTAGGGGGAAAGCTTTCAACTTTTCCCCATTCAGTATGATGTTGGCTTTCAATTTGTCAGATATGGCTTTTATCATTTTGAGGTATGTTCCTCCTATGCCTAGGTTGCTGAGGGTTTTTATCATAAAGGGGTGATTGATTTTAACTAATGCTTTTTCTGTATCTGAGATGATCACATGGTTTTTATTTTTAATTCTGTTTATCTGATGAATTACATTTATTGATTTGCTTATGTTGAACCTTCCTTACATCCCTGGGATGAAACCCACTTGATCATGATGGATTAGGTGTGCTGTTGGATTCAGTTTGCTAGTATTTTGTTGAGGATTTTTACATCTATGTTCATGAGGGATATTGGTCTGTAATTTTCTTTTTTTGTTGAGTGCTTTCCTGGCTTTGGTGTCATGGTGATACAGGCTGCGTAAAATGAGTTAGGGAGGATTCCTTCCTTCTTGATGTTATGGAACAGTTCTCAGTATGATAGATGTCAGTTCTTTGTAGATCTGACAGGATTCAGCTGTGACTCTATCTTGTCCAGGGCATTTTTTGTTGTTGTTGTTGGGGGATTTTTTAAATTACTGTTTCAATGTCACCACCCATTATTGATTTGTTCAGGACTTCTATTTCTTCTTGATTCAAGGTTGGGAGGTTGTGTGATTCCAAAAATTTATCCATTTCCTCTAGATTTTCTAGTCTGTGTGCATAGAGGTATTCATAGTAGTCTCAGATGATATTTTGTAATTTGTGGTATTAGCTATAACTTCTCCTTTTTCATTTCTCATTGAGCTTATCTGAATCCTTTCTTTTCTATTCCTGGTTAATTTATCTAGTGGTCCATTAATTTTGTTTACCTTTTCAAAGAACCACCTTTTCATTTTGTTGACCATTTGTATTTATTTTTAATTTCAATTTCATTTAGTTCTGCTCTGGTATTTCTTTCCTTCTGCTGGCTTTGGGTTTGGCTTGTTCTTCTTTTTCTATTTCCTTGAGGTGTGACCTTAGGTTGTTAATTTGTGATCTTTCTGTCTTTTAGGCATTTAGTGCTATGAACTTCCTTCTTAGTACTGCTTTTCCTATATCCCAGAGCTTTTGGTAGCATGTGTCACTTTTGTAGTTCAATTTGAAAAATCTTTTATTTCCATCTTGATTTTTGTCATTAATCCAAAGGTCGTTCAGCAGCAGGTTATTTAGTTTCCATGTGTTTGTGTAGTTCTGAGAGTTCCTCTTGTAATTAATTTCTAGTGTTATTCTCCTGTGGCCTGAGAAGATACACGGTATGATTTCAATTTTTTAAATTTGCTGAGACTTGTTTTGTGGCCTAACATATAATCTGTCTTGGATAATGTTCCAACAGAAGAATGTATATTCTGCAGTTTTTTGGTAGAGTATTCTGTAAATGTCTGTTAGGTCCATTTGTTCTAGAATCTCATTTAAGTACAGTGTCTCTTTGTTGATTTTCTGCCTTGATGATCTGTCTAGTTCTGTCAGTGGATTGTGACATCCCTGGCTATTATGATGTTGTTGTTTATTTCTTTCCTTAAGTCTAGTAGTATTTGTTTTATGAAATTTGGGAGCTCCTTTGTTGTTTGCATATATATTTAGAATTGTTATATCTTCTTGTTGAGTTGATCCATTTATCATTATATAATAACTCTCTTTGTCTTTTTTTACTGTCGCTGTTTTAAATCTATTTTATCTGATATAAGAATAGCTACTTCTGCTTGCTTTTGTTTTCCATTTGCATGGAATTTTTTTTCTATTCCTTTACTTTGAGCCTATAAGTCTTTACAAGGTAAATGGGTTTCTTGATGACAGCATATATTTGGATTGTGTTTTTTAATCCATTCTACCAACCTATATCTTTTAAGTGGGGAGTTTAGACCATTTACATTCAATGTTAATATTGACATGTGAGGTACTGTACCAATCATCATGTTGACTGTCATCTGGTTGCTTTGTTTTTTCCTTTGTATTACTGTTTTATAAGAGCTGTGAGTTTTTACTTTCAGTTGTTTAATACTGGTGGGTATCAACTGTTCTGTTCAATGTATAGTGCACTTTTAAGGATTTCATATAAGGCAGGTCTAGTGGTGACAAATTCCCTTAGTGTTCACTTGTCTGGGAAAGACTATTTCTCCTTCATTTATGAAGCTGAGTTTTGCAGGATACAAAATTCTTGGCTGACAGTTATTGTGTTCAAAAATAAGTCTTTGAAAGACAGTTAATTTCAGGTGGCAGTACAATTCCATAGCCATGTCTAGGTATCTTAAGAAGCACACCGTAATTATGTACATAAGAAAAATGCACAGACCAAGATTAAAGAATGTATTGATTTATACTAAATATTTAGTAGACCTATGTGAAAAATATTAAATGACGTGCATGTCTGCATCATTTTTTTTACTCCCCACCCCATGCTACCCTTGGCTCTTTCCCCTTACTAGAAAATAGTTAATATTCCACACCCACAATGGTAAGGAGTCTCATTATGTCAGGGTGACCTGCTTTCTATAATTCCATGAATAGGAAAAGCAGACCTTTCTTCTAGTTGCATATGATATGCTCATTAATTGTCCCTAAGGCTACTGCCCAAAATATGCTCCTAGTCCAGTGGATAACAAAGGTGGTCCCTTTCCCAAATTGGACTGGCCCTGTGGCACTATGAATGCCATAGCAGGTAAGTTCTGCTTCCCATGATTATTGGTAAATATAAATGAAAATGAAACAAGTTGCAAGTCAAAATATTATGTAGTGTTACAATTATATGACAGTAATAATAAGTATTAGTATCGTGGCAATAATATTATGGAAACCCTATGATAATAATACTATTTCTTGAACATTTAATATGTGCCAGGCCATTGGTTAAATGCTTTTCAAGCAATATCTCATTGAATACTCACCATAACCTTCAGAATTAAGGCCTAGTTGAGTGATATTGCCTGTTTATATAGCCCATAGGTGTCAGAGCCAGGACTTTTACCTCATCTAGCTGACCCCAGAACCCATGTCCTTTAATCACATAGCAATGACAACAGGGAAATGTTAATTAAATATTGACACATGCTATGAAGGTCCTGAGACCTCAATATTAATAACCCAGCAGCCAATCTACAAAAATGTTCATGTGGATTCTGTTAACTGCAAACTTGTGCCCCTCCCTCTATCCAACTAAAGGAACGCCTGACCATAGACAGCAGGTGTGGGGTCACTGAATGGGTGAGACAGGGAATGTGGCATAATCCAACATGACCACCATGGCCAGGGAATGTTCCATGTTGGATCACCATTTCTCCTTTACAGACCAGCTGGCCATGCATGGTCAGTCCTCTCCAAGTCCCAGTCATGGAGGTAAGAAAATCAAAGCACAAACCTCGCCTGTGCAAGAGCAAATCAAAGTACATGGCTGGGAGTGTGGGAGAGTGGGTCAGTGGTACCATTGATATACAGGGTCCACACATATAGCCATCACATTCTTACTGGTATCTTGGAAATCAGCCTCTGATTTAATTTTGAATACAATTTTGTAAGTTTGGACATGATTGTTTTGTACATTTTAATCACTTCAGGTGGATCTATATCTTCATGGAAAGAAAATTCACAACCTTTGCCAAAAAAGATACTCCAGCACATAATAACCCTTGCTTTCTTTCTATCTGACATGAATCCTCATGCTGTAGTCTAAATTTCTGCCTAAATAATTGAAAATGTCATCAACTCGATTACTCAACAAAGCCTATCATAACACTGGTAACTGAACTTCAGCAAGTGGTTGTTTTTCCTTTTTACCCCCTATGTACTCTTCTTCTCCTCTGTTATCTTCAATGTAACTTGACTTTTTTACTTTTTATTAGTCAGGGTAAGATAACTGTTGTTAACAGCCAACCCCAAATCTCAGCAACCATCACAACGAAAGTTTATTTCTTGCTCTAATCACAGTTCAGTTCAGAAAAGCAGGTAGCTTTCTTCCGAAGGATGAGTCAGGGACCCAGGCTCCACACTCATAAACATGCCAACATTTTTAGCCATGTACTTCCAGAAGGGGAAAGAGAGTGGGGATTCCCGTGGAGGGGGCTTTCATGAATCCAGTGGGAACTAGTGTCTGTTACTTTCACTCGTACAGTTCTGATCAGCCCTCAGCCATTGTAAGGGAGCTAGGTAATGTGTGGCCATAAAGAGGGGGAGGAAATGGATATTGGTGAACATAAACAGTCTTTGTCACACATAAGTAGAATAAATGAGGATTTTCTTGGCTTAGGGTCCTAGTATTTTATAATTAAATAATTTAATTAAAATAATAATTTAAGAAGATGCTAGTTAAAATATTTTGCCATCTATAATATACTCTTTCATGGGCTCTAGTAAAAACTACTTAGATGAATACTTGCAAAAAAAAAAAATCACCTTGGCCCCTGACCACTCAATTATGATAGAGAAATGGCCAAACTGACACGAATTTTAGACACAAAAATGAAATATGGGATGAACTAAGCTACCTCAATTTCTCATTAGAAAAAAGGATTCCTCCCTTCCCCTCCCCTTGGCCTGTCTACAACCACACTGATGGCATAAAAAATGATGATTCATTCAACAATGTCTAAATGAAACTAATTGTCTAGATGAAAACCATAGAAACATAAGTAATGTCTGTGATTGACTATTCTAAGCAGGTGCTATTGCCTTAATAATAGTTTGTTATGACTTAATATAAGATCACAATTTATCTCTAATAAGCCATAATGCAAAATTTTGGAATATATTCTGTCCATTTGTATGCTCTAAAGAATGATAAGTTATTAATATTTACTCTAAAAATATGATTTATCAAGAGGATGAGAGGACAAGCCACAGGTTGGGAGAAATTATCTGCAAAAGACATATCTGATGAAGAACTGTTATCTAAAATAAACAAAGAACTCTTAAAACTTAACAATAAGGACATGAACAAGCCAATTGAAAAATGTGCAAAAGACTCAAATAGGCACCTCACCAAAGGAGTGATACAGATGGCAAATAAAAATATGGAAAGATGCTCCACATCATGTGTCATCAGGGAGATGCAAATTCAAACAATAATGAAATATCACTATATACCTATTAGAACAGCCAAAATCTAGAACACTGACAACACCAAATTCTGACAAGGATGTGGAGCGAAAGGAACCCTTAATTCATTTCTGGTGGGAATGCAAAATGATACAGCCACTGTGGAGGACAGTTTAGCAGTTTCATAGAAAAGTAAGCAATACTCTTACAGCAAATCACATTCCTTGATATTTACCCAAAGTGGCTGAAAATTTATGTCAACACAAAAGCCAGCCCACAGTTATTTACAGCAGCTTTATTCACAATTACCAAAACTTGGAAGCAACCAAGATGTCTTTCAGTACATGAATGGATAAATAATCTGTAGTACATCCAGACAATAGAATATTATTCAGTGATAAAGAGAAATGAGTTATCAAGACATGAAAAAGATATGGAGGGAGGAACCTTAAATACATATTACTAAGTGAAAAAAGCCAATCTGAAAAGACTACATACTGTATGATTCCAACTATATGACATTCTGGAAAAGGTGTAACTATAAAGACAGCAAAAAGGTCAGTGGTTGCCAGGAGTTGGGGAAGAGGGATGAATAGGCATAGTATAGAGGATTTTTAAGGCAGTTATACTATTCTATATGGTACTATAATGGTAGATACATGTCATACATTTGTCAAGACTCATAGGATATATACAACACGAAGAATGAATCCTAATGCAAACTATGAACTTTGGGTGATAATTGATTTGTTAAAATCCATGTAGGCTCACCTGTACCTGTACCACTCTGGTGCAGGATGCTGATAGTGGAGGAGGCTATGTATGTGGTGGGGAAGGGGCTATCTAGGACTCTGTATTGTCTGCTTAATTTTGCTGTGAACCTAAAACTGCTCTAAAAAATAAAGTCTATTTTTTAAAATTATGATTTATAATGAAATTTTAAAACATGACCAAAAAATTAGCGTATCAGCAGCAGCGTCAATAATGCAATAGCTTTTGTTTAGTTTAACTTTGCTTAGATGATTAGTAAATATTTTTGAAGCACTTACATTCAAACCACTAGGGATTTATAAATGTGTACAGGGATGGGCATTGTATTAGTAATGTTCTTTAATCCAGGGATCCATGGCAGGCCCCTCTGGATTTAAAGTCATTAATTTCTATTATTGTCGCAGAGCCTGACCATGAGCCCTTAATCTGATTATCTCTCCTGCTATTCTAACCAGAGCTATTCCACCACTGTTTTATAACATGTGCAAATTAATTTCTTACATAAAGCAATAAGAGCTAATATAAAAAGTTCTTTAAATTTGTTTTGCTATTAACTTTAATAAACTTTGAAGTACCTCAGTACTTGATTAAGAAAGCATGCTATTTCCTATAGTAATTTATTTTGCCTGAATTCAAATTATAGCATATTAATCCACAATCAATAATATCAGGACAGCAGAGGTACAATTAATGTCCCAATAACTCCTTAATTGAAGGGCTTCCCTCTTCAAAGGAGATTTTATTATTTGTATTTCATTATAAATATTTTCTAAAGGGGCTCCAAATTCAGAGCATCACTGTAACTAGTTTGTGATAAGTCATAATAAGCTAGCTATGCTGCATAAGTAACAATGCACTGAGTCCTTTACTAAGTGGTTAATACACACAATGAATTATGTTACCTTAAAAATGCTTAATACAATCAATTTACAAGAAAGTTTCTGCAATTTTCTAACTATAGCAAAGGCATTTTAGAAGTAAGCTTTAAGCGGTGAATAGAAAACAAGAAGATTAAAGGGAAGCAGAAAAAAAAAGAAAACAAGAAGAAAATCATGATATTGACATAAATAAGTAATGAATAGTTTGTTTCTTGGTGGGGAGAGAATGTAACCCTTTTTGAAGATGAACATAAAAACAGATTATGGATCACTTACAACTAGAAAATAGCATAGAGCAGTAATTCAATTTCTTTTCATGACTGTGGAAAGAATAATAACCCTGCAAACTTCCTAGTCTTCCCCATTACTGCCACAAAATAAATTAAGAAATAAAAATAAAACAATTTTACTAGATCTGAGGATGAATGGACTTTTAAGGAGATGCCAAGAAAAACTCAAGGGATTCACATTTATTAAGCAATTCCATGAACTAGACACTGTACTAAATACTTTGTATGCATTTTTCATTTAATTCTCATATATTAACTATTTGAATTAGATATTATTATCCCTGCTTTACATATAAAGAAACAGACCCAGAAAGATTAAGTAACTTGTTCAAGGTTGTATCAGACAAAGCTCAGATTTGAATCCCCTTTGGTTCAAGAATGCCTTCAAGAATGTTTCCTTTTCTTTTTCTTGTTTTTGTAGATGGGGGTCTTGCTATGTTGCCCAGGCTGGTCTTGAACTCCTGACCTCAAGCGATCCTCCCACCTCAGCCTCCCAAAGCACTGGGATTACAGGCATGAGCCACTGCACCCAGCCAAGAATGTTGTCTTTTTTTAGGAACACTGAAAAGTCTTCTGACTCTGGTAAGGCGAGCTCACCTATTTATTTTCTATCCCTCTCAAGGCCCTATTTAAAAAATAGTGAAAGATTAGTAGGATGTCTAAATTTTGCAACAATGGGAAGAATGTTAAGGGGCCAAAGCAGAGTACGCTGCCTCATGACTCAATAATTAACTACCCGCTTTCCATCTTCCAGAAAAGCACTGAAATCTCTTATCTGCTTTCAAGTAGAAAAAGTTTTAATAGAGGAAATTATGTGCTAATATAATGGTGTTATGCTGGAGAAAAAGAAGTTAAGAGACCACCACTGTATTTTGTAATCTACGGTACTGCTATTTTGGCTGAATCCAGAGGTGAGAAAACTACTTCTGTCATGGCTACCACCACCAATGACATCATAGTTTCCCCACACTAATGAAACTGGTGATAAATTATGGCATGTGGGATCCAGCTACTTTCAGTGTTAAGTCTGTCTCAGCTGTTTTGACTTCTCTCTCCCTCCAAAAAACCCATTCACTCGAGTGCATTTCATTGGTAGAATATAAACCAGATCCAAGACTCTAGCCTCAAGGAAGTTTGGAAATATGGTTTTTGGCACTAGCCCTTGCAAGAGATGATATGGGAGAGGGTATAAGAAAGGGGTGGGAATGCACACAAAATGCAATAAGCAATATCAGGCACAATCTGCTGTGTAGCTACCCAGCATCCACAATTTTCTGCATGTTTAACTACCAAAAACAAAATCAGAGTAAAACCAACACATTCCAAACTTGCATAACACAGCAAGATAAAAACATGCTCACCCTCTCCTAGAAGAGAAAATCCAAAGTCTATTCACTGCATCCATCTAGTGATATTGTTCATTTCTCTTCTACTGCAGTTATAATCCCACCTTGATATCTTTTAGATTAAAGACTAAATTATAAATTTTACCACCATTAATATTCTTTGTATCAAATAGGAAGAGAAAGAGAGAGGGGACATTTTTTGGTTAATATGTACAAATATTAACATAAAGCAGGGGAAAATATGCAAAACTATCTCAGATCTTGTTCCTGCAACTGATCACAAAACCATAAATATTATGGTTAACCGAATTTTTCCACTGCTCATTCTAATTGTATTTTGCCTTAGTCATTAGTTAAACTGGAGAGGATTCATCACATGGTAGAGAAACCCAAAACTTCATTCCTGAAAGGTTTGAACCCTTGGTAGTCCTGTCTCTTTGGGATTGCTAAAGTCATCCATGAAATTTTATCACTGGCTATGCAAATACTTGGAGGCACCAAAAAGGATCTGAATTCTGGACATAGACCTTTCTTCCTTACCCTAGCAATCACCTCAGCTGGTACAGTTACTCCCTTCTTTGCCTGCTCAGTGGCAAAAGAATCCCTAAATTCTACATGGCCATTTTTACTTCAAGAGCAGTGAAACCATTATTGTATCCGCCAGTGGAAACTTCCCTTCTTTGGGTATTAAGATCTCTAAATCAGCAAAGCACAAAGTTGCAAAGATAAAGCAAAAATATGTTGTAATATATGTATAACAGCATAAGAATTCACTTTCAAATCTATCCGTGGTTCCCAGACTCAAATATTCTGGCCTGGGGAGAAATAGGACCATATATTTGTAACTGGTTTCAGAGCATATACTGCATCTTGTAGGAAAGAAAGTATCACAGCCTCTCAAACCGTTGTCTCCAAGCTGAGGTCACAACAGTCTTCAATAAGACGTTTCACTAGTGTAAAGGCCACATGTTTCAGGGAGATAGACTATATGGGATGTTGCAGATAATAATTAGAAACTGACAAACACATTTCCTATCTTCCTGAAAACAAACTTAGATTACGTTTATCAGCATCCCTTGCTCTTAAGTGGAATAATTTGAATGAGTTCCTGTCAGTAGAGTGTGGGCTAAATTTGATGACCATTACCTCCAAACTTGGGTCATTAACAGCCCACTCCTCCAAGAAATCCTCTGAGAAATCTTTCTGTAACCCTGTCTCTGCAGCTGAATGCAGAAGACCAACTGCAGGAAGGAGCCTTGGGAGCCTTCCACCCTGCCCTACTGACTTCTACTGCACTGTGAAAATGGAAATAGAATTTTAAAAATTATCTATTTATTATATCATATTTATTATATTAAGCCCTTTCATTTGGGTTTGTTTGATACAGTAGTTATTCTATCTTGATTAATACATGGAAAGATAACTAAATCCCCTGGGTGTGAGACCATTGCCTTACTTTTTTATTGTAAAATTAGTTTTTGGATATGAAGCAATGTTCTGTGGCATACCATGGCATTGAATAATGCATTCACTAAGTTTACAAATGGATCATGTTGCCAGCAAATCCATTGCAGAATAAGTGTTATTGTAGTAAGAACAAATTGATGCCCTCTCCATAATGGGAGCCACAAAGTGGCTGCCTATTCCAAGTATGGTTCCATGTCACAAGGTCGGAGCTGGACTCTGCTGTGGGCAGGTTGGGCACTCAGAAGCAGTGCTAGCTATATCAGTCTTGCTGAGAAGTCTATAGTGTTTGAGCCCACCAACAACCTCTCTCCATTTACGTATTATTTTCCCGTAGCTGCTGTAACAAATTACCACAAAATTGAAACAACAGAAATTTATTCTCTAACAGTTCTGGAGGCCAGAAGTCCAACACAAAGTTGTTGGCAGGGCTGTACTCCCTCTGGAGGCTCTAGGGGAGGAGCCATTCCTTGCCTCTTCCAGCTTCTGGTGGCTGCTAGCATTCCCGAGTTGTGTCACTCCAATCTCTGCCTCTGTCTTCACATCATCCTCTCCTCTCTGCAGGTGTAGCATCCCCCTCTTATAAGAATACTTGTAATGGCATTCAGGGTCCACCCAGATAATCCAAACTTATCTCAAGAGCTTCAACTTAATCACATCTACAAATATCCCCCTTTTCAAATAGGGTGTGTACAGGTTCCAGGGATTAGGCCCTGATATTTTGGGGGCCACCATTCAGCCCACTGCACTGTACCTCACCTGTTTTGTTTATAAACCTATTGAGCAAACATGGGGTAGCTAGGAAAACAGGCTGACTAATATCCATAAAACAGATCATTCTGTCCCTCTGTTTAAGAGCCTCTTCTTCAGTGGGTGCCCTTTGTGAGCATTTCCACAGAACACAGGAACTTTCACACTCAGAACTCCTTGTCACCAATCCTCCATTTTATTCCTTTCAAATCCTTGAACATCTGGCCAAACCATTATCAACTACCCAAAAACCAGTGTAAGTTCATAACTCTGGTCATTTTTCCTTCTAGGAAAAGTGAGCAATCAGATGTGCTGCCTACAAGTCCTCTCATAGGGAGAATTTTCCTTCCACACACCTTTCAGGGCCACTGCTGAATAAAGCTGTAATGCCGCCACAGTCTATCTCCAGCTAGTGTTTTCATATTACGTGGAATAATCTGTAAATCGGGCTCAATTTTTTTTTCAGTTTCTCAATAAGGGTCCCATCATAAATTAGAATTTGTCCCAGATGGTTTGAATGAAGAACCTTTAATAAAGAGATTGCATGTAGAGGTGTAGGCAGGGATAAAGGAACAAACAAGGGATAGTGAGATGCCAGGAAACTAGTAAGCATGTGATGCTGTTATCATCCCTAAAGTAAAGGAACAAGGAAAGAAAAGTGTTTCTGGAGCACAGTGAGAATTAGAGCTGAGGAGAAGGGACTTCCCAGCAGGGGCTGTGCTTGTGGAGGAAAGTAGCTAGGGTCAGAGATGCAACACTGAAGTAGAGAGAGGGCATGGAAATGTCCCGCCTTCCCTGGAATCGTGTGATCTCCCACTGTTACCTCCTATTGATTGACCCAATTGGAAGCCAGCTGGCAAGGGAAGCAAGATGATGTAGTCCATTTGCTTCAGTATTTCAGGGCACAAAACAGAGCAGAAGGGATCAGAGGTGTGCAAACATAGTCAGCTCACATTTCATAGGCACTTTCATGAGGTCAAACATGCGGGGCGAAGGAGAAGCGGTGGTGCAGCCAGAGCAGGTACAATGGCCATCTGAGGTGCTGCTCGTGCCACTTACCTGTGCCTTCATGACTTTCCACTTGATGATGGAGTGCTACCAGGCACATCCTAAGTTTATGACATAACACCCAGTCCATGACAGGCAGCTGTTTATATTCTGTGGTCACATATACAACTGTGTACCATGGCCCAGAAGCAATCTAGGATCTGTTTCTTAATAGTTATTTGGAGACTGGGTCATGGCTTCACTCTAAAACTCGAAAGGATTGCACTGTAATTCTAAATCAAGCCTTGCCAGAGGCCCCCTACAGGATTGCTTTCTGCCAAACACTCCAAGCACCATTTAATCTGTTGGATTTTAAGTTTCAAATAGCTGAGTAGCTTGCACTGTGGCTCATAGTTACAAATCCTTTTCTTACACTGGACCCCATTCAAAACTGAAAGTCTTATGGGTTACTTGATAAATGGGTCAAAGCAGCACCCTCAAATGTGTATATGTTGTTTCAAAAGTCCAGCGATCTTCAGGGATCTCTGGCAAGAAAACAAAAAACAAAAAAGTCCAGCGAGATGGTAACAATCATTGAGTCTCTATAATAGTGGGGCACAAGGTGTAGCAATATTCTTTCACTGAGGAGGAAATATCTCAATCTGGTATAGACTACTGGACTGCCATAAACTTTATTGATGCCATGGCTCTTGAATTTACATTATTTTGTCCTCCCACCCCCTGGCACTCATGTTTCTTACCAAGGAATCTATGGTACTTACTATCTCCTCCTCCCCATAGCCAATCAACACAATGCTATCCACGTAGTGGATTAGAGTGATGTTCTATAGCATGACTTCTGTGAACTAGACTATTACAGAAAACTGGATAGTTGACACTGTCCTGAGGTAAGACAGCAAAGACATACAGCTTACCCTACAAGGTGAAATAAATGACTTCTGTTTGTAATCTCTTTATAGGAAAGCAGAAAAAAAATTTAACAGATTGATAGCTGACTATCAAGTGCCAAAATTTTGTGGATTTGCTTCATTTAATTGACTACATCTGGAATAGCCATTGAATTTGGAGTAACATGATTGATTACAATACACTTCATTCTCCAAGACTCTCCAATTTCTGCTCGGATCAAATAGGAGAGTTAAATGGGGGTATGACAAAAATCATCACCCCTGAATCTTTCAAGGCCTTGGATGGTGGCATGAACTTCTGACGTTCACCTAGAAATAGGGCATTACTTTTGTTCTACTGTTTCAATAGGGAGGGGACATTTTAGGAGCTTCGACTTGGTCCTTCATACCATAATGGCCTTCATTCCATGAGACAGGGACCAAATGTGGGGGATTCAGTCAGAGATTCAGTATGTTTAATCCCAACTATACATGCAGGAATTGGGAAGGGTATCTTTGAGGGCCCACTGGGCCACTGCGAGATGGACTAAGTCAAAATACCCACAGGCCAAGTCATTCTAGTAACAACTCTGGCTCTGTTGCTCATGACTGTAATTATGCTCGCTTTGTTTATGGCATTTAAGTACTGCCATTTAGCCTCTGCCAATCTGTGAAACTGTCATTCCCACTGAAGTTAGGGAACCCATTTTGGAGACAGCTTCCTCCCTCCCTCATCATCCCCACCCTATAGAAAGTAGCCATTACAGAATTTTTCAAGGATGCTGGTGGTCTTTACCAATGTATTTCTCAAAAATAGTGAGGGGGTAGTCAAGTGGGTCACACATGATATCTTCTCTAACATTCCTAACTCCATAAGCCTTTGGATTCCTTCCTCTACATTTTCCCAGCGAATTTCTAACATATATCTCATTTTAATATATATTTATAACTGAGTCCTTGTTTCAGTTAAACAACTTACAAGCCATGAAAGCTGTTCTTCACTGTTGAGCTATGGCCCCAAAATAAGAATTTTTGGTAAGTGCACCTATATCAATAATTCCAATCCATTCTACAGGTATGTTTCTTCCTGCTTTGTTTAGCACTCCGAGAATCTATTCCTACACGTTGCTGCAGATGAAAATTAGCCAAATCCCATCATTCTAAACTGTCTCTTCCCACAATAGATTTTGTACTTGTCCCCCTGGGGCATGCTGTGATCTAATTCTCTTTACAGATCTGATGGCACTGAAAGAGTAGAAGGCACACACGAGGAGGATCAGCATCCCCCTGGATGGTAACTACCTTGGTTGAGGTCGTTATAGGATCTCAAGCAACAAAGGACTAATGTCATCTGACAAGGGAGGAGAGACTGCTTTTGTGGACAGGGATACTCAAAAGTAATTGAGAGATTCAGGTTCTCAGAGTCATCCAAATCTACCCACATATCTCCATTCCAATTCTTTAGGTCCCATCCTTCCACAATGAATGCCACAACTTTCACATAGGAAACTACTGAGGCTGTAAACTTAAGTTGTAATTCTGCAGCCCACAGGAGCAAGCTTTGGATCTTGTTTTAGGTCATTTCTTGTCTGCAGCTATGAGATACAAAAGGGTCTCAGGGTAGTCATAGAAGCTGTCTATAACTTTATCCTTACTCTGAGCCAAGAATTTAAAACATGAGCTAATTTTCTTTCCACAAGTTCTTCAGTGTGATCAGAAGCAGCCTTACCACTCAGGTTTTTATATTCCTCATTTGCATCACAATAGTGCAATGCAGCAGCCACTTGGTCTGCCAAAGGCTTGTCTTCAATAACCATTCCATTCTAGGTGGCCATAGGTGATAATTTAGCTATTTGCTACATGGAAAGCAGTATCCCATTTTTCACTGGTCATGAAGTTATCACTGCCTATAAACTCAACTAAGTCAGATAACCAATCCCATATCATTTTTAAAAGTTGATTTCCTGATCAAATTTTGGTGCTGAATGCTGAGAAAGGTAAGGTTCACTGCATGAAGTAGATACTACTCAAAGTATTTCAAGCAGTAAAATCTTCAACTGAAAGGATTAGATGCTTATAAAATTATTGGTAACTTACGAGGAAGGAAAGTCAGGAGGCTACCCTTCCTCTTTGACTTCAAATTCATACAAACACATCTGGCACAACTGCTCTCACCATTGCCACTGTATGTACTCACAAAATTGGTGCCAAGATAGTGGAACATGTAGTCCAACTGTTGCCAATACTTTTGTCTGTAGGAGCCCATTTATATAATCGCCCTACTACAGAAAGGTGGCAACCACCTCCTTCTACCTTCCCAAAATTTCACATATTGAGTGCCCTCACATCAACAAAACCTAAATTTGTGAAGGAATTACAAGATCACATGAGAATCTGAGAAATGTAACTTTTAATTCTCCAGACTCTGTAATCCCAAAGGAGGGGAAAAGAGAACATTTAAAAGGGATGGGAAGAGATTCATAGTGCAATAAATATCTAGCACACTAACCTGAAGATGGTGCTGGATTTCTTAAGTAGTTGATATTTAGGGTGTACTCTAGGATGTAAACTCCAAATCTCAGTAATAAGTAAATAATAATAATAATAAGAAGAAATCAGAAATTTGTTCCCTAAATTCATCTGGCCTCAAAAGTTCCCCCATTCTTTTATTTCTGAAGGAAAGATTAGATACCACTTTCACAAGGGCTAACAGTAATAATTCAAGCATAATGAAAACACTTAAACATTATCAAATAAATATAGCTTTGAAGAGCAGTTATTTTTCTTTTGTGATCATATAACATCTTTATTAAATTTTCAGAGATCTGAAATCAGAATATATTTGAAATACAACTGTATTAAGTACAGCTGATAAACCCTAACCACCTAATATGCTCATAAAAATGTAAATGTAATTGACCCCCAGATTTATTAATTAGAACACAAGCCACACTCAAAGGTGAGGTGAGACTGTGGCTAACATAATATGCTACCTATCATGCAAGATTCATAATCTACCCACCCTCTCATTACCAAATAGCTAGGTAATCATTATTCTTGAAAGACTGGTTCTTAGGATAGCTTCCTCACAGGGAGGAGAAACTCAGTTTAAATGTAATGCATCATGGATGACAAAGAAGAGATTACAACTGGGTGCTTTCCTTTTTCCCCATGGCAAATTCAAAGAAAAAAAATTTTAACTGAGAAAGAAACAATCTTACTGGCTTCTCTAAAATTGCAGAAAAGGGAATCAGGTATACCTAGAGACTGACAGAGTACATGGAATTTGTATATGGATTGATGAAATACTTATTCTTTATAATTCACAATCTTGTATTTAAATTGGGAAATACACAATTATTTCAAGACCCTATGTTTTTAGAAATGGCTGTATTATTTAAACCTTTCAAGATTTTTTTACTTAGGATGCCTTTTAATTTGGACATATTGTGTGTGTAGATGTTCAAATACAATGTGACCTTCTGATAGCTGCTTTATATTATTATAGTTAGATAGAGAGATATCAAGTGATGTGTTTCAGCATGCACTTATTCTCAAAGGAGATAATACCTCAAGAATACATTCTCTGGGAAAACCTCATTTGTAAGAATGGAAAAAAAATCAATACATCCAAGTTGAGTTTCTATTTAAGACCAGATGGGTCTCCAAGGAACACAGTATGAAGAGGAATTGTTCATGTGTGGCTGTGTAAACACACCTTTATGTGGTAAAATGAAAAAGACAAAAAAAAAAGCACAAAAAACACAAACCCTAAATTGTATTTTTAAACAGGTAGAAAAAAGTTTAACTTTCTCAAAGGAGATAGCAAAACTTTGATCCATAAATCTGAAAGAACGCCAAGGGGTGACTCAGATCATCCCTTGCCCACCTAAAAGTCCTGTTACTTAATCATCTAAAGACAGCTATGGACCACCTTCTTCGTAAGTCACAAGGCTCGTTCAGTGATACATTCTAAAATCCTCATGTGATAATGGTTCTATATATCAATTATTTTAAAATTTAGGTCTTTGAATTTCCTTCAGGATTCATAGCCTCCTATTAAAAACAATTTTTTTTAAAAGCTGTGCCTTTCAATTCACAGCTGTGCCTTCCCCCTATAATTTATTATTAGGAAAACCAACTTGTAACACTTACCTGATTTGTAGTGTTTTGAAACAAGGAACGTTTCTACTCCTCTTCCTTTTCACAACTATTCTTGTCATTCAGAAGCTATCTGCCTAGAATATCAAAGACTAAGCATGAATTCTAAAATGCCCTCCTATTAAGGACTTGCTTTCCAAGGTCACCCGCCAAAATCACTTGCATGCTGAGCAGCAGGTGACCGATTTCCTTCAGCAGGTTCGATGGCTACTACTCAGATGCTGTGTTCCTGTGTGTTGTGCCCAGCATCACAGTGCCTCTCAACTCTGCTGCCCTATTTACCACCCAGCAGGATGCCTAAATCTAAGCCAGGTCTGTGCTGAGCACACCAGTTTACATCCTGAATAACTGTAGTCTTTTTCTCAATAAGGGCAGCGTTATGAATACAGCTGGATGAGATTAAGGATGTAACGAGGAAAGGGTTGAGAGTGTGAACAGTTCAGTGTAGTGGTATATTCTAACGAGGGTGAGATTCAAAAGTTCTGCCCCAATAGACAATATATAGTGCCTGAATTGTTGTATTATCAAATAGATAATACAGCAAAAATCACTTCTGCCTGCAGGTTCTCTTTCTCACTTATAGGATAACTGAGCTGCATATATGAAACAAACTTGTGAATTAAAATATTCCTAATAAGCTAAATACACTGCTAGATTCCATGTTCTAAGATACAAACATGATAATCCGTATTAAAATATTTTCAAATACCTCGAAAATGTATAGAACGAAAGAAAAAAGAGAATGAATTAACAATATTAAAACTGAAACTAGTCATCGGTCAGTGTCTGTCAGCAAAACAGAGTCAAGAGTAACAGATTCATTAATTATATTGGAATTCTCTTGTCTCAGGTATTTCTAGTTATTGAAAATACTTAATAATTTCCCCATTTTCTATGTAAGACTTGACTTTATTTAGTAACAAAGTTTTACTGAAAAGGAGACACAATCCTTATTTACCAATTTTTAGATACAAGGTATGCAAATTATCCATGATGATAAAGAAATTATGAAAGCTACTAGAAAAACCTCTATCACATCTTAAAATCATCTTTGATAAAGAAACTTATAGTAAGGACTAAATGATTTAAATATAAGAATACAAGAGCTTCCACATTTATGTAAGAATAATTTAGAAGAAAACAGAATGTTTTATGTCTGCGTGTAAAAGCTCTTCTAAAAGCAACTAATTTTTAAAGTAAAAATACGCTACTGTAAAAAAAACTTTTTACCAGAAATTATAAACACCCAAGTTCTAGTTTGATTTCTTTTCTACAAAAGAAATTTGCAGCAGAAAAGAATTTAGAGTATTAACAACTAATCAAACAAATAAACATCTAGCAGATAATTTACATTATGATAAACTGATTAACAAAAAAATAATAATTTTTCCCACAGCAGTAGTATATTTATTGTGCTGAAATCAGGTAGCAGGGAATGAATAGCTCTTGGGAACCAGTACAGAATGTTCACAAAGATTTACAAATCTCTAGTCATTACACACTGAGCAGCAAAAACAAAGGTGTTGAATCCTCTTAGACCAAACTACTGTACGTGTTGCAAATTTTCTGTAATTCTCATGACTGCATGCCTTCGGGGAAAAAGTATATAATTTTAATGCACAATAAATATTTTATAGTTTACAAAATATTCTGAAATAGTTTTCCTGTACAAACAGCATACATCCTACACATGCAGTTTTGACATGTTGTTGAGATACTTAGTAATATTCATGCTTTTTTTGTCACATTTTCTCTTTCTATAACAATTCCTGTGCAACATCCCCTAACAAATTAACCTATGTAATAAAACATGGTACAAGTTCTCTTTCCTACTTTCTTTCCAGTTGTTCATTTATGTTACATGAAATACTTCATTTGTAAATAGCAAATTTAATTTTGTAGTTCTGACTACTCTCCCTCTTACACGTTTTTGCTTTAACAATTAACACCTTGTAACATCAAGCACTGAATTTAACAATCTTTAGCACCAAGGAGTCAAGAATATTGCACCAAAATTGGTTTACATTTTCTATCTAGTTAATAAATAAGATCTTACAACTTAGTCACAAGGAAAATATCACTCCAAAATTAAACACATTGAAAGAGAAGGATACTTTCACAGAAATGTTTGGTGTATGCCATTTGTTAAAAAAAGCAAAAAAAAAAAAATACTAGTGGATTTGAAAGTTAATATTAAAATTTACATTAGAGGACTCCTTGATTTTTTCATTAAAATTTATTTAATTTTAATTGTTCTTTCCAACAGAAGAGGTAGGTATTTTTCCACATATGAAAAATCAGTAACAGCCACAAATCAAAACAAGGAAAGCCTGATAAAAATCAACATACTCTCTTCTAACAGCACATAAATGTAACTATCTTATGATGTTACTAATAAAGACATGAGTTTTTTCATGTTTTAATCAGACAATAATCTTAATTTTCATAATAAATTTCTGCTAGCAATAAGAGTATTCAAAGGCTGCCTTTTCATCACAAAAATTGTTTTCCCACAGTGATTTGTGCCTCAAGTCATGGTGGCCTTTGAGTTACCAGACAGGATTTTACTGTAATCCTTTCTTATTTTCACCAACACCATCATCATCAAGCCTCTAAGATTCTACAGAGATCAGCAGATTTTTAAAATTTAATTAAAACCAAAATGGTATATTTTGACTAGAGGTGGAGAGATTTGACCATTCTGGTCAGCAAATGAATTCAAATGCACAAATTTAAATGTATCCACATTTCCAGGTTGGAACAAGAAAATACAAGGTAACTAACTGATTTCCATCAGTAGTAATTAGTAATTTATCAAAAAAATTCATAAAGACTATGTTTCTGTGATCATCTAAAATTCAGACTGAAGAATGGGTGAATATAAGATACATAAAAAATCTCATCCTTTAGACAAGTGGATGTGAGCAGGGGGAAAGTCTCCAAAGTCACATAATGATTGCTTTGGTCTGAACGATATCAAGGCTAATTCAAAAAATGTTTGAAATAAAAAGTTCATAAATAAACATCTGGGTAGTGTATTTAACACTTTACTCAGTCTAAAGGATAGTAGTACATAGAGCACATTTGCCTTTTCTCCCCACCCCCAAGCCCTCCTTTGCTTCTGTTTTCCCTGAAATTTTATACGACATGGGAGTTTTCTCACCGTCAACAACAGTTAATGCCCAGTTCAATTTACTCTCCTTTTGCTTTTCCATTTTTATGCTTTTTTCCATTTTCTATCACTAGCTGTTTTTCTGATTTGTTCACACCATTTGCAGAAATACCATTCACAGCTGTTTTTCCAGTTTTTGGTTTCTTAGGCTCTTTGTATGTCCGAACGTAGAAGTTAAGAAAGAGAAATATGAAGCTGATTGCATAGGCAATTAGAGCCCAGTGCATCCATTTGGGGAAGGGGCAATCAGTATAAAGAGACAACGCTGTGTGCCCAATGGTGACATGGAACTGAATCTGAAAAACAAAAACAACAGCACGTGATACAGTTAATCTGAATAGTAAACAACTTTTAACAACAACATCAGAATCTTCTACATAGCTATCACAGGCCCAAATTTTGCTAACTGTTCAAAGTTTAATAGTACTCTGGCTCCCACAGCTGGCCTCTTCTCATTCAGGTCACAGTGCAATGCCGTCTCCTCAGAAAGGGCTTCCTAATGACGTCAACTGACCCTCTCAATCCCATTAACCAAAGGGTTTTTGGTTAATGTTTGCTTTTAAGAAGAATTATAACTATCTGAAATTGTCTTTCATATTTGTTGACTTCTTTTTGTTTGGTTGGGTTTTTTTTTTTGTTTTTGTTTGTTTCTTTTGAGAAATAGTCTTGCTCTGTCACCCTGGGTACAGTGCAGTGGTACCATCGTAGCTCACGGCAACCTCAAACTCCTGGGCTCAAGTGATCCTCTTGCCTCAGCCTCCTGAGCAGCTGAGACTACAGGTGGTTGCCACGACACTGGCTAATTTTTCCATTTTTTTAGTAGAGACGGGTTCTCACTCTTGCTCAGGCTGGTCTTGAACTCCCGAGCTCAAGCGATCCTCCGGCCTCAGCCTCCCAGAGTGCTAGGATTACAGGCATGAGCCACCACGCCCATTCTCTGTTAAAGTCTTCATTGTCTATCTTTCCACTAGAATGTAACTCCAAAAGGCAGGGCTCTGTCTTGCTCACTGATGATTCCTGAGTCCTTGGCACAGTGTCAGGACTCAATGAATATTTGCTGAATAATGTTATCTGCTGAGAGGGAATCAATAGCCTAGAAGAGTAAAGCAATAGCATTGTAGGCTCTTCAATGTTGTTTTCCTCTCACATTTTAGACTGATTTCTTTCTACCAAATTGTTAGTAAGCAGGTCTATATACTTTTTTAAATGAACTTATCGGCCAGGCACAGTGGCTCAAGCTTGTAATCCTAGCACTTTGGGAGGCCGAGGCAGGAGGATCGCTTGAGGTCAGAAGTTCAAGACCAGCCTGAGCAAGACCAAGACCCCATCTCTACAAAAAATGGAAAAATTAGCTGGGCACGGTGGTGCGGGCCTGTAGTCCCAACTACTTGGGAGGCTGAGGCAGGAGGATCGCTTCAGCCCAGGAGTTTGAGGTTGCAGTGAGCTATGATGACACCACTGCACTCTAGCTGGGGTGACAAAGTGAGACCCTATCTCAAAAAATAAATACATAAATAAATAAAGAACTTATCAAAATGGCTCATTATTTGTTTCTTATAGATAGTAGACAGGTAAATTTGCACTTGAATGAACATAATCCTTTAAAAACTAATATTTTGATAAAATTTAGTAGATATTTGAGAATAAGCAAAAGAAGAATCACTTTCAACTTTAAGTTTTTAAAAAGAGAAAAGCCAAAAGCTTAAAATGAAATAATCTTAAATTCTGATGTATCAATAAATGAATGGTTTGAGACATAAGCATTGTGAATTCCATGGTATTAACAAGGGTTAATTTTTTCCACAATTAATTTACATGACTAACTGTTTTGAGAACTTCTGGCTTGGAAATACAAACTCAACATCCTGTTTGGAATGGACAATTGTGGTTTCTCTTTTAAGGATAGCATTATCCTTAATATATTAAATTATTAAAATAATTGATATTATTTTAAATATTATTAAAATAATTTACTCTATATAAGACAGAAATTTATACCATATTAAGCAACTTACATAATTTTCCATGGCAAAATATCCAAATTTTAAGAACTTTTGGTTTCACAGTGGTTTTTAGAACCTGCATCACCAAAAAGGGTGTGTATAAGGGTGTGATTGAGTGTAGCATCTCTCAAGGAGAGCCAGGGGTGGGCTTCAACTAAATATAGATAACTAATTCACATGATTTTGAACACCTCTTCATTTTCTTGGGACTATTTACTACTTACTGACAGAAATGAATTATACAAAACTGTATAAACAGCCTTTACACAAAAACTGGAGGAAGCTTCCTGTAGCATTTTGGTTACAAATGAATCCTTCACACCCAGCATTCCCCAAAAGTTGTGTTTCCTGTTTGGTTAGCTAGCTGTTTGGCAACTTAAAGCAGAGATGGATAATATTTCCAAACGTGATTCTACTGATAAAACTATGCACACGCTATGATTAAAGCAAATTATAATAAATTCTAAAGCTGGAAGAATAGCTACCAGGTTGGTTTTGGATTTTCAGTTTGATTACAGGCTAGTGCCTAGCTCTGAATGCTGCACTGATACGTGTACCCAAATGCTACAGGAAGTCTTACTAGGGGTATGTGTTGAAAACTGTCTGGTATGAAGCCTAGCATTTGAAAATGCCTGGCTCTGCTAAGGACAGTGTTTTAGAAAATTATGAGGAGTTCTCTGGTTCTTATTCCCTTCCTTTACCACACCCCTTCCTTGGCTCCAAGCCTTCTCTTCAACTTTATATTCTAAATATATGGGATATGCAAACAAAGACTGAAAAATGGAATAAAAGACAGAAAATTTAAGCAAGGACAGAATGAAGACAGGTAATAAAATTTTAAGCTAAAAACATCATCCAAGGGGAAAAAATAATATTTTTCTAGTCATACACGAATCTATGTATTTTGTGTGGTGTTTAGACCTTTAATCATCCTTCCCACAAATACTTTTAAAGAATGTTTCCCTTAGAGGGATAAATGGTATGTCTAGTTGTTTAAGGACTTTATAAAAGCAAGTGGCTGTGACAAATAGTCTATGAATAGGCACATTAGAGCTAAGCGGCTTCAACTGCTGTAACTAGACAATAAAGAAAATTCATTTTGTAATAGAAAATTGTCTAGAACAACTTAGTACTTTACAATTAATAAAATTCAAACATTTCCGGTATTTTACCAGAAGAAACTAGAAGCATTTAACTCACCAGCTGCAACATGGTCAGGTATCGTTTCCACCAAAGATACTTTTGAATCCATGGGCCAAATGCAGTTAACCCATAGTAGGAGTACATAATCACATGGATAAAGGAATTCATCTGGGCTCCAAAAAATGCTTTAGAAAAACAAGAGGTAATTATAAGATATTGAAAATTTTATTTGGCAATAAAACCATTGAGATATAAAATAACAAATGCATCCACATTGTTTTCTAACATTTAATCTTGAGTATAGATTAGGAATAAAAATTATAAAGTGGTACTGATGAAAAGCCTTCCCTTTAGATTTAAATAGGTATTTTTAAAGTTTAGATTTGAGTTTTTACCATGTAAATAAAAATGTGTGCTGTTCAAATGCAAAGGACTTTCAGAGTGGTACTCCAGTGAGTTTAAGTAGGTTCTAATATAGAACTATTGCCTATATTACTTTCAATTCTATTATTCTTGGGGAAAAAAGGTTATAATGCATTTAAGTGTTTCAGTAGATTTTTAAATGTTCCATTATTGCTTTTAGATGTGCCAATATACATATCTACAACAAAATAATACTTATTTCTTAGGTTTCTAAATAGTTTTAAATATGATAGCACTAAACACATTGAATAATCCATTAAGTATATAAAAATCTACAGAGATATTCCAGTCAGTCTAAATCAATGGCACTCTTTCTCTTCAGAATATTAATTAAATCAAAGAACAGATGTAATAATAATGAATTTTGTCATAAAATGATTTAAGAGGTCAGTTCAGATTTACTAATTTTCTTTTAAAATTACAGAGGTTGACTTTAACTGTATTGCTTTAAATTGGGCCCCCAATAATATTTTTTGTAAGTGTGAATTCCTAAGTTGACAATGACCATAATATAATGGAAAGCAGCAAAGTGAACTATACTATCATGACTTGTACCCTGGTTCCTCATCAGAGAAATGTCTGTTTCTAGCTCAATGATATTAATCATCCTTAATCTACAGGGATCTTAAAAGACTGGAGATAGATCTTGGCCATACTATAATTCAGATCCTCTTTAACATTAACAAGGCTATATAATATTTCCTTTGAATAAGAACCAGCAAGGTCATTTAAGGTCTATGCAGGTTGAGTACCCCTTTTCCTAAATCTTTGGGACCAGAAGTGTTTCAGATTTTAGATTTTTTCAGATTTTGGAATATTGTCATATACCTAATGAGATACCCTGTGGACAGGATTCAAGTCTAAAACCCAAATTCATCTATGTCTCATACACACCTGTTACACATAGCCTGAAGGTAATTTTACACAATTTTTAAATAACTTTGTGCATGAAACAAAAGTTTATGTACACTGTACCATCAGAAAGCAAAGGTGTCACTATCTCAGCCACCCATGTGGACAATCTATACTTGGTTGGCATTACCACCATGCTGTGTGCAGAAAAGATACACTGCAGCTGAAGGAGGCTAGGAGGGTCTCTTTTCCCTTGGGGATGCTAAGTAAATTTGTGTGATATGAGCCTGCGTTTTAACTGTGACCCATCATGTGAGGTCAGGTGTGGAATTTTCCACTTGTGGTGTCATGTCTGTGCTCAAAAAGTTTCATATTTTGCAGCATTTCAGCTTTCAGATTTTCAATTAGGGATGCTCAACCTGTCTTAGAGCAGGAGTGAACTCCGGGCTTGGACTGAAGATGGAATCTTTAGATTGGGGGGTTGTGTCATCATATCCTTCAACTGTTCTCCATAAAAATATTATTTTCTACATGTAGGCTTGGTTTATGCTCATCTCTGAGATAAATCTTTAGGTATTAAGTAGTCACAGATACAAAGCTAAAGTTTTACTTTCTTCAAATTTTTTAAAAAATGAAATGAATATGGAAATGATTAACCATGTAAGCAAGTTAAATGACAGAACAAGTCTAATTTCCAGGTTTTCATTACTTTCCACCCAACACATTTATGTAATTTAACACATGCAGATACATTCCTGAAAATGCTCACCTTGTCCCCCTGCAACCCACTTAATTCCAATCCACCACAATGTAAACATTGTACAGTGATGATATACATGAAGGAAAGAAACTTGGTTGTTTTTCTTCCTCAGGATAAAAAACACCGTGTCCAAATACTCAACTCCTTTAGATACAAAGTACCACCACAGAGCAGCAGCTATCTATAAAAAAGGAAAAGCAGGTTATAAACACCAAAATGACACTCTTATATGGGTTTCTACTCATTGTAAATAAGTACAAAATCATCTTCATTGCACAAAATGTCCAAGGCATGGAATCATTTATGGCTAAGTAGGTTTAAAACTTAAGCATCTATCCATGGTGAAAAAAAAGAAAAGAAAGAGTACAGAACTATGTCTACACAGTGCCAATAATTTAGCCACAATTTCAGTCTGTTACATAGGTGAATGTTACACAGTGTTAAACAGCTAAATACAGAGCTGTAAACACATTCACGTTGCTATGCTTTTCAATTTGGTAGAGGAACTAAGATGTTTACTTTGTAAAGATATTTCAGTTGTTCATGCTTAGACTAATTATATGTCAGATAAACTTGCAAGCTTATGTAGCAACCAGTCTCTGTCAGTGTCTGTTTGTCTGTCTCTCACTTTAACATGTGCACCAAAGTAAATATCCAATCACAGCAGTTTGTATTAGGTAGTAATATCTTTAAGATGATAAATTGGAATAAAAAACCCACAAATATTTCCCAGGTCATAAATATAATCCTGCTTACATGAATAAGTCTTTTCTTTTCCTGGGCTCTAATTAAGACACCAGATGGTGCAGAAAGATTACATTACATGGAGATTAAGGATCCACTGAGAGGTGACCTCTGTATATATGTATTAAAATATTTTACAAGAATCCTTTTGTAACAGTAACCAAAATTTAACTTTTTTATGTAAGTATTTTCTATGATAAGCATTCTAGGTACAAATAACAAATAAAGCAGTACATACTGAAATCTATTTATAAACCTTTGTGTGTTAGAAGCTTGACAGATTCATTCATAGACAGGCTTAGCTGTTTTAGAGTTGAAAGATGCCTTCCTCATTTTATACCTCCATCTGGTGGATATCATGGGTTTTTGCTTGTTTTGTTTTTGTTTTTTGCTTTTTAAAATCATAATTTTAAAGTTTGGGGAAAGAGGAAAGAGAAAGGTCTTATAAAAATAAAGTTTTGTATTTATAGGTTGAGAATTACTTGTTGAATTTGCTTGAGTAATACTATTGTTGAAAATGATACAAACGGTTGAAAATAGGCTTGAAATAGTTAACTATTCACAGCAACACTATAGTTAATGTTCACTATTATATTAGCACTTTAAAATGAAGTAACTAGCACCATTTTGGCACCGTAACCTTAATATAGAAGGAAAGAGAGAATGCTTTATTTTTTCTCCCTGGGCTTCTAAATTTGCCACAATTCACATATAATAATAATAAATAATAATTCTTCTTAGTTTGCAAAATGCATTAGAAATCTTTAAATAGGCTACACTAAGGTGAAAAGTGATACTTCTTGGCTACATAACAATGAATACAAAAATGAATCTCTGGGTAAAATATTCACTCTACTGCATTCAGTATTAAAGAGAATGGAGGAAGATTTTAAGTGAAATTTGTTGCAAATCTCAGGTTCTTTCTCCTCTTAGATTATAGTTCTCACAATAGCTCATTTTTTAAAGACCTGAAAGTTTATACATGTCAGGCGGATAGGTTCACAATGACCAGAGTGGTATTTTTGAAGCTTTATCCTAAAAATAGTAATATGTTGCCTCATGCAAGAAGTTTTTCTCAGTGTACTCCCCAAAGAAAGCAAGTCAAACACCTTTCCCTTCTCCTTTCCCCAAAGCAAGCAAGACTTCAGCGCCTGACTGAGAAGATTCTCTGGCAATATGATTGTCAGAAGAAAATTTTTTCCTATTTCCTAGCCAAGAAACCTAAAGAAAGCACCCCCGCCCCACACAATTCTCTCTCAGTCACATCACAGGGTCTATTTTCTTCTTAACCGTTTGCTGACATGATTCTGCCTGCCTTCCTACCCTCACTAGAATGTCAGCTCCATGAGGCAGGGACTTCACCTATCTTTTCATTCGGTGTCCCCAGAGGCCCTCACAGTATTAGCACATAGTAGATGCTCAATACGTATTTATCGAATGAATGAAACCAACATGACAACCAAAGGGGTGATTTTTCATCAGTCCTTAAGTCTTCTAATAGGGAAATGAAGATATGGACACAAAATGGGTAAGTACCATAAAGCAATCTGGTCTTGGGTCTTGATGAATACCAAAATTTATATTGTCCAACCCACATGCCAGAAAGCTGTTTTCTCAAGGGAAGCTACTACGTACTAGATTATTACTACATATACTACATATAACATAAAACATATATATGTTATGTTTTATGTAATTTTAATATGAACCACAGTATACAAGAGGAGTTCAATAAATACTTAATAGAATAAGATAATTTGTTGTTTCTTTCACTTGAGCTAAATGTTAACTTTACTAATGTAGGTAAACTGGAAAATAAAATATGATAACATATTACTAGTAGTTTATTTTTCTGCAAATATAATAAAAACTGAATTTATATCTACACAAATTGTGCTATGCTTAATTTCCTAAATATTACATAGTTCACAAAACATTTACTTTCCTCAGACTTTTTTAACAAATGAATTAGACTTTCTTTATGAGTTTCTATTCTTGACCAAAAACAACAAAAATCTAAAATATCTTTACAAGAAACAGAACTTTGTTTTTTAAAGTACCGCATTCTATTAATAGTAATCAATACATATTCACTCTCGCACTACCAAATAAAAGAACATACTGGAAGTACAAAACAGATTTTCAATTATGTACTTTTTTAAAAAAAAAAAAAGCACAGTTTTATTGACTCAAAACAACCCAATATAATTTCACTACTATATTAAAATACGTATTTCACAGGCAAGAACCTATAAAATTAAACCACTTTTACTGATTAACAATATTTTTTAATGTACTTACCCTGACTTCATTAACATTATTAGAATAATCCACACTCTGGCAAATATAGCTATATCCTGCATTATAGGATCCCATGAATAACTGGAAAAAGAAGTAATAATATTTGGAGTAAAGTTTTAGTAGATACAGAATTAAAAACACTAAATACAATATGTAACCTTTCAAATTATTTTGAAAGCAATATTTTCTTTAAAAATTTCAAATGCATTAAACATTTAATGCATTGGAATTTCTAAAAGTTATTGTGTGTCAATTTGTTCTATAATTTAAATCTAAATTTAAAATCAAATGTAACTTTTGGACTGAGATACCAACTCTCTCTACTGTATTAAGAGAAATTGTTACTGCCATGACTCAAATCTAAGAGTTGTCCTGCCTTCACTGGTTTCTATTCTTGAGCCAGAGTGGTTTTTACCCAACATGTTAGGGACAGGTATCCAAATAAATTAAAGTTTTTATGAAGTTGAGATTCTGTAGGCTAGGTTGTCGATTAAGGGGAAGATTTTTTTTTAAAGAAGGGTTACTATTTATTTTCCTAGCATCACTAGTCAGTTCTCTGGGATCATACAGAATTTTAATGAGCCTCTTAGGAAACAAATTCCTTATACTTTTGCAACTTAAAAAATGGCTGTGTCAATCTAGCCTTTAGGATTTTCTTTCAAAATGTCATGGAGAATTTGCTGGTGGCCAGAAAAGCACACAATGATTAGTTGCAACAGTTGTATGACAGCTAACTTATTTTAGTTCAAACCTAAAATACAATGACATTACATAATAAGATTTAATTTGAAATTGGTATTTACATCTGCATATTTTCATCAGTTACCAAATCTGAAACTGCTGAATAAGAATTACAAATAAATAGCTTGTACCGTTCACCGAGTGTTTAATATATGCCAAACACCATGCAAAAATTATCTCACTAAACTCTGATAATAACCCTAAACGGAGTATTTTCCCCACCTATATAAAACTGGTAAAATGAGGCTGAGAAAAGTTAAACAACTTCCAATGCCAGAACAGCTAATAAGAGTTATTTTAAAATCCAGTCTGTCTGATTCAAAATTACATTTTAAATAACTGTCCTATACTTTATGTTTCATATTTTTTGTTATCCAAAGTGAAAAATGTCAAAAATTTACTTTTAGAGTAACTAACAGTTATCTGGGGGTACAATATTACAATGATGGTTTTATACATTCTCATTTTTAAAATTTCCAATAACCCTGGAGAAATATTATACAGTGATCTTAATAAACCTACCTCTCTGAAGATAAAAAGGTTAAGCAAAACCATCCCAAAATTATAGATAATGAGCACTAAGCGCATCTGAAAAGGTTCTCGGTCCTTCATCCATTTTGGACCCAGCCACACGAACAGGAGATAAAGAGTACTTATACTGAGCGTAGGCCACGGAGACTGCATCAGAGGCCAATTTTCCACACGTTTATCTATGGAAAGAACAAAATAACATAAAATTAATTAAGCAATAATGTTTTATAAAATAAACTTTCAGGAATTAAAATGTTTCCACTTAATTTCCCTATCTGACCAAATACAGATCACGATCCTTTGAGTCTCAACAAAAATACTTAGTATAAAAAAAGCAAAGAAACAATACTGACTCCTGCAAGTAGCTTTTGAAAATTAAGTTTCATTACTTATGTCACACATTATGTTTTATAGAGAACCTATAGAACAAAGGTAAGAAATAAAGCTCACCAAAAATAGAAGAGATAGCTTAGGATAAAAAGTTAGTGAAAGACTTCACAGACAGAAAATAATATTTTAAGGAAACAATTGTCTTCCATTTTAAACGTGAAATTTATCAGTGCAGACTGGAAACTCTCTGTATGTCCATTCCTTAAGCAGGCAAGAATTAGACTGAAGAGGTGTGGGTCAATGGAAGCCATTTACTGCTACCTCTAGATACTGAAGACAAGAGGACTGTTATACATGAGAGATTAAGTTAGCATTCATTACAATTCTATCATTTATTTAAATGGTAATCATATTCAAGACATTTTTCTCCAAGATGACGGTATCTTGGAAAAAAAAAAAGACATTTTTCTAACTTTCTCATTAAGAGCACGCATCTATTTTATTCCCCATGAATAACCAATAATGTGTGCTTTTCTCTAATGCTATAAATCACTTAATTTACATATGTGTAAAATATATATAATATAACACATTATTTCATTTAAAATGAATTCATTGTCCATAATATTAAAATATGCAACCATGAATCAATTTTATAATAGAATGTCCTAAGTAAAACATTTCTAAGAGAAGCATGATAATGAAAAACAAATGATTAGCAAAAATTCATCTTTTAATACATTATAAAAACATATTAATATTAATTTTTATATTTCTATAAGCTAAACATTTAAATGTTGTAAATCTAATATCTAGTTTATTCTTGGCAATGAAAAATATTTTTATGTTCTATTTTGAGGAAAATAATGTATTTTTAAAATAGTAAAAAAAAAAATACGAGTTCCTAGAACCCAGCCTAAATGAATTTAACTTAATTGCTGATTATAATAACCCCCTATTTAAATTGTCATTTTTACTAAAGCTGTATATGCAAAATGGTTCTAGATTAGTTAAGTAGGCATTAAAATACATTACTTAAAAACAAATTAATCTATTTCTGTATACTGTCAACAGAAAACAAGATACAAGACATAAAACACAACATTTAATCAAATATCTCCAAAGTCAAGAAGCAACATCATAACTCTGGTTTCAATGAAATGAGAGTTGTTAAAAAGGTGAGATGGTGATTTGAAAGAAAAACACATATGGGAACAAGGAAAACAGAAAAACTGATTTTATTTCATAGTTTACAAAGGAGGTCTACTATTCATGGAGTTTATGGTTATATCTCAAATCAACACATTCCAGAGTCAAAGTAAAATATTTGAGACAGGAGAGAGAGTAAACCTCTCACAAGGAGGAAGTGACTTAAAAGATGGCAAGGCACTTTGAGAGGCTGAGGTAAGAGGATTGCTTGAGGCTAGGAGTTAGAGACCAGCCTGGGCAACATAGTGAGACCTCATCTCTACAAAAAAATTTTTAAAAATTACCCAGGCATGGTGGTGTGCACCTGTAGTCTCAGCTACTTGGGAGACTGAGGAGGGAAGATCCGTCGAGCCCAGGATTTCAAGGTTACAGTGAGCTATGATCGCACCACTGTACAGCCTGGGCGACAAAGTGAAACCTTTTCTCTTAAAAAAAAAAAAAAAAAAGAAAGAAAGATAAAAAAAGAAAAGAAAAGGCATGGCTGACTTTTGTTAAAGGCATTGTGCCACTGTGTTCTTATCAGTAATTGTTCACTTTTCTTTAATGACATTTTAGACTTCTATGTTAATTACCCCTCTATGACCAGATCTTTCTATGCCAAAGGCCCCTCATGAAACATGGGGTGCTTATTTACTTAGGTTTTTATTTTTATATATTATAGAAAAAAATATTTAGACAAACTTCCTGATGCCTAAAGCCCAGTTCTGGGTCACGTAAGAGTTGCTGTGGTGTCCTATTCTTCTCCACAAACTATAAGGCAGATACCGTTTTGTCCATGAGACTGATAAAAAGAGCAAAAGTACCCTGTTAATGGAATAACCTACATAATAAAGAAAGGAAAATAAATACATCTGTGAGGAGATTTTAATTTCTAACATCATGGATTATTTCTCACCCTTACCACAATACAGAATTCTTACTGACTTCAAAGAAAGTTCTGAACAGCAAGTAGAAAAAACTTAGAGAAACAGGTCCAAAAATTTGCCAGAAATGAGGAGTAAATAAAAACACTCATTCTTTTTCATGTATAGTGTGGTACACTGTATTGTTCTCTCATTCAACAGAGAAGTTTAAAGACAGGACTACCTTCATGACTGAGTGTTGGGTTGGCCAAAAAAATAATAATAATAATGATAATAATGATAATAAAATTAAAAAAAATAAAGAGAGGACTACCAAAAAGAGAGAGGGAAAGAGACATGAATAAGAAGCTGAAGAGCTTACAATATGAAACAGTAATGTAAGCCAAGAGAAGAGTAAAATGTGGAGGGCTATAACAGCAAATAACAGAGGTATCGGAGAAAGCACACAAGACTCTACCAGTAAATAGGTTGGCTGACTTCTAATGCTGGCTCTGCTACTGTGTGTAGGACCTTAGGGGCATCATCTCTTTTCATTTCTTTCATCTATAAACCCTGAAGGGAAGAAGGGGAACTAGATTAGTACTTCTCTAGTTTCAATGAGAAAAAGAATCACCTGGGGAGTGTAGTTCACATGCAGGTTCTGATATAGTAAGTCTGACATATGGCCATTTCTAGAACACTGCATTTTCTAGGAAGCGTCAACTGATGCTATGCCATTATTTCATGGACCACTCACTTGAAGTAGCAAGAAACTATATGATTCCTTAGGTTTATTTTATAATAACTTATGAAAATTGTTACTTTTTAAAATAATTATTAGGAGGAAGAATGGATCAAAGACGAGAAAAACTAGATCAAGAAAATGTTAACTGGTCAGAGGACCTTTTGCACTGCCGGAGCATCTGCCCGTGTTTCTATTCAATCACTGCATCCAGCACACTGCCCAGTGACCTTCCTTTAAACTGTAATCTCCCTGAAGGAAGGGGCTGGGTCTTTCATTCTTGTACTACAAGGCCTATCAAGATGCCTAAAATTTATCTGATGAATAAATAAAGATTGGATAATTTTCTCATATTATTCCTTTATTCTCTATCCTTTCTGCCAAATCCTACAGTACATTTACTGAAACTCAAGGTTTCTTCAGTGTCCAGCTACCCTTTCCCTACAGCCCTTCCCAGATCCTCCTTTATATCAGCATAACTTTAACCTCAAGTCAACCACACTTCAACTCAGGATTTAGTGAGTATGCATATGCACTATAAAACTCAATATCCTTTTATTTCATTGCCTACTCCAGGGGAAAAAGCAATGCCCTCACTTCTTTGCCCAACAATGCAAGCCATGCATTCATTCAACAACCACTAACAAATCCCTGTTTTTAGCCTATAAAAGGCCACATTTCACACCATACCCTTCTCAAATTAGCCCTTCCAGTTCACAAGAGTCGGAGAGCTCTCAAAAATTTCACCTCCTATAATTATTATAGAAATTACAGTAATTGTCAGCACCTAAGGTATAGCATAACAACTCCCATCCTAATATTTGCATGAAATTCCTCCATGTCTTTACGTATTATAACATTTATATGCATCTTTCTGAATTTATTTGCATTAACATTTCCTTTAGTGCTTCTGATGAGATTTAAATATTCTACACTTCTTTTATATGTTTCCTTTTCCACTAAAAAGGACTGACTATGTCACAATAGTGCCATAAAATGATATGAAAGTTCACCATTACCAAGAGGTCACCCTATGTCTTGAACCAAAAAAATGCTGGGAAACTAAATCAGTGAAGAAAAATCATGAATACTGAAGGTTCATGTATTTTATGTATGTAACCTTTGAATACATTAAAATGATAAATTCTCTATATTTTCATTAACTCAAATGTTTAAATAAACTCATTTTAAAGCTAAATTAAATCCTCTAATTCATTTGGGTTACTGTACATTGAATCCAAATGTAGATTATACATATTAGAGTGACAGAAGACACTTTTTTAGTATGCTGTCAATATCCTAATCCTGCACAGTTATCAGTGGTATTTCATGCCATGAATTTATTAGGAAAAAAAAAACCTGAAAAAATTCTACTGAAACTCTACCCTTCCTGCTACCAATGAAGTCAAATTCTGTCATCAAAGAGTACAAAGATCCAAATGTGTTTTATGTGACATTCTTGGGAGTTTTCTCTTTGGACAGCAGTTCTTGGGAATATCAAAAATGGCCCAAATATAAATTGACTTGTCAATTATATTGTCAAGACTTGTCTGTCTTGCTTTTATATTTTATATTATTAATATGTTTATTAACATGATGTTTATACCTTTAAGCCTTAAAGTTTTTGCTCTTATTTTGAGCCTATTTATTAACAATTTTAAGCCTTTCATGTTATCATGTAAGCCTTTGTCTAAACTAGAATTGTAAAATTTTAGATTTAGAAATGATCCGTTTATGTGAAAAGTGAGATTCAGAGAGGTTAAGAGATTTGCCAAAGCAGGTAAAGCAAGAGCCTCATGTATGCTAGCAATTATTCTAGTACTACTCAGTCTCATGTACTTTAATTGTAAGTGAGAAAATTTCCCATCAATTTCTTTCTGAATTACAGGTATAAATGTTACATTTTAAGACTATTCCTTCAAGGTAAAGAAAATAAGAGAGAACTTCAAAAGTTCCCTCAGTAGGAAGAATGACTAGCGATACTCAAACAAGCAAGTCTCACACTTCATTGGGTGCTGCATCGGGCAGACCTGGGCCAGGATTATGAATGCTTCGGAAGTTACGACAGACTGGGGGGAAAAGACTAAAGATGTCTACCCTTGAAAAGAGAAAGAGGCCTCATGAAATACTAAGAGAACATTTGAGAGATCAGATTTATTCTTTATTTTCACAGGGCAGAACTAGAACCAATGAGAAGAAGTTATATACAGAAGTAAATTTCACTTAAATTCAGAAAATTTCTAACCACTGGGCTTTTCCTTCTATATGTAAAAGGAGCTGTCTCCTTTGGTAACAGGTTCCCTATTCTAGTTTTAAACTAATTTTTTTTTTTTTTTTAGAGTCTCACTATGTCGCCCTGGCTAGAGTGCAGTGGTGTCATCATAGCTTACTGCAACATTGAACTCCTGGGCTCAAGCGATCCTCCTGCCTCAGCTTCCCGGGTAGCTGGGACTACAGGCACATGCTACCACTCCCAGCTAAGTTTTCTACTTTTTGTAGAGATGGGGGTCTCACTCTTGCTCAGGCTGGTCTCAAACTCCTGACCTCAAGTGATCCTCCCGCCTCCCCCTTCCAGAGTGTGAGCCACCATGCCCAGCCCTTAAATGACATTTAAGCAAACCTAAAGCCAAATATTATAGCAAATCAAGCTCAGAAAAAGATTTTATTTTAATAATGAGAGTTATTAAGACACATTATCTTAACCTTTCCAGACTCTTTCTCAGGAAATAGTTTCCAATGAGAATATTTTGACTGATTCATAAAGCAAATGCCAAGTGTGACTGATTTGTTTACAAACATTAATTTGGTCAGCAATAACACAAGTTTATCTATGTTAAGAGGCCACATAATGGTTACACAATTGTGTTTGAAAATTAAATGAGATACTGTGAGGTGCCTAGCATGGTGCCTCGTATGAGGTTAGTATCACACAACACACACACACACACACACACATTTTCTTCCTCAGCCACTATAAGAAGTGGCAAACTTCACTAAACTTGACCAAAACTTCACAAACTTCACTAAAAGGAGTAAATTAATGGGGGGGGGGGGCAGAGTGATCCATCTGAAATGGGTTTCCCTTGAACGTACTCCACCAACAAGTTTTTATTCTTAATCTGATTTGTATCCTAAGATCACATAGCATGGTGGAATAGAACAGACTTCAAAGTCAGACACTCTACTCCCTTGGAGCTAAGTGATTTGGGGCAGGTTACTTGGTCTCTAACCTCTCCAAGTTCACTATCTATTAAAGGCAGAGACAGACATGACAACTCAATTGCTTTGCAGTATCATGTGTGCAATATCAGAGGAGTGCCTTAAGTATAGTGGTAGGACCAGAAAGGGGAACAAGGCAAGCTTCAACAACAGACATGTGAACTTGTTTTCAAAGAGGAGGAATTTGCCAAGCAGACAGGTAGGAAGAAAAGCCTTCTTTTTCCAGAGAGCAACATTAGAGAGACCTACAAAATTTCCCTTAGTAGAATGATAAGAGAGAGGCAAATGAGAATATCTAAATACTCAGAGAGAACTAAATTTACAAACAGTTCCAGAAGCAAGAAATAAAACACTTATTTTGTAAACTAAGCAGGCCTGTAGTTGAGGATATATACAAGGGAAGAGGGCAGAAAATGACTCTGAGGATTTCTTAAAACTGCAGTCCCCAACCCCTGGGGCCCGGCCCAGTACCGGTCTGTGGCCTGTTAGGAAATGGGCCGCGTATCACCGCCTGAGCTCTGCACCACCTCCCTGCACCCGTGACACCCCATCGCCCCACCTTCGGTCTGTGGAAAAATTGTCTTCCATGAAACCAGTCCCTGGTGCCAAAAAGGTTGGGTACCGCTGCCTTAGAGGGTCTTACAAACTATGCCATGGAGGCTGGAATTTATCGTGTAGATAACGAGAAGATATTTGTTTGATTTTGGCTTTTAAAAGGTCATGCTGGAGGCAGTGGGGGTGGACTGAAGGGGAAGAGGGTATGTCAAGAGGCAGGAAAACCAGCTGGATCTAGATTTCCCACAGTAAGAATCATGTGATTTTAAAAATACAGATTCCCAGGCCCCACCCCAGATCTGCTGAATCAAAATCTCTGCAGGTGAGGCGTGGGACTATGATCTCAAAGTTCTCCCAGTGATTCTGATAGGCAGCCAGACCTGGAGTCCACTATAATGCGAGAAATGATGGAAATCTGGATTCAGGGGGCTGCAGTGGCAACAGTCAGCAGAGGCAGATGCGAAGGTTTCGAGGGCAAAGTCTACAGACTCCGACTGTCATGGATGTGAAAGGTGAGAGTAAAAGGAAAGTTCAGGATTAGTCCCAGACTAATCCTGGGGCTAGCTGGCAGCACAGATAGCGCAGTCACAATCGAGGACAGGGTATAAAGGAAGAGGAACAGATCTGGGAGGAAATGATTGGTGGATATTAACCATCTCATGTTTGAGTCACCTGTAGGACACTGAGGTGGAGGTGTCCAGTAGGCTCCAGAGCTGCAGGGCTGTGGACACACAGAGGAGCCACTGACAGTGAAGACCACATCAGAGTTTGAGATCACAGGGGAAAGAGCATGGACAGGAGGGAACAACACGACAAAGGAGTGAACCAGGCGGGGACACTTGAGGCAGAGTGGGTGAAAGGCAGCAAATCAGCCAGAGAGGCAGGAAAAGAGAAAATGATGTCACAGAGACCAAGAGAGCAAGACATTTTTAAAAGGAGGGGATGGGCAACAGAATCTATGGCTGGAGAATCAACTGTTCTGTTCTTTTCTTTTTTTAATGAGGAAACAACCACCTCATAGAGTTGATATGTGATGATAAAATGCACTAAAGTATGTGAAAGTTCTTAGCACACACAGACGCCACAAAGTCATTCACTCCCTTCAGCTGCACCCTATTCCCTCCCCACTCTAAGTCTTGACACAAGTCTGTCTTAGGTCAGGAATAATCTGAGTCCTTAAAAGTCAATGTGGACTCTCAAATCAGACTTACCAGCATTAGAATCCTCACTTACCAGATGAATAAGCCCATGAAGCTACTTAATTTCTCTTGCCTTATGGATGATAATAGGGTTGTGAGGAGTAAGATGATATGTGTATGGTGTCTGACATAGAGAAAGAGCTCAATAAATGTTGGCATTGTCATTATCATTGACAATGATTAAACCTCTCCTCCTCTCTCTTCCAAGAGAAGAGCTGAACCAAATTAAAGAAAAATTACTATCAATAATTAAACTTAGGAGAAGAGTTTATACTGAGAAGACAGAACATTTTATGACTTATATACTGAGAAGGCAATATTTTATAATTCTGTATTTATTTATTTAGGAGATCAAATACATAAAAATTCTACAAACTCTGAATTTTTAAATTATGTAGAGGCTATTCAGAGGCTATTTTTAAAAACTCCTTTTTTATAATAAGAACCATGTTTTAATAAAGAATAAAATGCTCGAATCCAGTAAATTTCAAGTAACCCTAGTAACGTCTACTTAGATACAGACAACTGTATTTAATACAACAAATTAGCACCGTTTATTAAAGCAACTTCCTTAAAAACCTCTAATAGACCTACTTATTTTGAAAGGCTGTTTTCTTTTAAAGCTTTTTGTAACTCAGGATTTCCATCAGTCAGAATGAACTATATTCCCCAAGTAGTCCAAGCTAGTAAAGTTTTACTATCTTCTTCCAAAAGAAAAATTAGTAAACTTTTATATTTTTAGAGCATCCAAATTCCTAGAAGAACTAAATAGAAGGAACATAAGATTATAGTAGGAAGTAATCTTAGACAATGACAAGGGACGTCATATGGAACAGAGGCAGCTTGATATAGGGGCAAGGGACAAGGCTTGAATCAAGAAAAACTAGATTCTAGCTCTGTCATTTTCTAGCCCTATGACTATGAACCTGAAACTCTGAGCCACCACTTCCTCATATGCAAAACAGAGGTGACAGTGAGTTTATCTAAATCATTGCCCTTTTGATTCAGGTAAAATGAGCAACAATTAGTTACTGATCAATATAATATGGTTCTAGAAGATATACAAAGTGCCTGTTAAGGTAAAAAACAATTAAATGTTCTACAAAAATATATGCCTTCATTTGGTTTTTAAATTAATAACTTAAGCACATTTAAAATTTCTTCCTTTTCCATAATAGTACATAGTAGTAGATTGTAAAAGAAATTAGAAATACTCCATTCCCTTGCTACTCAAAGTGTGGTCCATGCACCCAGCAGGAAAGTACCACCCAGAAGCTTACAAGAAATACAGAATCTCAGGCCTCACCCCAGAACTACTGAACCAGAATCTGCATTTTAGCAAGATTCCACAGTGACTTAACATAGTAAAGGAGCACTGTTCTGGTCTACTCAGAAATGCAAGCCTATTTTATACAGCATGTAATCCAAAGTTACATAAAAGTTTGCTTGATTTGTTCCTAGATTCTACCTGAATAAATCGGCCATTTCCTTTTCTTCTAACAGAATCTACGTGTGTTTACTCTACCATAAACTAAAGAACACAAGTCTAACAAACCCTAAATATTGAGTAGCTTCAGGAGTATATTCAAGAAATCAAGAAGCCTGCATTATACATAATTCTAAGTTGGAAGAAGAGAAAAAAGAAAAAAAAGAATTCTGTATTATATATTACTACTCTATTCATCCTCCTTTAGTAAGTTTTGTTTTTTTTGTTTTTTTGTTTTTAAGGAGATGGGGTCTCACTCTTGCCCAGGCTAGTCTCGAACTCCTAACCTCAAGCGATCTTCCTGCCTCGGCCTCCCAGAGTGCTAGGATTACAGGCGTGAGCCACTGCGCCCAGCCCTTCTTTAATAAGTTAAAACGAACAGTTCCAAATTAACTCCTTTTTTATATCTGGCTATTAATCACCACTAATATACTAAGTGATATTGTTAAAAATCCATTTGCCTTTACTAACTACACAAAATAAAGGTTACCCATTAGTATAATGTCACACTGTACACTAAAAGCACCCCAAAGGGAAACTGTGGTCTTTGTCTTAATGAGATAGTCAACGTCTTCTTCCATTTATTACAAATGTCATGAGGGCCAAGGCCACAGCCCTATTCCTTGCTGTACTCTATAACAATGCCTGATATGAGAGTCCTTAGACATTTGTTAAAGGAAATTTTTAATGAAAAACGTAGACAACTTGTTGTTAAGAACAGTCTGAGAAAGATCTTATCTCTAAGATGGGAGTAAACTAAATAACACCTTAAGGCCCTTGTGAATGTAAAAGTGAGATAATAGAGGTCCTCAAGCAAGTAAGACTGTAATATGGGAGTAAAAAAGGCAGAAATGGAGGAGAATGGCCTTCCTACAACCAGACAAAATGGGGCAGGTAACAAACAACCTGAGATATACTCTAGAAATAAAAATCATCTTGAAGGTGGTTGTGAAGGACAGTCTGACAGTCTCTGGAAGTCATTTGATTAAAGGAAAATTCGTTTAAACCATTACTAGCAGAGAAGAGGATGGAAGGTAATGAATTTGGAAAGCTTGGAAGAGGAACAAAAGGCAGCTTTGCAGATTAAGAGGTGAAGAGACAAGGATGGGAAAGACATGACAAAGAGGCAGAAGTGATGGGCAAGAGTAGGACAGAGAGCTTCACAGCAAGGGGGAAGCCGAAGTGTATGAGGTATTAGGAGGCAAAGATTGCTGCAGTTCGACGGAAACAAAGGAAAGTGAGGATTAATTTATAAGACAAGAGACAAAAGGAGGCGAGTGTAAAAAAAGACAAAAAATGGTGAGGATCTATAGAGATTCAAGTAAGGTAGCATGAGATAGGAGGGTAATGATCCAGGGAAAGTCAGTTTACTTACCTGTAAAATGGGAATAATAACAGTACCTAGTCCAAAGGAATATGAGAATTAAATGTGATACAACATATAAAGTACTAGATACAGTGTCTGACACTTAGTAAGCATCCAATAAATGCTCACTATTATTACTGGGCAATAGAACAGTATTTGTTAAATGAATAGTTAGGCTATCCTGCATTATAAAAAGGTTATTGTCTTGGGAGGGAGAAAGATCTTGATTCCACCCCACCTCTGTTACTTTTCCAGATGTGTAGTTTTAAGTCTGTTTCTTCACCTATCTATGGTTAGATAATACCTAAGTTATAGAAATGCTACGAAGATTAAATGTAAAGTATATAAAACAAATTTTACAGCATCTTATAGTCCATAATGGTCCTATACTAGAAGCACAATAAATGGTAGTAAGTTTCATCATGTGCAGATGGTATCTGAATTCATGACTTTAAAATAATGACATATTCATAAAAGCCAGAGAAACAATGCCAAGAGAAACAATGCCAAGGAATAAAATATATATCAAGAGACATATTTGAAGAATAATGCCTCATATCTTAAAAGCCAAGATGGGAATGCAGGTAACTAGTTTCCTTCTCTCCCTGTTCCCACATTTTGCTGGGCTTCTCCAAAAAGAGTGGTCATAAAACTCCCCCCCTATATTAGTCTGGGAGTTCCAAGTCCAAATATCCACTCACTGCTGCCAACGATCTCAAAACTTGAAAACTGAAATGGTATTTCCCTTTAGCAAAAAAGACTGAAGATACTTTTAGACTGGTGTGTGTGTGTGTGTGTGTGTGTATGTGCGTGTGTGTGTTAATGGGAACTTTGGTCAAAATCTTCTCTTGGCTCTAAGAGTTATGCAAATTGAACATCCACTGGGCAAAATACTGTTAGTCCTGAATTTATTATCCTTTCACTAATTAACAATAGTTTCTAGTTCTTGTATTATGCAATTCGTCAAATGCTTTCATAACTCACTTTGAATATACTTTTTTTATACTCCTACTACTCCATCATATGAAGTCAACTTCATCTTCTCAGCCTATCACTTTTTATATTTTATATATATTCATATATATAGTATAAGTATATAAATATCACTTTTTAGTTTAATCTCATATACCAGCCTTTACAGTACCTTTGAGCATTTGAGATGTCTTTCTTTAGATTATCTCTGGTGGTATTATGACTTTGTTCAGATTTAGCATTCTACATGGTGATACTTTATGGATAAGGTAGCAGTATAAGAAAAAATAAAGTAAGAGAGATACATAGATTATTTTTTTCCTGCTTGGCTAGTGTGATGGGAAGACAAGTGCACTGGACTAGAGACAAAAACAACCTCTTCACACCCATTTCTATTAAGTAATCATCTGCAAATTATTTAACTTCTATAAATCTCAGGGACTTCTAAATATATGGAAATAATGCCTTCAAGTCCTATCTCCCAGGGTTATTGTGAAATTCTTGATAAAACTGTAAACCAAAGGACAAAGCCAAAGTTGTCTTCCTTGTTAGTTACTACTTTCTAGACATTTGGATGCTTTTTTAAGCCAACAGCTATGTATTTTCTTTATAAAGCCATTTTACTTTAAGCTAAAAAAAAAACCGAAAGAATAAAAGAATCAACTGTTTCACCATTAAACATTGAAGATCATTTCTTCATTTTATGTGCTATTATATTAGTTACATAATATATGAAATTCTTTAATTGTGGTAAAAAACACAAAATTTACAATCTTAATCATTTTTAAGTATATAGTACAGTAGTATTAAGTATATTCACATTGTTGTGCAACCAATCTCCAAAACTTTTTTATCTTGCAATACTGAAACTCTATACCCATTAAAGAACTCCACACTTCTCCCTCCCCGCAACCTCTGACATCCACCATTCTACTTCTGTCTCTATGAATTTGACTACTTTAGAGTGCCCATATAAGTGGAATCATAATTCCACATACATAATTATCTTTTTTTGACTGTATTATTTCACTTAGCATAATGTCCTCAAGGTTCACCTATGTTGTAGTATATGTCAAAATTTCCTTCCTTTTTAAGGCCAAATAATATTCCATTTTATGTGTACACCACATTTTGTTTACCCACTAATCCATCAATTGACATTTGGGTTATTTCTACCTCTTGGTTATTATGAATAATGCTGCCATGAACATAAGTGTGCAAAAATATATGAAATTCTTAACACATATCTGTGCCAACATTCTCATTTGATAAATAAAAATGAAAATAGAAAAGCTTACTCCTTTGATGCTGCAGTTCAAAATCACAAATGCTTTTATGTGATTACACCTGACAGTGAGTAACTGACTCCTCTAGTGGATTAATGCATCTGTCTTTCAAATCCCAAGGCTTATATTCTAATTGAAATATAATCATAAATAGAATACCATACCAATGTATTTGTTTACAAATGACAATATTCCATGAAGAAAAATATATGACAAAAGACTTTAAAAATTAATATTTTGATTAGTTAAGGAACATACTTATACCAAAACCATTTACTTTCTTTTATATTCCCCTTTCTATGAGACCTTACATACTTTTAGCAATTTTACAAAAATTTTAAGCCATATTTCCAAATTTAAGTCAGAAATGTACATATATAAAGTGCCTATGATAGAAAACCTTTTGGAATGATGTAAGATAATATTTTACATTTTCTGCAGAAAAATTATAAACCAAGTAAGATTGAGTTTAAATTTATATCTAAGCCATTATCTTAGGAGATACTTTGAGGAGTCAATAAAGTGGTCTTAAAGATTATGTAGTTCAACCCCTCTCCTGGTACAGGTAGAAATAAGAACACATAATAAGCCATCCTCAGAAGTTGCATATCACATAATAAATGCAATGTATAATTGAGATAACTTTATTCTTTAATATTACTGCTCCTGTTTCTGACAAAATAGTTAATTCTTGGTTATTTGAGAAATATTGAGATAAGTAAATAGGTATAGTGCTATAGCAACAAACACAGTGCTATTTCAAAGCAGATGCTTAAATATCTATATCCTTTGTTTCTCTATTCCTCTACCTATTTATTATGGAGCAGACAAGAAAATGTAAAAAGGACAAATATGAATCTGTTATTTTTACTTTGTACAGTGTTGATAACAATTTTGTTGGAAAATATCTGAATTATTGTATAGAATGAGGTTTTTGAATTCCTGATTACTGTACATTTATTTGAAACTGCTTTACTTATTCCAAAAATAGAGAAAGTGACATCTATACCTAGAATTAGAGAACCAGGTAGGACCTTAGAGATTACCCTAATTCAACCCTCTTAATTTACAGATAAAAAAATTGTGAATTGAAAAAGCATCTTAACTTGTCCAAACTCTCACAACTAATTAGCAACTGACTCAGGACTAAAGCCTAGGTCATCTAAATCCTAGTCCAGAATTCTTTACATTCACTGTATCATATTGCCCTCCTCACTTTCACATACCTGGCAATACTTCTGCATAGACAATGAAGAGAAAAGAACAATTATATCTGATTTTATATCTCTTGAAATCTTGACTTTATATCTGTTTTGTGCTACTAAAATTGATTTAATGGTTTGATTCATTCATTAAATTTAGTCAACATCAACTGAATTTATGAGCAACTGGTAATTAAGATCATTTTTAAAAAGCTTTCTGTAATTTAGTGTGGTCTAAAACCTTATTAGTGTTTAGCAACCAGAATATATCATGATTCAAAATTATGCCAGATTAAGGGGGTCATCTCTTGATACATATCAAACCAACAAATATATGTGATACTCCCTGTGTTGGGGAGAAAAATACAAAGAAATGAAAAGGTAAATAATAATGAAGGTTTAAACGATTCAAGACTAAAGTCACAGAAAGAATGGCACAAGAAAATACATGAGTAACTACTAAAGACAATGTGTTTATGTGAGAAAACAAACTGCTCTAGGGTACCATGAACAAGAAAGGCTTTGCAAGGAGGGCTATTGTGCTGGGTTCTGGTGAAAGGTATCTGGAGAGGTAAACAGGGGAAAGAGATCAGTAGAGGCAAGGGGAGTGGTGTGATGAGAAACAAATATGGACATGCACATGTTTTACTTAACTGCCCAAGTTGGCTAGAGCTGCAGGTCTATGGACGGGGGGATATTGACTGACCAAATTAGAAAGTTAATTTGGACACTGGTTTTGAAAGGCCATGTATTTCCTCCTCCCCTCTCTTTTCTAAAAGTCCAAACCTGTATGATTTAAAAATATATATCTATTCTAATACATTCTCATTCTAAGGGAAAATAAAACAACAGCACCTTGATTTGTTAACAGGCAAAATGTCCTGATAATGAGGAAGAAAAAAAGCCATCTAAAGTGAGAAAAGACAGATCTGTTGTACAACCCACTTCTGTGTGTTAATGCATGCCTAATTTGAAATAAGTGGCTCAATAAATAAAAAAAATACTTATGTTAATAATGTTAAATCATTCACAGATGACATTATCATATGAGTTGAGAAAAAGTAAGAAAACAAATTGGATTTTAAAGGGATGACCAAATGCTCTGTGGCACTTAAGAACATAAATGCACTGTGTGATATCATTATCTATACAATTCTTAAATCTTTGTCTCCCTAAGCCAAAGAATCTAACTGTATAAAACTGTGTTCTGACATCAGTTTTAGAATCTGCATTGTTTACCCTCCTAGAATTCCATCTGCAATAGGATGTTTTGCTATATGCTATGGTTGGGGAATGGATAAAACCATCAGCCATTAAAGTTTAGGAGTCTGCTGCCAAAAATTAGACAGTGGTGAAAGCCAAATAAACCAAAAAAAAAAAAAAAAAAAAAAAAAAAAAAAACTAAAACAGCATGGACCCCTCAAAGGCTTCAGGGAGGTTATGAGGAAAGGATAATTAGGACTTCATTGAAAACACTGACCAAGGGAGATCCCATGTTAGGAGCTGGTGATGTTTCACAAATGTGTTAATTAGTTGCCTAGAACTTAGAATTATAATAGAATGTCTTTTCTCAAAGAAACATTCAAAATGGTAACTGGGTTCCCAGGTTAAGCCAAACAAACAAAACCTATTTTACACAGTAACAAAGATGAAAAACTATACATTAACTGTGACAAATAAACAAATTAATGTAAACATACTGTACAGTATTTAAAACTCATGCTCCTCTGGGGCCTAGCAATCCCTAAGACAAACCTATGTTCACCCCAGCTTATTCCAGCTGAGTTAAACATCCCCTCCCACCAGCCCCCCGTTTCATCAAACCTGGATGACTCACTGACCCTTAAGCACATTCCCAGTTTCAGTGGTTTTTCAGTCAGGCTGTTCTCCTTTGCTGCTGACACCCTTTGCCCTAGTCTACCTCTCCAAATGCTCTCTCACAGCACCCACATCAACTCCTCATTCAAGGGCAGGGGTAAGTTACCTGTGGTGAAATAGCTAAAATATTCTTAAAACAAAGCTTGTATATTCCTTTCACAACTCAAGAGTGACGTGCAAGTGGGAGAAGTAGATTTGAGAAGAGTAGACAAGGACTTTTCTGACCTTCTTTAGGCCCCAGCTAGGCCTGAGTCTGAAAGATCACACTGCCTTCAGACCATGATACTGAGGAAAGGGGAATGACAGTGACACCCTAGACTTTGTAAGCTGCATGAGGGCAGTGACCAAGTATCTTTCTTCTTTCCCCAGAGCCCAGAACTATGCATGCGCATGGCAAGTGAATATGCAAAGAATGAATGATAATACAAGCCTGGCTTCCAAATTTTGTCATTATCCTACAAGAGTCCTCCCTCTTCCTGTACCACTTATCCCTTCTTCCTTCTGCCCCCTCCAAAGTGAATTCAAGGACCCAGCTAAGCTGGCCTTTTACATTCTAACTTCAACTACCAAGTAGACACGATTTTTTTTCACCAAAATTTCGGGTACTGTATCTGTGAACAGAGGGGCAATGGCAACTTCTCCCCAACCAAGAGACATAGGTACCCACACCCTATGAACAACAGCTATTTAAAAAAATGTGGTCAAAAAGAAACTTAGCAGCTCAGGAGACACCTGGCTTTATTGCAGGCATCCTTACTAACTTTCCAGTATGTTTCTATGCTAAATGTTGGGTACACAAAAAGATACAACAGACATGTATTAAAAGAATAATAAATTAATGCAGTGGACAATGTAGATAATTTGGGTATTTATAGATTGCGGAATATTTAGATTTCTAAGTTTAAAAAAATTTATATACAACTTTTCTTAATTAGGTATACACTTTGAGCCTAGGATCCCAGTCCTAATAATTTTAACGCTCTCAGGAAGTGAAAGAATAGAAGAAAAAAACAAACACAATGACATCAGGGTACCTATTACAACACCCTCAACTGGTATAAAGTACCATATCAGTCTATACTTTCCTCTAATATAAACCAACATTAACCTCCTTGTTAAAAATATCTAAAACCATAATATAGAAAAATTAAAAATTATTTTTGTTGTTTTCTAAAAGTACAGTTCTTTCAAACTTTCAATTCCAGTGTATAAAGTGTTAAAGATATAGTAAAAATAACATTTTCAGTGTTAACACATCATGCACCATATTCTGTATTTGCTAGATATGTGCCTTTGAAAAGCCCAGTTTTAAAACATTGCTTTGGATATGTTTTATTAAACAGCACCATTTGATATAACAGCACAAAATGACTTTTTTTTTCAGAAACTGCTTGCCCTAGGGCAAAAATCTCTTGGCCCATCAAATATACTCTACAAATCTATAACTATTCCTTTATGAGAGTGCAAGGTAGATATAGTCTGCTTGCACTTAGGTAGAAACCTCGATGGAGAGAAATATTTAATGAACTAATAAAAAAGAAAGAAAGAACTACAGCCCTAGGAATGAAAACACTCAAGGGCATGAAGCCTAGCTCATTTCTTGCTCTCCCTCAATAATCGGCATCCTTTCACCACATTCACCACTTTCCCAAGACCATCTTTCCCTCCCGCCCATTTTTGTTTTCCCCTCTTCCCAAACATCTGATTCACCTGCTTTTCTTCAACCTCATCTAGTAAGCTAGTTTTCTACTTTGGCACCCTCCACTCTGATTTTCATGAAATGATGCTGAGACAATATCCCCTTGGAATCCAAGCAGAGTGATGAGTCAAAGAAAAGGAACATGGAGAGCATAGAAAGGGGGGGGAGTAAAAGGAAATGGGACACCATAGACTTCAGGTCTATTCTGCCTGAACCTCAAAAATATTCCTCCTTACACAGCAGTAAAGCAAAACAGACTATACCCACTAAGCCTGTCTGTTGTTTAAGAAATACCATCTGCCTACATAAGATAGCTTGTTACAGAAAGTAAGGAAGCAGTGTCAGGTTTCGTAAGTGGATAGTCAGAGCATGGGCAAATACCCTCCCTCAGACCTGCTCTGAGAGGTCACTTGTGTTCCAGTGGCTACTCTCACTTCTCAGGGTTGGCCCACAATATGATATCATTTTATATGACCTTCACCAGTAGCAAGCTTTCACAGGAGGCAACAGCACAAAATTTCCTATTTCATTCGTGGTATTTTTTACACAAACATCATTAGGAAAGAATTAACCATCACAGAAAAGTGTAGTCTATCTTTGCTCTCAATTTTCTTTCTGAGACTCAAGAGATGGGAAAGCTCTGGGATAGGCAGGAAATGACAGATAGAACTGAGAGCTACTGGGTGTGGATCTGGCTATATAGAGATTGAAGAACCTCAACAATGTCTAACTCCAAAGTATACAAGGTGCAATTACCTGCAAAGAGTCTGTCCGATACTCAGCTCGGCACAATTGTGTAATGGGAAGCCCTGATGCAATGTTTAAAGAACTCAAATCAGAGATGAAGAGAAGGGCATAGCTCTCCCAGTTTTTGCAGGTACAGTATAATATCAGTACATAGGAGAAAAACTTGAAGAAAAACTCCATGAAAAACTGCCTTTTAACCATTTTCAGTTGTAATGACTTATTAAATGGCTTATTTCCCAGTGTCAAATTTCAGATCTTATGGAAAAGAACATACCTTTTAAAGAAGTGAACATAGCATCAATGCCAAAGAATCACTTTGTCTCACACAAAAATAACTCCAGCAAACGTACATATATCCCATGTATCCAATTATGTTCATGCTGTAACCACTGTTCATTTACTCTAACAACAACAAACACAAAAACTACAGGATTACATTTTCACTTCTAAGGAGGGAAGACAGAGTCACAACGTGGAATGTTAATTTCCTCCACTGATGGGATGCAGTGTGAAACTGCAAAAGGACTAGAAAAATTTACATCATAAGAGCATTTCTAAAATTCTTTAAACCTAATTTTAGATTTGAAAAACTTTTAAATGCTTTCAAACCAAAAGCAACGAAGCAAATGAAAAATAATTGGTAAAATGTTAAGATATCATAATATCACAACTCGGCGCTAGAAAAGCTGCATCAATCAACCAAGTGACAGCCCTGTCAAATTAACCGCAACAGTTAAAGGAAAAGTTTGCTGATTTAAGAAAACCGTACATATGTAGGCTTCTGGGACAACCTCTAGGTGCTGCTGTTGAGACCCCCTTCCTAAAGACTTACTTCTTTCCCGGTGTTTTAGCCTCCCCCTCCCCTTGACCGCACTGCACTGCGCAAAGCCATTACAATCACTTCAAAAATATTCGCTGCTGAAAAATGCCTCAGAAACTACCATTCTTCAAGGTTCAAGGAACCAAGCAATGTTACTTTAGTTTTCAGTCCAAATTATATTACAGATGGATGAACGAGACATAAGAAAATATTAGCAGGGTTGGGTCAAAGCAACCGGGAGGCTAAAGAAGCAAAAAGACAGCGACCATTGGAACCCTCCCCTCTCCCCAGCCCTCTCTTCATACAGAATATCACTAAACGTTAAAACTAATCCTGTGCACAAGGCAGAACTGCGAGACGAGCTGGGGAGATGCGGGAGTACAGGGTGGGGCGGTTGCTGCGATAGGCTCTTGACTGTACAGGCTCCACCTGATATGTCAGCTCCCGCATCCGAGAAGCTGATGAGAGATGGTGGAAGCTCAGAGAAAAACCGTGCGAGAGTCGTGGGGGGTGGGGAACGGGGGGAGGCCTTAACGTTCGGATCAGATTAACCAGTGCACGACCGCGACGCCCGCGCCGGCACCTCCGCTGATCCACAGCATCCTAACAGCCGAAGGGCGCTGGGGGCTGCAGCGCCCGGACCCAGGCGCTCTGTGACCTGGGGCAGGTGTCCCCGCGCGAGGCAGCGGCCCGCAGAACTGGGCGAGGATGGGGAAGCCAGTGCCTTTACCTGCGATGGACCAGGTCCAGCGGTAGAACTCCACGGTGTCGTTGAGCGCCGTGGACACCACGCTCAGGACACTGCCCGGCTCCGAGTCCAGGAGCCCCATGGTGGCGACAAGCAGGCGCTGGCGACGGCGGCGGCAGGAGAAAGCGGAGACCCCGCGAGAGGGTGGACCTCAGAGGCGACGGCCGAAGGGGCGGGCGGCAGCCTGGGACCCCCCTCTAACGGCGGCGGCCCAGCTCCGTCTTCCCACCTCCTCGGAGCGCCGCAGCGGCGGAGACGCGGCGGCAGCGGCGTCGACGAGCGGGGCCGAGGAGGTGTCGTCAAGGCACCCAGAAAGAGGGGGAGGAGGAGGAGAAAGAGGAGGAGAGGGAGGAGGTCCTGCCGCGAGCGCTGGGCGCTGCACCAGTCTGTCGCCTCACGCCGCAGCGGCTCCAATCCCCTCCGCCGGCGTCACGTGGGCCGCGCGCGCGGGCGGAGGGGCCGGCGCACCCCTCCTCTCTCCGGCGCGCCAGGGCTCTCTTGCGCAGGGATGCTGCGGTCGGGGCCCGGGGGGGGGGGGGCGACTGGAGCGAGACCTGCGCAGGCGCGCGCCGCCCCCATCCCCGTCCCTCACCTCTCCTCCAGTCGCGCCGGAGCGAGACACCTGGGCCCCTCCTTGCGACCTCTCCCCGCGAGTCTCCCCGTCCTGCTTCCCCGCCTCCCTCCCCGGCATCAGGCCCCTGAGGAGCAGTACGCACGGTCTTCCCACGGGTGACCTCGCATCCGTCCCGGATTCGTCCTGGGAAACAGGGCAGGAAAGAATGGGTATTTTGTGGGCAGAGATGAGGTAGGCGAGGTGCTTTGGTCCTTACCTGTCACTCAGCTTGATTTCACTTGTGTTCTGTTTCTTTCACCTCCACCAGCACATGCTTCTCATCATGAGAAGGGAAATGAGCGAGTTATCCCTATAAACAAATGAAAGGATATTTGTCTTACCTGCTACAGTGATGGAAGCTAAACTCTGGGGTCTACTCATTAACAGATTAACACATAAGTGAATGAGTGCTTGCATGTGTTCTGTAGACGCTTTTCATATACGTGGAAAGATCAAAGCAATATAATTGTGCTAAACTAGACCATTAGTACTTCAGAGAAAAGGGAGAACAGAGAGGGGTCTTACAGGTAGAGGAGTCTGCGTGGATCTGAAGGCACTGAGGTGAATCTAAAAGGATAATCGCTCAGGAGACAAAGGGCAATATAGTCCAGAGAGGAGAACAAAGTAATTTTTTATATTTTAAAAAATTGTTTATAAGAAGAAGGTGGGATGCAGTAGGAGAGCCTACCCCTGAAAAGTAGCAAAAATACACTACATAAATTCATAATTTGATAGTTTTTGACATAAAACAAGATCTTCGAGAATGGTCCAGTAACTTTTTCGTCTATTTGTTATTTAAATCTGTTACCGCCTTCTTGTTTAACCTTTTCTCCAGTTGTTGATTTAGGATGCTACATTTTAAAGGCCTTTGAGTCAAGTGTGAAATTGCCTCTGCCCTTTGGCACTGTTAAAGTTGTGAATACTATCTTTTATCATATTTATTTGATTTATTTATTTTCCAAGTGACCCAGTTATATATCCTTTGTCTATATTTTATATTGGAATCATCCTAGAGGATAAGAATTATTTTTGGTTGCTTGATAAGGACCTAACCCGGTGCTGTAAATAGTAACTAATAAATATTTATGATGACAAAATTATAACATACGTCTTTCAGAGCATAATAAGGATTATTATAAGCGGCAGGAGCTTTAGGGAAAGAAGAAGCTACTTAAAACTAACTGATTTGTTGTATAACTCAAGCAACCATAGGCTTCTTTAAATGCCATATACTTGAAATTAACCAAATAAAATGTAATTTATTAATTTGTCAAATATATTTGCCAAACTAAAATTTTCTGTATTGAAATAATAATTTCTCAAGTCTCAACCTGAAGTTATGTGTATTAGTGTATCAGGAAGATCCTAGTAGCTATGTAAAAAGTATCCAAGTCTTTCCATTTGGGGTGTGGCTAATGATCAATTCATTTACCTTGATGACCTAGCAAAGTTCAAATTAGTTTGAACTTCACCTACACAATTGATTACTACTTCTATATTGTGGAATTCTGGATGTTTCCGAGGGAAAGCAGATTCCGACCCTTATCTCCATTCACAAATGCAAAACCTCAGCATCTTTACTAATTTAGTACAATGTGAAGTTGTTAAAATATCTTCAGATATTTTCCTGGCCTCTCTTCTACAGTGGAGGCCAACTTAAGTTCCTATTCACTAGGGGGCGCCAATCACATATAAGAAAATCACAGACAAGCGATAATAACTAAGTTAGGAATGGCGGTGACACCTGTATCGCCTTGTCTACACTCCACCTGGAAGAGCAGTATGTTTATTTACATTTATGAACTGTCCAAACATACACCACGAACCAGAGCCGTAAAACTTACTCACTCTGTAGCCCTATCACCTGGCCTGAACACTACAGTCCCATAGGCAATTCTCAAGTGGTTTACAAACACCAGTGACTGCCCAGAACCAAAGCCCAGCTAGTCTAGTTGTCCAAAGGAAAGGAGACCTGCATGTCCACTCACCTAGAATGACAGCCATCTAACTAAGATTTTGGTAGCATCATAACAAAGAAAAGCAAATACAAACATCCATAGTATCTGCAAAATTTTGAGACCAGAGAGTTCTTTGGTGTGGGTTGAATATAAATAGGATACTCACAGCTATCCACAAAAACTAAAAGAGAGGACATTATTATAATAAAAAAAGTATGTAGAATATCAAAATATGTTTAAATGTCTTACAGCCTATACAGAGTAAACAACATGAATCAAGCTATCTATTTTTTTTTTCCTAGTGTTTCCACCTTTCCATGCTGGCAATATTGTTAGCAACTTGTGCTTTCAAAGAAGAGTGAGCCTGGGAGCCTATTGAGTCAGGAGTAAAAGGAAATAATCTGATTAAAGAAGAGCTTGTAGAAAGACTTTAAATCTTCTAGAAGTAAATTTTGCTAAGTGGATACTACTTAAAGAAACTGGAGAAAATTTTTGATAATACTTATTGCTATTAATTCTAGTCTTTTTTAAAATCTGCTTACCACTCCTCCCCCACTTCATAAAGATAAAAAAATGTGTAGTATCCATAATATAGGTGCTTGACTGATTTGGAAGTACAAGTTTTGCCATAAGACATCTTTTATTCTAAACTTAAGACATTTACTTTTTTGTTACCTTATACGCAATTATTATTTATTTAATTAAATGGATATAAATTTTCCTGATAATACATAAGCATTGATAAAATAACAATAAAACAAAATGAAACACCCCCATAATTTCATCTCCCATTCTTAACAATTTTATATGCTTATATAAGCCCTTTCTTCTTTATACAAATGGTTATTTTTTACAATGCTATTTCATAATCTGCTTTTTAAAAACTTAACAATATATCAGGAACTCTTTTCAAGGTAATAATCAACTACTTAATATTCCATTATATGGATATACCATAATTATTTAACCACTACCATGTAAATGAGCATTTAGATTGTTTCAATTTAAATTTGAACTATTATATCAATTTGGCTGTTAGTATCCCCATATATACAATTTTGTGAACTTGTCTAATCATTCTTAGCATAAATTTCTACAAGGGAAATTTCTGGGTCAAAGGGTCTTAAATTTTAAAATTTTGATACGTGATGCCCACTTACCTTCAAGAAATGTACAAATTCACAATTCCACGAAAATTTATGAAAGTGTACTTGTTTCCCCACACTTCATTCTCATTACTGAATTTAATTGTACTTTTTAATTGTAATCATTACCAATCTGATAGGTTAATATTGATATTTCATTGTTGCTTAACAGTTTATCATTTTTATTGGAATTTATCTTTCTTTTAAGAATTGCCTATTTGCATTCTTTGCACATTTTCCAATAGTTGTGTCTGGTTTTTTTATTTATAAGTGATCTTTATGTAATGAAGTTATTGACAGTTTGTCTGCTATATATGTTGCAAATATATTTTCCCAGTTTATTATTTTATATTTTACTAGATTTATTGTATAATAATAATTTTCAACTAGGCATATTGGAGGCTGGAAATAATTTAGGCTCACTCACCACCATCTCTACCAGAATTATGTATCAGAATGCCTTTTCAAACTTTGAACCCATGTACAACCCCTGGCAGTTCTGATATACACTTCTAAGGTACACATGCTACTCCTTTCCTAAGAATGATAACTACACATTATTTGCATTGGATATTCATTATTTCATGTCACCCAATATGTACACCCAGTCTATATTCTTTCTTTTATAGGTCAAAGCCATTGGTTTAATCTTTCTTCACATAGCTATATTTCAAGGCCATATACCACACTATACCAGATAGTTTCATTTGTGAATTCTATCAACATTTAAGGAAGATACAATTCTCCACAATCTCTTCCAGAAAATATTACAGAAGCAGAGGGAACACTTCCTAGCTCATTTTATGATGCCACCATCACTCCAATACCAAAATCAGATAAAGGTATTATAAGAAAGGAAAACTATAGACCAAAATCTCCAATAAAATGGATATAAAAATCCTTAACGAAATATTAGCAAATTGAATCCAATAGTATATGAAAATAATTAAACACCAAGACCAAGTAGAATTTATTCCAGTTATGCAAGGCTGGTTCAAAAATGGTTCAGTATAATTCAAAATCAGCATTCAAAAATCAGTCAGGATAATCCATCACATCTATAGGCTAAGGAAGAAAAATCATATGATCTTAACAACGGATGCACAAAAAGCATTTGACAAAAATCCAACATGTACTCATGATACAAGCTCTCAGCACCATGCCCGGTTAATTTTTAAAAAAAAAATTTTGTAGGGACAGGGTCTTGCTATGACTCAGGCTAGTCTTGAACTCCTGGGCTCAAGTTATCCTCCTGCCTCAGCGCCCCAAAGTGCTGGGATTACAGGTGTCGGCCAGCACTCTTGGCCAACTTTCGTGTATCATTCTTGTATCCTGTGAACTTCCTACATTCCCTTATTAGTTCCAGGAGTTTCTGTTGTTGTTGTTGTTGAATCTTTGGGATTTTTCACATAGATAATCATGTTATCTGTGAATAAAAGGAGTTTAATTTTTTTCCTTTCCTATCTGCATATATTTATATCCTTTCCTTGTCTTATTGCACTTGTTAAGACATCCAGTATGATGTTGAATAGGAGTGGTGAGAGAGAGTATCTTTGCCTTGTTTATGATTTTAGGGAGAAAGTGTTCAGGTTCTCACCCTTAAGTCTGATGTCAGCTGTAGGTTTTTTGTAAATGTTCTTTATCAAGTTGAGGAAGTTCCCTCTAAACTCGTGCTGAGAGAAATTTTTAATTTTAATGACAACAGTTTTTTTTTTCATGGATTGTGATTTTCGTGTTGTATCTAAAAACTCATTACCAAAACCACTTAGATATTTGCTGGTTTTTTCATCAAAAATCACTTAGATATTTGCTGATGTTTTCATCTAGAAGTTTTATGGTTTTGTATTTTACATTTATGTCTATAATGCAATTTGAGATAAATTTTGTGAAAGATGTAAGGTCTCTATCTAGGTTTTGTTTTGTTTTGTTTTTGCATGTGAACATCTCATTGTTCCGGCACTATTTGTTGAAAAGACTATCCTTTCTCCATTGAATTGCCTTTGCGCCTTTGTCAAAGATCAGTTGACTGTATTTGTGTGGGTCTATTTCTGGGCTCTACATTCTTTCCATTTGTTCTATGTGTCTATTCTTTCCCCAATAAGACAACATCTTGATTACCATAGCTTTATATTAAGTTGTGAAATCAGGTAGTGCGAGTTCTGCAATTTTGTTCCTCTCTAGTATTGTGTTAGCTATTCTAGGTCTTTTATAAACTTTATAAAAGTTTTCCATATAAACTTTAGAATCAGTTTGCTGATATTTACAAAATAGCTTGCTGGCATTTTGATTGCGATTGCACTGAATGTGTACACCAGGTTGAGAAGAATTGACATCTAACAATATTTTGTCTTCTAATCAATGAATATGGAATATCATATCTCTCTATTCATATCTCCTTTGATTTCATTAGAGTTTTGCGGTTTTCCACATATAGATTCTGTGCATAATTTGTTAGATTTATACCTAGGTATTTTGTTTTCTTAGGTGCTACTGTAAATGGTATTGTTTTTTAAATTTTCAATTCCAGTTGTTTATTACTAGTTAAGCAATTAACTTTTTTCTTTTCTTTTTTTCTTTTTTTTGGAGACACAGTCTCACTCTCTTGTCTGGGCTAGAGTGCAGTGGCATTATCATAGCTTGCTGCAACCTCAAATTCTTGGGCTCAAGTGATCCTCCTGCTTCAGCCTCCTGAGTATCTGGGACTACAGGTGCACGCCTTGGTGCCCAGACATCAGCAAATATCTAAGTGACCTTGGTTTTGGTGATGAGTTTTTAGATACAACACCAAAATCACAATCCATGAAAGAAAAACTATTGTCATTAAAATTAAAAATTTCTACTCTGTGAAGACTATTTAGAGAATGAAAAGACAAACCACAGATTGGGAGAAAATATTTGCAAAACACATATGATAAAGGGCTTGTATCCAAAATATACAAAGAACTTTTAAAACTAAAATATCATTTTAAAAAACTCAATTTAGTAAATAAGCAAAAGATCTAGACACCAAACTAAAGAAGATATACAGATGGGAGACGCTGAACATCAGTTGTCAATAAGAACTGCAAATTAAAATAATGAGATATCACTACATACTTATGAGAATGGTTAATTTAAAAAAACCTGGCAATACCAAGTGCTGATGAGGTGAAGAGCAACAGGAACTTTCATTCACTGATAGTGGGAATGCAAAATGTTTCAGCCACTTTGGAATACAGTTTGGCAATTTCTTACAATGCTAAAAATAGTCTTAACATACAATTCAGAAATCATGTTCCTAGGTATTTACCCAACTGAGCTGAAAACTTATTTCCATATTAAAGGAAAAAGGAACTGCACATACTGCACATAGGCAATGTGCTCTAGTTGATACAGTTATTTCCCACAGTGATACGAGTCAACAATTCTGATATTGCAATGAGTATATATTGGAACTGAACAATTAAGTAAATGGATGGCAGATGGTAGGAGCCACGTTTCTTACTGTTGAAAGGGAGGAGGCTAGAATGGTCCATGTGATAATTTGTTAGAGTCAGACACACCAGTATGAACTCATGTTTGGCTTAATATAGATACAAATGGTTACATATAGATATATATATAGATATGTGTACAAATAGTACTCACCTTTTAATGGGGTTATGTCTTGATAAACCCATCATAAATTGAAAATATTCCAAGTCAAAAGTACATTTTTGACATGATATTTTCAACTTATGATGTGTTTATCTAGATGTTGCCCCACTGTAAGTTGAAAAGCATACTGGATATATATCACATTTGCACCATCCTAAAGCCAAAAATTGATCGTAAGTCAAATCATTGTAAGTCGGGGACCATCTGTATATACACAGGTTGGTATACTCACAGGTATTCCCTCTGCTCTGTCAGCTGAGAGGGCTTAGAATCGATGATACTATACTAGCAACAAGCACACTTAGCATCCAGATTTTGGTTTCTGTTACCACATTCCAATCAAAGTAACCAGAGATCCTTGGAAAAATGACTGGTTTAGGACTGAGGCAGGAAATGTGCAAGATGAGCCTGGAACATCTTGTTATACCAGAAAGTAAGGAAGTGCTCAAAGATTAAAACCCAAATTTGTATGAGTATGGCAAAGGAACACAGGCTCCCAATGCCTAAAGCTGGAATGTTTTAAGTAACAAATAAAGTAGTATTGAATTGTAACCCAAAGTGTAAAATAAATATTTATGAGCCCATATTGATATAATAAATGAAAATGAAGAGAGATATCTCCTTTGCCAAAGAATTTAAAATAATTTATGTAGATACTCCACCTTCAAGGGGGTGGAGCATAGCGCCCCACTCCTTAGATGTGGGCTGCACATAGTGACTTCTTTCCAAAGAGTGCAGTATGAAAAAAGGGGAAAAAAAGAGTAACTTTATAATGGATAAAGCTAGCATACACTACCTCAACCAGATGATCAAGATCAACATCAACAGTGATAATAAATGTTGATGGTATGTACCCTTAATCTGATTTGATGGAAATGACAGTTTACCTCTGTGGTCCTTCTCCCTCAAATCCATAACCCCAGTCTAATTATGTGAAAACATCAGACAAGTTCCAACTGGGACTTGGAGGGTCATTCTACAAAATAGCTGACTAGTACTCCTCAAAACTATCAAGGTCCTCAAAAACAAGGAAAGTCTGAGAAACTGTCATAGCCAAGAGGAGACTAAGGAGACATGAAAACTAAAAAACTATAGTACCTTGGATGGGCTACTGGAACAGAAAAGAAACATTAGGTAAAAACTAAGGAAATATGAGTAAACTATGTATAAAATATTGGTTCAATAATTGTGACAAATGTACCATACTAATGTAAGGCATTAATAATAAAGAAAACTGGGTGTGAGCTAAATGGGAACTCTATTATCTTTGCAATTTCTATTTAAATCCAAAACAGTTCTAAAAAATAAATATTATTTTTAAAATCATAAATAATAAAAGTAAAAAAATAGTTATAACCTTTTGTGATTATTTCAGTTCTAGAAATTTATCTTGAAGAAATAACTACTATGTATCTTATTGTAAAGTAGGTTTAATAATAGTACCTACAGCATAAGCATGTTGTGAAGCTTAAATGAGGTCAGCCATATAAAGCACAATGAGCACTTAATAAATGGTGGTGGTTGCTAATGTTCTTGTCATTATTCAAAGTTGACTGTGACTCAGGCACAATCCTTGAAGAACTGACAGTGCAGTATAGATAAGTAAGAAGATGAGTATAATAAAGTATATAAGTGGTGATAAATAGATCTTTATTCACTAACTGTATGACCTTGGTAAATGAGTTAATCTCACTGTCTCAGCCTCTGGCACCCAATAATCATAGCAATAATGATGATATTGGTGATATTAACCTCAACAATATTGATGATAAGATGAAGACAGAATTATGATGGGTGCATTGGAAAACAGAAGGATCTCTTAACTTTGGCTGGGAATGTCTATGTCTTCCTAGTAAAGGTAATAACTAAAATGTATGTTATTAATAAATGTTAACTAATTCATTTGTTCATTCAACAAACATTCATTGAGTTTATATGTATATTGAGTTTGCTATGTATGTCAGGTATTGTCCTTGCCTTGAAGATTCTCAGAGGGAAAGACAGATGCAGCAATACATACAGTAATTTCAACACAAGGAAATAAGTGCAATGCGTGGCTAAGAGCTCAGATGTTAGTCCTCACAACCTAGCCAGTGTGGAGATGGAGGAACCGTGGAAGGCTTCCCAAAAGGATGATCTGTGCGTTCCAGTTGAGGATGGAATAACATTTCATACACTGGAGACATAAAAAGCAAATCCTAGGGGTGAAAAATAGCATGGTATGTATACAGAATAAGGAGCAATGGAATGTCGGTTAAGTATTGAGTTCAAGACAGGGAGTACCAGATGGTAGATTTCAAGGATAAAGTCCTTGGGACATCATGTTAAGGAGCTTGTACTTTTCCTATGCACAATCAATATAAAGGGTTATAAACATAAGAGTAACCAGATTATGTTTATATTTTAGATGATTTTGATTTGATATTTGAAAGATGAATTTGAGATGGTAACATTTTCACAGAGAAACCAGGAAGATTTGCAGTAGTGCAAGAAAGGGATTATGATGGAAATTTGTGATTATCTCCAGGTACATTGAGTTTACTCAAAAACTTTAGCAAATAAAATTCCAATGAGAGGCTTTACTGTATGTATTCTATATATGTTGCTATCTATATTACTATTTTCAAGGAAATCAGAAGGAAGAAAATAATTTAAATATAATTTATCATACAGACCTAATTATGCTGTTTTTCACTCTCAAGACCTCAGTATATATACTCTTTAAGGTCTGGTCTCTTTTTTACCTGTGTATACAATTCCCACTTACTACTCCCACCCACCACTACCACCTTATTTCACACTACCCCATCACTTTTTGAGAATTAATCAGGAGTCATTTCACCACCACGTTGCTGTCTTCCCAACTTTTATTTTTTTTTCTTTGAAATAATTGGCATCAGTCAATTTCACATCTGGGGCCGAGTATTTTTTTGGAGAAAAAATTTTTTTTGTAAATTGTAAAGTGTCATCCTGGCCAGAGCATACAAAAAATTAAATTGCAGGAGTTAGCAGTGAAATAAGACCTAAATGATCATAAAATTCTCCCTAGTTACAAAGTCAAAGTAGAAAGTGAAAGGAATACTATGTCCTAGTGCCCTACTGAGATCATTTTACTGAGAAACTAGAGTCTGTAAGTAATGAGGTCTATCTGGTAAAGCTAACTTAATTGATCAGCAAACTCATACATTTTTATTTCCAAAGATTCAGCAACATTTCTTATAATATTAATAAGGTTTTGATCCAGAATAATTCAAAAGATTTCCAAATAAGGGATGATATATGAATTAATGTTGGGCACAAAATTGTGAAATAATTGGTCTCAGTAAATTTCTAGTGGTGTTAACTTATTTATTTTTGATCTAGAGTAACTAAGAGTAAGACTAAAGGAAAACAACATATTTTGAGCACATTTCATTAGATTCTAGTCAGTAGGTTGCTTACTTTACCCTTAGGATTTTCCTTTAGCATTTTGTCTGCAACAGATCATAGATTTTATAAAGAGCGACTAGGAAAGCATTGTGTTATGGTGGAAAGTATCCTGGACCAGGAATCAGGAGACCTCAGTTCTGTTTTTATCTCTGACCCTAATGTGCGTGGGCACTGGTAACTCTCTAGTCTCTTTATGTCTCAACCTCCTTATCTGATAAATGAAGATAACACATTCTCTATCTACTTCATATAATTGTTGTGTGGGTCAAATGAGATAGTGAATATTAACGTATGTTTAAAGCATGGCATTTTTTTTTTACCACCGAAATAGTTCCCTACCAGTAAATTTACTTAAAAGAGTAAGTTCTTCACTGGAAATTGAAAAGATTTTTAAAAAGATATTGTGATATCTCTCTCTTCATTAATAATTGAATTTAGTAACCATATATAATGTTCTAAAATTTACTTTGTATTACAAAAAGGGAATAACCATTGATAACTGTTTCTTTCCATGAAGGAAAAATTGTAGTTGTCTAGTACGTTCTCATGTTGAAAAAACTTCCCCCTATACCAAGATAATGTAAAAGAATTGTACAGATTTGTCCATCACATATGTAGTTTAGATAACTTAGAATTGCTCATTGTTTTTATTGTTCTTAAAAATAACATGAGCTATATTCTCTAATATTTGATTAGGTATTAGACTAACATTATTTTCTCTCTCATAGAGTTATCAAGGGATGTACTAGGAAAGGAGAATAAAACTTCCCTCTAGACTTTTTATCTGTCCCCCGGCAACAAATACTTCTCTCTCTGTATCATGTTTTCTACTCAGACATTTCATAGCAGGTGAGAGAAATATATAATTACTCTAACAAGTGGTCTTGAAAGGAGAGCCCCAAAGCTGCGGCACAGCGTTTTTCAGCCTCCCAGAAAAAGCTGACATAGATAACAGCCCCCCAAGGAGCCTTGATCTGCACCAGCACTGAGGAGGACAACACAAACAGGTGTTCACTTGTGGAGGAAATAACTAGGAAAGAAAAGAAAGAAGGCCTCAGAGGAGGATTGATTCCTATACAGTAGTAAGAGTTATTTAAGGGTAAGGATTGTATCCTATTCACCTTTGTATCTGTGATATTAAGAACAGTCTGGCAATGAGTAGATGTTCCATGTAGATGATGAATGAATGAATGAATAAAGGCGTGAATAGATGGATGAATAGATGGATGGATAAGTAGATTCAATAAATTTATACAGAATAATAATGATCACTAGAATAATTTGCGTCTTGTATCTAGATATTTGACCACTTTGGAAAAATCAGAAGATTGGCAATACTTAACAGAGCGTGTACATTCTGAGTTATCACAGTCTGCCAACCATACCCACGTGCTCATACCTGGCCTTGCCACTCAGCTCGTTCTGGGTCATCTTGATCCCTTCCTGTTCTAGTATGTTCCCGGGAAACCTTGCTAGTTCTGGGGCTGCCTTGATCCAGTATCTCCCTCAAACCTGGGCAAGCATGGCCCCTTCCCTGGGCCCTGATTTTCCCAAACATACCAACAAATAAATTAATGAACACATTGCCTTCTCTGTTGCTTGTTGTCTGGCACTCAGTGCTGCACAGTGCAGCCTGTAATCCCCTAAACATCCACTTTCACGCCTAACCCCCTTCAGGTCCCGAGGAAACACTTCTCCAAACCTCTTGTCCTACATTCTTTGAAACAAACGGCACCTGCATCCATGAAGGTTTGTGGGTTGTGTAAGCAAGGAGATGGACACTGCTTCAAGGTATAAGTGCTTAGGTAGGGAAAAGACAAATCATTTAACATGTTCAAATTCTTCCTCTTATTACCATTCCCAGGAGTGTGGAGCATCCATTTTCTTGCTTCTCTTTGTGTGTCAATTTGTGGATCTAAAGGGCTTCACCAATTAATGTGGTATTTGCAACAGTTGTACATGGCAACTGAGGAAAACTTGACACATGGAACAGTTCACATTGCTGTCCAATACGGTAGCCGTAGCCACATGTGGCTACGGGGCATCTAAATGTAGCTAGTCCAACTGAGAAGTGCTAGAAGTACAAAATATGCTTTTGTGTGTTTTTGAATTTCGAAGACTTAGTAGGAAAAAAGAATGTAAAAGTCTTCATTAATTATTTTTATATTGATTACATGTTGAAATAATATTTTAATATATTATAGTATATAAAATATATTATTAAATTAATATTAACCATTTTTAAATGTTTACTTTAAAATTTTTCTAATGTGGAAGAACTTCTAACATAAAAAATTAAAAGTTATATGTGGCTTGCACTAAATTTCTGTTGGACAATGCTGATCTAGACAACATATATAAAATGTGATACTGATTCTTATATTGACAACTAGATGGACATTCAATGCTATATTTGTGAATAGCTTTATTTTTGTGAAAATAGCTAATAAGATTTAATTAAATTTTCAAAGAATGAATTTAAAAATTTAACTTTATTTAGACAATTTGATTAAAAATGTTCATATGCATTAATTAGAGTTTATATTTTGACTTTTAATTTTAACAGATTGTTTTGAATATTTTAAAGGAAAAAATCACTTTTTGGAAAAAATATATGTAAAATAATTTTAATTTTATATTTATTTTAATTTTTGCTGAAAATATATTCAAATTTTGTACTCTTTGAATACAATTACAATTAAATTTTTAATCCTTTAGTTCATTACTGTCAATAGAGCACAAATTATGCAAAAATCTTAATTAGAGCAATATAAGTGATATTTTTCTAATGAAAGTAAAAAAATAAATTTATGGAATAAATCACTTTTTAAATAATTTATAAATAATATACTTTCACGTTATTATTCATCTAAACATTACTGGCTCATCAACAAAAATTCCTAAAATATAGAGTAATAATTAAATTCAAATGTCTTTTATAGTTTGCCAACTATCGGTAACATAAAATCATGTATTTGAACATGTATTCCAATTTTGTTATTATGAATGTACCATTGTTGCAGGAGGAGGAGAGAACCTATTTTATTTTACAGCTTGTCAGCCTGACATTTAAATATTTAGACAAAGAATATGTGCTCCTCTATTTGCACTCTTGCCCCGGAGCTCACAAATGTTAGGGACACACCTTTTCTGAGGGGACCCAGGGTTACAAGAAGGTGCTAAGTAAAACAGAATGTTCTCCATGGAACTCCATCACAGTCGACGCTTCGATGGCTTCTGAGGCTAACAACGTTTGTATGGCCTCTCAAGGTCTGTGAGAACCAAAACAGAGTCCCTAACCCATCTGCATATTTACTCCTGGGCCTGGGTGGAAAGGATGGACCTAGGAAATAGGTAGGTAAGAGAATGAACCTGACAATATCCTTGCATGTATGTCTCCCTACTTCTACTCTTTCCAGGGTGAATTAAATAGCCTAGTTGAAAATTGCTGAGATGGCTTTAAAACAAGCTCAAACTTCTGCAATATATGCAACATAATAGCTGTGGTGCCAACTTTTGGTAGAAACTGGGTCAAAGGGTGGAGTAGGTAGAAGTGATGCTCTTCGAAAGGTATATCTGTCAACTAAACTACAATTGAAGAGTGATGAGAATCCAAAGGAAAATTGTAATCTGAGTTGTTTATTAGGTTGATTCTCATACTATTTTGACAGTACATTAAAAGGGACAATAATAAAATGTATCAACCCAATATGGGTAAATGCTGTGAATTATACCTACCTATGGACAAACTTTAATCACCCCTGGAAATTAATGGCTATTTTCAGTGACAGAAACTGTAGAGCTATGAATAATCATTCTACCAGAAATAATAATGGACTAGCAAGTGAAAGTCCAGAGTTCTATTCTTAGTTTTGGTATTTCCCAGACATATAACACAAAGCAAGTCACTAAACTGGTCTAGGCTTCAATCTCCTACCTGCAAACTAATGAAAGAAAAAATTGTGCTGCCTATCTTATAAACTGATATAAGGATCAAATGAGATCATTTAAGTGAAAGCACTTGGAAATTTATAAAGTGGTTTACAAATATAAAATGTTGTCATTTTTTCTTTCACTCTGTGATATTTTCCTTCAGGAAGTTAGGATTGATTACTGTTATTACTATTATCATTATAAATTGATATGGGTTTATTTGATGTTATTATATAATAAGACATATTTCTTTTTGAAATGACTACAATTGAGGATTCTAAATCACCAGCTATCAAATATCAAAATTGTATTAAACTACTATTTCAGAGAAACTTACTTTTTTAAAACCTCATCAATTTCACTCACTAATATAGGGGTGCTATGTTTTCCCGTTGAACTCCTATTACTCTTTCCCTCTCCTTCAATTTTTAAAAATCAGATGGTTTATTTTCTATACGATACCTATGTTGTTAAAATAAACATTACCATCTTACCAATGTCTGCTGTTCTTCTGTCTCTCCATCCTGTACTCATTCACAGTGATGATGGACAACAACTCTTAGTTTTTCTTATTCTCACTGTTTCTAGATGAAAGGGACCCTTCTTGCCCACTTCCTTGCCCCAGAGGCACCTGTGGTTTACGACAGAACTAGTTGGGCTGCTGGACACTCCCTGTACAATCTTGCCCTATCAGATAAAGCAGGGAGTGAGCCTCTGACAGATAACTCTGTCACTATCCTGGATGTCCATGGCGCAAGTGAAGCTCTAATCAGACCTGTGTTGTGCAAGAGGCTGTGTGTGGGTGATGTCTATCCTTCACCCCAGATGTGTCTTACCACATCTGTGTGCTCAGAGGGAGAGAAATCCTTACCAAGCTTTGAAAGAAAAGAGAATAGGAAGGCATTAGGACATTGCTCCTATGGCGAAAAGATGTACATTTCACTATGTAAGAAGGAAAGCCCAGGCTTCTACATACTAGAATAAAATAATGTATTTTTAAATAGCTAACTAAGGAAAGGTCTTGAGCCTTTTTGCATTCAGATAACAAATGCAAATAATTAATTTATTAGGGCCCCTCATAGAAGATACAATTAAAAGATAATTCAAGACAGGAAAGGTAGATAAATAAATAAATAGTAGAAAATATAATATTAACCATTCCTTGCCTTTTCTTTAATCTTCAGAAATTATTTTAGAATTTCAGAATACTATTTATTATGTTTATTATCACAGCTCTGTGTTAGTAAAAGTTAATTGTGTGTGTTTTAGTTGTTAGAAATATTCTCTAGGGATTCATGTTGATCACATTTTAAGAAATATTAATTCCAAACATGTGGCTAGTCCCTAATATTTCCTTGCCTCAGAGGCAGAGATAGCATGACCCCTAAAGGAGCTGGCTTTTTTTCTGGGGGCACTCAGAAGGCCACACCTTCAGCACAGGTACTATCAGCCTTGCTGATGATTCCAGTGCGCTGAATGTGGACCAAAGCAGCAGAGCCCCTGGAAATGTCCTGGCATTTCAGAAGAAACCAGTGTGAGCCAATGATTCATGACTGGGGCCCTTTTGAGTCTTAGTGAACATAAGATGCAAGGTACAGCCTTGGGTGGATGGAGCCCCAATTACTACTAAATTTCCCACCAGCCTGTAAGAATGGGACATGGAGTTGGATTTTAAGTGATTTATAGATTATAAACAAATATGATAGTACTTGCACTTCTGTATTTGTGAACTGGGATTCTCCTATTTCTATGTTATGGCTTTTAACACAAAAATTCACAAAATGAACAAGGGATTAGAGAGAATTAATTATTTAATTCCTGGCTTGAACAAGAGATTATTTCTGTGTTGATGATCTTAGAATGGTTAGGTTCACAAATATATAACAGCAGTCTTCACTTTTTTTCTTTGTCCTTTAATTGTGAAAACAGAGTAGTGAAATAGACAAATTAAACTTTATTTAGGAAAAGCACCACAATTTTATCATCCAAACATAGCAACTATTTTAATGATGTATATGCCCTTCAAGTCTGTATACTTTTATAATAACAAGTAACCTATGTTCTCAGTTTGAGGAGTATCATGGGTGAATTTCAGCAGAATTGTTGGAAGCCCCAATTTCTTTCTGATCTTAGCAGAGTATCCTGTGGGGTGATTAGCTTCTGTATTTCCTTTCATGGCCTTTAAGTTGCTCTTGCTGACACCTCATGGCCTCTGCTGCTGCTGGATGCCCTTATTGCCAAGGGTGTGGGGTGGCTTTATGTGATTTGAGGCTTGTCAATTGAAGATTTTCTTGTGTGTCAGGATAGCAGAGTTTCAGCTTGAATCTGGGCTGACACTCCCACGGGTTCAGACCCGTCCAAGCATGTCTGGGGAAATTGTGAAGCTAGCCTATTTTCCTGGAGCCTGAAGAGCCTATGGGAAAGAGCTTGAGCTTTGTCTCCTGCTTGGGCTACTAGAGGTTTGGGGTATATTGTGAGATACTCTGACAGAAGTCTAATTGAGGAGGCGGGGGCGTGTAGAGTCTCTTGGGAGAGAATTCATCCTAAAGTTGGAAGGAGGGAGGCACAAGAAGCTCCCCAGTAACATACCCTTAGTCATCAGAGGAGAAAACAGATTCTGAGTATAGCTTTGTGACTATCACTCACATCTTTCCAGCCAAGTCCCATAGATTCATGTTTGGGTCCTAGGCAAAGTGACAGCCATAAGTAAAAGCTGAAAAAGTATTCACTGAACACTCTTTAAAACATTAAGACATATATGCATATACCACACTGTTTGCAACCTCTCAGATTAAAAGTTACAAAGGGAAGAGAGGTAACCCGCAATTTGCCACAGATCACCAAGCTTTGTTGCTGTGAACTTCCAAGAAATGCATGAAGTGAGGTAAAGTCCTTTGCAGTCAGTGGGGTAGCAACAGGGTTTGCTGAAGCATGAGATGCTTGGAGGAATAGGACCTAGGAGAACAGTAGTGAATCATGGAGGAATAATGTGGTGTCCACAAGGCAGTGAGAGCATTAATAAGGCTAGATTTGTTCCTAATCACAAGTGAGACACTCTATGGGGACTCTCAGAAATGCTGAAAGGGAACATCTTAACAGCCGAGGACCAACATCATGCAGACAGAGGAAATAGGCCCTGAAATTTGGGTAGTCTTCACATGACCCCAAATGCACCTATAGGCTGGTGAGACCTTGGGAAACTTGCATTTCACTAGTGTTTTCCTGGTTCTCTGAGAGCTAGATGCAGGCTCGTGAATCCACAGATAGAGGATGCTGCTACAGTTAACTACTATCTGGTCAAAAGTGTCTGACTCTTTTGGGTTTTTTACTGTGTTCCCGACTTTATAACTCCTGATTTACTATTTTTCTTTTACTTTTATTCAGCACATATTCATTAAGTACATCCTGTGTGTGTGGAGATATAGTAATGAGCAAAATAGACCTTGATCTAGTCCTTATAGAACACATAGCCTGGTGCGCAAAACAGACAAATTCATTCATTTAACAGTTTTTAATAACTACCTACCATATGTTAGATACCATTCAATGTTTTTGGCATAACAATGAACAAGTAAGTTAGGATCTCATTCTCAAAGAGTTTATGTAGTAGGGGGAGACAGAAAATAAATACAGGAATAAATAAATTAGGATAACTACAGGTACTGATAAGTTCTAGGAAGGGAATGAGCATGGTGATGTGCTGAAGAACTGAAAGGGAATTGGGGCTACCTTAGGTAAGGTAGTTAGGTGAGGCCTCAGTGGAGAGGCAATGTTTGAACAGGTACTTAACAGATAAAAAAGGGCCAACCACTGAAGACCTGTGGATGAGTGTTCTAGGCAGAAGCAACAATAAAAGGAAGGGTCCTTAGGCAGGAAAAATGTCACTATGTTCAAGAAGCCGAGAGGAGGCCAGTGAGCTAGAGTTTAGTGAGAAAGGAGAAAGAGCGGAATGAGACAGAGGAAGATGATTGCAGTGCTGTGTAGCAGCTGCATGTTCTTGTTCATGAACACATGTAAGAAACTCTAAAGACTCTCAGGAATAGTGGAGGAACGTGGAGTTTTCAAAGAACTGAGAAGGCTGCATTAGCAGGTAGACAAGAATGAGCCACAAACAGGCTAAAATATAAAACACCATTCCATCTTCAAAATATCTTCTAAACATTTTGGAGATATTTAGAGCTGCCCGAAGGGATTACTCATTTGTGCTTATTTCACTTTCCTCCATTCACCCACCACTAAAGAAATACATATGTGTATGTGCATGTGTTTGTGTGTGTATATACATGGTTTTTTTACATATATATATGTAGTTTTATATAGTTATATGAGTCACTATATATATAATTATTTTATTATATCATCATAGTCACTATATATAGTGACTAATATATATATTACAGTATATATGCTATGGAGTGAAAATTTGTGTCCCTGCAAAATTCATATGTTGAAACCCAATGACCAATGTGGTGGTGATAGGAGGTGAGGCCTTTGGGAGATAATCATGTCATGAGGGCTTCACCCTCATGAGTGGTATTAGTGTCCTTATAAAAGAGGCTCCAGAGAGCTGCCTTGCCTGTTCTACTCAGGGAAAAGGTGCCATCTATGAACCAGGAAACATGCCCTCATCAGACACTGAATCTGCCATTTCCTTGATTTTGGACTTCCCAGCCTCTAGAACTGTGAGAAATAAATTTCTGTTGGTTATAAGCCACCCAGTTGATGGTATTTTTGTTATAGCAGCCTGAATGGACTAACAATAAATAGTGTATGTATTATCCTTTTCTAATAATGGCAAATTTCTTTGCTCTGAAGTCTACTTTGTATCTATATAGCTATTCCAGTTATTTTGAAAAGAACAAAATTGGAGAGCTAATATTACCTGATTTATTGAAAGCTACCATAGTCAAAACAGGATGGTATCAGTGTAAAGATAGATAAATATATCAGTAGTACAAAATAGAAAGTACAGAAATAAATCCATATATATATGTGGAAAACTTATTTTTAACAAAGGTATGAAAGCAATGCAGAGGATAAAAGAATTTTCAACAGATGGCATTAGAAAAATTGTATATCCATAAGCAAAAGTAAATTTGGATCATTCCCTTATACTGTATATGAAAATTAACTCAAAATGGATCATTAACCTAACTGTAAAATTTGAAACTTTGACACTTTTTTCAGATGAAAAATAGAAGAAAATCTTCTTAACCATGGCAAAGCTCCAGGGTAAGAGTACAAATAGAGGCCCGCATACCATTTGTCTAAATATTTAGATGATTTCCACTGGTGACCCTGTCCACCATTGCATTTCCAACTGTAGATTTTGGAGTGTTGGCACTGAGAATCTGAGGGAGTTTACTCTACAAAATGCCTTTGTGACCTAGTTTAATCCCTTCATACAGTTGATGATGCACAAGAAGCCCAGAAAAGTAATGATTTGGCCAAGAACCTAAGCATCTGACCTCTAGGCCAGAGATCTTTTACCAAGATCCAGAGTCACGTATGTAAAGACAGTGTAATGAGGGGACCTAGTCTACTGTAGCTTCTTTGAAGCAAAGACTAGAAGAAAAACTGAGGAACTGGAGGGTACTGCAGAGTGAGGAGGATTATCCCAGGTAGAGGGAATAGCATATGGGAAGGACGCCTGCTGGAGGAACCAGAAGTCCAGTGTGACTAGAGTACATGCGCTAGCGTATAGTGAATAGTGGTAGAACGGTGCTATGAGATGTGGCTTAAAAGGGAGATGGGAACCAGATCATGTAAAGCCATTGTTTTTAAAATAAAGCCCAAGGATGTTGGGTTTTATTTTAAAAACAAGGGGAAACCACCAAAGACTTAATCTGATTTATATTTTCACAGGATCATTTGGAGGAGGATAAGAGTAAATGGGAAAAGACAAATTAGGAAAGCATTGCTATCATCCTTGTAAGGAAGAGATTATGATGACTTCAACAGAGTAATGACAGAGAACAGGAGGAATTTATATGAGCCAATAAACATAGGAAAAATGAATTAAAAGAACTCTGTATTAATTTAGGAACAAAAAAGGGAGAGATTTTGAGGATGGCGTTAAAATCAGGACCAGAGGGGTATTTTGCATTGTTTTAATTTGCTTTATTCTTTTGTAGTTTGATAGCATTCTGGTACATTCTTGTACTCTGCACAGCTTCTACACCTAAAAAGAGATACCATCTTACCTCTTAACAGAGTACATCATGAGAGAGCATTTTACATGTTTATTTTCTTTTTCTTTTTCATGTTTTACTTTCAGTTCTCCTCTCCAGATCAGAGGTTCTCCTCACCAGACCTGGGATCGTGGCAAAAGTAGAGTGCATGATGATGCTGTGCAATTAGAGTACTTATAAGTACTGCTTATAAGTCTGCTGTCCTTCTTATGATTGTTTCTCTGTATGTAATGTATCTTTTTTTCTCTTGTTTTTAAGATTTTCTTTTTATTATTAGTTTTGAGAAATTTATTTATGTGCCTAGGTGTAGTTTTCATAAAGTTTATAGTGGTTGGGATGTGTTGTTGAACTTCTTCAATCTGTTGGTTTTCAACATACTTGAACAAATTTTGGCAATTTTCTTCAAATATATATTCTTCAGTTCTCCCTCTTTTCTTTCGGAAACTCCAATTACATGTACGTTAGGCCACTTTAAGATGCCCCACGACTCATGGATGGTCTGTGCATTTTTGTTGTTGTTGTTTCTTTGTTTCTCTCTGTGTTTTATTTCGCAAAGTTTTTTATCGCTACATTTCCAAGTTTAGTGATCTTTTGTTTTCCAGAGTCAAATCTGCTGTTAATTCTATCTAATATAACTTTTTATTGCAGACATTGTATTTTTTATCTCTAGACATTTATCATATATCCCACATTTATCCTTAACATGTTTACACTTTCCTCTGATTTCGGGAACATTTGAAATACAGTTATAATTACTGTTTTATTGTCTTCGTCTATTTATTATGTCATCTGTGCTGTTTCTGAGTCTGTTTCAATTGACTGATTTTTCTCCCCACCTCCTTATTTAGAGTTACATTTTCCTGCTTTGAATGGCTAGCAGTTTTTTCAATTAGATGACAGATATTGTAAATTTGACCTGGTTGTTTTTTCATGTATTTCTATCAATATTCTTGAGCTTTGTTCTGAGATGCATTAAATTATGTGGAAGCAGTCTGATCCTTTCAAGGTTTGCTTTTAAGCTTTGTTAGGCTGGATCAGTGCAAGTTTTAGTCCAGGGCTAATTTTGACCTAGTACTGAGGCAATATCATGAGTCCTTTACCTGTTGCTCTGTGAACATGAACTATTCTTTGCCCTTTATGAGCTACAGGGATTATTCCCTCTAATCCTTTCTTCTGGCTGTTATTTTTGCCCATACACGTGCATTTATCATTACCCAGCTGGAGACTCAAGGGGATCCTCTGCAGATTTTCAGAATTGTCTTTCCATTCTGCTCTGTTTTCTCTGGTAATCTGTACTGTGAAGTTTAGCTGCCTTGGCCATTCCAGACACGAAGCTCCATCTCCTTAACTTAGGGGGAATCCCAGGCAATGCCTGGGTTCTCCCTTTCTATACTGCACCTTGGAAACTCTCCCCAGGAAGTAATCTGGGGATAATCTTATGACCCACTTTTTTGTTTCCCTACTCTTAAGGATCACTGTTCTGTACTGCCTGATGCCTGATGCTTGAGGACTATTGTTTGATTTATTTTTGTACAGTTTTTTGTTGTTGTTGTAGTTTCCAGAGAATAAATCTGGACTATGATTCTTCATCTCAGCTGGACTCTAATTCTGTATTTGAGGATTTTATTTTTATAACTTTAAATGTGCATTTATACATTTATCCCTATATATTTCATATTAAAAGACAAAATCAGAAGAGAATTTCATTTTTGTCCTCTTTAATTCTCTTCTGATTTTGTCTTTTTTGCTTTAATTAATAGTGAAAAATTAACAAGCATTATTTCTATATGTTTTACACAGATAAAATGTGTGATTTAGAATAAGACCAAGGACAGAGTTCTGAGGCCTTTCACTAGATATCAACATGAAGTTTTCCTCAAACCAGTAAGAAGTCCTGTTTGAGAACAATGATCCAGAGCTGCAGAATTATATCATATTAACAGCATGGATATTACATGCTTCTCTCTTTTCCACAAAAACCATAAGAGAGTCTTTATCATGCTCTTGCCAAAGTTAAGATATTCTATATTTATGGCCTTCCCTTTTCTAAATTTAGAAAAAAATCGAAGTGAGAATTTAGTGTATTCTATATGGCCTATTCTTAATGAACTCACGTTGGTATCTAGAGATCTTTGCTCCTGAACAATTCTATAATCTATCCCAGAGTTGGCCTAAAAATCTACATCAGGATTATATAGATCTAAAAATTCCAGTCTCTACCTTATATAAAAAGTATACTTGTTCATTTCTGGTTTTCTATCATTGCTTCTACTATTTATTATGACTTTTCAGAGATTGCCAACAATGTTTCAGGGATTATATTTGTAAATTTTTCCAATATTCTGTTTAGTTTTTCCAGAATATTTTGTTATTATGTTAACCAGCTATGTGAGGTGCTTTCTATATAGCAGAGACAGAAAATATATGGATACAATTTTTAAAAATTTATTTGTGTCAGAGAACTTGGATGAAATTCAAAGGCCTTTCTTATATAGCCTGACCTGACAAGAGTTTCAACTGTATTTGTTTATAAGATTGTCAGTTTGAATACCATTCTTCCTGATGGAGAAAAAAGAAAAATAGGAGCTGAGAATCCTACTTTTCTTCTGTTATTTGTTAACATAATTTGTTGCCTGAATGACTAAATAATACCTGATGTCCAACTAGTGGTTCTAACTGGTCACGGCTGTTTTTCTTGGTCAGAACATAATCTAAGCTGTCACTGCTGTTTTTCTTCATAATCCATGGAGTACTTTGTTAGTTCTCCTTGGCATCTTTTTTTTTTTCTCGTGGGCAAGGCTTGGTCCATTCTGTGATGGTTTGCTTTCCTGAGAGCGTTCATACAGGTCTCACTATTTTTTTTTAGGCTCACACCATTCCTATATGCAGCATACACTAGTAAGTTTATCCCAGAGTAAACCACAAGAAAGCAGTGCAAACTGAATGCATGCTGTAAGAACTGCATTTTTTATTGATCAGAAATTTAACCTCTGCACATGCACAAAGTAAATCCAAGTATAAGAAACAGTTTCTAAACGTCAAAGTTTGGGGCTTAGTGAGAAAATAGTCAAAGATTAGAAAAAAAGTGACATGACAATAATGACAAAGTTATATGGTCCAAACTTTCATTTATGTGACAAAACTGTGAAACTTTCCATCTCAAAATAAAGTCACATCTTTTGCCTAATTGTATTGTTTTGTGGAAGGTTTGACTCTGAAAATAAACAAGTTTACTCACTGTTAGATAAAGTTGGTTTTAAGCCAAATGAGCAGTTATGGTGCAAGACGTATACAAATGTGTTAAAGGAAACATGATTCTCAAATACTCTAATGGTTGTAAATGTTAGTATTTAGCTAACATTTATCAAGTGCCTACAATGTACCAGGCACTGCTTCTAAGCACTAAGGATATTGTAATTAACAAAGTAGACAAAAATTCCTACACTTATGCAGTTTACATTCTAGTAAGGTAAGGAGTGGAGAGTCAGAAAATAAATAAGATAAATAGGTCAGATAGGTAAAACTATAGGATTTTATAGATCACCACTGTCCAATGGAAATACAATGTAAGCCACACATGTAATTTTCAATTTTCTCTTAGCCATATTAAAAAGTAAAAAGAAACAGGTAAAATTAAATTTTCATAAACTTTTAACTTTTTAATAATTTTTAATTTACAAAAAATTGCAAAGATAGTACAGAGAGTTACTGTATATGCCTCACTCAATTTCCCTATTGTTAAGATCTTTTGCTACTGTTGTACATTTGTAAAACTAAGAAAACAACACTGGTATATTATGATTAACTAAACCTTAGACTTTATTTGGATTTTACCAGTGTTTCCATTAATGTCCTCCTTCTATTCCGAGATCCAACCCATGATACCATAGTGCATTTAGTTGTCATGTCTCGTTAGTTTCCTCTGGTCTGTGATTGGTGATAATAATTTTAATAATATATTTTATTTAACTCAATATAACAAAAATATTATTTTAACCTGCAATTACTATTTAAAGATTATCTTCTGTGCTCCCCAAGTACCATTTAAACTGAAATCTGCAATGGCTAAAAGTGGTCTTTGTTGTAGCCAACTTGATGAATGCTCATGGGACAGAAGATTAAACAATGTCTTTCAATTTTAATAATTTATGTAAACCAAAAAATCAATAATATATTCTGTAATATATTTACATTATTTTTTCATACTCAGTGTTCAAAATCCAATGTGTATTTTACACTTACAGCACATTTCAAACTCAGACATTTTCACTGGAAGTACTTTATTTGCATTCAGATCTCACAAAATTTACAGTTGAAAAAGATGATTCACATACTTAGGTTGTTCCAAGTATACTTAAAAGTTGTCCAATAATTACACTAGATATCAGTTTTAAAATTTAAATCTAAATGTAATTTAACTTAAGGTTAATTAATTTAAAAATTCAGTTCTTCAGTTACACGAGACACATTCAAGTGCTCAATAGGCACAAATGGCTAATAGCTGGTATTGAACAGCACAATTCCACGACAAAGACGTTTTAGTTTTATTCTTAGGTAGACAGGGAGCACTGAAGGGTTTTGTGCAAAGGAGTGACATGATGTGATTTAAGATTATTCTGCTATGCTAGAGAGGTGAGGGAAGAGCAGAAGCAGGGAGACCAGCCAGGAGGCTACTGCAGGTAACATCAGGTAAATGATGAAGGTGACTTGAACTAAACTGGTAGCAATGGAAGTGGGGAAAAGTGGTAAGAATCCAAGAATATCTTGTGTTAGACTTGACTCAACCTGCTTATGAGCCAGATATGGGTTCAGGGATGACACAAAGGTTTGGGGCCTAAAAAATTGGAACAATGAATTCTTACAAAATTTTTGGGCCTAAAAAATTGGAACAATGAATTCTTACAAAATTCTTACAGATTTTGTAAGAAGCAGGTTTGGTGAGATAGATCAGGGGCTCGGTTTTGTACATTTTGAATTTAGGATGTCTATGAGACATTTAAGTGGGGATGTTAAGTAGGCAATGGATATTTGAGTATGGAGTTCATGAGAGAGAGCTCTGCTCGAGATATAAATTTGGGACTCATCAACATACAGGTAGTATTTAAAGATAGAAGATTGGAGGAGATCACCAAAAGAGGGAGTGTACAGGAAGAAGTGTTAGGGTGAGGTTATTCGGCAGCAATTTCAGGAAAATGCAAGCTTTGAGATTAGGCCCCAAAGATATCAACAAGAATTGGTGGAATAGTAAACTCCCTCCAAGCAAAAGCTGTGTTAGGCACAACGGTGCAAAGGCAGTGATTAGCCAACCATGGTATACCAAATCATTTCATTCTGCTGAAGCAAAAACACATAGCCAGCAGATATGGAAAGATGCATTATGTGATGAAAGGCTCTCATGCTGGCTGGGTGGCTAGCCAGAGCTGGGAATGTAATGATTCTAAGGACAGCTTGAGAGTTAACACGTGACAGCTGCAGTTAGTTTCCTACATATACACAAAATTAACCAATCTGTCCTACCATAGAAGCTATGTCATAATGCTGGCACAACAGAGACATCTCCTCTGATTTAGCAAATGAAGAGAAACCTTTGCCCTGGACCACAAAGCCACTTAGCAGCACAGCCTCACACCAACGAAGATTACTAGGGAAGTGTTTTTCCTCTGCAGACACCTGAGCCGTTAAGTAGGACAGGCTCGGAGAGGGGTTGCTGAGAAGGCGAGTTCAGGCAGGGGATTTACGATGGGCGTGTGAGTTTTGCGCATAATTTTGACAAAGGGGAGAGTCCTGGCTTGAAGACAGAGCAAGGAGTTATTTAAAGATAGTGGAAGGGCGTAAACGGAAGCTCAAGGACACAAAGCACCGAGATTCTGGAGGGGGAGGAAGGGCTGAACGTAGTGCTGGGAAAGATCCTTTCTTGCCACATCCTTCCTAAGCCAGGCAGTGAGGACCGCGGGGACCAAGGAGCGGCGTGACAGGATGGGTGAAGGGCCGACCCAGGTGCACCTTTCAGGTTCTGGTGCTGGGAGCAGCCGTCCCCGCCCCTATTTTCCTCTCACCGGGTAGGTTCGCCCGGGAGTGGCAAAAATTCGGCCTGGTTAAACTGGAAGGTGCAGGAAAGCAGGCTGATAAGCGTCCGGGGAATGCCTGCTGAGCGCCAGAACGCCACCATTCCAGGCGCCGCAAGGGTGGGGTCAGGGCCGAAAACTTTTCCCGGACGGTGCCCTCTGGACGAAAGAGGAGGGGCTGTCTCGAAACACATGGACCAATCACGACATACGCTTCCACGTGACTAGAATTGACCAATAGAAGGTCGCGTCGGTAGCGGCGGGGAAATTCAAACCTGTTTGCGGAAAGGGATTTGGGTTCCATCTTTTCTTCTCCTCAGCTTGGCTTCTTGTAGGTGAGTTGTGCCTCGCGGACGCACCAAGGAACGGCGGCGGCCGGTATGTTGGCTCCCCAGCAGCACTGGTCGATGAGGGTTGTGGGTGAGGCGGGGGCAGCTCGGAGCCAAGTAAACGACATAGGGCGCAGCTAAATGAGCTGGAGGGGGAGGGGAGGCCTCGCTGCCTCGACGGATCTAGGGGGTGGCGTAATGCGGCGATTTTTCTTGAGGAAGTAAGAAGTGGGTGTGGACCTCGCTGGAAAGAGGGAATGGTGGGGCACCTGCACACGAAATCGTTTCCCAAAGGACTGTTTCTTTTCTGCTGGGTTAGAACTGGGAGAGGAGGTGGTGGCCGTGTTACATTCTGACAGTTAGCTTTCAAACCCTAAGAGGAGGGGTGATATCTTGCTACCCGCTTTATCGCCCTTTTTCGTTGTTAAACTCGAGGACGAGGCGGCATTGATATCAGTGACTCTGAGTTACTGGGTTGATGTTGAAGAATCACAAAGACGCTATTGACAGAAAGACTGCAGACACTTTGTTCTCCAAACACCACCACCATGCAGATGAGCCAGGGCTCAGTACTATACACAAGTACAGTAGATACTTGATATTAGAATTATTAAGGTAGCAAATGATGATTCTGTTAGATATGCACGAGAACAAACCTGCTGATATCCCAATTATCAATAAAGGCTTGTGATGTCGTTCATATTCTGCTTTGAAAGCACTTGGAATTTGAAGATTTACTTATGTAAAGCAGATGAATAAAGGAATAGTTATTCTCATTACCAAAAGGATTCTTACGTCTATATGCCACTACCGGAATCCAAGCAAACACTCCATACTTTTTTTAAATGACTAAATTTGCAGATGGCCCAGAGAAAAATAATTTTGGAAGAGATGAAAGAAAGGCATTCAGTGGGTAGAAGGAAAATTGAAAGTTTAAAAGGCGGCAGCATTTTTGTGTTGTGCAGTGACTTCTAGTAGCTTGAAGTTATATTGGGAAGAAAAGGTATACTTGGACTATGAAAACTTTCTGGACAAATTACAAAGACGTGTCCCTTATTTTTGTGCATAGCTCCACTAATACTACCCTGATAATATCTGCATTTAGATGTGTTCACAAAACTAATGCTTTAGTTCTTCTGGGTTCTAAAAGGCGTGTGTGTGTGTTTTTCTCTTGATGTTAGTTAAAATAGAAATTATGACTGGTTCAATTTTTTTCTTAGAAATGGAGTCTGAGGATTTAAGTGGCAGAGAATTGACAATTGATTCCATAATGAACAAAGTGAGAGATATTAAAAATAAGTTTAAAAATGAAGATCTTACTGATGAGCTAAGCTTGAATAAAGTCTCTGCTGATACTACAGGTTAGTTTTTTCTTTTTTTAAAAATAATAACTTTATTGAGTGTCCTCTAAGATAAAGGAATGCGATGTGAACCACTGTATGTTAACATAATGTAATCTTCTCAGTAATTGATGTTTACCTATTAGAGCACAATAACTATATTTTAACCCCTTTGTATGGAAAATATTCCACAATTTTCTGCTTACTTACAGAAGGAAATTTAACATCATTTATTACAGTGTGCTCAGAGGTAGTTGTCTTAAGTCTTCCATTATTGTCAGCCATTTCTGCTGATGTGCCTGTCATCAATAGATTACTGTTTATTCCATTCCTTTTTTTGCTGTGAACTGAGAAAGTCTTACCGATCATAATAAAATGATATATAAATTTAACATCAAACACTCAATTTGTGATTTGGAGAATCTTGCTATCATTCCTTTGGCCTTTTTTTCCTATTCTGTCTTACACTCTGTTCCAGCCACAATGGCTTTCCTAATGTCCCATCTGTATGCTAGACCAGCTTATACCCAGTACTTTTACTTTTGCTGTATACCTTGAACACTTCTTCAAATATCTGCCCACTCTTACCTCTTTCAGGTCTTTGTTTAAATGTCATCTCAGTGAGGCCTTCCCTAACTTACCTGTTTAAAATATCAATCTGTGGGGGGTGGGTTTGTGTTCCCTATCTTCTTCCCCTGTGTTATTTTTCTCCATAGTACTCATCTCTTTATATACAATTTACTCATGTGTTTGCTTATTGTCTTTCTCCTCCACTAGAATGTGAGCTCCATTAGGGCGGGGTTTTTATCTGTTTTGTTATATCCATAGAACTTAGAATGGTGCCTGGCGATTAAATATTTGTTGAATGATAATGAGTGAGTGAAAGTGCCCAAAGTTTAATACCCTAACTTTGTGAAAAGAATTAGCTCAGAAGCCTGATCCTTTTCTATATTTCAAATGGTTGAGGTCATTTGAACAGTACCTTTGGGTAATTTTGTTATATCTTTACTAACCATTAAATGGATGAGGGATTGAAAATAAATGGAAGAACCTATGATCTAGTCATGGTGGCAGACTACATTCACTTTGAAACAACCTAGAAAATGATAGTTTTGGTGTCAATCAAAGTCTTAATAGTGTATCATCACACTTTGTCATGTCTAGCTCTAACAAAACTGTATACCAAGGTAGATGAGATGAGTACTTGCTTAAATCCCTTTGCTCCTTAGCTTACTCAATACTGTAAACACTTAACATTATGTTGATAATCATGATGTAAGACATTATATTGAGTATTGAGAAAGGTTCAAAGATGCTTAAAACCATAGTTTTTTTGTAGATGAGAATTTATATATTCACTATGCTACATTGTAATAGATGCTGGGCATCAGGAATACTAGCATGATAAAGACACCAATGCTGTATGTGTTGAATAGAGGAAAGAAGGGGTTACTCAGAGACATGAGGAATACATCTGCAAAGCCACAGATGGAAAAATTTGTTTTTTAGACATTTCACAGACTAATTTGTTAGGAAAGCAATAGGAGGTAAAACTGGAAGATTAGGTTAAGTTCAGACCAAATTAAGTTTAAAGTAAAAAAGCAAAGTTGTGAATGTACTATATTTTAGTAGGAAGAAGTAACAGTGATTTTGTTTGCAAAAGTAAAGATTTAAGCTTTGTTGAAGGTGACTGAAGCTGATAGGAGGAATGATAGCTTCTCTGCAAAATCTGAATTTGATAATGCTTAGTAATGACTAAAATATCCCAAACAGAAGACTGGCATTCAAGTTGTCTTTTTAAAACAACTAACACTAAAGAAAGTAAAAAGTACATTATAGTGTGAAAGTTATGTTGGGGTTCCACAGACAGAAAACTGACAGCCATCAGAGGCCCTATAAATGCTTAATGTCTAGACCAAGGTGGCTATGGTTTTGTGGGACCAGGAAAATTAGCAGGGCCTCCAGAAGAAATGTAGGTAACTTGGAGAGAGAAGAAAATGACCATATCAGTTGCTTATTTTTTGTGAAGCTGGTTTTGTTTGGTTGTTTTACAAGTAAGTTTAAGGTGTAGGGAGATAATGTTGGATGGGTGAGGTTGTAAAGAAAGTAGTGTTAGGACTGGAGCAATACATTTAATGAATAAATCACTGATGGAGAATTTTCCAAGAAAGTTGGTACAGGTAGTGGTAGGAGAGACTTAGGTTTTCTTTGGATAGTTAGGCTGCTAAAATTATAATTATGCTGCTATAGCATAAAATTTTCTTAGATTACATAGTTTTTAAAGGCTACTTATAAAAAAACCCCACTTTTTAAAAAATTTTTTCTTTCCTTCAAAATATATAGCTTTTTGGAGTGAAATATACCCTCAAAGAAGATAAATATACTGTAAATAAGTTGCTTATATTTATATTAATTTTTAAAGTATAAAAAAAGTATTACAAGGAGTTTATGTACATTGATACTCAAGAGTATAAATGCTTAACTATAATTCAAAGGAAAAATGGAATTTGGCATTTGTTTTATATCTTTATTCTGTTGTGATATGTTTTGTTCCCCTTATTCAGATAACTCAGGAACTGTTAACCAAATTATGATGATGGCGAACAACCCAGAGGACTGGTTGAATTTTTTGCTCAAACTAGAGAAAAATAGTGTCCCCCTAAGTGATGCTCTTTTAAATAAATTGATTAGTCGTTACAGTCAAGCAATTGAAGCGCTTCCTCCAGATAAATATGGCCAAAACGAGAGTTTTGCTCGAATTCAAGTGAGATTTGCTGAATTAAAAGCGTAAGTGTTAGCATTTTAACTACATTTAACTAACTACAATAGGTAATGTGTAACTTTGTTGCAAAGAGGGAAAATGAAAGCATGTTGTCAGGATTACCTGTGAGAAAGTTAATATTTTTTGGCCAAATACTTTTGCTTATAATTAACAAGGGGCTAATGTAAACTTTCTTTACTGTGTAGATGTTTCCATAAGTGTTACATATTTTCACTGCTTAAAGAGACTTTAAAAAATATCTTAGTATCTAATTTTACACACAGAGAAAAGCAATATCCCATGTCTTTTGGAAAGTAGAATGAAGAGTTATCAAATTTAGGTAGCTGTTGTCCTTTTTCTTAAAATTTGACTGAAATTTTTATTACAGTATTCAAGAGCCAGATGATGCACGTGACTACTTTCAAATGGCCAGAGCAAACTGCAAGAAATTTGCTTTTGTGCATATATCTTTTGCACAATTTGAATTGTCACAAGGTAATCTGAAAATGTCAAATCCAAATTTTAAGTAAAAAATAACTTCCTATTATAACTTACATCCTAATATTAAATCATATACATGAAGTGGAAATTTGAGGCAAAAGTCATTAAAGTTCATCAGATGAGAATATGAGAGGAAAAATGGTACCTAAGCATAATCCAGAGAAATAAGCATGAACATTGTGTTTGTGCTATTAGTTAGATTCAGGAAACATCTAAAGGAAAGTAGCTTCTTCACTGAGTATTTGTAGGATGAAGGACATGAGACATTTAAGCTAGAGCTTTGATAAATTTTTCTTATGCTATGGTTTCATATAACAAAAATAGACATTAAAATATAGCTATAGTATTAATTGGTAATTCTTCTTTAAAATGAAAAGTAAACTACTATAGAAGCTTTATTTCTTACTCACTTGGTTCTTCATAGTCTGGACCTTTTGGATAGGACCAGAACAATCTTCCTTAGACATTTTTAGCCTGGCTATTCCTTAGTCTTTTCTCTTTTTCTCATTTTCTGGAGCCTTTGGATATACTGTCAGTCTGCCCTCTGGCCAAGTGTTCCTATTTTCCCTCTGTCCTGTTTCTGCTACAATTCTAATCCCATTTACCACCAGTGATAAACACATTATCACTATTGGCAGAATCCCCATGAGGTGCCCAAAGCAGGGCTCAGTCGCTGGAGAATATTCCCCAGGATTGTAATTGGGGAAAAGTATTGTATAACTCAGAGATGGTTTGAGAACCCTGGACTTTTACCTATTCAGATGATTTCTGAGTCCCAGTGGTCCAAATCATTTTATCCCATCTATCCTGTGCATCATCAGCTTACTTTTTAAAATACTATCACTTTCTGCCTAGAAAAATTAATTCTTCCTTCTTGCTTGTTAAAGTTTGGCCAGGCCTTTAAGACTCTCTGTCTCTCCATTCTACTCAAAAAAATGTTCAGGTATTATATGGCCTCTCAATAGCAACTGTAAATTTTACATCTTTAGAAAACGTAAATACTGAAAATCTTAAATTGAGTTATCTGTTAAAAAAGAAATAAACTTTGTCTGTACCATTGTAATGTGGTAGTAGCCTCAAGGTCAAAATTGTGATTATTTGGAGCAAGGCTGATAGATAGGCTGTCAGGAAATATGCAACATCCCTGAAATCCTATGCGTAGTCTGGTGTGTGTGTATTTTTGTAGGGGTGGAGGACATTCCATAGTTTTTATGAGATTCTTATAGGGATCTATGACCTTAATTAATAAGCTTCCTAATTATTCTAATCTAAGCCTTTTTCTTCTTTTGCTGTCCTAAAAAGTGCATAGCATAGCTCAATGGCTCCCATAATGTTGATCATATATTCTGTAGGATACATGATGTATATATTTAATATTTATAAATCAAATACTAAGCTTAAATTTGTAGTTGAAAGAAAATTTGTTTGGTAATCTGTCAGTAGTCGGAAAGGTAATTATGATAGTCTCTCAGTTATTTTGTTTTTTTGGGGTAATTGCTTTATTACACTTCTGTTACTTCTGAAAATGGACAATACCCTAAATGCACTTTGCACTTAGGGTATATAGATGATTAAGAGATGACCTCTAGCTTCCAACAGTGTACACATTTTTTAAAAATATATTTGATAGTGGTTAAGTCTACATTTATTGAGAATAGTGGTAGAATTTCATGTACTGAGTGTTTTAGGACAGCAAAAGAAGAAAAAGGCTTAGATTAGAATAATTAGGAAGCTTACTAATTAAGGTCATAGATCACTTTAAGAATCTGATAAAAACTATGGAATGTCCTCCACATTAATGCACAATTATGTCAATTACATATTATACAAGGAAACTATTTTGACATGAATTGTTATCAGAAGAGAGTTTGTGTGAGCCTTGGAATAAATATTTTTGCTTAAGTCTTTTAAATTTTTTCTTAGGTCCTGATGAATAAGTGTCTCGGCGGGGGTGAAGATTGTTGCATAAACATGACAGTTATTTTTTTCTTTGTTAGGTAATTTCAAAAAAAGTAAACAACTTCTTCATAAAGCTGTAGAACGTGGAGCAGTACCACTAGAAATGCTGGAAATTGCTCTACGGAATTTAAACCTCCAAAAAAAGCAGCTGCTTTCAGAGGAAGAAAAGAAGAATTTATCAGGTAACTATTAATGTGTGCTAATACTGTTCTGTGGTAGGTAGTACCATAAGTAAGGATTCAGGATAATATTTTACGGAAAAATGTTTATGTAGAATGGTCAGAATCTAAGGTAAAATTGTAGATGTAAAGGAGGTAAGACTTTTAGAAGTAAAAAAGTCTTTACAACCCTGTTAAAATTTATCCTGTTATTTTTTGGCTAATCAAACTCTCATTGGTAACACATTAAAAACAACTCTATCTAAACAAGAGAAATGGCTTTTTGCTTTTAGAAATAGGGAATGTGTTTTTACTCTGGGGAAACAGTTATATAATTAAAGAGAATTTGAAGAAGTAGTTAGAAAATTATCTTGATAACATCTTCATGTCTGCATATTTTACTTGGGGACAAATATTTACCATGAATTGACTTTCTAAATATTCGTATTTGTCAGATGACCTTTTTTATGCATTTCTTATGTCCTTACAAATTTAATCAGTTTCAAAATTTTTGTAGCATCTACAGTATTACCTCCCCAAGAATCATTCTGCAGTTCAGCTGGACATTTACAGAATAGGAACATCAGTTGTGATTCCAGAGGACAGGCTACTAAAGCCAGGTTTTTATATGGGTAAGGAAACTGAAACAATTTTTTAAATGCTCATCATGTATGTAAACATATATAAATACATCTACTTATATGTTTTCATGTAACTACATGTATCTACATATATATTTTCATGTAAATGTGATAACAGTGTTTAGCAGTAGAGTGGAAATGCATATTAATATTTTTCTTTGAAAAATTTGGGGTGTTTTCTTTCTGTTTAGAGAAAATATGCCCCCACAAGATGCAGAAATAGGTCATCGAAATCCCTTGAAACAAGCTAACAAAACTAAACGGGTAAGTTATTTTCAATTTGCTTTGATTAAGGTGGTGGTAGTAAAGTCTTTGTTTATTTCCCAGTTGGTTACTTAATCTTTCAAAACATTTTTAGTCATGCCCATTTGGAAGAGTCCCAATTAACCTGCTAAATAGCCCAGATTATGATGTGAAGACAGATGGTTCAGTTGTGCCAAGTTTTATAAAAAGGTATGTTGAGTTTTAATTTTTTAAATTTTTTGTTGATATTTGAAGATTGATGGCAGAATGGTCTTAAAGTCTTTTACTGAATAATAGCAATTATTATGAAGTTGTTATTCAGTTTAGAAGTTACTGAGTCTAAATGCTATCAGGAACAAAGGAATGCATGGAGAAAATGACTTTGTTTTGCTTTTTCACTCATTAAAAATATTCATTAAAGGAACTATTAATCAGGAAACATGTTGGAAAAAATTTTAAGTAAACATGAAACTTAAAAGACTGTGCAGATATCCCTGGGGTAAAAACTCCTGATAAAAAATTTGGGTATTTCTTGCTTATGAGTAGCCTCTCTGGTAAGAATCTTCCTAGTGTGTTTGAGAGTTTCTATACCAGGGGTGGAAGGAGGTCTGGGAACAAATACCTTTTCCAGCTAGTTCACGGTAAAGAATAGCTGTCAGTGGGAAAGATGATTATTCAATCACATGCTTCAGAGTCTAGGGCTTCAAGAAGTGGGACAGGTTAGATAGAGATGAAATATTGTTCATCACATCCAATGTGTTCCCCTTCCTTCAATTTGAATATTTATTCCCTTATAAGAAATGAGACTATAACATTCTAGTTTAGCTAAAGGAGACATATTTTCTGGTCTATTCCTAACTCTAACCACCATTTATAATATTATTTATATTGGAAAAGTCTCTTTAGATTCCAGAGAATCATTTTGCAAGTAAACTTTAGAAACACAAATGATTATTTTTAGTTGATGTCTTCTATAATTAAATTCATACTATATTTTGGCCTTGACTAAAAATTGATATTAAAAGAGCATTTTGGTTGTCAAAGTTAAGCTCTAAAATCTTGTCACTATCATCTCATCTTGTTCATCTCCATTTTAAATACCTAGCTGAAGAATAAAGGAGACTTCTTCCCACCCTAAAAACCAAACCAGTAAAACTCCATTTTTCTGTTGCCTGTTATGATAGACTATGCTAGGTGCTGTGGGAGCCCACAAAAGAGTTTAAAGTTCTTATCCGTAAGCTATTTGCAATCTGAAATGTAGTTTCACCTACATACTTTTCCTTGTCTACATTCTTACCCTAACTCCAACTGCAACTTATTAGATAATAAAGAAGGAGGTAATCACCTCTCTCTTTATCGGTTTTGTCATTGCCCAGCACCTAATTTTTTAGCATAGTCACCTTTTATTGAAATTATGTCATTTTTAGAAATGTCTTTTTAAGAGATTTTTCCAGTAAAAAAGTATGTATATTATTAAAAAGCCAATTTTAAAATGAAAAATACATTGAAAAGATTGATTTCAAATTAAATATTAAAATTACTTTGTTTCATGGGTAAAAGACAGACCTCTGGATCAGAATGCCGAGATGTGATTGTGCCTGGATCTAAATCAAGTGGAAATGATTCCTGTGAATTGAGAAATTTAAAGGTATTTCAATTTTGAAATCTTTATAGGAAGCAAGGGTTCCTTATCTATGATTCATAGAGCATTTTCTGGAGAAAGGGTTCATAGTCTGTGTATCTCCAGTAGTGTTCCTCATATCCCAAGGCATGTGGTACCACCAATGGGAAGTGGTACAGAAGTCCTAGACTGTGCTTCTCCAAGATTAAGGTGTTAGAGCAAGGATCAGTGATTTCTTAGGAGGACTGTGAAGTAACATTTATTAGGTGTTTAAGCAGATTAGTTGGTGGTTTGGGAATACGTAACTGGGGGAATTCTTGCCTCCAGGTTTTGTTTCCTGGTATGTTTACTCGTATGATTTTGGTAAGGAATCTTTGAAAAAAATGAGTAAATTGTGTTGGGGCAAAGATGAGGGCATAAGTAATCAATCCTGACCTCCTGGTATGCCAGAGATACTTTGTGTGAACTTCAAAGAAAGGAAATAATTTTAGTTCCTGGTGCACTGTGATTTTTAGGGGTTATACTATTCTTACTGTAATTGAGTTAACCCCCTGGCATCACGATGTGGGTCTTTTCAATTTTGTACTTTGGTAGTGCCTCTCTCCTTCATGATCTATGCTTTAAAATATTAATTTTTCCTAATAATGGCTATTCTAGAGAATAGTGCGTAATTGTGTCAAAAAGTTTACTCTCTGGATTTAGACTAACTACTATCTTAGGGCTATAGAAATATTAATTTTGACTAATGCTGTTATTTTTGATGATAAAATAACAATCATAGTAATAAAATACTTAAATTTTTTCTCTTGTCATGAGGCATATCCTATGTTGGAGTCAAACTTATTAACCTTTTCTCTTTTTAAGTGAAATATATTTTAGCAATTGATTAATGTGTCCACTGAAAGCAAATTGACAAAATTTATGGTTGTGACCCATCCCATTGCTCTAAATCAATAATTCAGACAGTTAATCTTGCTGAGAGGTTGTGAGTCTGTAGGTGATTATAATAGATAATTTTGCTAGCAATCTTTTTACATAGATAAGGCTTTATTAGTATATTGAACAGTAAGACAAATTAAGACTCTACTGTTCATGGGACTTTGTTTTTATCTGGTATCTTTTCTTTTCATGTAGTCTATTCAAAATATTCATTCCAAGGAACTTCTGGTGTCAGATGAGAAGGGTTCTGAACTTATTACTGATTCAGTAACCCTGAAGAATAAAACGGAATCAAGTTTTCTAACTAAATTAGAAGGTAAGAGTGACAATCAGTAAACTTATTTCTTTAATTAAGAAAACCACTTTATAGCTTGAGAAAGCTGACTAGCCACCAAAGAACTGTGATGTGAGACTGTGTCTATGTTCCTTTATCTTGTATTTCAGTTCAATTATATTGAGTATATGAAAAGTATTGAATCCTGTAGCACAGGAAATTTATTTGCCTAAAAGGTGCATGAAAGGAAGCATGGAGGGAAAATACAATGGAACTGAGATTTTTCCCAGTTAGCTTGACAAATATTTTCTGGAAAGGACACAGAAGCTGTTTTTATATAACAACTCACCCTTTCATATTTTATCAAACATTTGATTTTCCACTACATGGGTACAATGATAAATGTTCTAGGGATATATAAATGAATGAGACAGGGTCCCAAGGAGGTTGCAATTCAGTATAGGACATATACAGAGATATGTAAATGTAATGCTGAATAGAATGTAGAGATTGTCATGAGAGCCACATCAATGAAATGCTATGCAAATTCAGAAGAGGGAGAAATTTAAGGAATTAATTTGGTTTAGGGTAAATAAGGAAATACTATGTGGAGGAGGAGAAGAAATTTGAAGAACTATTAGGATTTAAGTGGGGGAAATAGCAGTAATAAGAGTATTTCAGATGGAAGGACTAGCATAGACAAAAGAATAAAATGTTTTAGGAATAAGACTAGTCTAGTTATGGTGAAAACTTTAACACAGGTAGTATAAAATACTGTCACACAGGGAAATAAGACTAGGTAGACTTTGAATGCTAGGCTTAAAAATTTTGAATTTTTTTAGATGGCAGGGTACCATTAAAGATATTTAAACAGGATCATTAATAGAATGATCATTTTCCAGACAAAGGTTGTCAGATTGAATGTACTAATTTTTTTTCTTTCAGTAGGACTGAGGAGGAACTTTGGACAAAGTGAGGCTTGTCCTAATGTTTTCCCAGGACTTTACTAGTTTTAGTATTAAAAGTCTAATGTTCCAGGAAAGCCTCAGTCCCAGACAAAGAGGGACAGTTGGTCACTCTAGAATAGTCTTTTTTTTTTTTTTACCATTATTTTAATTGGGAACATATCCTTTTTCCTAATATTTGGTGGAAACTGTTTATATTTTATATTTTCTTGGCATCTATTATAAACTGGTATGATTGAGAAAATCATCTTTATCAAATGTGCTTATTAGTACTCATTTGACAACTAATTTAATGTTTTTAAATGAATACTTGTTGCGTGTCTACACTGTACCAGTAATACTTCATTAATGTAGTAAGACATACAGTCAGAAAACTGCCCAAATCATAAGAGGACAGCCCAGTGAAATACCACAAGTGAATTCATACTTGTAACCAATACCTAGATCACAAAATGGAACATTATTAGCATCCTAATAACCTCCTTGATCACCTCCCAATCAAATGCCACTCTCCTTCCAAATGTAGTCACTATTCTGACTTCTAACACCATAGAAAGAGATAATATAGTGTGTATTCTTGGGTCTGCTTCTTACACCGTTGTTTATGGAACTCATCCATGTTCTTATGGTATCTAGTTTGTTGATTTTTTATTGTCATTTAGTGTTTCAATGTATGAATATATAACAATTTGTTTATTCAAATGTACATGATAACATTTTTTTGTCTAATGAATAATGCTGCTATGAATATTTTGATGTCTTTTGGTTCACATATTTACACATTTCTATGAGTGTATTCCAAGAGTAGTATTGTCGGGTCACAGGATATGCCTATGTTCAGCTTTAGTAGATGGTGCCAAGTAGTCTCCAAAGTAGTTGTACTGACCTTTGACCAGCAGTTATGTTGCTCTTGCTCCATATTCTTCCCAATTGTTGTATTGTTGGTTTTTAATTTTAGGCATTTTGGTGCTGCTAAGTGGTGTCTCATTGTGATTTTAATTTGCATTTCCCTAATATCTGCCTTTGAACATCTTTTCTTATGTTTATTGGCTATTTGGATATCCTTTTGTGAGATACTTATTTGAGTCTTGCTGATATTTCTATTGGGTTTTCCTTTTTTTTCCCATTGATTTTTAAGAGGTATTTATATGATCTAGATACAAATCCGTTGTTGGATATATGTATTACAAGTACAGTAACTTCTCCCATTTTGTGGTGAAGACTTTGGATGAAAAGCAGTTCTTAAGTTTAATGCACTTTAAGTTATCAGTCTTTGCCTTTGTGATGAGTGCTGTCTGTCTGTAAACAAATCTTTCTCTACTCCAAAGTCGTAAAGAGATTGCCATATTTTTGTGGATATATTTAGATTTATCATTTTATCTTTCACATTTAGATTTATATTTTCCCTGAGTTTAATATTTATGTATTTGTAAGATCAAGTGTCAGGATTCATTTTTTTTTTCCCATGTGAAAATGTGGTTGACTTGTCATCATTTATTCAAAAGGTCCTCTTTTCTTTCACTGGATTGTTGTAAACTAGGTAATTCTGTGTATGGTATCTGATTTTGCATTCTTCTCCGTTCTGTATTTATTTTTGTCTGTTATTATGCTAATACTATCTTAATAACTGCAGTAAGTCTTGATTATCTGTTTGTGTAAATCTTCCAACTTTGTTCCTCTTCAAGATTATTTTGGCTATTCCAGGCCTTTTGGATTTCCATAGAGATACTAGAATCTACTTTTTAGTTACCACTTTTAATAAATGGGATTTTCATTGAGATCTAATTGAACCTATAAAGAAATGTGGGACAAATCAACGTCTTTAAGTTAAGTTAAGTTTCCCAGTTCACTAACCTGGCATATCCTTTTGTTCATTGAAAATATGGAGAGAATAATTTTCTGTGTAGAGATCTTGTATATCTTTTGCTAGATTTATTCCTGAATATCTGATATTTTTTGATATCAGATGAATGGCATCTTTTTAAAAAGTTATCTTTTATTTTACTGTTAGGATATAAAAGTACAATTGATTTTTACTTATTCATCTTAGATACAGTGACATTGCTAAACTTGCTGAACAATTTGAATAGTTTTCCTATGGATTCTTTGAATTTGTATAGGTGTACAAGCATGTTGTTTGAAAATAGTATAGCATTTTTTCCTAATCCTTTTAATTTTCATTTATTTTCTTTGCCTTATAATTGCTAAGACCTCCAGTATAATAATGAATAGAAGGCGATGATAGGTGGCATTCTTGTCTTACTCCTTATTCCAGTATTTTACCCTTAGTATGATGATTGCTGTAGAGGTTTGTAGCTACTCTATCAAATTGAAAGAGTTCTGTTTTATACCTAGATTACTAATAGTTTTTTTTTTGTGACTGGGTGTTTGGGTGTTGAATTTTATCATATGCTTTTTCTGCATCTATTTAGTTAATTATATATTTTCCTTCTCTATTCTGTTATTATGGCAAATTACATTGATTTTCAAATGTTAATCAAACTTTGCATTTGAAAATAAACCCAATTTTGATATAATTTGTTATCTCTTTGTATATCAATTGCTAATATTTTGTTTAGGATTTTTGCATCTATTACACAAAAAGAATGGAATTTTGATATTCGTAGAATATTAAATATATGGTTGAGGAAGACCTTTGAGAGAATAAATTATAGGCAACTATAAGGTAAAATTTTTATGCTAAAACTAGAGGTCTATGAAAAGTGGTGAATTAGCTTCTCTTTATTAGTAAGACTTTATATCTTTTTTATCTCTGTGTTTTTAAATTTTTACTTATTTATCATAGCTTACTGCAACCTCAAACTCCTGGGCTCAAGCAATCCTTCTGCCTCAACCTCTCAAGTAGCCGGGACTACAGGCGTGCACCACGACGCTTGGCTAATTTTTCTGTTTTTAGTAGAGACGGGGGTCTCACTCTTGCTCAGGCTGGTCTTGAACTCCTGAGCTTAAGCAATCCTCCTGCCTCGGCCTCCCAGAGTGCTAGGATTACAGGCGTAAACCACCATAGCTGGCCTTACTTATTTATTTGTTTACTGGTAAAGACCAGAAGTATTTAAATCTGGAATTTTCTCTGACAAAGCTCTGAGTAACGATTTAGGAAGGTGGCTATGTTGCAACTTTGTAAAATTGACTTGTCAGTAGTTGGCTTATAGCTTTTAGTTTCTCTCTTTCCTTGTTTCTTTGTTTTTAAGAGGAAAATACTAATAAAGTTTGTAACATGTTCTATTGTTTAGGCTTAGTTTTATTATTGTCAAATATTCTTACTTTTTAATGGCATCAACAACAAATACATTTTCAGAGACTAAAGAGCACCAAGAACCAAAGGTTCCAGAAGGTAACCAGAAACAATGGCAATCTAAGAGAAAGTCAGAATGTATGAACCAGAATCCTGCTGCATCTTCAAATCAGTGGCAGATTGCAGAGATAGCCCGAAAGGTTCATACAGAGGTAACTTACTTTTCCGCTAAAGTACAACATTGCTATTGTTCATAATGTATTTCTGAAGTTTGATGATCATGTTAAATGTTTTCTTCTTTTATTAAATGCTTTTATACCATATTTAGTGGAATGATTTATTTAAGGGATTTTTTTTCTATCATTTACAAAATGATGATCACTAGTAGTCATTGGTTCAGTGAGAGTATATGTCAGGCTAAATTCTTTTCTGTTTTCGATAGTGTTTGTAGATTGCTGATAGACTGGTGTAGGAGTTGGCAAACTACAGCCCATGGGGTCAAATCTAGTTCCCAGGCTGACTGTATAAATAAAGATTTATTGGAATACAGCCACACCCATTCATTTAATATGTATGGATGCTTTTGCACTGTAACAGCCAAGTTAAGCAGTTGCATTAGAGACCACCTGGCCTGCAAATCTTAAAATATTTACTATCTGGTACTTTACAGAAAACTATATGTTGATCCTTGAGCTAATGCAATGCTGTCCCAAACATTTAACAATTTCCTATGGTCAGACTCATAGATAATAATAGAAAAAGGGTGGGGAACCTGTGGCCTTGGGGCCATATGTGGCCTTCTGCATCCTTGAGTGCGGCCTTTTGACTGAGTTCAAATTTTACAGAACAAATCCCATTGTTAGAGCCATACCTACAGTTCATGGTAATATTTTCCTCACCATTTCTTTTCAGTGCCTTGTAGTGAAAACACTGAAGCCTTTAGATTCTAATTCAGTGATTCTCAAACATTTTGGTCTTGGGACTCCTTTACACTCTTAATTATCACTGCACCTAAAGAGCTATTGTTTATGTGGGTTATATTTATCTCTATTTACTATATAGAAAGTAAAATAAAAATTTTAAATATTATAGTTATTATAAACTCATGTGACTATAAATACATTTTTATGAAAAATAAGTATTTTCTGAAACAAAATAATTGTAGTGAGAAGAGTGGCATAGTTTTTCAGTTTTTGCAAATCTCTTTAATGGCTGGTTTAACAGAAGACCAGATTCTTGTATTTGCTTTTGTATTCAATCTATTTCATTGTCACATGCCATAACAGTGGTCCCCAACCTTTTTGGCACCAGGGACCTGTTTCATGGAAGACAAAGATAATTTTTCCTGGGGGCGGATTTCAACTAGTGATGCCAGCAACGGGGAGCGGGGGTAAATACAGATGAAACTTTACTCCCTCCCCCACCTTCTGCTGTGCAGCCCAGTTTCTAATGGAAGCCAATTTTTCCACGGGCAGACGGGGGCAGGTGTCACGGAGCTCAGGCGGTGATGTGCGGCCGGGTTCCTAACAGGCCATGGACCAGTATCGCGCTGTGGCCCGGAGGGTTAGCAACCACAGATATAGTCTGTGGAAAACTCCAACATAAACTCATGAGGAAAGAAAAGTGAGACAGGTACATACTGTCTTAGTATTACTATGAAAATACTTTTAACCTCTCAGACCACCTGATAGAGTCTTGGGGCCTCCCCCTCTCTGGATTCCTGGACCACTGATTTGAGCAATAGATGTAGATAACAAATGTTAGATGATAAGGATTCTTACAGGTTGAATCTTGGATCATATTAAACAAGCATCTCCTCTTTTTTTCTTTTTGGAACTTGTAAGGAATAGGATGGTAAGGAAACTCAAAACCATTTATGGATCATTAGGGAAATGCAAATCAAAACCACAGCTAAATGCCACTTCACACCCACTAGGATGGCTATAGTTGAAAAGAGACAGTGACAAGTGTTGATGAGGATGTGGAGAATTTTGAAACCCCTTATACACTGCTGGAATGTAAAATGATGGAGTCACTTTGGAAAACAGTCTGGCAGTTCCTCAAAAGTTTAAACATAGAGTTATATGACCCAGCAATTCCACTCCCAGGTTTATAGTCAAGAGAATTGAAAACATATATCCACACAAATACTTGTACATGACTATTCATAGTAGCATTTTCATAATTGCCGAAAAAGTGGAAGTAACAAAATATCCATCAACTGGATGAATGGATAAACAAAATGTGTTATATCCATACAATGGGATATTATTCAACAATAGAAAGTAATGAAGTATTGGTACATGCTACAACATGTATGAACATTCAAAATATGCTAAATGAAAGAAGCTCATGTTGTATGATCCCATTTAAATAAAGTGTTTAGAATAGGCAAATCCCATAGAGATGGAAAGTAGATTAGTGGTTTCCAGGGACTGGGAGCAGTGGGGAATGGGGAGTGACTGCTAATGGGTATTGGATTTCTTTTAGGAGATGAAAATATTCTAAAATTGGATAGTGGTGATGGTTGCACAATCGTGAATATACTAAAAACCATTTCTAGCACACTTAAGAAAAAAAGAAACTTAAAAGACTGAAATGTAGAAAGTAGAATAGATTTATCCATTGTGGTTCTCGAGAGCATAATGAGGACCAGTGTGTTGTAATTATAATAGAGAAACCGATTTAATCTAAATATCTGTAAATACTTTCTAATAACTAAAGGTGTCCCAAAATTGAAGTGAACCTCTGTAGACAGTAATAAGTGTTCAGTTACTAAAAGTATTCAAGCAAAATGTGGTTCTGTGTTTGATTGAGATGTGCAGTGGCAGTTAACAAACTTCCTCTAAAGGGTTAGTAGGCTTTGCAGGCTAGATAGTTTCTGTTGCAACTTTTCAACTCTGCCACTAGAGCGTGAAAACAAAAACCATAGACAACAGGTAAGTAAATTGGCACAGACATGTTCCAGTAAAACTTTGTTTACAAAAATAGACGACAGGCCAGATTCAGCCTGAGCCTGCAGACTGCAATTTGCTATTCCTACTGTAGAGAATGTTCATTTATCACTGGGATTTGTACAAGATGAATTCTACCGACTCTACGTCTCTTCTAAGGAAGAACACAAGACAGGCATTTGCCATTTCCAAATTTTGCTAAATGATTAGTCTTTGGCTACATTTGGCGAGGGAGAGGGATGTAGTTTTATTGACTAAAGAAAGGCTAATTTTCAGAAGCACAGAATACCATTTTAGATTGTAAAATTTAATACCTGTTACAATAGCGCTGATGGCGGGGGGAGGGGTGTTAGATTCCATTTTGTTAAACAATTTTGTGTGCCTTCCCTCTACTTGTAATTAGTTTGACCAGAATGTACTAGGCTTAAGAGTTTGGAGTAGAAGAACTATACTGTAAAGTTATTGAAAGTCTGAAATACATATACCTACCTGTTTTAGTATGCTTTTGTATTTCATAGTTTATTATTTTCTTTTAAAAGTTATAATGTTTGTAAAATTGTTGAATAGGTGACCAATTTAAGAACTCTAAATCGTAGTGTTTTTTATTGTGTTTTAGCAGAAACATACTGCTTTTGAGCAACCTGTTTTTTCAGTTTCAAAGCAGTCACCACCAACAGCGGCACCTAAATGGTTTGATCCAAAATCTATTTGTAAAACACCAAGCAGCAATAATTTGGATGATTACATGAGCTGGTAATTATTTTTGGCACTTAGGTTGGGAGGCAGGGTGGTACAATAGAATTAACATGGGCTTCTGGGCCAAATAGATCTGGGGTTGGATCCTGCTGTGTTATTTTAAAGGCTTTTCCAAATTCATATTATTTTTCTCAGCATCAGTTTTTTCATCTATAAAATGGGAAGGGGAAATTGGTTACAATAATATATTTTTAAGGATTGCTGTGGATGCAGTCTTTGTCACATTGTAATCTGTACCTACAACCTATAAATACTCTAAGGATGTAAAACTTCTTGTATCGCCACATGGATACCTCTCTAATTGAGAAAGATATTTTAAAGGTTAGCATTCTTAGTATAAAGGGTAGATAAATTTTTTAGCTTAGGAGGCATTAATTGGAATGTGATAGTTTCTGAAAGAGGTTGGTTGAATAGTTCACATAGGTCTGGGTGTGTGCAAAGGTGTAAGACTTGAGTGGAAAGGAATGAGGGATGAGTGAAGAAATTGAATGGTCAGTGCTGATTAACAGGGAACACAAGGGAACACAAAGCAAATGAATGACATTTCAAAGAAAGGAAATAAAGGGATGTGGAACGTGTAACTTTCAACTAGTGGCTATGTTTTTAATATCTTAGGGGATAGCTTAAGTCCATGGTGCCTTTTGCTTTTCATTTTCATAATATAATCTTTGTTTTTAATTAGAGCTAGCCTTACAGATTTTATAACCCAGCCTGTTACCCATTTAATACAACTTTACTATGTATTGTCTCATTTTATTATATGTAGAATATTTTAAAGAATGATTGCTAACTAAAATAGTGATGTAGGTATTTCTTGTGATATTATTTATTGTTAACAAATATTTATAGAACTCTTTCGTGCCAAGCACTGTTCTAGGTGTTAAGGATACAGTAGCAAACAAGGCAAACAAAGCACAGATGTGTACTGAACAGATTTAAGCTCAAAGGCCAATCTCTGATGTATATGGCTTTCAGATAGGTCTGGCAGGCCATTAGAGAACATTATTGTTAAAAAACACTCAAAAAATCTATGATCAGTCATAAGCTGATCTTTGCCTTGTCTAAATTCTTATAAAATAACCCTAACTTCGTATTTTAAATGCCAGCATATTTATTTTACTAACAAGTATTTCTTGCCTGGGTACAAAAAATTACTTTCAGAAAGAATTCCCGAAGTAAAATATCTGGTTGTAAGGTATCTAGAATAAATTAATATTAGCTATGTTATGAAAACTAACTTGGGTTCTGTTTGATATAACATCTTTAAATTTGTATCAACTTTTAAAAACACATGAAAACTGAATCAAAGTCTTGTTTTTCAAATTTTAATGTTTTAAATTTAAAAAAATCTTTCCTAGTTTTAGAACTCCAGTTGTAAGGAATGACTTTCCACCTGCTTGTCAGTTGTCAACACCTTATAGCCAACTTGCCCATTTCCAGCAGCAACAGCAGGAAATACCCGCTACTCCACTTCAAAATTTACAGGTTTGATAAGTTTTATGTATGATGATATACATAAAATCAGTTTCATAGATTTTATTTTTATAGCATCTAGGTGTCAGGAAGGGTCTTAAGAACTTGTCCATTCTTATTCCCATTAGGCAAAATTTTTCTGATATCCTACTAAGTTCATGCCTTGTGACTTTGAGAGGTTAGTTACTGAAGAAAGTAGTGAAACTGCTCTTATTAACTAGGCCAAAGGATCCAGTTTGAAAAGCTGAATAAAATTTCTCTTATAATCAAGGTTACTTTTTATTCTATTTAACTATTTAAGTTGCTAGTGAACAGCTTCATTTCGTTTGTTGATTAATATACAATTCATTTGAAAAAGTAATTTTCAAGAATGTCAGAATAAAATATGAGGTACTACTAGAATATATTATAATTATTATAAACTAACAGAAAAAAATTTTTGCTGGTGAAACAATTGCATTGCCATCTGAAAAAAATTAGATACTCTTCACACTAGTAACTAAAATTAGTTTCTAATAACTATCTCAGAGGCAGCTTAGTACTGGTAGAAAACATGGGACTTGGAAACAGACTGCCTGGGCATGAATTGTGGCCTCACTACTTACCAGCTTTGATCTTTTGCAAGTTACCTAAACTCTCTGTGCCTATTTCATCATCTATAAAATTAATAAAGCTACCTACCTCATAGGATGGTTGTGAAGATTAAATTAGTTAATATGTATATGACTCTTAGAGCATGGTACTTAGTAAATAAATGTATGTTAGCAATTTTTATTTAAATAAAACAGCAAAAAAAGATTAATTATAAAAGTCAATTGATTAAAAAAAATAAGTAGACAGAAAGTAGAACGGTGGTTATTAGGAGCTAGGGGAGGAAGGAATGGGGAAGTATTGCTTAATGGGTACAGAGTTTCAGTATGCGATGATTAAAAAGTTCTGGAGATGGATGGATAGTGGTAATGTTTGCACAACAATGTGAAGGGACTTAATTGCCACTGATTGGTACTTACAAATGGTTAAAATGGTAAATTTTATGTTATATATATTTTGCCACAATTTAAAAGAATAATGGACAAAAAATTTAGCTGACAATGGATTATACTAGCTATGGAAAGAGGTGATAGTGTTTTGAGGATTGAAACAATGTAATAAATTACAAAGGAAAAAGAGAAAGATGATCAATTTTGCCCATACATTGACTCAAAACTCATTTATTGAGCTATTGCTAGTGTCAGGCCCTGTTTGAGTCGAAATCTAGAAAGCCAGTGAGAGATGACATGTGAAGGGGCTTGGGGAGCCTTCTAGAAGAGGCCAGTGTCAGAGGGAACTGAAAAGAGGCTACAGTGTGGCTAGACCTCAGGAAGAGGAAGGGGTGAACCCCAAGGTTCTGCTGGACTCTTAAATTTTACCCTAAGAGGGATAGGAAGCTGTGGACAAGGTTGAAGCAGGCAAGTGAAATGGTCTGATTTGCATTTTGAAAACTCTGGCCACAGTGAGGAAGGTAGACTGAGGGGGATGTGAGGTGTCCTGTGTAGTAAACTGAACCTCACATTGCTGTTGAATCAGAAATAAGTTAGAATTATTTTATTCTAAAAACTCTCAGCAGCCGGGGGAAAGGACATTAAACTGCTTTCTTCCCTCAGAAATGTTTACAGTTTAAATACGAAAGGAAGAACAGAGAGAGGAGGCACAAAATGGGGGAGGGGGGTGGAGCTTGAAGAAATTACAACAGGTACATATTTCAAAGCCTAATACTTTCTTATAGGAACCATACTTCATGACTCAACAGCATCTCCCAACCCTAGAAGTTAAAGAAATTAGAATTCTTATCTTTTTATTTACACAGAAGGTGATTACATGAAAGATTCTACCATTTGGAATCTAAAACAGGACTTAATTAAATTGAGTTTTACTCAGACCTTGTTTCAACTTGGTTAATCAGCTAATCAGGAGCTCTTTTTGTTTTAACTTCTTTATCAGCTCAGAATAAGTCCTCTCAGCACTCCATCTGTTCAAAGCATTTATAGGTACGCAGAGAGATCCTCTAGCATAAAGGAAGAGACGAAGGGGCAAGTTGTATAGTACATCAGTTGAAAGTTTTCTGGGGAAGATGCTAAAGTTCAGAGAAATTAAGTAACTTGTTGAACATCACTCAGCACAAAGGGGGGAATTGCTGAAGCTTGCATTTCTCTGATTGACTCTGGAGCTCTTAGCACCTTAGTACATTGCTTCCTTTATAATATAATGCTAAATGAGAAAAAGAATATAGATATAATTGTGTGTGTATGTATACATATGTAGGTAAATAAAAAGGTAGAGGGAAAAAGAAAGGAAACATGAAAAATGATAAAAAGTTTATTTCTTTGATTTAATATGTAGAGCAAGTTTCCTTTTTAAAATATTATAACATAATATGTAACTACTTAAGATTTAAGGTAATTTCAAAATGGGAAGTAGTTCACTGTACCAAATGTAAGCTAGTTTCTTATGCATATTCTTTGAATCTTTATTTATATATTTCAATTATTTAGATTTCAGCATCCTCATCAACAAATGAATGCATTTCAGTTAAAGGAAGAATTTATTCCATATTAAAGCAGATAGGAAGTGGAGGTTCAAGTAAGGTAAGTATCTTAAATATTTAAGAAATGAATAAAAATATTTTAAACTTTTTTTTTTTTTGTCTTTTTACCTTTGGGGGCTCTTTTTCCTTCACTTCTAGGGACCCATGGTACTGTTGAGCCAAAAAGGCCATCTCGTCCCTGGCCCTCCTCTTCCCACTGGCCCCCACACCCAAAAATGACATATGCTCTTTAGACCTACCTTTTAGTCCCAGTCTCCTGCCTTTCCCTCCAATGTCCTATGCTTCTGAATTTCTTCTCTAATAACATTAACATTGACTTGGGGTGGCAATGACCACTATGTGTTATCAGTAAAGAATCTTTCTAAAACCGAGTCAGAACATGGTATAAATTGCTAATATGCTTAGGACCATTCTGCAAAGATTTTCACTAATGGATTTTGTTGTGTTTTGAGTTTTTCATTTCAAAAACAGTTTAATTACCAATAAGTTTCTGGAATTAGATTATTTTATAAATTTATATGGTTCTGATTCCCTGTGGATAGAAGGCATCTTAAGCATTATTTAAACTTACCATCTTTAATTCTTATTCTATTCTCTTAAATCTACTTCAGTCAGATTTTTGCCTTTGTCACTTATCAAAACAACTATAATCAAAATCGCCAATGATCTCTATATTTTTGCCAAATCTAATTCTTAGCTTTGATTTTGGGTTACTTAGCAGCATTTGGGACAGTTGATTATTTTTTTCTTATTGAATTTTTTTTTGTTTTCTACTTGGCTCCTCTGTTTTCCTCTTCTCAAACTGGCCATTCCAATTGCCTTCCTCATGTCCCTGATCTCAATGGAGCAATGCCTCAGGGCACAGTCCTCAACCTCTTTTCTCCTTTCTCTGAGACTCCTTACTCCGGTGGTATTCTTTTCCAGTTCCAATTTTAAATACCATGCATATGCTACAAATTTCCAAATTTATATTTCCAGCTCAGACCTCTCCTTTGAATTTCAGACTTGTATATCCAACTTGATTGTTCAGCATCTCTTCTTGGTGTCTACTGTGCATTTAAAACAGTATGTCCAAACACAGCTCTTGCTCTGTAGTCTTTCCCATTTCAGTAAATGCCAACTTCATTCTTCCAGTTGTTTGACGAAAAAATGGACTCCTTTCATACACACGTCTAGCCAATCAGCGAATCTTGTTGGTTCTTCCTCAGAATATCTCCAAAATCTGTTTCTCATCATCTCCAATATTATCACTTTGGTTGAAGCAACTATTGTATTTTCACCTGGATTATTACAATAGCCTCCTAATGACTTTCCTTGACTCAGTCCTTGCCTTCCTGTCTATTTTTTTATTGTATATTGACAAATTACAGTTGTATATTTTTATGGAGTACGAAGTAGTGTTAAGATTTTTTAATATAATATGGAATGATTAAATTACACTAATTAACATCTATATCACCTCAAATATTTAACATTTTTTGTGATGAGAACATTTGAAATTTACTCTCAGCATATTAAAATGTATGGATACTTAATTATTAACTATATTCAGCATGCTGTGCTATTGATCTCAAAAATCAAACCTTCTCCTCTTATCTAACTGAGGCTTTGTACCCTTTGACAGTCATCTCCCGTTCCTCTCATCCCCCTGCCTCTGATAACCACCATTCTACTCTCTGCTTCTGTGAGCTTAGTTGTTTTAGATTACACATATAAGGGAAAACATGCAGTATTTGTCTTTCTGTGTTTGGCTGATTTCATTTCCTCATGGTCTATTTTAACACAACAGTCTATTACTCCAGATATCCTCATGCCTTTGCTCAGGTATCTTCTCAGTCAGGCCTTCCTTGCCCACACTCTAAAACTACAATCCCCATCTTCTAGACATTGGTGTTCTCCATTCCCCTCTCCTGCTTTATTTTTCTCTGTAGCTTACCTTCTAGCATGCTCTGTAATTTACTTATTTGGTTTGTTGTTTGTGTCCCCCTGCACTTGAATGTGAGCTCCATGAAGATAGGGATATTTGTCTAATTTGCTTGGTGATGCTAGCCCTGGTATCTAGAACAGTACCTAGAACAGATAGGGACTGAATTCATTTGTTGAATAAACAAACTGTTCCTCTTTGGCTATTTTGCTATTATAAGTTGTATTATAAGGATGATATATGAAATGCTGTTGGGCTCATTTTAAGTTTTACCTTAATTTTCTAATCTGAATAATAATAACTAGACTTGCTTAAGGCTGTCTTGTTAACTTCTTAAAGATAAGGTATGTACATTGCCATGTGTATCGAGTCTTCAATAAGTATTATTTAATAGTTTCTTTTCTTTATACATTTTCTTTGTTCTTTCCCTTGAATCAAATTTTAGGCATGGGAATAAAGGGACAATACAGCTGTTTTTATCAACCTATTTGCATTACCTAATTTAATTACTTTAATGGAAATTCTTTGGTTAATATTTATTACTTATTAGTTATTTGGCTACATTTTAATTGTGTCAAGGCGTTAACACCTAATTATGAGAGGTATTTATTTAGTTGCATGTATTCAGAGCATTTAGAGTAGCCTTAGTGGTGTTTTAAACATTTTTTTCCTTGGAGTATAATGAAGTTGCAAGCTTAATTAAGTCAAGATCCAAGCGGTAAAGCTATGACTGGCCTTGTCTTTTCTGAGTTCACTTAAACTATCATTTAATTTAATGATTATGATGGAGTTTAAAAAATCAACATGCCTCAGAGAAAAAGAGGGTAACATGCTTTATAAAACTACTACCATTTATGATCTGCCTTTTCCAAAGTTGAGGGAGTGACCAACTTTTGCTATATTAATTAAGAGCATCTAGAGCAATCATGAGCTGACAAGAATGGTCAAGACACTGGCCTGTCTAGTTCTACTTTCATTAATTTCCCATGAAACTGACAAATCATAACTCTGACGCTATTTCTGTGAAATGGAAATAAGGCCTACCTAATCCAGCTCATAGGTTATTACAAGAGTTTTGCCAGAACAGGGACAATGGGAGAATAATAAACACATACATGCAAAAAGTTAATGTAAAAGTTTTCATTTGCTTTAAAATTTTGAAATCTTATTATACAAATAGCTTTAATATACTGCAAGTCTGTTTTCTAATATGTGTGATAAGTTTAACATGTTTTAAAATGTGTGCTTTATTCTGACCTGAGTGTCTTTAATGATGATAGCTAACATTTGCTTCACTCCAACACACTGTAGAACACTGCAGACGTTAATCATCTTAGTCATTCTTCCAACCCTATGCATTAGGTACTACTAACAGCATTTAATTTTTGAGAGATTAAGGAACTTGGTCCAAGGTTAGACTGTTCATAAGGGTGGAGCTGAAACTCAAATGCAGGTATTTCCTTCTAAGCTTAAGTTTTGTTATTCTATTTTGGTGGGGGGAGGGGGGGTTTCTATAATCTTTAAATTTTATTTTTATGATACAAAGCCATATCATTGCACAAATATACCACCTCATACCTTATTAAACAGAGCATACAAATAAGATATAGCTATCAGATTCAGGGTCATAGGTGTCAATATTGCACCACACAACAGTAGATGCTGTCAGTTCACTGAGATATGTGAGGCTTATTACCTTATACAGAAGGGCTTTATGCTGTATTTTTAAATTCTTTTTATAATTTTCATTGTTATTTTTTGCTGCCTCTTGCCCTATCACTGTTATAGGCTGTATCTCTCTCTAATTTGCTGTGTATCTAAGTAAAACCAGTAATAATTTGTTAGAGTTTTGTACTTAGAAATTAAAAGTAACTAACGTGTACCTGAGGGCCTGATAGACTATCCTTATTAGTGCAGTTTTTGCACATCAACATCATATACACCTGGGCTCTTATTCCTTCCCAGCATCTGCTGAGTAGTCAAGGTTAATTAATTTTTACTTAAACATGTCAAAGGGGATAAATGAATATAGTTTTGCTTGTGGACACTGGTATTTTTTATTTGAATTCTGGGATTTTAGAAGCACCATCCCTGTTTCCTGTTTGCCAAAAATTAAACACATTGGCAGTGTTTTCTACTTTTCAGTCCTATCAGGATTACTTAGAAATTGACTGTTCATTATAGCCGGAGCAATTGGACCTTGACCTCAGGGATCCTTACTACCTACTTACAAGAACATCTTGCTCCTGCCAACATGACTTTGGAAATTGGATCTACTCTACTTTTCACAACTGAATATACTAATAGCTTACAACTAATATATATTTTTTAATATTCTCTATCACATGAATGAAATTGTCAATACCACCATAATGGAAAAAACACCATCTGTGAAATGAATTGACTTTTTATCATAGCCCATAGTCATCCTTAACTCTTTTTTTTTGTTTGTTTTTGAGACAGGTTCTCACTGTTTTGCTCAGGTTAGACTTGAACTCCTGGGCTCAAGAGATCCTCCCGGCTTAGCCTCCTGAGTATCTAGGACTATAGGCGCACACCACCATACCCGGCTTGTCCTTAACATTTTTTATTGTCTTTTCCTTTATGTTATTTCCCTGGTTAAGGCATCCAACAGAATGTTGTGAACATGTATGAAATTTAAATTACTTTTTTTATATGTTGATATGTTAATCGAAACATTTTAGGTTTATACTTTTGAGTTATTGAGTGCCTATTGTATAGGTGGTTGGGAATGGATTACTATTATGAGGATTATTTATTTTTTTTCCTTTTATACTCAAAATAGGCCCAGAAATTTTAGTTGTTCACATCAGTATTTCCCTCAGAATTTTCTCAACCTAAAATTGTCTAATAAATGTAGGAGCTTCTGGATAGCTAAACACGTGAAGGTTCCTGGAGGGTGGCCTGCCCAGAGAGGGCATGGAAGATCCATACCCCTTCCTCATTAAAAAGAAAGTTTGTCTAATAAATTTAGAAGCATTGTGATAGTGTATAAATAGCGCATCCTAAACTTTTCTCTTTGTTCTAATATATAGGTATTTCAGGTGTTGAATAAAAAGAAACAGATATATGCTATAAAATATGTGAACTTAGAAGAAGCAGATAACCAAACTATTGATAGTTACCGGAACGAAATAGCTTATTTGAATAAACTACAACAACACAGTGATAAGATCATCCGACTTTATGATTAGTAAGAATTCTTTTTAAATTTAAAAAGAAAACCTTTTCTGCCGTAATTCTTCAAGTAAATACTTAGTAAATCTTAATATAACCGAGCCATTTACTGTTTTGTTGCTTTTGTTTGTTTGTTTTTAATTGCAGTGAAATCACAGACCAATACATCTACATGGTAATGGAGTGTGGAAATATTGATCTTAATAGTTGGCTTAAAAAGAAGAAATCCATCGATCCATGGGAACGCAAGAGTTACTGGAAAAATATGTTGGAAGCAGTTCACACAATCCATAAACATGGTACTTTAAAATCTCTTTATATATGTAAAGTTAGAATATTTGTTAGTAATATCATATTAGAGAAATACACCTATAATTTTAAGGCATTGATTATTGGCATCTTTAACAAGATGAACTAAATAATTGAAAACTTATTTAAAGATGAAGGAACAAAACCATTTCTTAAAATACTATTAATCTGCCCGGGTTCAGTGGCTCACGCCTATAGTCCTAGGACTCTGGGAGGCTGAGCAGGAGGATCACTTAAGGTCAGGAGTTCAAGACTGCCCTACGCAAGGGCGAGACTCCATCTCTACTAAAAATAGAAAAAATTGTCCGGGCACCGTGGCGTGCGCCTGTAGTCCCAGCTACTCAGGAGGCTGGGGCAGGAGGATCATTTGAGCCCAGGAGTTTGAGGTTGCAGTGAGGTTTGATGAAACAACTGCACTCTAGCTGGAGTGACAGAGAGAGAGACTGTCTCAAAAAAATAAATAAATAAAATAAAAGACTATTAACCCAAAGAATATAGGACATGACTCAAGCCCCATATCCATAATGCAAAATGTGTTTTTCTCAGTATTAATGTAGTCTGTAATCCTTATCTCCAAGTACTTGGATTATAGCAGATCTGAGACTTTGGGGTGCAGGCATTCTAAAAATATGAGTTGGTTTTACTTTTTTTACTGTTAAGCCTACCTTCTTGGTTGGGTTTTACTTGTACTTGTCCTTGATTCTTTTTAAGGCTTTTTTCTGCCTTTTTTTTTTTTTTTTTAAATAATCGTTAACCTAGATAATTGTAATTTATCTCCTCCTTATATCTCTCTTTCTATAAGTTAAAAGATAATTCACCAGTGATTGAGATCAGGGATGTAGGGATGGAGGTGTCAGGAGCATTAGGGTCTTACCATCTGGCACTATAATTTATAATGCTCTCTGGTGGGCAGTGAATCATAGTGGTTAAGAGGATAGATTCTGAAGCCATACTGCCTGGCTTCAACTCATGGCACTGTCACTTAGGCCACATGACCTTGAACAAGTTACTTAAATTCTCATTGTCTTAGTTTTCTTACCTTAAAATGGGGATGATAATAGTAGTATTTACCTCAGCATTGTTGTGAGGATTAGGTGATTCAGTACTGTAGAAGTAATGGAACTTAGAACAGTTCCTGTCACATTATATGGATTTGTAGAATATATAAAAAATTAATATTTCATTGGATTCACTACTTGAAAGAACCCACTTGACCTGTACATTGTGGAATTTTTTGTCCTTAGAATGTTTTACATTGTCTAATATTATAATGGATTTTTATTTTGAAGGCATTGTTCACAGTGATCTGAAACCTGCCAACTTTCTGATAGTTGATGGAATGCTAAAGCTAATTGATTTTGGGATCGCAAACCAAATGCAACCAGATACAACAAGTATTGTTAAAGACTCTCAGGTAAGACTTTTAAGGAATGGTTGGTTACCTCACAGTAGAGTTCAATTTCTTTTCACCTGTGTAGTATTATTTTGCTAATGGGTATTATATTTTTACCTCCCTCATTCTTCAAAGGATTTGAAGTCTTTTAATAAGAATACATACTATAACTATAAAAAAATCAAAATCATGATCAATATAATTTAGAATAGAAAGTCAAGATCAGATAGAAATATATCCAGCAATTTTGAATGATTTTCCTATAGCTGAGGTAAAGAAGCAGTAATACCTGCCTTGGAAATCATCTTAATCATGATCTAAAATTGACCTGAAAATTTGTCTCAGAATTGCTTGATAACAAAGAGGGAATTGCAGTTCTATGTTTTTCATTGTCCATGATGTAAGTTTATTTCTATTCTTCCAGAGAAGCAAAGCTTTCCCTATGAGTTAAATTGGAAAAAAATTTCTTAAGTGGGCCTTCATATTGGAAATGCCATAATAAATATTGTACTCAATGGCATTTTTATAATAGGATCTGCAATAGCAAACTTAGTGAAGTTGTCCCATAAAAGCTAAAGCAATGGCACCAAAGTATAACTAAAAGATAATCTTGCTTGGAGCCAAGATGATGTGTTCCATGTATACAGATTTCTGATGTGGATCTACCTTAATCCCAGGAGTAAAATTAGTCTTTGTTAGGAGGAATAGATGGGCAGCATTCCCTTCAAACAATTCTATTTGACAATCATTTCTCTTTATATCAAAAGTGTAGTTGAACAGTGAGTTGTAAATCAGCTTAAAGATACCTTCTATGGCAAGACCCTAAAGTATAGATATTCTGTGTTTGAAAGCAGAACCATTTTGTTTGTTTGTTTGTTTTAGAGATAGGGTCTTGCTTTGTCACTCAGACTGGAGTGCAGTGGCATGATCACAGCTCATTGCAACCCCCAACTCCTGGGCTCAAGCAATCCTCCTGGCTCAGCCTCCCGAGTAGCTAGGATTATAGGTTCATGCCACCATGCCCAGCTAATTTTTTAATTTTTTGTGGGGATGGAGTCTCACTATGTTTCCCAGACTGGTCTAGAACTCCTAGCCTTAAGTGATGCTCTCACCTCAGCCTCCCAAAGTGCTGGGATTACAGGCATGAGCCACTATGCCCAGCAGGAACCATTTATTTTAGAAAAAAATGAGTGCGATGTAGGCTGGCATAATCCTGTTGTAGAAATTCATGATTTAGGAGCCCAACCCATCTCAGTTTGGTCTTGGACCCAAGGAGTACTGGGAGACAGATAGATGTTTATATTAATACATTTTGGTTGGCTGATTGATTGGTTTATTTAAAAAAAAATGTTGGGTCTATTCCAGCACAAAAATGAATGATATTCAGGTCCCTCCATTAATAGAATTTTAGCCTGGACGGTTTTTAAGGCAGATGTTACTAGTTGCCCGCTATAATCATACAAAAAGCACAGCATTCTGAAAGGAGTCAATTTTCCTGATTATGAACCCGATTCATTATGCTGGACTTGTGAAGAAATTTAATATGTATCTTAACATTGTTGGCAGTTATTTGAATTTTTTAAGTATATCACTGAAATCTGTAAATATCCAAGTTTCCAAGAATCTATTATTCATGTTTTAAAAACTTTAAAGCAGAATGAAATATTTTCTTTGATTTGTGTTTTCTCTGACTTGTCAAATAGGTTGGCACAATTAATTACATGCCACCAGAAGCAATCAAGGATATGTCTTCATCAAGAGAGAATGGGAAATCCAAGTCAAAGGTACTACAGAGATTATTTATATCCCATTTTTCTGGCAGCCATAGGGAATGCACTATTTTCTGAACAAACTTACCAGATAACTGAAGGTTATTTCTTTACGTTCTAAAACTTTTTAGGCCATTACAAACACATTGCTGTCTTTTTTTGTTTCCTCTCCGATTCTTATATTTTATTTTTCACCATGTGTTCATTTGTGAATTCTACATTTACAAGTATAGCTCAAGTATGTAATTTTTTCTGACCTGCCACTGGCTACTTTTTCACTTACTTTATTTTACCATCTCATTGAGCTTTGTGTTAACCGAGTTGGTGCCCCTTATCAGGGGCCCATTTTGCCTGCCATGATGCCTTGGGTTCCTTTATCCTTTATCTACATCAGTGTAACCAAGTGGGTGCAAGCATACATTGTTGTCCCAGAGACCTACATTCAATTCATACATAGATCTTCCTCTTCATTAACAACTGTCTTTGGCCAAGTGTTTAACCTGCCTAGTTTCTTTATCTGTAAATTGGGCTTATAAACAGTTCCTGTATTAAAAGACATTGAAGATTAAATGAGAAAGAATACAAAAACACTTAGTACATTGTCCAGCTCAAAATCACTGCTTGATAAATGTGCTTTTATTTACTAAATTATATTTTCCTTCCTAGAAATTTGTGGCTTTTAAATATTTTTTTCAAATAACTGGCATAAAATTTTGCCAAATAATCTGTCTAGTCTCTACTTTTCTCCTAAAACTTAGATTTGTTGTCTTTTTTCTTTTTCTTGATTAATTTGCCACGGTTTTATTGATCTTAAAGAATCAGCTCTTGATTTCATTTATCAATTCTATTTTCATTTGCTTTATAACTTCTGCTTTTATCTTTGTTATTTCTTCTTTGTATTCTCTTTAGGTTTATTTTTTTCCTAGCTTCTTGATTTAAATAACCAATTTAATTTTTAGTGGTATTGCTTTTTCTTTTTTTTCTTTTTTTGCATTTGGTTTTATATGCCCATTTCTTCCCCCATCCCCATTCCCCACAGCTTTCTGTATCATTTGGTTAAGATTTATCCTTTGTGGAGTGTGTATAGTTATGTTTTGTTTATAATCATTCTCATTTATTATGTCCACCGCTATGTTTGATCTTATTTGTGTTCTTTTTAAAGTCAAAAGGATAATTTTATTATCGTATTGCTTTGGTTATTTCTAATGAGATTTTAATGCAGTGAACATTTAATAAATATTTATTGAGTACTTACTATAACCAGAAACTGTCCTCTGTGATTAACCATATTCATTTTTATATCCTTTAACGCTCATGACAATGTACTTTTCTTACTTCTATTTTAGAGATGAGGAAACAGACACATAAAATTACCAGCTAGTGATTAGACCAGGATACAAGCCCAGCCCAGCCTGATTCTATAGATTATGCTCTTAGGTTTAGGGTTGTATAATTTAAATAAGCTTTTAAAAATGTATATGTACTTTGAATTTATATAAAAATTTATTGTCCAATAATTCAGGGGAAAACAAGTAAATTTAAAGTTTGTATTTATGTTTTTTAGTTTTGTATTTTCATAAGCTGTCAAGAATAATATTTTGTCTCAGTTGAAATATTTTAATTGTGAGTTTGTGGAAAGATTTAAAGTAAAGCTCATCTTTTTTGTTGAAATAACCAAATGTAATGAAAACTAGAAAAATGTTTTGTCATGTATGCATTCACATATTTATTGAGATTTAATTATGATTTTAAATTTTATGCTATATTCATACATATATATTTTAAAATATATAATGTTTTACATTTGCATTTTATATTAAAATAATAGCAACTTGGTTTTTGTTTTTGTTTTTTCTTAGATAAGCCCCAAAAGTGATGTTTGGTCTTTAGGATGCATTTTATACTATATGACTTATGGGAAAACACCATTTCAGCATATAATAAATCAGATTTCTAAATTGCATGCCATAATTGACCCTAATCATGAAATTGAATTTCCTGATATTCCAGAGAAAGATCTTCAAGATGTGTTAAAGGTAATATTAATATATGGACATAGAAGGACAATATTTCATATAACTAATTATTTAAAGAAATAGCTGAAGTGATTGGAATTGTGTAACTGGCTTAAATATAACTGTTCTATCAAAAGGAATTGCTGACTGAATTAGGTTTTAAAGGCATGTTTAGTTTACTTTGAAGGTAATCTAAACTAAGGTAAAACTAACTAAGTTTTAAGACTGATGAATATAACCAGGTATAGTGGCATCCACCTGTAGTCCCAGCCACTTGGGAGGCTAAGGCAGGAGGATCACTTGAACCCAAGAGTTTGAGGCTGCAGGGAGCTACGATTGCGCCACTACACTCTTGCCTGGGTATCAGAGTAAGACCCTGTCTCTAAATAAATAAATAGATAGATATCTATCTATCTATCTAAATAGATAGATAGGTAGATGCTTGGGAGTTTTGGAAAAGTGACTTGGGGGAAATAATCTTGTCATTATTTGAGTGGGATATCTAGAAAGGAACTTTTGTAATATGATGCAATCTGGAAAAATACTCTATCAGTATCATATATGAAAACCTGCTTTGCTTTTTAAAAAAAAAAATATTTATTTTTATAGCGCTGTTTAATAAGGGACCCGAAACAGAGGATATCCATTCCTGAGCTCTTGGTGCATCCATATGTTCAAATTCAAACTCATCCAGGTACTACTGCTTTAAAAATTTGTTTATTAGATTACTAATATAAACAGCCTATTAACTATTACAAAAAACAGAATCTGAATGGCTGCTGTTTTCCAGCCTGCATCCTTCCTTAAGGAAGTTTCTGTTTTGCTAAATAGCGAAGTAAATAAAATCACCTTTCTTTACTTGCTGGTATTCATTTATACTTTTCCTAGGTAAGGGATTATGATTAGTGATAAATTACAAGAATGCCAGTTATTGTGCTGTTAAACAAAATGTGTATTTATAATGGATTTATATTTTTCTTATTGGTACCAGTGTGTTGTTGATTTGTTTTATAGACAACCAAATGGCTAAGGGTACCACTGAAGAAATGAAATATGTTCTGGGCCAACTTGTTGGTCTGAATTCTCCTAACTCCATTTTGAAAGCTGCTAAAGTAAGTATATCTATTCTCTATCTACATTAATTTTAGCTGTTTTATATAGTGAGTTAGACACTTAAGGAAATGGGTAATCCAAAGAAAAGTTGGTCCAATCATCAGATCAATTATGAAGTTTGTTTTTACATTTAGATACTTCACATGTGGTTTTTGACAAATACAGATTTATTTGATTTATATTCTTATTGTGCATACAGCACAGTTCAAAGTGGATTGTCACGCAAGGTGCATTCAGGTCTCAACTGGAGTAAATTTAATACTGGAGTCTTTTAACTCAGCACCATTATTAACACAACTTTTGAATGTATTCCTCTAGCCAATTTTTTTCTTGAATCTTCTTAGAGACATCACAAGTAACGGCTTTTGTGAAGCTGCACATAGCAGTCAGTACATTTCTCAAAGTACATGTCTTGAGCTTTTTAGCCTACCAATGCCTGTTTATATCTATACCATGATTTTGGATCTCACTGTCATCAAATACCTAGTAACTTCTAGAACCCATGAATGCTTATTGCTTATTGACCAACTGGTTTAGCTACCAAGCAGTTACTAATTATATATTTCAATTACAACATTATTATAAAATTATGGGAGCTTAAACTAACAATGCTCTTAGCTCTCTGGGTAGGTGTAAAATCAGTCTACATTACCAAAAACTTGGACACATTTCTGAAGGAATTTACTGTACCTTCACTATTATATGTGCATTCATATAATATAAGGTACACTTTTTTCTTAAATTTTCTCAACCGCTGATGGCTAAATTAATGGCTTTAGGAATTAAAGGGACAAAATTTGTTCTATAATTGCTCTATATTTTGTATCACCATGTTTTAAATTTATACCAATGTATTGTTTGAAGCCTTTTGTAAATAAAATTGAGGTGAATTAGTTACTTTTGTCACTGAAGTTATATGTTCCTTGAGGGCAAAGATGTCTGTCATCTTCATAAATTAGATGTTGGCTAAGCCTTAAATCTTTTTTCAAGTACATAGATTTTTAATATACCTAATTATACTTATTTATATAATTTTTAGTGTCTTCTGTTTATTAGTTTAAATATTATCTGAGAATATATATTGTTTCCTAATGTATATATTTTACATATAGGAATTTATGTAAGACTGGCTTTACTTAAAAAAAAAGTAAGGGAGATCGAGAAGGACTTGAAGGTTCATATGTAGTTTATTAATAGCTATGTTATATTTCTTTTATAGAAAGATTTAGCTACATCTCATGACAGGTAATACTTAAGGCCAAGCTTGGTGTTTAAAATTCCTTCTTATCTCTGATAGTTTATAAAATAATTTCTTAATTATAAGAGCAAGAGAGATAAATTTATTATATTTAGAATATGTTGAGATACCTTTACTAATCTGATAATATACTGAACTCAAAAAATTACAAAACAGATTTGTGTTTTTTAATTTCAGACTTTATATGAGCACTATAGTGGTGGTGAAAGCCATGATTCTTCATCATCCAAGACTTTTGGAAAAAAATGGGAAAAAAAATAATTTGCAGTTACCCATAAACTGTCAAATGATATCTGTAAAATATATTGAACTGTTATACTCTTTATTCCCTGTGGAAATCTGCTGTTGAAGACAACTTCACTCTGAAATATTACCAGCAAAAATATTCAGTAGATTATCCCCAAAAGAAAACTTTAAAAATAACAACCACTAATGACACTTGTATGTATTAAATTATAGAATTGTTTTCTCTGTTTTATGCTTTTCTATAAATGTAATCTATTTGATATCATTTCACACTTGGAATAGTGGGTGGACGACTGAAATATATTCTGAAGAACTTTGTAAATAAAGTCTTGTAGCATAAAATGACACTAAAATTTCAAAGTTGTAAAGTTATTTTCTTCAAACAAATGTATTATTGGCATGGCAGCAAAATTCTTAATATATATTGCATTAAAGGAAGACATGGGAGTAGACCTTAGTAAATGAACTTTGAAAAAAAAAATCCCAGAGTTTGAATTCTAAAATAGATTTTATAATTATTTATGGCATTGATATAGTCTTTAGTTTTAGGGCTACACTTGGCTCTTTCAATTCTCCCTTTGATTCTTCACAGTACCTAATGTTTTGGGTGTTTAGAGTATCATGTTGGGTTCTGTGGTGAAAATTGTATAGAGCATGCCCTCACTGTATGACTTGCTTGGTAATGGATAATGACAAATGTGGCGCCAGAGTCTCTTGACTGAATCTTATAGCTTAGTTAAAGGTATCATCACATAGGATTCTTTTCCCAAGTTTTCAAAAGGATTTTAATAGACTTTATTTTTTAGAGTAGTTTTAAGTTCACTGCAAAATCGAACAGAAAGTACAGAGAGTTCCCATATATGCCCTACCCCTACACACATACAACCTCCCTCACTATTGGCATACCCAACATCAACATACCACAGTGGTACATTTGTTATAATCTATAAACCTACACTAACACATTGTTATCACTCAAAGTCCAGAGTTTACATTAGGGTTCACTCCTAGTGTTGTACATCTATGACATGTATCTACCGTTATAATATTATACAGAATAGTTTCACTGTCTTGAAAATCCTCTGTGTTCTGCCTATTCATCCCTCCCTCTCGCCTAAGGCCTGGCAACCACTGATATTTTTACTGTCTCCATAGTTTTGCCTTTACCAGAATGTCATATAGGTGGAATCATACAATATGTAGCCTTTTCAGATTGGCTTCTTTCACTCAGTAATATGCATTTAAGATTCCTCCCTGTCTTTTTATGGCTTGATAGCTCATTTCTTTTTAGCACTGATTAATATTCCATTGTCTGGATATACCACAGTTTATCCATTCACCTACTGAAAGATACCTTGGTTGCTTCCAGGTTTTGGCAGTTATGAATAAAGCTGCTATAAACATCTGCACACAGATTTTTGTATGGATGTAAGTTTTCAACTCCTTTGGGTAAATACCAGGGATCATGAGTTTTTAGTTTTGTAAAAAACTGCCAAGCTGCCTTCCAAAGTGGCTGTACCAGTTTGCATTTTCACCAGCAATGAATGAGAGTTTCTTTTACTCTATATCCTCACCGGCATTTAATGTCTGTGTTTTGGATTTTGGTTATTCTAATAAGTGGGTAGTAGTATCTATTTTTAATTTGCATTTCCCTAATGACATATGCTACTGAGCATCTTTTCATTTTCTATGTGCTCATTTACCATCTGTATATGTTCTTTGGTCTGTTCAGGTGTTTTGCCAATTTTTTAATCAGGTTCATTTTCTCATTGTTACGGTTTGAAAGTTCTGCATATTTTGAATAGCAGTCCTTTATCAGATGTGTCTTTTGCACATATTTTCTCTCAGGCTATGGCTTGTCTTCTCATTCTCTTGATTCCCAAATTTTTAACCGTGGTTGTTAGTTTTCAGGTTATTGGTTTTAAGTTAATGAAATAGATAACCAGTAAGCTTAAACTATAGTTCTGCAAACCTGCTCATGGAGAAGACATAAAAATCCAACCCGCATTCAGCCTAGTTCCTGGTTCCTGGTATAAGTAACCAATGTGTAGAGCTCCGGCGTCATGGACATTGAAGCATATTTTGAAAGAATCGATTATAAGAACTCTAGAAAGAAATTGGACTTGGAAACATTAACTGACATTCTTCAGCACCAGATCCGAGCCATTTACTTTGAGAACCTTAACATGCATTGTGGGAAAGCCATGGAGTTGGCTTACAGTGCCATTTTTTATCAAGTTGTGAGAAGGAACCAGGGTGGGTGGTGTTTCTAGGTCAATCATCTTCTGTACTGGGCTCTGAACACAGTCAGTTTTGAGACCACAATGTTGGGAGGGTATGTTTACAACACTCCAGCCAAAAAATATAGCAGTGGCATGATTCACCTTCTACTGCAGGTGACCATTGATAGCAGGAAGTACATTGTTGATGCTGGGTTTGGACGCTCCTACCAGATGTGGCAGCCTCTGGGGTTAATTTCTGGAAAGGATTGGCCTTAGGTGCCTTGAATCTTCTGCTTGAGAGAAGAGAGTGGAATCTGGTACCTGGACCAAATTAGAAGATAGCAGTACAATCCAAACGAAGAATTTCTTAATTCTGACCTCCTGGAAAAGAATAAATACCGAAAAATCTACTCCTTTACCCTTGAACCTGGAACAATTGAAGATTTTGAGTCTGTGAATACATACCTGCAGGAATCTCCAGCATCTGTGTTTACAAGCAAATCATTTTGTTCCTTACAGACCCCAGAAGGGGTTCACTGTTTAGAGGGCTTCACCCTCACCTATAGGAGATTCAATTATAAGGACAATATAGATCTGGTAGATCTGGATGAGGAAGAAGTAGAGGTGCTGAAAAATATATTTAATATTTTCTTGGAGAGAAAGCTTGTGCCCAAATATGGTGATCGATTTTTTACTATTTAAGTTAAGGAACAAAATAAACCTCTCTATTTATCATCCAAAAAGAAAAAAAGAATCCAACCTGGGAGTCAGACATTTATCCACATGTGCCCTTTCATAATACTGCATATTTTTCTCTCTATAAAGTCATCTTTTTTATTTGTTTTATTTTTATTTTTATTTTTAAGTTTCTCCTTTCATCTGGCAAAAATCATCTTGAAATTTACTGTGTATATAACCAATTTTTTTTAATGCTTGTCATATTAAGAGTTAGAAATTTTAACGTGGGAAAAAGTATTATTTGTCACCTCACAATAGTACCTGTGGACCGAGAATAAATAACTCGGTCTATAAATCTCACTGTTGAAAGGCACCTGTTTCCTTTGAAATTAAGCAAGTGAGGACTCTTATCTGGATTTACACATTCCACAAGCATGTTTTCCATTGTAACTGGATTGAATCAGCTACATCCTAGCATTGTATAAGTTACAAAAGCCATCTGAGGTACCCAATTTAAGTGTGTCATCAGTATTCTACTAATTTGATAGTCTTTTATAGTAAATAATCTCATATACACACTGATTTTCAGGAGTTAGTGTATCCTGGTATTTGATAAGAAAAAATTTTATTGTGCCTGCAGTATATACAATTTTATATTATTTTTCTACCTAACTGTCTCCTAAGTATTTTCTTGTCTTTTAAACCCTTCATAGATATCATTTTGAAGCCTATGAGATATTCTATCATATGAATGTATTGGAATATTTCTCTATTTTTCATTTTTGTGTAAAATAATCCAGAATGAACCTCTACTCTCAAAGCTGTTAACTTTTTCCATTTTGGGGGAATGAAAGTTAATGTTAGTCCTAAAACATAACTAATAACACAAATCCGCAAATAAGTAAAAACCATGAAACCATCATGGATTTTTAAAGACTATCAGCAATTTGATTTTAGCTTTGGAAATCGAGATTTGCTTTTACTTTTAAATCATCCCTGGTGTGTGGTAGCCAACCCAATACCATCATCAGTAGATTTAATTAAATAATATTTTAGAGAGAAGTCAAAGGCTATCTAACCAGAAAATCCTGTTGGTTCCATTTTCAAGATATATCCAGAATTTTTACAGTTCTCACCAGCCCCACCTCTGTCGCCTTGGATCATTGCAGTAACTTCCTAACTCCTCTCGCTTCTACTCTTGTTCTCTAGACTCTCTGCTCTTCCCAGATCCAAGGGGATTTGTTCAAAACTTGAGTCAGATCACGCTGTTCCTCTGCTCAATACACTCCACTCCACTAGTCTCACCTAATTTAGAATAAATGCCCAAGTCCTTATAGAATGGCTCTCTCCTGCTGTGTGCAGCTGTAGAAACACGTTAGGCACACTCCTGCCTTATGGTCCTGGGGCTTCCTGTTCCCTCTTTCTAAAATGCTTTTTCCCCAGTAGTCACTAGGCTTGTTCCCTCACCCTCTTCTTGTGTTTGTTCAAATGTCATTTTCTTAGTGAGGCCTTCTTTAAATAGCACATTTAACATTATAATTTCCCTGTTCCCTATACTTATCATAACTCCCTTCCTTGGTACACTACTTTTTATAATATTTATCCTTCTTACATTCTCTACAGTTGAATTATTTAGTTGTTTATTTTTTGTCTCTCATTGTAATGCCAGTTCCTAGAATGAAAAACTTATTGTCAGTTTTGTTCAGTACTGTATTCCCAGTGCCTATTGCAAAGCCCGATCCATAGCTGACACTTGATAAATATTGTTTGAATATGTGAACAAAAGTTTTTCTTCTTGGAAATAAAGAACAAATTATAAAATGTTTTCTATGGAGAAGCAGTATTAGCCATATTAGCAAATGTGGCTAGCTCAGCAGACTGGTATATCCTCTAAAGTGCTAGACAAAAAGAGATGTCCTTTACAGGTATCTCCCTTTCTGGGTGACCTAATTTATAACACGGGATATTTAGGAATGAAGGGTGTTCCCAGGGGCAGACCCTTTTTCTGGAAATGCCCTTGGCTGGCAGGGTGGGTAACGTACAGCATTAGGGCTTTGGCTTTCCACAGAGGCATCATAGGATACATGGTTCTAAATGAAGTATTTCTATGTTCAAATAAGTTAAGTAAACTAAAGTCTGTGCCCTCCAGATGCTTATTTCTTTGTTTCTCCTCTTCCTGTGATCTGAGGGGAGACAACTTCATTTGTTTGTTTGTGGCTGTAGCCCAAATGTCCTGGCATTGACTTTCTGGTTCTTGCTGATGCCAGGATAGAGCAAATTCATGGAAGTGTTGACAAGACACCAAGGGGCAAGCAGTGTACCTATGTGTGCCCTCAGCTCTGGGAAGCTGCTGAGGGCAGGATGCAAGCAGTGCTGTCCTCCCTCTCCACCTTGTTGCCATCTCTGAGGGTGATCGCTGGCTCCCATCTCTGGTGGGGACTCTCCAAGCGCTCTCTGTAATAACCAGATATTCTCCCCACCCTAAACTGGGTTCTTTCCCCTCAGCAATTTTAGGCTTGCCCAAACTCTCCATAGGGCTAGAAATAGCCACCTTGTGGGAAGGGCAAGAGGTAGTGAGGGTGCTGCCCATCCCAGAAGTTTGGAAGCCAGTGGCCTAGTGAGTCAGGGTTCGCAGGCTCCAGCACCTAGCGGGGTGTGAGGTGGCAGTGACAACAGCTGTGGTTCTAATCCTAAGCAGGAATTTCTGGTTTGGCTGTGAGTCTAAGTAAATGACTGATTTGAAACAATGCTACAAGGCTCAGGCTGAGACAGGCATGCTAAGTGGGTCAGGTCAGTGTCAATCACAAGTTACCCAATCTGTCCAGTGAGTGCCCAGAGCGTGCTCCTTGTACTCTGGCCAAGCTCTGCTTTCCTCTGTCCTCACCACCTGGTCCTTGCTGCTTAATTTTCTATGGCTAGGAGCAACATGGAACAAGGGAGGAAGGATTCAATCCAAGCAGCAATTTATTATGATGAAGATGAATTTTTCATCTTCCTTTTAAGATGGCTGTGCATCTAACCTTCTCCATTTTTTTTTTCTTACCAATTTGGGCCACAGATTTGAACTCTAAAAATTTTGTCTCCCTTTTTTCTTACTTCTCCCACACCTATTCCAACCACATGCCAACTTCTTTCATTGATTCCTTTCTATTCTTTCATTTCCATTTTTCAAACCACCACCCTTGTCCTGACACACAGCCATCCCACCTCACTCCTTATAGTGGTCTTCAGCCCATCATATACAACTCTGGTTCTCAACGTGTGATCCTTGGACTAACAGCATCAGTATCACTTGGGAACTTGTTAGAAATCCAAACTCTCAGGCTTCATCCTAAACCTCCTAAATCAAAAACTCTAAGGTGGGGCTCAGCAATTTTTATTTTAACAAGTCCTCTGGGTAAGAGCCTCTGAGCCACTGAGGAACATCATAAACAGATTCACCTGCTAAAAACCTTGTTTCACCAATTGTCTCTTCAGCTCAGACATCTTGAAGCGCTCCCCATTCCCTGCAGGATTAAGTTTAAACTTAATCCTGGACCCAGCTGCAATTCAAGGCCTTCTACAACAGTATCAGCTCCTCTTTCTGCATTTCCTTTGCTCCAGTGAGACTCCCTGTTCTCTGCCATTCCATATTCCGTGCCACCTCCTCCCTATGCTCTTTATACTTAGTCACATCCTATGCATTTGCAGCAGCATAAGCCAAGTCTTACTTCTGAGCCCAGCTGAGCACTTTCTCCTTCCTCTGAATGTATTCTGGTTCTTATGCATTTATATGGCCTAATGCATCATTTAGCATTTACGTATTCTACCTTGCATTGACAATCATCATTGTTTGTCTATGGCTCTAGATTCCCCATATAAACTTCTTGAGGTTTTATAATATTAAGCTTCTTTGTGTCACACTCACAATGCCTCATTACTTCCTCATGCTTTATATCAGTGTTTCCAAAACTGGCCTGATAACAAGAACATCTGGTCCATTTGTGGAAAACATGGATTCCCAAAGCCCCAGCACAGGCCTTCTGGATTGGAATCTTCAGGAGAGGGTCCTGAGAATCCGTGGTTTGAGTAAGTGCCCAAGTGTTCCCATTATCAGGCATGTTTGGGAAACACCACTGTAAATAGTAAATGCTCAAACATGGTGATTTTTTTTTAAATGGGTGATGTTTTCATTAAAAGAAACAAGCAAGAGGGAAATAGCCTTTGTTAGACACAACTTGTGAGCGCTTGATAAGTACTTGCTGAAAACCTGAGTCTATAAAGGGAGTTTGGGAGGAACAAGGAAGGAAGGTCAATGAGGGACAGATACAGGAGGAGATGCTAGAGGGGAGGGGAATGAAGAGAAAACAGTGCAATTGGACTGCGTGACTTAAACGACTATTTCTCCTGGGAACATGTTACCCTCATGCTGGCTGGTAAGGGAAATAGTAGGGTGGACCAGGTGAGTAGAAATCAAGGGAGATGATGATAAAGTGAAAATCCCTTTTATCCAGTCTGCCTCTGTGAGCTGGGTGATTTTGGCATTCATGAACCACCAAGAGCCAGGGAATTGTTTTCTCCCTGAAGCATACATTGCAGAAATCCCTAAGACGGATCTTGCTTTTAGAACTGTGTCAGAGGCCAATTTGTCACTTTGTAGATGAAGAAATAGCCAAGAAAATTTAACAATTTGCCCAGGAGTGCATTGCTATTTATTGCCAGAGCTGAAACTAACTCTGACTCAACCATCTTATGCCTCTTAAAACAAACAAAAAAACCACTACAGTTTTAAAAAAATATATATTACTTTTTAAATCACGTCTTATGAATATTTTATGAAAAGACAAGAATAGTTAATGCTTAACTTGATCCCAAATTTTTGGAAGTGAGACGTAATCTTAAAAAAGTGTCAATAACTGAGATGAATGGAAATAATGATGTAAAAGTAAGTAACATAGTGACTAAAATATACTTGGCATTAATATCTGTCTATTCTTCTGGCTTTGAATTGTGAATTTAAATGCTACCTGAAAGTTCATCTGCTTCTACTGTTTGCTTAATTAAGGGCATTGGCTTTGGAGCTATTCAGATTAGAGTTTGAATCCTGGCTTTGTCACACACTATGCAATTTTGTTTGTAATTATTTAATATTTAATACTTAATAAACATGTTCACAATTATGTGTTTATCTCTATTAGCCTTGGTTTCTTTACATCAAAGTGGTGATAACAACATCTTGCATGATTGCTTTGAAGATTAAGTGCAATGATGCTTGAAAAGTTCTTACCACAATGCCAGACATTTAGCAAGTACACAATAAGTGTGTTATCTTTTCTTTTTATCAATTTGCAGCAAAACTTTAGCCTGATCAGTATCTTCTTATAAAAAGGCAGTAATGGAAACAGTGGTGTCTGAACCAACTACTTGAGTTTGAATCCTAGACCCACCACCTACTATGTGTGTGATCTTGTAAATGTTATTTAACTGCTCCATGCTTTAGTTATTATCCCCATTTTACAGATGAAGACCTTGTACCTAACTCACAGGGTCATTGTGGGGGTTAAATAAATTAATATATATTAAAATTGCTTAGTTCAAAGCCTGGCACAGCATAAATAATAAATATTTGTTATCATCAATATATTTCTTCCTGACTTGTGAAGGATCGAGTTGGCTGACTAAACACAAGTAGTATGTGCCTCCTCCACAAAGAGGAGTCAGAACAGTAGATAGATACACACATTTCAAACAGATTGTTTACGAGAGAACACTAGGATTCACCAGGAAAGTGAAGGGAAGCACCAAAAGTAAGGAGTGTGTTCAGGGCAGGTTGCCCAGCCAGGAACTGACTGAGAGCCAGGAGAACCTCCTGGAAGAGTAAAAGAGAAATATCCAGGGCTCCACACTCTGAAGCAGATGTTTATGATCTTGGCCACAGGAGAACCCCCCAGCCTGCCTGGGCCTTGGGCCCAACATAGGGAGATTGCATAGAGATGTTGCTCTAGAAAGAGGACCCACACAGAACCCCACAGGCATCCCAGCCTACAGCAGCTTCAGCTGGGTGCCATTCTGGGAGCCTAGGTAGCAGGGATCTACAGACATGGCTGCTGCTGCTGAATTGCTCTGAGAAGGGAAACGGGAGACCAGAAACTCCCACACACCCTTAGGAAGATCCCCACTACCCCCGAGAAGATCCCTACCACTCCTGGGAAGATCCTTACCACCCTGCTTCAGGCTGCTGTTGAGAATGAAATGTGAGTGGGCCTCACTCCCCACAGCTTCTTTCCCACACTGCTTGCTTGGGAGGGGCCCTGCCTTTTCTGGTTGCAGGCACAATGTGCCATTTTGAGAGTTTAACACTTGGCTGAGTTTGGGCTGACACACCTGCAGCTGCTGCCTGGCTGAGGAGGGACAGGAAAACCAGGCTTTCCTACACAAACCTAAGACAATACCCACCATGCTGCAATGAGCTGCTGTGAGACCAAGACATGAGTGGACTGCATTCCCCACAGCCTTTTGCCCATGCTGTTTACCTGGGAAGGGCTCCACCTTCTCTAGTTGTGGGCCCAAGGTGCCATTTGGAGAATTTAACTCTGGCTGCACCCTGGCCTCGTGCTGAGTTTGAAGTGATGTGGCTGCAGCTGCCACATGGCCAGAGAAGGACAGGGAAGACCAAGCTTTCCTAAGCAAACTTAGGACAACACCTGCCACCCAACTACAGGTGGCTGTGGGACTGGGGACTAGCCCGCCAAACCCATCACAGCTACCAGCAACATGAACATGGACTGCTTAGGTCCCAGTGGGTTGTTCCACCACTGTTACTGACATCACCCACATCACACCAGCCACCCAGGGACCTAAGAACCTGCCCACACACTTGGCCTACCATTCCCTCTACTAGCTTCTCAGCAAGACACCTCGTGGCCCAAGAACCAGCCCTCCAGGACCCACTAACACTGGTGCCAGCATAAATTTCTCTGGGGCCTAAAACCATGCACACAGCCCAATGCTGCCACCACCGGGGCCCAAAGACTGGCTCAGTTGGTGTCCAAGTCACCAGAAAATTTCACCACAGCCTCAACTAATATCCATACCCTAAGCCGCCAAGGAAATCACAGATGCCACTGATCTCACGTACTGCTGAAGAAATCATACAAAGGTCACACTCCTGCAGGCACCCCAATTCAAACCAACAACACTTATACCTCTTCAGGAAAATTCTCCCCTATGAGAGCAATTGCCAAAGTTGAAGAAGTGTCTGCTATACCAGACGTGCAGATATCAGTGAAAGGACATAGGAAATATGAAAAAGCAAGAAAATGAAACCACAAAAGGACAACAATTGTTCAGGAAAAGATCTCAATCAAAAAGAATTCCTTGAAATACCAGATAAAGAATTCAAAATATTGCTTTTGAAGAACCTCAATAAGATGCAAGAGAAATCTGAAAACAAATACAAAGAAATCAGAAAGTCAGTACAGGATATGAATGAGAAATTTATTAAGGATATAGATGTCTTTTTTTTTTTTTTTAGCAAGGCTCCCACTTGAAGAGATAGATGCCTTTAAAACAACAACAACAACCACCACCACCACCAAAAATTCTGCAACTGAAAAATTCATTGACAGAAATACAAAATACATTAGAAATCTTCAATAATACGGTAGACCAAGCAGAAGAAAGAATCTACAAACTTGAAGACAGATCTTTTGAAATAATCCAGCCAGACAAAAATAAGCAAAAAAGAATTTAAAAGAATGAACAAAGCCTTTGAGATGTCTGGGACTACATAAAGGGATGGAACTTATGAATTATTATTATGCCCTAGGCAGAAAAGAGGTTAAAAAAGTTTAGAAAACCTATCTAAGAAAATAATTGATAAACATTTCCCAAATCTAATAAGAGATTTAGTCATCTAGACACAGGAAGCCCAGCAATCCCCTGGCAAATACATTGCAAAAAGGACTTCACCATGGCATATTATAATCGGAATCTCTAAAGTCAATTTGAAAGAAAGAATTTTTAAATTAGTAAGAGAAAAGCATCTAGTCACCTATAAAGGAAACCCCATCAGACTAACAGTGGACTTCTCAGCAGAAACTTTACAGGTCAGACGAGAATGAGATGGCATTTTCAAAGTGCTGAAAGAAAAAAAATGTAGCCAGGAATTTTATCCTGCCAGAATAAGCTTCATAAATTAAGGAGAAATAAAATCTTTCCCAGACAAGCAAATGCTGAGGGAATTTGTCACCAGTAGATGAGCCCTACATGAAATGCTCAAATGGGTCTTAAACATAGGAATGAAAGATAGACATTTACACATGAAAATACAAAACTCACAGGTCTTGTAAAACAATCACACAAAGGAAGAAAAGAAAGGAATCAAATGATAAAATGACAGAATTTCATCAAACCATAAAGACAAAAAGAGAAACAAAGAAAAACAAAGAATTCATATAACAACTAGAAAACAGTTAACAATATGACAGTAACATAGTCTCACATATCAATATCAATCTTGAACATAAATGGATTAAGTGCTCCAAAATATATAAATTGGCAGAATGGATAAAAGAACATTATCCAATTATATGCTGCTTATAAGAAACCTACCTTACCTGTAAAAACACACATAGACTGAAAGGAAGGAGGTGGAAAAAGACATTCTATGCAAATGGAAACCAAAAGCAAGCAGGAGTAGCTATGCTTACATCTGCTGAAACATACTTTAAGTCAAAAACAGTAAAAAAAAAAAAAAAAGACAAAGGTGATCATATAATAATAAAAGGATCAATTCAACAAGAGGATATAACAATCCTAAATATGTATGTACCCAATATTGGAGCACCCAGATTCACAATACAAATATTAATGGACCTAAAAGAAAGAGATAGACAGCAATACAATAATAATGGGGAACATCAACGCTCCACTCATAGCAGTAGACATATCATTGAGACAGAAAATCAACAAAAGAACATTAGACTTAAATTGGACTTTATACCAAATGGACTTAACAGACATTTACAGAACATTCTACCCAACAGCTACAGAATATACATTCTTTTCATCAGCACATGGAACATTCTCCAAGATATACCATATGTTAGGCCATAAAAAAAGACTTAACAAATTTTTATCAAAATCAAAATCATATCAAGTACCTTCTCAGACCACAATGGAACAAAGGTAGAAATCAATACCAAGAGGAACTTCAGAACTATACTAATACATGGAAATTAAATAGTGTGCTCCTGAATTATCACTGGGTCAACAAAGAAATTAAGACAGAAATTTAAAAATTTTTTGAAATGAATGAAAATGAAAACAAAACATACCAAAACCTGTGTGACACAGCAAAAGCAGTGCTAAGAGGAAAGTTTATAGCATTAAAGGTCTACATCAAAAAAGTAGAAAAATCACAAATTAGCAGCCTAACATTACACCTCAAAAAACTAGAAAAATAAGAACAAACCAAAACCCAAAGCTAGCAGAAGAAAAGCAACAACAAAGAGCAGAGCAGGACTAAATGAAATAGAAACCAATAAATAAATAAATAAATAAATAGGAACAATGAAATGAAAATTGGTTCTCTTAAATGATAAACAAAAATGATAAACCACTAGCTAGACTAACTAAGAAGAATTTTCAAATAAACACAGTCAGAAATGAAAAAGGAGACATTAGAACTGATACCACAGAAATACAAAAGATAATCAGAGACTATTATAGACAACCAAACACTCACAAACTAGAAAAACTAGAGGAAAGGGATAAACTCCTGGAAACACACAACCTCCCAAGATTGAATGAGAAAGAAATAGAACTCTTGAACAGACCAATAATGCATAGCAAGATTGTATCAGTAATAAAAAACCGCTCAAAAACAAAAAAAGCCCAGGACCAAATGAATTCACAGCCAAATTCTACCAAACATACAAAGAAGAACTAACATGAATTCTCCTGAAACTGTTCCAAAAAATTGAGGAGGAAAGTATTCTCCCTAACTCATTCTACAAGACTAGTAGCAGCCTTGTACCAAAACCAAATAAGAATACAACAACAACAACAAAGAAAACTACAGACCAATATCCCTGATGAACATAGATGCAAAAATCCTCAACAAAATACTAACAAACCATATCCAACAGCACATCAAAAAGATAATATACCATGATCAAGTAAGTTTTATACCAGGATGCAAGGATGGTTCAATATACACAAATCAATAAATGTGATACATCACATAGACAGAATTAAGAACAAAAACCATATTATCATCTCAATGGATGCCAAAAAAGCATTCAATAAAATTCAGCATCACTTCATGATAAAAATCCTCACAAGCTAGGCATAAAAGGAACATACCTTAAAATAATAAAGGTCATATACAACAAACCCACAGCCAACATCATAATGGGGGAAAGTCAAAAGCATTTCCCTTAAGAATTGGAATAAGACAAGGATGCCCACTTTTACCACTCTTATTCAACATCATAATGGAAGTACTCAGCAGAGCAGTCAGACAAGAGAAAAAAAATAAAAGGTATCTGAATTGGAAAAGGGGAAGTCTGCTAAAGACTCCATCAAAAAACTGTTAGATTTGATAAATGAATTCAGTAAATTTTCAGGTTACAAAATCAGTGTATAAAAATTAGCTGCATTTCTATACACCAATAATGATCTAGCTGAGAACCAAATCAAGAAGGCAATCCCATTTACAATAGCTACCAAAAAAGAATAAATAAAATACCTAGGAACACATTTAACCAAGGAGGTGAAAGATCTCTACAAGTAAAATTACAAAACACCGATGAAAGTAATTGTAGATGACACAAAAAAAAAATGGAAAAACATCCCATACTCATGGAACAGAAGAATTAATATTGTTGAAATGATCAGACTGCTCAAAGCAATCTACAGGTTCAATGCAATCCCTATGAAAATACCACCAAAATGATACCTATGTCATTTTTTGCAGAATTAGAAGAAACAATTCTAAAGTTCGTATGAAACAAAAAAGAGCCCAAATAGCCAAAGCAGTCCTAAGCAAGAACAAAGCTGGAGGCATCACATTACCTAACTTCAAATTATACTACACGCTATAGTAACCAAAACAGCATGGTACTAGTATAAAAATAGACACATAGATCAATGGAACAGAACAGAGAACCCAGAAATAAAGTTATATACTTATAGCCAACTGATCTTTGACAAAATGGACAAGAACATATACTGGGGAAAGGACATCCTGTTCAATAAATGGTGCTTGGAAAATTGGATTGCCATATGCAAAGGAATGAAATTGGACCTCTATCTCTCACCATATGCAAAAATCAACTCAAGATGGATTAAAGACTTAAATGTAAGACTCAAAACTATAAAGACACTAGAAGAAAACCTACGGAAAACTCTTATGGACATTGCTCTAGGCTAGGAATTCATGACTAAGACCTCAAAAGCACAGGCAACAAAAACAAAAATAGAGAAATGGAACTTAATTAAACTACAAAGCTTCTGCACAGCAGAAGAAATAATCAACAGAGTGAACAGAGAGACTGCAGAATGGAAGAAAATATTTGCAAACTATACATCTGACAAGGGACTAATATCCAGAATTTACAAGGAACTCAAAAAACTCAGCAACAACAAAGAAAACTCTTTTCTTTTTGTCTGCCTATTTCTAGGTCACCTCCAGCTCTGTCATTCATCCCTATATTTCTGCTTCTTAAGGTTGGAGGAACCCTTTGCCCAATGGTCAGAAAGTAACCAATTAGGCAGGAAAGAAATGGCCAACAATAACAGAACAAGAACACTGGCTATATATATATATATGTTTAGAGCAATTTTGAAAATGAAAAAAAAATTAGAGAAAATTTTAGGGGCTATTAAAAAATGAGTTGATAATGATCTAGACAGACTAGAAACTATGCTAAAATCCCTTGAAGCTAGGCCTATTTTCCTGGCATGAAAAGCAAGTAATGCAGCATCTTTCTCCTAGCCCAGAGATAAATTCTTTTATTCTTCCTTTCTTCCTTCTGGATTTTTGACACTTAACTCTAGAAATTCTCATTCTGTTTGACTTACCTATTGATCCAATCCTGTCCCCACTAGTACTTTAGGTGAAGCTCTTGCTGCAGTCAACTTTCCAGAGCTTTGCAACTCTGAATCTTTGTGTGTATTTTAACAAACACTAATTGCCTTCCCAGTAGCCCTTCCCTCATCTGTCCAAGGGCAGGAATCTGGTTCTGCAGGAGTATCCACCATTCTGAGCCCCAGGAGACTCAGAGAAGAGTGGCTCTGTTCCCCGTTTGAGGGGTCAACTTTAATTGGTCTGAACCCATTATGGTGGTCTCATTGTCCTGCCAGTGATTGGTTTAAGCCTGGACATGTATTTTAATTCTCACCAAAGAAATATGAAGGGGAGTCTGCTGGGGGTCTCTAGAAAATATATCTTTATTCTTTTTTTCTTTTATTTTTTTGAGACAGAGTCTTGCTCTTTCACCCTGGCTAGAGTGCAGTGGAGTCATCATAGCTCACTGCACCTTCAAACTCCTGGGCTCAAGCGATCCTCCTGCCTCAGCCTCCTGAGTAGCTGGGACTACAGACCCACACCACCACACCCAGCTAATTTTTTCTATTTTTAGTAGAGATGGGGCCTTGCTCTTTCTCAGGCTGGTCTCAAACTCCTCAGCTCAAGCAATCCTCCCGCCTCGGCCTCCCAGAGTGCTAGGACTACAGTCATGAGCCACCGCTCCTGCCTCCTTATTCTTAAAAATAAATTCATAGGAAGAAGCAGTCCCTGTTCTTCTACTGGATATAGTTATGCCTGCATTTGATATCAGGAACTGCAGTAGCTTTCCTGCAGCTACAAGGGGAACTGGGAGTAGACGGGCAAAACATAAGAGTGGAAAAAATGAGAGTCCTTGGTGATGTTGTAGAGCATGAGGTGCCTCAATCCTGAAGCCATATTACCTTGGGAGTTGTTGTTATATGAGATAATAAATTTTTTTATTATTTAAGCTAGGTTGAATTGTATGTTATCTGCTATGTGTAGTTGGAAGTACCCTAAATAATATACAAACCCTTGTTCTGTATACACAAATACATTTTTCTCTAGATATCATAACTTCTAGTTCTACCACCTCTGTGTAGACACCCAGAAAAGTCTCTGCTGAGAATAATTATTCTCTCCTCTGAACTTCTTTATCAACTCAGTTTGGGCATTTATCTCTCTCTCTGTCTCTCTCTTCTTCTCCCCATAAATGCAAGACCCTAGAATAGATCTTTTTGGTATTCCCAGTTTCTAGCATACCACCTGAAAAAAATGCAAATCTTTAATATATCGTCTATGGTCCTGAGGATGGAAAGAGAACAGTTTTGGCCTTTGCAATCGGCACATTGGTTTGCACTCATTTGTGTGACTGGCAGTATGTTCCAACGTAAAGAACATAGATTTTGGAGCTGACAAGTAAGAGTTTGATTCCAGGCTCCATCACTGACTAACTGTAGGTTTCATGCAAATTGCTTAACCTTTCTAAATTCTGTTTTCTCTTATGTAAAATATAGTTATTAATATCTTGCAGCATTGTTATGAGGATTAAACAGGGCAATGAAAGTAAAATAGTGAACAGGACATAGTGAACACTCAATAACATCATGTGTAATAGCTGTCCATGTGTATCTAGGTACACAACTTTTCCTTAATTGCTTGTGATTGCTGAAGAAGAAAAGTCATGCAAAAAGGACAGTCATGAGTGGGCAGTGGAAGAAGTGGAGGGTATGATCAGAACTGGAAGATATTTAGACATCATCTCATTAAAAGCCTCATTGTATAGATGAGGAACAAGAGGCCCAGAAATTTTCTAAGACTTGTCCAAAATTCCACTCTTTCGTGGTGTATTTTAATGTGCATTCATGAGCTTTTTGTCCCAGAACATTTGATTCTGATGATAAGATACATCTATTCCCCAACTTTGTCCCTTCTACCTACACTAGAAGTTGGGTCAGGTGGCAAAAAGGGAACTGTCAGTGTGAATACTTTCAAGACCAGGCCAAGTGGAATTGGGTAAGAGAGTACCTGCCAGGGAAATCTGAAAAAAAATCACATCATCCTTCCTGAGAGATACAACATGAAACTTGGGAATGTGAACTATTAACTAAAGAAAAGAACAAGGAATGATGGGGGTCATCTTCACTCTAATTCTGAAACTATCGTAGATGTTATAACCTCAGAAATTCAATTAATCTTTCCTCATCCATATATGGCTTTGTTCTCTACATCATATTTTCTTTTTGTTATGTGAAAAATCATAAGAAATGAGAGAGGAGGAGTGGAAACAAAGAAAATAAGAATGTGGAAAGCTTTGGTCATTGCTAAGTTAACCTTAAGTCAAATACCAGCATCCCACAGGGCTCCTGACTTGCTCAAACTCATGACACTATTGACATTTGCTCAGTGGAACACTCAATCTTCTCTTGCAAGCCAGGCTTAGTAGGATTTGTAGAGAAAACAGTGATGAGACTTTGTATTCATTTGGTTGTATATTTAGCACAGCAGGTGTCCCTGGATGAGTAGAATGAATATATTCCTAAACTCAGGAGCCGTGGCATAAACATTATGTCTTAAGACTACTGGGGTGGCGAAGGGAAAGAGAGCCCAACTAGATCTTGGGTCCCCAGAGCAGAGGTAGAGGAATCTTGGCAGATAATGTACCTAGTCAGAGGGGAAGAGGGGTGGTTGTTGCAAGAGTAAATCACAATACACGATTATGTAGGTGAGTCAAGTACATGTTAGGAGACAATATTTATGCTTAAGCTAAAAAATCAACTCCAGAAGTCAACTGTGGATCTTGCCAATCTTTGTCTTCCTTCCTTCCCACTACACACACCCCAGAAAGACTGAAAATCAAAAGGGAACTGGACATTCCTATAATTCAGCCACTTGTCCCCATACTTTTTCATGTCTTGTCCTCTGCAGACTCACACATGTACTGATGATCCTTCCATTATCTTCCTTACTTGAAATGTAATTATTTTCATTTTAAACTCAACCATTTAAATGCTTTTATTTATCTTAACTTTTTGTTACTCTCTTCTTCCTACCTTACACTAGATGTAGAGACCATACTTCAACTACTTTATTACAGTGAAAATTTCTCGATTAAATTATTCCCCAATAATGGTAATTAGAATTGTTAAGCTTGGTTTATAGGAGACTAAACAAACATTCACAGAAAAATTATCATACATTTCCATGAAGGGACACAATCAGAAATGTTTATGACAACATGTTTATGGTCAAAGACATGGGGGAAATCTAGGTGTCTGTCACAGGAGAAATAGGGAAGTAAATGTGGGGAATTTTATTAACAATGGTATAGATGTCCATGGATCACCATGCATAAATCTTAAAGACAGTGCTAAGGAAGTAAGAAACAAAATGAGTGCTATAGTAAAATAACATTTAAGTAAATTAAAATAGATGCATACAAGAAAATATATATTTTACAAAGACATAAGCAAATAAAATGATACATGTCAAAATTAAAATGTGTGTATATTGGGGGAGAAGGCAATAGTAGTGGATAACGGAACAAATTGACATAAAAATAAAAAGAAGGTATTCACATGTATCAGTGATAATAATGCTCCATAAATGTGACAACAATGTGATTCAACTCTCTGTACCTGAGGTTCTGAATAAAACTATAAATAAATAGCAAAAGGCAGGGGCTACCTATAGTGGGACAGGTGAGAGATGTTTCTGATTGGGCTGGTATGAATCAGAAATGCTGTTTTCATAAAGGGGCAGACTTGATGTGTCCCAGGAATTGTGCTATCTAAAGCCAGGTAAGTAAAAACTTCCATGGCAAGCAACAGTCTTTTTACCTGGCAAATAGACATGGATGTCAACATGATTGTCATGCTGGTAGGGATGATTAGTGATAGCCATGCAGTTTGCATCATTGTATGTAGATATCAAATACTTCCAAGACAATTTTTTCAGCATTCTATGAGGAATAATACCTTAAATTTGCACAACATTTTATATTATTCTGTATTTACAATTCCATTCAATTCTCCTAAAGTCAAATATTACACATTTCACAGATAAGGACTTGGAAACACAGTGTAGCTCAGTTACTGTCCCAAGGTCACAGAGTTAGTAGAAGACCTGGTCTAGAACACGTGTCTCCAGAGGAACTGGTATGATTCAGTTCTTTCTCCTCATGAGAATATATAGCTGATTGGGTCACGTCTCTTTTTGCTTTGATTTTCATGAAGTTCAGAGCCAGATTTGAAGCTTCTGTGAAAGAATTACACCTGCTCTTACCATCAGTTTATTTGTGTCCTTTTTTCCTCAGTCTCGAACTTTTATATTTTTTCTATTTTTCCTGGTCATAATTCTTTACTCTCACTTTTATTTTTACCCTTATTTTATTCTAGAGCCACTATAGGATACATTAGCTCATTTGCAGAACAGGCAAGAGTATAAATAAATGCATGAATGTAAACAAGGGGGAAAAAAACCTCACAACACCAAAACAAAGTATATTTTCCCAGGAAGAAGAACAAATAATTAGCTCTAATAAGCCTGGCCACATTCCTGTGTTTGGATTACATACATGATTTGGTTAATAAGAGGACAACCTCTATAATCTCTATTGAAAAAAAAGTATGATTCTAGATTTTGAAACTTAACAAATCAAAATGATCCTAGCCCAGTATTCCTGGGTAAAGAACAGCCACTCTGGAGTGGCCTGGGTTTTGAGCATCAAATTAGGATACTGGGTTTGTGACTTCTGTACTTCATTCATTATTTGGATTGCCTTTCACACTGGATCATGTGTCGTCAACCTACCTGTCCAGCTTCATCCCTCCCTCATCACTGCCACGTCCCATCTGGCACCTGACATTGCACAGATTCATGAACTTCCTTGCTGACACTCAGGCTGGATCCTCTGATGGATCCCCTTTCACTACTTCCCATTAAAGGCCCAGTTCATGTCACCTCCCTTAAGAAACTTTCCTTGATTTAGGGTCCTCACTGGTCACATCACTGGAGCAGCAGCCCCCTTCTCTATGCTTCATAAGATTTTGAATATGTTACCATAATTAGTGGCTTATTTGTTTCCCCTGCTAGGTTGTGAACTCCTTAAGTCAAGAACTACTTCACGGTCTTCTAGACCCCAGTGTGGCCTAGTGTGGTGCTTGGCTCATAGGAGGTAGCCAGTTAAGCTTTGATAATGAGTGAATGCAGCTGGTGGAAAAGATGGCCAATGAGTTGCCACACGCGTGGCTCAAGAAGACATTTCACCAGGTCACAGCCACATCTTGTTCAGGTACACTTTCCTCTGGCCTGATCTCTACCCCTTGCGCCCCCAATCATAACAACTCCTTGCCTTCCTGTTTCGGTCTTAGTTTACTTTGGTTCCTTTTATTCTCTGTTTTCCTAATGGTGAAGTTTATTTTATCTCAAAGCCTAGCTCCCTGCTTTAAAAGTTGTGTTTTAATTGGCACTATTTAATAAAAACATCTCATATTTTACCCGGCAAAAAGATGCAGAGGTCAACATGATTATCCTGTTAAAGGATATATAGGTTTTTAGGATATAGAAGTATTTATATTCTATGAAATATGTCTGTGTATGTATATAGTTGAATCCCACCTTGTATGTATATAGTTGAATCCCACCTGTGGTTTCAACCTGCTGCGAATCAAAAATTTTCCAGAAATAACAACATAACAATAAAAAATAATAAAAATTTGAAAATACAGTCTAAACTATTTACATACCATTTACCTTGCATTAGGTATTATAAGTAATCTAGAGATGATTTAAAGTATGCAGGAAGATGTGCATAGGTTATTTGAAAATATGATGCCATTTTATATAAGGGACTTGAGCATCATAGATTTTGTTGTCTGTGGGGGTCCTGGAATCAATCCCCCATGGATGCCAAGGGATAATTGTACATATATACACAATATACTCATATATATGTATGTATGTATAGTATAAAATGTGGTTTCCATGATCAGATCCTAAGTGTCCAGACTGAGCTTTAGCTGGGCTTTCAAGTTTCACTCTCACAATCTCAAATAAATTTGACTCATTTATAGAGAACCTAGTTTTTAAAGTTTATGCTTGTTATTATGCATGTGTACATTCCTTCATTATGCAAACATTTATCAAACCCAGGAGTGGAATAAATGATGGCATACAAAAATAAGTAAGACCAAAAGCTAAGGGGAGCACAGCAGGAGCTGACCCAGAGTGTGGGGAGGTAGAGTCCAGACATGAAGGACTGTGTATACCAGGCTAAGGAGTTGGTTCTTTCCCTGTCACCAGAGGGGAATTGTTAAAGCCTTTGAAACAAGGTAGAGACAAGATCTTGTCCCTATTTCCACTTTAAAATGTTCTAATGAGAAAAGTAGAATAGCGGAGACATAACCAAGTGGATTATTGCTGAAGTCCAGGAGTTAGATGGTGAAGGTTTAAACTACAGCAGTGGATTAGCGATGGAGAAGAAAGAATGGATTTGGTAAATAAGTAAAATCAACAGAATGGTCACTTTAATTGGGGGAAGACAGAAAAGGGAAATGTCTAGGGCAATTATAGGTTTTGGATTGGGCGTTACGGGGGTGCCATTTATGGGAATAGGGAACACAGAAGACCAAAATGAAATAAGAATTCATATGTAAAAATAACTGCCTCACAGAAATAGTTATGCTTGAAAGTGAAAATAATGTCACTTATAATAATTATTTAAAGGTCAAGGTCCTGAAAACATTACTTTTAACTATGTCTAATTTGACTGTAGGGGAATATATCACGTTTCTTTTATCAGGCTATATGTTTCACTTCTAGATCCCTGGACACAAATACATTGCTCAAGTGAGAAGTTGAGGCTGATCAATGGCTTGGGTCCAGCTCTTACGAATTTCAGTGAACTATGCTGGTGTCTATGCTGGTTACGATCAACGTAGTGATCAACTGGGGCCGGTAATGCACCAAACTACCAAAAAAATTACTGGTTAGTTAGAAGTAATAAAATTGTCCCCCAAAATTTAATGTTTTAAATCTCTGACTCCTATTCATGGTCAACCATTTTGCAAATGTAGGTTATACAAAAAGTCCAAGTTGAAGAAGAGAGTATGAATGACCAATACAAAAAATGATGGTAATGGATAAAATGTATTGAGCACATACTATATGCTGGGTACCATTCTAAATAGTCTCAATTAATCTTCACAACAAGTCACAGAGATAATTACTATTATAATACCCATTTTGCAGATGGGGAGACTGAGTCACAGAGCGTCCCCAAGGCCATCTGTTAGTAGTATGTGGTTCAAGTTAGTGCAGTATAATACCAGATCCTGTGCTCTTAACCATTATACTAAAGCGTAGTAAATGTGACTTCCTCATAAAAAGTAAAAAGCCAAAATAGATCTTGATGGACAGTGGTTCATCATTTTATTATTAAAAATCCAAGGAAAGAAAAACTCAGCACATGTTGGACAAGAGGTAAATGTTAAATATGATTAGTGACAGAATTAGGTTATTTCTAATAATTTCAACATCTGTTTTATAATTTTAGGATTATTAATTAAATCACAGCATTTTAAAGCTTAAAGGAGCTGATTGCTTTGTTAAGCTTTTCTTTATTGATATGTAACAATTGTACATATTTGTGGGGTACATGAAATATGTATACAATGCATAATAATAAAATCAGGGTAATTGGAATATCTATCACCTCAAATATTTATTATTTCTTTGTGTGGGGAATATTCTAAATATTCTCTTCTAGTTATTTTGAAATATACTATAAATTATTGTTAACTATAGTCACCATATTATACTATTGAACATTAGAACTTATTCCTTTTATCTAACTTATTTTTATACCTATTAACCAATCTTTCTTGATTCCCCATTCCAGCCTACCCTTCTCAGCTTCTGGTTTTTACCGTTCTACTCTCTACGCCATGAAATCAACATTTTTAGCTCCCACATATGAGTGAGAACATGTGATATTTGTCTTTCTGTGCCTGGCTTATTTCACTTAGCATACTACCCTCCAGGCTCATCCAGGTTGCTACAAATGACAGGATTTCATTCTTTTTTTATGCTGAATAATATTCGATTGTGTATATACACTGTGTTTTCTTTATTTGTTCATCCATTGATGGGCACTTAGGTTGATTCAATATCTTGGCTATTAGATATCTTTTCTTGTCAGAAAAGATACCTGATATGATTTCAATTCTTTTAAATTTGTTGAGACTTGTTTTGTGGTCTAACATGTGGTCTATCCTGGAGAATGTCCCATGTGCTGATGAAAAAAATGTGTATTCTGCAGTTGTTGGATAAAATGTTATGTAAATGTCTTTTAGGTCCATTTGGTCTAAAGTGCAGTTTAAATCCAGTGTTTTCTTATTGGTCTTCTGTCTAGGTGATCTGTTGAGTGCTGAGAATAGAGTGTAGAAGTCCCCAACTATTGTTGTACTGAAGTCTGTCTCTCCCTTTAGATCTGATAATATTTGCTTTATATATCTGTTTGCTCTGGTATTGTGTGCATATATATTAATATTTAGAATTATTATATCTCTTGCTGAATTGATCCCTTTATTATTATATAATAATCTTCTTTGTCTCTTTTTATAGTTTTTGAGTTTTATAGTTTTGACTGTTTTATCTGATGTAAGTATAGCTACTCCTGCTTGCTTTTTGTTTCTGTTTGCATGGAATATTTTTTTCTATTCCTTCATTTTCAGTCTATAGGTGTCTTTATAGGCGAAGTGAGTTTCTTGTAGGCAACATGTAGTTGATCATGATTTTTTAAAATCCATTCAGCCAGTTCATATCTTTTAAGTTGGGAATTTAATCTGTTTACATTCAAGGTTATGATTGATAGGTGAGGACTTACCCCTGTCATTTTGTTAATTGTTTTCTGGTTGTTTTTTATATCCTTTGTTCCTTCTTCCCTCTCTAATTGTTTATCATTGTGGTTTGGTAGTTTTCTGTAGTGGTAATATTTGGTTCTTTTCTCTTTCTCCTTTGTGTATCTGTTCTATCAATGAGTTTCATACTTTTGCATGTTTTCAAATAGTGATTGTCATCTTTTCGTTTTCGGATGTAGGACTCCCTTAAGCATTTGTTATAAGGCCAGTTTGGTGGTGATGAATTCCCTCAGTTTTTGTTCATCTTGGAAAGACTTTATTTCTCCTTCATTTCTGAAGTATAGCTTTGCTGGGTATAGTATTCTTGAATGCCAGTTGTTTTTTTTTTTCTTCCAGTACTTTGATTATATCGTCACATTTTCTCCTGGCCTGTAAGGTTTTTTGCAGAGAAATATGCTCTTAGTTTAATGGGGATTCCTTTATATGTGACTTGATGCTTTTCTCTTGCTACTTTTAGATTTCTCTCTTTGTCTTTGACTTTGACAATTTAACTATAATGTGCTTCAGGGAGTAACTTTTTATGTTGAATCTATCTGGAGATCTTTGAGCTCCTGGATCTGGATGTCCATATCTCTCCCCAGACTTGAAAAGGGTTTTCAGCTATTATTTTATTAAATAGGATTTCTATACCTTTTCCTTTCTCTTCTCTTGGAACACCCGTAATATGAACATTTGTTTGCTTAATGGTGTCCCGTAAGTCTTGTAGGCTTTCTTCATCCTTTTTTATTCTCATTTTTTTTTTTCTCTGACTGGGTAATTTCAAATCACCTATCTTCAAGTTCAGAGATTCTGTCTTCTGCTTGATCAAATCTGCTGTTGAAGCTATTGTAGTACTTATTTAATTCATTGAAGCCTTCAGCTGCAGTTTGGATCTTTTTTTTATGATTTCTATGTCTTTGTTTAATTTCTTGTTCACATCATGAATTGTTTTTCAGATTTTGTTGAATTGTCTGTCTATATTTTTTTGTATCTTATTGAGTTTTCTTAAGATAATTATTTTTAATTCCTTTTCCAGCAGTGTCTTGATTTCATTTTCATTGGGGTCTGTTACTAGAGAGTTATTATGTTCTTTTGGTGGTATATTTCCTTGTTTTTTCATGTTTCTTGAGTTCCTGCATTGATGTATGGGCATCTGGTGGAACAATCACTGCTTCCAAAATTTCTAGAGTGGTTTTTGTAGAGAAAGACTTTCACCTGCAATTGGATTTTTTTTTCAGAGACAAGGTCTCACTCTGTCACCCAGGCTAGAGTGCAGTGGCATAATCAAAGCTCACTGCAGCTTCAAACTTTTGTGCTCAAGTGATCTTCTCACCTCAGCCTCCTAAAGTGGCAGTCCCTGACCTTTTTGGCACCAGGGACCGTTTTCATGGAAGACAATTTTTCCACGGACTGGGGGTGGGGGTAGGGATGGTTGCAGGATGATTCAAGTGTATTACATATATTGTGCACTTTATTTCTATTATTATTACATTGTAATATATAATGAAATAATTATACAACTCACCATAGGTTGGGGACCCCTGTCCTAAAGCACTGGGATTACAGGTGTGAGCCAACACATTCAGCTTTGCAGTTGGATTTTAGTGTCCAGTTTGGAAGGGTATGGTAACTCTGTTTTCATACAGATGCAGTAGTATAGTTTCCATGTAGCTTTTTCAGCTGCGTTCAATGTCAGCAATGATTGTGAGCTCCTCAATGGTCTAGGCTATAGAAGTTTGTGGCAGTGGTGGCAGCAGTGTAGATTGTTAATATCTTCTCAGTGTCAAGGGCTTTTGGGGTCCTTCTATTCTCATTTTCCCCACAATGGGGATCCCTCTTGGTGTCAGGTCTGACATGGTTTACAAGCAGCTGCACTGTCATTGAGTTCCAGGTTACAGGTGCTCAGAGCAGCTGTGGGGCCAGGATCTTAGGCTCAGGGTCTCATGAACCTGTTGTAGAACCTCAGTCTTGGGGTGTGGTTTCACCCGCTGTAGCCAGGTTAGATGTATGTTGCCCACACAGCCAGAATCTATAACTCCGAGGCACCACCTAGCAGCTCATGCCTAGGGGACTGGGTTGTAGCTGTGATTCTACCCCTGGGGGGGCCAGGCCCAGCTCTGGCCCAGCTCTGGGGGAAAAGGGGTGCTTTGGAGGTTTGGGCTCAGGGAGCAGGGTATGGCAGCAATTAGGGAATCTGAGCCAATAGGGCTCAGTGGTAACTTGGGTCCCAGGGGATGAGGCACTGTGTAGTAGTGACTCTAGACCCTGGAATGGTGGGGCTCAGCAGCATTCCAGATTCTGTGAGGCCAGTTGCAGCAGCAGCACATACCCAAGAATGGTGGAGCACAGCTGTTGTTTGGGCCTTGCAGGGCAGGGAACAGCACAGTGATGACTCCCCTTCCCAGGGAGAGGGGTGTCTCAGCAACTTGGACTCTAGGGGGCTAGTCCTGCTCCAGGAAGAAGAGTACTAGAGTTGTTTGGCCTCTAGGGCAGAATTGCTCAGCTCAGCCACTGCTCTGTTTCACTGGGATGTGGAGTACTATGTCAGCTCAGCTCTGAGATGTGCAGCCACTCAGCTTGGCCAACACATCAATTCCCCAGGGAGTGATGTATCACTTCATTCCAGGCCTGAGTAACATGACTGTTTTGGGCAGCTCAGGCACCATTTTCCTGAGATGCATGGCACTGTTTCAGCTTAGGTACTGAGCTGTGTGACTGCTATGGGCAGCCAAGGCACTGTTTCCTTGGTTGTAGGGTGCTGCTTCAATGTGGGCGCTGAGGAGGCGTGAATGCTTTGAGTGGCCAAAGTACTGCTTTCCCAGGAGACAGGGTACTGCTTCAGCTCCAGCCCAAGGAGGGACAAGGGGAAGGTGGAGCTGCTCTACCTCTGGTTGGCCCCATAGGGAAGGGTGTAATAGCTGCTTACACCTTGGTTTGTGGATATTGGGCCAGTGGGCTGAGGTGGTTCAGTGGTGGCTTAGTCTCAGGGATGAGGGGGAGCAGTGGTTACTCGCTCTTGAAGCAAGACACACTCCTACAGTAGTTCCAGTTCCAAAATTGCATAGCACAGTAGCTGCAGGCCACATGGGGGTGGGGCACAGTGTCAGCTTCTTTTCTTAGGAAAGTACAGCTATGTGGACTTTAGGCAGATCCCTCAGCTGAGTGCCTGTGAGGACTGCAGGGAACCCCAGTGGTAATGTCTGTAGGTGTCAAGGTGTTGATAGGAGTTGCTGGAATCATCTTATCTTGCTTACCTCCTCACTGTAAGGAGAAGTTCCTCCTGGTTCCCAATTTATCCCAGTTGGGTTTTGGGGTGGTGGAGGTCCAGTGCTTCCTTCAGTTCTCTTTGTGGCCATCCTGAGTTTCTGTGCTCATCAGGGTTTCTGTTACTCCTCTCATGTACTCTGCCACTCTCCCTCAGTTATTTTCATTAAAATGTAGTTGTTTATTCATTATTCTGGGTGTCTTTGTAAGGGGAAAAATGCTAAGGGCTTCTAGTTGGCCACGTTGCTGATGCCACTTCCCCTGATTGCTGTAATTACAACCAGTTTACTTAATATTTGTTCATTTGGGGATAGTTGATCTTTCACTGAAGGTTAAAGTATTACTCATAGAGGTTGTGGATCTGCTGCCTTCTACCCACTCATAGTAAGGACCAGGAAGAAGGCAGGCAAGAGCTCCAATAAACTAAAATAAACATCCTGTGAGTCATACTTTGGATCATGGAAAGTGCCCTTAAGTTCTTACTCTGAAATCTGATGTATGGCTAAGATGACCTCCTTCGGAGCTACACTGGGCATGAAGTTGGGGTGACCAACATTTTGCCAAGAACTTTCCTGGTTTCAGTACTGCAACTGTCACATTATAGGAAACATCTGAGTCCTAGACAATAAAACTCTTAAGACCCAAGCAAAGCCAAATAGTTGGTCTCCTTTGTACCATAACTTAGCTCCTCTTTAATTGATAAAGGTGTAGGTTTTGGCATTTTAAGTCCTTTGTTCTCAATTCTTAAGGACATTTCAGAAAGTTAGGGGAGGCATGGTAGGTAATTTTCTAAGGGTAAGCACGCCGTTTTCTTATGCATAAAATCACATTGTAGTAGCATTGATAATAATTTAAGGATTCTTGAGGGAAGAGGTTCAGAATAGACAGTACATGCTCAACTAACTCTCTACAGCCCTTCCCTTCATTTCTTTACCCAACATTCTCTCTTCGTTCTGTCCATGCCCTCCACCCTCCTTTATGCCTTGTAACCTGCAGGCAAAAATAAGTTGCCTTCAGCTTTGATAGATAAAATCAATGAGAGTTTTAAAGAAGTCTTGAAGAAAAAGTATAATATTTTCTGTGGATTCTAGTAAAAAAGCCAAACAAACCCAAAACAAATCCAAACCCTCTTTCTCCTCATGGCAATATATGCAACCAGGCAAAATTAAATAGGCACAGGTTAATTTACTCTTGAAGGAGAATAATCAAGGGGTACCTGGCATGATCAAGGGCCTTTTGTTTCTAGTGCTGTCTGGGTGCCTTTAGAACTGTAGTTATCTCCTAGCCTTCTTATTCTCAGAACCAGTAGTTAGCAGGAGGAGGCAAAAGCAGAGGACAACCCTCCCCAAATCCCAAACGGTGTGACCGAAGAAACTGACTAGATAGAAATGCAGAAATGAGTCCGGGGAGCCTGGGGAAAGTGTCAAAAGTTGTGAATTCTAGTTATTGAAGTGTAGGCCATTTGGTGTTTAAAATGAGTGCTTGTGATGAAGGTGATGATAAATATAGAATATTAGAAAACTATTACTGATATTTATTTCAGATATTCAAGTAAATGTGGTAAAAATTCTATTTGAATCCAGGCAGTTTGTCTCGGGTGTCTATGCTCTGCCATAAAGTTGTAGCACCTCAGGGTAGAACCAACTGTCTGGGATCTTAGTCTTCAAAGAGGTGGAATCAGCGACTAGAAGTGGGATATGCGTTGCTCTAGATCTGACCCTATCAGACATTGTGGCTCCACAGAAACAAGGAGGCAAAAAGAATATAATAAAAACAGAACAGATTTCAAAAACTCAAAGTAGCTTGGTATCAATGTGCGTACATTTCCCTTTTGTATAGAGAGTTGATTACCACTGGGAAATTTTGGGTATTGTTTAGTGTTTGCAAAGCCATTTCTAAGAAAAAGGGCTTGAAATTCCACTAGGTAAGTCAATCCAAACTATTTTTCATCTGCCTCTAGTCCAGGAACACTTTACTATCACAAGATAAAAAAATAATAACCATATATACTGATGACCCTGAGCCAAAAGAACCTCCTCTTACACAAACACACATGAATAAGCACAGATATATACAACTTAATAAGGCAGAGATGTGTGACCCACTTTAAAACAATTCCATGAATATCAAGTCAAATAAATCGATGTTTTGATGCATCCTTGGGTAAATATCATGGATGTGAAATTCTTCAATTTCCTGATTCTTTCTAAATGACCCTCTGAACTATATGTTTATAAAGTATAATATAAAACATTTTAATCTAATAAATCACCTGTATCAATCTATCCAGCTTAAAAAATTATCAATAGTCTACCATTCTTTTATCATCTGTACCTCCTTCTATTCCCTATCCCTTTCTGATTATTATTATTTATAATTCTTTTTATATACATTATGTATATACACATTCGTTGAAATGTGCAAATCTTAGCTGTATGGTTTTGACAAATGCAAATACACATGTAACCCACACACTTATTATAATACAGAACATTTCCATTTCACCAGAAACTTCCTTTGTGTTCCTCCCTAGTCACTCCTCTACCCCTTGTGGTAGCCAGCCTCTAAGATGGCCTGCAATGATTGCCACATGTTGATATTTTGTCCTTGTGTCGTGTCTTGAATAATGTTGCTCAGGGTGATCAACAGGATACTGTGGAAATGATGGAGTTTGTCTTCTGTGGCTGGTTTATAAAGACATTGCGGTTCTCATTATTACTCTCTTTCCTCCTCACTCTGGAGGAAGCAGGCTGCTGAGTTGTGAGGACACTAAAGTAGCTCTATGGAAAGATCCATATGGCAAGGAACTGAGATCTGCTGCCAAGAGTCAGCAGGGAACTAAGACGTTTTGCCAACAGTCAAGTGAATAAGCCATCTGGGAAATGAATCAACTGGTCCCAGTCAAGTCAAACCTTCAGATGAGTGTAGCCCTGGCCCAGGTACTGACTTCAGTCTTCTGAGAGACCCTGAGCCATAACCACTGGGCTATGTCACTCCCAAATTTCTGACCCACAGGAACTGTTGGATAATAACTGTTTGTTATTTTAGCTATTAAATTTGGTGTGTTTGTTATGCAGCAACAGATACTACTATACCCCTACTATCTCTGCTCTGATTTTTTCCTTACGATTAACTTCACCTTTTCTATTAATAGGACTTCATATAAATAGAATCATACTGTATGTCATTAATTTAATTTAATTTTTTATTTATTTAATTTTTTTGCAATGTTTTGCTATGTTGCGCAATTTGTCTCAAACTTCTGGGCTTAAGCAATTCTCCTGCCTTAGCCTCCCAAGTAGCTGGGATTACAGGTGTGTGCCACTATGCCCAGCATCTAATTTTATTTTCGATAAAATAAAATTTTATACTGTAATTTTATTTTTAATAGTTTGAGCTTCTCCCTGAAAATTGTTTGATTAAATTATTTGCTCACTCAATTACAAAAGAGCAACATCCAGTGGAGAAGTGCCTCTTAATTGCCTAGCAATTTCGTATTTGAGTGTGTGTGTATGTATGCATGCATGTGTGTGTTTAATTATTTAGCCTTTTAAACACATTTTTTCTTTAAGAAAAAATACTTTTTTAACCTGTAGGAATGATCCTTTTGAGGTGTCTCATACAGCTTGGTGTCCCACCAGGACTTAGCTCAGGGCCTTGAACCTAGTAGGTACTTAATAAAAACACAGTATGTAAGTGCATAACTAAATCAATCAGTTATTGCCATCACTTCCAATTGCCTAAGTGATAAAGGATCAGAGTATGTGGTCCTTCCTACCTGTGCTGCATTTTGCCACTCATACTTTCTGAACTTTAACCTATGTCATAAGCCATACAGAAGTAGGTGTTTGACAAGGCCAGCCTGAGCTTTCTGTAGCAATCAAAAGCAGCTGGGACTGTGTCTTGCTTCACCGAGGACCTGAAGCATATATCCTACTTAACATCTGCAGGCTTTGACTGGTGATTCTGTCCTCAAGAATGTCAAGATTAAGTCACAAAGATGGACAGAACACAGTCTCTCTTTTCTGAATCCAAGTTTTACCAACCTATCTGAATGATGCTGTTATTTGTTTTGGAAAGAATATACATTGCTTAATTCTAAATATAGAAAATTAATTCAAAATGTAGAAAAATCTAGGTCCATTTTATCTACAACCAGTATGGTGTATGAAAACTATTCTATAACGGAAGTTTCGAATGGAGACTAGTTTATTGCTTAGGGGACTTGTAGAATTCTGGCATTAGCAGTGATAACTTCTTGGTAGTCTCTGGGTCATCTTCTCACATATTTGGAAGACTAGTCCAAATGTAAATTTTTGCATCCAGTTACAGGTGAATCATGAATTCCAAACATTGGGAAGATAGTCTTCCATAGACATCTTAGAAAACTGAGTTCACCTTGTGTTGATTTGTTTCATCTTTTCTTGAATAGGCTTATGTTTCATTTTTGTTTTTTAAATTTTTGTACAGATATAAATGGTCCATGCTCATTGAAGCCCAGTCACTAGGAAAGTGGAATGCAGAAAGCAGACAACCATGATGTAAATTTTCAAGCCTCCAAATATGATGTGGATGTGCCAAAAAGACAAAAGAGTTAAGTTGAAGGGGTTCCCGTTAGTTAAATCTGGGACAATTGGAACAAAAAAATTAATGGTGGTGGTAATGTATTGTAACCCATGAATAAAAGAAGAATCCATCGATCCATGCTGATATAAATAAATCACTGAGTAAATAAATAAAAGAAGGATTAGGGAAAGCTATTTATTAAAGTAGAATTCTAAGTAACATGTGCAGAAAGAATGATGGAAAAAGAAAAGTCATTATTTGGCAAACACTGCAGTAATAATTGTTCTAAGATCAAGAATAGTCAATGGATGCTAAAATTAGCTCATGAAAGTGTTTACATAGTCTCAAAGTATCTTTTCACAGATACTTATTAGTTACAAGGAGAAAAATAATGACTTTACAGGAGAGAAACCTGGCAGACACCAGGTGATGTGTGATCAAAGTTAGCCTCAACACTGAAGGGACAAATTGACACCATGTGCCTTCTGATAAGCCCCATGAAAGGACTTATCACACAATATCATTTCTGTGGTATCTTGCCAAAAAATGCATAGCCTGAAATTAATCAACAAATTAATTAATCAACAAACCCAAACTGACGGATATCATACAAAACAACAGGACTGTATTCTTCATAAGTGTTAAGGTCTTGAATGACAAAGGAAGACTCAGAAATTGTCTAGATCAGTGTTCTAGAACATTAGCAATATCATAAACACCTGGGAGGGCTCATTAAAAGCACAGAATGCTATCTCCCAACCCCACCCAGAATTTCTGATTAGCAGGTCTGGGATGGGGCCTGAAAATTTGCATATCTTACAGGTTCCTAAGTGATACACATGCTGGTGGGCTGGGGACCACCCTTTGAGAATCAACGGTCTAGAATGCGTAAGCTACAGACCATCAGCTACAGACCATCAGGCAAATCTAGCTGGTTGCTTGTTTTTCTAAATAGGAGTTGTATTGGAACACAGCCACACCTATTTGTTTATGTATCCTCTATGGCTACTTTTGGTCAAGTTGAGTAGTTCTCATAGAGACCCTCTGGCTGGCAGAACAAAATATTTACTATCTGGCCCTTTATGGAACAAGTTTGCCAAACTCTGTTCTAGAATCTTGATTAACTAGGTGACATGACAAATAAACATATGTGATCCTGTCTTGAATTAGAACCTAGATAAGAAAAAAAAAAGTGTATTAGTGAGACAATTAGAAAAATTTGAATGAGGTATCTACACTAAATCATAAATTTTATCAGTATTACTTTTCTGGTTTTGATCATTATATTATGGTTATGTAAGATGCTAACATTTCCAGATCTGGGTGGAGGGTATGTGGGAATCCTTTATATGATCTTTGCAACTTTGTGTAAGTCTGAAATTATTTTGATACTACACTTGATCTTAGCCAAAAAGCTGAGAAGCATTCTAAATAAGAAATTTAGAAATAAATGGCTTAAAAAAACCTAAAACAGGCAGGAAAAACCAATTTTTGTTCTTTATAAGCTTAGCATTACATAGGTATTGGGCTGAAGATGTGTTAACAAAGAGTACCTGGGCTATGAATGATTAGAGAAGTTATCCCAATCTGAATTGCTCCCCGAATGGTGAGAAAAATTCCATTAATCCCTCAAATTATAGAACAAGCTTCAACCTATTAGTCAGAAATAGATCTCAACTTTTACCCAGATGGAATAAAGTACAAGAGGCATTCTTTCTGCTTTTAGAGGAGAAAAGCAGTTGCCACCCAGTTGGCCTCTCAACCACAACTCTTTGCCAGGAGATATTGCTTGTCAGGAGCTTTTATATGCAAAACTTACTTGACTGGCTCATCATAAGCATTTTCTATTATTAATTGTTCTTATTGATACTATTATTGTGCTTGATTTTGTTGTAATAAAATGTCCAGATTGCTAGCCAGTGTCTGTGTAAGGCCCAAAGAGGTGCTGTTTGGGACACACATCAAGCTGTGCCTATTTCAGGCAACTGAGCAACATGGAGATTCTACAGTAGGAAAGGATTTCGGCTTTAAGTACACCCCGTTCCCCGTGGACCTCTCTATAAGCCATTCTTATGTTCCTTTCGCTCTTCCCCCATAGACAGGTGGTAAAAAGGGATTCATTCTAATTTCCCTTTTTCTCCTACCCCAAGCCTTTTTAAGTTGGCACAGATTTTTTCTGGGAACAAAAGAGTTATGTGATTTGTCCATATTATGCAAATAGCTTCAACCGTGTGTAATTTCACACAATCTAAAAATAGTGGTTTTTTATTTTTTTAAAGAAGCAGGGCAATGTGCAATTTTTTTGTCCTCTACACAACATTCTGTTTTTACTTTGCTCTTGCAACTTTTCCACTGAGGTCTCGGGTCTGGAACCAAGGCCCATCTTAGGCACCAAGCTCAAGGAGAAGCTCTCTTGGGTAAAAATGGAGCTCCCACCCCTCTGACACATACTACCTCCTCACAGAACTCAGTACTCCTTCCCCAGATCAGGCTTTGTGGGTGATGTACGGTTATATTTCTGCCCTCCTGAAATTTTATGACTAATGATAGACAAGAAGTTGGAAAAATTCATATCTACTCCAAAATTAGATCACAGGGATAAGTTGGGGACCTGTGGTGAAGTCTCTAGAAGCATAATCCACCCACTACAACCTTGTCCCTATAAGACAGATTCCTGCTGATACCCCTTTTGTACATTTTACTTAGTCTTTACAATACTAATACTAATGTGAAGTAAACATTAGTATACCTATTTTCCAAATGAGGAAACTAAAGCTTAGGGATGAATGATTTGCCCAGGACTACACAGCTTGTAAGTCTCAACTTGGTCTTATCTAGCTTATTTTTGGCTAACTTATTTATCATAGATTACAGTAGGTCATGTGACAAGAGCACTGTTATGCATACTGAACAAGGTCCCTGACCTCCATGGTCACGATATGGTGGCAGAGCCTTTCCAGTCATCTGCTGCTGTGCTCTAATTCCCTTTCCACACAGATCAAAACTTATAACATGACACACATGCACAACAATATACAGTTATGACAATAAGTGATGCCAATATCAGCTCCTCCATACTGCAAAGACTTGGGGAATGTCTAGCTTCCTTGAGTCTCAGCAGCCCCTTCCACATTTCATGCTTTCTCCCATGCCAGCCCCACTCACCTAAGGGTATCTTTGGAAGAAAAAGCATCATGCACTGTGGCCAAGGGTAGACGCTTTGGTGGCGAGGAGCAGAGATGAACTTTCATCTCAGGAGCAGGTGGTTTTGTTCGGAGGGAGAGCTAGCTGGCTGGCTGTACCATGTGCTCTTTGACCTGAGGATACAATTTGCAAGGTTTGGAAGCCATCAAGGAAGCCAAATAGTTGTAACCTTTTATTTGTTGGATTGAGGGCAACTCCACATTTCTCAAAGGGGTACTGTGTTACATTTGAAAATAATTTCCTTGATAAAATTAATTTTTTTCCATTAATTTTAATTTTTAAAAGTCAATGTAGGAATTGAGAATTTTGCTGTGTGATAATGATAATATGGTTATGTAAGAAAATATGAATATTTTAAAGAGATGTATACTGAAGTGTATATACGTAAAATGATATATTAGCTTTAACATACCTAGCAACAATAACAACTAAAAAAAAGATGACTTCCATCACCAGAATCACACACTCACAAAAAAAGATGACTATTTCAGCAACAATAACAACTAAAAAAAACTGATAAAGCAAATGGGCAAAATCTTGATAATCACTGAATCTGAGTGATATGTGGGGGTTAATTATACTGTTGATTCTACTTTTGTGTATATTCTTGAAATGTTTTATAATAAAATTTTAAAAGAAAATGGGGGTGATCCTTTAAGAAGATGTGTAGATAAGGTGAGAGTATTATTTTCAAGGCTCCCTAGTTTACCTTTCTGGGTAAGCTTATTTTATATTTTTTAAAACATAACTGTGAACCTAAGTAGGTTAGCTAAATTCTATGACCTCAGTTTTATTCATCATTTGTTTTAAAGTCACGTATATTTTTAGGAAGTGGTAAAAATGTCATGAAATCCAACAAACAAAGGACTGAAATTTCTAAAGGATTGGAACTCTCTATTTGGGTCTCTGCCCTCTTGGTTAGGGCAGAAATTCAATTACATCTTTTAAGCACTAAGTAAAAAGCTGATTTTTAAATTAAAAAACTACTAAAAATAGGTATAAGAAATATTTTTGTGTTTATTGTTAATGATATAATAATAATGACATATGATATATAAGGTATATAATATATAATAATAAATTACACCATTATAAATATTCACTATTTTTCTCATAGGTTATTGTAATAATTATTAATTTTAAATAAATGTATAATAAATATTGGTACCCTACCACCATGTTGACATCTCTGTGTATAACAGGAAACAACATTTGGCCATGACAGCCTCAGCCTTTTTTCACGTGGTGTATTAAATCAGACTAGGCTAGGCCACATGCTGTGGTAACAAATCTCAGTTGCTTAATCAAGATTTCCTCTAGTCTTTCATGTCACAAGATCTTGTGAAACAGACACTTAAAGAAGTACATTTCCGGTTGCCACAGTGGGGGAGGAGAGAACTGGAGAGTCATTTGTCCTGCAAATAGGATGGATCCCTTTTACACATTTGCCTATTATCTAGAACTAGTTACAAGACCCCTCCCAGCTGCAAGGAGAGTGGGACAGGGAAATGGCCATTCAGGGAATAGTAAATGTCTCTGCCACAGGTAGGTATATGACAAATATAGTGTGATCTATATTTGTCTAGATCTAAATGTGTGATCATTTCTGGCTGAACATCCAAAAAGGCTCGGGAAAGAAGTATTGTTTTTGCTGGATCTTCTAGAATGAACAATCTCCAAAGAAGCAGTTTTGGGAGTGAGGAGGTACCCTGCAGATAAAGGAATAGCACAGAAATAATAAAGTACTATATGTTTTGGACATCTATTTTGCTAGAGAGAACAGGTGCTTTAGGAAGTCCTGGGAATGAAGGCTGAAAATCTTCAATGGTCAATGTGTAGAGAGCCACACATACCATGCTAAGGGGTTTATACTATAGGCAAACTTACTGAAAGTGTTTGAAACTTGAATCGATATTATGGAAGAGGAAGGGATAGTCTGACCATGCCATGATATGGATAAGAATTCTCCATACTCAGGAAAATAAAGAGACTTGCCCAGAGTCAGATAGCTAATTGATGAAAGAACCAGGATTAAAATCCATGTTTCCTGATTCCAAATTCAGGTTTTGTGCAGCTGCCCCATGGTTATAACATGATTTTGGAAGATTAATCTGGAAGTGGTGTACAGAATGGATAAGATAGTGGAAGGGCCAGAGATGGGGGGACCAGTTTAGAGAATATTATATATATATGTGTATATATATATATATATATTTTTTTTTTTTTTTCTAAATGAGGGAGAAATGACTCTGAACTTGACCAGGTGTCAAGAGGAATGGAGAACTACGTGATTGGAGTTAGAGGGTCCTTTCCCATTTTTTCGTGATTCCATCCATATACAAGGACTTCAGCAAAGTTTATCCTCCTGTTTCTGGTGAGGTTGGGAGGAAGAAATGAACATATGTGGCTTAACCTTACATCCTCTCCCCTTGTTTTCCTCCCCTGCCATGCAGTTAGGAAGGACTGTGGTAGGCAAGCTGAGCTCTGACTGGGTAGATGGGTTTAACTCCGTGTTGGGGAGGAGAGTGTTAGTATGCTCATGTGGCCAAGGATTCAGGCCACAGTTTCAAACTCCTCATTATCAGTAAGAAAGCTACTACCTAGTTACCATTTGGCTCTCTCATGTGTCTTACTTCTTAATTGGTTCCAAACTCAGGAGAAGAAAGAGTGGTTACTTATTATCCCCTTCAAACTGCAACAGGAGTAGAGGCTGTAAAAAGAGAATCGTAGAACTTGAGAATGGAAAAGACCTCAGAAATCCAGTCAACACCTTGTTTATAAGAAAAGGAACTGAGTTCCAGAAGATTTCATCTACTTGCAGATAAGTGTTGAATCTAGTTCAGAGAACTTTCTCCTACTTGGATTAGATGGTGTCGGGGAAATAACAAACTATAAATAGAAATGAGAAGCTAGGAGCATGGGCAACAGAGAAGTGGAAATGTAGGCCTGGAGCTACAGATCTGTTTAAGAGATTTTTTTTTCTTGTGGAAGTTTTTATGTTTTTGGTAACCAAATGTCTCACTAATTCATTTATTCATTCCACCTTTAGTGGCATATATTGAAAGTCCTTGTCCTCCTCTATATCATGTACACGTGTACTGAGAAGATATAAATAAATATAGAAAATGTAAGTAAACATATATGGTATATAGAGAGAGTATAGGTAAATATTTATGGGTTTTTTTACATTAAAAACTTTAATCCAGCTGGAATTTTGGTATATGGTATGAGGTAGGTGTATAAATTTTCATGTCAAAATACCATTTATTGGAAAACCCATCCTTTTCTCACTGATTTGAAGAACCACCTATATCATATACCACCTCTTATATATGCCTAGGACTATTTCTGAACTTTCCTGGTTGTCCACTGATCTGTCTGGCTGCATTTTTGCCAATTCCATTCTATTGTAGGTAGTATTGGACTTCACATAAACATCACCATGGGCAGCATGGGAAAAGGGCAGGCATTAGATCCAAACTTATGTGAGTTTAAATCCAGGCTGTATCACTTATAGATGTATGTCCATAAGTAAGTGAATTAACCCTCTTTGAGGCACAGTTTACTCATCTGAAAAATGATAAGGGAGGTCAGGTGTGGTGGCTCATGCCTGTAATCCTAGCATTTTGGGAGGCCAAGGTGGGAGGATTGCTTGAGGCCAAGAGTTCAAGACCAGCCTGAGCAAAATAGCGAGATTCTGTCTCTACAAAAAAAAAAAAAAAAAAAAAGTGATAAGAATTGTCCCTAACTGACAGAATTGCTCTGAAGAGCAGAGAAAATACATGTAAAGCAAAGGAGGTACTCACTACTCTTTGGTACACAAACAGGAGAGCTAGCATCGCCATTGGCTTCTGAGAGACGGTGGAAGGAGATGGGATCTGTGAATGACAGAGAGAAGGGAAAGTCCAAGGCTAGGGCTCTGAAGGACACTTGCATTTGGAAGGGTGGAAGGAGGAAGAGGCACCTCTGAAGGGAATAATGGAATGGTAGGGGAAGTAGGGGAAAGAGAAGTGGCAGACGAAAGGAGGAAACAGGGATTAGTCAGTAGCATCAAATGTCCAGAAAGATGAGTGCTGAGAAGGGGCTAGTGTCTAGAATGTCACCTTTTACTTTCCCCGAGATGACAATTTTAGGATTGTGTCTGGGCAGAAGCCAGAAAGGTGTCATCATGGTTAACTCCATTTGCTTGTTCTTATTGATCTGCTTCTTTTGACTGACCCTATGTGCATCCTGATCTATGACTGCTTGTGAGAAACCAATGTCAATTTAACATCAGCAATCGCCAATTTGAGACTCTTCAGGGGAGAGCTCCAAGATGGCGGAACAGAGACACCACCAGCCAGAGCATCTCAGTAAGAAGGAGAAGTTTTAGATGAAAGAGAAAAAACAGACAGAAAAACATAGATCAGATGAGGATCTGAAGGAAGGGTGCCAGAACCTACAGGAGACTCCACGGGAAGAGGTTGCAGAGCAGAACTGGAAGGAGAAAGGCACTGGTGGAGATTACCCCCTGTAGACTTGGAGACCAGTGAGAAGGGTAGGTGGAACAGTTAGTTTCTCCCTCCCTAGCATCTCAGACAGTTGGTGTGCTCCCGAGCTGCTGGAGAAACCTACCCACATGAGCCCAGAGACTGCTGCTGCCAGAGCTGAGAGCTTCTTGTGGACAGGGCACCAGGCCCCCAGCCCCCCCAGGACACCTCCCACCCCACAGACCAGAGCCTGGATGGTAGGCATCATATTGCTTCTCTACCCACTGTGTGCCTCTGTCCTCCCCACGGGGCTTCAACTCCCTGGGTTTCATCTTGTTCATCCCCACATAGACATTTCCCAACTCTGACTCAGATTGCAGGAGCTACAGGGGTCCAATGGGTGCCAGGTGATGTGTATGACTCCAGAGGCCCATCATTCTGGGTGGACTGCCTCCTGGAGAGAGGGTTGGAGATGACCACAGTGCTGGCTTTCCTCCATCCAAACTCTTTTTCTCCCCTTCCCCTCCCCCACCTCTGGCTGCTGAGAAAGACAATTGAGCTGCCACACAAAGGCTTCCACAGGGAGCAGAGCTCAGACCTCTCCTTTTGGGGTCCTACAGCTGACTGAGGGGTGCTCAGACTGTGAGCTCCCTGCCTGCCAGCCCTCCCTGGTGCTGCTTGTCTGACGGCCCCATCAGAGCAGCACATGCCCCAAGGCGGAGGGACATCAAACCAGCTTGGACACCCCATGGGTGACTCAGGACCAGCAGGCTTCTCAGGACCAACGGGCTTCTCCCTGGCATGGTCAGAGATTGATCTCTGGGGCACTGAGGATGGGCCCACAGGCCAGATCCTGTACCCCCAGGTCTCGATCACATTGCCTGGGGGCACAGAGAGGATATTTGTGAATTAGTCTCAGGAGGTATGGGTGCCCGCAGGTGCAGATCAGGAGGGAGAGCACAGTGCGGGGTCCTAGCTTCGGCATGCTCACGGGGCACCCCTCCTCCCATGGGAGGGCTGCGCTCCCAGCTCAGGCCAGGATCCTGGGCAGGGAACCTCCCAGCCTGAAACACAGGCAGGGAACCTCCCAGCCTGAATCACAGGCAGGGAACCTCCCAGCCTGAATCACAGTCTTAGGAGAGCTTGGCTGGTTTGAGGTCCTGCCTGCCAGCAGAGGCTGGGGAAAACCGCAGAATAGGGGAGGGTAGAAAGGAGTGACAACTGCTCCAGGGGCCTGAGATTGTGGGTCTCAGACAGCCCTGCCCCATCTCAGACAGTCCACACACAGCCTCTCTGGTTGAGTTGGGGCCACTTCAGCCCTTCCCTGGCAGCTTTGCCCAGAGGCGGGGAATGGACTTTTGACCCCTGTGGAAGCAGATCCTTTGCCATCATTTGTGGAGCTTGAGGGCAGGCTCACCCAACCCAGCCCTGCCCAGCCTCACTCCCCCACCTGCCCCTGCTGAGGTGGAGAATAAGGACTCACCTAGAAGTACCAGGGCCCCACCCACCACCTGGGGCATTAGACTGCTTCTCCTGAGGAACTAGAGCTGGTCGCAGGACCCAAAACAACATTGCAGCTTGTTCCTCTGGGGAGCTCCACCTACCGACAGGGAGGTCAATTTATTTGCCCTCTACAGCAGTTATGGACTCATCATGCAGGGTGTGGTGGTGGATTCTCACCCACAAGCACCACCTACTGGCTCAGAGATTAAACTGGGTGTGGCATTATCTAAACAAAAGAAAATCCAAAAGTAAGAAGCAACAGCTGCTCCAGATGAGAAGGAATCAGTGAAAGAAATCCGGAAGTAAGAATCAGGGCAATAGGACACCCTCAAAAGGGAACACCAGCTTTCTAGCAATGGATACCAACCAAAATCAGAACATTGAAATGACAGATGAAGAACTTCGAACATGGATTGTAAGGAAGCTCAATGAAATGCAAGAGAAAATAGAAACCCAACACAAAGAAACCATAAAAACAATGCAGGAAATGAATGAAAAAATCACCAAAGAAATTGAATTATTAAAGAAAAATCAAACAGAACTTCTGGAGACTCTTCAGGACCACAGCTGTAACTCATCTCCCAACTCAATAAAGCAAAGCCCAGACTTCCTAACATGGTATTTACAGCCCTCATGACTTGAGCCTAAGGACTCTTCCAACTTTACTCCTTATTACTGCTTGTTGTGTATCCTTTGTCCCATTCCAAAGGAACCTGTTCTTACACTCTTCTCTGCCTTTGTTCAAACTATTGTTTACCCATCTGGAATGTTATCTCTCTATATTCCATGTCCTGTTCCAATACCACTCCTTTTGTAAGTCCTCCTTTGGTTAACTAAAAGAAATCTGCAATATTTAATTTTTAATCTTTATACCATAGTCAGCTAACAAGCCTGTTAAAAATGCAGTGGGAATTCCCAGGGACTATCCCAGCAGATACTAACTCAGGAAGTCTGGAGTCGAGTCGAGGACTTCGTATTTTGACTTGCATTCTAGCTGACAATGACAGTAGTCAGGGATCACACTAAGAAACCCTTGTAATCTTTAAGGGAGTTATTTCTTTCTACATTATATTATACACTATGTAGATTGCACAGTGGTCTCTGGAACAACTTGTTTATATTTGTCCTAGCTTGTACATTTTTCCAATGAATTGACATTTCTGTGCACCAAGGATTTTAAAATTGGAAAGGAGGTCTGTGTTGGCTGGTAACTGCACCAAATGAAGGAAGTAGCATTAACTATTTGTCTTTCTAACTTCCCATTCATGGCTCCAGGGCAAGACCTTAAAAGGTCTAGGAATGCTTCTCCCTCAGGATGAAAGACATTGGTGACCACTTAAGCCACACAGATGGTCATGGCATCATCTGAGCAGGAAGGAAAAACTAGCTGTAATGCCAGTGAAATGGTGGAAGGCGTTGAGGTTGGGTGAGTTAGCTCAGAAACTATTCTACAACATGACTTTTTTGCCTTTGAGATTAAGTCTTTTGAGAACATGATTTGTGTCTGGTTTATACTAGTCTTCACATAGTATTCAATACATTTTTGTTGAATGAAAAAGAGAGTAAATAAATGCTACTTTGGTCTGGGAAAACAAACACATGAGTACTCTGAAACCAATTGCAAGATGGGTTTGGAGAGAGTGACTTTGATTGAATGACTTATACCCACATGTGCTCTGTTCTTTCTTTTGTAAATGGAAACTTGTGATACCTGTCTACTATATGCTTTAATTTTTTAGAAAACCACAAGGTGTTTTAAGTCTCTTGGTTATGGGCATTATATAAGCATTTTGCATTATTAATAAGCTTTTGCTTAAAATTCATTCACAGTTGTGTCTGCTAAATTCAATACTGTACATCTATATCCAAGCTTATAAAGCATAATAAATTTGGAGATTGCTTCTTACATTTTGCATGAAAAAGAGTTACTTTAGCGATTTCCTTACTTATACTTCTTTAGAGGAATTAGGGACCATGGGAGACCATATAACATAATTTTAAAAGACATTCCTGTCACATCTTGATTTGAATCCCAACCTTTGCTCTAAGCTTCAGTCTTCTCGTCTATAAACTGTAATTAGTACCCGCTTCCTAGGAGAGTTGAGGATAAAATAAAATAATGTATGTAATGTCTGAGCCTTGGCCTATTATTATTTGACAGACACAAAGGCAGATACACTGAAATGCTAAAATGGAATTGCTACTCAAAGGTGAACTAATGAAAAGACATTTTGAAATTCGTATATTGACTTAGCAAATTTAAATCTCAACCTTTCGTAAATATACGTAGGACACAATTGTATTCTGAAGAACATCATGAAGTGGTAATAATTTTTATTATCTTTCGCCACCTGGTGTCTTGACCAAGTTACTACAACCCATAATTGTGATTTTTTTAACAAAAATGATCATAGCTAATATTTATTAGACCTTTTTTTTCCGGAACAGGCACATATAAACCTTTTACACGTGTTAATTAATTGATTAATTAATTCATCAAATACTTATGGAGCAATTACTGTGCATAAGTAACTTTAATGTATCATGTGATTTTTATCATCGTGACATCCCTTTAGGTAGTTCTAATGTTCTTCCCATGACACTTCAGGGGGGTTAAATGATACACCCAAAGTCACACAGCTCGATATGGAAGGACTGGTATTTAAGTCAGTTACTTCTCTCACTGCCCCTATTATTTGTGTATCCATTTTTCTTTTACAAAATGATCCTTCCAATATAACAACCTCATCAATAATCTTTTAATACACTTGCTTTCTTTGGGGTTAACTGAATATTTATTCCATTTTAATTCTTCTATTTACTTTTTAGCTATATCTCTTTGAAAGATTTTTTTAGTACTTGCTCTAGGGGTTGCAACACTCATTTTTGACATACCACTGTGTAATTAGACTTACTATCACACTATTTCATGCAAACTGTAAGTACCTTGAACAGTGTAATTCCATTTACACCCCATCCTTGATACTGTTGTCATATATTTTATATCTAGATGCATCACAAATGCCACAATACAATGTCATAATCCTTACTTTAAGTAGTCATTTGCATTGTCATGGAATTAAGAAATGAAAAAGATGATAGCGTTATATTTACTCATCAATTTAGTGTTTTTGATCCTTTTCATTCTTTTTATCTGATATTTCCTTTCTTTCATTTATGATTCTAATAACTGTATCCTTTTCTCTTTTTTTCTTGGTCAAACTAGCTAAAGGTTTGCCAATTCTTTTGATGCTTTCAAAAAACCCAGCTTTTGGGTTCATTGATTTTCTGTATTTTTTTTTGTAGTCTTTATATTATTAATTTCTGCTTGAGTCTCTATTATGTCTTTCCTTCTGCTTGTTTTAGGCTATTCTTATTCTCCTTTTTTCTGGTGTCTTAAGGTAAGAGTTTAGGTTACTGGTTCGAGATCTTTCTTCTTTTTTAATTTGGAATTTTGCAGTTGTAAGTTTTCCTCTAATCACTGCTTTAGCTACACGTCATAAGTTTGTACATCTTGTGTCTTCATTTTCATTCATCTCAAAGTATTTTTTAATTTCCTTATGATTTATTTTTTGACCCATGGATTATTTAGAAGTGTGTTCTTTAATTTTACATACTTGTGAATTTACCAAATTTCTTTCTGTTATTGATTTCTAATTTCATTCCATTGTGATCAGAGGACATACTATATTTGTATATAGATATATTTTAAAGAGATGAGGTCTTGCCATGTTGTCCAGGCTAGAGTCCGGTGTCTATTCACATATTCACAGGGTGATCATAGTGTAGCACTATGTCTCATAGTGTAGCCCCAAGCTTCTGGGCTCAAGTGATCCTCCTGCCTCAGCCTTCCACGGAGCTGGGACTGCAGGCATGCACCACTTTTCTCTTCTTTTTCTTCAAAGCCCAGGCTAAAGTGCAGAGGGGCAAGCATAGCTCACTGCAGCCTTGAACTCCTGGGCTCAAGCAATCCTCCTGCCTCAGCCTCCACAGCTCTGGTTGTAGCCACCACAGCTGGTTGCATGTTCTCTGACATTAGTCACCTCTTTGCTTTCCTTATGGTTATTGTTTGCATGACATATCTTTTTGTTTCACTTTAAAATTTTTTGAATCTATAGTGTGTCTCCTGTAGACATCTAATTTAGTTGGATCTTATTTTATAATCTAGTCTAGTCTAAAAATCTCTGCTTTTGATTGTCTATTTTTTTTTTTGAGAAGGAAAAAGGAGTTTATTAATTTGCTGGCAAATGAGGAGGTTAGCAGACTCCTGTCTCAAAGTACCAACATCCTGCCCCTGAGCAGAAGTACTGAGCTTTTACAGGTTCTTATTCATCCCATAGTCCCCTCTTTGGCTAAGACAATCTTGTGACCTCTGCCTGGGCAATTCCTCTGAGCCATAAAGAACAAAGGACACTACTGTGACCCGCCTGAACACTGGCCTGAGGCAGGCATGTAAGTTTTAGTTTTCAAAAAGGGTGAGGGGGTTTTGAAGAGATAGAAAACATTTTTACCCTTTTTCAGTCCATTTTCTCTGTTACATATTCCCCATTGTCAATTTTTACCTTCCATATCTATGGGAGGAGGGGCGATGTAGTCATCAAGCTGAATGGGGTGATGTTTTAGATGGAAGGTTTATACTTATGTATGTCATTACAAAGTTTTGGCAGTAGATTTCCAACAACAGATTACCCAGTGAAAAAGGGCATAAGCAGCAACTACAACCATGAGGACTGACAAGGCAAGATGGAGGATACGGATACCTGATAAGAGAGATTTTACCCTGCTTGGTATCTAAGACACCAGTAGGACTGTGGGTCCTTCCTGTTGCCTTGCACACAATATCTAACACAGGGCTGGTAAAAAAGAAACATGGGACCTCTGCTTGTGGAGTTATTAGCTGTACTTTGTAGGTGATCTGAGAGACCGGCTTTTGCAAATTCAGAAATCATGTACAGAAATACTTGCACTCAATGAGGTTTAGTTAACACATCCAGCAGCAAGACAGATCAACAGAAGAGGCAATAGCCTGGGGAAATCCTCACTAAAAAGTTGTCCCTATAGACAGAACAAATAACCAAAGAAAGATTAGCAAAAATATCATCATTTTCATTTTTTTCTTTTTCTCAAACAGATACTTTAGGTTGGCTAAAGGTTGGCCCCTCCGCTCGGGGCTACACCTCTTTACTTTGGTGTGGTGGACCCAAGGTTTCACTTCTGACAATTTCAATGAAGTGTGAGTTGTTAGAGGCACTTCATAGGTCCCTTCCACTTCTCTGCTTCCAACTGGGGCAGGAACCTGAAACAGGAAACACATGTATAGTGGTTAGCACCTGACCCACTATTTGACATATTGTTTTATTCTATTTTCTTTTACTTGTTATATTACCATACTTACCTGGGGATGTTAGGAAGCGTCTCTCATAAAGTATTTGTTTTTAGGGGCTTAACTTAAGCCTGCTTCTAAAGGGCTGCCCTTATACAGAGGAGGGCAAGAGGCAACACCCTATCTCACTTTAGATGGGTTTCCTATATCAATTCCAGGATGTGTGTAATTTCTATTCTAGGTTAGGGCTTTGCTTACTTTTTGGGTTACCTCTGCTAAAAAGGAGGGTCCATTATCACGCTTGTGAAATGTGCAGGGCTCCGTGGAGTGTGCTCCTGGGTCCTATTGACAATGGGCTGCCTGCTGACATCCTTGCTGTAGGAAGAGGAGCTATTGAGCTGTTTCTAGCTGCCTGTCCATAGTGTCCATCACCAGCATGCCATTCTCTATCTGCTCAGCCTCTTTCCCTGGACTGCTGATGCCCACTATCCCGTCATCCTCTGAGGTCTGTTCCTGCTGTGTGCTGGTGTACACATGCAGGAACTTGGTGAAAGCCCTATCTCAGGCCAGCAGCTCCTGGTAGGAGCCCATCTCAGAACCTCAGACGTTCTCTTCGTTCAAGTAGGACAAATGTCTATCCAGCCTGAAAAGGCATGTACCAACACAAGCCCAGGGTTCTGAGTGAAACTGTCAGTCATCGAAAGGGGGGACCCCCACATGTTGGGCTTACTGCCTAGTGGGTTGCCTTTCTGTCCTTGGACTGCCCCAAATACATAAACACAGTTAGTTGCAAATGAGGTCCTCTCAAATGAGGTCTCACCAAATCCATCAAGGCACCATGCTCTTAATGTGTGTATTCATGCTGGTGCCTCATAAGAGGCCAAACCAAAGCTTTGGGTAGGAGATGAGTCTATGAGAATTCTCTCTCCATTTAGCTGTGTCACCCTAAATGTCAGAGTCCCAGTCTTTAGTTTTAAAGGGGATCTAAATCTAGCCGGGTTATCAAGGCCCTGAGGAACAGATCATCTCCAGCAGCCTCCTTAGCAGCTCTGCCAGTGGCCTGATTTCTTCTTGTCATGCTGCCCACCCACTTAGTCTCAGCCATGGCCTATATTAGGGCCATTATTTTGGTGGCATACTTAATATCCTTACTCACATTTAGTAGCTTTCTTCTTGCAAAGGCTTGCTGAGGCCTGAACTTCAAAGCGCAATGGCAGTCTCCTGTATACTTCACTAAGCCCTGGTATTCATCCAGCAAGAGCTTGGCAGAACCCTCCCGGAGGTGAGCTTCTGCTCCTTCTGAAACAACCACTGGTGCTCCTGCTGCTTGCCCAGGTCTGCCTCCTGGGCCTTCTGTAATGAGTTTCTCAGCCACCGCTTGTCTGGAAGTACCATAGTTTATTTGGTTGCTTACAAGTTTTTGCAATTATGAATAAAGTTGCTATAAACATTCTGTGCAGGTTTTCATGTGGACATACTTTTTTTTATTTCAAAAAATTTAGGGGGTACAAGTGTTTTTTGTTACATGGCTGAATTGTGTCACTTGGAAGTCAGGCCTTTCAGTGTACCCATCACTAGAATAACATACACTGTACCTGATAGGTAGATTTTTATCCTTCACCTCCTCTTACCCTCCCCCTTCTTAGTTTCTAATGTCCATTACACCTCATTATGACCACATATATCCCTTGTTTAGCTCCCACTTATAAGTGAGAACATGGGGTATTTGTTTTTCCACTTCTGAGATACTTCATTTAGGATAATGGTCTCCAGTTCCATCCAAGTTGCTGCAAGAGACATTATTCCTTCCCTTTTTATGGCTGAAGTAGTACTCCACAGTATATATATACCACATTTTCTTTATCCACTCATGAATAGATGGGCACGTAGGTTGGTTCCATATCTTTGCAGTTGTGAATTGTGCTGTGATAAACATTCGGGTGCAGGTGTCTTTTTGATGCAATGACTTTTCCTTTGGGTAGATACCCAGTAAGGGGATTGCTAGATGGAATGGTAGGTCTACTTTTATGTCTTTGAGGAATCTCTCTACTACTTTCCACAGCAGTTGTGCTAGTTGACATTCCCACCAACAGCATGCAAGCATTCCCTTTTCACTGTAACTGCACCGTCTATTGTTTTTTGACTTTTTAATAATGGCAATTCCGACAGGGGTAAGGTGGTATCTCATTGTGGTTTTAATTTGCATTTCCCTGATGATTAGTGATGTTGAGCATTTTTTCATATGTTTGTTGGCCATTTGTCTATCTTCTTTTGAAAAATATCTGTTCCTGTCTTTTGCCCACTTTTTGATGGGGTTATTTGATTTTTTCTTGCTGATTTGTTGAGTTCTTTGTAGATTTTGGATCTTAGCTCTTTGTCAGATGTATAGTTTGTGAATATTTTCTCCCATTCTGTAGATTGTGAATTTATTCTGTTGATTATTTCCTTTGCTATGCAGAAACTTTTTAGTTTATTTAAGTCCTATTTATTTATTTTTATTGTTGCTATATTTCCTTTTGGAGTCTTACTCATAAATTCTTTGCCTAGGCCAATGTCTAGAAGAGTTTTTCCTTCATTTTCTTCTAGAATTTTTATGGTTTCAGGTCTTACATTAAACTCTTTAATCCATCTTGAGTTAATTTTTATATATGGTGAAAAATAGGGATCCAGTTTCATTCTTCTGCATGTGACTATCTAATTTTCCCAGCACCGTTTATTGAATAAGGTGTCTTTTCCCCAGTTATGTTTTTGTCTGCTCTGTTGAAAATGAGTTGGTTGTAGCTATATGGTTTTATTTCTGGATTCTCTATTCTGTTCTGGTTGATCTTTATACCAGTACCATGCTGTTTTGATTACTATGGCCTTGTAGTATAATTTGAAGTCAGGTAACGTGATGCTTCCAGATTTGTTCTTTTTGCTTGGACATAAATCTTCAACTCATTTGAGTAAAAACCAAGGAACCCTATTGCTAGATTATACCGTAAGAACACATTTAGTTTTGTAAGAAGCTCTCAAACTGTCTTCCAAAGTGGCTATACCTTTTTGCATTCCCACCAGCAATGAATGAGAGTTCTTTGCCCATTTTTTAACTGGGCAATTTCTTTTTTATTGTTTAGTTTAAGAGTTTTAAAAAATATATTCTGAGGGCTGGGCTCAGTGGCTCACAACCGTAATCCTAGCACTTCTGGGAGGCCAAGGTGGGATGATTGCTTGAGGCCAGGAGTTTGAGGTTGCAGTGAGCTACGATGATGCCACTGCACTCTAGCCCAGGCAACAGAGTGAGACTCTGTCTCAAAAAAAAGAAAAAAAAAAAGAGTATATATATATGTGTGTGTGTGTGTGTGGTGTGTGTGTATGTATTTTTTGAACATAAGTTACTTATCATTCTGATTGCTGGGTCTCCTCAAGTTCCATGGATCTTAATGCCATATCAGTGTCTCTTTTGGCCACATGGGAGAAGCATTCTGCTGTTTCAAATGCCACACCACACTGGGTTCTTAGTGATACTACTTTAGACTCATCTACAAACAAAATACCTGCAGCTCTTTCTACTCAGTGGCTATACTCCTGTGGAAGGTGGGAAAAACTGGCTCCTACATCAGCATGCTCTTTATATCTTTTGTTTTGGTCCTAAGCTTTGTGCCCTATGTCATTCAGTTTTTTGAGTTTAATGCTCAGAAACCAGTCTTCAAAACTCAAATTATTGTCTCTGACACCAGCTTTAAAATCTATTTTAAAATTCAGAAGCAAGAATTTGATTTCTTTGCTATCTGCCTCCCTGACATACTTGTGTTTGAATTTGAATGGGGGCAGAAGACAAGATATAAGAATGTAATACTTAATAAAATATTCTCTTGCTATATAAAATGGTTGTCTAAAAGCAAGCTGAGTCTAAACAGGTGCAGGTAGCACAGGTAGTGAAGCTTAGTGACAGAAAGTGATCCAGGAGTCATTCTAAAGAGTGAACAGTAACTTTGCTTTGTATTCCAGCTCCATAGTCATGGGTTCTGTATGTGTCCAGGTAGGTTAAGGTGTCAGAAACACAAATTGGAAGTAGCTTAATCAAAGAGGAGAATCCATTTTAAGGATATTGTGGTGTCTTATAAAACCCCAGGACCAGAAAGCAGTTAGGCCTCGGGAACAAACAGAATCAGGAACTCAAATATAGTCACATTCTTCATCTTTTCTGGTTCACAAAATTACTGAAAACTCCTAGTTTTTGCATTTTCCCGTGACATTCAAGGATAGCCTGGTCTTTCTTTTTAAATTACACTTCCAAAATTCCCAGAAAAGGACAGTTTCCCAATTTAAAATAAAAGAAATGTGGCCAGGGCTGGGGGGCTAGGGGAGGGTCTCACTCTAATAACAGAAATTTCCATGGTTACCAGGCAAACGGTGTGGTGAGGGTGGGGAAAATTTCCAAAAAAAGCAGTTTGCTGGGCAGACAAATCTGGTAGGTGCTCTCTATGTTGTTCCTGACTGCATGTAGTTGGAATTCCTTAGAACAGCATACAAAGACCTTCAGAATCTCCCTTTAATCTGTTTTTCCTACTTCATTTTTCTGTCAACCCTGTATCTTTCCCTGTACACTGAATTTAGCAGCACCAAGCTACTTTCTCTTGCTGGAACCTACTGTGCTCTTTCATGACTATAAGTTCTTGTATTTGTTTTTTTCTTTGTCTGGAATACCTTTTCCCCCCTAGTCTGCCTGGTAACTTCAACTCATCTTTTAGGTCCAGCTCAGTGTTACTTCTGGAAACATTCTTGACTTCCAAAGCAGACTTTGTTACTCTTTGCATGTTTGACTTTGTTTGCGCTGTTCTAGAGCCCCTATCACATTGGACTTGTACTTGTTGTATAATCTCTTTTTTTCTAGCAATTTGGACATTTTAAAGGCAAGACTATGTCTTGATGTTATTTGTCTCAGCGATGGCCTGACTTTGGCTGGTACGTAGCAGAGGCTCAGTAAAATTCTCACTAGTCCTCTTACTATTTTTCTCTTTTTCTCTCCGGCCTCACTCATTGCCACACCCCAGCTCCCTGGACTATTCACAAACGGAGAAAATAAAGCTTGATTCATTTTTATCTTGCTCTTTGCGTTATTTGTTTTAAATCAAACTTTGACTATGGGCCAGATGTGCTGGCTCGCGCCTGTAATTCCAGCATGTTGGGAAGCTGAGGCGGGAGGCTCTCTTAAGGCCAGGAGTTCGAGACCAGCCTGGGCAACATAGTGAGCTCATCTTTACAAAAAAATAAAAAATAAAAAATTAGCTGGGCGTGGTAGTGTGCACCTGCAGTCCCAGCTGCTCAGGCAGGAGGATCACTTGAGCCCAGGAGTTCGAGGCTGCAGTGCACTATGATCATACCACTGCACTCCAGCCTGGCGACAGAGCTAAACTCTGTCTCTAAAATAAAAAAAATTTATAAAACCCCAAATAAATAGACTTTGTAAATGTAATTTCATTTTGTTACCTCTCTCCTTCATTAAAATAAAATAAAAATGCCCTTTATATACACATAACCCCCATCATTAAAACAGCAGAAGTAAACACTAACAAGAACCCAGATTAAAAATCCCCCAAATGTTGAATTTTTGGGTTTAGTGTGGGAACAGGAATAATGGAGACATAATTCTGATTCTTCCTTTGGAGTTTCTAATCGCTGTCTCTCAACCCCAATCAGAAAACAGGCGGCTGGCGTAGCTCTGCCTTTCCTCTCACCCCGTTTCTTCTCTCTCCTCCCTCGCCCCCTTGTCAAATCAGCTGGGTTGGGAAGCCAGGCGCAACAGAAGAGGAACATTCTTTTCCTCCACTCCTTCTGCTTCATTCTCTCTCCCTTTTCTTCAAATTCTGTTTTTGACCTGTGCTTCCCCACCCTCCCACCTTCATCTGATGGCCACACTTTCATGTTTGTCTCTGTCACATTTGATTTTACTGTCTTATTTCCATTTTACATGATTTTTTTTTTTGGTAAATTCATGGACAGAGAAGGTATCCTTTTAAATATATATATTTTTAAAAGTAAAATTTGTAAAGTTAAGTATTATAAATGTAAAGTAACGATTCAAATTCTCCAGGTTTGTAAGCTACTCAGAGTAAGCCAGTCAGGTATATTTCGCTGCATCCGGGCAAAAATGCATCTGAATTCCTATTAAGTGGATTTGCAGGATGAAATCTAAGTTTACCTCTTTCAAGCTCATCTAAATCTAGAAAAACAAAATCAATAAAAATCTTCATGCTTACTAAGCATTTCAAGGAGAGTGTGAATAAAGAGCAGAGGCTTTGAGCAGTGATTCCAGCCATTTTCTGAAACTCAAAACCAATAACCAATGTCAACCAGTAACTCTTTCCACCCCTCACTTACGGAATAATAGAGACAACGGATAGGAGAGGATAAAAAACCCCAGTTATATTTTTAAAGAAAGTATACATTTTAAAATGAAAAAGCCATTGGAAATGGCATTGTAATGACACCGGAAAAGAACAAACCCACACGCTGTGGAATACCGCAGACTCGCGTCCCCACCCTGGGCCCACACAGCTGACTTTGGGAAGGCACCGCCCCAGAAACAGTATCACGGGAGCGCACCCCCTCCCCTCTCGTTCCCCCCGCCCCCTCCCCCACTCCTGTCCCCGTCCCTCTTCCGCATGCGCACAACGACCGTACGCCGGCTCGGCGCACTCGTTGCCGTCCCCGCCCCCGAATCTCCAACTCTGGTTGGTCCGTCTCACGGGACCGCCCCTCTGGCCCGTCCAGTGTGGAAGCCGCCCCAGGTGCTCCGTCCCCCTCGGCTGCGGCGTGCTAGCGAGCCGGGGCTGCGAGCGGGGATGGCGGCCGTGGCGGCGGCTGCACGCCGGCTGGTCCGGCTCCGTGCGGCCGGGCCTGAGCGCCACTGGCGTGGGCTTCGTGACGCGGGGCTGGCGCGGGGCTTCCTGCAGTCCGCCTCGGCTGGCCAGGATGCGGCCCAAAGGCGGCAGGTGGCTCACTTCACTTTCCAGCCCGACCCGGAGCCCCAGGAGTACGGTGAGCCGGGGGCTGCCTTTTGCGGTCCCGCTGCAACCCAGACTCTCAGGCCCACAGGCGCTCGCGAGGGGTGCAGCCCCACCCATCCGGGCAGGGGGCGGAGGGCTGATCCTGCATCCCTGCTTAATCCCTGCTTACTCTCCGGAACCTCCCTGCCTCAGGGTCTGACTGTGGTTCCCTGCTTGCTCTAGTTTTGTGACTGTTCCCCCGCGAGACGCAGCCCCTCCGCACCCTTGAGGTGGGTGGGAGGGCATACTGCTGTCTGGAAGGGCCCGAGGGGGCAGGGTTGGTGCCCAGGGGACGCCTCCCTTCTCCGTCCTCCATCTCTGCTTTCTCAACGCAGGCCTCTCGGGTGTTGTTCCAGCTTGCCCAGGACTGGGTCACTAACTTTAGGCAGTGGCATATGAAAGATGAATATGTGTGTGTGTGTGTGTGTGTGTGTGTGTGTGTATATATATATGTATTTTTTCTTTCCGTAGGTAAGAAGAAACCAAGGGACTAAGTAACTGAATTGATTTTCCCAAGGTCACAGAACAGGTTCTTCTAGAGGTGGGAGAGAATCCAGCCTTCTTATTTGAGTTTAGTACTGAGCTGGGCAGTGCTGCCACTTAGCCAAGGAGAGGTAATCGATGAAGGTGATGGGAGGAAACAACCATAGGAAGGGCATGTAGCAAATTCCTCATAGTATGACTGTTGCATGACTTTTACCATTTCTTCTGCAAGTTTTATGTAATCTCTAAAAGACCCAGTGTCTGTCATCAGAATATTGGGAAACAGTAAGAACACATTTACCACTTCCTTGTCTAATAACTTCTTAGGTGCTAGAGCTGACATTTTTGGAAGTGTGTTTTTTCTTGTGAATAATAAGAATGAGTATTTATTGAGTGCTTACCATGGGCAGGCCCTGTTTGTGTGATGCTTAGGACAACCTTAAAAGGTAGGTAAAGTTTTTTTCCCATTTGGTGGTTAGGTTAACTGAGGTCTTGAGATAGTTTGTCCAAGATTACACAGATAAGTTAGTGGTAGCTCCAGCTTTGGAATCTAATTGGTGGTCAGATTCCAGAGCTTCCATTCTAAACAACCTATTAAAATGCATGTAGAAATAATTTACTAAGAGGATGTCCCAGTTTTGTGAAACAGTAGATACCATAAAGGTGAATAGCAATATTTTTCACTAACAAGATAAACCCTCAATTCTGTCTTCAAAGCAAAGAAACTTTGGGCCAATACTTAAGAAACAGAGCACAGGTCTTTTTAATCCCCCCTTCCATAATTGTAAACTTACTAACATCTCAGTAAAATGATACCACATTTATATGTTCATTCTTATTATAAAAAGAATACAAGCATATTACAGATAATTTGTATAATAGAGAAAAAGTTAAAAAAATGTAATTTTGACACCTATGACAGTAAGCGTTACTAACATTTTGGGGTGTATCCTTCCAGGTGTCTCCTTCCGGTTTAGTGTAGTATTTTCCGTAATTGTAGTTTTAATACAAGTACAATTTATATTATCTAATCAGAAGCATTTTATTATGATGCTATTTCATTTTTATAACCTTCTCTAGAATTTAGAAGACATGTTCCATGGAGTAGAGACACTACAGTTCAGTAGTTAAAATCTTGACTATGGAATCAGATTGTCCTGGGTTCGCTCTTGTCCCTGCCACCTATGATTTTGGAATTATCACTTATCCTCTATAAGCCTCAGTTTCTTTATAAGTAAGGAATTAATAATAATACCTACTCAATAAGGTTGATATGAGGGTTAAATAAAACAGTCTTTATAATGTACTTAACACAGTGTTTGACAACTGAAGAGCAAGGATTCACTCAGTAAGAGGAAACTTTAAATATTACCATTTTGCTTTTGTTGTTATGGTTTTGCAATGTTATAAATAATGCAGATATAAGCATTTCATTCATATGTCTTTTGTGTATCTGAGGTTATTTCTTTAAAATAGAGTCCCAGGGGCAAGATTTCTGCCTCAAAGA